>JAIXND010000699.1:2553240-3829860 GCA_023646645.1 Varanus salvator macromaculatus
GGGGAAGGAGCTGCTAGTGGGGACTAGAGTCCAGATCTCCTGAGTCCCAGGTCCGCGCTGGCTCAGTAAATCGCATTGAATGGAAGACCTAAGTAGGACCCAAGCCCCTTCAGCAACTCAACTCCACTCCAACTTGACTCAGGAGCCAGTGACTCAACCTGAGATGTCTATTGTTTTCACAACCAAGGCAGTGGGAGGCAGGGGGAAGGGACTGCAATCCGTGCCAAGTTCATGCCCTTTACTTCAAGTCTTCAGTCAAGTCTCAAGTCACTGCAAGAAATTTTCAAGTCAAGTTTCAAGTTTCTTCTCACATCTCAAGAGCCAACCTTCTCAGAAAAAGGGGAGGCGGGGTGGGAGAACGGTAAACGTCCTTGGTCCTGGCTGTTCCCATCGGCACTTCTCTCAGTGAGTCACTGAAGTCCTTGACATCAACTGTGATTTAGTTAAATGAAGCTGTTGTTTGAATGTATCAAGACTGCGATTCAGAAAAAATATGTTTCCCAGGATTGGCCCGCAGTCTGGGGCTGTTATTCTCCTTGGAGATGCATAGGAGCAGTGAAGAGGCAGGAGAAGTGCCGAGTTGAATAGACCATACAGGTGGCCCTGGGGCTGCAGGTGACATCCCTTCCTGAGAACATCTTTAAGCCAAATTTGCAAGTAAGTGGAATCACGAGTAAGCCAAAGGTTTGTCTTAGTGTATGTATATAGTCTATATTTCTATGCATATAACACACTTAAACACTTTCTTATTCACTAAAATACAGCATTATAACAATAATAATACAGTAACAAAGTAACTGCAGGTACTGGAGAGTGAGAGAATCTGTATGTATGTGTGTAAGCATACAATGTTTTAAAAACAAAAAAAATAGTTCTTGAAATAGTTTGAGAGAACTGCAAGAGTTCAGAACATTCTTTCAAATCAGTGCCTTATAGAGTTAAGCTACCTCGCTATCATTTTCACATAGATTACAGTACGATCAGGAATATGAAGCCTTTCAAGTTCTTTAAAGAACTTTAAGTTGCTCTTTTTGTTTGTTCATTTTCTGAATATAATCAAGTTGCTCTGCTAATTTATAATATACCGTAAGAATAATAAAATGCCACAGTTCCAAACAAAACTAAACCTAACTTTCAGAATTTTCTTTCTATAGAATTGAGCAATATTTGCAGGCCTGTTGGCCATTTTGGAGGGGATCAAGCTTGCCAAATTCTCCTCAGAAAGGTTCTAGGGGTCTCTCTCTCTCTGTCTCTCTCTCTCTCTCTCTCTCTCTCTCTCTCTCTCTCTCTCTCTCTCTCTCTCTCTCTCGTATTTGAAATAAAAGTAAAAGGGCAGAATTCATATAATTCACTCACACAGAGCAATTTTATACATGGTTACTCAGAGGTAAGCCCCAGTGTCTTCAATGAGGCTTACTCCCTAGTAAGTCACTTTACCTCTGCAGCCTTAATCGATTAATCATCTGTCCAAATGATGCATTTGGTGGTGGTCCTACATGAGCATTAATATTTATTTATTTATTTAAAACATTTTTATGCAGCCCCCATCACAACGAAACCTCGGGGCAGCTCACAATAGAAACAAAATACATAAATACATAAATAATAACAATATAACAATAAAAATTTTAACCCCCCCCAGTGCATCTCGGCTAAAAATTTAAAATCCTATAATTACAAATAATTTAACAATTAAAATAAGTTTTAAATAAAAAGGTCTTAGCCTGGTGCCGAAAAGCAAATAATGACGGCGCCAGGCAGACCTCTCTGGGGAGCGCATTCCATAGATGGGGCGTCACCGCAGAGAAAGCCCTCCTCTGGGTACTCACCCTCCTAATATCATTCCCGGAGGGTTCCCGGAGGAGGGCCTCTGTTGCTGATCTCAGAGGGCAGGAGGGCATATATGGACGCAGGCGCTCCTTTAGGTAACCAGGTCCCAAGCTGTTTAGGGCTTTATAGGTCATAACCAACACCTAATACTGATTCATTGCACATTATTTATATCTTTATTAACTATGTTTTAAATAAATGTTTGCCTTTTTATTAGTTCCTTTTTCCAACTCAGAACCCACTGGAAAATTCTGACTGCAGGTTTAACTGGAGCCTTTCGCTTCAGCGTCTTTGGAGTTGCTCAACCCATGTGCCTTTATTTGCTCAAAACATTCACAGCTCAAAAGGCAATGAACCTGTCGAGCTATTGCTCCAAGCAAAAAAGCAGGTTTTTGCAGCAGCCAGAAGTCCAGAGCAAAACTGCAGAAATCTATGACCCTTGACCAGCCACCCCCAAACTACTATCTGCTGAAGTATAGAGATCACTCACCCCAAAGCAGCTGGCAAATGAAAAGCCTGTCAGAGGAAGAAGAGGCAGTGTTGAAGGAACACACTGAAGGTTCTGGAGCCAAAGAGCACCTTCAAGAACAGCTTGAGAGGAAATTACAAAATCGGGTGGGAAGGCCACAAAGAGCTTGCATGCTTGGGAGACACTTGAAATGCAAGAGCACTAAGAGGCTGGCTGGTGACCTCACACACTGGCTCTTGGCCTCTGATTCCAAGGAGGAAGCCCAACCCAGGTCCATCAAGCACCATCTTCAGTTAAACAACCTGATCTGCCTTCTGCTCCCGACAAAGGCCCTTTTGATGCTCTGGGGGAATCATCTTGGCTGAAAAGGCCACTTCTCTTGCTGTTAAAATACTGATTATTCAGCCAGAGCCCTCTTTGCAAGGCTCAAAATGTTTGCTCTGCTGTTCCAGCCAAGGAACATCATGCTCCTTCAGTCTCTGGAGATGGGCTTCCTCCACGTGAAGCCTGCAGCCTGGCTGTATCCCAGCCCATCCAAGTGTGGAGTATCTGGCCAGTGTACCTCCAAGAATCTGAACTGCAGCCTCAGTCACAGCACTGGATGGAACTAATCCCATCAAGTCCAACAGCTCTTCAGCCATAGCACGCATGCATAATCCAGGCACAGCACAGCATGTCACAGGCAAAGCAAGCACAAAATATACCATATAATGCCTCCATTAGAATGAGGACAAGTATCTTGAGCAATAAGGCAAACTCTCAGCTGCAGGGGAAGCTAATCATCCCCCCCCCCCACACACACTTTTTTCTAAGGGCACTTTCCAGATGGAGGGTTTACTGTACACACATGCAAAAGCCACTGTCCTTTCTTCCTTTATTTTTTCTGGCAAGAAAAAGGCCAAGAAAGTGATGAGGAAACACAGGAAAACTACAAATGAAAGACAACAGTGTTCAACCTGTCTATAAAAATTCTGTGAATGAGTGTCTGATTGCACAGTAAAAGCTCCCAACTCAGTATCTCTGCCCTGTTTCTGACCTCACATGCATTCACCTTTCAGCTTCGGCTCAGATATGGCCATTTCTAAAACTGACTACAGCGTAAGAGCCAAGGAGCCAAGGGAGGCCCAAGTCCTAGCCACCACTGGGTGACTTTAGGCCAGTCCCAGACTCTCAGCCTAACCTACTTCACACAGTTGTTGTGAGGAGAAGAAAGAGGACTATATAGGTCTACTCTGAGTTCCTTGCAAGAGGGAAGGGGTGCGACATGAACATACAAATAAAATAAACAGACATGCCATTCTGTCTTGACCAACTGCCACAAAAGAGTAGGCTGAACTATGGTTTTGAGCAGCAGTGGGCAACATGCTGCCCCCTGAGCATTGTGGGTCTTTTTTCCCCTCAGCCATCAACATTGTGTACCCTAAGAAGTGCATGCACCATAGCAGATTCAACAGCAGTAGCATGGGATCCTTGGAGGGTACCAACACCCAGATGATTGTGTGTCATCCATCCGTACATCCCTCCCTCTGGATGAAGTGTATGGTCTCCTGAAATACATAGGACCTACCCAGACTCTACTTCTGTGGGCTAAGACACCCTGAGGATCAGCCAAGAATGAGGGACCCAGACTGCAGAAAGTACACAGAACATCCATCTCCATATATCCCTACCAGACCACTCAGGTCATCAATGCAAGCCCTCCTTCATGCCCCCCCCCCCGCCAATGAGGTGAGGGGGGAACTGGCAAGGAAAAGAGCCTCCTTGGTCATCACACCTCACGTTTGGAATTCTCCTCCAAGGGAGGTCCGACTGGCACCCACTTTATCTCGCTTTCAGCACCAAGTCAAGACTTTATTTAGTATCTGTTTTTAGATTGGACTATTGGTTTGCTGCTGGTTTATTGTTTTATTGGTTACATTGTGTCTATTTTCCTCCTGTTTATTGTTTATATGGCTGTATTTCTATTGTATTTTAATTTTACTATGTTTTACGGTTTGTCTGTTATTATTTATTTTATCTGTACATAGACAGCGTGTATTGCACTACGCATCGCCCAGAGAGCCTTCAGCTATGGGGCGGCATACAAAGGTGATAAAGATGTAACTAAAAGGAAGCAGCCTTTTCTCCAGCGGCCTCACACCTCTGCAAAGAGCCATCAGGAGTATGTCGGGCCCCTTTCTGGAAGGTCTTCAGGAAGGCCCTGAAGGTCCACCTGCTTTTGCTGGCCTTTCATTCCTTTCTGTTGGGTTTATTTATTCAGACCTGCTTTTGTTGTTTTGTTTGGTTTGCTCTTTATTATGCATTGGACTTCTTTAAAAATCTGGGCAGGTGTAAGGTGGCTTAAACATAATTTTGAGGAAATACACACACACATTAAAGCAACTCTCCTCTCATCAATAGAACAAAGAGGACATTCTTCTACCATTCAAACTTTCTTGCAGGAGAAGCTGTGCAATCGCCTGAGTTTAACCAGGTTATTCTAGAAAACAGGAACAACTTGGCTGTAGCCCTGTCTTGTGGAATTATCTCCCTAGAGGAATTGTGCTCACTTTCTCTCTCACAGGCTTTAGAAAGCAGAGTTAAATCTTTTGTATTTTGATAGGGGTTTTTTGGTTGCTGCTATTTTTGAGATTCTACTGTTTTGGCTTTCTATAGATGATTTTACTTTTTAATGAGCATCATTCTTGTGTCTTCAAATGTTTATTTCATGAGATGCCTTGACTTTCCCTACAGTGTCCAAAAATGGGGGAATGGGTACACATCTTTAAAAATGATTTTCTGGGTTGGATCCAGACTGAGTCATACTGACAAGAGACCCACTGAAATCAGTGGGACTTAAGTGAGCCATGACTAACTTAAATCCCCTTGGTTTCAATGAGCCTATTTTAAGTATGACTCTGTTTTGCTGACAAGTCGTTGCTCAGAGCTTTCCCATCTGGAGGCAAGGTAAAATTTAACATGCAGTCTTAGTACAGGTAGAGAATTTCCCTCACCCCAAAAATACAGTATAAGGGAAATGGAAGGGTGTAGATATAAATCCGTTTCTATCGACATGGAAGCGGCATACCAATACGGATGATTTCTCAGGGCATCTCTGGAACAAAAAAATGGCAAGAATGTAAAAGAGGCAAAGAGAATTTCTGGGAAGTGGGTGAATGTTGCCCCACATTACACTTCTGGAAGATCACTATGTACCACACAAATGCTCCCATATTAAGCATGGTTTCGCAAAAGTCATTCTGATTTTGATGATGTCAACTTTTGAGTAACAGTCCCCAGGCCTGCTTTTCTAGTTTATGATTCAGTAATATTTTTAATGGAAGGAGTACCTTTTTTCCAGCAACCACAGAGAGCAACAGTGTGTGTGTGTGTGTGTGTGTGTGTGTGTGTGTGTGTGTGGGGCGGGGGGGAGTAGCGACTTGTCTGATGGGGCACATACCTTCCGGTGCCACCTGTGACAGCCTCTAGAACAAGACAGCATCCCTGGTAGGCCTTTTGGGATCGAACATTGAGGAGGAGAAAACCTCATTTTGGTGGAATGGAGTGAGAATTTAAAGCTGGTCAACTCAAGAATGCACAACCACACAGACCCAAGGACCAGTGCATGAGTACGGAGATGCTGGAAACCAAGTGACACAGGCCCACCGGCTTCCAGGAATTCCCTTCAGAACTGGGGGAAGGAGAGGTGCTCGAGTAAGAAGACACATAAAGATCTAGTCTCTTTACTGCCCCCCTGCCCATAACTAAAGAATGAGTAACCTTCCGACAGTTAAGGAATGGAAAAATAAACAATTCAAGTGGTTTCTATCGTGAACACAACTCATTAGGTACTGAATGCAACTGAACTCACATCTGAGTGAACAAACATTACGATTGTTGTGCACGTTGACTAGATGTATTTAAGAATTCAAGGAGGCAGGCTGAAATCTGATCTCTGTATTAATTAATTAATTAATTAATTAAAAACTTTTCTATCCTGTCCCCTACAGAACGTCTTGGGAAGGCTAACAATAAATAAATAGACTAGAAGAGCCCCACAGCATCTGATTAGCTCTGTATGAAACACTAATAACCCTTCATTAATGACTTGGTAGAAAATAAGATTATGCTTGATGAACTCCATGTTCTCATGCTGCAATTAAAACAATGCCAGTGAATTACTCAATAATTTAAATATGGTGTTTAAGCACCACCAAGAATGCTTTGGTCATAATTACACTGCTCAATAATGCTGGAGACTTCTTATTTATTTATGAGATTTATATTCCACTTTTTTACAATGAACTCAAAGGAGCTTATGTAATCCTCCTCCTGCTCTCACTCTTATCCCCACAACAACAACCCTATGAGGTAGGCAGGGCTGAGATTCTGTGACTGGCCCAGTCACCCACCTGGCTCCTTGCTTATCACTGGCAAGCTGAATGTAATGACCAGTCCCTCAGTCACAGACATCCCAGTTAACAACAACCTCTACTTATAAACAAGCAAACCTAGCAGTCCTGCTTCATCCTCGAGCAGCAAAGAGCAGGCACCAGGCAGCGAGGAGACAAATGAAGGACAGAAGGGAAGGAGGAAGGAAAACGTGGTGAGCAACACCAGCACGCGGCCAAGTTGGAACTAGAAAGCGACTCCAGTGGGACCTGCCCCCCGCCAAGCAGCACAATCAAGCCCTGACTCTACAGCACTAAGTCCATCCTCTCTAGACCAGTCCCATCTCCATCAACATCCAGTTACTCTTACGCTTAATGTTAGCTCCAGAAGCGTTACCGTTAATAATCTTACTATTTTTTCTCTCTATCTAAACTGATTTAAGAACTGTTCTGTATACCTACATCCATCCATGCAGATTCTCTCTCTGTCTCCAGTACCTTTAGTTACTTTACTATTACAGTACTATTATCATCATTAAAATTCTGTGTTGTGTTTAAGGTGTTTTCATGTATAAATAAGTATTTATGTGTTTTATATGCTTTTTATATACATGCCCTGACTTAAAGGCAATCTCAGGAGTGAAACCCAGGGATCCTGGGCATATGGCATCCATTTGCTCCTGCTTAGTTCCTTCCATCCACAGGAGTGGCTACACAAACCAAGAATTGAAACCTGTGTGCAGGTTTCCCCAACCCAATATTCTCCAGATGTTCTGGACATCAACTCCCATCAGCCCCAGTTTGCATTGGGAATGATCCAGAAGTCTGAGGGTTTTAGTCCAACCCCGGCAGGCACCCAGTTGGGGATGGCTTCCTTAGCACGATATCCAAACTATCCTGCAGGTTTATATTATCCCTGACAAGCCATAATCACAAACCAGGATTTGTTATTGGTTTATGATCCTGGTTTGTTTGGTATGACAAACAAGAACCCCTGGTTCAGACAACATGTTGCTTCAGTTCTTCACGAGTTTAGGAGGAGGAGGAGTGCAGGAGCAACCAGGCCCAATGCACCCCACACAATTGTGACCAGTAAGCAAGGAAGCTCTGCGATGCTGGCTTAGCATTGCATCCAGTTGCTGGCACACACCCAGGAGGGCGCTGTGGCATTCATGCCCTTTGCCGGGCTTCCCACAGGAAGCAGGCTGGCCGTGGTGTGAAGAGAACTGAGGATGAGAAGACCCTGGTCTGAAACGCAGCAGCTGTCACCCAGTATAATGTTGTACAGGGGTACTGGCCTCTTCAGCTGGAGGGCCCAATCCTACTTCAGAAAAGTTCCTGGGTGCCACAGTCCAGTGGTAGGGAGGGTCTAACGCGAATTGGGCCGAGCCTAAGCATTGAAAATACCAGCCAATTTTCACTGAAAGCTCATGCTGCTAATAACTCAGCATTAAGGGAGGCATTTCTGCCTTTCAGAATGCACAGTGGGGAAATGTTCAAAAGCCAGAAAACATTCAAATGATGTTCAAATAATTGGTGGTCAGGGCAAAGGGGCATGTCCCTCTGAAAACCCCAGAGGGCTAGTTTGGCACCTCAAACTCTGGGTTTGGCACCCCTGGTGTAGAGGACAAGATGCCGGCGTAATAACGAGGAGACCCAGGTTCAGAACCTTGGTCAAGCAAAAGCCCACTAGATGATCCTGGGCCAGTCTCTCTCCCCACCCTACCCCAGTCAGTCTAACCAACCTCACAAGGCTGTTGTGAGAATGGAATAGAAGGGTGATGGAGCATGCATTTTGTTCTGGGCTGTTAAAGAGGGAGGATGGCATGAAGGAGGACAAAACAAAACAATTAAATCATAGAAGCCATACACATCAACAGCATCAAAGGAATGAACAAAAAACAGGTCAGCAAGTTAAGACGACCACACAGGCATAAGAAGAGCGCCACTGGATCAGACCCGGGTCCCTTGAGTCCAACATGCTGTTCAGACAGACAGCTGCCCATGAAAAATGCACCAGCATGACACAAGTGGAACTGCACTCTCCCACCCATGTTCCCCAGCTCCTAGTATATACCAATGCACTGTAAGGCGTGTCGATCTGCTTGCAAAAGGAGACGCCAAGCAAGGGCAGTGGCAGCAGAAGCAATAACCTCTGTTGTTTTGTTGCATCATCTAAGTCCAATTCAGAGTAAAAAAATAAATAAGAGCAAATTGCATTGAAATGGAGCAAAGTTCACTTGGACATGAATCCTCGCAGTGCTTAAGGACACTTAACGGTTGCCAGAACAAGCACCCATTGCCAAGGCAACATTCAGGTGAGGTCCATGGGAGCTGTGCAAGTGCGCACAAGAATTCATGAGGAATTTTAGGCTAGCTGGAAATTGGAACCATCCCAGATGAACAATGGCGGCCTACTTACTCATGTGTGAAGACAGTACTCTACGCATGATGTGTGAGTATATGCTCTCATATTGCGGGACCAAGTCCAGGTATTCGAAAGGAGGTTTGTGCTAATCAGTCCTAGGTGTTGCAGTGCCCAAAGAGCATTTTGCACAGGCAGGAAAAAACACTCCTACACAACAAAGCAACCTTCTGCTGCTCAGGCTGCCACAGGAATGAACAGGCGCTTGACACAAGCTTGCACAACTGCCCTCGATTCAGCAGGGCACGCTGAGACAGCTGATCCAGGAACAGACCCGAGAAGGGAGAGATGCGGAGAGAGAGCTGGACCTCGGGACAAGAGTCCAGGCCCTGACATTCAAGGCCCTGGTTTAACCCGTAAAGCCTTACATGGCCTGGGACTGCAACATCTGATGCAGCACTTCTCCTGACGCTGACCTGGATGCTAAGACCAACATCGGTGACCCCCCCTTTGAACCACTCCTCCAAGGGAGGCTGGCAAGAAGCAGGGGGACTTCTTGGGGGTCTCCCCCCCACATTATGGGACGTGCTCCCCTTGTGGTCTGCCTGGCACCAGCAGCGCCCCCTTCAGGGCAGCAGATTAACACTGTTTCTTATGCCAGGCATGTGCTGAAGCCCCTTGGCCCAATTATGTCCACTGTTTACCGGATCCAGCATCTGAGTGTTAACAGGTCCTGTTTGACTGGCTTTGAAATTTTGCACATTAAAAATTATTTTCATGCAGATCTCTACGTTTCTACTGTGCTTTCTGTGTTTGTATTGGGCTTCCAAGGAAGGTGGTTGGGGCCCCATCAGGGAGGACGTTCAAGGAAAGATTAGACAACCACGTGTTGGGGATTAGATGAGCAGACCAGGGTCAGACCAGATGGCCCAGGAGGCCCCTTCTGCCTTGCTTTGCTTTATATGCCTATGTTTCTTTGTTACGCATGCATAAGAAGATGCATATTATGTTTCTGCCATCTTTATTTGTGGTTTGCAATTTCTGTGAACTGCCAAGAAAGAGTTAGCTGTTCAGTTAACTTAAAATAGAATAATAATACTAATACCCAGGGAGTAGCAGATGAAGGCAGCAGAAGCCTGGTCTATTTTATTCCTATAGTCATGATGGTGCTACGGCTTATATGACTTTCAGATGCAAAACTCCACATGTTTCAGAACAATTTTTTATCAGGGTAGGACAACCATTTTGTTGCTGTGCTAACATATCAGAATGTAGATGTAATTATACAGCACGAGGTTGCAGGACTGCATTGCCGGTCCTGGCTTAACAAAGCTTCCTAGCACCCATCATTTACGGCACCTGACCTTTGTCATCCGAAACATCCTCCTTGCAGCAAGAATAGACACTGGACAACAAGCAGAGATTCCAAGGCCAAGCCCAGGCAAGGCCTGATGCAGGTGGACTTTTCCAGACTTTTGGCTAATACTACCACCAATCAGAACACACAGCGCCATCTTTCCCCGGATTCCACCTGAAAGGATTTTCTTTAGGTGAAAAAAAGGAAGAAGGAAATATGGGAAGGCTGCAAATCGAAGATGCTGTACCTAAGGCAGGACTGTTGCACAATAAAAACCTCACTGAGAAGCATGCCAAGAAATATAAGAATTTACCTTTATCCATGTACTGGATGACTCATCCACATAACCCTGGGGGTAAGCAACTTGGTGCCCTCCAGAAGTTTTGGATGACAACTTCTACAATCCCCAACCACTGGCCACAGTGGCTGGGGCTGATGGAAGCTGCAGATGAAAGCAGTTTCAAGGCACCAGGAGATGTAAGCCAAATATGTTCTTTCAGGCGGGGGTGGGGGGGCTTTATCTTCACCTGCTATTTTTCCCCATGTCCCTGGTGAACCTAGGGAGTGAGCCACGGACCTTCCCACAAGTTTTGCTGTCCTGTGTAATACATCTCGGGGCACCTCCCCCCACCCCATAAAGATGGCAGCAAAACCAAGGCCAAATACAGCACGGGCACAAACAGTTGGAATGCACCTGTTCAAGCCACAACAGCCCACGATCCGCTCCCCGCCAGCCAGACCCAGGCTCCGCACGACCCCGACCCCACGCCGGCATGCGGGCCGGCGCAAGCTCAGGAGGGCCGCTCCCCAGCAGGTGGGGCCCCTGCGCGGCCTCTTTGTGCCAGCGCGGGGCACGCAAGGCCCGCATCCCAAGCACCCCACCGAGCCGAGCGCGGTGTCCAGACAGGGGCGGGGCGAGGGGCCTCGCCAGGCCGTCCAGTCCCCTGCGCAACGCCTCGGCCAGGCCGGGGGGCTGCTTGACGGCCGGGAGAGGCGCGTGCCAGCAGCGGGGGAAGGGCGTCGTCGTGCCCGGGCGAGCGCGGCGTTCTGCGCGCAGCAGCCGCGGAGGCGCCGCCGCCTCTGCAGCTCACCGCGCGCCGGGCAGCGTCCGCCGGACTTCTGCGAGGGGGGAGCCAACACCGAGCAGGCAGGCGGGGGGGGAGGACCTGAGCAGGCGACGGTCGCCGGAAAAGGGACGCGGCACCGGAGCGGCGCAGGGAGGGCGGGAGGCGAGCGCCGCACTTCGGAGCGCCTCTTTGTGCGAGCCGCGAAGGGCGCGCCCCCGCGCTGGGAGGGGGCGCGGGGACAGCGCCGCCTTGCGCGCACCCCACCCCGTGGACGCGGGTGGGGGAGGCACCGATCCGGCGGGCAGCGGCCCCGGCCGTGCGAGCGTCGCCGCGGGGCTGGCGAGAGCGCGGCAGCGGCCTGCGGGGGAGGCGTCAAAGCGCGGCAGGAGAAGCGGAAGGCGGCCACCAGAGCGGGGATGCGGGATTCCGGGGAGGGATCGGGGCCCGGAACCAGGTTGCCCGGGGCGGGGAAGGGGGAGAGGGAGGGGCGGCGCGGAGCGCCGGAGAGGCTGCGTGGAGCCGGGAAGGCGCGGCCAGGCGGCGCGGGGGAGCGGCCGGCGCGGGCTCCTTACCGGCTCAGCACAGCGCCGCGGTCCCCGCGGCGGGCGCCTTCCCTTCTCCCGCTCCTGGCGCTGCCGGCGTCGCGGCCATCCCGGCTGTCTGGCTCTAGCCGGGGGGCGGTCGCTCGTTGCCAGCTGATGCTCCCGGGCGCCGCCTCCCGTGACGCGCGGCGAGAGGGAGGGGGCCGCGCTCGCCGGCCTCGCGCCCTCCGACGGGGCTCCGATCCCCGCGCCATGCGCCGCATCCAGGGGCGGTACGGCGGGCAAGCCGAGCGGGGCAGGAGCCCCGAATCGGTCGGTGGGTGGCCGGCCGGCCGTCCGTCCCGAAGCACCTGCTGAGATAAAGGTTCGGGGGCCCTGATCCTCTCTGCAGAACCTGGACCCCCGGATGAGCTGGCTTCTGACCCTCCTGCTACGCTCCCGCCCCACTTGACTCGTGCTGCTTTCACATGCCCTCCCCTGCCCGCACATCCGTTTCCTTAAGAGACGAACCCCGCAAAGACACGCACAGTGTCCTCTTTTCATCCTGCCAAGCCCAACGAAGAGTTCTGGAGACCCCACAACCTTGGCTGGCATTTTTCTTGTGTACCATAAAGGATTTCAGGGTGGGACTGGGAACACTTTGATGGACCCGCTCCCAACCTGCAGAAAGAGCTGCTGCCAGCTGCTCTTTGCAGTTGGAAAGTCTCCCTGCAAGAGGTTGTGCAAAGGGAGCAGGACGGGGAGCGGGCTCAAGTGGCCAGGGACAAGGTACCCTGACAGCACTCCCGCTGCCACCTCCCCGCTCGGAAGCGCGTCAGGCGGGGCCACGAGAAGCAGAGACCTCCCAGCCATTCCTCCCATTCTGCATTTGATGCTCATAAGCGCCACGCTTGTGGGGAGGGGGCCGCGACCATTCAGTGGGGACGGCACTCTTGCATTGACCAACATCATTTCAGAAAGGAGATTTTGGGCAGTCAAAACTCTCAGCCCAGGGATGGGTGAAAAGGAAGCTCTTAGCGCCTCATCAAGATTAGCAAGGAAGAACTGGAGATAATAGATGGTTGTGGATGTGATGTGAAGGAGAAGGATCCTGCTGCCTGGGAAGATTTTAATAAGGGGGCAACCACAACGAAAAACTCACTCTGTCTGGGCACGTGAAATAAGAAGACCATCAGCTTTGAGTCTAACTAGAGCTACTAAATTAAGAGAAATTGGAGGGAGCTGCAGGGAGTGAAACAGTGGCTGAAGAAAAGAGGTTGAGATCTTGAATGACCATCAATGGAAGAAAAGCAACTTAGAAGTGATGTGCTTGCATGGTTTAAAGAAATCACACCAGATGTGAAATGGGAAGGAGATGATCTAGAGAGAATACATTGTGTTGTCCTCCAAGGTCCAGTCAGACTAACTCTGAGAGATGTATTGAGAAGATTCTCCAACTTCTGTAAGAAGGAAAGGCTGATGAGAAAGTTGAGAGAAAATTTGGGTCAACTAAAGTTTAAGGATGCACCTATTCAAGTGTTTCAAGATGTATGGTAACAGACTATTTTGTTTAGATGTTTGTTACAAGCATGTAAGATTATTTTGTTGGAGAATAATATTAAATATGCTTGGGGTATCCAGTGCATATGAGAGTCTGGGATAATGGAAAATATTACAGAATAGAGTCGCTGAACAAGGTTTAAAACTGGCACATGAATGGACATTGAAAAGATGGGACAGAATAGAAGATGAGATCAAGAATTTACTTCAAAAGAAGGAAATGGAGCAGTTCGTGAAGTTTCTTAGATTCTGGCTACTGACTACAAAGAAGTGGATTATGTGGCAATTTGAAATCTCCAAAAGGAAAGAGAGGAGCAGCAAGGGGCAGTGGGGGAGTGTCTTTCCCCAAATTAGACCATTAAATGAGTTAAAGAAGAGGCATTTTAATTAGTAGTTAAGTGGCAGAAGATAATTTACACTCTATGTTCATTACTAGGTAAGGTTTATTATATAAGATTAAAGGATAAGTAATAGCTTGTAAGGGACTGCAGGTGGCGCAGTGGTTTAAACCGCTGTGCTGCTGGGCTGGTTGATCGAAAGGTCGCCGGTTCGAATCTGCACACGGGGTGAGCTCCCGTGCGCCGTCCCAGCTCCTGCCAACCTTACAGTTCGAAAGCATGCAAATGCAAGTAGATAAAAAGGTACCACTTCGGTGGGCAGGTAACAGCGTTCCGTGCACTTCGGTGTCTAGTCATGCCGGCCACATGGCCACGGAGACTGTCTGCGGACAAACGCTGGCTCCCTCGGCCAGGAAACGGAGATGAGCACCGCCCCCTAGAGTCAGGCATGACTGGACGTAATGTCAAGGGGAAACCTTTACCTTTACCTTTAATAGCTTGTAAGACAGAAGAATGTATAAATAGGGTAGAGTACTAACATTGAATAAGCTAAATATGATATTACATGAATTTTGAATATGTGAATTACAACTAGGAAAAGCAGTATTGAGAATTTAAAGAGACTGGAAGTCTTTAAAAGGATGGGTTAAGATAATAGGGGTATAGAAACAATGGCAAATAGACACCCAGAGCCGAGTGGACCAGTGGCTTCTGCCCCCACCCTTTGCTGTGAAGGTGGAGGTAATGGCAGGATAATTACATTCTGGTGGGAAAGGCTGTCTTTTTTGTAAGGGGGGGGGGTTTAGGGGGGAATAATAAAGAGGGTTAATGTAATTTTTTCTTTGTCTTTTTTAGGGGTTTGTTTTTTGTTTGTTTAAACATGCTTGTGGGGGTGCCCAAAGGACAATAAAGTAGAAAAAGATGAGATTCGGAGAAAGTTGGAAGTTGATATGTAACATTATTAAGTATTTAGGTGTAAAAATTACAAACATTTGCAATGTTTAAGAGGGAATAATGTTGATAAATTAAAATATGAAATAAAAAATGAATTGATTTAGAAAGATTGGTTTATCATGGCTTGGTAGAATAGCAGTATTTAAAATTAAGATTTAATCTAAGATTATTTTTTGTTCAGGATGTTGCCAATTAACAGAAAAATATGAAAGAATGGCAAAACATGATTAACAAATTTTGTAATGGGGATCAAAAAAGCAAGGATTAATAGAAAAGATAGTATATGCCTCAGAAAACAGGAGGTTTAGGTATTCCCAATGTGAAATTTTATTATATAGCAAATCAAGTGAGGTATATACCAGATATATTACAGCCAGATAAGATAATGGAGTAAATTAGAATATCAAGATGTAGAGGGATTCTTATATTTTTCTTCAACAAGATATTAAAAACATTATTAAAAAGATAGGAAACCCCTTAAGAATATGGTCAGAATTTGGAATAAATATGGGGGTGTATTTATCCCATCAATTTCCCTGTTATATCCAATTACAGAATTACAAAGATTCCCAGATAATCTGAGGAGTAGTTTGAGAGAAGTATTGAAGAGTAAATATGTTATTAGGCTGAAAGATTTGGTTAGAGAAAATGAAGAGTAAAGGAAGGATACAAGCAATACCGGAACCAGGTAAAGTGACTTGGTATAATATACTTCAATTAGATAATTGGGTGAAAGATTGGTTGAAGAAAAATGGTAAATGTAGAGAATATAGTAAATTTGAAGACAGAATTTTACAGAAAGAAAAACAAGATAATATGTGGATGAGAGGAATGTAAAATTTACAATATACTACTAGAAGATATGATCTTCTTAAAGAGTAGATTTCAATAGATTTAAAAACAAATATTAGTGCTAAAGAATGGAATAATATTGGGATAAGATAATTTTAAAATTTATGTCAATAAGAATTAAAGAGTATTTTTATGAATTAGTTTGAAAATGGTACTTAACTCCTGTCAAATTGAACTATATGAATAATGAATAATCCAATGTATGTTGGAGATGCAACCAGGAAGTGGGTACATAGTTCATATGTGGTGGGAGTACAAATAAATAAATGAGTTTTGGGAAGTGGTTTTTAAAGAAATTAGAAAAATGTTTAATTTAACCATTGAAGCAGACCCTGGACTAGCATTATTGTAATTATTTAGAGAACAGATGGGACAAAATTTTGAAGAATTAATGACAAATGTATTAACAGCAATAAGATTAATAATAGCAAGGAACTGGAAAGTAAAAGGTGATTATCAAATAGATGACTAGCATAAAGTTTGGAATATAGCTATTAACACTAAGTTAACTTGTGATATTAAGTGGAAAAAAGTTTGATAAGTAAAAATAATTTTGAAAATAATTGGAGACCATTTCCTTTTATATTCAATAAAGGGGTGTGAACCATCACAAGGGTTAAAAAAGTACCCAATTTGTGTTTACATTTCCAGCATCCATTTGACATATTTGGAAACAGCTTAGCTAACCTATTTGGCGACAAATACCATCTATAAAACATTTTATACAGGTTTTCTTTGTATGAGGTTGCTAATGTTACTTTATATTTCTTTCCCACAGCTTTTGCCATTTCTCTAACTCAATATTATATCCAAAGTTTTGTGCCCACATTATCATAGTTTCCTTAACTTGTTCATCTTCCATTCTCCTATCCAGTAAGAAGTTATACAATCTTTTAATCATTTTCTCATCTGATTGAGAATCGCATGGTCAAATGCTGTTAACTCCTTACAAAAGCCCCACATTCTATAGTCTTTAGCATATCTTGATTGCATTTGAACCTTGTGCCACCAAGAATTCCTTGTCCTTGTATTTCTTAATTCAATTTCAATCCTCCATCATTATCCAAAATATCATCATATCTCACAATCATATCAAAATTCAATGCATTTGGATATACAAGAGCTTCCATAGGCAAAAGCCATCTTGGTAATTTAGTATACAGTTTTATCTTCAACTTTTCCCACACCGTCATTAATGATTTCCTAATATAATGATTTAAGAAACAACCATGTACCTTACACTTTTCATACCACATATAAGCGTGCCAACCCATTTGCAAATCATGCCCTTCAAGATACAAGATTCTCTTATTTTTTAAAGTTATCCATTCTTCTAGCCATGTTAAAACAGAAGCTTGATAATACAACAACCATCACAAGAGTTGATGCAGTTCTGGAAAGGAAGTGAGGCAACCTGGTGGAATAAATGATTTTACATTAAGTGACATGATTTCTTCCTGGTGGATGTGGCATTGTTATTGTTTAATTATGTGATTAGTATTGTTTAATTGTGTTTATTACTATTAAGTGTATTGTCTATTTGTTTGTTTAACATAATAACAATAAAACTAATGCAACAACTACTAATAATAATCTTTCTTAGCCCAGGACAAGGAAGGCCCATCCTATCTCTTTTTCTGAGGAAAAGGAGTTGGGACAGCTAGGGGTTAAAACTGGTCCCTTTCAGGGGGTGTTTTGATAGGGAAATAGGTTGTGCTTCTTTGACTGGGACATATGGCTGTATAAAACTCACATTACATGAGGTATAATGTAAAATCAGTATGTTAAAATGGCCATGTGCCGTAGCTAGATGAAGAACACTGAATATTTGGTTCTGATAAAAATAAAAATGGCCCCTTATAGGCCCAAATCACAGAATTTACTTGATTCTGTTCGCATCCCACTCTTCCACAGAGATGAATCATAGGAACAAAAAAAGTAGAAACTTAAAACAATATTAAAAATTATAATTAAAATGTTCCGCCCAACCCAAGAAGAGCAGAATGGAATCTGCACCTGAGCAACAGATCAGCTGATGAGACAAAGGATTCTTGAAGGTTGCTCTGAATTTCTGGGTTGAATGCGTTTGCCTGTGGGCAGAAGGTCAGCAGGAAAGGAGCCCCTGGCCTCCCTCTTCAGAGGGATTCCTCAACCAGGAAAAAGCCTCGGAGAAGCTGCCTTCTTGCAGCCAAGGCCTTGGAAGGAGCCTGCACTGTGCAAAGGCCCCGTCCAAGGATGTTGAAAGCTTGTATGGGGAGAGACCACCTTTCAGGTAGCCAAATGCCCAGCTGTGTGCAGGAGGAAGAATGGCATTTGGAGCACCAGCAGAAGTGTGCTCAATGAACAGTTAGAAACACAGAAACAGCGCGAGTCAGAAGGGGCCTCTTGGGTCATTTAGTCTGACCTCTGGCACCAGCCGGCTCTGCTCATGACATGCCCACCATGTGGTCGTCCAGTCTATCCTTGAACACCCTCACCGATGGGGCCTCAACCACGTCCCGTGGAAGCCCCTTCCACACCCTCGGGGTCCTGACTGTCAGGAAGTGCTTCCTGGCATCCAAATGGAACCTTGGCTCCCTGAGCTTGGCTCCGTTGGCTCCAGTTGATTTCAGTTAAGTCTTGGTTAGTATTTACTCCATTTGTTCCTCCCAGACCAAACACAGACTCGGACGCAATTGCCATCCGACATCTCTGCAACATCTTCAGCTCTTTTTCTGGCTGACCAAGCATAGGTTGGCACCCTCAGACGGAGGAAAACTGAGGTTCAAATCTCTGAGCCAAGAAGTGTGCGTCGTGTTTTTGAGCGCTTCACTTTGTCTTATCTGGCAGGGTCATTGGGAGGATAACATGGGAGGAGCTATGCATCAAAACATCCTAACCATCAAGAAGTGCTTCCTGGCATCCAAATTGAACCTTGGTTCCCTGAGCTTTGCTCCACTGGAACGTGCCCTGCCCTCCTCCGCAGGTGAAAACAGGTCTTGATCCACTTCGGCATGACACCCCTCACAAACCTATGTGTTGCCAACAGATCCCCTGAGTCTCCTCCAGGCTGAAGAGGCCCAGTTCCCTCAGTCTCGCCTCATATGGCTTTCCCTGCAATCTGGCCACCATCCTTGTGGCCCTTCGCTGCACTGACTCTAACCCTGCTATATCCTTCCTGTAATGTGGAGCCCAGAACTGAACACAGTACTCCAGTTGCGGGTGCACCAGAGTCATATAGAGTACCAGTAATCTAGTAATCCCTCAATCTCGAAGCCACACTTCTGGCTATGCAGCCAAGGGCGACGTTCGCCGTCTTGGCCGCTGCATCACACTGCTGGCTCATGTTTAGCCTGCAGTCAACCAGCTCCCCTAATTTTCACATTACCCTCTGCCATCATGGCCACCCACCCATTTCTCCTACTTGGGACTGGGATGGATCGTTCCACTCTCATTTGCTCGCCCTTCACACACATCTTTTTTCATTCTGCAACCGCAGTATGCAGGCGGGTGCCTGAATGTTTTCTGAACGGAAACGTGCCTCCTACTTTTTTCCTTCTGTGGCAACTGAAGACCAAACAGCCTTGCATGCAAGGCCAGAGGAAAACCCAGAAATGAACCCTGCCCAGAGATTCTTTGAGCCTTCTGGTGCTTCCAGGGCTGCTCAGGCAAGCCACTTGACATGTTCACGGCTGAAAAGCGAGTGGTAGGCCTCATCAGCATGGGATAGCAATGTCACCGGAGCTTCTGGTCCTTCATTTCCCTCTAATTTTCACTGGGAATTTAGTATATTCCAGATAATAATTCCAGAACTGCTGCTCTAAATGGAGTCACAATGTCTGAAGCAAAAGCATACACTTTCCAGGATGCAGGCCTGCCGGATGCATTTAGAAGCCCTATATAAGGACCTTATAATGACCTTACTATACCAGATGTTGGAACTAATGGACATCAGGACTGGTGCTTTTCAGCTTACTCATAAATGATCTGCAATTAGGTACAAACATGGAAGTGGCCAAGTTTGCTGATGCCATCCAATTATTTTGGGTGGTTCAACAAAAGTCAATGAAGTCCAGCATCAAGCATAAGGTGATGGGATCTCAGCCAGCAGTGACTGTCCAAGAAAGGGATCTAGGAGGTTTAGTGGTTAGTCCAAGGAAAATGTCACCCCAGTGGCTGGTATGAAAAAGGCAAGCTCCAATTTAGGCAGAATTAGAAAAGGAACTGAAAATAATTTGTTCTTTGTTTTTTGGTGCCAGGCCAAGACCTTTTTATTTATACAATATTTTAATAACTGTTAATATTATTTATTGGTTTTAATTCTACAGCCAGGGTGAATCCGGATTTTAGATGTACTATTTATATGCTTATTTATTGTATTGGAAGCTGTCCCGAGGCTCATGCGAATGGGACGGCATACAAAAACTCCAAATAAATACATACATACATAAAACTGCCAATATCATAGTACTCTTGCACACATCTGTGAAGTCACCACACTTACAATATTGTGTTCAGTTCTGGTAGCTATATTTAAAACAGGTTTTGGCAGAGTTTGGTTTTATTTTCATACCACTCAATCGTCAAAGCTCTCTGTGGAGTTGGGAAAAGTGCAGAAAGAGAAAACTAAAGCAATCAGGCTCCAAAAAGAACAACACTGATTGGGTTTGCAAAACAGGTGAAACCACAGCTGCTTTGAAGACATGATGGTGTAGCTAGTTCTCTGCACTTGGGATGGTTTTAGGAAACAGGATCATAGTATGTATACAGGTTGTCTCAGGATTTAATTGCTATTTTGAAGGTTTTAATATTTTCTAAACTGCCAGGAACTGTTAGCGATTGGGCAGAAAATAATTATTTTTGAAAATGTGACTTACAACATTGTGCTTCCTTATAGTCTTCACTACCTCCTTAGGTGGCAACAAAATGTGCTGCCCAGGGGATCCTGCATCCCCTACCATCTCCCGATTTCCTAGGAATTTTCCAACTTATACAAAACATTTTGTAGTGACTGAGTAGGCGCAATCCTCATCAGGCCGGAGGATCGTAGCTTACCCTTTAGTGTGTGTTTCTGCTAACTGTAGAGGCCCTGCAAGCGCGCAGTTAGCAGCCCCTTGGTTCTCAGTCCCCCCGTTTCGGCTGCCGATGACCCCGTCGGCGCTTGCCTCTTCAACTCTTTTTTAAACTCTTAAAACAGGAAGTGCTGCACAGGACCCGCACAGAGGCAATGCCAGCGATAGGCAGCAGGTGGTGCTAGGACACCGTACAGCTATAGGCAAGAAGGATTTCCCACATACTTAAACTAAATCAAAGATTGTTTTTGAAAAACGAACTTACCAGTTGTTTTCTGTGGGTTTTTCATTCATTATGAGAGTCTCTGGAATGGACCACTGCCGTTGCTCCCTCCCGGCAAAAGTGAGAGGGAATGCAGGATGTGGCTGGCCTGAAAGGTCACTGCCCCACCCTCCTGCGGGCCACCTGACATGCCGAAATAAAGGCACAGGGACCGTGAAGAGCCCTGCTGCACCTGACCCCTGTCCTCCGCATTAGCTGGTCTTTTGCCCATGGATGCTTCACCTGTCACCCCCGCCCCCCAGCATCCTGCTTAAATCTTTCTGCCTGAGGCTTTTTGTCTTACATCACATGCCCTCCTCTCCTCTCCATGCACTTGTGTTTTTGCAAATAGGGTTGTCCTTAGACGATGGAGTCCTTTACAGACACACCCAGAGAGATTTTAGAGCATATATCAATTAGCATATTCAACTCCTTCCTATAGAGCTGGGTGCTCCATCTTTTTGGTACTTAGCACCATTCCTATTGGGACTTCTTTTAATAAATGGCGTGTTGAGACAATTCCCTGCCTTTTGCATTCTTGTGTACTAAATTCAAAACTGACAAGATGGTGAAATGGACACCTCCACAAGTTAATGAGATGTGACCCTGAGGTGGTCCCACAGATGCAAGTGAGAGACACTGTCCTGCAGCTTTGCCTCCCCTGGGATGAAGGGAGCTGTAGTACGACGCCTCTCAAGGAGGCTAGGTTGAGTGTGTGCATAATGCAACCTTGCGCAGGCAAAAATCATCTCTCACTGGAGCCAGCAAACAGCGCATGTGCATACAAAAAGACACCAAGTGGCAGAGAAGCTGGAGGATGACCAGCTCTGGAATAAACCCAGAGACCCTTCGTGGCTGTATTCTGCCTTCTGGTGATCCTGCGTGGGCAGCCTTCTGGGCCTCCGGCTCAGCAATCTTGACTTTCTTGCTGCTGCTCATTGGGCCTGCCCCTCATGTATTGGAAGGGCCTGTTTTGTAGAAGCCACCACTAAATAGTTGCTAGGTGACAATGCCAAATCCCACCTGCTCACTTAATCAGTCATGGCTCTGCTAAATGAAGTAGGTAACATTATTTGGTGATGGCATCTCTTGGAAGCCAGTGGCTGCCTAGCTGACTGAGCCCACCTGTAGCCGTTGGACAGGGGTTCACTTTTAGGGTGGCCACTTTTGTGTTGCCAAACAATAGAAATGCATCATGCTCAAAAAGAGGTCATAGATGCACACTAAATGTGCCTATGCCAATCTGTGTATGGATGGACATTCAGAAATAAATGCTGCAATTGAAATAGAAATACAGGAGAAAAGGCAGTGTCTGCATGCTCCTTGCAGATGGGTAAGGGCTGTCCTTCTTTATGGTCCTCTGACTTTAAACCAGGCTTGGACTGGACATCTCCTCAAACAGAAGACTTCTTTTAATGGAGGACCATCCTCTGTAAAGTATGAGACACAGTCACCCTGATTTACAGAACAAAGTCGAGGGATACCAGCTCCAAGGACTGGCTGCCCAGGTCCATTCAGGAAGAGGTGAAACACAGCCCTTGGTGCCTCTTTAAGGGTATTGCGTGAGGTGCCCGACCACAGGTAATGGCAGAACCCACCCTCAGCATGCCTCTCCTGTCTGCCAGAGGTGAGCCCAGTGGACACCCAGCAGGCTTAATCTGGAGGGGGAGAAAGGCAGGTTGCTTACCTGTACCTGTCTTCTTCGAGTGGTCACCTGTGCACTCACACATAAGGGTCCGCTTTTGAATACAGGCACTGCGCAGGCACAGAACCCATGTGCATGATGTGCACAGATCTTGAGGAAGAATGTAGCTTTGCAGACAGTAGGTGTGTGTGGTGGGAGAGACCATTTTTAAATGCTTCCCAGGTTAACAAGTATTATGTGGGAGCAGAAAATTTGCATACTGTGGATAAAGTTTTCAGCTCCACTTACTTCCTGATGTGCTGCTGCTTCTTTTAGGGCAGCCATTGTTTCTTCCTTACAGTCTGAAATCACAGAAACACAAAGCTGGAAGGGGCCAATGAGGCCATCAGGTTCAAGCGGCTGCTGAATGCAGGAGTCCAAGATAAAGCCTCAAAGCACGGCATAATCAAATCTACCATCTCATGGCTCCTTCCCCTCATACTTTTTGGAAGCTCTGGGACCAGCTGAGCACAGGCCTTGCAGATTTGCACTTGCCTCACTGCCAGACAGTCCCCCAACCTCAAACTTTCCTGCTTAGGCTTTGATTTCTTCAGCTGTCTCTTCTCTACTCTCAGCTCCTACCAACTACTTTATTATCAGTTGTTGTTGGATTTATATCCTGCCTTTTTCCCCTCGTGTGAGGAGCCCAAGATGCCTAACATAGCTCAATTTTTATCTTTACAACAACCATCCTGTGAGGTCTTAGATTTAAATCTTTTTTTTTTAACCTCTTGCAAAAAAACCAAGCTGGCTTGCACGGTCCTCCTCCTCCTCTCCATTTTGTCCTTACCACAACCTTGTCAGGCAGGCTGTCTTTTCCCCCCTGCTGCTCTGTGAAGCAACTACCTACTCACTACAGTACCGTGGCTCCAGAAGTGCACTGCAGGATGTTTAAATCATCCCTAACCAGTGGCCATGCTGGCTCAGGCTGAGGTTCAAAATGCTGAAGAAGGCTGGCTTACTCCCTTCCCTTCCATCTCTTTCCTTCAGGGTGTGCTTTCTTCTTTCAGATGTGGCTTTCAAGTCACAGCTTCTCTTCTGATTAGGAAAGCTAAAACTTATTTCTTCTATTAAGGTTTTTGCCCAGCAGAATAGCCATTCCCTTTCTACATACAAGCTGTGTGGGTTTGCAAACTAGCTATTAGCAGCTTTTATTCACACAACAAGATGGTTTGCAAACATTCTACATGACATCCGTTCAGCCTAGAAGATTCACCACTCCAAAATCCTTGATCACTTTTACAAGCCAGATTCTGGAACATTATGAATATTATGCAGAAGAAATAGATGTTTTAGTACTGAATCCAGTATTAATTTGAATGGGAGAACTGTAGGCCTCTCTGTGCTAGAATGCTTCATCCATCTACAAGGACAAGAAACCTCTGTGAGACCTGCCACAACCCTTACGATGACTTACAATTTGAAAGTGATCATTTGGGCACTTGATTTTGATTGTGATGGACTTTAAAAAATTGTGGTGTGTTAGTCAATCGAATGGGCACCCGATCAGCTCCAAGACATCTTTCCATGCTTCACCCTGAATCAGACTGTGCTGCACTTATCTGCCAGGTATAGAGACCTTCCTTTCTCACATCCACCCAATTCTTCCCTACAACCTGATGACTCTGCTCCTCCTGCTGGGCTAGAAACCAACATTCCATATTTTCCTCTAGATGGAAAATAGGCATTTCTCTTAGTGGGTCTTCTGTCTTGAAACAACAAAAATGGTGTTTCCAATAGGAAAACAAGGTGGGAAAACAAGTCAGACAGCCACATTAAGTGCTTCCTCCCCAGTAAGGCACTGCAGGAGGCAGTGTTGTTGCCTAGAGACAAGACTCTATGGACTGCCATGGAACCAGCAAGACAAAAGCAGTTCAGAGATAGAAATGCAAGACAGAAAGTGGATAAGGGAAATCCGCCCATTCTCCTTTTGTTACATGCAGAGACCCTGTGCTGATTAACCAGGACTGAGTAACAAGATCGTTTCACATCCTCATCTCAGTACTGGACAATGAATTCATAAAACCAAACAAAATATTGCAGTGCAGAAAAGAGCAAGTGGCAACCTAACCCAAGGGGATGGATTATGCCTCACCCTTGGTCCTATAATTCCTTCCATTTCTAATGTTCAGGTATGAGCGTTGCTGCCCATGTAGCCCAGATGGCACCATCCATACATGAGGGAGGTGTTGGCAGGCTTGGTGGAAGGGGCAAAATTTGCAGTACGTGTGGTTTTGTGAGAGTTCCCCCAGCCACTGCTCAAACAGAACAAAATACCCAAGAATAGCCCCATGAGTTCAGATCACGCTCCCTGGGTAGAGAGTGCTGACTGCTGGGCTGGAAAACTGGATATTGGCCGGATTGGGGGCGGGGGGGGGGGAATGGAGTACTGTATAAGAGAGCATGGTTGCCAGCTGACTAAAAGGGTAAGCAGAAATAATTCACACTGCAACATATTGTTACAGGTCTAGCTTGTGAAGTTATTTATGTGCTGTTCAGTGTAGACAGGACTTGATGTTCTTATTTTATTTATTTATTTAATTAAAACATTTTTATGCCGCCCCCATCACAACAAAGGCTCGGGGCGGCTCACAACAAGTACATAATATAATTGTTCTACAAACACACTTTATGAAGTACATTAATGCAAGATCTTCCATTTTAATAAAATTTTGGAGTAGTCTGCCCCTTTTCTTCTTGTTGTATTTTGGACCCTTTGCTGCATGCAAGCAGATGGATGAGTTCAAGAATATTTATCCTTTTAAAAAATTTACTCTTTGGCCAGAAAGGCCAATAGATAAGAGAAATACATCCTGATAATGTTACAGAGATGTTCTATCTTTCCCAGAAAAGAAGCCAGAAAGGAAGTCCCCTCATCAGGGATGCTGCCCCACCTGGAGGATGGACTAAATGAGCTGCCCTGGTGTGTCTTGGATGTTTCCCAACCCCCACCAGCCCCTGCCAAAAAAACGAAGGGGTGGAGAGAATGCTTCTGATCTTCAAAGCAGACTAGACTCGAGAACAGCTAACAGCTTCCTCACATACTTAACTTCTCCTCTTTGTGGAACAAAAGAGAAAAATGTGGTAAATGGGATAGAAATGCCATGCCTGCTCTAAAATATGATGAATGGAAGAACTCAGTACTGCTTCCCTACATTATTATGAACAAAGCAGGCATTTCGTATGTTTAGTTTAGGAGTTTATTATAAAGAGACTATATATATATTAAAACATGTTTATCTCTGCCTGCCAACAGGTCTCTAAGGCAGCTTACAATTAAGACACTATACAATTTAAAAATAAATCAGAAGAATGCACACTCTTAAAATCAACTTGCCCTGTCCCCAATTAGGCTCAGTGCCCCATACCTATGAAAACATTCCTAATTAGGAGTCTGCCAAACATGCCTTCAGGCTTCACATTAGCTACTATTCACTGAGTTATGTAGCTGGATAGAAACAGGGTCTACAAAAAGTGACAGCAAGGTTCTAGCAGTTCCAAGAAATCCCCCCTCCAATCTGAGAGAGGCACAAAAATCAAAATGGAAAGGGTGTTCCCATTTGCTCCAGTGTGAGGACGTCCCTGGGGGCTTGCTTCTCTGCAGCAGGCTTCATGGTCCTGCGAAGCAGAGCATGACTCATTACTCTTGTGGCTCATTTCTCTTGCTATTCAGCTCCCATGGAAGCCTGAAGGAAAGAAAAGGTGGCACAGTGTAAACTGTTAAGAAAGTTTTGGCTCTTGGGCAGATTAGAAACCGCATGGGATGAAATGGCATCTGCAACTGCTTTCTGAGAATATCTGCACCCAAGTGGGTCAACCTTTCCCTAAATCTAGTTCATCGGCTAGCATGACAAAGATGGCAATAACGCCTGGCCAGGCTTAATGTTACGTTAAGCTTCGCTGTTAAGGAAGAAAGCAGTTGAGAGCGGTGATGGAATCATCCACATCTAAGATGACAAAAGAGATGGACAATCAAGTTGCATTCCTGAGTAATAAATGATCTCTAAGGGGTTGGCTTAGGGTCACATCATGACCACTCACCGCAGCAGACTGCCATGGTGACCCCAGACACTCGGGCTCATCCTGGTCGCTTTCCTCCTTCCCCCTGCCTCGCACACTCTCACTCATCCTGGCGGTACCCCAGGGGACACCACAGGGGAACGAAAGAGGCTTTTCGCTTTGACAGCAGCAACCGTGACCCGAGTTCATCTTGCAGCAGCTCCCAAAGCACCTGCACTGGGCACACGGGACTCCTGCCCAAAAGGCACAACTCTGAAGAAGACATCTGGAGCAGAGGGGGAGTGTCTCAGCCACTCTGCGCTGCGGGGGGATCTGGCTTGATGGGGATGCCCCAAGAACCTTGCTGAGCCCGGCATGCGGCTCCTGGTACCTGCCTTGGAGTGCGGTGCTCGGGCAGCTGCAACCACAGGGCAGATATGCATCCTCTTGGGCTCCACCAATCTTGAGGCAGCTGCGTGGAACACGTGGTCGCCTCTCACCATACCTGCCTGAGCACCTAACTCCAATGCTAGGGAGGTTAATGGGGAGGGGGTGCTCAGTGATGATGACATTCTCAGTACAGGGCACCCATGCTGGTTGCCACTTGAGAGAAAGCTGCCCAGACAGGTGCCAGGTTAGGAAGCCCAGCACGCACAGGTTCCAGTCCTGGTTCTTGTCCCATTCCAAGAGAACCATTTGGCTTCTTCCATGATGGGCTGTTTTGTCCAAGACTGGATGACCAAGCAGTGTGGCAGAGAGAAACCCTAGAACAGCCTGTGGCGTCTTTTCATGGTTGACAGTGATCATGACTGGGTTTGGCCCATTTTTAAAATCACTGCTTTGGTCACAAAGACTACTCCACCTTGTTGTCCATGCAATGTTTTCTATCAATCTGCACACCATTCCATCCATCGTGTCCTGATTTGAGCCTGGACTATGGGTGAAAATTTAATTGCTACCTCCATATACATAAACTGCAGACAGATAAGAACAAATCTGATGTAGGGTAAGAGTATCTCCTACATTTGAAATGAGCTGGGAACCATGGCTTGTGTTCCTTGGGAGAGAGAGAGGCAAGAACATCTATGAAGAGGACACAAAAAGGATTGCTTTTTAAGTTGTCACACCTTCATTAAACTGAAGGAAATTACTCCTGTGCAACAGTTCTCTACAGTGAAGATGTAGAAAAAGAACAGAGCGTGAGCATCAACAGCCAAGTTTCACCATCAATGCCTCCTCTCACTGGTCTGCCTGTGTCTCCCCACTCATTAGAGTCTATGGCAGACTGGACAACAGTGTGGCAGTCACTGTGACCCTAGCAAGAATGTCTGGGCAGAATGACTCATGTCTTCGAATGCTTAGAACAAATGTGTACAGATACGGTGTGTGTGCACGGGGGTGGGAAGAGACACGACACAGCAGAGTGGTGCCTAAGTGATGGCTGCTGAGCCTGCTGCCTTGGTCTTGCCTCAGAAATCGCCTCCCTGGTTACATTTCTCCTGCCAGGCCTGTTTTCTGGCGCTGAAGCTCAGATGGGTGAAAAGTGGTTGGGGGCAGAAACTAGTCCGTGTTCTTCCCTTAACTTGCCATGTAAAAACTGCACCCTCCACTTTTCAGCTGTGCAGCAAACAGACCTTTTAAGGAGCAGGCTGTATGTTACATTGCACACACTTCAAAAAAAAAGAAAACGCTTTTCCCTGTTGTTCCTCTTCTCCTTTAAGGAAAACCTACTTTGTAAGGCCATCTGGACTTGGACCTTGGACATCTGAGTTGTGACCTTATGCCAACTTCTTGCAACCCCCCCCCCCCGGCCCCTCTTGCCATTTGCTGCTCTTGAAGGCGCTGTTTATGGGGAATGGGAAACATGTAGCTGTTTTGCCTTCAAAATAAAAGCAGTCAACTTAAGCAAGTTTCATAAGGAAAGCGAAGCATCCAATGAGCTGTTTGCCCAAGCACATGAACCTGCTGCAACATTAAGTCCTGCTCCCTTGACCTGAGAGGTGGAACCTGGAGAGAATGCGGTGAGTCTGTATATCTTACCTAGGGTGCTACCCTGAGGTCCACGGAGTCATAGGCAGATGTTCTCATCCGCTCGAGAGGCCTCCTCAGGACTGTTCGCAGCGCTTCATAGTTTGGCCTCTCCTCATAGTCCAAGGGCATTACTTGCTGCAGGTAGCTTTGCAGGGCTTCTAGAAAGGTATTATGGATGTTTGTGAGATACGGCAGGCTCCTGCAAGGCAGCGTGCCGCATTCCCTCCGTCACATACTGCTGACGCAAAGTACCACTCAGCTTGGCCGTGTGCTCTGACACTTTACAACAACCAAGTAATGACCCCACTGACCTCACAGGAAAACCAAGGATGCATTTCTTTTTTATTTACTTACAACATTTTTAAGCTGTCTTTGTAAATAAAATTCACAAATTCAGTTATGCTGAAGTAAAAAAGTAATAAGAGCAAAAGGCAATAATATGAAGTTTACTGTACAATTCAAAACCGAACGAATACATCTGCAATTAAAACAACAACAACACTTCAGTTTATTTCAAAAAATGGAGGTTAAAAATGCCTGCTGGAAAAAATGTAACCTGTCCAATAAAGTGAAAGTACCATGAGGCTAAACAAACTTTCTCAGGCATGCTGTTCATGGTCTCAGTGCCACCACAGATGAGGCCCTGATCCTCATGCCCACCCACCATATTTCTAATGGCACAGAAACAAAGAGCAGGAATTCAGCAGATGATCTTAAGGGCTGGGTCCCGCATTATCCAACAACAGCAAAGGCACAAAGACAACCTAAGTCCCCAGGTCCTGGCCTCAGGATGTGCCCGCCATAGCATGATGCTACACAAACCATTATACTACACTGCAGGGTCACTGCCGTAGGGACAAGTCAGGAGGAAGCATGAAGTGGCAAAACAAACATTGGTTCTGGAGCCTATCACAACATGTATTTCTGTCTGCAAGGAGAGTCAATCTCCCACTGTCCCAGCCAGCAGTGCCCTTGCCATGAAGTGAAAGAGAACAGCTCACCTGATCCACTGCTCCCTTCACCAGCTCACACATGAAAGCTTTTGTCTCAGGGAAGGACTGCCTGCTGATCTGTCTCGGCAAGAGCACTGAGACTAACCTTTTGCTATATGCAAAATGACAAAAATATGACTAACTAGAACCAACTGTGTGTATGAGAGCTTGATGGCCAAATGGCAGTAGGAGGAGGGAAAAGCAAGGCCTGGAATAAAATTATAGATAACAGAGAAAGATAACCGACTGATTATTCTTGTAATAATTCAGATTAAGTCATTCCAGACAATAGGATATGAAAGCAGTTGATCTGGACAAGTGGCAGATTTGTTGATAAAGCAAAAGCTAAGTCTGCTATGGCACAGTAGCTAGAGCAATCTTCCTCAACTCAGTGCTGTCCAAATGTGTTGGACTACAACTCCCATCACTGATCAGGCTGGCTGGGAATGATAGGCATTGAAGTCTAATACATTTCAAAAGCACCAGGTTGGAGAAGACCAGGCTGTAGTGCTGGACTGAGAAACAGGAGTTCTAGGTTCAAAGTCTCATTCCGCTATGAATGGCACAAAGTAGCCATGAGGAACTGCAGTTGCTTAGCCAGACCTACTTCTCAGAGTTGTTGTAAGGATTAAAAGGCATGCCAAACAAAAGCTGGGATAGGACTGTGATAAAAACAGACAAGCTGTACCTGGAATTGCTCTCCAACCAAAGGACAGCCTTGGATGCTTGATAACATCTGCTTTGTACCTACAAGGGCAGCAACAATGAGGGGAGCCCCTCAAACAAAAGGTGGGGGAAAAGAAGACTGAGCTGAAAACTTTGTCTTGATGATCTTATTCCAGCTGCCTCACCCCACCCCACCCCCACAAGATGTAATAGGATCCTAGATCCTATAAATGTTTTAATAAATAAATAAATAAACAAACAGATAGATCTAGAAAGGGCCCTGAAGGACACTGCAGTCCAAGCCGCTGCTCCCTCAGGATCTGGATCTGCAGCATTCCTGGGAGAGGGCCACCCAGCATCTCTGGTGAAGGAGGCCGCCTCGCCGCCCAACAGTTTTCCCCACTGTGGAACAGCTCCTGCTGATGGGAAGGTTCCAGACTGCAGTGCTGGTGTGGGGAGGTGGTCAAAGTGCTGCACTGGGGAACAGAGAAAGGGTGGCTTGGGGCTCGCGAAACACTTCTTAGTCTATCTTATCTCACAGGTTTGTTGCTGAGAATGAAATGGAGTGCAGAAGGAGAGGCCAGACATGCATGTAATAATAATGTTAACAATAACCGCATTTAGAGAGAGCTGCTTTTCTGCAATTTTCACTCACTGGTTCCTGCTCTGCCCTCTTGGAGGCTGGCTGGAGGCCCAAAGGACTTCTCTTATCTTTTGGACAAGTGCGATACTTGTTGCAGATGGCAGCACAGCAATAGCTGTCAAGCAGTCTGTTACTAGACATCTTTCTGCTGCTGTCTTTACCGAAGGCTAGCAACTACTTCGCCAGTCTAGGAAACAGGGCAGCTTTAGGAAGTTGCACTGTCAAGCTACTTCTGAAAGGGCAGCACTAAGCTGGGCTGGAACACAGTGTCCTGAGCACCCACATGAGGATGGGCCGTATCGACTGCTGCTGCAGTCTGCTGGAGGTGACCTTCACTGATCATGGCCTGAATACCCTGGCATCCTTTCCAGAGCAATTCCCTTTCCTGATTCATGAAAATTAGAAGGGAAGAACAAGGGCACCTCCCAGGCACAGCACGCACCTCTCCTTTTTCTCCATGACCACACAGGGATTTGTCAGCTCCTCAGACCAGGGAAGGAAGCCGCACAGCCACTTCACTAGACAGTAACCCAAGGACTCGAGATCACTCCGACGGGATGGTGCTGATGGTGCAGGAAAAGAACACACACCCACATATGAAACAAGAGCAGGCATCCAGATCTACACCCACAGGGGACAAGGAGAGAGGATGCGACCTTATGGGTCAGGGTGACTCATTTCCATCATAGTCACTTGCTGGGTTAGTTGTGGGTTTAAGGTGTGCCTCAATTTCCCACTATTTCATGTTTTTACCTGCCCAGGCAATCTAGGCAGTTCCAAAAGATCATCAGCCTCACTGTCCCATAAGTATTAACTTGTAAGTATTACAAGCCTCACTGTCCCATAAGTATTAACTTGAAAACCAACTTGTTATCTAACTTTCACCACATGTGAAAAATACACATCAACCAAATGACTGACTTGTACCAGAAAGCAAAGCAATTGATTTATCAGTCAGTTAAAGAGTCAGTGTGGTTAAAAGCACAGGACTGTGAGTCAGGAATCTGGATTCTAGTTCCTGCTCAACCATGGAGCCAAGTAAGTGACTTTGGGCCAGACACAAACCTCAGCCCAATCTACCTCACAGGGTTGTTGTTGTTGCTGTTGTTGTTGTGGGGATAAGATTGAGGATGATGTAAGCCACTTTGAGTTCATTGCATGTAAAAGGTGGGATATAAATCTAATAAATAAATAATCTGCATATGATCAAAATCTCAATTTAGATTCCTTTCTGTGATACTGTGTAAGACAAGTCACAGTTTAACAAAACTTGCTGTTACAAAACTAAAATAGTCCAGAAAGAATTAATGTGCCACTTACTTGCAGTTCTTTCAACTAAAATGGGTCTTTAGTGATTAATCAGTGAAATTTGTAATTGATTACTCTACAAATTAGAGGATGCAGCCCTGCTCAGCTTTGGCTGCCTAGAGGAAGCACAAAAATGCACAGTTTAAGACTTGAACTGCATGGCCTACAGAGCACATTTCCAGATGAGGCTCCTATGGCCCTGGGTCATTCATGCAGGTTTACAGGGGATCCAGATGCTGTAATTGCCTTCTACTTACTACCCTTCCACGTTTTACTTTTGTTTCTTCCATGTTTTTCCTTAGTGCAGAAAATCCATTGAGGAAGAAAAGATAGAACAGCTATAGAACGCCTTCTGGTTGCTAGTGACAGAACCCCACATCTGGAAACACCCTAACAGGAAAAACAGTACTGCATGCAAGGCCAACGGGAGAGTCAAACATTAGCCCAGTTTCTGTGCACATCAGATGGTGGCAAGCCCACAGGAGAGTTATGTCATGGCCTCAGGGATCAGTGGGTAGGCCAGGCTGGAGTCAGCTCATGGCCAGAGAGCATCATCTAAGGCACAGGAAGAACAGACACAGGCAGGGGGCAAAATGATGTCACATACCACAGATGCAACCTATTCCCAGGAAGTGGAATCTCACCAGCTCCTTTATGGCTATCCAGGCTGATGAACTCCAAGGTACCTTCATGAGGAGTCCTGCTGCCCTCACGGTGAGGCACGTGCTTTCCCCCAGGGCTGTACCGGAAGGCAAAGCAGTAATCTGCAAGGGTGACCTGGGGCACAGAGGAAGACGATGTTACAATGGCCCAACAAGAAAACAAATAGGCCTGCTCCACCCAGACACCTTTCAGTCCAGTTATTTAATATCCTTAATAACTCCCCTGTCCCTGAAGCCTTAATCCACCTCTGCAACAGCCCAGAAGCACCAAAGTCAGGACAGATGGAGCCAACAGGAGCAGTCACAGCAGCCGGGGGCTCTTTCCTGTCACCCAGTAAGAGTGAGAAGATGGCTTTTCCCATCTTTATATGAAAAGGAGAAATTACCTCCTTCTCTCTTGGTTATCCTTGATGGACCTAGTGACCTGATTTATACAATATGACAACACGCAATGGGTGATCAGCGAGGGTGGGTTCTGGCTTCATGAGAATCCAGCAGAGTTTCTGCAGGTTGGCTTTTTTTTCCACAAACAAGCCATCCTCAGAATGCATAGCTTGTTCATACCCATGACGACTTATGTTGCCCAACCCCAGCAGGGCAACTTTATCACGGGTTGATGGGAAAGGCTAGAGAACTGCCCAGCTGGAGCCGCAAAACCCCCTTCTACTCCTCATGATCTCACTTGTGCCACCACCATCCTCCCTTACCCCTCTCAGCATCATGCACCCCATGCCTCAGAGAGCTGGTCTTGTGCCGCTGCACAATAATGAAATTCCCCTCCCCATCCACAAAAGCTGGACAACATGTTTCTGCATTATAAGGGCTCCAGAAATTAATCGTATCTGCCGGCCTGATACTGGGGAGAGCAAGCTAAGGGGACTAATGCCAGAAGGGCTCTGCTGCAGGGGCTGCAGCAACAAACAGTTCCACTCCGAGACACCTGGATGTGTGCCAGGGCCAGTGGGAGGAATGGTGGAAGGGGGAGAGAAGCCACAGTGAACACCATGAACTGTTGGGAGGACCGTGGGTTGTTCAGTGAACAACCAACCCATGATGCCTTATTAGCAGGGCGTCTTAGAATGACAGGCAAGCCCACCCTCAGTATAGCCACACTTGGGGAAACTTGCCAGAACAAATATTAGGCTCTCCTGCTCCACAGGAACTCTCTACAGCAGGGCGCATTTCTCCTCTGTCCCTACCCATTCCTTACCACAGCAAGATCAGTCGGTTTCACATATATGTTTTCGGCAGTGATATCCCCATGTGTGTATTCATTCTCATGGAGGTACTCCAGCACATCCAGCTAAAGGCAAACATTGAGGCAGAGGAAAAACATCACAGCGGAATGCCTCCAAGGCCCCTTGCCTAAAAGAGATCTCAGCAGGGTGGAGAGGAGTTCACCATGCAGCCTCTACCATCCCAGATATGTATCTGAAACAGGCACTCATTAAACAAATCTTATCACTTGCTCTTTGCCTAGGTGAGTAAGTCCATTCATGCTGCACTAATTACATAATTACAAGCACCATAATTACAGGCAAGGTGTAGCTCTGCCAGGATCAGAGGCAGCCACCCAAAGGACCTGAGGCACTGCACAGCATTTTATTTATTTATTTTATTTATTTGGAAATTTATAGGCCGCCCCTTGCCACAAGCCTTGGGGCGGCTCACAACCAAAAGATTGAATACATAACATTAAAATTTCCAAATATTAACAGTTAAAAACTAACATTAAAAATTGGCCCATCTCCAGGTCAAAATTAAAACAACCTAACCTAAATACAAATTAAATTAATAAATAATAAATAAATTAGCATTTAATTTATGCTAACCTAACCTAAATACAAATTAAATTAATAAATAATAAATAAATTAGCATTTAAAATATTGTTTAAATAAAAAGGTCTTCGCCTGGCGCCGAAAAGCAAATAAAGACGGCGCCAGGCGAGCCTCTCTGGGGAAGACGTTTCCTGGAAGACGTTTGGCCTGAGGACAACCAAGCCACTGCTTCTACCCTGCAAGCTGTCCTGGCAAGCACAGCTCTTTACTGAGCACAGAAGGGATGGACTAGTCTCTAAGTCAGCCATGCTGCAGTTAAAGAGCAACCTCTGGTAATCCCGAGGCCAGCAGCAAAAGCCTCCATTTCACAGGTGGCCAGAAGTCAGCGACAGATCTTTCAGAGAGGCTCTCTTCTTTCACTCCCCTTCATTTTTGTTATCCCGTACCAGTCTGACCGCAAGCTGCAAGGCAGCTTTCTCCGTCATCTTGTTTGCACAGTCATCCAGGACTGACTGAAGGGAGCGACCCACAGCAGGGAAGACCAGGAACCTGCCAGTCAAAGGAGATAAGGCTGCAAGTAAATCGTGCCTTGTGTTGGGGGTCACGCCCACTTCCACACGAACTTTAGCCCCCAGCCGTCCATCAGCTAATTCTGTTTTAGCCCCAGACAGCTGGCAGAACGAACTATCAGTAATTAGGTTATGAAGTCCCATTTATTTAATAGCCTTTAATGCAGCATTATGGTCATATCCTTCTACAGCTAGATGACCTTTCTTTCCAAGTTAAAGTGCACAAAATTAATTATTGCCCGAAGGCCAGAAGTAGAAGTGCACAAAAGGAACATGTATAGTAAGAAGGAAAGTACAGAAAGAGTTTCAGAAGACAGCCTGTATCCATCCAAATTAATAGGTATTTTCTCCTTCTGGAAACAAAATAGCTGGCTGAAGAAAAATTCTATTACAGAATAGAATATATGGAATATCAGAGCACAGTAAGGGAAGGTTGAAACTCTGGCCATATAGAGAAATAGCAGGTTAGGGTAGGAGAAGAAACGGTAAGAACAAACAGATTCATGAACAGTTCAAAAAAGGACCAAAAGGACAAAGGTGTAACTTCAGGATTGGTGCTGAGGGATGATGGCACTGGAAAAAGGAAGGATGTGAGGGAACTTCCGAGTTAAAGCGGTCTCACCTGTAGATACCTTCATGGGGGCCAAAGCCAAAGCAATCAGGGATTCCGAGCAATGGCAGTGAATGCTCTTTTTTCCATTTCTCGACTACAAGGAAGAGACAAAATGTTGAAAGTGGAAATTGCCCAAAGTTTGGGAAAACAGAATAACTGCCATACAGCTTCAATCTGAAGCCTCTTTTCTCACCATATCAACAACTTTCTATGCAGTTCTGAAAACCACAAAGTCATGTATGTTTTTTCTTTACAGTTGCCTTGGCTTTTACTGTCATAAATGCACAGATGTTCAAACAACGTAAAACAGATCACAATCATTTGCCACAACTAAAAATGGACATATCGTATTTTCTGTTTGCCCTCTTGTTATTTGGTGGTGCCTCCATTTCCCTTAAAAATGGAAATGAAAAAAGTAATATTTTCACAACAGTGTTTAAGCAAAGATAAATGCAGAAGATTCAAATCCACAGGTTATTTGGACTAGTCAGCCAAAGGAAACAATTGAAGCTCAGCCCCCTTAACACAGAAAGATTGTCAAGATGGGGCAGAGGCAGCTGGCATGTTTTTCCATGAATTTTGGGTGAGAATGGGGATGCTCAAAGATTTAATTTGGTCCACATGTAAAAAAGCATATTTTTGGAGGAAATATATTTAGAAATGCATATTCTTGTGAGGAAAGTATGTTAAACATGCATTTAAGTACTCATTTGTGCAGATTAAAAACAAAAACACAAATTAATGTAGAAATGAGGAACAGAATTACAAATGAATACATGCAAAACTGGCATGAACCAGAAAGAGCCTGATCTGTCAATCTTTACATGGGAAACCATCCTTACTAGTACTAGTTCCACCCAAGAATGCAAGGCAAGATCTCATGAAAGCACGTGAGCTGTAAATGCAACAGAATATCACTTGAGAAGGCTCAGATATCCCACTCTCCACATTTAGCAGCATAGTACAAGTGTTCACTGGCTAAAAATTCCACTGGGCCAAAGGCAAAGAAATAAATCTGTCACCCTATTTATTTATTTAGGGATATTTCTAATACATCCAATCACTATGCATCTCTGAATGACTTACAAAACAGGTTCAATGAATACAACAATATAAAAGATATAAAAGTACCCCAACAAAGATAAAACTAATAACCCACACCTGAAAATAAAAAATAATTAAAATCTTTTATACATTAAAATATTGGGTGAATAAAAAGGTCTTGACCTGACACCAAAAAGCATATAATGACAGCGCCAGGTGGACCTCTCTAGGGAGCACATTCCATAAATGGGGTGCCACTGCAGAGAAGGCCCTGCTCTGGGTATTCTGTCTCCTAACCTCCTTCAGGGAGGGCTCCCAGAGCAGGGCCTCTGCTGTAGTTCTTAAGGGGCAGGAGGGCATATAGGGAAGAAGACATTCCTTCAGGTATCCTCGTTCCAAGTCATTTAGGGCTTTATAGTTCATAACCAGCACCTTAAATTGGGCCTGGACTTCAATGGGAAGCCAGTGAAGCTGATGGAGGACTGGAGTCATATGAGAATAACGACCGGTCCCCGACAGCAACCTGGCAGCTCTATTTTGCACTATTTGAAGTATCCAGACCATTTTCAAGGGCAGCCCCATGTAGAGCGCATTACAATAGTCCAACCAGGAGGTTACCACAGCGTGTCACCATTGCTAGGCAGTTCTCGTCCAGGTAAGGACAGCTGATGGATCAGCTGGAGCTGAAGGAATCACTCCTCACCACTGCCATCACCTGGGCTTCCAGGGACAGTTCCTGGTCCAGGAGCACTCCTAAGCTGCGGACCCTGTCCTTTAGAGGGAGTGCAACCCTGTCCAGGACAGGACCAAAGTCACTCACCTGGAAACCTGAGACGCCTACCAAAAGGACTTCCACCTTATCTGGACTGAGCTTCAAATTAATTACTTCAGTTTAATTACTCCTGGGAAGTCTTACCCGTGGCTTTCTTTGCAGCACGCCGAAAGAAGTTCTGTTCATTGAAGAGCCTCCCATCCTTGACATCCTGAGAAAAAGGCAGGCAGAACCTGGCACTGATATGCCTTTCAGTGTCTCATCAACACTGCTGCTTTGGTTACCCCGAGAAAAAATCAACTCCATATATAACTTTGCTTGCCTCTGAGAAATGCATTGAAGATTAGAGAAGATGTCCCTCTCTGTTTTACAGGTAACCTCTCCCCCACAAGACAAAGGAGAAGTTTCCTCAGATACACAAGGCATACATAGGATACAAGGCTAGAATGACACTAGAGAAGCTTTCCCAACAATCCATAAACAGCTGGTGCAGTTAATAACCTACAAACACACATAATGTACAGTTCAACTCTCTTCTCATTCCAGTTCCTCAATAAAGAAAAGTTACCCTTCACACCATAGTTAGCATCAAAACAATAACCTGTGCAGATTAGCTGGAATTACAGAGGACTTTTGGGAGGCTCGGCAGTTTTCAAACAGTGTGCCTTGCACCAGGTGTGGGCAGAAAGTAGAGCTCCAGATGTGTTGAACTTTCACTCCCAGCTTTCCATTGGCCATGGTGGCAGTAGCTGCTTCTGGAAGTTGAAGTCTAAAACATCTATAAATCTTTCTTCTGTTTGGCCCTACCTTACACAGCTCCCATTTCCATGGCAACTACATCCTGCACCCACCATATTCCATCACACTGCCTAGGTCATGCCTTGCCCTTTACTAATCCTATCCTTGAGAAGGTATTACGGATTTGTATAAAACATAAGAGACTTGTGGCTACACAATAGAATGTAATTGGGCAGGTTGTCTGCACGTTTAATTAGATGAGTGTTACTACTTGGGTCCCAAAAACGAACAACATAGAAAAAGGAAGCATCAGTTAAAAGATCAGCTTCTGTTGGTATTGATGTATGTGCAAGATTCTGAGTTATGAAGAACTCTCCCTCGGGGAAAATCTGGTGGCAACTAGATTTTTGTTAAGGAACTATGTTTCAAAAAAGAAACAGGTGGGTATGGTAGCCTGATGATAATCTCCATTTTTGTAAGATATTCCAAGAAACCTGCTGTGGCGGAGTGGAGTGCAGTGCCACCTGTTATCTGTTTTATTTGTTTCAAAGAAGAGAAAAGAGCACGGTCATCAACAGCCCATCTGACTCTTTCTAACAGAAAAGATGTCAATTAGGCTGCCGCCAAGCCCTTTCACTGAGAAGGTTCCTACCTTAGTCATGAAGGCTCTGTTCTCACATGACAACAACATTCATCCCAGTCATGACCTCATGAAGTACCAGGAGGGCCAAACGCCTTTCCAGTACCCATGAAGCAGACGGCTGGTGACTCGCACCACCCCTTGGAGAATGCAGGACTTGCCTCTGCCGCACCATGGTTTGTTTGCCCTGCTTCCTCTTACTACTAGGGAGCTCCCACCCATTTGGAAAGGTCCGCTCTAAGTCCGTCTGCTGTTTGCCTTCTTGTATTTGGACCTCTGTCTTGCCAAGCCTTAATTTCAGTTTCAGTACATGGGATGTTCTACCAAAAGAGTTGAACTCACAAGTTTAAGGCAACATCTCTGCTTTGGAGGGTAGGCTCCACATGCTGAATTTGCTGTGAGAGGATGAAATAAATGAAGGTTATATTAAGCTCAAGAGAGGTAAAAACCTAACAAGACTCAACAGTAATCTAGTAATCCTTGTCTTTCATGTTGACATACTGGAAGTATGGTCCCTGAAGCTTTCTGCATGTCCTCTCCCATTCTACTTTAGAGCTGTAAGACTCCTGTCTGTTAACTAATAGACTCCATCTCCAGCACACAGAAGCACTGTGGTTCACTGTGGTATCACAATGTACTCCAAATACCATGGTCCAGGTCTGATGGACATTCAGGGCTTCATATATAAAGCTTCATGAAGTCAGGAGGACTTTACCACCCCTTCCCCATTCTGTGGTGCATGAACTTTGGTACAAAAGTCCAAGGACTGGTTAATAACTCAAGAAAATAAGCCAGGATCACATTCTTAATTGTCAAGGTCTAGGGCCAGAACATGGGCAGCCAAAGACAAGACAGAGGCACCAGAACTAGGGCAATAGAACTTAATATTATTTAATATTATTTATTTATTTTATTCTTTGGCCAGGGTGACTTAAATTACATTGTTAAATTATATTGTTTTACATTATTTATTTATGATTGTGAGCCGCCCCGAGGCTTCGGCGAATGGAGTGGCATAGAAGTTCTCTAAACATATAGATAGATAGATAGATAGATAGAACAGAACTTGACCCAAGACAGTGCCCAAGTCCAAAATCAAGGTTCAATAGCAGCTCCAAGTCATAGTCACAGAACAAACTAAGGTCAAGAACCAGCAGTACATATGAGGGCAGGACAAGGATGTCATCATGAACAAACCGAGCATCAGGAACCAGGACGACAAACAGAGGCGCAGGTACACAGTAAGGCAGGACACATGGCAAAATACGACAGGAGCCAAATGCAGCAAAGGTCCAACAAGGCACAAGAGCCAAACCAAACCACAGCCAGCAAGAATACCCATGTTGCTGAGGTAAGTCAGTGAGGCAAGGGGTAGACACCACAGCAAACAGGGAGACTTGCATTGCTGAGGCCATTTCTGGAGGGAAGAGCTGGCTCTTCTCCCAGGACTCCCCGCTGGCACTCATCAGAAGATGAGAGCTCCAGCAGAGCCTGAGACTAATCCTGCAAATACCAAGGTGGGCTGCTGGTTTTGAGCATCGGGTGAAGCCCCAGAGCAGCCCAGATCCTGACACTGATGAAATGCTGGGGAAATGGAAACACGGTGCCCCAGCCTGCTGCTTTGCTTCAGTCACAGAAAGAGACACTAGGACAACACTGGTGTAGACTAGGTGGACATCATGTCAGCAGCCCAGCTCACAGTACGTGAGGAAAATGACAACTTGGGCTAAGCACAACACTAAGAAAAATCTAGTCTGATGATGAAATAAGGCTCCCTGAACATGCACAGGCATCAAGGTCCTCCTCAGAGCCTTTCTCCAGGTGTCTCTGCCATCAGTGCTTGGGTGGCTGGTGACAGGAGAGAGCCCTTCTTGTAGGGCTCTTGTTTATAGAATCTAGTTCATAAAAACATCTTCCCCACAGGTGTTCACCTGGCTTTTCCGTTAGTAAGACTAGGTGTTTTATCTGGCATTTTTGCTGTGTCTGCACATCATGGAAAGCCAAAATCTTTGTTTTAAAGCATTACGTGAAGTTGGTGTAGAAATTCTGGGTTGTTTGGGGAATAAATTAACCACAGTTCTCGGTTTACTCAAACAAGAAGTCTAGCTCCTTAGCTTGCTTTCTTGCTCACGAACAAGCTGGCTTATTAAGTCAGAATTTTTAGCTTCCTATGGTGCACAAGGGTGGCCAGTGTCAGATGCAACTCCTATTTTTCTGCACTTGCTTTTATTTTATATCCAAGTGTGTACTGTACATTAATTATTGCTTCAGTAATATTTTACTGAAAAAATCTTTCAGTAAAAGATTTTAAAACAAGCAGGATGCAGATGCTGAAAAATAAGGATAAAGAAAAAATTGCTTGAAATAATAAGCCCACAGAACTTGTATGAGTCATAGATATTGTATGAGTCAGCTTAAGGACAGATTCTCCTCCAGAAAGCGGGGTATAGAACAGGAGGCTATCTTCTCTCTCCAACATGTTACTTTGTGAGTACAACATATACCTTCATATATCAGCCCACAGTCACTCTGGCGTAGAAGTTTTTTAAGTATCCATTGCTTCCTGTTCAGATCTGTCAGGATTTGACCTTCTGGGAGAGGTTTCACAGAGGCAAGCTTGTTTTTCTTGGGAGATCGGGGAAGAGGCTTTGCTTTACAAGAAAGAGACAAATATGTTTATTTAGACTGGTAGCCCTCTTTGTTACAAGATTCAAATAGCCTTCTCTCCTCCTGCCCCCAACCAGATACTAAAATGAAATTTCTTCTAACATTCCAGCTCCACTCAAAAATAGCAACCAGCCCACATTAAGTCTTAAGGTGCCTAAGAGGAACTGGGGCTCTGCTGACACCAAGTCTCCTTCTCATTATCCAAACAGCAACTACAGTATCATTATGCTTTTGCTGCTACCAGTGCACTCTGAAGTCTGTTCCGCCTGTTCTAGGGTTTCTCCAAGCAAGAGGGAACCATTGAAATAGAACATTCTGCATTAAAAAGATACCTCCTGTCACAGAAAAGTTCAGCTACTGCTGCTGTTTAGATACAACAATAGCCTTTTCTCCATGTTCAGTCCATTAGTCCTCATGAGAAAAGCTGGGGAAAAGCAGGTTGCTTACCTGTAACTGATGTTCTTTGAGTGGCCATCTGTGCATTCACACATATGGGTGCTGTGCCAGTGCAGTGCCTAAGGCTGGAAGATTGAAAGCTAACGGTTTTGGCAGGAAACTTCGCTCCCCTCCCCCCTCAATAGTATATATAGAGTGGAGAGTCCGCCAATTTCCTCAAGTCTTTGAAGACCGATTGTTCGCCCCCTTGTGGGAGAGAAATATATCACAGCAAATGTCATAGGTACCATGAATATTAAGGTATGGTACCGATGAAGAAATCCACTCACCGACACCGAGCGGGGCCGGCGGATGGGTTGTGTGAATGCACAGATGGCCACTTGAAGAACATCAGTTACAGGTAAGCAACCTGCTTATCTTCGTCATGGCCTCTGTGCATCACACATATGGATGACTAGCAAGCTTACCAGACTCGGAGGAGGGAGGTGTCATCACTGAAGGACAGCAGAGAGAACTGCCCTACCGAAAGAGCAATCTTGTCTGGCATGCACATCCAGTCAGTAATGCCTGACGAAAGTTCATGGAGCAGCCCAGGTTGCAGCCTTGCAGACATCTTGAATCGGGATTCCCGCAGCAAAAGCAGAAGTTGCTACCGCTCTTGTGGAATGACCTCTCAGGATGACAGGTAAGTCTATTTTGGTAAGCTGATATGTCAATACAATAGTTTGAACTATCCATTTAGAAAGTCTTTGAGATGTAACAGGCGCGCCCATATCCTGTTCAGAATATTTAACAAAGAGTCGATTCGAATGGCGAATGGATTCAGTACACGATCTGTAGAAGGCTAGACAGCATCGCACATCAAGGGTAAGTAGAGACCTCTCGATCGGGTTTGATGGTGATGGGAAGAAAGTAGGTAAGACGATCTCCTGATTAATGTGGAATGAAGTGGCTACTTTAGGCAGAAATGACGGATCCGTACGAAGAACAACCTTCTCTTTATGAAAGTTCAAATAAGGAGGATCCACTCTGAGAGCACACAATTCACTAGCTCTTTGAGCTGATGTGACAGCTACGAGAAAGGCTATCTTCCATGATACAAGGTGCAAGTCTATGGTTGCCAGAGGTTTGAATGGGGCTCTGGTAAGTGCCTGAAGTACTAGTGAGAGATTCCAAGTAGGCATAACCGGTCAGACCAACAGATGAAGGTTCTGTAGTCCTTTAAGAAATCTTTTAATTAGTGGTTGTGAGAAAATTGACGATCCTCATACCTCACCACAGTAATAAGCAATTGTAGCCGCGTACACTTTTATAGATGATGGCTTAAGTCCCGAGTGATGAAGCTGCAGGAGAAACTGAAGAATATCCTCTATCGATGCTGAATCCGGAGCAAATGATTGTGATTCCACAAAGAATGAGAACCAGCGCCACTTCGCTGCATAAGATCTGCGCGTTGACGGTCGCAGAGCAGATTCGAGAATCCTGTGAATATCTGGATGGAGAACTATCACACCCGAGGCAAAGTCCATCGGATCCGAAGGAGTAGGGCGCGTGTTGGTCCTGTATGTATGATTTCCAGGGAGTCGAGATGCTGTCGGTATCGAGTCGGGACCGACGTTCATCGGATTTGCCAGGCTGTGAGTTTCAACGAGGATAGGTTCGGATGGCGGATGGTCCCTTTTTGTTGAGTCATCAGATATGGGATGGATGAAAGAAGAAGGAATGTATTGTGTGACATTCGGAGAAGAGTGGCAAACCACGGTTGGCACGACCACCATGGGGTTATTAATATTCCTGTGGCCTCATCATGAGCAATCTTTGATACCACTTTCGTTAGGAGCGGGATTGCAGGGAAGGCATAAATCTTGATATTGTTCCATGGGATCATAAAAGCATTCCCTAGTGATCCCGGTCCGATACCCGCCCTGGAGCAAAACTTCTTGCATACCCTGTTTACATGGATAGCGAACAAGTTCATGTCTGGATGTCTCCAATGATGGAAGAGCTGGTTGCATACTTGTCGATCCAATTCCCATTCGTGGGTTGTCGACATTTGTCTGCTCAACAGGTCGGATTCCTCGTTGTCTGTACTGGCTAGATGAACCGCCAGAAGAGTTATGTTCCTTGGGATACACCAGTCCCAGATCTGCATCGATAGCCGAGCCAAGGAGGTTGACTTCGTTCCGCCCTGCTTGTTCACATAGAACACAGTGGCTATATTGTTGGATGCGATCTGAACTACTTGATGTTGAAGAATATCCTTGAAGGACCGGAGAGCCTTGAAGATTGCTAGTAACTCGAGGAAATTGATGTGTTTGCTTGATTCCCGTCGGTCCCAAGCACCTTGAGTGCAAAGATCCGCACATACTGCTCCCCAACCGATCAACAATGCATCGGTGCAAAGAGGCTGGAGGTAGGTTGTGGAGGCTGGAATGGGACGCCCACAGTCAAATTGGCTGGAACTGTCCACCATATTAGGGAACGAAGAACAGAGAACGGTAGTCGAATTAGTTTGGTAGGTGGGTCTCGCTGAGGATGAAACATCGTGTTTAAGTGTAGCTGAAGAGGTCAAAGTTGAAGCCTGGCATGTGGAACGATGGCAACAGAAGCAGCCATATGTCCGAGTCTCTGGATGGAGAGGGCAGCTACAGTTTTATCTCGTCGGATCCAATAAATCCATGAGCAGAGGCTGCGTTGACGATCTGAAGGGAGAAATGCCCTCACTAGCATAGAGTCGAGACACGCTCGAATGAAGTCAATCATCTGTGCGGGAACAAGGGATGTTTTCTCGTGATTAATGCATAGTCCAAGATCATCTAACACAGTACAAGTTGTATGGATGGATGACATAAGACCTTCCCTGGTCTGGGAAACTATCAACCAATTGTCCAGGTAAGGATATACCTGGACACCTCGGAGCTGAAGCTGTGCGCATACCAGTGCCATACATTTTGTAAAGACCCGTGGAGCGGTAGCTAGTCCGAATGGGAGAACATTCAACTCAAATACATTTGGGCCAACAGTGAACAGAGAAGATGCCTATGACAAGGGTGAATTGAGATGTGGAAATAAGCATCTTTCAAATCCAGGGAGGCGAACCAATCCTCTCTCTTCAGCAGCGGAATGATATTTTGAAGGGTGGTCATCCTAAATTTCTTAGGCTTAATAAACTTATTAACGCCTCGTAAGTCCAGGATTGGATGGACACCACCGTCTCTTTTAGGGACAGTAAAATATCTTGAATAGAATCCGTGAAGTCCCCCAGAACGGGAGACTTGGGGAATCGCTCCTTTACGAAGCAGTTGATGAACTTCATCTTGTAACACAGGTGAGCACAGTGTAAATCGAATCGGGCTCGACGGAGGAACAATGTCGAATTCTATTCTGTATCCGAGCTGAATGATGGATAAAACCCACCAATCAGATGTGATGGACTCCCAAATGGGGAGTCAGCTTTATAGCTGGTCCCCAAATGAGAGGGGGAAAGGTGGGAGGTGGAGAGAAGGAAAGGTTCGCCCAACCCATCAGCATTGACGTTTGTCACTGTCAAAGCAACAATGGCCTTGCTGAAAGCGCTGCTGCGGTTGCTGTCTACGTCGCTGCTGATACTGTTGTCTAGGCTGGTACTGCTGGCGATAGGACGGTCTGGACCAGGACTACTTACGGCACTGTTGAGGCTGCATCTCCATGCAGCAAGCTGTCATTCTTGATTCATGTATCGACTTCAGTTTGTGGTCCGTCCTGGAGTTGAAAAGTCCTGATCCATCGAATGGCATCTCCTCTATACATCTTTTCATCTCCTCTGGAAAGTTGCAGTTTCTCAACCAAGCATGCTTCCGGAGGGAGATGGCACCAACCAGAGCCACTGGAGTCGGTATCGACGTGATGCCGTGCCGTCGAAAGTTGCTGAATTGCAACCTGCATGGCCTCTTTGATAAAGACCTTGGCCAGGTCCCCTTGGTGGTCCGGCAGGGAGGAGGCAATGTTATCAAGACGTTGCATGATAAAATATTGGTATCTCGCAAGGGTCGCCTCATAATTCGAGATGCACAAACAAAGTCCAGCAGCCACGTAGACCCGGCATGCAAGCAAGTCGATTTTCCTGCCCTCTTTGTCACATGGGGCCATATGGCCTCTCAACTCCCTGCCCTGTGACGACTCTACCATGACCGAGTTCGGCTTCGGGTGGCGCAGGAGGAAGGGAATATCCTGCTCCCGAACTCTGTATATGGCTTCGTATCATCTGGATGTTACTTGAGGGTGGGCCGGTAGGTCCCATGGCTGAAGCATCGCCTGGCGTAGGGTTGTGATAAGCGGCAAAATGATGGCTGTTGACTGTTCGTCCCTGACTACATCATAGAACCTGTCAGTGCTGGGATTGGGCTGGTGTTGTGCCTCGATCTCCAGCAACTGAACAAGCCTAGACATTAGTTCCGTGAACGACATATGGGGCTCCTCTGGTGATCCCGGGCCTTGGGAGGTAACAGCCACATCTGGGGAAGTGGAATCAGCTTCAGACTTGTCTGAGTCTACGTCATATCGTGCTTGAACGCTCGGTGAGGATTCGTCCGATGATATAGGTCACCTCTGTTCCCCCCGTCCCGATGCTGAAGGTGCATCCCTCGGATCTGATGGCGAGGGACGGTCCCATGGAGCCGGATAATAACTGAACGAATGGTACTCGTTCCAACCCGAGTGGCTAGGATAACAGGGTTGGTCCCAATCATCGGAGTGTCTCTCAGTCAACTGATGCCGGTATGCAGGAGGAGACATAGCAGTCTCTGTGTCCAGCCTGGTTGGTGGCATCGGGGTGGGCGATCAGACTCTTGGTGGGGAATCTCGTATTTCCTCATCCAAGATCAAATCGCACATTGGAGCCTCGAGATGCTGAGGAGACTCACTTTCGGCCCGAACGACCCTTCAAGGAGACCCCGGAGGGGTAACCTGCATAGCCACTTGTAATGTTGGACCCAATGGGGTCAGTACCGCAGCAGCAGACGGGACTGAGGGTGCCGACGAACCCGAGTCACGGTACTTAGCGTGTTTGGGCTTTTTAGCCTTATGGGCTGGTTTATCCGCCCCGTCCTTTTTCGCTTTTTTATGGCTTGAGGACTTGTCCGAGCCGCTGCGCTTTCTCTTTTCCCTTTGTTTCTTTGGGGGAGAAGGAAGCTGTTGGGCCTCTCGCACGGAAGCACCTTCCTCCGAAGGGTGCGATGGAGGAGCGGATGAAGCAGAAGCAGAGCACTGCAAGGGCGCGGCTGAGGTCGAGGCCGGGTGCTTAACAGAGGCAGCTAAGGCGGGCCCAGACTTAGCAACCAGTTGATCTGTTTGCATAAGGGCCTGGTCCCACAATAACTTCCGCAGGTGATTTTCTCTGTTCTTCCTGGTCTGCTTCGTGAAGGCCAAACAGTGGCCACATTTATCCGTCCTGTGCCCCTCGCCAAGACACAGGAGGCACAGATTGTGCGGATCTGCGGGAGACATTTTGGAACCGCACTCCACACATTTGCGAAAGGCCACTCGCTGCGCCATCGCGAAAAAAGAAAATGGAGAAGATAGTGCAGGGGGAATAGATAATATTTTTGGTTTTTTTTTTAAGAACAAGAGAGAATATAGAATTGAACAGGAGAGAAATAGAATTGTAACAAGTGAGAAAAACTTGGATTAGAACAATCAACAAGAAATTAGCTAGTAGAAGGATAGTCAATCCGAGAGTGAAGAGGCATGAGGCACAGCGAACGGCGGTCACAAAGACTGAGGAAAATGGCAGACACTCCGCTCTATATATACTATTGAGGGGGGAAGGGAGCGGAGTTTCCCGCCAAAAACCGTTAGCTTTCAGTCTTCCGGCCTTAGGCACTACACAGGCGCAGCACCCATATGTGTGATGCACAGAGGCCACAACGAAGAAGTAGAGCAATAATGACTGAATATAGATCAGGAAGCACCTAGTTTGAATACGATCTCTTCTACTGTGGAAGGGAGACAGGGCCAGGCTTGGACCATGAAGATCCAGTTCCAAATCCTTGCTCAGCCATGAAGCTCAGTGAGTGCCCTTCAGCCAATCACAGTCTCAGTCTAATTCCCCTTGTGCAAGGATGTCATGAGGGTACTGAGAGCCGTCCACACAATGCCTTGAGTTCTTTAGAGGATGGATAGGATAAAGTACAATAAGTTTTTAAAAGGCACTGTTAAGTACAGGTTAGAAAAGCTAGATTATTAGGACAAATTTCACAAAAAACATTAGCATTAGTCTTTGGCTTTCAAACATTGGATATAGAAAGAGAAGGAACATTTTAGGAGTCTGTTCAGGAATTCCCCACATGGTAAATCAGCCTCAAGAGGCAGGAAGTGCAGAGAGCAGTGTTAACCTAACCCACGAATTCTCACCTTTTGCCTTTGGGGATATGGTAGGTGCTGAAGTCTGTGCAAGGTCTTGCTTAACTGAAGCAGGTGCTTGTTCTTTGCCTGGTGAAACTATCTCCACCTTTGTCTTTGCAGGAGATCTTTGCATCTGATCCTGGTTTAATGCTGCTAAGACAGAAACGAGACTGCCAGAATGATAAAGGGTTTTACAGATAGGCCTGGTGCTGGTACGTATTGGGGCCCGGTGACCCCAGGAGAGCCCACCCCCATGGCTACCACTGCTACAGGCCAACAGCTGGCCAATCACCTGCCCACTCGCAGCAGCAGCCAGGCAGGACTAGCCTGGTTAGTGAAGTTCCCTCTAGCAAGCCAGAATGTGTCAGCACCACCTTCTTTATTGTGCTGGTCCCACATCTGATATGCATATAGGGGGTAGAGCTGGCAAAAGGAAGGTAGTGGGAATGGTGAGTTCAGGTGTGCAGACTGGAGTTCTACTCAGTGCTGGTGCTGAGCCACAACTGCCATCAGTGTGTGTGTGTGTGCAGGGGAGCACCCTGCCTGCTTGCAATGCAGGCAGCAATCAGGTAGCAGTGCTGAGTAGATCATCAAAACTTGACGGCACTTAACAATAAGCAAAGCACCCCACTGCATATAAATTGAGGATGCAGCCAGCAAAATTAAAAGAGTAGCGCCAGCGTATTTGGGTATGAAGCACAGAGTTCTGCTCAGTACAACCACCTTGGGACTGCAAACTAGGAAGGTGAGGTAGACTACAGATGGCTGGAACCAAGTCTTGCTTGCATGACTCAAATTGTCATGCAACATCCATGAATGGTTCTGTCTCTGAGGCCATGTTTAGTCTCTGAGGCTGCAATCCTGAGCAGACTTATGCAAAATTAAATCCTACGGAACTCAGTGAGTAAACATACTGAAGTTTCTGCTCATATCAGTTACTGAATTCTGAAAAAGAAAAGCAATTATAAGCGGCAGCACTGTCAACCAGGGCACATTAGTGCACAAGAATAACAAGTGTGCAAGTGATGGTGCATCTGATTTTTACCTAGTCTGGGCTTAGAGTTTGGAAAATAATGCCTAAAGCAAAACTACATATCCTCACAGCTGAACTCCACACTTTGTCTAGAAGCTTTCCTTCTGTCCCTTCCTTCCATTCTCACTCTGTTTGGCTTTCAGATAAGAAACTGTTTCTCAGTACTCAGAGATCCACATTTGACTGAATATCCATACCCTTCCATGAAGGACTCGGAGTAATCTGCATAGGCTCCTCTTCTTGTGGAGGCAGCCTGCCTCCACAGGAGGGGCAAAAGTTAAATGCTGCCTCTGCCTTCTGTCCACACTGTGGACAAAAATTGACCATTCTGAAAAAGTAATAAAGAGGGGGAAGGGAACACAGAAAGAAAGCTGTAAGTGCTGGAATAGGAAAAGAAATGTATTTGTAATGAGAATTTGTTAGCTGCATCAGCAGAAACATTGATGATACCGTATTTTTTGCTCTATAAGACTCACTCTTTCCCCCCTCAGAAGTAAGGGGAAATGTCTGTGTGTCTTATAGAGTGAATGTGTGTGTGCAGTAAGTCTGTCAGATGTGCAGCCCATGGGGAAGTGATGGGGAATGTGCCTGTGATTATGTGCCCATTAGATTCAGAGTATTTTCTTTCTTGTTTTCCTCCTCTAAAAACTAGGTGCGTCTTATGGTCAGGCATGTCTTATAGAGCGAAAAATACGGTATTTCATTCAACTAACATCAGAGCAAACCATTTGTTTTAATCATGTGGAAAAAAGAAAAGCTATGACAAAATAGTAAAAAGGAAAGATATGCTTTAAGCTAAACTTTTAGCCCACCGCACCCATTAAATTTAAAAAAAAAAACCCAAAGCCTTTTACACATTTAAAATGACTACAAACAGTCTCTGCTAGGGACCAATTTTGACTAGTGCAACTAGTGCATAATGTTTAAGGGCATGAGCTATGGAGAAATATACTAGTGCTCACGTACTCCCTAAAACAGGGGTGAGGTTTTTGTAGATTCTCTGTATTTTATCCTACAACTTCCATAAGCTCTAGCCAATGGTGAGGAATAATGAGAGTTATAGGCCAAAGATCTGGAGGGCCACAGTTTGCCCACCCGTGTCCTAAGATACGCTGGGCCTAGCCCAAACAGGGCTTCACAGGCACAATGCTATGGATAGTGGCTGGAAGCTAACAGGCCATCAGTGTAGCTGATATCAAACAAGCGTATGTGCTCACACTATCCTTTTCCCATCAGGACAGCTGTGACTATGCTAGAGATTGCTTTAAAATACTTCAACAGCAGCCCTGACCTCAGCAAAGTACTAGTAATGTAGTAGTTTTAAAATTATGGACCAGAGTTCTCTCAACTATCTTTTTTCTACTGTAAATCAACTTCACTGGGAGTCAATGTGGTATAGTACTTAAGAGCATTAGACTGAGACTTGGGAGAGCCTGGTTTTAGTACCCTCGCAGCCATAAGGCTGACTGGGAGACTTTGGGCCAGTCACTAATTCTCAGTCTAACCTACCTCACAGGGATGTTGTAAAAGTAAAATGGAGAAGATGGCAATTTTGTAAACCACATTGGGTACCTTGCAGAAGTGAAATAGGTAGGGTATAAATGTAATGAATAAATAAAGTGTAGCCTAGGGTAGGCTGTTCATACTCACTACACCACCCATAATATTATAAGCTTCTGTATTCTCACAATTATTTGTCTTTTTTCTAAATTAAAACATTCTCCTTCTTTGAGAATTGCACTTTACATATAAGTGTCTGCAGAGGATATATAAATGGTTTCCAGAGTGAATGTGTCAAGTGTAGATGACTGGTACATATTCTTAAAATATTTGAACAAGTCAGGGAGCTGTGGACCAATCAGAGCTTCCAGATATACATTCATCAATGATCAGTGTCTGAGGATACATATGCATAATTTGCTCAGAAATATTGCCTTTTCCAAATTCCAAGAAAAGACCCTTTTCTGCAACACCTTTACAGATAGTTGTTGCATCTTCAGCTACAGGTTCAAATTAAGCCTCATATTTTCAGCTAAAATGTTTAAATCTACCTCAAAAGGGAGTCGTCAAGGCAGTAAAAAGATATTAAGAACAAATAATTGAAAATATAACATTAACAGCAACAGTAAGATTAAATAGCAGATGAGCAGGAAATGACAAGTAGTCACTGACTTGACTCACACATTACAAGAAGCTGCTGTGGGTGAATTTCCCTGCAGGGCTTCTCATTTTGTGTTGGCTACCATTTTAAATATTTGGGGAAAATGGAGCAGGGCACATCTGCATATATGCAAACCTAGCAAGGGTGGGTTGTTGGGCTGGTTGACAAGCCATTCAAAACCCATGGGCCGTTTTGGGGTTGTGGATGGCTTGTCAATACCAATGCTGGGTCCAAGCATAACAAGAAGCTTCAAGTGCACCCCTTCTATATCCAAAATATTCAAAATAGGAGCTGCTGCCAGAAACAAAAGCCCAAAAGGGAAATTTACACACAGTGGCCTGTGATTACCTGTGAACCAGAATGTTTTCATCACTACCAGCAATTCTATATTTTGTATGTTTGTTGTTGCTAAGTTACTAAGGGACTTTAAAAGAAGAATTGTTAGCTAAATGAATATTATTGAAGGCATGTTTAAATAGAACTTTTTAACTCCCTGATAGCTAACATGGTCAAGACAAGCCTTCTGGAGCCAAGAAATCCCAGTCTGAGCTACCAGTAAGGCCCTGGCCTACATTCCAACCAACCTGGACTCCAATTAGCCCAAAATAAGCCTGCAACTTGTGACATGATGCAAAAGGGAACAAGGGTTCTGCACTTTTACTATCTTGTCATCCCAGTTAGGGCCGCTGAAATTTTCTCTACTATATAACCATTAATAGAAGAGCCTTGTACTCTTTCACATCTGGCCATCTTGGTCAGAATGTTTTGTGTTCACTTTGTTAAGAAAATGTAAATGTTTTGCAGACTGCATTATTTCATTATATGCAACACATACATGTAAGCCAGTGTGTTTTAGAGGTTAAGAGTACTGGACCGGGATTCAGGAGATCTGAGTTCTAGTCTCCACTTTATCATGGAGCACACTGGGTGACTGTTTCTGGGTCCAGGTCAAACTGCTGGTTTTAAATTTTAAAACCCTAAATGGCTTTAGGTCAGGCAAACTAAGGGGTTGTCCCCTCCTTGGACCTTGAGGTCATTGCTGGGTGCTTCTCTGAGTGCTACTGCCAACTGAGTTCTGGTGGAGAGAGGGCCTTCTCTTCAGCTGTATTCCTACACAGGCATACCAAGCACCAATTGTATATTTTCTTCAGTGTCCTTATCTTCCCAGTCTTTTCAGGAGCTTTTAATGGATTTTGAGGTTTTGCCATATTCAAGTTTCACAAACACCTATTTGTGTTTAGTTTTATTACGTTAGTTTAATTGAAATACAGTTTATATAGTAATGCGATCTTTATTGTTCAAATTGTGTTTTATGAAATGTGTTATTAGGAATGCAATTCTATATATACGCAGAAAGAAACGAGTCCTCATCTCCCAGCATTCTCCAGACAATATATGGGGTTTAGCAGGACTTTCTTCTGTCCAAATATGCATACAATTGCAACTTAGATACATGCATAAAATGATAAGGCAAAAAGCAATACTTTAAAGGCCTGAAAAGGTGGGGCAGGACTACAAAACAGCAGGCAGCCCTTTAGTAATATATTAGATTTATATCCCACTTTTTACATGCAATGAACTCAAGGTGGCTTACATCATTCTTCTCCTCCTGTTTTCAATCTTATCCCCACAATACCAACCCTGTGAGGGTGGTTGGGCTGAGAGTCTATGACTGGCCCAGAGTCACCAAGTTGGCTCCATGGCTGAGCACTCATCAAATGGAATCCTAACCCTAAGCCCTGCCTTGTCGTGGCGAAGGGGCTTGCGTAGCTCAATGAAGCTATGAGCTATGCCATGCAGGGTCACCCAAGATGGACAGGTCATAGCAGAGAGCTCTGACAAAACGTGATCCACTGGAGAAGGAAATGGCAACCCACTCCAGTATCCTTGCCATGAAAACCCCATGGACATGAAAACCAAAAGGCAAAACGATATGACACCGGAAGATGAGCCCCTCAGGTCGGAAGGTGTCCAATATGCTACTGGGGAAGAGCGGAGGGCTAGTACTAGTAGCGCCAGAAAGAATGAAGCGACTGGGTCAAAGCCGAAAGGACACTCAGTTGCCGATGTATCTGGAGGTGAAAGGAAAGTCCGATGCTGCAAAGATCTTTACTCCATAGGAACCTGGAATGTAAGATCCATGAATCAAGGCAAGCTGGATGTGGTCAAACAAGAGATGACAAGACTGAACATCGACATCTTAGGAATCAGTGAACTAAAATGGACAGGCATGGGTGAATTTAGTTCAGATGACCATCAGGTATACTACTGCGGGCAAGAATCCCTCAGAAGAAATGGAGTAGCCTTCATAGTCAATAAAAGAGTAGGGAAAGCAGTACTGGGATACAATCTCCAAAATGACAGAATGATCTCAGTTCGAATCCAAGGCAAACCATTCAACATCACAGTAGTCCAAGTCTATGCCCCAACCACTGGTGCTGAAGAGGCTGAAGTTGACCGGTTCTATGAAGGCCTACAACACCTGCTAGAATTAACTCCAAAAAATGATGTCCTTATCATCATGGGGGATTGGAATGCTAAAGTAGGAAACCAAAAGATAACCGGAATAACAGGCAAGTTTGGCCTTGGAGTACAAAATGAAGCAGGACACAGGCTGGTAGAATTTTGTCAAGAGAATACGATGGTCATAACAAACACTCTTTTCCAACAACCCAAGAGACGTCTCTACACATGGACATCACCAGACGGTCAACACAGAAATCAGATTGACTATGTGCTCTGCAGCCAAAGATGGAGAAGTTCTATACAGTCAGTAAAAACTAGACCAGGAGCTGACTGTGGCTCAGATCATGAGCTTCTGGTGGCAAAATTTAGGCTTAAGTTGAAGAAAGTAGGGAAAAGCACTAGGCCACTCAGGTATGACCTAAATCATATCCCTGATGAATATACAGTAGAGGTGACAAATAGATTTAAGGAATTAGATCTGATAGACAGAGTGCCTGAAGAACTATGGACGGAGGTTCGCAACATTGTACAAGAGGCAGCAACTAAAACCATCCCAAAGAAAAAGAAATGCAAGAAAGCAAAATGGCTGTCTGAGGAAGCTTTACAAATAGCTGAGGAAAGAAGGGAAGCAAAAGGCAAGGGAGAAAGAGAAAGATACAAACAATTGAATGCAGAATTCCAGAGAACAGCTAGAAGAGATAAGAATGCCTTCCTAAATGAACAGTGCAAAGAAATAGAAGAAAACAATAGAATAGGGAGGACCAGAGATCTCTTCAAGAAAATTAGAGATATGAAGGGAACATTTCATGCAAAGATGGGCATAATAAAGGACCAAAATGGCAGGGACCTAACAGAGGCAGAAGAGATTAAGAAGAGGTGGCAAGATTACACAGAAGAACTGTACAAGAAAGAGCTTAACGTCCCTGATAACCACGATGGGGTGGTCCCTGACCTCGAGCCAGACATCCTGGAATGTGAAGTGAAATGGGCCTTAGGAAGTCTGAGCAACAACAAAGCTAGTGGAGGTGACAGCATTCCAGCTGAGCTATTCAAAATCCTGAAAGATGATGCAGTTAAAGTGCTACACTCAATATGCCAGCAAATTTGGAAAACTCAACAGTGGCCACAGGATTGGAAAAGGTCAGTTTACATTCCGATCCCCAAGAAGGGCAATGCCAAAGAATGTTCAAACTACCGCACCATTGCACTCATTTCACATGCTAGCAAAGTGATGCTCAAAATCCTACAAGCTAGGCTCCAGCAGTATGTGGACCGAGAACTACCAGAAGTACAGGCAGGATTTCGAAGAGGGAGAGGAACTAGAGATCAAATTGCCAACATACGCTGGATCATGGAGAAAGCCAGGGAGTTCCAGAAAAAGATCTACTTCTGCTTCATTGACTACGCTAAAGCCTTTGATTGTGTGGATCACAACAAATTGTGGCAAGTTCTTAAAGAGATGGGAGTACCAGACCATCTTATTTGTCTCTTGAGAAACCTATATGCAGGTCAAGAAGCAACAGTGAGAACCGGACACGGAACCACTGATTGGTTCAAAATTGAGAAAGGAGTTCGGCAAGGCTGTATACTGTCACCCTGCCTATTTAACTTATATGCAGAGCACATCATGAGAAAGGCAGGGCTAGATGAATCACCAGTTGGAATCAAGATTGCTGGGAGAAATATCAACAACCTCAGATATGCAGATGATACCACTCTCATGGCAGAAAGTGAAGAGGAACTAAAGAGCCTCTTGATGCGGGTGAAGGGGGAGAGCGCAAAAGTTGGCTTGAAACTCAACATTAAGAAAACTAAGATCATGGCATCTGGTCCTCTCACTTCCTGGCAAATAGATGGGGAAGAAATGGAGGTAGTGACAGATTTTATTTTCCTGGGCTCCAAGATCACCGCAGACGGGGACTGCAGCCAAGAAATTAAAAGACGCTTGCTTCTGGGGAGGAAAGCTATGGCAAATCTAGATAGCATACTAAAAAGCAGAGACATCACCCTGCCAACAAAAGTGCGTATAGTCAAGGCTATGGTTTTCCCAGTTGCAATGTATGGCTGTGAAAGCTGGACAATAAGGAAGGCTGAGCGCAAAAGGATTGAGGCCTTTGAGTTGTGGTGCTGGAGGAGACTCCTGCGAGTCCCTTGGACCGCAAGGCGATCAAACCGGTCAGTCCTAGAGGAGATCAACCCTGACTGCTCTTTAGAAGGCCAGATAGTGAAGATGAAACTCAAATACTTTGGCCACCTAATGAGAAGGAAGGACTCCCTAGAGAAGAGTCTAATGCTGGGAACAATAGATGGCAAAAGAAGGGGACGGCAGAGGATGAGGTGGCTGGATGGGGTCACTGAAGCAGTTGGCGTGAGCTTGAGTGGACTCCTGGGGATGGTGGAGGACAGGAGAGCCTGGAGGAATGTTGTCCATGGGGTTGCAATGGGTCGGACTCGACTTCGCGACTAACAACAACAACAACAACCCTAAGCCAGACTGCCTGAGATCAGACCCCTGCTCTTAACCACTATACCATACTGGCTCTGGTCAAATATCCTGTCCCAATTCATTGAACCTGACAAAATTCAGACAGTCCTACTATTAGTGGAGCAAAAGACATCCTACTTCAAGGGCCTTCTTACAACTGGTTCCATCATGACTATCTACAAACCTAGTTTTATTTAACACTGAAATACAGATATGGAAAACAGATCTGTATGAAGATACTGATGGGGATGGCAAACAAATCATTTATCTGTGTTTATGTTTTTGAGATGATCTGATGCTGCTGTAAATTATTATTTTTATTAACATTTATATACCATCTTATTTGCTAAAAAGCCATCAAAGGGGCTGCAAAGCAATTTAAAACGGCTACTTCTCATGATTTGGAAGTAATACTTCTGTTAATGCATCCCAAAATAGCATTTGCCCTTTTGTGGCTGCATCGCATTGTTCGTTCACATGTAGTCTTTTGTCCACAATAACTCCAAGGTGTCTTTCTTTTTCAGTTTGTTTGTTTTTAATCATGTATTCCCCATCTTGTACCAATGCATGCAGTTTCATTTTTCTAAGTGGAGGACTTGGCACTTGCCTCTGCTGTGGTGGCTGGTGGTTTTAAATGTTATGTTTATTTAATTGATATATCCTGCCTTTTCCTTTTTTAAAGAACTCAGGGCAGCTTACATCATTCCCTTCCTCCTGCTCTCCTCTTTATCTCTACAAAAACCATCCTGTGAAGAATGGAAACGGGAACTGGTCCAAAGTCACCCACTTGGCTCCATGGCTGAGTCCCACACCTGCCTTAACCGCTACATCACACGGTCTCTCATGTTGTAATAAGTAAAATGAGGCCGCTAACATTTAAAGCTCACTTTTCTTCCAAGCACAACAAGGTGGAACACCCAATGCCCCCCGACCCCATTGGTCCCCCTACAAACAGCCCCGTGAAGTTCATCAGATTCAGCCAAGGCAGGATTGGCCCAAGTTAACCGAGCCAGGTTCGCGGCTGTGGTCTCTCCCCAGTCACATTTATATCCGCTGCTTTTTTCGTACGAGGAACCCAAGGCGGCGCCCATGCTCCTCTCGTCTCCTCACAACCACCCCGTGGGGTTGCGGGTGCAAAGCAGCGACCGGCCCAAACCCCAGCGGCGAGCTTGGCGGCCCAGCGGCGACAGTTGTTCGCCTCCTGCGTTCCCACCCCACACGCTTCACCAACGCGCCAAACCCCAACTCCTCCTCACTCTGAGGCATGATGAGCCGCGACCCCCTTCTTGCGAGGGGGACTGCCCCATAACTCCCGGCATTCCCCATCCGGCAGATGGGGATGCTGGGACTTGTAGGCCTTCCCCGCTCCGTCTAAGGAGTGCGCGCTAACGCGGCTCTCCAGGGCCACCCACCGAGCGCCGGGACTCGCCAGGCGGTGAGCGGCTGTGTCGCCTTCCTCGAGCCCCGGCCAGGGCCGCTTCCGCCTTTCGCCGATCCGCTTCATGCCGCCGCAGGTGCGGGGCGCCCGGCCGAGGCCTCCGCGCTCCTCACGGGCCTGGTCGCGCCGCGCCCGGAAGCGCTTCCTGCGCCGCCGCCGCCCCCCCCCCCCGCCGCTCGACCGCCCTCGGCCAGGAGCCGGTCGCGGCGTCGGCGCCCCGGGCCCTCGCCGGCCGCTCTTCTGGGGAAGCGGCGCGGGACGTGCGTGCGGTGTGGCCTTCAGGCGCGGCGCTGACGCCCTCGGCGAGGCTTGTTGACTCTGACGGCGGTCGCCCCGTGCAGTTTAACGGGGCTTGCGCGGGGAAACGCGGCTTGGCTCGCGGGCCTCTCTTCGAAGCAGTGATTTGCTCGGACTCCTCGTGGTTCAACCGCAGCAACTTACCACTTCCTGCTAAATTACGATCTATCACCTTAAAGGCCTTAAAGGCGATGAAAATGTAACACCAAAATAAACATTTATGTAACACCATAAAATAAACCCTGCCTAGAACAAAGCAGGGTTGGAGCTTTGTATCAAACAAAAAACAGATCATTCAGTTCAAACGAGATGGACTGAGAATTCCATAATTCCAAGTATGTGCTTTTTGCACTGTTGGTGGCCCTCAGGGTTATAACAGAGAACATCCTCCAGGACTTAAGCCTTCCCTTTTTACAAAGTGTCAGGGTTTCTTGCAATCTGCAGCCTTCCCCAGCACCCTCTTCTTCCAGAAGTAGCAGCATGGAGGTATGTCTCAGGTGAATGCAGGGCTTCCTTACAGTGCTCTGAACAATAAATTTATGTATTTTCCAGTTGTCAGGACAAAATAAAAGCTCTGCTGTAATATGTCTGCTTAAAGCCTGACACTGTAAGAACAGCATTAGACTTAAGATGGGATTCCCGATCAGATCAGGAATCTGTGTTGCAGGTCTTGCTCCCCAAAGTGTACGTACCTGAGATATGCTACTGTGCCAGTCCTGAAAGGTCTTCCTTTGGGGGCACACCTTAGACTTACTGATTCTGTCAGTCCTGAAGATTCTTCTTTTTGTGTTGTGTTGCCTTAATCCATTCAACCCCATTGTTTTGCTCGGGTGCTTCCAGCAGCACCCCCACCTGATCCCATGCCCTCCCCCAAACTGTGTAAGGAAGTAACTAAAAGCTTATGAAAACCTCTTGGGAGTCCCTTGGGGGACTGCTGGCAGGCCGCATGTATTTCTTGTATATCAGAATCAATTGTTAATATTCTTTTGATTGTGACAAGAAAAAGAGCAAGTACACTGGGGGTGCACAATCTATAGCTTAAAATTAATGAGTAACCAAGACCTTGTTGCATATAAAATCACAGTATATATGCCTCCCTCTGTACACTTGAAATACCTGAAGGTCAATCTACACATGATATGGGTTACATATCTTCTGCCAGTGCCATAGCCTCAGTTTCAGTTCCAGGTCCTCTGCAGCTACTTTTGGGGAAGGAAGAGGTCCTGCATAGATAATAAATTCTCCCAAATTCTCTCCCCTAAAAATAACAGCAGCTTGTTAGAGTCTCAAATGTGCCGATTGACCCAAAAAGAGTGGAACCCTTGCACTAAGGGCTGCTGTGAAGATACTATTCCTTCTACTCAAGACCAAAATGGATATGATGCAGAAAATTGAATATCTGGTCTCTGTACTCTATGAGCAGCTGCCCCCTAAAATTTGCTGTTTTCTTGTTAATCTTCTCAGAATTTCTATATATATGTTAGAGTGCCAACAGAAATACCCATGGTGGACCATACTGGAGACCCAAGTCTAGGGCTGTGTGGAAGATGCTTCTTTCCAACTTGTCCTTCTCTTGTCCTAGTTCAATAGCTAAACTATCACCTCAATATATAGCAATCCCTTCCCAAGGTGCCTGTGGCAGATAATCAGTTGCCTACTAAGCAACTCACATGGCTGCCAAGATACAACCCCTCCCCCTGCCCCACAAGCACACATCAAGACAACACATGAAATACCCACAATCCAAGTCAGGAGACAGTTTATATACAAAAACTTTGTTTTTATATAAAAAAATCAATCACTAGCCAATATGAACTATCATTAACATTACCTTTCTTGAAAAATAAAGAGTTTAGCCTGTCCAGTGTTTCTTCAGATCCATGTAGTTGTTAACACATATTTTGTACCTTGGCATACATTCTAAGGAATAATTCATATATGGAACCAAATCTTATCCTAGGTCTCTGTAGAAAGAACAGAGGCCACAGTCTAGAATTCTTATTGCCTGTGCAATAGTCATAACTGGAGGCACCATTTCATCAAAATAGTTCTTGTACAGATGGAAAACAGGCAGCTAACTTAATAGAAGAACTTCCAAGTCTGTATGTCCGGGAAGCCCTCCGAAATCTGGCAAACACTAGATTTGCTGGGTAGTAATACCTATCATTCTTAGAATTAATTCAACACATCTGGAATAATGGGAGTTGCAGTCCAACACATCTAAAGGGGCCCAGCCTGGGGAAAGTGATTCTAAGGTACTTCACATTCCTAATGTAATCAGTGTTGCATTAAAAATGGCAATCCATTGCATTGTATAATTCTTTGAACAATGAGCTATACCGGACTATGGAACACCAGGAGTGGCAGCACCTTAACTTCTCTTTCACTTTTTTGGGACTTCTCAGCTCCCATAAAGCTCATAAATATTAGTCAAATTTATTTCCATCTTCAGACTTCTGCATAGTGAGAACATTCAGCAACATTCTGCCAGACATTCTGCAATTACAGCAGAAGTGAGCCTTTAAAACATTGAGTAATCAGACAATAAGGGCCTATATTTTTATGCATAAAGAAAGTAAAGCCAGAAAAATGAGCAAGGCAGGAAGAATATTTGAAGGGATTCAAAAAGGAAACGAAGAAATCAAGAGCATCATCCAACCAAATTACTGGCAGAGCACATTTCTCATGAATGGATATTTGCCACTCATTTATGAAGACCACTATATGGCTTAAGACCAAGGCAAACATAGCACCTAGCCTTCATAACCGCCCCCCCCCAAAACACTCACACATTAGTAAACAGAGGCATTATGTTCTTTTGTAAATCACGATAGAAGATGCTGTTCAGGAGTGAGAAAAGCAATAAACAGCAGTGCAGATCTTAACTGGCATACCAAATAATATGTAACCAAAGCTTCAGGCAGGGGAACAAAGTGGATCAACACTAATAAGGCAGTCTTAGTAGCCACCTTCTGGGACACTTAAGATCAAGGCCAAACTGAAATATTCAGCGTAAGTTTTATTCACTTTTGGGGAAACACTCTACAAAGATGAGGAGTAAGCATGGGAGGGGCACTTATGTTTGGAGAGGTGGCCAAGGATTTTTTTCCCCTCCAGCTGGTAAGATTTTTGGTATGCCTTTTGTAGTGCCCAAACCCCACTGAAGTCCCTAATATTGACCCCCACCTTCACAGGAGGCAACGTTTCAATAAAGTTGAGGTAAAGGAGATATTAGTTCTGTTGCTATCTAAGATGGCTATCAGATTCTGCCCAGGTGAAAGATACTAGGGCAAACCTAAACAAGAGGCCCTGGTGAAAATTGCTTGATTATATTGGCACAATGGACAAACATTTAACACAGAACAGGAGAGGCAGAGAAATGATTTTGCTCCCTGCCACTCACCCCAAACATGTTTACACAGCCATGTTCTGGAAGCCAGTTATGCTGGCTAGTGCCTTAAACTTCAATCTGACCACAAAGTCCACCGCCACAAGATGAGACACAGGGAAGAAGACAGAAACTTTGGGGAAGCTCTTAAGTAAAAATTAGGGGAGACCAGAGCTGCACAAGTCACAATCCACAATGTGGAACCTAGCCTGCAACCACAGGCAGTGCCCCCACCAGAGGCTCAATAAACCTCCCCCAGGTTTGTGCCTGCTTCACAGATACTTGGCATTAAAGTAAACAGGACTGGAGCATCACAGGCTTAAGAAGCCCAAGTTCATCCTCTCCTTTTCATTATATTCTGACACATTTTTCCGTTTCACTTGCCTTCTACCAGATCGAGTAGAAGCAGAATGCAAACACAATTCTGAGTGAACAGGCTGCACATGGCCTTTGTTCTTGGCAGGGCCTGCAAGCTGGACTGAGGTAGCTTTGGGAGACGTGCCAAAGTTGCAGTTGATAGTGGAAGTAGGGCTAGCGCTGTTGACAGAGGAATAGCCAGAGCTGGCATCAGTGGTAGCTTCTTGCAGGGCGTGGGACACAAGCCAGCTTTGCTCATCGCTTTGCTGGTCATAAATCCTTAGTTTGTACTCAGACTCCTCTTTGGCAAGGCTCTCTTCATCGCTGGATTCTGCACAACAGCAGCTGCCGTGCTCTTCAGGGTCCATACAAACCACAGTTACATCCAGAATTCCACTGGGGGTTGTGACTGCACAGAAAAACCTTATGATTAGGTGGCTGGACAGTAGCCTACTGCAATCAAGACTGTAGTACACTTTACGCTGGGATGGGTGAAGATTTCATCTCAGTTTGGCTCTGATAAGAACTGAGCATGGTTTTACAAGAATGAATGTGGAAGAAATCATAACTGGCAGATCTGGCCATCTAGGTCTAGCAATTTAGGTATTCATCTTCCAAAGTATAGATTTAAATCCCTGAGAATATTCCGTCAACATGCTATCCTCCTCTTCAGTGGCTATGGCAGCTGGGCACAATATGATTGTCTGTCTGCTTGGGAAAGATATATTAAATTTGGTTGATTCAGAAGGGTGAAAGTTTTGTTTCAGTTTTGCAAATTTCATATGCAGGTTACCATGATGAGACGTTCAAAGTCTGTATGTAGGGCAAAGAGAAACTGACAGATTCATCAATCCCTGACTTTAACCACCACAGCAGCTTATGCTCTAATTCTGGCAACTCCTATTCTGCACCATTAGCACATAGTATCAATGAAATACACTCAAAATTATGCCTTCTGTGGATCAGTTTATATAGCCTGTATTATCTTATTTACTGTATTTCTATACCACACAATGGTTCAAAAGATAAAAGTTATAATCAAAGAACAGTGTCAACTCTGAAATAAAATCAAGGTAAAAAGGAGGGAACAGCAAGCAATTCAAGGATCTAAAGACATTTTTTAAGCCAAAAGGCCAAAAAGCTGAAGAGAGAATTTTAAAATCTTCACATGGCCAAAAGGACACATTGTGCCAGCTGAACTTCTCTGAAGAAAACCTAAATTAGGTTGCCATCACTAGAAACATCTTTCTTAAAGCAACTTTCCTTCCTGGAGGGTAAGCTACCAGAAGTACCTGGAGAAGAGTCCTGAAGAAAGAACTTTAGAATCCTAATAGGTATACATCTGGGGTAGGCAACTTGCTGTCCTCCACATGTTGGATTTCAATTCCCATCATCCCTCATCACTAGCTATGCTGATTAGGATTGATGGAAGTTGCAGTAAACTAATACTTGGAAGAGAACAATTACCCACCCTGACATGTACAATTAAGGGGAGGAGGTTGACCTAGGAAAGTGGTGGGCAACCTGCCACTCCCATCAATCCTAACCAACATAGTCAATGGTAAGGGATGATGGGAGTTACAATCCAGCAAGAACTGAAGGACCACTTGTTCCTTATCCCCGCCCTAGGCTATGCCAATGTAAGCCACAGCAAAGGGTTATATGCTAAATATTCATCCAGCCAAACTGCTTCACCCATCCTTGCAAACAGAAAACTAACAAGTTAGGAAGACGGCAAGGCTAAATTCTTTTCACCTTCTGCCTTGTACTAGGATTTGCTTTGTTTCTCATGGGGAACACTAAATAAAGCCCAAGTAGTACAGTTTTGCCATTTGACTGTTGGCAACACTCAGTCTATAGACAGTGGCAATACCAGCAATAAAAAGGGGGTGGTGGATGGGAAAGCTTACCATCTCCTTCCTTCTCGCCTTCACTTTCTTGATCTCCTTCATATCCAGAGCAGGAATCCAAACTCCAGTCCAGGAAGTTATCCAAAAGACTCTCCTCCTGATTGGACAGTTCAGCTGTAGGTGTTGTGACAAAGCTACCCCTGTCTTCCTGGATACTGTCTTCTCTTCTCCTGTGGCCAAAATGCCACAATAAATAATAGAGTCTCAACAGAGTCAGGAGCAAGGGGTAGTGGGAGGATTATAAGTCAGATCACCCTTTCCTAAAAGCTTTTTGTCAGTTGACATAGTTGAAGTCTGGCTTAATTTGAGAAAAATGATCAATACAAAGAAAGGGTACCCCAAATGGCAAGAAGCCATATAGTCAATGGATTGCTTACTAAGAGAGAAAGGAATGTGTATAATTACTGTGAGAATATAACAGTGCTATATATTGTAATAATTCATAAAAACACATGCTGTAACCAAATACCTTTTATAGAGTATTTATTCAGTGAATCCCAGTTATGGATGGGATCTAAGATGCTAAGATGTCCACACTGCAGCCTGTTTCACTACTATAGTAGAAGTACCTGAGGAAATTATCTTATTGAAGATAACTGAAAACAACCCTCTGGCTGTTTGTATCTCTCTTCGAAAGACATCTCTGAGTGAAATCATCCAGAATGTCTTAACAGGGAGAATTCCCCCAGGAGTGTTTTTCTCTTCCCAAAAGTTTCACTGGAAAAGTCAGTTCACAAAAATGTGGAAATATCCCCAAAATACAGTATGTAGGGATGCTGCTGCTGCTTTAAATTTGAAATGGTAGCAGGGATGCTTTCCCTTCTCTACCTTGAAAGGAAGCCATCTTCTTCCCACCCCTGCTTCCTCCACAAGTGCTGTCCGATATGCAGTTATGGAGGAGGCACGCCACAACGAACAGCCAACAAGTTATCTGCATCAGGGGCCTTTTCTGGGGAGACCAATCCATGCAGCTTCCAACTGGGCTGCCCAGTACTGATGGGTGGCAACAGCATGTGGGCTACAGCTCAGTGGTTCAGCAGAAAGCAGTTGCCCAGTTCAACATTCAGATCTGAAAAACTCTCTGGCCTGAAATGTCAGAAAGCAGCTGCCAAGCAGAACAAACCAAGAGTGAGCAACTGATTGCCCTCTAGATGTTTTGCCTTGAACTCTGATCAGCTCTAGCCAATGGCCATCAATGCTGGGCTCCTGATATTGTGGCCTACAAGCCATCCACCCCAGTATGGGGAAGACTGAGCTAGATGGAATATGGCAGCTTTTGACAATGGTCTAAAAGTTGTCACTGTTTTCTTGGCCCCATGCAAAGGGCTTGGAGGAGCAAAGGAACACACCCCACTGGGCTTTGCTGCCTATACGCACCCAACCTGCCTTCAGACCACTGAGTCTAACCTTCCCTCTTCCCCAACCAGCCTTTGTCTTGCCTGGGTATCCAAAGCAATTCAACTCAGCTGGAGAAGTGCCAAACAATCAATCCCCAGCCTTCCTTCCCACTTTACAGTTGAGAGGAAGGCTGGAGATTTGACCAGCAGATACTCATCATGATGAGCAGGCTTCCTGAAACCTGCTAGAAGACACATCAAGTGCACAACAGCTTTTTGATCAAACTCAAATTAGAACAAAAGAACTTGCCTTTTCGTTCTCTTTCCTGATGGAGATGTGAGGAAGGTCTCCACCGTGTTCAGATACAAGGAGTCAGGCTGTAGATCCTCCTGTTTCACTCCTAGCAGTGAGCAGAGCTGACTGTATCCCATCACCTAAGATAGACAGCCCAGTGAGAAAGCATTGCAACAGCCGTTCATACATCCAGCACCACTCTCTGCTGTGTTCTCTGTTCCCCAACCCTGCTTCCACATCTTTGAGGCTCTTTTCTAAGATACTAGTATGGTGGTACCTCGGCTTACAAACGTCTTGGTTCATGAACAAATCGGGTCACGAAGAAAAATTTCATTAAATTTTGTCATGGGTCGCAAACTCCGCATTGGGGAGATGGCCACGATTGCAGTTGCTTTCGTGCAGGGAAGCATGTGTGTTCAGAGGCACGCTCCTGCAGGAAAGATGGGTGCGATCTCGACCATTCCACCCCCCCGACCAGCACAATCGTGGCCATTTTCCCCACCCCACCCGAGTGAGGAGATGGCCGAGATCGTGCGGGGCAGGGCGGAGATGGCCGAGATCATGCCCATCTCTCCCTCTCCCAGCGCGCCATTTGCGCCCGTCTCCTCCTCCCCCAATGTGCCCACGATTACGCCCTTCTCTCCCTCCCACAGCCCAGCACACCAGGATGATGGGCCCCTGCAGGAATGACAGGTGCGATCTCAGTTGTGCTGGGGGGGTGGGGGTGGCTGTGCTTGTGCTCGGGGGCGGGGGGGAGATGGCCATGATCTTTGTTGTTGTCACTTCGCTTCACATTTTTCTGATTTAAAAAATGGTTACAGAACAGATTAACCTTATTTACATTGAACCTTATGGGGAAATTTAACTTGGCTCATGACCAATTTGGGTCACAACCAGAGTCCTGGAACAGATTAAGTTTGTGAGCCAAGGTACCACTGTAATTAGGAGATTCATGCAAGTTTTGCACAAGCGCCACAGAAAGTATTCTGATGACTTAATCTGCAGGTGCTATTTACTTCTTTTAGTCTATTTTGCTGTTTCTTGTAAGTCACTTTAGAAGGATTTGTATCCTCAAAGGTGGGATTGAAATAATAAATGTGTGTGCATATGACTGCGGCCTTAAAACAGATCAACTGAAGCTTTTGTTCAGGAAGCCCCAAATGGCTCCCCAGTTGCTTAGCCTACAACTCCTATCAGCTCCACAAACCTCGCCATTGGAAAGCAAGAGAGATGATGGGAGAGGCAGACAAAACGGGCAGGTCACCCTCCCTTTGCGCTAGCTGACTAAAATCAGTGCAGGATGATTCTCAGTTTAAGAAGTCTGAAATGACAGCAGGGAGGCTCTTTGAATCCAATCATCTCACTGGCTTTCATCCCCGCTTCCCACTAAAGTACTCTCCATTTGATTCTGGAATGGTTCTCTGAAACAGAAATATTAATGCCTTAGCTTCTATCAGTGATTTAAAAAAAAAAATAACAGAGGTTCTCACATTTCCTTTAGCATCTGCTTACCACAGGTTCTAGAAACATGCATATCTATTCCACTGACCAAAGGGTAAATAATTGATTGACAGATTATCAGCCACCACTTAAAATAATGCCTAGTTGTAAGGAGTACCAATGTTACATATTTATGTATGCTTTGCCTTACAGAAATTTAGGCTGCAATCCTATACACACTTATCCGGGATCAAGTGAGGCTTCCTTTTGAGTAGACCTGCATAGAATTGCCCTCTCAGAAATACTGTAACTCCATTTCTCATACCCCTCAAAGATAGCTTGACATACCTCTTCCTTGCTGATTTCTTCACAGCGCTCATCTTCAAATCGTTGTTTCACAGCTGTAAGGGACACCTGCCTATAATCTTTTGGGACATCCTCATGGAAACTGGGAGAAAGGAAGAGAAATGTAAAATAACCTCTTCAACCTTTCAGAGGTTAACTAGATAAGTTAATAGAACCCCTGAGAAATATATAGCCCCAATGACTGTGAAGTTCCTAAACAGATTTTAATGCCAATATAACTATCAACAGACTCATTCTCATACCAATCATTAATATTTGATTTGGAGGCAAGCAAGGAAGAGAAGAAAAATAAATCCATAACTTGGCTATATTTCTATAACTTGGATACTTGATACAGCTGGATAACCTGCCTTAGTGACAGAGAGTCTGCGCAAATTCCTAAGATCACAGCTTCTCTTTTTAACACTTACATTGGTAGCAAAAAATTACCAGAAGACCCTATGAGAATAACTAGAAGAGGCATCTGTGGTATTCCTTAGACAAGAAGCATCTGTAGCAGCCTGTTATCTTCACCACCTTATCAACATGCCCTGCCCTCATGTAGCAGCAACACTCAGACAACTGGCGACTTCCCCTGTAGGGCTAGCCAGTTTGCTTTTACATCTCAACCATTGATCTGTGGCTCGTGTTTGCCCTTCACACCTGTACTGTCAGCCAACCTGAAACAGCAGTTTGCAGGGCACGTGTGTACCACAGCTGGCTGATGCAGGCGTTAACAGTAACTATGGTTTGTGCTGAGGAGGAGGAATGAGAAGAGCAGAGACCTTGGCAGACTTCAGTCTGAGGCTCAGTCCAGCTGCTATTGTGACAAAGTCTCCGTAAATCTGTGCATGCACATGCAGGAGAGCGAGCTGTACCACAAGCCTAACAGGCAGAACATAAAAAACTGGCTGGTATCTGGTTAGACTACTGGCAGCTGGGGAAGATGGATGCTGTAGTCCAGGCCATCTGGAGGGCCCAGTATTGTCTACTCGATAACGAGTGCCACTCTCCAGGATTTCATTCTCTAATGGAAGATGGTGGGACAGAACCTGGGGATCTGCAGCAGGTTCAGGCGCATGGGCTCTGCCACGGGCCTCCGGGCTTCCTCTCCACCTTGCCTTGTAGGTGGAGGATGCAAGTGGGCATGGTGCACGTTGCTGCGGATTTGGGTTGGGAGGTGTCTGACTACATGCAAGTCTGTGAGGGAGAAAGTGGCTGGGAGGCACAACAAGGGAAGTCAACAGGACCCAGAACTACAGAAAGCGGAGCTGCTGTGCCAGCTGAGGCATCAGTCGCCCAAGCAGTCTTCACACCTGAGCAGGAGCCAAGCAGAAAGCTGCCTCTTGTGGCAATAATGGCCATCTAGCGCATGTGCTGGCCACTTCTAGACTCAGTTTCTGCCATGCAATCTATATAGGGCTACCCTTGTGCCTACTCCAGAAACTGCAATTAGAACAAAATATGGCAGCCAGGCCATCATGGGACATCAAGGAGACCCCAGATTGCCTGCTTTGAAGTCTTTGCACCGGCAGCCAAATACAGTACAAGAAATATCTGGTAAATACCGTAAAGCCCTTGGCTTGGGTTCAAAATTCCTTCAGGAGCATCTTTGCCCATACATTCTGGCTTGCCAGCTAAGGTCTGATGTCACTTCTGTGAGATTACTGTCAACTACCCAGAGGACTTTCTTAGTGGCTGCCCCCTAACTGTTTGCAACAGCTGAACAAACCAATGTATTACTGCTGCTTACTGCTCGCTTACATCCCACCAAGTATTTTTACCATTTCTTATGGAGACTCAGCACACAGGGAGTCAGCTCTTCAAGGGAAAATCCTGTACTTTCAGATAACTGGCTAGTCCAAGGATGAGCTGGAGAAAAAGACAACAAAACAAATGGCCAATATTGCTCACTAGTTCCTGGGCAGCAGAGGTTAACCAAAGTCACCTGTCCTGGCTCTTTGTACCTTCTATTGACTACCTTCTTGTCTAGCTGAAATCCCATCTATTTCAATGGCTCCACTAGGACTGAGCATACTGATGACCGATTCTGTTCCTAGAAGCTTTGCGGCCACTGAGGCTGAGTGCACATTGGCTGAACACTGCTCTTCACAACTTCTCACTCCCAGCCAAAGTTCTTATTGTCTTCCTTGCACTCAGCTCACTTTGCATCTTGGATCAAACCTAAAGCCAAAGACAGCAATCTAAAAAGAATGGAACCCAAATTATTAAACAGAAAAAACTACTCCTCACCTTGTTTGTGCAATACTTTAGCTAGCAACAAGGCTGCAGCAGCCAGACGGGCTGGAGAGTATGTGCACAGGCCTGTGTTTAAGAGGGAGAGTTCACAGATGAAGCTGTACAGGTATGCCGTTCTTCTCTCCAATGGGATTATGTTAAGTAGTACTTCTTTATAGTCTATAATAGTTGGAATCTTGAAAAACAAGAGAATACCAAAAGTGTTTTGTCAAACATGCTCATAACCTACTCAGATCTAGTCTCTTTTTCCTAGACTCCCAAGGTCCATCAACCCCAGCCAGCTGCAAACACACACACACATTTTTATATTAGAAAACACAGTGCCTCTGAGCACATGCTGAGCCTCAGAATTTGTTTTCAGAAGCAAAATGAAGCCCACAGTCCTCTCTAACTAAAGTCTACTCCTGTTTAGGCCAAACTTTCTTTGTTCCAGACCCTAATTTAAGTTGGATAAGTCATTTGTTGGTGCCGGGACGGGCGGGGCGCGGAGGGAGGGGCCCGGCGGCCTTCAAAATGCCAGCGGCACCCAGGACGGCTCCGGGAGAGTCGCAGCAGAAGCGGTCCACCACCACCGCCACCGCGCCACGCTGACCATCGTGCCAGAGCGCGCCGCTTCCCACTGCTGCTGCCCGCCGCCACGCCAGCACCGAGGTCCCTGCTCCGGCCCTGGCCTCTCGGCGTGAGTGGGAGACACGCCGGGACAGGCGGGGCATGGGGGGAGGGGCCCACTGGCCTTCAAAATGCTGGCGGCCAAAGGGCGACGGCTTAAGGGTGGTGACACCGTTAAGGGCCGTTCGGGGCCGGGCTAGCCAGGGGTTCTGGTCGGGGCCTTGTCTGTTGGACTGTTGTTTGTTGGCTGCTGGCTGGAGGTGAAGGTGGGTTGCGCTTTTTTTTTTTAATTTGTTTTAACCGTTTTAATTGTTTTAGTTGTTTTTAGGGGCTCATCTCAAGTTGTAACGTAGTATGATGTCACCTGGGCAGCGCGTGGGGGCCACCACAGGGGTGGTGATGGGCAATGGTCGCTATGGCGTTGGGGGCTTAACAGGTCCGCTTAGGAGGAGGAGAGACAGATGGTTAACACCTGTCCCTCCTGGTTATTCCCCCAGCCGACGGGTTCCAGGTAGCCCTGTCAACCGCCCCCCAGGCCTGTTGCTTAATGCCAGGTCGGTCCAAAATAAAGCGACCCTCGAGGGCCGACCTGGCCTATATCACAGAGACCTGGGCGGGGGAGGGGGGAGATGTTGCCCTCTCGCAACTGTGCTCGCCCAGGTATCTGATCCAGCACCGTCCACGCCTGGAGGGGAGGGGGGTCGCTTTGGTTTATCGAGCTTCTATTTCCCTTTCAGGGCTTCCTGTCCTCTCGAGACCGGGACTGGAGTGCCTCCACTTGGTGTTGGGCGACCGAGACAGACTGGGGATTCTGCTGGTGTACCGTGCACCCTTCTGCCCAACAGTCTCCCTGCCTGAGCTGACGGAGATAATCTCGGACCTGGTGTTGAGGACTCCCAGGATGTTTGTCCTGGGGGACTTCAATCTCCACACCAAGGCGGTTCTGACCGGGACAGCTCAGGACTTCATGGCCTCCATGACGGCCATGGGGCTGTCTCAACATGTCATAGGACCGACCCATGAACGTGGACACACTCTGGATCTGGTTTTCTCAACGGGGCAGGAAGAGGGTGATCTGAGGGTGAGGAACTTATGTTTGATGCCCTTATCATGGTCAGATCTCTTCCTCATGAGGTTTGAGCTCGAAAGTGGCCTTTCCAACTGTAAGGGTGCGGACCCGATTGTGTTGGTCCACCCTCGGAGTCGGATGGATCCGGATGGATTCCTGAAGGCTCTGGGGGATTTTCCGGTTGATAAGGCTGGTGCTCCTGTTGATGCCTTGGTTGAACTGTGAAATGGGGAGATGACCAGGGCTATTGACACAATTGCTCCTAAGCGTGCTCTCCCACCTGGCAGAGCCCGTTCATCTTCTTGGTATACACCTGAATTACGGGAGATGAAGCGGATTGGGAGACGACTAGAGCGTAGGTGGAGGAAATCACGGGACGAATCTGACCAAACACGCTTAAGAGCCCACTATCGGGCCTATGCTGTGGCGGTGAGGGCGGCGAAGAAGAAATTCTTCTCCGCGTCCATTGCCTCCTCACAATGCTGTTCAGCAGAGCTCTTTCAGGTGGTGCAGGAGCTGATAAGTCCTGGCTCCAAAAAAGATCTGGTGCCACCCTCGAAGGCCTGCTGTGATGACTTTGCCAGGCATTTTAGGGAGAAAATCGCTCAGATTCGTCACGAGCTGGACTCCACTGTTGAGTCAGATTCTACTGGGGAGGTGCCAACAATGTCATCGAGTCCTCCATTGATGGATGAATTTCAGTTACTGCGGCCTGATGTGGACAAGGTGCTTGGACAGGTACGTCCTACCACCTGTTTACTAGACCCGTGCCCATCTTGGCTACTTAAGAATGCCAAGGACGGGATCGTTACCTGGATCCCGGAGGTGGTCAATGCCTCTTTAAGAGATGGCCGGGCACCTGCCCCTTTAAAGGAGGCGGTAGTCCGGCCAGTCCTAAAGAAAGCATCCCTGGATCCAGAGGTGGCTGCCAATTATAGACCGGTGGCCAACATCATATTTTTGGGCAGGGTGCTAGAGCGGGTGGTGGCGGGACAACTCTAGGCACTCTTGGATGAAACTGATTTTCTGGACACATTTCAGTCCGGTTTCAGACCCGATTACGGTACTGAATCTGCCTTGGTCGCCCTGTACGATGACCTGTGCAGGGAGAGAGACAGGGGGAGTGCGTCCCTGTTGGTCCTCCTAGACCTCTCAGCGGCTTTCGATACCATCGACCATGGTATCCTTCTGGATAGGCTAGAGGAATTGGGAGTTGGAGGCACTGCTTTGCAGTGGTTCCGCTCCTATCTCAATGGCCGATTCCAGAAGGTGGTGCTGGGGGACTATGGCTCTGCGCCATGGCAGCTATGCCATGGAGTTCCGCAGGGGTCCATTTTGTCCGCCTTGCTATTCAACATCTACATGAAACCGCTGGGAAAGGTCATCAGGAGGTGTGGGCTGCGGAATCATCAGTACCCTGATGATACCCAGCTCTACCTCTCGTTTTCCACCGATCCAGGTGAGGCAGTAGCTGTGCTGAACTGGTGCCTGGCCAAGGTAATGGGCTGGATGAGGGATAATAAACTGAAGCTCAGTCCAGACAAGACGGAGGTCCTGTTGGTGGGTGGGTCAGGCTTTGGGGTGGGGGACCTGGGCCTTGTCCTAAATGGGGTTGCACTCCCTCTGAGGGACAGGGTCCGCAGCTTGGGAGTGCTCCTCGACCCTGAGCTGTCATTAAAAGCTCAGGTGACGATGGTGGTGAGGAGCACTTTCCATCAGCTCCGGCTGATCCATCAGCTGCGTCCCTATCTGGAGAATGACTGCCTGGTGACAGTGACCCACACATTGGTAACTTCCCGACTAGATTTCTGTAACACGGTCTACGTGGGGCTGCCCTTGAAGACGGTCCAGATACTTCAATTGGTGCAAAATAGAGCTGCCAGGTTGCTGATGGGGACTGGGCGTTGTTTTCATATAACCCCAGTTCTCCGTCAGCTTCACTGGCTCCCTATTGAAGTCCGGGCCCAATTCAAGGTGTTGGTTATCACCTATAAAGCCATTAATGGCTTGGGACCTGGTTAGCTAAAGGAACATCTGTGCCCATATATACCCTCCCGCCTCGTATGATCGGCAGCAGATGCCCTTCTCTGGGAACCCTCTGTTGAGTGGGATTAGGAGGGTGAGTACCCGGAGGAGGGCCTTCTCTGTGGTGGTGCCACCTATGGAATGCGCTCCCCAGAAAGGTCCGCCTGACACCGTCATTATTTGCTTTTCGGCACTAGGCGAAGACCTTTTTATTCAAAAGTTACTTTAATCGCTAATTATTATTGTATTTATAGTATTTTAATATATAACCGAGATGGGCCAGTTTTAAATGTATTATATATCGTATTGTGTTTTATATTGTATATGTTGTAAGCCGCCTAGAGGCTTTTTTGCAATGGGGGCAGCATAGAAATATGTTATTTTATTTTATTTTATTTTATTTTTTTATTTATAGATAGATAGATAGATAGATAGATAGATAGATAGATAGAGTTAGCCCTCCTTGCAAACCACTGAGGAGAAACATTTTAGAGTGGGGGGAAATAACTGCACAAAATTCAGAAACCCAAGAAATAGAAAAGCCGCAGTTCCAAAAGCACAAATAGTCTCGATATTTGATTTTTACTTGGGCGCAGTAGGTAAGGGGAAGAAAACAGCGAAACTGCCTTATATCACAACAACTCTCTGCTGCACAAAGCACAGCTCGCAGGGTGACAGGTTAATATACAAATTGCTTTGCTGGATCAGACTAAGAGCTGTTTAGCCAGTAACTTGATTCCAATAGCAGGAAATGGCTCACAACATCTTTTCACGCTTACCCTTATCTTCCCTTCAAGGGCAGAGATGATCTCCCCCATCATTCTGACAAGATCTTCATATTTGTACGTGTTGTCTGTTAACCAAACGGCTTCCCGTATTGTCAGAATCTCTTTGCTGATAAAGCTGTAACAAAAGGTTTGATTAGCATCAAAGACAGAACAAGAACGGTAACTTTTGCTTGCTCCATTCACACAATAGGATGGAGCGCTTATCATCATCACTACTGCCACCAACAGAAAGATCAGCTAAATTTATAGGAGCATTGATCTGTCATTCTGATTTCTAAAGTTAGGGAATGTCACATCTAGAAAATGTAGCAGTCAAACAAAAACCATCCGAGGAGAGGAAGCAGCAGCCTAGCACCCTCCACTGAGCCTCAGGACACTTCCAGTTGAGACCCCCTTCATCTAAATAATTTTGTTACATTTATACCATCTTCCCTCCAAGGGACCCAAGGCAGTTTGCAACATCCTCCTCGTCTCATGTTATTCTCTCATTCGGGTAGGTCCGGCTGATAGAGACTGATCCAAAGTCACAATGAGCTCCCTAGCTTGGGGGGGGGGGGGGCCTACATTGTGGATCTCCTCAGTCCCAGATACAATCACTTCCCACCCACACGGCATCTTGCTCCCTGGGGTCCTCACAGAAAGCAGCCACCCTTCCATCGCATTTAGACCCAACTCCATAAACTGTCTATTTGCAGGTAGGGGTCTAGGGTTGGATGTTCTTTCCCCTCCTCCTTCCTAATCACCTCCTTTTCTGCTGTGCCTTCTGGACTGCAGGCAGGGAATGCATTTTCTGTTACCTCCCTAAACTGGTCTGGGAGCCCTTTTGAAAGGCAGGATAAAAATGCTCCGAATGCATCAATAATAAATAAGTCCTTTAACCCCAAAGCATGTGTACCAATGAAACTCTCTGCATTTCATTTATGTACTTGTTGCATTTATATTCCGCCCTAATAGGCCCAAGGGCTTGCTGGATGGTTTACAAACATTAAATCCCCATATACAAACAATACACTGCCCAGATAAAGCACAAGATGCTAAAATCAACACTAAAAATACAAACAACAATAACTCCATATGGAAATTTTTACCCCACAATACAGCAATAGCAAAACTATATTCAAATATAGTTGAATAACTTCCAACTACTTAAATTTTTCCAACTACTAATTTTTAAAGTATTTGGTGAAGAAAAAGGTTTTTGCCTGGCACTACAAGGATAATAAAGATGGCACAAGGCATACTTCCCTAAGGAACATATTCCAGAGGTGGGGTACCACCACTGAAGAGGCCCTTCTCCTGTTTATCACCCTTACGTCTTCATGGGGAGGCTCCCTGAAAAGAACCTCAGTAGCTGATCCTAATGGATGGATAGGAACATATGGGAACAGGAAATTCTTCAGATATCCCGGCCCTAAGCGGTTTAGGGCTCTAAATCCCTCACATCTATATGAAGCCACTGGGAGAGGTCATGTGAAGGTTTGGGCTGAGGTCTCAGCAATACGCAATTTCTTTTACATCTCATCCAGGTGAGGCTGTCACCATCCTGAACTGAGGCCTGAGCTCAATAATGGACTGGATGAGGGCGAGCAAACTGACGCTTAATCCAGACAAGATGGAGGTGCTACTAGTAGGGGCAGATAGGAAGGCCATTGCCCTGTCCTAGGTGGGGCCGCACTCCCCCACAGGGTCTGCAGTCTGGGGGTGCTCCTGGACCAGGGTTTGTCCCTGGAATGCCAAGTGAACTCGGTGTCCACCGAGAGGTGCTTTCCTTCAGCTGTGGTGGATTTATCAACTTTGCCCCTACCTGGACAGACAGAGCCTGAAAATAGTTCCCCATGCACACATCCACAGTAGAGTATTGCAATGCGCTCTGCATGGGGCTGCCCTTGAAGACAGTCTTGCAATTACAATTAGTACAGAATCAGGCCGCTCAGTTAGTGACAGGAGCTCTTAGAGCAGCCCATATAGCCTATATTGAAAGAGCTGCACTGGTTACCAATTGTGGCCCTGGCCCAACTCAAGGTGCTTGTGTCGACATATGAAACCCTAAACAGCTTAGGCCCCAGTTACCTTCAGGAGCACCCGCACCCATATATGCCCACCTGGCCTTTGAGATCTATGCAGGGGGCCCTCCCGCATGAGCCACCCCTTAGGGAAGTAGGAGAGATGGCTGCTAGGACAGCCTTTTCTGCAGCTGCTCCCCGTGTTTGGAACACTCTCCCTAAGGAGGTTCCCTGGCACTTCCTTATACTCCTTTTGGTGCCAGGCAAAGACCTACCTTTTTAAAAAAGAATATTTGATAGCACTAAACTTCTATTTATATTTTATTTGTTTTTTAATTGATGTAGTTTATTTATTGGATTAATAGGTAATTGCTGTTTTAGTTCTTAATGGTTTTAATTGTCTGATTGTGAGCCACTTAGAGATGCTATGGCACAATAGGCAGCATTAAAAAAGGTAAAGGTTTCCCCTTGACATGAAGTCCAGTTATGCCTGACTCTTGGGGGCGGTGCTCATCTCCGTTTCCTAGCTGAGGGAGCCAGTGTTTGTCCTCAGACAGTCTCCATGGCCATGTGGCCAGCATGACTAAACACCGAGGTGCACGGAACGCTGTTACCTTCCCACCAAAGTGGTACCTTTTTATCTACTTGCATTTGTATGCTTTCGAACTGCAAGGTGGACAGGAGCTGAGACGGAGCAACAGGAGCTCATCCCATCTGCGGATTTGAACTGTCAACCTTTCGACCAACCAGCCCAGCAGCTTAACCCACTGTGCCACCGCATCCGTTATAATAGGCAACATACAGATGTTTTAAATGTTACAACAAGCACTTTTAATTGGGCCTGGACTTCAACTGTCAGCCAACAAGACTGTCATAACATGATCTCGTGGGCCAGTTCTCAGTAGTAGGAAAGCTGCCCTATTTAATCAGTTCAGGTTTTTGAATTGCTTTCAAAGGCAGACCCATGTAGAACCCACTACAAGAGTCCAGGCAAGAGGTGGCCAGAGCATGGATATTTTGGCTCCAGTAATATCAACTACTTTGAGAATCACAGCAGGCTAGCTACCACCATTTCATTTCAGACACATTTCTCCATTCCCACCAGAGACACCATTGTTAGTTTAGCTTAAGACTCCAGAGTCTCCATCCCAGGTGGCAACAGGAAGTATTAGTTGCCACTACTCAAGTTTCCGAAAACTTTACAATGATTTCCCTGCAGAGATGCAGACCTGACTAGAAGAGCACCAGCCAACCATGCCTTACCATTCCCTATAGTTACTCACCGTGTACATATAACCATGCATGCAATTCCCAAAAGCTGAAGACGTGCGCGGGGCACAGGTCTTATTTTCAAGTATCGATCTACACATCCCACTGTCATATGGAGACAGAGGCTTGAGAAATCCTTCATAGTTGCCACTTCTACCAGCCAATCAATCAGAATGTACCTAAAACAAGACACACAACCATCTTTTAAAATAATGTCTCCTCAACTCCTAACGGGCAATAGCTACACTACTGTTTTCCTTAAATTTCACGTATTTCTACCATGTTAGACTGATTCAGCAGCTGCGGTCGTATCTGAAGAAACCTGAACTAGCTACAGTGACCCATGCCAGGTTAGAGTACTGTAATGGAGCTGCCCTTGAACATGTTTCAGAATGCAACATCTTGAACATTTGCGGGAAATGAGCATTCAGATCATAGCACACCTGTTCTGTATCATTTAAACTCAGTGCCTTTTGATTTCTGGGCTCAAATCCAGCTCTTAGTTTTGATCTATATAGTCCTGAATAGTTTGCATCCAGGTTCTCCGAAGGAATACTAATACCCAAGCATTAAGATCTCTTTCATTTCAGGTTGCATTTGGTGCTTGAAAATCATTAGGTGTCACTAGATGTGTGTTTAATTATAATGACATTGCAGCCTTGCTTAAAGTCAGGCTTAAGTTCTCCTGCCAGACTAGAATGAGATACATGCAGTTTAAAGCTAAAAGCATTTTAACAAGCTGAAGTCAAGTGTTTGATCAGATGTAGAGGACTTTTTGTCATCACTAAATCCAGCATGCACATCCAAAACAACTGGATGGAGTGGGAGAGAAGAGACTGCCACTAATCCCAACTTTCACTAGGTTCATCTTTCCCCAGCTAGTACCCTCCATATATATTGGACTACAACTGCCACCATGCCACCTTGATGGGGAGTTATAATCCAGCATATATGGAAAGCTTCACAGTTGGAAAAGGTCATGCTAACTGGGGAGCCGAAATTTCCTTTATCTAGAAATGCTCATTTAAATGTCTGTTGCTGAAGGAAATGCTCATTTACCTGAAAATGATAGGGTGAAAATTGCTCAAAACCTGTTCAAGTGGGGATGTTCACAACTTATCACAACCCATGGCTTGTTGTTAGGTTTGACAGCTTATAACAGCCACATTTTGATCAGAAACTGACAGTGATTTTAAAGCCTTGCAGTATTTTCTCGAAAGTATTATATGCCTTTTCCCCAAAAGAGCAAGTTTAATTCAAAAAGAAAAGAATACTTCCTCTAGTAACCTAGCAGGATGCTTGTCCTCCTATGGAGAGCCACAGTGGGAAAGCAGTCAACAAAAGCTACTTAGCACAGGTAACACTCTCTTTCCGTTGGCATTTGGATGGATTAAGCTGCTGGAGCACATCTCTACCTCATTGTTTCATTCATCCCCTTCTGGACAGTGAAGATGCTCTGCTTGTTTAGTGGCACTGAGGTCTGGAAGAGCTGAGACACCATCTCATTGGAGGCTTTTGTTTCCAGTCCAAGTTGGTTCCCATTTCCACAAGCTTTGGCTAGAGCTATCTGTTTAACAGACAAGGCAACCACACAAATCAAGAGGAAATTGCTCAGCTTCGCAACTCAAGGAACAAACAGACTCGTCATTCTGCCAAAGACAGGAATGCCTTTTCAGGGATGCCAGGAACACAAACAGCTGCCACACTTGTGGACTTAAGTAACACAGTCTTCAATACCCGGAGCAAAGCTAAGCTGCCATCAGCACTTGGCAACAGTGTACAGGTGCCAGTGAGTTACAGTGCCCCCGCACTGCCAGCATCAGCTTTGGCTCTCCCTTCTAGCTGCAGACTTTTTATAGATAGCAACTAGAAAACTACCTCCCATACTAAGTTTTCCTCCAACAGCCCAAACTGGCCAGTGTTGTTCTCCCCAGAGCACTGTGGGAAATTAAAACAGCAGGAGGCTTTTCCAGGGCACTGCCAGCAAAAAAGCTCTTTGAACAGCAGGGCCCACTAACTGCCACCTTGGCAGGGCCCTCTTCAAATCGGGAGGCAGCCCTAGAAGAAAGGGTTAAGTACAGAATTTTTTCACATTAGGGCCCGATCATTCCTTGAAGAAGCACCAGTGCCTGGGTCGAGCAGTCCCTTGAAGAGATATGGACTTGGCTGTGTGACCAGGAAGCGAATGGAACAGAAGCCGCTTGGATGGCGCTCCATATGTATGCTGCAGCCAAGTAAAAGAAAAGTACTGTATCTCGATTCAAAAACACCTCTCAGTTCCAGGAGAGGCAATCTTACCTGGGCTTCCCAGGAGCCCTTGGCTGCGTAATCCCTGAGTTTCCTGAGGCTCTGGAGATATCTACCAGGGTCCAACATCTGCAAAGAGATGCAATCATAATACAATACAAGCTGAGTGAAAGACACCTGGGTATTTTACTAACACAATGCAAACTGCATACTATTCAAGTTCCTGTTCATTTCCAAGTCTAATTCAACACTGTGGGTTTGACCTATAAAGTAAAATTATGCTTTACCGCCTCCCGTATGTGCCTGCCCATGTTGTAAGGTCACCTATGGCAGTCCTCCTCTGAGCAGCCCTCATTCTGAAGTTTGGAAGGGGGCTACTAGGCAGATGGTCCTCTCGGTGGTGGCACCCCATGCATGGAATGCTCCTCCGGGCATCAGCATTGTTTTCTTTCTGTCACCAGGTTAAGTTTTTCTTCTTACAGGCTCATTGAATCTCTGCAGCTTTAATTCCTATTACATGTCAAGGTTGCATCTCCTTTTCTATTTCTTGGCTGATTTACTGCCTCATTTTTACCATACTTTACTGTGTTGGCTTTGTACTGTACCTTTCAATCACTTGTGTCAGATTCATATTGTTGCGTTTTAACACCTATGTATTTTATTGAACTCTTAAAATAATTATGCAATAGTTTTTCTTTCAGACAGACAAACCAAAATGGCTCTCAGGCATCCAAAAACCCATTTGCCGGGGTAAGCATCCTAGGCCCTTTGGCCAGCAGGACACCCAACAGCTGCCCCAATCTGCGTTCCTTCCTCCATTACCCCTGTCCACGTCAGCTGCTCAAGAAAGCCTCATCTCTTAGTGGGAACCATGCATCACTGGGCCCTGAAAAGCTCGTCCAGCTTTTTCCTGTACCTGCTAATGCAATCCCAGCATCTCAGCACATACTCACAGCAGCTTTTCTGTTATTTTCCCAGAGTAGGTAAGCACTGTGCAGGCAACCTTGCCTTGAGGAGATCTCAAACATTTCAAGGGCTTCTTTTCTCTTTTCTTCATCCTAACAACAATGGCAAAAATTATTGCTGCCAACTGGATACCTAATGGACCGTTTACGCCCTTACATGCCCTCCCGCCCTCTAAGATCTGCAACAGCGGCCCTCCTCCGGGAGCCCTCGGTGAGGGAGATTAAGTGGGTGAGCACCCGGAGGAGGGCTTTTTCGGCGGTGGCGCCCCAATTATGGAATGCGCTCCCTGGAGAGGTTCGCCTGGTGCCGTCGTTATCTGTTTTTCGGTGCCAGGCGAAGACCTTTTTATTTAAGTCGTATTTTAATTGTTAGTTTGTTTATTTGGTTTATGGTTCTGTTCTGTATTTATGTCTTGTTAATTGATGGCTTGTTTACTTAAAGTTTAATTAGGTTTATTAATTTTGTTGATTGGGTTATTGTTTATGATTGTATTTTAGGTTGGCCGAGATGCACTGGGGGGTGGGGGAGGTTAGATAGGATTTTAATTGTATTATTGTTTTTATATTGTTGTAAGCCGCCCCGAGGCTTTGCTGCGATGGGGCAGCATATAAATGTTTTAATAAATAATAAATAATAAACTTTACAGCTACTTTACAGTATTCCAATATTCATTTTAAGTCTTGGATGCAAGCCTCTTCCATAGTTTCGTAGGCCCAACATGGTGGGTGCGGACAATTCAGGGAAGCTATGGCATTACTCATTTGGGCCAGAAGTTTCCCTAAATACCACAAATCCCAGGAGATGCTGTTGCTTCCAACTTTCCAAGTCACTGCACAAGGTTTTCTTAGAGCTAAAAAAGATACCTCAAACCCAAGGAGGTCAGATACCAGAATTGTAGGATCTACTCTGTTACTAAAATGTCAAAATTCACCAACAGTTCTGGTACTCAAAACTAATTCCTGGGCTTAAAATTCTTTAATTCTAAATGCAGATCTTTTGCACCATACTACCAGTGTGTGTGTGTATGTGCGCGCGCGTATGCACATGCACATAGCTCTCTCTTTGACTAAACCTTGTGCAATGGTTTGAAATGGAAGCATTTTTATGGGGGGGGAGATTCATTGCATGTAGGGAACCCTCTGATCCAGATGAGTCCCACTACAGTCCCACTAAACCGTACACTGTCTTAAACTTTGGGATATGCTTGCAGTCCTTCAACACATGAGCCCGTGTGGTGTAGCAGTTAAGAGCATGGTTCCCCAGACACACGTGATCTTGACCCTGGTCAGAACCAAGTGGGTAACTCTGAACCTAACCTACTGCACAGGGGTGCTTGCTTATTACAGTCATATGCTGTCCCATAACCCAAAGGACTATCTTGGCAGTTTACAATAAAAACAGCAGCAGCAGCAGCAAAAACAGTACAAGAATAAAATTAAGTAAAACAATACCAGAGGGGACACTCAAGGTGAACAAGGTCACAACAAAGCACACAGCAACAGAAATCAGAGCAATGTTAAAAACTGGTTCAGCTACTAAAACAACTGTGAAATAAAGTCTTCATCTGGCACCAGAAAGGGAACAGTGATGGCACCAGGCACAACCCCAGAGAAAGCCCTTCTCCTAGCCATTTCCTTTCTCACTTGATTCTTGGAGAAGGACCTCTGCTGAAGATCTTGGTGATTGGATAGGGATATATGGAGACAAGTGGGGACTTGAGACAAGATTGAGAGCAGGAGGAAGAGAATGATCTAAACCATTACAGCAGAACAGACCCATTTAAAATGGAGTTGCAAGACAAAACCAGGTCTGTCTAGTTTCTGAGATCCTACAGTGATGATCCCTGCGGTAATACAACGCCCGATAAAAAGTGCACATAAGCCCCATCCGTCCTGCCTCAGGGACATGACATTAGCCCAAGCCCTTTTTGTCTATAAGAAACTCATAAAGTCATAAAAGGCACACCATGGCAGAACAGTTTCATTAACAGATCTTACCTCAAAAAGGTTTAGAACCTTAGCCAGGCAATAGAGAATCGACCCTCTCTGAGACTAAAACAAAAAAGTTGTTGTGAGAAAACATTGCTATGCAGAGAAATCAGAAGTCCATATTATTGAGCTGTTGTAGATCAAAGCTCCCCAGTGAACTTCCAGAGATGGATCCTTCTACTCACTATTTTTACAAATTAGGTGTGATGCCTAATCAAATCAAGGTGCTTGATTTGGTCTGGTCATTCAAGCTGTTGCTAACATCATTGCTCTCAAGGAGTTCTATTCCAAAATTGTAACAATTTAAAGTTAATTGGAAGGAGAGGGAAATGAAACTACAATGGATGGCAAGCTCATGTCTGGCATCTCTGGTGCTCAAAGAGGAGGAAACCAGCAGCCAGCTGGCCCAGGAGAGAAACAGGGAATGGTAGTCCAGGAATAACTTGAAGAGGCAACAAATGATGGTGCCTGTTTAGGCTATCTACAGGCACTGTCTTTCAGTTTCTTGGAGGGAGGGTGCAGGGGGAAGGAACTATGTGCCCACCCCTGAAACGCCAAGTGAAATCCACTAAGGACTTCTCTAAGTATTTTTGGCAGGCTAAACTATATCATGATACAGCTTCACAACCACATTGGCTAGAGACTTTTTGTAAAAGACGTGAAAGCAGAATTTCTCAGGATGCTTGACTGAAGGGAGAGGCACTTGGTGCTCCTTGGATCTTTTGCATGGCAACTCCTATAATTCCTGGCTATTGGTTCTGCTCACTAGAATCATTTCTCTAATACTTAGAAGGCTATTTGCCTATTTACTTAGAAGTTGTCTATTCTGTTCCACTGTGTGGCTGATACTAAACACATGAAATTACACCACCCCCATATAACTTTCCTGAGTGCAGGAGACCTAGTCTTTGGCTACAACCAACTGACTGAAACTTTTCCCTACATAAAAAGCTTCTGCCTGCATCAGTGATAAAGAGAACATAAAGAACAGTCAAAATCTAAAAGCCATGAAATAAGCCTTACTTTTTGCTGCTGACATTCTGCTTTGAGACTTTCATAGACAACAGCTTTGCAGCAGCTTCCGCTCAGAGACCAGGGTGGGCGAATGAAAAGCCAGACAAAGGGTGCTGCTGCGGTGTTCAGGTGCTCTGTCAGGCTGAAGAAGTGAGATGCTTTCAGCCCATTTACTTCTGCACGACCCTCATCAGCAACTGATACTGGGCGAGGAATGAATTAATGAATAAGACATACATTTCGGAGTTATTTGGTTGGATTGTTTTCTTTGAGAGCACAGTAATGAGACTGGGGACTTAACAGACACGAAGGCTCACGGGCAATCAAGAAAGGTAGTGCTGTTGCGTCATACAGGCAGAAGTGAGGAGGTTCAACAGACAGACTGCCCTTAATGGAAGGCTGTAGTATAAGCATGCTCTGTGCAAGAGTGCGCTGTACAATGAATACAGAAAACATGCTGCCATGGGCTTCCACCTCCCAAACACTGCCCTGTGGGCCAGGAAGTGGGAGGAAGAGGAGTCGTCGTCGCAGCACAGTCATCTGGATGGTTCTGTGCTTTGTAAACCATCCAGAGCTCCGGCTTCTGGGAGATATAGAAATTAAATAGATCAGGATGGCCCTGCACTGAGGGTTCCAAGGGACAGCAACTCCAGTGAGGACAGGGAAATGGCCCCCAAACCCAGCAGACAAAGCTGATTTTCCAACAGCACTTTTGTCTGGCCTGGATTGAGTTTCAATGTATCGACCTTCATCCAGTCCATTATCAAGTACTGATCCAGGACAGAGACCCCATCACCTGGACCAGACGTAAAGGAGAAGTAGAGCATATTGCTGACACCTCAGCCCAAACAGATGGCCTCTCCCAGCAGCTTTATGTAGCCATTAAAGAGCATGGGAGAGAAGAGGGAGCCATGGGGCAGAGCAACTATCCCACAGCGCCACCTTCTGGACATGGTCAGCCAGGAAGGAGTGGAACTACTGCAAATCAGTGCCCCCAACCTGCCCATGACAACATCATGATCGATAATGTCAAAAGCCACTGAGAGGTCCAGGAGAATCAACAGGGTCACATGCATTTTTACTGTATAGAAATTATGTGGGCTTTACTTGGTTTTATTGTAAAAGCATCCCGAGACTACTTGGTAAGAGGACAGCATGAAAACGTTTTAAATAAATAATGTCCCGTCTCTCTCCGGGCAAAGGCCATCATACAGGGCAACCAACGCAGTCTCCATCCCAAACCCCGGCCTGAAGCCCTACTGAAATGGATCTAGAAAATCAGCCCTATAAAATCAAGAGTACCTGAATAACATGAACAGCTTTGAATTCATACAAAAAAAGCAGGATATAAACCTAACAAACATTGTTCTGCAACCTAGTGACATTAAAGAGACCACCCTTGAAGAACAGGTCCTTGATATGGGAACAGGCCTCTTCCATCAGACTGAATGAGTGCAGTCACGTGGGGCTCTGAAGCTCCACCTTGCTGATCATGGCTTTGGCTTCACAGTCCATCTGATATCAGCCCACATTCAACTGTATCTGAGGAGAGCAGCACCTCACTCTGGAACACCCAGGTGAGGTCCCGTTGCTCCTCTGGTAGTTGGCTGCAAAGGGAGCCCATTCTAGCCCACAAAAAGCTGGTACCTTGCCATGGTGGCCTGGTAGTTAGTCATCTTGAGTCCCAGAGAGGTTGAGTAGATCCACAGCCCAAGAGGATCCAAACAGCCTTCACTATCAGATGACATGGAGTGTTGCTAACACACCCCTCCCTGAGCCAACTCAACGTCGGAGCTATTATTAAAAGCTTTTCTATCCTGTCCCCTACAGAACATCTCGGGACAGTTTACAATAAATAAATAGAACAGCCCCACAGCATCTGACCATTAATATACTAAAAACCCAATCAAAAATTAAAACAGGAAAATAAAAAGGGTTTTGCCTGACACTGAAAAGAATATAAAGGCTTGTTGAAGGAGCCTTCCAGGATCATTGGACAATCTGGAGATGGATTGGGAGGACGGGGTTGGCAACCAATGTTGACTCCATGGTCTGTACCAATCTCAGAGAAAAAGCCTAATATTGCTTCCAGAGCCCCGGACATTCACTGAACTTGTCTGGAGAAGCAACCAAGGTCCACCAATATCTACAGCTGCATCTGGAGATGAGAAACTGGGCTGGACAGAAATGCCAGGAAAGGAGAGATCAGTGAAGTGGCACAGGAGGCAGCTCCATGAGGCAATGAATCTGTTGCTGCAGCTGGTCAGGATCATGCTGATGGGACAGGAGGAAGCGGATCCACTGGTTGTCCTCCCTCCCCGCAAATCAGGATGGGTTTGGGGTATGTTAGGGACCATGAAATGTCCTTGATCTTGTTTACTTGGCCTGTTTGCCCAGCTTTTTAGCTTGCTTCAATTTCACTACCCTGCCAGCAGGAGGAGGGCAGGGAAGGAGCCACGGAGACAGTTGCCAAAGGGGCCACGGCTGGGGCAAAGCCACAGAACCCACAAAGAACTCCCCTTTCCAAACTTGCTCTGCGAGTCCAAACAGCTCCAAGCAAAGTTAGTTATATGGGTTGAGGTAAAATGAAACGCCGAACACAAGCAGAGCATATTAATGTCTACAGGGAACAGCAGGTGGACAATATAACTAACACCCGCAGACCTCCAATGCTTTAGTGATACCAGCCTTCTAAACATTTTATGCACACGCATTTCAGTACAGGCCCCCGATACTTACAGCCCTCATTGTAGAGATAGGCTATGCCAAGTTTCACAGCAGCTTCAAAGTTACCCTTTTCTGCAGCCCTGAGGAGATATACAGGGCTTTCATTTAAAAAGCAAACACAAGAGACACAGGATCTTGAACACTCTGTTTTGCTTTGTTTTCTTCAACACAAGAAATTACTTGGAACCAATTCAAAGACTCACCTTGCAATACTTGTCACATCTCATTGGCCCCTAAATAATCATCTTATAGATGTAAGGTGTGGGTAAAGCAACATCCAACCTTAAACATATCACCAATGCTCCAGCACAGGGGAACAGAACCCGATGTGGCCTTCCTGGAGTGCAACTTGGCACAGTGGGTTCCCTGCTGGGTCATAGCCCCCCTTCTGCCAGCTCTTTGTGGCTTCCCAGCAGTTGCATGATTTCCCCACATTATTAAAGACTGAAATGCCTCTCCTAAGGCTGTGTTACTAGCCATAAGAAAATTACTCAAAATATGCTAGCAACTTGGACAGCTCTTGAAATCTGTCCCTCTAAAGCTTCTCCAAGATGAAATCTGGCCCTTGAGAGAGAGGAGGTTCAGCACTCAAGCTTTAAAGGAGAATGGGGCCACACATGTTCTGAATTGTAGGGCTACAATCTTTATTTCACCATAAAATAGTCAAACCAGGGTAGAGAAAGTGGACCTTTTGCCAGAGGACAAGGCAGGATTTTCTAACATCCCAAGCCATGGGGAAGGCTGATCAGGATAAAAGAAAATATTTAGTGCCTGTATCTTATCTACAGAGACAGTTTCTCCAAGTCATTCGGAGAACATGACAATTGTACTATCAGCACAAATCACAGGACACCTAATGTTGTGGGTTTTCTGCAAAGTGTTCTGCTACCATCATTTGGCATGATCATTTGTCTTGCATTTAAAAACAAAGGGAAAGAAGAAAGTTTCATGAATTTTACATGCCTTATAAATACCTAAACAAATTTCTAGTAGTCAAAAACCCAATGAAATATACTTCCATATCTATTGAGATATTCAAACAAATCCAAAGCTTTATTTTTTAATATAAAACTTGTAAATATTTAATACATCACAAATGAGAAACACATAGGTTGTATGGATTCTAGTAAGGGGAAGGAAGGCCACCTTTCTTCAATGTACTTGGAAATAATGCATACAAGTTGTCAGCAATGTGGAATAGGACGCTTCCCACGACAGGGGTCCTCTTCCATTTGCAGGACTTTTGATCCTTTTGGGAAGTCCCCACTAACAGAAGCTGCTGTTGATCCCATGCCTGTTCCTTGAGAAACTGCTCTGGAAGGCTAGAGAATCGTATGGTCCAGCATGAGGGGCAAGATAAAGGAGAGAAAAGGGATGGGTGAAAAATCATCTCTACTTTCCTTCCCTTCAGATGAATCAGAAGCACTTGCAGTTCTCTCAGATGCACAGGTACTTAGGCATATAGCTTTTCAAGCATGCTAAATGAACTAGATTAAGTTCCTTTGTACAACATATATTTCAATGGCTTCAATCTCCAGTGCTCTGGTTGCCATAAATTAGACAGGATTTGTTTGCTTGAAACAGAATGAGCCAGTCTTCAAAAGGTAAGGGTAAGTGAGGAGTTCCACATGAACAGTGGCCCTATGGGGGGCTCTGTTTTTACAGTGCTCCAGCAGAACCATCAAAGCTTCAGCAACAGTTGCAAAATTCAGAGGGGAAAAAACCCTCTTTCAACCAGCTTAAAGCTCTGATTTCCTATGGACAAGCAAGCCCAGAGCACTTAAAATGATTCAGGGCTGTCAGCCACTGTTCCCAAATACAATCCAAGAATGGGACCTTGCCACATCTTGTTCCCCTTAACTTTGGCATTTCTCAAGTTCCTATGAGTTACCTTTCAAACATGTTCAAGTTGCTTGGAGAAGGCCACACTTCCTGAAAACTTGCACATGCCCAAACACTAGCATGGTTATCTACAAGGTACTTAAGATGAGGGTGCACCTGAAAGAGATAAGCCACTTATTACAGCTGAGCTGGTGTCAAAAAGCAGCCTATTTAAAGGTCAACTAACACAAAAGCTAGAGCCCACAACCCGCATTGCATTGCCCATGTACAGGCAGAGAACCAAACGAGGGGCATTTGAAATTCATGGATTTAAGTGCCTTCTTCCTTTGACTTAAGTAATAGTCACGAGAAACTCTCAGGATTAGCACTGCAAGCAAAGGGAAAGCTGGTCAAGCCTCCCCTCACATGCAATGCCCTTGGCAAAGTTGCTCCTTCACCTGGGAAAGGGGAGAGCCGTCAGCCCTTCATGACTGCTGGATGGTCTCTCTAATATCACGGGCGTTACGCCTTCGGACACTCGCTACTAAGAACACAGGAGGGAGGTGCTGTTGCGCTTACATCCTCCTTGCAGCCTTCCCTCAAACATCTCTTTTGTCCTTGTGTCAGCAAAATGCCAAACTAGACAGGCTTCTGGTCTGACTTAGCACAACTTGTCGTCATACAGCTATTTTTTAAAAGTAAAAGATATTAAATGGTTCATGCAATTATTTTAGCACCATGTTTGACCTTGAAATGGAGAGAAACTCGAGACAAGCTGGTGACCCATGCCACTCCAAAACCCTAGACAAAAGTAGCAGCATGGGATGGAAATTTTTCCAGCACAGAAGATTTTCCAATGCTCTACTTTCCCTCAGAAAATCTTGCATTCCTTATATGGCTGAGTTTGTCTATGACCCTCTGGGCCATTGTACTGCAGTCCATCATGTTAGATGGGAAAAATATAGGATATGAATTTCTCTAAGTTATTGTTCTAAGGCACTCCTTGACAAACCCTAGTGCTCAGTTGCCCATTGGGAAACTGGAGGAAAAAAGCAACAATCCTTCCCTATGCACAATGCAGTTGGCTCCTGGCCAGACCTATACATGGTATATTTGCCCTCTATTGCTAGCATTCTGCAATAACAAAGACAGACAGACTGCTGTTTGGTTCACTTAAAAAATGAAATACATAAGAGACGCCCCGGATCAGACCAAGGGTCCATCTCATCCCACTTCCTGCTCAGAGTGGCCAGGCAGCTGCCCATGGGATCCCACAAGCAGGACAAGAGCACAAAAGACCCTCCTGCCCAAGTTCCCTGGCTGATGCCTACAGACCCACAGCCATCCTTTAATGAAACAGGGTCAGCTAGTAGTTCCAAATCAGGTTTTTCTCAACTTGAAATCCTAATGCATCTTTTGGAGCAAAATTTCACATAAGACCCAGTCTTATTTTCGGGGAAACACGCTATGAAGGTGTTTGAATATAACATTTTAGGAGGTACCATATAGTTAATTTTCCCCAAGCTAATATTTCAGTTTCAGTATTTTGTAAATAATGAAAAATATATACTGCACATAAAATTAACATGGATTATATTTAGTTCTGTTTACTAGATATCAGATATTCTGTGTGTCTATTGTGGGAGAATTTATGTTGGGGTGTATATACGAGTCAAAGAAACAAGTTCAATAAGTTAACATTTACACCATTGAAAAATGTTCTAGTTCTACTTCTGGGAAACCCAGAAAATCACTGGCAGACATTAACCCCCTGCACTGAGGATCTAACCTTGTTCTCAGCCATGACCAGGAAAGGACAAAACAGAGTAGAGCTAATTTAGTAAGAACAAGAATTGTTAATTTATGTTTATGTTTATGTTTAATTTATGTTTAATTTAAGTTTAATTTAAACTTGTTATTTATTTTTGTTGTATGTTTTTATATTTAACCTGAGATGGGCCAGTTTTAAAATATTGGATATGTTTTTGTATTGTGAGCCGCCCCGAGGCTGCTGCAAGGGGCGGCATATAAATATTTAAATAAAATAAAACTAAATTTTAATTACTTTAAGTACTTAATTAAGTAAAGTAAGCAGCAGTGGGTAAAACAGGGAGCTTACAACTCGGAGGGAAAGGAGATCTTCAGCAGGTAGCCCCTTAAGAACATGGAACAGAACATCTTCAGGAAGACACAGCAGTGTGAGGACTCTGGGTCTCTTTCTCAGCCTTCGCTTTGAGGGAACCAAAAAGCATCTGGAGCATCTACAGTGGATCACTAAAACAAGCACAAATCACCAAAAAAGAGATGATATAGAAGCAATGAAACACAAAACAATATTCCAAATCAGTTCATAAGCAGGCATCCTCAATAGAATCACATGGTCTTTCCAGCAACGCAATGGACTCACTGTGGTTATAAAACAGATTCTGTTCCAGGGTGAAATATTATGGCACAGTTCAGTCATTTATTCTGAGATGCAAGAGACAGGGCCAAAAGGACTGACCAAACCAATTTCAACAGTACATTTTGCTTGCACCCACAGCATTCCACCTGGAATATATCCTCAGCAATTCATACGTAGAAATGTTTTGACACATTCTTAATTCTCTGGTACCTCAACCAAATGAACCTGAATCTCTTCCAAGCCTTCTGCACATGCTATAGAAGGCAAGGAAAGCAGCTGGTGGCAACCACAAAGTTCATTGCCCCTACAGTAAGCCAACTCTCTTCCCTACCCCTAGATGTCCAGTATTTCCTGTCTAAGCCCAATGCACCCTCGTTCTACCCATCAGCTTCCTGAGATCATTCGCCAAGGTGCACACCTCAAGTAGCCAGGAAATGCCTGATTTATTTAAGGTTCTGAAATGTGTTTTGGAAAAATCCACCAACAAGTCTCTGCTGATGGTTTAGAATTTGTTATCTCCACACTGCATCCTGAAACCAGTTTTAAGTGCCATAGCCCACTTGCCTGCTTCTCTCTCCCTCTCTTTAGACACCCCCATCCAATCCACACAGCAAATGTTCAGCAGTGGTCCAGGAACTTCAGTAAACCATTAAATAGGGTTGAAATTATTTTAATTATAATTGTTGTTCTGGGGCTGTCCAAACACCAATGGATTGTTGTGCTGCTCAAACCTGGGAGTGCAACTTCACCTTGGAGTGCCAGGAGCAGCAAAACCTTTTGCGCCCCTTCACAATCACTGTCACTGCTCGTGTCTAGGCCCAAACACCCCTTTAGGGTGACTACCACTAGCCCTTTTTCAATCCCAGAAAATTGCACACATCTAATCATAATATTTTTAAAGTAGTTCTTTTGCCTGCTTTTCATTTTCTGATTTTTTTTACTCTTTTCTGGACTAACTAGTGCTAAGGTAGAATAGGAAACAAAGGAAACTAACAAGGCAAGACTGCATATAGGCAAACTTGCACAATTGACAGGGATGGGTGGGGGGGTTTGAATAATAAAGGATGGGAAGAACCTGCTTCTGCCACGAAAACACACCAGACACAGGGAAAACAAGGTGAGAAACAGAAGTAACAAAAGCTCCTACATAAGTAATTCTCTTGATTCTTAGTATCCCCCACATTTTCAACACTTCCCCAAGTCTGCAGCTCATCCAGAAAGGGTGGATGTTCACTCCCCTACCCTCTTTGGATGGACATTGACTTCCCTGACAGTTCTTAAAAACAAACAAACCCACCAACCCCAAGGCAGATGACCGGTGCTCCATGGGAGGCGCTCTATTTGCTTTGTCCCATTTTGCTATATACCGTATTTTTTGCTCTGTAAGACACACTTTCCCCCCCCTCCAAAGTAAGGGGAAATGTCTGTGTGTCTTAGAGTGAATGTGCGTGTGCAGCAAGTCTGTCAGATGTGCAGCCTATGGGGAAGTGATGGGGAATGTGCCTGTGATTATGTGCCCATTGGATTCAGAATATTTTTTTCTTGTTTTCCTCCTCTAAAAACTAGGTGCATCTTATGGTCAGGCACGTCTTATAGAGCAAAAAATATGGTAATCATTTTTTCCCCTTTAACAGTTGGAAATATTTGGGCAATGCTGGGAATTACAGAAATCTAGGCATAGTTAATGACTGGGAGGTAAATCAGAGTGAAATCTGGACACCCGCAATAATTTCTCTAGGGTGGGGAAACAAGCCTGGCTCATGGTGGGAGACTGCAATGGACCATGACTTCCTGGCAGACACCCACCCAAAAGAACAGACGCTCACATGTGACTATTTACATGGTCATCTTCCTGTTCAGAAAATGCATATGGCAAAATCCAGCCCAAAGTCACTTTTGCAGATCTGATAATTCAGCCCCACAGAATGCTATGAAGTTTACTCCTAAGTAAGTGATACAGGATCACAGTCTTAAGATTGCATTCTTGTACGGGCTTCAGGAATTCAGTGGGACTTCATACACATTCCAGAATTAAGAGCAATTTGAGATGCACAGTGCATTCCTATGCACATGCTGGCTCAACTAAGCCCCACTGCATTAATGGCACCTACCCTCAAGGTACCGTGTATTGCACCCCTTGAATTACCCTCCTGCAATCAATAGGATGTGAAAACTGTTCAACTGTGTCCATAGAACATAAAGCTGCCTTCTAATTGCTTGCAAGTCCTCAAAGGCAAGAAAATCAAGCTGAGGGAAAGTGCACAACCAACATAAAGAATGCTACATGTCAAGACCTGGTACCTATTTAGGGAAGTAGAGGTTGTAACATTGCCAAAATCTGAATTCCATCTGAATTGTATTTCCTTTTCCACAGAAAGCAAGCCCTCAATTGTTTAAGGGCAGTTAAGCCAATAGATATTAGTTCAACTTTCAATCTGCATTCAAAAGTACATTCAAAGTGTTCAGTGAAAATACTGCGATAACATTTTGTATTTATGACCCAACTTAAACATTTAAGCAAAGGTATCACCCAACTCTTCATTGCAGATGCTAAATTAACCTACATTTCGCTTCCCAAGCCTATGCCTGTGCAGTTTTTTTTTTTTAAAGAAAACAAGGGAGTTCGAAATGCAAGCAAGAAATATTCTACAATTGTCTTCGATGCCCCTGCAGAAGCTTCAAGCCAATCCCCTCCCCCTGCGGGCAGTTCCTGCCCCACTATAGGCTCTGCTTACTTTTTAAATCCACCCGCCGAAATTACTGGAGCACCCTCTCCTTGAATTTTTTTTTGTTTAAACACACACCTTCCTTAAACCCTTCGTTTAATCCCAGCAGGTCGGGAAAAGTACAAAGGTCGGAAAGAACGACAAAGTCACCCGAAACAGGTCCCATATAAATGACTGCCTCCAATCTGACCACTCTTCGAAAGCCACTACCTTATCCTGTAATCGAGGCAGTTGCAAACTGCCGTAAAGGAATTTAGGGGCAATTTAATATCCTTGGAGCTGATGAGTTCCTCCTCCGACAGTCTTTTCTACTGACCTAAATACCTTTGTAACCCCATTCATATTTTGCAGGCTGCCCCATAACTAGGCTTCCAGGACAACTTAACAGAAAGGGTGCATATTGACTGGCTCAATTTGGACCACGCTTTCAACCAAAAAACTGGCACTCAAGGTGATCATATTTTGCATTACTACGTATGCATGTTACGCACTCGTGAAGCCCTATCAAGACTTATTTGGAAGTAAACCCCATCGAATTTAGATTCACTCCTAGACGAGCATGCCCTTTTAAACCCATGATCCTAACTAAAATGCGCTTTTACTCAAGGAGACCAACTCCATCAGGTTAAATGGGACTTTCTTGCACACCTAGAAGCCTGCATAGACTTCAGCTTCCTTTACTGTATAGGGTAGCGCTTTCCTTGGCCAAACATAATCTAAGAGATTAAACTGGAGCGTTAGGGTGGGAGTTGTCTAAGGCTGCCTTCCCACATCCAGTTACCTGGCAGTGAACCCCACTGAACTGAAAGGGGTTTACTTCTGAGTAGAAATATCTAGGCGGTCAGTTTTTAGCCCTACAGTATAAACCTGAACGCTGCCAGGAAGTGTAATAGACAGTTTTCCCCAGCCCTGACGCGCTCCCAATGTGTCAGACTCCATCTCCCATCACCGCCCACTCGGCAAACATGGGGGGCCGCGAATGATGGAAGTTGGAGTCCAACATTTCTGAAGGGCGCCAACTTTGTCGAAGGCTACACTTACCTCAGTCTCTTGAGGGGCAAAATGAGAGCGATGCCCCACTTTGCTCGTGCCGATCTATGGGTCATCCCCCAACTTACAACTGCACCTACACACAGCCCAGGCCCGACGCCCCAAAATAGGCACTCACCACCCGCTTTCATCCCTGCCGGCCCGCGCGTCTCCAGAGAAGGAAGAGAGCTCGTGGGCACCAGGCCACCACTTCGTAGTAAGCGCCGCGCCGGCTGGTGGGCGGCGCCTATTCCGGTTCGGCCCCGCTTCTCTCAACTATAAAAGGGAAGAGCCGCTGCCCCGCCCCCCTTCCCAACCTCAAGTCCCGCCTTCAATTATGAGTAACCAATCGCTTCGGGCAAGGCGGGAAGGGAGGCTAAACCACGCCTCCTGCTTCTTTCCCAATTTGCCTCAGAATGCATCACACCTAGCAACCGCGCGCTCACTTTTTCAAACACAGCTTGGCTTGTGATTGGGCGGTAGGCGGGGTAAAGAATGCAGTCGGTCCGGGACTTCGGATAATCATTGGGCGAGGCGCGAGGCGAATTCGAATTGGGGGGCGGTTGGCGGTTCGAATGCCTCGCGGGGAGCTGCGTTGAGGCGCAAGCGCAAACGCGAGGGGTTCCTCGGTTGCAAGAGGCGCTGCGGTAGCGCAGTCCGTGGAGTCAGTTACACCCTCAAAATAGCGCACTTTCGAAGAAGCGTTTGCCGGCTCAGAGGCCACATCCTCCTGACTGGTGCTTCTTTCAATGTGGAGTGATCTCTTTTTGATCACGGAAGCGAAGCGGGAAGCAGCACCCTGCTTCTGTGAGGACAGCGAGGTTAAAGGATATGAGGGGGAGTAGCTTGTTCCCCCTCTTAATGTCCTTTAACCACGCGGTTCGCTCGACAGAGGAGCAGGGTATGTGTAAGAAGGGCAGAGCCCCGAAGCATTTAAAAAATGGCCTTTTGTGTGTGTGTGACAAAAGCTTGAGCATGAAAGCCCATGAGATCATGTCCATGACGTGCTGTGAGGGCTCCTGGTGTGAGTCGATTTAAAAGGCGGCCAACCACGTTCATACAGGAAAAGGCAATCGATGAAGATGCTTGATTGACCTTTCTCTGGGCAGTTTACAACAGTAATCACAGAATCATACACTCAAGGAATATGAGTAGAGCGTGTTACAATAATCCAATCGGGAATTTACCAGAGCATGTGCCACCATTGCCAAGCAGCTCTCGTCCAGGTAAGGACGCAGCTGATGGACGAGGCAAAGCTGGAGGAAAGCGCTCCTCCTCGCCGCTACCACCACAACCTCCGAGCCTCCAGGGCCAGCTTTGGGTCAAGGAACACTCCCAAGCTGCAGACTCTGTCCTCTGAATGAGCGCAACCCCATCCAGGACTGGGCCAAAATCACTCACCTGGAAACTTGAGCCACCCACCAAAAGGACTTCTGTATTATCTGGACTGAGCCTCAGTTTATTGGCCCTCATCCACTCGGCCAGGCACTGGTTAAGGACAGCCACTGCCTCAACTGGATTAGATGTAAAAGAGAGGTAGAGCTGGGTGTCATCAGCTCTAACAAAACCAAACAGAATCCCTGGCCCAGCCTGGCCCCGCCAGCCCCAAATGGCTCTGTGGCCTTTGGCCCTCACCCTTCGGCCACTGGCCCTTGCTGTGGCCAGTGAGATAAACGCTGCCCCCCCCCTGCAGCTGCCACCCACCGGAGGGAGGAGGCAGTGAGGGCAGGGCCCACGGAGGCCTCTGCCCACAAACATTTAAATATCTGCTTTCACAAATGCACAAAGGAAAAAAGGATGGAAAGGAAAGAGGGAAAAGGCAAGACCAGACACCAGTTCTTGGTGTCAGAAGCTACACTTCTAATAACAGGAGCAGATGTCACTGGGTGGCGAATGATGGCAGACCAGAGACTTGCTGGTATCCAAGGCAATTACTCTGCAACCCACTGGAAGAAAACAAGATTCTCTCTGAAGTGGTAATTTTCACAATGGGTTGCCACCACCAAAAAGTCCTATTTCTAATCATCATCCACCTTACCCCAGATGACAGGGAGAACTAAACAATTAACTCTTTTTGCACAACCTCCCATGCGTTTTACTCTTGATTCTATTTACAATCAATTCTGGTCTACACATATTGTACAGAGACTATATAATAGCCTGCAATTCATACTATGTTGTGTGTACTGGGCAAGGGAAGGGGCTTATATACTGTAATGATTTTAGTATATTTGTTTTGAATATTTATATGCTGTTTCTTCAAGCAAAAAAGCTTCCCAGAGCAGTTTACACAATATTTTGGACTCCCACCTCCAAAATATGTTTGACTGTAAAACTTTTGCTACAATTTTTCTTCTGTCTCCAAAGAACAGTCCTCCATTTTGTCCATTCCAAGTCCTATTTCAAAAAAAGGATCCAGAGAGAGCCCAAGGATTTTGAAGATGCTTATCCTAGCACTTGGGCAGCAAATTGACTCAGCAAGCCCAAGCCACCCCCTCACTCAGTTATTCCTTTCTGTTCTGAGATGTATGAATGCTTATTTAAATTATAGTCACTATTTCTAAATTTTCATCTAATACATATGAATCAGCATATCACTTTTTTTAAAAAAATCTGCATCCTCTTTCATGCTTTTTTGTGGCAATGTATTTCCTCTTTTTCCACAAAGCATCCCCCCTTCATTGAACAGAATGTTCCTTAATTCATGTAAGTCTCACTGGACAGATGGTGTCATATCATCAGCTCCTGGTTCTCTGAACTCTCAGTGGAGGAGTTGATGGGAGGAAGGTGCTATTAAAAACTCCCCAATGTTCTTTGTGTAATTGTTCCTTTACCATACCCCCAATGGTCCTGTCTTGGAAGTCTGAAACCAAGTTCCAGGCCTGGCTAACACAAAATGGTACTGTTCAAGGCAGGGGGGCTTTCTCCACACCTGAGCAGATGGCATCTACTGAATGTTCCCCTACATGAAAAATAGAAAAACGGCACAATAAAGGAGTTGACCAGTTCTGGATGAGTCAGGTAAGTGATCCTCATTCCAGACAAGACAGAGGGCTACTGCCATGGGCTACTGCAAGAGGGCTCTGCAAGCAGGTCCTTCCCTCTTCATCGGATACCCTTCCTGTGTTGTAAACTGTGTCTTCCTGTACAAGGTTGGGAGACTGAAGTCTATGGTGTCCATCTTTGATCCACAGGAAAGCTGAATCTAAATCTGTTAAAAGCTGGCAAAACTTGGGACCATTGTCATGCAGCCACAAATTACATTTTAAGAGAAGGTCCACAGCTGTTATTTAAAACAACCCAAAGATACACAAATGTGACTGCACAGTGACACATTTAGCCTGAGCCTGCAAATACTTTCGGAAGGACATCCTGGGATCATATGAGTCTGTCTTGTACCACACCAGATCTTCTCAGCATGAGGTATTCACTGTGCATTTGTGATCCCTCACTCACACAAGTTTGTGGGGCCTTTTCATAGCACTGTCATCCTCCAGGGCCTCTTTCCTGCAATTATTCATGTTTTTAGAACACCGCAAACCCAAACCTAGCAGAATGAAGGTCAGCTGCAAAGACCGTAATTCCACTATTGTTGCAGCTATACCAAAGTATAGTTGGGTTGATTAATAAAATACATAGAAAGGCAGCGAAATACAAACCCTAGGAAAAATCCCATCTAAAGGATGCAAATTAATGGAAGAAGCAGCTTCAGTAAAGTGCTGGCCTAAATGCCCTTTCATGAGAAGCTCTTCATCCATTTATGGTGGCTCAGTATTATCTAGCTTGAAAGGCAGCCATTCCCAATGGCCTAAAATAAGGAGTTGTGCTCCACCACTAAGCCACTGATCTTTCCTTGTTGCAGGCCTATTGCTGCTGTTCAATTCTCCAAGCACCTTTAATATTTGGGGGTGGGGGATGACTTCTAGGATCAGACAAAAGAAATGCTCCATCAAGAGCTGCCTGGAAATTTCCTATATTTTATGAAACACCAGTGACTCATCAATGAAAAATACTCAGATGCAGTAGGTAGAGGTGATTCTTTTTCAGGGTAATTTAAGAATATAGTATTTAGGAGGGAAACAATTAAAATGACAGCTACATGCAAACATTGCAAAACCAATATATTATTCTACTTATTTCCTCCTGAAGATTTGAATAAGTTTTATTCATAAGCACTTTTATATAAAGTAGCTCTATGAATACGATATACATGTCTGGAAGGACACGTGTGTAGCACGACGTAACACTAACGTGGAAACATTAAAGTTTCTCTGGAGAGAGGAGTTAGATGCAGAACTCCATTAGAGTAGCTGCCAACTGATGGGAACCTGAGGTCGTCAGTAGATAGTAAGTCATCAGTAAAATTAACCAGATAATTTTGGACCAAGGCAGCCCATACCCCTTCCTTTCCTCTGCCACCACCCAAGTTTCCCTAATTTTGGTGGAGAACATGACACTTGTGATAGCTATGGATCAGCCAAAGGGCCAAAATTAATTCACTTACAACATTTGACACGCTAATACCTGCCTCAGAAATTTTCATTTTTTTTTTAATTTAATTTTTGATATGCACAGAGGGGGAGAAACAGAAACATCTTCTGGCCCTCCTGCAACTGATTGCCACTGTTTTAGATCCTGGAGAGTGGCATGAGAGTGGCATTTAGATGCCACATGTGGCACATAATTAACATTTCCTTCCTCCAACCCCTACATTCTAGCATCTACATTCCTGGTATGTTAAAATAATAACAATAACACCGTTAAGGGAAGTACGTTGAGCATGTTCAGTTTTGCATTTCAAACTAATTTAAATCATAGCACCATTTTGACTACAGGAATACAGTGAAGTTTGCTTTGGCTGGCCTGATGTGTTCATCACCTTTCTGGTCAAATCCTTTCAGGCTGCAAGTATTGCTGATATCTGTAGGTGCAACATAGCTTGGGGTATAATAGTTTCTGTTAGGGATCAGATCCTGAGCAAGGGTCAGGTTGGAAAAGGTTTCTCAGCAATCAGGGCAGAAAGGTTCTATCAGCACAGCTCCACACAGTGCTGGGGCTGGAAGCTGGATGGGGACAGCTGTATGTCACTCCAGCAAGGATTGATCCCAACTGATATAGAAGTGGTGCTGGATTTGGGCTGGTTAGCCCAAACCTCATAATTGTTGAGGATTTGTCCCTTAAAGGGGTTTGGTCTCTTTGGGCAGCTTGAAGCTGCAGTAACATGGACATGGCCGTGGCATGCAAATCTCCTCATGGCTGAAGACATCTGAAGATGGCAAAGCAACTTCTGTTGGGTGTAGGTGAATTGAGCCCTGAGATCTTTCTGGAGGACCAAGTCCTGAGAAGATAGAACCTTTGTGATGCAATTATGTGACTTAACCCTTTTCCAGAGGGTCCTTGGACGACAAGCAATTGAGAACCTCAGAAGATGAGGATTTGAAATCTGGGTCCACAATAGCAGATACTTGGGATGCCCCTTGCACAAAGTGCATGCCCCACGTGCACTGGGTCACACTGACAGAGGGATACATTCACACAAAAAGATCCCTCTGAGCCTCGCAGACACCATGTACACTCTTGGAGTGGTAAGAAATGGACTAGGATTCAAATGGTAGCGAAGTAGCTGGGTGTCACAGCTGGGCCTGAGCAGCACTTTAAGATGGGCCAGAAAGCTGGGCATTGCCCGTAGTCTGAAGCGAGGGATATAGGAATATGTCAGAGCTCAGGAAAACCTCTTTGACCAAGCCATCCTCAGCTGGACCAGGAAGCCCTCCTATACTCCTCCCCATCCAGAAGATTCAGAATGGCCAGCCTCTCCCCTGCTCACAGCTGGCTTGGAGAGAATCTGGCTGAAGTTGGGAGGTGATCTCAGAAGAGGGATAAAGGGGCATTCTGGGGGTATGCAAGAACAGGAGACTGCAGAGTCCCAGTGATGAAGCATCCTGTGTCCTCCACAGCCTCCTTCCAAAGTGCCCAAACTCAATGGCTGAGTGCAGCCCTCTAGCAGACATGCAGAGTGGCAAAGATCCCTTCTGTAAAGAAAGCTCCAAGAGAGAGAGTCTCAGTCTGTTTCCCCCTCTTTCAGTTAATTCAGTTACCACTTCATTAGTCTGACGCTCTCTTGCAGGCAGACCAGTTGCAATACATCTTCATTTCCTTTGTCTCAGTCCAGTTCCCAGCAAGGTAGACTCACTAATTGAGGGGAAAATGGCTGCAGCCCTGCCAGGCCCGAACGTCAGAGCATTTATCAGATGACAGCAGGCCTGTCTGGGAGGAGGCTAGCACAACCTTTCTCAACCTTTTGCCCCCCAGATGTTCTAGACTACAACTCCCATCAGCACCAGCCAACCTAGCCAGTGTTACATTGTGTTGTAAACACAAATGTGTTACACATCAAGAAACTGAAGGTAGCATGTATGAATAAGTGTAACTACTGGTGAACAGTAAAAGAGAGAGAGTGAGAGAGAGAGAGAACATTCATAATCAAAGAAGAGGACAAGAGGGCACACCTTTCTTATGTACAATTTGCATATGCTAATTATATGTAGAGATGCCCATTTTGGAAGAACTGTTGCAATTAAAACAGAAATACAATACATCTACATACAGTACAGGCGATACAATGTGGTATTTGATGTTGTGATGACAAGATGGAGGAGAATAATGCAAGGCTCTTTGACTTCCTGGAAAGAGAAAAGGTGGGGTATACATATAATAAATACATGCGTACACCCCGCCATACACCTGACCTACCGTATTTTTCGCTCTATAAGACGCACCTGTCCATAAGACGCACCTAGTTTTTAGAGGAGGAAAACAAGAAAAAAAATATTCTGAATCAAATGGGCACATCATCACAGGCACATTCCCCATCACTTCCCCATGGGCCACTTACTGCACACACATATTCACTCTATAAGACGCACAGACATTTCCCCTTACTTTTGAGGGGGGAAAAGTGAGTCTTATAGAGCAAAAAAATACGGTATGTGCATTGCTCAGCCTGCTCTCCAGGTGCTGTGGATGGGCAAGTGCAAGGCCTCAAGGGTTTCTTTCTGATCGCTATCTTTACTGGTCCTGGACTAAACAGGCCTGCCATAAGGGAGGATGTTGCCCACCCTGGACTTGGCGAAGGAAAGAAGGCTGGAAAAAGCAGGTTGTTGGAGGGACTGGAGAGAAAGGGGGATTCTCAGAGGGCCTACTTGGAGCAGGGGGCATTTTCTGCTGGATGTGGGCTGTACACCGACAAACAAGGTATATTATCCCGCCTTACTGCCTTGCCATAAACAGATCACAAAGGGTGCTTCAGTGTCTGGTGGTGAAGACCAAATGACCCCACTCCATTAGTGGGAAACTGTCAATTGCTATCTTTGTATTTTATGGGTTTGCCAGAGTGCCTCCCTAACCCTGTAAGTTCACACATGTAACCTTTTTGTTTACTTAACTTGGCCAGCCTGTTCAAGGTAACTTTAGTTTAGAAGACTTGTCAAAGGCATCTAATTAGAGTGAAATGTAACTTTTCTTTATAGTGTTGTGCTGTGTATCCACTTTCTTATCCATATCAAAGTATCCAATCACTTTCCTGTGCATTGTATTCACTCCCCTTTTGTGTATTCTATATAACCCTAAGGAAATTAACATGGGGGGGGTGTTCCTATCTTAGGCACCCATGGATCCATGCATTCAATTGTAAATAAACCTGTTTGCCCTGACAAGAAACTGATTCTGAGCCTGTATTGCGGATCGGTGTGACAGGGCGTTTGAGTGAAGAGCTGGGGAGGACTGCTGCTTACAGGGAGGGTTCTATGAGCGTGCAAAGGCTCTGTCAAGGATGCTGCAGAAGAGGGGCCAGGAGGCAACGTGCATCCCAGCCCGCTTCTGTGCATGCCCTGGACAAAGGGTCCTCTGTCCCACGCCTAGCGGTGGCTTCGGGTTTTGGAGGGCCCCTTGTCAGGGCACCTCGGGGGCTCCTTCCCTCAGTGAGTGTGGTCTCCCCAGCATCCTCCCCGGCTGCTCTCAGCTCTCAGCATCTCTCTTGTCATGGCGGTTGGCAGGCAGAGCGCCAGCAAGGACGTGGGCGGCCCCTGCTGCTGGGCTGCCTTCTCACCCCAGCCGTGGTTTGGGCCAGAGCGCGCGGCAAGAGGAAGAGCGACGCCAGGAGGCCCTGCTCAGCGGGCCCTGCTGAGGTCCCCACCTGTGCCAGCGCTTGACTCCAGTCTGGCCCTTCGCTCACGCAGTGGAGCTTCTCGGGCCGCAAAAGCTGCACCGTGCTGGCTACGGCTGTGCTCTCTGCCCCTTCCCTTGCACCGTGGCCTAGTCTGCACAGGCGGATTTGGCGCTCGGATCAGGCGGGCAAGTGCCCGAGGCAGGTGCCTTGTCATGACCACACAGGGAGCAAGAGGACACCAGCAGACTCTTGGTTGCCACGGAACTGCCAGCAGGGAGGCCACGTGGCCTGGTCTGCAGGAAGCGACCCTTCCCTTCGAAGCCTAGGGGACAGGCATCTGCTGGAATGCTGTCCCGTCCAAGCCCAGTTTAAAAGTGAGGAACCCCGAGGAGGAGGGCCAGGAGGCCTTGGAAGCCCCCTTCCGCAGCATGTGGACAGCGGACCTGTTCGTCTGCTGGCCTGTTGGTCCCCCACTTACACTCTTTCCCTACTAGGATGAGATGTATTTCTGTTTTAATCAGAGTAATTTGTTCCATTCGCTCATTAAGAATTCCCAGCCTGAGTTTCATAAACAAATCTAGGGTGCTATTCTCATAAAATCAACCTACCTCATTTCTTCCATCTTTTTTCTTATTGCACAAAATCCATTGATGCAAACAGATAGAATAATGGCTCCGTTGGTAACCCCAGGAGGGCTCTGTCTGGAAGCACCCTTGGTTTCAAGAGACGCAGTAAGCGTTTCTGTTAGATGTTCAGAAGAGAATGCTAAAGCGATCATCCAAGGGAAATTGCCTCTTCAGCCATTAGGCAGCCATTTCCCATCCATCATGGCTCCACTGTAGGCTCCATTAGCCTTTGGGAAATGCGCAAGTTAGCGTACATTTACAAAAACATAGTAATTGTTTTAATTACATAGTCTTAGATTAACTACTCCCATTTATCAACCCACTGAAAAAGAACCACAACAAGACAACAAGGGACAGCCTCTGGTGTCTATCTTTCTACCTGGAAAAGCAACTTGCTGCCTTCTGAATCAAGACTGTCCAGTCTTGAGGCTTTGGGGGTTTTTTGGCTTTCTCCAAGATCACTCAGTGATTCAGCTCTCACTTGCGACTGTACAGATTTGTCAGGCAAACTTGTGTTCCCTTCACAACTCTGTTTTCAGGCAGGCTTTCAAAATGTTTTGAGAAAAAAAAAGTGCCATCATCGGTTTGCAACAGGCATGGAAAAATGCACATTGAAACAACCAGAAAAGGAATATGTATTCCTGTAGAGTAGTTGCAGCTTTGGGTAGATCTGAACAAGAACTGTGAGTAAATGGCCTCTTGAAATTCTTTAACATTTTTGTGGCCAGAGAATTTGTAGGAATCCTTTCACTGAATCTCTCCAGGGGACTCTGAGTTTCAGGGAGGGGGGGGGGTCCAAATTAGGAACAACAGAAGCACAGCTTCTTTGTTCCTTCTCTGTCCAACCTCTTTGATTTCTTGCTGCTATTCGAGGCAGTTGCAGGAGCGGCAGCTGTGTCGGCAGCCTGACCACCCTTTTGCATTTGCCACAATATCCCAGAAATTTTCTCAGGAAAAAACTGAAGACATTTTGGCTCAGCAGTTCTGAGCTCGTACTCCTTGGCATAACATGGACATCTGCTTCAGAGATATTAAATATTCTCTGACCGAATTTGCCACCTTGAACAGACTCGGTCCAGTGTTCCTCTGCCTCTGGTTAGGGTGCCTAATGTGGCATACTGTGCCATTGCTGGCACCATGTTTCGGGTGGCCCTTGAGCAAGACACTTTCAAAAGTCCCCTGCTCTCTCAACGCCACCGCTGCCAGCCGCTGTTCTCCTCTTCCTTGTCCTTTCCACTTGCTGGCCAGGCAAGCGGCTGTGAGCCAGCTGGCTAAGGCAGTGGCCACCACGGCTTCTCACCACTGATCTTTGCTTGCTTTTTTGCTGACAGCTTCTGGCTCCAACTGAAAGTCCTCTATTTGAAGGGCTGCCCAGTCCAAGTCCACTGAGGAAGAAGGATGGTTTATACATTCAGATCAGTCAATAAATAAAAATACCTTACAGAGGCAGAAATTCAGCAGAAGCAGCCTCCTTGGTTACTGCATTTACATGCTGGAGAAAAGTTTGCCATTACAATTCCTCCCCCCATTACAGATTTTAAAAAGCACAGAACTGCTGTCAAGGAAAAGAACTGGTTTTCATCATCCGCACAAGGTACTGGAGGGAATCATTCTGCCTGGTGGTGCCAAGCTGCTGCTTGATCTTCTCCTGAAAGACTCCTTTACTTTCTCTTCTTCCTGCCTCCCCAACTCTCTCTTGCATTTCTCTGTGGTGTCCCCTAAGATGACGAGCGAGTTCAATGTGCCATCAGTATTTATTATTATTTATTATTTATTAACATATTTGTATGCCGCCCCCTTGCAAACAAGCCTCAGGGCGGCTAACAACATAGAAAAAAAATCTGAAAACAATACACAATATTAAAACATAATGGTGCTTCCCCCATCAGCCTTGTGATTCATAGCATCCTCCCCTCTTTAGGAGAAGATGGTTCAATCATTACTGTCCATCTGCTGAAAGAGAAGAACAAGGACAATGCCGCACTGGTCAATTGGGAATAAGGCAATGGCTGGGACAGAGCTAATTACTTCCCAGGGCTGCTAAATTGCCACTAAACAGTCCATTATCCTCATTCATGCATCTTGAAACACAGTGGTGACCTTGGGGTGTCCTAGCAAATACAAGATGTGCCTGTTTGGTTCCCCCAGCAGGCACATTTGCAGGTTTCAGGAGGATCCAAACTGCACAGAAACCTACTGAATTCCATACTCTTGTTACCAGTATTTCTGATCGGTCTAGAACATCATGTCCTGCCTAAAGACACCAGGATGCTACTGGACAGATTATCTGGAAACGTAATGCTCTGTATTGGGGTACGTGACTAGCAGGTTATAAAAGTGTCTGTACGAGGCCTGTGATTTTGCAGCTGGCAGTGAGAACCGCTGCCCAGCCGCATGGTGTCATAAGTCACTGCAGGGGTCCTGGGTGATCTTTCAATAAAACTGCAGAGCTTCAAGGTGAAAGGGGTCTTTCCTGACGGACCCTGGGTATCCCGTCTTGCAGCTGCCATCAAGGCTTCCCGACCCTTCCAATGGTCTGCCGTCCTCATCTGAAGCCACCTTTCCTTTCCAAAGATCATCAACACTCAGGTGGGATTCGGACTGCCTCCAGGACAGGCTTGTCATCAGAAGAAACGAACCTGTTGTTGTTGTTGTTAGTCGCAAAGTTGTGTCCAACCCATTGCGACCCCATGGACAACATTCCTCCAAGCCTTCCTGTCCTCCACCATCCCCCGGAGTCCACTTAAGCTTATGCCAACTGCTTCAGTGACTCCATCCAGCCACCTCATTCTCAGCCGTCCCCTTCTTCTTTCGCCATCTATTGTTCCCAGCATTAGACTCTTCTCCAGGGAGTCCTTCCTTCTCATTAAGAGGCCAAAGTATTTGAGTTTCATCTTCAGTATCTGGCCTTCTAAAGAGCAGTCAGGGTTGATCTCCTCTAGGACTGACCGGTTTGATCGCCTTGCGGTCCAAGGGACTCGCAGGAGTCTCCTCCAGCACCACAACTCAAAGGCCTCAATCCTTTTGCGCTCAGCCTTCCTTATTGTCCAGCTTTCACAGCCATACATTGCAACTGGGAAAACCATAGCCTTGACTATATGCACTTTTGTTGGCAGGGTGATGTCTCTGCTTTTTAGTATGCTGTCTAGATTTGCCATAGCTTTCCTCCCCAGGAGCATCTTTTAATTTCTTGGTTGCAGTCCCCATCTGCGGTGATCTTGGAGCCCAGGAAAATAAAATCTGTCACTACCTCCATTTCTTCCCCATCTATTTGCCCGGAAGTGATAGGACCGGATGCCATAATCTTAGTTTTCCTAATGTTGAGTTTCAAACCAGCTTTTGCACTCTCCTCCTTCACCCACATCAAGAGGCTCTTTAGTTCCTCTTCACTTTCTGCCATGAGAGTGGTATCATCTGCATATCTGAGGTTGTTGATATTTCTCCCTGCAATCTTGATTCCAACTGGTGATTCATCCAGCCCCACCTTTCTCATGATGTGCTCTGCATATAAGTTAAATAGGCAGGGCGACAGTATACAGCCTTGCCAAACTCCTTTCTCAATTTTGAACCAATCAGTGGTTCCATGTCCAGTTCTCACTGTTGCTTCTTGACCTTCATATAGGCTTCTCAAGAGACAAATAAGATGGTCTGGTACTCCCATCTCTTTAAGAACTTGCCACAATTTGTTGTGATCCACACAATCAAAGGCTTTAGCATAGTCAATGAAGCAGATGTTTTTCTGGAACTCCCTAGTTTTCTCCATGATCCAGCGTATGTTGGCAATTTGATCTCTAGTTCCTCTCCCTCTTCGAAATCCTGCCTGTACTTCTGGTAGTTCTCAGTCCACATACTGCTGGAGCCTAGCTTGTAGGATTTTGAGCATAACTCTGCTAGCATGTGAATTGAGTGCAATGGTGCGGTAGTTTGAACATTCTTTGGCACTGCCCTTCTTTGGGATCGGAATGTAAACTGACCTTTTCCAATCCTAATATGAATCCTAAATGAACCTAATTTGGCTTATCCCCACCCTGCCTGGAAGACGTGGATCTGAGGCCAACTGGACCAAATGTCCAGGGAAACGGTGGGAATCCAGATCTCCCGGACCGATGGTGTGACTTGGAAAACATCCAGCCACCTGCTGCCCTGGTGAAACGGCTTTCATGAAATGCAGGTGGCTGGACACGCCGTGTCCCATGTAACTCGGAGATTCTTTTCTTTTGTCAGAACTGTGGCATGATCCTTGCGCAAGAAACCTGCTGACGCAGAATTAGTTTTAGGTAATTTCATCTCTTATACTGTCAGTGTAGGACCGGGTGGGGACCGGGGAGCCTGAAAGGAGGGCTGGGCATTTTTATGTCAGCCTCTCTGGACATGCAGCCCACGGCGAAGGCCCCCGTGAATCAGCCAGCAGTGGAAGGGGGAGCAGAATTTAGGGATTATAAACATGCATCTGCCCCCGTCCTGCAGAAAAGCACAATCAGGGCAGAACTGGATGTTGTTGGGAAATTATGTAGGAGCCCTTCTTTCGGCACCTCCGGATGCCCTGGTCCTGTTAGGTGGTGACCTGAATGCCCACCCAGAGGGGCCCACATGATGCCCACATCAGAGGACATCAAATATACTGACAGGGAATCCGGAATTCCTTCAACAGGGAAGGATGGCTGAAGATCATTTCAGAAACGGTGCTGGGCCTGCCAGTTCTTAATGGTTTGTGGACGTGGCATCCCAGGTGAACTCACGTTGATGGCCGGAGCTCACGTTAGTTCAAGCAAGTATATTCTGGTCTGCAGAGCCGTTTTCCATGGTTGGGAACCTGCGAGTGCTTCCATGCAAAGGGAGACCACTTTCCTATTCCTACGCTTGCAGCTGGATTCTGGAAATTTTCGCCTGGAATCCAGATACCATGTGCCAGTATCAGAAAGATCAGTGTTCAGAAAGATGTGGCTGCTGAGCAAGATGGTCACCAAATTTGCCATGAAACTTAAAAGGGATCCTAACCCCAGAAAAATTGCTAGAGTAATTGTCAGGATACCTCAGAACTGTTCTAGATCCTCTATTTATGACGACCTTATACAAAAGTTCCACACGCACCTTGTTCACTTGCGTAAGTCTGTTTCAGAAGTCCTTCCATGGCTCCAAACCATGGTTTAATCATGGCTGTGTGCTTGCAAAAAAAGCATTACACTGGAAATATCGGCACTATTGGAGAGGACCCGATCAGGCTGAGTGTGAAGCCCTGACAGAACTACTCTTAAAAAAAAAAAAAGAGAGAGTATAAATTATGGATTCAGCGTAGTAGAAAAGATTAGACAAGAGACTTATGGGGGAAACTGATCAAAGCTGCAAAGGTGAAAAATTCAGCCCTGTTCTGGAAACAAATTGAAGGCAGAACCTCAGGATCTACATCTTCCTGCGTCCTGCCAGACAAAGGGGTCTCCTACTGCACGGATCCGCGGGAGAAGGCGACTCAACCTCCCCTGGAAAAGCAATAGCAAGCGCTGGCAAACGGCCTCCTAAAACTGATCCAACTCTTCCCGAAAACTCAAACTTGAGTGCCTTCTCTCGCACACAGAGGCTAAGATCACAGATCAAGCAGCCAGTTTCTGCAGGCAGTGCTCAGCTAAAGGAAATCTCGTGTGATTCAGTGATAAATCTATACCTCTCACACGATTAAACAGTAGTGAATTTTAAGAAAGGTTTTATTGGTATTACCACTATCCACATCTCTGTGAGGTACACGGTTTTGTGGCCTAGGTTATTTCCATTTTTTTAGTGTCCATTACAAAACATTTTGTTTTAAGGTTCATTTTAAACTGATATTGTTGTTGGAACAGCGTTGTTTAATCTGTAGTGCTGGGCAAACTTTGTTCGTGCTGGTCCATGAACGTCATAAACAAATACATAAAACTCAGTTACAACACGGAGGAAAGAGTGGGCTTCGGGGGGGCCCAGGCTGGGGGACCCCAAGGTGAGCAGGTTCCCTGGCGTCCAGTTGCACCACAGCTGCATGCATATGTTTTCGTTCCTTTGTGATGTGCCCCCAAATTTCCTGAGGTTGCTGGTCATAATAGTAGCTGCAAATTGGTTGGGAGCACAGAGGTTTGTTGACTCTCTGGAAATTACAGATTTTCCCCCCGAGATTCCTCCTTCACATTTGGGAAGAGTGCCTTCTACTCCCGCTGACCCTGCTATGCTACCTGGCAAGGCAGGTGGCCCAGCTGGAGACGGATTGTCCCAAGGAAAAGGAGGGCGGCAAGGTGGGACTGCCTGGGCCTTCACTGACGCTGGCGTGCCTCTTTCCCCAGGGGCTGATGGAGACCTGTCCCGACTCTGCTGCTCCTTGGTTTGGGGGCCAAGGAGAGCCTGGAAAGCCACCTGGGACGTGCAGGTGGGAGCCACCCAGGCAGGTCCAGCTCCCGCCAAGAGGCCTTCCATGCCCCAGGCAGCTTCCCCGGATGTCCGGCTTGGCCAGTGCGGCTTTCTTGAGGCAGAACCTCCGCGGAGGCAGCTGCTGGTTTGCAGCCTGGAGGTGCCTTCGAGGTTGCAGAACAGCAAACTGCCATCCCGAGTCTCTCCTTCCCGAGTGTGGACACAGAGGAGGATCTGGAAGCCCACCTCAGGAGGCGGCCTGCCAAGCACCCCGGGGCCTTCCGAGTCGGGTCCAGGAGTCCCTGGGGGGGGGGTCTGCCCCTGGGCCCCCTTCCCACTCTGGAGAGGCTCCTGTGTAGCTGGGACGGCTTTGTCAGTGCGCGTCCCTCCAATGGGCCACAGGGGGAGTCCCAGGCTGAAGAGGACAGCGGAGAGACAGCTGGAAGAGGCAGGGGCAGCAGGGGAAGGGGGAGAGCGGGGAGAGGCCGCGGCTGAGAGCCTTGGAGAACCCGGGGAGCAGGCTCAGTCACCGGATGCCGCACCCCAGAAGGCGTCTCCTGCACAAGCCCCGGTTGAGGCCGGGGACTCCCTCTGGGAAGCTGAGAGCCAGCAGGCTGCAGAAGGGGAGACACTGCTGCCCCCTGCCCCTTCCGGGCCCTCACCCGCATCCCACTGTCGGATGGGGAGGGGCAGCTGCTTTTCCACACAGAGGATGCCCGGGAGGTCCCAGCCCCTGGAGGGTCAGGGGCCGCCTCTCGGGGAAGCATCGGAAGGAGCAGGTGCAGAGGTTCCCCCCAGAGACCAGTTGGAGCTGCCCCCCAACATCAGCCAAAGCAGGGAAACAACTTCCCGGCTGGACGTGGAGGAGCCATGACTCTGCCCGGTCACCAAAGCCAAGCGTCCTGCAACAGTCCAGGGGACGAGTGGCGGCTGGGAGGCCAGGAAACACGCTCCCCGGAGGAGCCTCCCGCAGAAGGGGCCTCTGCAGAGATCCGTGGGGAAGCGGCGTCTGAGCGAAGACAGCAGCAGCAGGGTCCAGGGGCGCTGTCTTCTTCCAAGGAGTCCCTGCTGAGGAGACCTCTGGGGCCCTGGGAGGCAGTCCCAAAGCAGCGGCCGGCAAGAGTCCGCAGCAGGCTGGGGCGACGCAGCCCAAGGCCCCGTGTGGGTCGGGAGCAGCCTGGAGGCTGTCGCAGGTGCACAAGTTGGACGAGTGCCAGCGCAAGGGCCATTTGCCACTGTGGCCCCAGGAAGGGCCCGGATCCTCCGTGCGATCGGCTGCAGGGCACGAACGGAGGGGAGGAGGCGCCCTGGGGAGCGAGGAGGGGAAAGCGGGACGGGCGGCCTCCTCTTCCCTGTCATCCAAGGGCCGCGCCGAGCAGTGCAGGCCTTCCTGGCGGGGGCTCCCCTGTGTGGCCTTCTTCGGAAGGCCAGAGCGGCTTGTGGCAGCCTCAAGCTGCGCCTAAAGACAGGCGAGGGAGCCACCCAGCCATCGGCCTGCTGCCCAGCCTGCCCCAGGGGGCCCAAGGGCAACCCCCACGGCCCCTCCTGCTGCCAGGGGAGCCTTCCCGGCTCGGGTGCCAAAGGGAGGAGAGGCCTCCAGGTCCGACAAGGGTCTTCTCAGTGTGGAAGGAATGGCCGTCACTGGGTGATCTGGGAGAGGAAGCTGCATCTGCAGGAAGGGCAGGACATCTGGCAGCAGAGCCGTGGCCACAGGCGCTGCTGCAGCAGAGGAGGAGGCCTGCGAGATGGTGGCTCCACCTGAAGGATGGGCTGGGCGGCCACGCAGGGCATCCTCGGGATGGGGCGAGAGGAGGGCAGAGCGGCTGTGCCGCAAGATTCGGTAGAGGCAGTCTGGGTGAAACTTCAGGATTTTGACAGGGAAGGGACCTGACAGTGGGGGTATGTTATCGCCCTCCAGGTCAACTTGAGACCCTGGATAATCTCCTGACAGACCAGATTCTAAGGATATCTCGGGGGAGAGAGACAGTAATTATGGGGGATTTCAACCTCCCGGATATTACTTGGGAGACTCACTTGGCAGTGACAGCCAGGTCACATTGCTTCCTATGTGCATGTCCAGCCTATCCTTGAACACCCTCACCGATGGAGCCTCAAGGACCTCCCGTGGAAGCCCATTCCACGCCCTCGGGGTCTTGACTGTCAGGAAGTGCTTCCTGGCATCCAAATGGACCTTGGCTCCCTGAGCTTTGCTTCGTTGGAGCGCATCCTGCCTTCCTCTGCAGGGGAGAACAGGCCTCTCCCCATCTCCCTGTGACAGCCCCTCACATACCTGCATGTCACCAGCATATCCCCTCTGAGTCTCCTCCTCTCCAGGCTGAAGAGACCCCGTTCCCTCAGCCTGGCCTCATACGGCATCCCCTGCAAACCGGCCACCAACCTTGTGGCCCTTCGCTGCACCGACACCAACCTGGCTCTAGCCTTCCTGTAATGGGGGCCCAGAACTGAACACAATACAATGGTACCTTGGCTCACAAAAGCCTCAGTTCACGACCAAATCGGGTTGCAAACAAATATTCCATAAACATTTTGCCTCGGGCCACGATCCTCGCATTGGGGGCGACCGTGATCATGGCCACCTTCCCGCCCCCCCCCCAGTGGGGAGATGGCCGCAATCGTGCTGGCGGCGGGGGGGGGGGAGATGGCCGAGATCACACCCGTCTTTCCTGCACGAGCGCAATTGTGATCTCAGCCATCTCCCCCCCGCACAACTGCGCCCATCTCCCCCCACAAGCGCACCCGTGTTCGCGCCTGCCTCCCCCCCCCAGCGTGCCCGTGATCATGCCCATCTACACCCACCCCCCAGCGCGCCAGAATGATGGGCAGGTGCAGGGATAACGGACACAAGCACAGTTGTACAGGGGGGCAGAGATGGCCGCACTCTTTGTTGTTATCACTTTGCTTCACATTTTTCTGATTAAAAATATAGTTACAGAACGGATTAACCTTATTTACATTGAACCTTATGGGGAAATTTGACTTGGGTCCCGACCAACTTGGGTCACGACCAGAGTCCTGGAACAGATTAAGTTCATGAGTCAAGGTATCACTGTACTCCAGTTGCTGGCGCACCAGAGTCGCATAGAATGGCATTAATCTCTCTCTCAATCTCGAAGCCACACTTCTGGCCATGCAACCAAGGGTGGCGTTTGCCCTCTTGGCCACCGCATCACACTGCTGACTCGTGTTCAGTCTGCACTCGACCAGCACCCCGAGGTCCCTTTCACAAGTGCTGCTCTCCAGCCACTTGTCCCCTAACCTACTTATGGCACCTATTCCTATGCCCCAAGTGCAAGACCTTGCACTTATCCACATTGAATGCCATCCTGTTGTCCCTTCCCCTATAGTCTGTCCAGATCCTTTTGGATCTGGAGTACCTGCTCCTCAGTTTATTTTATTTATTTATTTATAAAATTTGTACGCCATCCATTACTTGTGTCTATGGATGGCTTACAACATAAATCAAAATAAAATAGGTAAATTAACACTTCCACTCTGTCTGCAATTAATAAAATACAAACAATAAAATCTAATACCCATTAAAACATATTAAAATACCGCTGGAATAAAAAGGTCTTAACCTGGCACCAAAAAACAAATAACGACGGCACCAGGCGGACATCTCTGGGGAGCGCATTCCATAGTCGGGGCGCCACTGCAGAGAAGGCCCTCCTCCGAGTACTCTGTCTCCTAACTTCTTTCACAGAGGGTTCCCGGGGGAGGGCTTCTGCTGCCGATCTCAGGGGGGTGGGAGTGCAAATAGGGAAAAAGGCGTTCCTTATGTATCCTGGTCCCAAGCCATTTAGGGCTTTATAGGTAATAACCAGCACCTTGCATTGAGCCCGGACTTCGATTTGGAAGCCAATGGAGCTGATAGAGGACTGGGGTTATATGAGAATATCCTGGCATCTCTGTTTTGCACCATCTGAAGTATCCGGACTGTCTTCAAGGGCAGCCCCCATAAAGCGCGTTACAGAAATCCAACCGGGAAGTAACCAATGCGTGTCACTGTTGCTAGGCAATTCTCCTCCATAGGGATGCAACTGATAGAGTAGCCAGAGCTGGAGGAAAGCGCTCCTCACCACCGCTGTCACTTGGACTTCCAAGGACAGTTCTGGGTCGAGGAGTACTCCCAACCTGCGGACCCTGTCCTTTAGAGGGAGTGCAACCCCATCCAGGGCAAGATCCAAGTCACCTACCCAGGTGCTCGAATCACACACCAACAGGACCTCCGTCTTATCTGGATTGAGCTTTACTTTATTGGCCCTCATCCAGCCCATTACCTCGGCCAGGCACCGGTTCAGGACAGCCACTGCCTCACCTGGATTGGTTGAGAATGAGAGGCAGAGCTGGGTCTCATCAGAGTACTGATGATTCCGCAGCCCACACCTCCTGACCTATCCCAGTGGTTTCCTGTAGATGTTAAATAGCAAGGGGGACAAAATGGAACCCTGTGGTACTCCATGGCAGAGTTGCCATGGCACAGAGCCAGAGTCCCCCAGTACCACCTTCTGGAATCAGCTGGCAAGGTAGGAGCAGAACCACTGCCAAGCAGTGCCTCCTATTCCTATTCCTACTCCCAATCCCGCCAGCCTATCCAGGAGGATACCATGGTCAATGGTATCGAAAGCTGCTAAGAGATCCAGGAGGACCAACAGGGACACACTCCCCGTCTCTCTCCCTGCACAGGTCACCATACAGGACGACCAAGGCAGATTCAGTACCGTAACTGGGTCTGAAACTGGACTGAAATGGGTCTAGATAATCAGTTTCATCCAAGAGTGCCTGGAGTTGTCCCGCCACCACCTGCTCTAACACCTTGCCCAGGAACGGGATGTTGGCCACTGGTCTATAATTGGCGGCCATCTCTGGATCCAGAGACGCCTTCTTTAGGACAGGCCTGATTACCACCTCCTTTAAAGAAGCAGGCACCCAGCCGTCCCTCAGAGAGGCGTTAATAACCTCTAGGATCCAGGAACCAATCCCGTGTTTGGCTTTGGTCAGCAGCCAAGAAGGGCAAGGGTTGAGTAAGCAGGTGATAGGACTTGCTCGTCCAAGTACCTTGTCCACATCATCAGGCTGCATTAAGTGAAATTCATCCAATGATACCTGACCAGATGGGGGGTCGTTTGTGTCTCCCCTAAGGGAACTGAATCAATTGTGGAGTCCAGCTCATGACGAATCTGAGCGATTTTCTCCCTAAAATGCTTGGCAAACTCGTCACAGCGGGTCATCGAGAGTGGTACCAGGTCTTTCTTTGTGCCTGGGTGAACCAGCCCTTGTACCACCCGAAAATGCTCTACCGGACGGCATTGTGAGGAGGCAATGGACGCGGAGAAAAATTTCTTTTTCGCCACCCTCACCGCCACAGCACAGGCTCGATAAGGAGCACGTAAGTGTGTTTGGTCAGGTTCATCCCGTGATTTCCTCCACCTACACTCTAGACATCTTCCAACCTGCTTCATCGCCCATAGTTCAGATGTGTACCATGGAGATGGATGGGCTCTGCTTGGCAGGAGAGGACGTTTAGGGGCAATTGTGTCAATCGCTCTGGCCATTTCCCCATTCCACAATTCAACCAGAGCATCAACAGGAGCGCCAGCTTTATCAACCAGAAAATCCCCCAGAGCCCTCAGGAATCCATCCGGATTCATCCAGCTCTGAGGGTGGACCATCACAATAGGGTCCACACCCTTACAGAGGGAAAGTCCAGCTCCGAGCTCAAACCTCTTGAGGAAGTGATCTGACCATGACAAGGGAGTCAGACACAAATTCCTCACCCTCAATTCACCCTCTTCCTGCCCCATCGAGAAAACCAGGTCCAGCGTGTGACCACGTTCATGGGTCGGGCCTATGACATGTTGAGACAGCCCCATGGCCGTCATGGAGGCCATGAAGTCCTGAGCCGCCCTGGTAAGGGCCGCCTCGGCATGGAGATTGAAGTCCCCTGGGACCAACATCCTGGGGGTCCTCAACACCAGGTCCGAGACGATCTCTGTCAGCTCAGGCAGGGGGTCTGATGGGCAGAAGGGTGCACAGTACACCAGCAGAATCCCCAATCTGTCTCGGTCGCCCAACACCAGGTATAAACACTCTAAGCCTGGTCTTGAGGGGACAGGAAGCCCCCTGAGGGAAATTGCAGTTCGATGAATTACAGTGACCCCCCTAGTTTATAATGCAAGATTAAAAATAACAGTTTTTAGTGACTCAACAAGAGCTGCAGCTAAATCATAATGAAGATATACATGGCATTAAGGTAAAAAAGATATATGCAGTGTTATCTTCATTTTAGCTGTCAAAGGGGTTTTGCGGCTCCTGATGTTTTCTTTTGTGTAGGAAATGGGCTAGGCTCTTTGAGTGTTAAAGGTTGGCAACCCCTGCCCTAATCCATCGGACACTGCATTGGTCTATCCCAAAACTCCTCAGTTTCTCAACCAGGATATCATGGGGCATTTTGTCAAAGACCTTGCTGAAATCCAGGTAAACCACATCCACGGCATCCCCTCCATCTAGCCATCTCGAAACCTTGTTGTAGAATTCCACAAGGTTTGTCTGGCAGGAGAGGGAGGGTTTTTCACAGAGGATCCAAGAGGCAACAAGGTGCGGGAGCATCCTTGACTTGGTCTTGACCAACAGAAAGGAGCTGATAACTGAAGTACAGATTAGGGGAGCTGTGGATGTAAGTGATCACGTCATCCTTTGCTTTGAGATCAGGGGACTGGGGATATGCAGCAGGTTGAGCACTAGAAACTGGGACTTCAAGAGGGCCAACTTTGGCCAACTGAAGGCCAGACTGGGGAAGGTCTCCTGGGAGAGGTTACTGGAAGACAAGCGAGTTAGGGAGGGGTGGTGAGGCGGAGGAGAGTGCCGCCATGGATGCAAAAGGAGGTGGTTAGAGGGATTAGACAAAAGAGGAACCTCTGTAGGAAATGGGTACTGGGGGAAATAGACAAAAGGGTATACCGGGAGGAGGAGGCCCGTTGCAGAAGGATTTTTCACAAGGCTAAGGCTGATTACGAGTTGAGACTTGCCAAGACTATCAAAAGCAACAAAAAGGGCTTTTATCAGCATGCAAGTAGGAAAAGGAAGGAGAGACAAGTGGTGGGACCACTAAATAAGGAGGAAGGAGATCCAGTGACTGATATGAGGGAACAGGCACAGATGCTAAATGACTATTTTGCCTCTGTGTTCTCCCCAAAGCAGGACGGGGGAGATCCGCATAGGAGATTAGATTAGGGTGGGGATTTAGGGGCACAGATTAGAGTCACCCCCCTAGAAGTTGAGGAGCTCCTTGGGGCATTGGACATTACAAAGGTGCCAGGCCCAGACGAGTTACACCTGAGAGTACTTAGACAGTTGGCAGGGGTTCTCTCACATCCTCTGGTCTCCATTTTTGAGGGCCCCGTGGAGAACGGGTGAAGTCCCAGAGGACTGGAGGGTGGCATCAGTGGTCCCAATTTTCAAAAAGGGTAGTAGGAAGGACATGGAGAATTACAGACCAGGTAGCCTTACGTCCATTGTAGGAAAAACAATGGAAAGGCTCATAATAGTGAGAAATCTAGTGATGCTAGATAGGGAAGGGAGGCTGGCAGTCACACAACATGGCTTCCACAAAAACAGGTACTACAAGACAAACCTTGTGGAATTCTACAACAAGTTTTCGAGGTGGCTAGATGGAGGGGATGCCGTGGATGTGGTTTACCTGGATTTCAGCAAGGCCTTTGACAAAGTGCCCCATGATATCCTGGTTGAGAAGCAGGACTTTTGGGATAGACCAAAGCACTGTCCGATGGATTAGGTGAGACTGAGGGAACTGGGTCTCAGCCTGGAGAAGAGGAAACTCAGAGGGGATCTGTTGGCCACATACAGGTATGTGAGGGGGTGTCACACAGAGGTGGGTAGAGACCTGTTCTCCCCTGCAGAGGAGGGCAGGACGTGCTCCAACAGAGCACAGCTTAGATGCCAGGAAGCACTTCCTGACAGACAGTCACCCTCCCCGAGGGTGTGGAAGGGGCTTCCACGGGAGGTGGTTGAGGCCCCATCGGTGAGGGTGTTCAAGGATAGGCTGGATGACCACATGGTGAGAATGTCGTGAGCAGACCTGGCTGGAGCCGGATGTCAGACTAGATGGCCCGGGAGACCCCTTCTTACTCGCTCTGTTTCTATGTTTCTATGACTCAGCTCCATCACCCTGTTACTGAATGGACAGCATAACCTATAGAACAAGATGTATAATATGCTTTATATAGCATAATATAAAATTTAAAGAGGAAGCTGAGTTATAGAAGTAAATTATTATAGTTATGACATCATTTATATGATTTATACACCATATAAAAGTCTTTTTTTTTACTTTTTATCTTGTGTAGCACGAGTGGGGTGTGTTCACAAGGGGCAACTATTGTGGAGAAAATGTGCACGGGGAGCGTCAGCCCCCAGCAGCTCCTCGGTCCTGCCAAGAATTCCCTCTTCCCAAAGCAACAGCAGTGCTAAAGTGCCACCTGGCCTGGGATTCTGCTGCTTTCTAAGGGAGGCTCCGAAGGCACAGCTTTGGTTTCGTGCCACAAGGCACCTAGAAGCCGCCTCCTTCCGCCAGGATCCATTCTGGATTTGCCCAAGCGGCTCTGGCGAGGCACCCTCCTGCTGGGCCAGAATCGCCTTCCCTGCAGCCCCTTCCCCTTGCAGACCCTCTTGGGCTCGGTCTCGCGATGGCTGGCCCTGGCGACCCCCGCCCCCTCCGGCTGGCACAGCGGGACTCCGGGCTCCAGTGGTGAGAGGACTGGGGAGGGGGCCAGGTTCACGAATGTTTGGGGAGTGGGACTGAGGGAAGGGCTGCAACTCCATTGTGGGGCACCCTCAGTGCAGAAGGTGGCTGCCCCATGCTTTTGGGTGAGACAGGGGGCTCCCTGAGACGGCCCCCCCCCACCCACCCGTGTCCTCCGGCGAGGCTCCTTGGGTGCCCGGACCCCCAGCTGCAGGGACCCTTTGTCTGCCAGCACCCTGCCTGTGGCCCTGGGGAGTGTACACACCAATGGGGACTGGGAGCTGCGGATGGCCTCAAGCCCCGTGCATTTCTCCAGTCCCTTTAAGGCCATCCAAGCTGGGGGCCCTCACTACGGTGTGGGGCAGTTGGGTTCCACACTCAACGGCACCCTTTAGGGAGGATTCCCAGCGATGTGCAGGATACAGTGGCTGGCCACCTGATGCTCGCCCACAGGTGTGGACCACACTTCTAGCCACCCCGCCCCACACAGGCCACACCAAGGACCACGGCGGCTGTTGGCCAAAGGATCCAGAGAGCCAGAAGCTGTTTGTCACTCCATAATTTCCAGGATGTCTCTGCCAAGACCCCATGGCAGAAACGCCCGTCAGCTCAGCCACTCCCCAGTCCTCTCCACAATGGTATGCCCCACCAAGGCAGCGGCTCAGTCCCCTTCTCTCCCCCCTCTGCAGCAGAGCAGTGGGACTTCCCAAACTGGCCAGAGAGCTGCCTCATGGGGAAGAAGCGAGCAAAGGGCCCTCCCCTCCCCTGCCTGGGACATCCATGGAAAACCTAAGAGCAGGACCCTCGTTCAACCGCCTGCTACTCCCATGTTCCCCACACCGGGAAGGACCGCTGACCATGGGGTCCATGTCCTGGTGTGCGGATGCCCGGACTACAGACGGGGAAGGTTTCTTTTTACAGGATTCATCCCCGAGGGTAACCGGCTACCAAAGCATCTTCCCAGGTGGCACTTCTGAGCGGTCCTCAGCCGGCCCTTTTCCACATTGGACCTTAGAGGTTCCGTGTACTGCAAGGCCACCTTCCCGTAGCACGGAGTACGAGCCGCGCCGTCCCTCTTGCCCTCCAGAGTAGATGCTCGAGGGAGGCTGGGCTGGGCTGGGCTGGGCTGGGCGAATGGCCCTTCGGGGGAGCTGCCGCTTCCTGCCCGGTGCCAGCCCCTTTCCCTGGACAGGTGCCTGGGCTGGGCCAGCTGCATTTCAGGGCAGTGGCCGGCTGAGGCTAGTGACTGGGAAAGAAACCCTTCCGCTCCTGCTACAGCTGAGCTCATTTTGCAGCTGTCACTGCCAGAGCTTCATCATCATCATCACTTGTACATTGTGCATCATCATCATCATCATCATCAGTACACCATGAAGCAGCTGAACCCCCTGGGCTGGATCACACCAGCAGATCAATTGCATGGAATCTACAGCATCAGCTGCAGATAAGCAGAAAAGGATAAAACCTGCAGCAGAGTCTGGAGGCTGGTCTTAGCCTGGTACTGATGAGGCCTTTGAGCTGCTGCCAGGCAGGCCAGTGGGGAGCCTGCTCCACTCACTGGGGGCCACCACCAGGAAGGCCAGTCTCCTTGCGGCCACGAGCCGAGGTGGCGACCAGGGGCAGGCCCAGCCCCTGACTGCAGCATCTGGAGAGGAGGCCCCCAGGGCCCCTCCAACAGCCCCAAGCCACACAGGGATTTCTAGGGGAAATCAGTCTCTTGCACTGGGCTTGGAAGCTGGCAGGCAGCCATGCAGGGGGGCAGAGGGGCACGAGCTGAGACCCCCTGGTGCCCCCCCTCTTTGGGCGGCGGCCAGTCACTCCAACAGCTGCTTCTGAGCCGCCTGCAGGGAGGGCCCCGTACAGAATGTCTAGGCACTGCTGTCCCACCTGGGCTGCAGAGAAAGGAGAAGCAGCTGAACTCACAAACCAACCCACGTTGGTTGGGAAGATCAGCTTTCTCTGCAGCAGCAGCCGCAGCCTGAACCTGCAGGGATGATGGAAGTGGCTTCCCAGGATTGCAAAGTTCAGGAAGGGGGGCTTTTTCCCGTGGTTGAGAAAGCTCCATGGTCCAGCATGGCAATGCTCCACAAGTAGGAGGAGGAGCAGGCTCCACTCCACAGCACCTTCCAGATGAGGAGCTTCCATCCTGGCCAGGAAGTTATCAGGGCATCCATCCCACATAGCATGACCAGCTTCTGCCTTCCTTTCCCAAGTGACCTGTGCAAGCGACCATCCTCAGATGTTGGATCCATTGCATCCACACCCACAGGAAAGCAGCACTTCCTTTGGTTGGAGACAACAATCTCCAAACAAGGCCACCCCACCCACACTGGGTACATGCACCTACCTGTGCCTTGCCTCATGCCCCCCACCACCTTTCCTGCCCACACCCAACACAGGCAGCTTTCAACTGGCCCCCTAGCATAAAGGAAAAGCAACACTTACCCATCCTATAACAGGCCAATGCCTAGAGCATGTTCTCCAACACCTATAGGAAAAAAAATTGAAGAAAATATAATGCTTCTAAGACAGCTGAAAAGAACCAGCAAGCCCTAACAACTAGTTCTCTAAACTAGAAATAACATCAGAACAATGCAGAAAGCATAGAAAAACAACAGACTTACTTATCTTCCTGCTACTGAACCAGGAGCCACACAGAAGGCAGCTTTCCAACTATCCTTTGTCTTGGGGAGAAGGTTATTCCGACATCATTCCAAGATAGCATGACCAGCTCCTACCTTCCTTTCCTAAGTGACCTGTGCAAGCGACCATCCTCATTAAGGACCCCATGGGATGCGTCTCCATATGGGCTTGGAATCACATGGCCCGGGAAATTAGCTGATCCTTCAAATGTCAATAGCAGGATAAGAGTAAGCAGCAGGTAGAGATGAAAGGACTGTAGGCTCCCAACCATTGGGGCATTTCAGCGCATATTAATTGCTTAAAGGGACAGCAGCACTTACCCTTACCTATCCCGTGGCGGACCAATGCCTGGACAAGGTCCTGAGATGCCTCCAAGCAGGGTCCTCAAACTTTATCTAAGGGGGGCCGTTGACAGGGGCCCCGCGGTTGGGCCTGCAGCCCTTTGGCCTCTAACCGCCACCAACTCCTAACCTGCTACGAACTCATCAAGGGCCAGGAAATTTCTCCAGTCATGCAATTCGAGGCACATGAAGACATGCCACCTGCACCGAGGCCCCAGGATGGGAAAAGGGGAGGGGGGGATAGAAAAATGAGTGTATTAATTAATTGAGAAAGGAGGGGAGGGGAGGGGAGGGGCTGGGAGTGGATTTCCTCTCTAACCGCCATTAACTGTCAACCTGCTATTAACTCATTAGGGGTCAGGAAACCCCTCCTGTGCAGAGGCTTTAAACTGAGCCGGGGGGGGTGTTCAGCCCCCCAGAAACTTGTCCTGATGGGAGGACAGGAGAGGGGAGGGAACCAGGTTTGCGGGTTCAGGGTGTGGGAGGTCCAGCGACTGGCAGGGCCGGTACCAAGGAAGACGGGAGGAAGGGGGAGGGCGGGGGGCCAAAGAGAGGGGCCTGTGAGAAGGCGCTGAGGTGCATGTGCACCAGTGCGAGGAGCATGGGAAGATGCAGGAGGAGCCCGAGGCTCCCTGGGAAGAGGAGGATCGCGGGAACTTGGTGGGACGGAAGGCGAGACTGGAACATGGACATGTTACCGGACTCAGCCAGTCAGAAGCTAGGCAAACCCGCGTGGACCCCAGACAGGAGTCAAAGGGAGCCTGAGACAAGACCTGGAGCCAAAACCAGCTTTATTCTAGTGCACTATAGAACAAAGGGAGACAAAGGGGGACATTCAGCCCAAAGCAGCGTCTCAAAAGTTGCACCTCAGTACATGCGTTTTATACCCTACGTAAGCGATGAGGTCACCTAATATCGGGGCTTTTTTTGTCATAGGACGCACCAGAACGGCGTTCCGGCACCTTTTTTTGATGGATTTTTCCAAGGGATTTTGAATCGCCTGTCGGGCATAGTAGGTCAGCGGCAACCATCGTTAAAATAGTGCCTGCGGGCTGCTTGTGTGTCCGCACTAGTTGTGAGGGCGCTGCTCGGCTTGGGATCAGTCATGTGGTCGTGTGCTGAGTGCTTACTGCCGGCGGCGACCATTGTGTTTATGTGTGTGTAGAGTGACTGGCTACTAGCTTAAAGGTAAATAAGTTCATTTCCAAAAAAGTTGGTGAATTGAAAATCTTTTTTAGAATAAAAGTGTGATTCCAAGACATGAGTTCCGGCACCTTTTTTTTTTTTTTTACAAAAAAAGCAATAACTAGGTCTGCGGGCGTACACACTGCTTACACTCAGGATGGCTTACAAAATATACAAGTACAATATAAAACCTCAATTATTAAAACAATATAAAACACATCACGAACTTAAGAAAAAGGAGGAAAAAATAGAAAGTGCCACTGCGAAGGGAAAAATCCTAAAACATCTAGAACCGTTGGTTATTTAAATACTGGTTGAATAAAAAGGTCTTTACCTGGCGCCAGAGAGTATAACGTTGGCGCCAGGCAGACCTCTCTGGGGAGCGGATTCCCCCACAACTACCAAACATCTGTGCCTCCTGGCTTTACAGTAATTTTACCTCCATTCTAAAAGGCTGAAATGTCTCTTCTGGACTATAGGCAGCAAGAAACCTAAGCTAAAGTATGTTGGTATTTGGGGCCTGTCCATCCACTAGAACGCCCTGTCTGAAAGCTTCTCCAAAATGGAATTTGACCCTGGAGCTGCAACGGGTTCTAAAACCCTGCGCTCGAACCAGACTTTTTCTGAGCTTGGATTCTCTAATCACCCATACATACTTTGCAGGACAAAGATAAGCGCTGACTGCAATTTCACAACACAACAGCCAACCATGGCTTGCTTTGCTTGGCTGTACGCTGTGTTGTGTGAACCCAGTCATGGTAACAGACCATTGGGACTTACTGCTGTAAGCAACCATATGCCCAAGGGTCTCCAGGGTTTGCTCATGCCATGTTTCCATGTTGTGCAGTCTAAAAGCAGACCATGTGAGCCATGATGGGCCGAGCCACAACAAGCGAGCTGCTTCGCACACCTGCTTCAGCCATCACCTCACGCTAGACCTAGGGGCACGGATGACAGGTGTACAAGTAATGTCTGCCTCCTGCTCAAGAGGAAGTTGCTCCACAGGAGGCAGGGATGGCCTCTCTTCTTCAAGCTGTTGCCCCATCTAGTGGTCACGGAAACCAGATCGAAGGATCCTTCCCTTCTGGCTGCAGAGAGTCTTCCACAGCAGGAGGCATGTGGCTCCCCCATCCTCCCCTGGCACTCCAGGATACAAGCTCAGTGAAAAACTCAGCCCACCGCCGCAGGGGGCAGCCAGACCATCCTCAAGGATCCCTGCAGTGGCTCTCGGGATGCCACCAGGTCCATCGTGGGGTTCTGGCACTTCACAGCTACCTGTCACCATGATTTAACACAGCCGTTACCTGTGAACCCCCAAATGGCTTTTCGGAGAGCCAAATGGTTCTGGTTTGAGAGAACCAGCGCTTGCCATTATGTATACACATTTCTTATATTCCGCACTCTCTTCTCAGATCAATTTTAAAGCTACACAAGAACGTATAACATCCATTTCCTGAGCCAAAGTAAAATCTACCTACTCCTCTCCAGGAAGAACAATTCTCTTTTCAATTGTGGGGTAGGGGAGCAGTTTTGTCTGCCTGTAGCATTAAATCATTATACCCTGCTTTTTCTTTTCATTCTTTCTTTAGTCCCTGAGCCCAAGTTTGCCACGGTGTGTTTGTATCTGCTCCACAGGGAGCCATGGGTCTAATGGGGTGAGTAGGAAATTAAATAATAATAATAATAATAATCTGATAGTTTATTTTTTAAAAAATAAATCACTGAAAAGAAGGCACAAGAAAGGTAAATTGCCTTCAACCCTCAGATGAGTTTTGCTGTGCTCAAATCACCTCTCTGCCATTTTGTATCTTAAATTTTCAGTCTGTAGCTGCCACCATTGTTAGTCAGTTAGTCAGTGCTTTGTCATTTAATAGCACTGGCCATTTTGACATAGTTTTCCTTGTTACAGTGTGTCTTTCTGCATCAAGGGATTTTAGGATTTTGGATTCCTTTTCTAGGCACACAGGAGCTGTGCACTTAACTGTTTAGCGCAGCTAGCTTTGGAAAAAAACACTTAGAAACAGGGGAGGGAAAGACAGGGACATGAAGAAAGAGAGAAATATTTCCCTTTACTCTGGTTAGGCCTCTTCTTGAGTATTGCATCCAGTTCTAGGCACCACCATTTAAGAAAGATGCAGACAAACTGAAAAAACAATCAGAGGATCATAACAAAAGATATTAGGAGGCAAAATACCCGGAGGAGGCCTTTCTCTGCGGTGGCGCCCCATCTGTGGAATGTGCTCCCCAGAGAGGTCCACCTGGTGCCGTCGTTATTTGTTTTTCAGCGCCAGGTTAAGACCTTTTTATTCCAGCGGTATTTTAATAAGTTTTAATATTGTCTTTTCTATGTTTTTAATTGCAGCCAGTGTGGGTCGGGAATTTTATTTATGTTATATTTTACATTGTAAGCCGTCCTGAGGCTTTTTTGCAAATAGGACGGCATGTAAATATTTTACATAAATAAATAATAAAACAAATATGATCAGGAGACTAGAAGCAAAGCCCTGGAGAAGAGCCTGCAAGACTGGGGCAAGTGAAGTCTCAGAAAGAGAAGACCCAGGGGAGATGCGATGGCCCTCTTCGGGCACTTGAGAGGCTACCACACAAAAGAGGACCAGGACCACTTCTCAATTATCCCGGAGTGCAGAACACAGGATAACGAGCTCAAGTGACAGGATGCCAGATTCCCCCTGGACATCAGGAAAACCATCCTGATGGTTAGAGCAATAGGACAACAGAACCAATAACCAAGGGAGGTTGTGGTCTTTCCCACAATGGAGGTTACAGATGCTTGGAATCCTGCATTAAGCAGGGGGCTGGACTCAAGCACCTTATAAAGGTAAAGGTAAAGGTTTCCCCTTGACGTTACGTCCAGTCATGCCTGACTCTAGGGGGCGGTGCTCATCTCCGTTTCCTAGCCGAGGGAGCCAGCGTTTGTCCGCAGACAGTCTCCGTGGTCATGTGGCCGGCATGACTAAACACCGAGGTGCACGGAACGCTGTTACCTGCCCACCGAAGTGGTACCTTTTTATCTACTTGCATTTGCATGCTTTCGAACTGCAAGGTTGGCAGGAGCTGGGACGGCGCACGGGAGCTCACCCCATGTGCAGATTCGAACCGGCGACCTTTCGATCAACCAGCCCAGCAGCACAGCGGTTTAAACCACTGCACCGCCTGCAGTCCCCAAGCACCTTATAGGTCACTTATAATTCTACTATTCCATTATCTTATAACAAGCTGTGGCACATTGATTAGGACCCTTTCTTCATCCAGCCCAGTATTGTCGACACCCACTGGCAACAATTCCCAGGGATTCAGACAGAATTGTTTCTGCTCGACTGGAAGATGGTAGGAATCTAACCTGAGCCTTCTGCATAGCAAAACATGCATTCTAGATCACATGAGGTTTTTTAAGGGCTCCAAAGGCAACTCCCAGCTTGGCAGATCACATGTGCGCTTACCTCCCTTAATTCCTGCATTCACCAATTGTTCATTTAGGTGGAGATAAGTAAGACTCACAGACAGTGACTGCAGCCAAGAAATTAAAAGATGCTTGCTCCTGGGAAGGAGAGCTATGGCAAATCTAGACAGCATTCTAAAAAGCAGAGACATCACCCTGCCAACAAAAGTGTGTATAGTCAAGGCTATGGTTTTCCCAGTTGCAATGTATGGCTGTGAAAGCTGGACCATAAGGAAGGCTGAACGCCAAAGGATTGAGGCCTTTGAGTTGTGGTGCTGGCGGAGACTCCTGCGAGTCCCTTGGACCGCAAGGCAATCAAACCGGTCAGTCCTAGAGAAGATCAACCCTGACTGCTCTTTAGAAGGCCAGATACTGAAGATGGAACTCAAATACCATATTTTTCGCTCTATAAGACGCACCTGATCATAAGACGCACCTAGTTTTTAGAGGAGGAAAGCAAGAAAAAAAATATTCTGAATCAAATGGGCACATAATCACAGGCACATTCCCCATCACTTCCCCATGGGCTGCACATCTGACAGACTTACTGCACACACATATTTGCTCTATAAGACGCACAGACATTTCCTCTTACTTTGAAGGGGGGAAAAAGTGCGTCTTATAGAGCAAAAAATATGGTACTTTGGCCACCTAATGAGAAGGAAGGACTCCCTGGAAAAGAGTCTAATGCTGGGAATGATTGAATGCAAAAGGGGAAGGGGACGACAGAGGATGAGGTGGCTGGATGGGGTCACTGAGGCAGTGGGTGTGGGGTTGGGTGGACTCTCGGGGATAGTGCAGGCAGGATTGCCTGGCATGCTGTGTCCATGGGGTCATGGAAGGTTGGCATGACTTTGCGACTAAACAACAAGAAAGACGCTGCTTTAGATAAGCTTCCATTACAAATCTGATATCTGAGCAGTACATAGAAACATAGAAACACAGAGAGTCAGAAGGGGCCTCCTGGGACATCTAGTCTGACCTCCGGCACCAGCCGGCTCCACTCATGACATGCCCACCATGTGCATGTCCAGCCTGTCTTTGAACACCTCACCCTCACCCTCACCTGTACCTCAAGAGAGTTTCCTTTCCTACTACACAATCTCTATGTGGGACTGTGGTACAGCAGTGCAGCACAATACACAAGAGGAAATTGCAATTTCTTTCACTTTCTGAATCAAATGATACATTCTTCCTGCTCCTCAAAAAAACCACCAAAGTTTTATTTGTTGGTCACAAAAATAAAAGTGGAAGGTTACAATTGTCTAAGGAACCCCTGAATGACATTCAATAAATACCTCATGTAGAAAAGCCCCAACATGCAAATAAATTATAAAGATAACTTTTCTGACCAGATGCACTTTGTAAGCCATCCTGAGGCTTGTTGCAAAGGACGGGATAAATTTTTTTTAAATAAAATAAAATAAGAGGGGAAAGTGAGGCAGAAGGGGCGCAGAGATGAAAAGCAGTTGTCTTTACAGAGGCCAGTCCTCCATTTCAAGGAGTCATCTAAATGAGGGGCTGAGGCATTGCCCGTCAACACTTAGCATCTGAAGATGGGCAATGCACAGTTCATGGTCTTGCCTACTACAACAATATATACTGTTGCTGTTGTTATATGTGTTGTCTCCAACTTAACGTGGACCCTTGGACGAATGCCCTGTAGAGCGCTGGGTCCCTGGCAGCCTGGTCAGCTCTTGTAAACTCCAGGCTGTGGCTTCCTTAATGGAAACAATCCAGCTCATACTTCTTCCTGTTCTCCTTCTGCCTTCAACTTTCCCTAGCATGACTGTCTGCTGCAGGGAGTCTTGCCTTCTCGTGATACATATTAGAATGTCAGTAGGACATCAAGTTCTGGCTTGATTTGATCTCTTGGATGTACCCCTTAGCATGATGAGTGGGTTCCAGAGGGTCAGAGAAGCCCGCACGTCTCTGGGCCGGGAGGCCAGCCCTGTCTCCTAGCAGGGTCATCCATGACGGAATGGTCAAAGCAAAGACACCAGCCGAAGACTCACCCACTCTCTTTAGGAGTAACAGCCGCATCCGCAGAAGAGAGGGATATTTCTAAGGGTGATGGGGGAGGAGAACTGCTGGAGGGCTACAGTCGAGGGTGACACTGGCAGAATCTTCCACAGACAACGGCAGTAATGTTATTCTGTCTCTGATGAGTACTGTGCAGAAGGCAGCAATGGAAAACCTCAGCCTAATGATTCTTACTTTGAAAATCCAGTGATGAAACAATCCAAAACAAAACAAGAGATATATTTCTATTTAAATTCGTTATTTTCAAATTTGCCTCTTTGCATATGTAGTAAAACTTCCAGCATCCCTCCAGGCAATCACGTGGTAATGTTTTTTTTAGCATAGCTTCAAGCAGGTGAAACCTAATTTATTAGGTCTGATATAACTAGCAAGCATCAATAAGCCCCAGTGAAACTTATGGCTGCAGGTTTAATGTAGGGGTGAGTAGCTAATCGGTCTGATGCCACAATTGCTCTTTTCATACTATTCGTTTGGCTGTTCTGGTGTCATGGAAGCCAGACAGTTAGTTGCCCATGGAAAACCTTGATGTTTCCATTCTGGGAATAATATCAGCTTATCTGCATTGTTTCTAGCAGCAACCCCACACCTAAGCTGATACCGGTCCCAGGATGGAAGCATCCCCTTCCAGTTGTGCAGCCACACATAGGCAGCTGTGTGGCTGCACAACTTGCTGGGAGTTGTGGGAAAGGGTTGTTTTGTTTGGTTTGTCTAAACATGTATAGGATTGTACCCTTAAATGAAACAGAATCTGTCAAGATCTGAATCTTTAATTCGCAAGACACTTTTAATTACCGTATTTTTTGCTCTATAAGACGCACCTGACCATAAGACGCACCTAGTTTTTAGAGGAGGAATACATGAAAAACAATATTCTGAATCCAATGGGCACATAATCACAGGCACATTCCCCATCACTTCCCCATGGGCTGCACATCTGACAGACTTACTGCACACACATATTCGCTCTATAAGACGCACAGACATTTCCCCTTACTTCTGAGGGGGGAAAAAGTGAGTCTTATAGAGCAAAAAATACGGTATATGCAAGTCTCCTTCAAGCATGGTCTCAGATGTGAATTTCAGCATGGAGGAAGAGTTCCTAGGAAAGCAGTCTGCTGCCATGATGGGAACCTTGCTCGAAGGCTGCCCCTTCCAAATCCAATGTGAAAGCAAAGACGCATGGGAAGGGGACGCCAGGGTCAAGCCAGGGTCCAGGGAGACGGAGCAGATGCTGCCATAAGCAAGGGATCACGGCACGGCGTGGCCGCACATGCAACCACAGCCGCCTGATTTGCGCCACAGCATCACACACCTGGGAGAGGGTGTGGCCAGCAACAGGGCACATGCCTCACAACAGGGGCTCCTAGGTTAGTTCCCCAGGCTCTCTGGGTAGGACTGAGGAAACGAATCCCTCCTACTTGTGAACCCAGAGGACTTTGTCCACCACCACGGGACAGAGGGGCCAAGAGTCTGCTTTACCCCAGAGCAGCTTCCCATGTCCTCTCAGTCCACCTACTGCAGCCCTTCACAGGCTGCCCCTCTGCCACTGGTCCCAGTTCCTAAGATAGCCGGGAACCAGTGGGAAGTCCACACATCTGGCCTTGAAGTTCTGAGCAAGCTGTGAGGAACAAAGAGGCAGCTAGCAGCAGGGGAAATGGAAAACTACCAACAGACTGGGAGAGGCTTTTGACGGTCCAAAGGAGGTCAGCGCATCTCTAAAAGATACGTTACTATAGCAGCCTCAGTAGTAATTTACTGCAAGAATGGCTTTCCATTATTTTCCCGCACCAAAGGCAGCCTCATCTGTGCCAATTATTGCGCAGTGTTCCTGTGGCAGCCTATATTTATTAGCCTAGCAAAGGGGGGGGGGGGTGGAGAGGGACGAGGGAGATGGATCCATTACAGCTCCATAAAATAAAACTTCAGTACCATGAAGAGCTGAGCAGGAGGGAGGTGGAAAACTAGAAGCGGAACTTCTAGTCTGGATGATTCGTCTGGTGCTAATTCTGCAAGCACCTACAGACTCGGAGGCAACCCTGCAAGTACTTGCAAGGTGAACCAGGCCACCTTCTCTCTCAAGGGGAACCGTGTCGCTCTGTGGAGCCTGACACTAGGGACAGCACAGGCAGGAAAGAAAACTGGTCCATCTGGCTCAGTTTTGCCAGCTCTGACAGGCAGAAGTTGGGCTTTTCCAGGATTCAGGAAGAGAAGCATCTTTCGCTCTCGGCATCTGTCCTGCTGTCTTTAAGGAGGCAGCACTCCTTCAAGTGACCACTCCTGAAGAAATCCAGTCTAGGTCCTATTGCCAACCTGTCACAAATAACATTTTCTTACGGAGGATATTTCAGAGGACCACGGAAGAGCAACTGCAGACACCTTTTGTGGAAACGGAGCATCTAGACCCACTCTAGTCTAGGCTTGACAGAGTCGCAGGAAGGCATCAGCTTGGCCACCTTGCTGGTCAGCCTTGACCAGGAGAGGCTGGGGCAGGTGACCTTGCAAGCTGTGCTCAACTTCTCCTGGGCACTTGACCCATCAGCCACGGTATGCTTCTGGATTCCCTGCGTGGACTGAGTGTAGGAAACCTGTTTCAGTTTCAAAGTGTAGCATTTGGGTGTTTGTTCCAGGGTGATTTGGCTTTGGGGATGTGCTGGGTGAGCGCTCACATTTATACAAAGCTAGTGGCAGCAATTGTCAGGTGGGGTTTGGATTTCGGGGCCGCCAGTATGCTAACGACACCAGTCCTGGATTACTGCCTGAGCCCAGAGAGAGACTGGATGAGGCAGTAACCTGGAGCCGAATCCTGGCGAGAGGGGTGAGTGGGGGGCTCCCCGGACTGGGAGACTGGCTCATTCCAGATTGAAAGGTTGCATCGCCTTGGGAAGATCCGGTCCGCTGCCTGGGGGAACTTCCTGAGCCACCCCTGTCATTGGAGGCCCAAGCTTCCGAGGATGTGGCCTCTCCCAGGCAGGCCTAGCTTGGCCACAGTGGGGCAGGAACGAAGAACCTCCGGATGGATTGGCTGCGCTGCACTGAGGTGGAAGGCGCTGCTGGAAGCTGCCCTTACTGCAGGACGCTGCAGCTGGGCTCCTGCCAGGAGGGACCCCTTTTTAGCATGCGACTCCTTGGCTGAGAGAATTGCACCAGCTGCCTGTATGTTGCTGGGCCAGATAACAGGGCTAAACAACTGGACATTTGGCTCCTTCAAAGCCCATCTCCCCTTACCAACCTGCCCACATGCGAGGCTCCAGGGGATCCTGCATGGCCCTCCAGGCTGATTGGAGTCCATCCAGAGAAGCACTTTAGCTGATGAGCCAATTAGCTAATTGAGTTGTTAAACAGGCCACCACACCCAATTTTTAATGCAGACGTGTCAATTCTTTTCAAAATGGTCTTTTCAAAGCTATCTTACTTACCTCACATTTTTAATAAAGTTATTCTCATGCTGGTCTGACTGATGTTTGTCCATTGCTGGATTTTATTGGTGGCAGGATATTTTATTTGTTTTTGTTCATATGTAAAGTAGCATCAAGTATTGTAGAAGAAACAGGGCATAAATATCTTCAGTTAATGAAACCAAGGGCAAAATTCCCCACAACTTTGGAGGTGCAGGTGAAGCACAACCTAGGAGCAACAGTTGGAGATAGTCACTGCAGGACTGTCACCCGCGCAGCAAACGTAAATGCTGCATACTGTAAATATTGCAAATACATTTACAGGCAGAGAAAAGCAGCTCTCCAGGTAGGAACCCAACCGTTTGCTTTTCTGTAAAGAACTGGGGGACGGGAAGAGATGTCTTGGAGTTCAGCTTCCAGCATTCCTGAACACTGATTATTGCTGGCAGGGGTTTCTGGGCATTGGTCCAAAATATTGGGAGATCCACTTTCTGCCCACCATCTATGGGATGCTAGGAAACCTGCTTTGCACCAAGGGCCACGTTCATACCAGGGAGGGCTGTCACAGGTGTCGAACCTGCAGTGGGTGAGCTACAGCCTTGCCACTTTCCCTCCTGCCCATGCAGGTGTCCGGCACATGCCCCATTCAGACTCATCCTGCTTGTATGTGCAGTACGATATTGGCATTCATTTTCAATTCCTTTCCTAGTGGTGCTGCCGAATAAAGCTTTTCCACAGCACCTACACGCTGGGACAGCATTTTTATCACACTGTCCACCATAATGCAAAGATTATGTTCATGGTCAATCACCACCAGCTCAAGTCCCTCAAAGGCTGTCACAAAGAGGAGGGTCAAGATCTCTTCTTGCTGATGCCGGAGTGCAGGACATGGAATGATCCATTCAAGTTGTGGCAACCCAGATTCGGGCTGGACATCAGGAAAAGCTTCCTCACGGTCAGAGCAATACAATCGTGGGACCAGCTGCCTGGAGAGGCCATGGGCTCTCCCACACTGGAGACATTCAAAGAGAGCCTGGACAGCCACCTGAGTGGGATGGTGTGAGTTGGTGTCCTGCAACAGCAGGGGGTTGGACTCGGTGGCCTTCATGGCCCCTTCCAGCTCTTCTGTTCTATGATTCTAAGGCCCATTAATTTAGGCTTGATGTTGGGATTTTTTTGCCCCCACATGCACTGCTTACACTGGCTGCAATTGCCACTTTGATGCCCATGCTGCCAGTTCACAGAGATCTCTTGGGAGCCCCTCACAATTGCGTTGGGTTTTACACACCTTGAATAGTTGGGTGTCATCAGCAAACTTGGCCACTTCACTGCTTATCCCAGATCATTTATGAATAAGCTGAAACATCTTCATCCTAAAACAGACCCTTGTGGGATGCCACCACTTACATCCCTCCATCAGAGGAAAATAGTCTTTATTCCTATTCTCTGCTTTCTAGTCATTAGCCAGTTACTGATTATAAGAGGACCTCTCCTCTTATTTCAAGGCTGTGAATTTTGCCCAGAAGTCTTTGGTGAGTGACTTCGTTAAAGGTCTTCAGAAAGTCCAGGTAAACAGTGTCTCCCAGATCACCCGTCCAAGTGTTTTTTTGACTCTCCCAATGAGCTGCAAAAGGTTAGTGTGACAGTTCTGCCCTTTGTGGGAACCACGCTGATACCTTTTGTGCAGCTTGTCTTTCTACATGCTTGCTGATCTGATCTTTAAACAATGTCAGTGTTTTCGGCCAATTTACTGAGAACAGATGTTAAACTTTGATTTCGTTAATTCTTGGTGTATCCCTTTAAAAAAAGATCACATTGGCCATTCTGCGGTCCTTGGTACAGAGGCTGCTTTTAAAGACATGTTAAATATTTTTGTAAGGAGCTCAGTAATTTCATATGTGAGGTCTTCAAAAATTCCAGACTGGATACCATCTGAGTCCAGTCATTTAATAATTTTCGGTGTTTCAATAAGGTTGAGAATGTCCTCTCTGGTTACCACTGCCATAGCTCCTCAGACAACCTTCCTGAAAACATCTGTCCCAAATCCTCCATGGTGAGGGGGTTAACAAATCATTCCATTTCTTGGCAATTTCCTTGTCCTTCTTTAAGACTCTTCCAATAGTCCAACTGCTTCTCTAGCTGCTTTTCAGCGCCTGAGATATTCAAGGTATTTTTTTGTTGTTAGCCCTGATGAAGTCACCCATTATTTCAACATATAACTGGGTTGTTACTGTTGCTTTTTCATTGTTATTATTGAATCTATTTTGTTTTTCACTAGGAGCAGGTGGTGGATTGTAAATTAATAACTAAGAACAACAGCTACTATGAGAGGGGGAGACAGACTCCTCTGCCCTGGCCTTACCCTGTTGCTGAACTCACACCTCTGCTTATCTCGCTTATATGCGGATGTTTCATCATTGGGGCTCCTTGTGCTTGGAAAGCTCAAGAGTGGGATATATTGGGAGAGACAACATAGGTGAAACTAGTTTTCTTGTGGGTGAATTGATGAACTGCTTAATAAAACACATCGTAAAATCAATAGAGGTTTACATTTTGTTAGCCGTAGCACACAGTTCTCACAGAAGACAGAATAGTGTTCTTTCTCTATTGAAATTGTATACGGAGTGCAAGTTGACACAATATTACTTCTTCCCCCATCAAGAAGAGCATTATTAGGTTGTGGTTGTTGTTATTATTATTATTATTGAGTTCCTATCTAGCTGAGTTGCATATATTCCACTGACTCAAAGTATTCTTTTATGTTATGTTCATTATAAGTGTATTGGGTGAAATTGCATTTGGAAGCTTGTTTCAGCATCTAACCAGCAACAGTTTGTGCCTCTATGTCACTTGCAAATAGCCATGGGTTTTATTTATTCATTGGTTTACTTGACTGTTTACATTTTTTGTGCCTATGGAAGAAAATCACCAAAGCAACTTGTAAATATGAACCTCCTTCATGGATCACTGCCTTGTCGTGGCGAAGGGGCTTGCGTAGCTCAATGAAGCTATGAGCTATGCCGTGCAGGGTCACCCAAGACGGACAGGTCATAGCAGAGAGCTCTGACAAAACGTGATCCACTGGAGAAGGAAATGGCAACCCACTCCAGTACCTTTGCCATGAAAACCCCATGGACATGAAAACCAAAAGGCAAAACGATATGACACCGGAAGATGAGCCCCTCAGGTCGGAAGGTGTCCAATATGCTACTGGGGAAGAGCGGAGGGCTAGTACTAGTAGCGCCAGAAAGAATGAAGCGACCGGGTCAAAGCCGAAAGGACACTCAGTTGCCGATGTATCTGGAGGTGAAAGGAAAGTCCGATGCTGCAAAGATCTTTACTCCATAGGAACCTGGAATGTAAGATCCATGAATCAAGGCAAGCTGGATGTGGTCAAACAAGAGATGACAAGACTGAACATCGACATCTTAGGAATCAGTGAACTAAAATGGACAGGCATGGGTGAATTTAGTTCAGATGACCATCAGGTATACTACTGCGGGCAAGAATCCCTCAGAAGAAATGGAGTAGCCTTCATAGTCAATAAAAGAGTAGGGAAAGCAGTACTGGGATACAATCTCCAAAATGACAGAATGATCTCAGTTCGAATCCAAGGCAAACCATTCAACATCACAATAGTCCAAGTCTATGCCCCAACCACTGGTGCTGAAGAGGCTGAAGTTGACCGGTTCTATGAAGGCCTACAACACCTGCTAGAATTAACTCCAAAAAATGATGTCCTTATCATCATGGGGGATTGGAATGCTAAAGTAGGAAACCAAAAGATAACCGGAATAACAGGCAAGTTTGGCCTTGGAGTACAAAATGAAGCAGGACACAGGCTGGTAGAATTTTGTCAAGAGAATACGATGGTCATAACAAACACTCTTTTCCAACAACCCAAGAGACGTCTCTACACATGGACATCACCAGACGGTCAACACAGAAATCAGATTGACTATGTGCTCTGCAGCCAAAGATGGAGAAGTTCTATACAGTCAGTAAAAACTAGACCAGGAGCTGACTGTGGCTCAGATCATGAGCTTCTGGTGGCAAAATTTAGGCTTAAGTTGAAGAAAGTAGGGAAAAGCACTAGGCCACTCAGGTATGACCTAAATCATATCCCTGATGAATATACAGTAGAGGTGACAAATAGATTTAAGGAATTAGATCTGATAGACAGAGTGCCTGAAGAACTATGGACGGAGGTTCACAACATTGTACAAGAGGCAGCAACTAAAACCATCCCAAAGAAAAAGAAATGCAAGAAAGCAAAATGGCTGTCTGAGGAAGCTTTACAAATAGCTGAGGAAAGAAGGGAAGCGAAAGGCAAGGGAGAAAGAGAAAGATACAAACAATTGAATGCAGAATTCCAGAGAACAGCTAGAAGAGATAAGAATGCCTTCCTAAATGAACAGTGCAAAGAAATAGAAGAAAACAATAGAATAGGGAGGACCAGAGATCTCTTCAAGAAAATTAGAGATATGAAGGGAACATTTCATGCAAAGATGGGCATAATAAAGGACCAAAATGGCAGGGACCTAACAGAGGCAGAAGAGATTAAGAAGAGGTGGCAAGATTACACAGAAGAACTATACAAGAAAGAGCTTAACGTCCCTGATAACCACGATGGGGTGGTCCCTGACCTCGAGCCAGACATCCTGGAATGTGAAGTGAAATGGGCCTTAGGAAGTCTGAGCAACAACAAAGCTAGTGGAGGTGACAGCATTCCAGCTGAGCTATTCAAAATCCTGAAAGATGATGCAGTTAAAGTGCTACACTCAATATGCCAGCAAATTTGGAAAACTCAACAGTGGCCACAGGATTGGAAAAGGTCAGTTTACATTCCGATCCCCAAGAAGGGCAATGCCAAAGAATGTTCAAACTACCGCACCATTGCACTCATTTCACATGCTAGCAAAGTGATGCTCAAAATCCTACAAGCTAGGCTCCAGCAGTATGTGGACCGAGAACTACCAGAAGTACAGGCAGGATTTCGAAGAGGGAGAGGAACTAGAGATCAAATTGCCAACATACGCTGGATCATGGAGAAAGCCAGGGAGTTCCAGAAAAAGATCTACTTCTGCTTCATTGACTACGCTAAAGCCTTTGATTGTGTGGATCACAACAAATTGTGGCAAGTTCTTAAAGAGATGGGAGTACCAGACCATCTTATTTGTCTCTTGAGAAACCTATATGCAGGTCAAGAAGCAACAGTGAGAACTGGACACGGAACCACTGATTGGTTCAAAATTGAGAAAGGAGTTCGGCAAGGCTGTATACTGTCACCCTGCCTATTTAACTTATATGCAGAGCACATCATGAGAAAGGCAGGGCTAGATGAATCACCAGTTGGAATCAAGATTGCTGGGAGAAATATCAACAACCTCAGATATGCAGATGATACCACTCTCATGGCAGAAAGTGAAGAGGAACTAAAGAGCCTCTTGATGCGGGTGAAGGGGGAGAGCACAAAAGTTGGCTTGAAACTCAACATTAAGAAAACTAAGATCATGGCATCTGGTCCTCTCACTTCCTGGCAAATAGATGGGGAAGAAATGGAGGTAGTGACAGATTTTATTTTCCTGGGCTCCAAGATCACCGCAGACGGGGACTGCAGCCAAGAAATTAAAAGACGCTTGCTTCTGGGGAGGAAAGCTATGGCAAATCTAGATAGCATACTAAAAAGCAGAGACATCACTCTGCCAACAAAAGTGCGTATAGTCAAGGCTATGGTTTTCCCAGTTGCAATGTATGGCTGTGAAAGCTGGACAATAAGGAAGGCTGAGCGCAAAAGGATTGAGGCCTTTGAGTTGTGGTGCTGGAGGAGACTCCTGCGAGTCCCTTGGACCGCAAGGCGATCAAACCGGTCAGTCCTAGAGGAGATCAACCCTGACTGCTCTTTAGAAGGCCAGATAGTGAAGATGAAACTCAAATACTTTGGCCACCTAATGAGAAGGAAGGACTCCCTAGAGAAGAGTCTAATGCTGGGAAAAATAGATGGCAAAAGAAGAAGGGGACGGCAGAGGATGAGGTGGCTGGATGGAGTCACTGAAGCAGTTGGTGTGAGCTTGAGTGGACTCCTGGGGATGGTGGAGGACAGGAGAGCCTGGAGGAATGTTGTCCATGGGGTCGCAATGGGTTGGACTCGACTTCGCGACTAACAACAACAACAAAATATGAACATCAATTGCAACAAAAAATCTAGAGGATCTTGGCACTAAAGCAAAACAAACAGTCCTGCAGTTTATGAAGTGAATATTACATCAAGAAAATACCATCATAAATACTCTATCAGCCACAACAGAATAAAAACACTACAGGAAGCTCATTAAAAAAAATCCTCCAGGATAAAAAAGTCTCTCTCTCTCTCTCTCTCTCTCTCTCTCTCTCTCTCTCTCTCTCTCTCTCTCTCTCATTTTATTTATTTCATATTATGCATCTAATATTGAATATAATTGGAATTGTGAACATCACCTATATTGGGTCTTTCTTTATTCATGTCAAAAGTTTCACAATTAAAATAAAGCATATTATTAAAATATGATATTAGAACTTATTTTAGAACAAGAAATGTAAAATGTAAAATTAAAACATGTACAAGTTAATAGGTACAGGTTAACTTGTCCCTATATTGGGGGATTGACTATTTTAAATCCCAGGTTTAATGGCAACTCAGGTTGCCATTAAAACTCAACATCACAGCTTGACAGAATAGGATGCCTGCATCTGACAGCCTTCTTTTTTCTATTTCTTGGAATGGAAATACACTGTATTACATTCCGCAATAATCCAATGCATAGCTTTTGTAAGTGATCCATTGGGCAATGACTTTTAAATGGCATTCTGTTAATGATTTTTTTAAATGGCACATTGTAGCACTTTATTAAATTAGGAATCCTTAAGCCAGCTCCCTTATAGGTCTTTTCCAATGTTAGCATTGCTTCTCTTGGCTTTTTACTTTCCCAGTTATCATCTATTAACATATTTTGCCATTTTTGCAGGATTGGCCTCAAAAATAGAATTCTAGGAATGAGATACATTTTATTGAGGCTACTGTCCTAAGCAAGAAATGCCTAATCTGGACCATTTCTAAGATCCATTTGAACAGAGTAATCATAACCAAGTCATAGGTCCGCCTGGCACCGTCGTTACTGGTTTTTCGGCGCCAGGCGAAGACCTTTTTATTCAAATTGTATTTTAATTGTTAATTTGGCTATTTGGTTTATGGTCTATTGTTATTTATTTATGTATTTATGTATTGGTTATTATTTATTTATAGTTTAATTATATTTGTTTATTTTTATTGTGTGGGTTATTGTTCATGATTTTGTATATTTAATTTGGATTATATTTTAGGTTTGCCGAGATGCACCTGGGGGGGGGGAATAGACAGATAGGATTTTAACTGCATTATTGTATTTTTTTATATATGCTGTGAGCTGCCGCAAGGCTTTGTTGCGATGGGGCGGCATATAAATGTTTAAATAAATAAATAAATAAATAAGGTTAAGAAAATGGTCATGAAAATCCCACTGGTTTACGTGTCCATTTAATCCTGTCCTCTGAAATCTCAGAAAGGATTAGACCATGGTAAAATTTATTTATTTATTTATTTAGAAATTTATAGGCCGCCCCTTGCCACAAGCCTCGGGGCGGCTCACAACATCAAAAGTGATACTCAGATGTGCCAGCTTGCCTCTGTCTTTGGAGACTGAGAGAGAAGGGTGGCCGAATGTTCTGCACTGCAGGGAAAGTCTTCAGTTTAGGGGTTGTCGCATTCAAGTCTGGTTTGAAGCCAGGTCTAGATCGAGAGAGGTGTTACTGCCACTCTGTACAACTCTGGTGCGCCCCCAGCTGGAGTATTGTGCTCAGTTCTGGGCTCCATATTACAGGAGGGATATAGCCAGGTTGGAGTCAGTGCCGTGAAGGGCCACAAGGATGGTGGCCGGTTTGCAGGGGATGCCGTATGAGGCCAGACTGAAGGAACTGGGTCTCTTCAGCCTGGAGAAGAGGAGACTCACAGGGGATCTGTTGGCGACATGCAGGTATGTGAGGGGGTGTCACACGGAGGTGGGTAGAAACCTGATCTCCCCTGCGGAGGAAGGCAGGACACGCTCCAATGGAGCCAACTTAGGGAACCAAGGTTCAATTTAGATGCCAGAAAGTACTTCTTGACGGGTTAGGACCCCAAGGGTGTGAAATGGGCTTCCATGGGAAGTGGTTGAGGCCCCATCGGTGAGGGTGTTCAAGAACAGGCTGCACTTGCACCTGGTAGGAATGTCGTGAGCAGAGCTGCCTGGAGCCGGGGGTCAGACTAGATAGCCTGGGAGGCCCCTTCTGACTTGCTCTGTTTCTGTTTCTATGTCCTCTTGCACTGGGCACCCATGGTCACCTGCCTTGTGTGGTTTGTCATATTGTGTGAACCCAGGCAGTAGGGCTTGTGGGAGGGCTAGTCATCCCTCAGCAAACTGAGTACAAGCCACTGCATGGCAGCATGGGCGAATTCCCCCACGGCGCTCTCTTCAGTCATGCAAGCCAGGTCTCAGTCTTCCCCACCAGGGCAAGATGTTCTGTGTTACTTCTCAGTTTGCACCTGTGCATGTCAATGAGCACAGACAAATAGCAGGCTCCTCCGTTGTCCTTCTCCCTCATTTTCAGGGATGCGCAAGGGCTACCTAGCTGAGCAGCAGCAGCAGCAGCAGCAGCAGCAGATCAAGGTAAAGAACTTGAGACAATGGAGCATGTGAACAAAGGAAATGAAAACTTCATGGATTTTCCAGTCCAGAAATCTGCTTGACTCGAATCCTAAGTAAGTGAGGAAAAGAAAGGAAATACAGTATGGATGTCGGTGGAGAAAGTTACTCAGCAGAGTGACGTTCTTTTCCTATTGATAAGCCTGATGAGGTGCAGCCATGATGACTCACCAGTTCTGGCAGCAGCGTGGCAGTGACTCAGACGTCCGTCCGTCCGTCCGGTGCAACGGGGGTGCTGTGAGGGCCTGTGCGGCTGTTGGCCAAGAGGGTGCAGCTCCCCGGTTTTAACTCTGCTTTCCACCTTCACTGCTGACATAATTTACCAGCACAGCTACAACACTCACACCGAGGGCACATGCATCACAAAATGCTTCGCGGGAATGTCTTTCAGTGGAACTGGAGAGAAGCAACAGGGCTCATCTGTTGTGGTGCTCAGCATCAAGGATGCAAACAGCGCAAGGACACGGAGTATCCACCCCGGCGCCCAGGCGGCCTCATTCATGGGGCTGCCTCTTGCTCAGAGAGGCCAGCCCGGCAGGCGCGTCACGCAACCCCCACAGAATCCACCTTTCTAGCTGGTTAGCAAAAAGCATTGCTTACTTCTTCAAGAACAGAACGTGTTTTAAGAGCGTGGCCTCTCGCATGCATTTTCAGAGCTATCCTTAATCATCCATTTTATGTATCGGGCCCAAAAGAACAGCCTGTCCCCTCCCAGTCCAGCTCTGAGGTCAGAGGTTGCTAAACAAGGACAAAACCTAAAATAAGAAGGTGAGAGATCAATCTAATAAACAAACAAATGGATAGTACAACTTTAAAAGCCAAAAGCAAATTAAATATCAGTGCAGCTGTCCTTTTGTTTGGGTTGTATTAACATGAGGGTTACTTCCAGATGAGGTTTTCAGAGCTATGTATTACTTCATTACAATTATTTATCATTTATATGAATTTCTAATTCAATGCAGTATAAATTCATGATGAAATAGTATATACTATTATCTATTTATACTATATTCAGTAGACAAGATTACTGTCCTGGGAATACTTGCTGAAAAAAGGTATGTTTTCCATAGGCACTGTAAACCCAAACATCTGCCACATGCGCAGTGCTAAGGAGTTTCAGAGTGTTGGTGTTACCGCAGAAAATGCCTTATTCTGAGTGCCAAAATCTTGAGCATCACCAGGAGGGCATTTCCTGATAAATGTAGTATTTGAAAAGGCCAGCAGGAAAGCTCTATAGGCTCATCTTGAGTTCTTTAGGGGCTTGTAGACAAGCCCCAAAAGTTTAACCTGCTCTGGCAACAGCAGGCAGGCAATTCAGTTCCCAAAGCAGAGGTCTATGCTGTAAGATATGCGAACTTATATCCAATAGAATCCAAGCAATGACGATACGGGAGGCAAAGTACCAAGCAGAAAAGTTTAATTCGTTCTTGCAAGATTGGGCACCCACCACACCGGTAGCGTGCCGTTCACACACACAACATTCACTTTTATCCCTTTCCCCGGCTCTCAGGCCGTACCTCCTTTCCCCCATTGGCTGGGCTACTCAGAGGGCACAGTCTTCTCCGTCCGCCTACAACATCCTGCCCCTTGATATGACCCCCCCTTGCACATACAGCCCATGTTCATGCTAATGAGCCTGTTACCTATGAGAGGTGTGCCATTTACTATTTATGAACCTGTTACGCGTGCGCAGTAGGCCTAAGGGTTCAAACAGTCAAAACGGCCTTGAGAAGTCTTCTTGGATGCCAATTTGCTCCTTAAATCAAAATGGGGAGGATGAGATAATGAGAACAGGCCTTTTTCCAGGCTCGTTACCACCAGCTTTCAAGTAATCCATTGCCTGCTCTCCTCCACCGAAGGTGACAGTTTTACCACTGTCCCCCAATTTTAGCCCTCCTGGCATTTCTCAGGACTCTGAAGTAAAACGTCCTGCTTCTCTTAAAAACAACCATTTGCGTGTTTTGATTCTCAGGCTTTTTGGCCTTAAGATGCTTCAATGATCCTGTCCTATTCCTGTTTTTCACCCTTTACACTTAGCAACAATAACATTTCATTTCTCACATAAGCCACTGGCAATAAGTGTTTCCATTACCAGGGTAGGGGCTGGGCTTTTTTCTTCCAAAATTCAGCCTTCCAATGTTGTCACCTCAGAATCTGAATCAGAACTGGAAGGAGAGGCAGAGTTGGAAGTCTTAGCTGAAACGCCAAAGGCAGCAGGCCCCAGGATAAGCCAAATGGCTGGTGAGCACCAGACCATGGCTGATCCTGTGGGAAACTGGGCTGAACAGGCAGTTAGATGAGGGCAGATGTAACACAATTAGTAGTCCAGTGCCAGATAAAAAGGGCTGACCAGCTGAGCAGCATCTGCCATTCGGACCATGTGGCCCAGAAGCAGCAGGAACTTCTTTGAGAGTGGAGCTCACTCTTTTTGTCTGAAAAGCAGGGAGAGGGGTCCCATTGGGAACCAGCTTCTTAGCATCAAGCCACATTTCTTTAGTAGCTGCCATTCCACCTTTGCAGATACCTTCTTCTAGTTATTGGCCTGCTTGTTGGCCATCTTAAGTTACAAGCCTCTCATCTTGATCAGCTGTAAAGTCTGATTGGGGTGGGGGGGGGCGGTTGGGAGCCCGCCTCTGACAACCAGCCTGGCTGCAAACTACTGCAGCCCCCGACCAATGGCAAGGGCAGCCCCATGTGAAGTACATTGCAGTAATCCAGTCTGGGGAGCCACAGTGGTCAAGCTACCAGCAGAATGTAAAAGAGCCATGCTGAATCCTGTCCAAATCCCGGAATCTCAATTTGAGAAGGGAAATAAAACTCAAGGTAGTAGGAAAGATCAGTCGTTATGAACCTCCGTGTCTTTATTGTCTATCCCAGCCCCGCGGTTGACTCACAATAAGGCCTTACCGGGCAAGCAAGAGGTGAACTCTGCTGCAAAGCTTCAACAGAACTAGAGACTTTTTATACACTCCCAGTCACATACAGGTACAGGGCAATTGATGACAGAATCCAAAGATTACAATAGGATTCTGAGATCATCACATACAGAACAGATAAAGAAATGTCAGTCAATCACACAGTAACAATTGTTGTTGTTGTTAGTCGTGAAGTCGTGTCCGACCCATCGCGACCCCATGGACAACATTCCTCCAGGCCCTCCTGTCCTCCACCATCCCCCGGAGTCCACTCAAGCTCACACCAACCGCCTCTGTGACTCCATCCAGCCACCTCATCCTCTGCCGTCCCCTTCTTCTTTTGCCATCTATTGTTCCCAGCATTAGACTCTTCTCCAGGGAGTCCTTCCTTCTCATTAGGTGGCCAAAGTCTTTGAGTTTCATCTTCAGGATCTGGCCTTCTAAAGAGCAGTCAGGGTTGATCTCCTCTAGGACTGACCGGTTTGATCACCTTGCAGTCCAAGGGACTTGCAGGAGTCTTCTCCAGCACCACAATTCAAAGGCCTCAATCCTTTTGTGCTCGGCCTTCCTTATGGTCCAGCTTTCACAGCCATACATTGCAACTGGGAAAACCATAGCCTTGACTATACGCACTTTTGTTGCCAGGGTGATGTCTCTGCTTTTTAGTATGCTATCTAGATTTGCCATAGCTTTCCTCCCCAGAAGCAAGCGTCTTTTAATTTCTTGACTGCAGTCCCTGTCTGCGGTGATCTTGGAGCCCAGGAAAATAAAATCTGTCACTACCTCCATTTTTCCCCATCTATTTGCCAGGAAGTGATAGGACCAGATGCCCTGATCTTAGTTTTCTTAATGTTGAGTTTCAAGCCAACTTTTGCGCTCTCCTCCTTCACCCGCATCAAGAGGCTCTTTAGTTCCTCTTCAGTTTCTGCCATGAGAGTGGTATCATCTGCATAATCTACCCTACTTTCTTCAACTTAAGCCTAAATTTTGCCACCAGAAGCTCATGATCTGAGCCACAGTCAGCTCCTGGTCTAGTTTTTACTGACTGTATAGAACTTCTCCATCTTTGGCTGCAGAGCACATAGTCAATCTGATTTCTGTGTTGACTGTCTGGTGATGTCCATGTGTAGAGTCGTCTCTTGGGTTGTTGGAAAAGAGTGTTGCTATGACCATCGTGTTCTCTTGACAAAATTCTACCAGCCTGTGCCCTGCTTTATTTTACACTCCAAGGCCAAACTTGCCTGTTATTCCGGTTATCTTTTGGCTTCCTTCTTTAGCATTCCAATCCCCCATGATGATAAGGACATCATTCTTTGGTGTTATTTCCAGAAGATGTTGTAGGCCTTCATAGAACCGATCAACTTCAGCCTCTTCAGCACCAGTGGTTGGGGCATAGACTTGGACTACTGTGATGTTGAATGGCTTGCCTTGGATTCGAACTGGGATCATTCTGTCATTTTGGAGGTTGTATCCCAGTACTGCTTTTCCTACTTTTTTATTGACTATGAAGGCTACTCCATTTCTTCTGAGGGATTCTTGCCCGCAGTAGTATACCTGATGGTCATCTGAACCATATACACCCTCCCGCCCCTTACAATCTGCTGCTGATGCCCTCCTCCGGGAACCCTCTGTGAGAGATATTAGGAGGGTGAGTACCCGGAGGAGGGCTTTCTCTGCGGTGGCGCCCCATTTATGGAATGCGCTCCCCAGAGAGGCTCGCCTGGCGCCGTCTTTATTTGCTTTTTGGCGCCAGGCGAAGACCTTTTTATTTAAACAATATTTTAAATGTTAATTTATTTATATTGGGATGGTTTTAATTTAGACCTGGAGATGGGCCAGTTTTTAATGTTTGTGTATTTAGTATTTGGAAATTTTAATGTTTTAGAATTTGTTGTTGTATTGTTGTGAGCCGCCCCGAGGCTTGTGGCAAGGGGGCGGCCTATAAATTTCCAAACAAACAAACAAACAAACAAACAAATAAATAAATAAAATTCACCCATGCCTGTCCATTTTAGTTCGCTGATTCCTAAGATGTCAATGCTCAGTCTTGTCATCTCTTGTTTGACCACATCCAGCTTGCCTTGATTCATGGATCTTACATTCCAGGTTCCTATGGAGTATAGATCTTTGCAGCATCGGACTCTCCTTTCACCACCAGATACATCGGCAACTGAGTGTCCTTTTGGCTTTGACCCAGTCGCTTCATTCTTTCTGGCGCTACTAGTACTAGCCCTCTACTCTTCCCCAGTAGCATATTGGACACCTTCTGACCTGAGGGGCTCATCTTCCGGCGTCATATCTTTTTGCCTTTTGGTACTGTCCATGGGGTTTTCATGGCAAAGATACTGGAGTGGGTTGCCATTTCCTTCTCCAGTGGATCACATTTTGTCTGAGCTCTCTGCTATGACCTGTCCATCTTGGGTGACCCTGCACGGCATAGCTCATAGCTTCATTGAGTTACTCAAGCCCCTTCGCCACGACAAGGCAGTGATCCATGAAGGAGACAGTAACAATAAGATCACAATATTTGTAATTGCCTGTATTGACATTTAAGTTCAGAAGCCTGAACCCATCTTCAGGACTGCTTACACATGTAAATTCAAGCCACTGAAACTATGCATGAACTCAAACTCTTATCTAGATTCTAAACATTCTGAGTGACCAGGGCACATGCAGCCTCTGGGCTAGGAAGATACTTCCATGTAAACTGAATTCAAGCAATGACTATTGAATCATTGTGAAGGTATACAATGTACATTTGGACTAAATGGCTTCTGTAGCCCACAGCTAAAGGTGAGAGAAAGAAGTGGGGCAATGCTTTTAAACAGTGACAGCTTGGTTTTGAGAAGAAAGACAGGTTTTGATCCTAGTATTCAAATGCACACAGAAGTAATGCTTTTAAGACAGGATTTACCCAAATTTTCCCAACAATCCAATCAAATGCCATCCTGTCTAACAGTCCAGAGGTGCCCAACAAACTTGTAGGAGCCCCTGGTAAGACACGGGAGCATGAGCAAAGGGGGACTCGTACTTCATGGGTCTTGGAAGTGACGCTTCTGTTGATGCAGCGCAAAATGGCATTTGCCTTCTTTGGAGCTGCATCCCATTGTTGGCTCATATTCAGCCTGTGACCTACAACAACCCCAAGATCCTATTCTCCTGCAGTACTGATGAGCCAAGGGTTCCCCATCTTGTAGCGGTGCAGTTGGTTTTCTTTTCTGAAGTGCAAGACTTGGCATTTGTCCCTATCGCATCTCATTCTGTTGTTGTCTGCCCAGCATTATAACCTGTATCTTATCTCAGTCTTCCAGGGAATTTGCTATTTCATGCTGCAGATTTAATTATGTTCTCTTGCACTTTCTCATCTAAATCATTAATAAAAATGTTGAAGAGTATAGGTCCCAGCACAGAACCTTGGGCCCCCCACTTGTCACCGCTCCCCAGTTTGAGAATGTGCCATCAATGAACACTCTTTGAGTCCGATGTTGCAGCCAATTGTGGATCCACCAAATGGATGCACTATCTAGCCTGCTTTTTGCTAGTTTTGTAATCAGGATATCATGGGGCACTTTGCTGAAGGCTTTGTAAAATCTAGATAGATTATGTCCACAGCATTCCCACAGTCCACTTGAGAGTCATTTTGTCAAAAAATGAAAAGAGGTAATGTATTTCTATTTAAATTATAATAATAGCTTCTAAATTAGCAACTACAAACAATTCAGCACAGGTAAATTGCACTCCTCTTTTTCAGAGTCACCCTATCAGAAAGTTGGGCCAGGAAAAATACGTTTACAGAGGCTCGGGCGTACTTCAGCGGTTGGGTCCAGGTAGGATCCTGGGAGCTGCACAGTGATGCAAGCTATTGTCACAATCTCTGGCAGCTTGGCCACAAACTGGTCCAAGTCTCAAATCTCAGATACAAAGCTGATGCTTGACGTTCTAGCCAGCGCAGGCCTCTGTCCTCAGCAGCTGCGTGACCAGTCGGAAAACTCATTCATGGACTACTCAACTACCACCTGGAGTCCAGCAAATGGCGTCTTGCAAGTCTTGTGCTCCCTCTTGCTTTGCAGAAGAAAGGCTTCCATGGCCTTGGGAAATCCATCTTCCCAGTGGAGAACCGAGCTTAGTTCCTGCCCTTCTGGCTATACTCCAGGCTTATCCAGCTATGACATTTCAGAAAGAACACTCAGATGTAAAACCACACTCGGTGCTATTTTTATCTTCTGCTTGGCACGTTGGATGCTGTTTGTCGCTCCCTTTTCTCTCCATCCAGAGGTATCAACTTTGCACTCATGAGCTAACCTTTTTGGTTCTGCTTTTGTTTTGTGCAGGTAGATGTGAGTAGTGAAGGGGTGAGAGGGAGCCGTATCTCCTAGCCTGTCAAAGCAGTTGGAAAAGTTTTTAAATAGCTGATGTAATGTTTTCTCATTCTGCCCTTGCCACAAGATCGCAATGCATTTCAGCCTCTGAAATCACCACATAGCAGAGAATTGAACTTATCCTCAAAGTTGGCTTTAGAAACCATTAAAATACAAATATACCAAGTGCCGCTTCTGGCATTAGGGCTCTTCCTCCCAGTTTTCTTCAAACGGGCTGGCAACTTTTAACAGCAAACAAAAACATTGCAAGTTTGTCTGTTCACACACCAGTGAGAAAGAGGGAGTCCTGTCATTGTTTAAAATGCAAAACTTATCTAGGGATTGGAATGCGCATTGCCCCCAGCCGGCTCCCCCCCCCTGCCCCCCAGATGCAACAGACTTGCTTTAGCATTTCTTTGGCTCTTCCCACTCCTGGATCCATCAGAGGAAAGAGGCCTCTGAGTGCTGCATTCCCAAACTGGCTGGAAGAGCGGCTGCAGGAGCTCAGCCCTGTGTGTCCCGTGGCAGTGCCTCTTCGACGATGTCACTCCTTCTTGGATCCTCCGGACTGGGGATGCCAGGGCGGCACCTGGGGCCTCCTGCATAGGAGGCCAGGGTGGCCAGGTGACCTACGTTTTGAAAAGGGAGCCTCCCATTTTGGAGAGCTGGAAGGGGCAGTCCTCTATGTGAAAATATCCTCCGTTTGGAAAGGTTTTCCACCCAAGGCGGGTTTTAAGTGAGACGGCCGTCAGGAGATTAAGCTCAGGGGTCTTGAAGTTGGTCATCTACAGGTAGTCACTGGACCCTTGACTGAGTAGAAGGTTAGTCCTTTGGGCTGCAACCCCTACGTACTTTCGGACTGGAAGAGACAGGGAAACAGGTCTGCCACTGGCTGGGGCATGCTGGGAGTTGTGGGTCGTCTTCTGTCTCAAGATGGGTCTTCCCCACTACAGCGGGAGATATACCTCGTAGGGATATTTCAATTTAAGTTCTAGTTCCAATGTCCAAATGTGCACCAAGGCTCATGCCTTTACATATGCAAATATGATGCAGATCAGTGCCTTCTTTGGCGTTTTCCTCTTTTCTGAGGAATGTCTAAAAGCGTGGGTCCCGATGGTCTGGAAATGTGCTGCCGTAAGTGTGGCAGAGAGCAGGCAAACGCCCCCGCAGGGATGGCCCTTGGAGCGCTCCTGCAGGCCTCCGAGTGGGTCCTTCGGCCGCCCGAGTGCAGCGCTACCTCGATGCTCGGAGCAGCTCACAGCGGCCACGTCAAGTGCAACAGCCAACCAGCCTGTGCAGCAGTGGGGCTGATTCAGCTGGCCCTGGGTGTCAACTGAGGGGAACGAGCACCACGGATTTTCCATGCAGCTAAAATCACAGTTCTTCAAAAGCACCTGCTGGCATACACAAGCTTACCGCCCTGTGTAACCCAAAACCGGAACAGAAGGTTTGTTCCGTGGGATCCTGGGGCTCGAAACCCAATCGCTTGCCTGACACTTATGAAATCCCGACTGCGCAAGCAGCTCTGAGCAGGTCACCTTCCAAATATAGGGCTGCGAAAGCTGCACTGCCACCCCGGTGAACCCAACTTTGGGCCACGTGGTGTGGGAGCCTGAAAGGAGCCAAGCAGAATCATGGCCAATCCGGATTTTGGGACCCCCCGGGAAAAACCCGCTCAAGCCCCCACTCTCACTCATCCTACCCCTTCTCTGCATCTCTGCCAGGTGCCCCCCCCCCCCCGTGCCTCTTTTGGCTCCTTTTGGCTGGCCTGCCAAGCAAAGGACTTGCCCCGGGGGGTGGGCGGGTTGCTTGCTTGTTTATTCCCACTGGACCAGAGCAAGAGGCAGGTGGGGCGGCAAGCGGAGAGCTGGCATCACACACACACACACACACACACACACACACACACACACACACCCAGGCACTCCTGGCTCAGAGATGGGAAAGGGATTAATTTGCTAGCCCACCACTGATTAGCGGGGAGGACAAGCAGAGACCCAAATGGCCTCTGTGCACATCCCATCCTACCCCCTCAGTGTCTCTAAGACATGGTACAGGTGTTGCGCTTTCTATAGCAAGCTGCACAGGGGGTGTCGCCAGGGAACATCTGGACCATTCTGGGTACTTTCAGCTCCTCCCCCTTGATGGTTTAGCTTAGCTTTCCCAGTAGGATTCTGTACAAAATGTAGACATCTGTGTTTATCCCTTTGTTTTTCTAACACTTTTCACTGCTACCAGGGGCATAATTTTGTAAGTTTAATGGTTCTTAATTGCGCATTCAAAACCAAGCCACCCAGAAATACTTTGCATGACAACAGGAAGAGCTCAGAACAATATATTGTTGTTGGGAAAACCCATTTCTCCCCAGCAGCTGGTAAGGAGGGTTCAGGGAGGGCCAAGCGCTTTGAGGGGTTTTGTCTGAGGGTCTCCAAAAGCCTGGAGCCAGCATGGCTGATGCGCCCCCAGTGCAGTGAAGCAGAGAGAAGGCGTGTCAGAAGAACACAGCAGAGAGACTTTGCATTCGCCAGATAAACCCTTTGAGTTGTAAGTGTAAAAGGATATTGCGGAATATGGGAAGCCGAACATGGACATCAAGGCCTCCCAAAATATCTGTCAGCCTTTCATTCAGGGAATAATAAAATTCACCCAGCAGCTATTCATAATCCCATGCAGTGCTCAGGTTTTTACAAATCCTGCAGACTTTTGTTGCATTGAGCTTCTGACTGCAAGCTGAGCATTCTTAATAAATGAACACAAGTGCTAGGGGAAATAAAAAGAGGATGAAGCCGAAGGGGCTGAGAGGGAGATGCAAAAAGATATTTTTTAAGTGAAAGAGACGTGCCAATGGGGTCAGAAAGTTTGGTGTCACACTGTTTTTAATGATTTGCTTGCCTTTCATCAAAAGGCAGGGCTATTTCTTGGGGTAGCAGCAAACTGTTTAAAGTAACTTTGCAATTTAGGACAAAGCCTTGCTTGCGGCTGCATTCCAGCAGAGGTCAGGCCCAGAGGTTTCTTTCCCTAAAGATGTTTCTGTTGTGACTTTTAGTGAACAACGACCAACACCACTAGAGGACACTTTCATTTAAAGATTCTGGAACTCGAGCTTCCACAAAAAAATCACCCTCAGTTTTTTTAGGCAGTGGAAAGGATGTGACCCCGCTCAAAACATCTTGTCCAGGCTCCTCAAAATCTGACCTACCCTCTTTTATAATGTTTCTATAACCCAATAGTTATATTGTTCCAAGAAACAGGCAGGCTGCCTTGGAAAGGAAAATTTAAAAAAAAACAACAACTTGAAATGTAACGAATCTGGTTTCACTCTTCCGCTCCTTCTTAAGCCTTTCCAACATGAAAGCTGTAAAAGATGTAGAAGCTTCTGGCAGTATATCTACATTTGAAATGTCAAAGTTATTTTTACGGTCATTTTCCGAAATTCTCACCCCCACCCACTGCTGCACATAGCTGGGGCTCAGCAATTTCTCAGGCCTGGCTATGCTGCTTTGACTCTCTCACACACTTCCTCTTCCAAGAAGGAAGCTGCCGCTCCCATTCCAGGCCCGTGTGAAGCCGCCAACCCAAAGATGCTGGGAGAGGCCCGGGAGAAACCGCCACCGCTGGGATGCATGCCCATGTCACTTCATTTCACAGCCTGGCGCTCTGGAGCCCTGACCTGTCCTCAGAAGGCCTGAGTGTCAGCCGCCGAAAGAGGATTAAAGGCATCCACCCCTTATTTCTGCCAGGAAGCCGTGGTGGCCTTGAATACAAGCCACACTCTCTTTGCCTGGCTGGCCCTGTCACTGGGCAGGATGAAGCAGGCAGGGCAGCCAATACTGGAAGAGGACAGACAAAGCCAGTGCAAGGCCTGCCCTGCCCCCCTCACCCCACATCATGGGGTAACTGGAATCACAGAAACAGAGTGAGTCAGAAGGGGCCTCCTGGGCCATCTAGTCTGACCCCCGGCTCCAGCCACCTGCGCTCATGACATGCCCACCATGTGCATGTCCAGCCTATCCTCCCATGGAAGCCCATTCCACGCCCTCGGGGTCCTGACTGTCAGGAAGTACTGCCTGGCATCCAAATGGAACCTTGTTTCCCTGAGCTTGGCCCCACTGGAACGTGCCCCAAGGGAAAACAGGTCTCTACCCATCTCCATCTCCGTGTGACACCCCCTCACATTCCTGCATGTCGCCAGCATATCCCCTCGGAGTCTCCTCCTCTCCAGGCTGAAGAGGCCCAGTTCCCTCAGTCCGGCCTCATACGGCATCCCCTGCACACCGGCCACCATCCGTTGGCCCTTCGTGGCACTGACTCCACCTGCGCCACATTCTGTACTGTGCTTGGAATCCTGCTGATGGATTGATGTCTAGGACAATGCCAACCAAGTGCCTCCTCTAAAGCGTCCCCAAACTTCACCTCCCTATCTTTTACTGTGTTTTTAAATGAAACAGAGATATCTAGGGCACGAAAGTATCCCAGAATCTCCCCCCAATATACACCTCACAAAATGCCCAAAGCAAGCTCCTCATTCTGTATAACTTCCTTCAGGAAGGATCAAACCTTAAATTATCTGCATTTGTAGCTGAAAGCTATTCTGACGTGGCTGACAAAAATTTCGGCCAGAAGAGTTTTCAGATTCAGCATGTCTCTTGCGTGAACTTGAGGCCAAACAAGAGCCCACGATGTGATTAGTGCTCATTTTTTTGTTGAGGGCACGGAACGAGGGTGAGGCCAGGCTGCGGTTTTCAGGTACGTTGGAAGGTTTGGTAAGGTTCAGATACCTCTCCCCTCAGGTTCTGCACCGGAGGGCAGCCAAATGCACCCTAAAGACCAAGCAGAGTCATCACTGGGTTGCTTCATCAGGTTGACGGTGCAAAAGTCTTTGGCTGGAATACATGGGTATAGATCAAACAGGGGTTGATGGGGCAAGGAGGAGATGCACAAAGGCGCATTATGATAAGCAAAGCAATAATTTATAACAACTGTAATTAGTCCTGTGAAAGGTTCTTCAAAACAGCCTCCCTCAGAGATAGAGTCTCATCTCAGCTCTGTGAAGAAGTAAAATATCTTTGCAGCTTGATCCTAAACTAGAGGCAGCTCACCACGGATGCTCTTGCTCGCTCTTTCTTTAATCCTGCCCTCAATTGCCAAAAGCAAAACTTTCCTCTCAGCTGTGAAACAAAACCCCTCACCACCTCCGCCTCCTCCCTTCTGCCCTTGCTCAGGGTTTCCACGCCTTTCCCCTGTAGCTTGGGCTAATTAGTGACATGTGATAATAAGCTTCCACTGATCGATTTCAGATGGAAGTGCCAGGCTAGATGACTTCTCCCCATGCATGGCCTCTCAGTGACCACTCAGGCTGCCAGTTCAACACTTTCTCCAGACTCTGCCTCAGGCTGATTCTGTCCCCTATAATTAAAACAGAAATCCGAAATACATCTCATCAAAATGCACAAGACTGTCTGCTCAGAACAACACCCAGCTGTTGAGTATGGAGGAACAACTTCAGAAACCTTCCCTCAGATAATTCCTTCTCTAAAAAACCCCCAGACCTCATCCGGAAAGCCTTTCAAACAGAGGACTGTCCTCTGTAAAGTAGGTCATTTGGCGCCCCTAGAAGGTGATGCGCCAGTGTTGTTAAGCCTTCCCTGGAGAATGTCGCAGAGTCAGGGAAAGGAAACGGCGCTTGGACTTTGCAGTGCTAAATGGAAACAGACTTCAGAGATCCCATCAGAGCCTCGGAAGCTGTTTCCACCTGTCAAAGTGGTTTGTGTTGCCTCTCAAAAGACTGAAGGGGCGATGTTAAGCATGGTGCTTAGAAAGTGAGTCTCCCAAGCCGGTGTTCTTAGAAGCATGTCTTGTTCAGCTCAACGGGGCTGACTCCCAGGTAAGCGTGCATGGGATCGCCTCTGTGGGCAGCATTTCTGTAGCAAACGAAGATCTCCTTGGAGGTCTGCTCAGACCCTATGCAGCCCCTTCCCTGGCTGGATTGGGAGGTACCTATTATAATAAATGCACTGATGTCGCACATTGTGTAAGGAAGAGATCGCACAGGACCGGGTCTGTTTCCTGCAAGCAGGGCCAAACATCTGTAAGCTATAGCACAGATGTTTACCTCTTTATCCAGTCCCAAGAACAGGGGCAGAGGTCCAGCACCTCTCCCCAGTGCCACTTCCCTGCTTGAGATCACGTGCGCCAGGTGAGTGATGATGCTGGAGTTGTCCATTGGTCGCAAAAGCACCGCCGTTCATGGCGCAGCTTGGACGGAGCCTTGGAGCCAAAGGGCAGGACTCCGAGGCTTCTCCTCACTGCCCCGAGCTCCTGCAGAGCAAAAGGCATTGAAGGCCGACTGCAGAAGAAGTCAGTGCTGTTTTATTAATGTAGGCACAATGGTGCTTCGCTTCAGCGTGTCTTAAATGCAAAGCTGCATGTGCTTCGAGTATTTTGCTCCTTTAAAAAATATCATGGCTGGGAAACAAGCTTTTGCTTTTGCTTTGCTTTATTTTGGCTTCACTCTATCCAGAATGTAGAACTGATGGCAAAACATGGAAATGGTGAGAAGCATTTGCGCGGCACTGCAGAAATGAAGAAATACGCAGTCATCTAAAGGGGGCCCCTAGAGATCATTAATTCCAAGCTTTAAAATTACTTCATTGTTCCACTGCACTCATCCTGAACGCAACTCTGGGGGTCAGGCCACTATTCCCATTTTGCAGATTGGAAGCCGACACCAAGCGCTGGCAACTTGGAGGATCCCAGACAAGTCTACAGCTGAGCCAAGATCCAAATGCTGGTTTATAGCTGAGCCAAGATTCAAGGGACGACCCATTAGACGGTACTGGCTCTTGCAGGTTTTGAAGGATCAAAAAACAGTTCGGTGCTGAAATTATGTGCGTGGTAGTGCCAGTCCCTCGCGAGGGAAGAGGGCTGGGAAACTCTGCCTACCCCACTGTCTTCCCTGCCACCCCCCACATGTTTGGGAAAGAAGGAAGCACTTTGCGCTCCGCAGGTGCTTTGCGACACTCACGGGGCCAGTTTGCAAGCGCCCCCAGCACTTCCACGAGTAGCAAATGTGAGGCTCATGACAACCTTTGCAAAGAACGCCCACACAATCTCGCCATCTCAGCCACCCCAAGGAAAATGTGATGCAGCACAAATCGTGTTACCCTAATTGTCATCAGGGTGCCTTTTGCATCTATCAGAGGGAGAGGAAAATTGCCCATCAGGCGGACAGGATCAGCCCAACAGCCCACAACTGGAAATGCAATTAAGGCACATTACTGGCTGAGTAAACAGGAAGACCTTTTGCCAGCCAAGCCCTCTCAATCCACAGGTATTTGCCGGCTGTATTTATATTCAGGAGGATTAGTGCCGGGTGGGGGAGGAAGAGTGCACAGTAGTAGCCCTTCCCATGCTTATAAATATATCTGGCCAAATAAATGTACGCTCGACTTCACCAGCAATGCATGTCTGCTGCCCAGAAGACTTCACAGCGCCGCTTTCTCATGGTCCGGGGCCTGGGGCACAGCAAAGGCTCTGCATGCACATGTCCCGGGTTCCACTTTCCTGGACAGCCTCTGCTACTCACTGCCAACAATGTGGAGTTAAAGGGCGCAGTGGTTTGAGTGGGTGTTACGGGCACCTCCAATGTCACTGCGGCTGCTCTGAAATCAGCAGGATTCAGAAGAGTAATATCTAGAGGTGAACTTGCTGAATTGTATGGGGAGCAGTTTGTTTGGATGTTGCCTCTTCTTACAACTGTTTCCATTACAAGAGTTAGAAGCAAGCTTTAGAATGCCTGCTCTGCCTCATTCCCAATTCTCACAAAGGATCAGTCAAGTTACAGGAGGGTCTTAGCAGTTATACCAGCGCGATCGATGCAAAGGTAATATCTCTCTGGGTGGCAGAGGCAGGATGATGATGTCCGGAGGGTGGCTGCTCTGCCGCGAAAGATGTGCTGCCGAACGAGGGCCAGGTGTCTGCAGAAAAGGGACTCTGCTGTCCATCATTCCCGCCTATTGGCCGTGCTGGCGGTGGCTTCTCGGCGCTGAGCTCCAACACGTGAGCTCTGTCTTCAGCTGCACTGCGTGGCTTTTGGTTTGGTCCAGCAAGCTGGTTCTCAGGTCTTGTGATCGTGTCACTCAGCCCAGGGACTTTTATTCCTTAAGGTGACCTGCATCTGCCTCCTTGCTTGGAAATGGAAGATCTACATCCCTGGCAGAGAGGCTGGCTGGCCGGCCTGCAGAAGGCCCCACGTCCGATCCCTGGCCTTTCCAGGCAGAGCAAGAAAAGCCCCTGGCTGAGACCCTGCAGAGCGGCTGCCAATCAGTGTGGACGGTACTGGGCTGGAGGGACCAGTCTGATTCATCGGGCTGAGTGCGCTTGTTGCTGAATTGAGGGCCACTCTGTTGTCAGCTGCACCACAAAGCCACGAACAACTCATAAGGAGAGCCTACAGATCGTTGCTGGTTTCTTAGCTGTTTGTTTTCCCTATGATTTATTAGCTGGGTTCAGATAACACAATAACCTGCCTTTCAACCACAAGCCACCGTTCAGTGATAACCCTTGAGCGTGAACTATTGTGCTGTCTGAACCCAACCAGACCAGGGCAGCCTCCTTCTCCACTGCAAGCCACACGGAGGATCACTTGATCAACAGGCAGCAAAACCTCACATAATGAACCGGCCATTATCTGACTGCTCCTGGACGGGTGGCTTTACAGCTTAGGAGATGCTACGTTTGCTCACGTGGCTAGAGAGGGGCACGCAGGGCCACTGCAGGCAAGATGACTCTTGGAGCTCCCTCAGCAAACTCTCATCCGTGCCAAGCCAGCCTAGGGAACTTAGGACTAGGGTTTGTCCGCTGGCTTCTTTTTTTGTATTTCCCCCCCTCTCTTTCTCAGTGTCTACCAGTCTTCTCTTTCACCGCGCTTGCAGGCCTGCTGGCACAATTCCAGAACTCAGGAAAAGTCCCAGGCTCACAAATAGCCCCCAGTGCTCCCCCCTTGATATGTATCATTGCCTGAGGCGTTGGGGTCCCCCACCCCAGAGCCCTCCAGCCACACCTTTCACCTGCTCTCTCTCTCTCTCTCTCTCTCTCTCTCTCTCTCTCTCTCTCTCTCTCTCTCACACACACACACACACACACACACACACGTCCCTGCTTTTCTTCTTGTGCAGTCAAGTGTGGAAAATCGAGCTGGCACCATTCATGTCAAATGTAAAACAAAAAATACCAGTAAAGAAGAGAGTTTCTTTTTACATGTTTAATTTCTTTTTTTAAACTGATGTGTGATTCTGGTGCAACAATATAGAGAGACTGTGTGAAAAACAAAACACATATAAAAACACATATAAAGGGTGTTCAAAGACAGGCTGGACATGCACATGGTGGGCATGTCGTGAGCAGAGCCGGCTGGTGCCGGAGGTCAGACTAGATGGCCCAGGAGACCCCTTCTGACTCGCTCTGCTTCTATGTTTCTAAAACACATATAAAGATTTGGAACAACACACTTAAAATATAGCACAACAGATCCAGGCTACATATCAGGAAAAGCTTCCTCACTGCCAGAGCAATACGACCGTGGAGCCAGCTGCCTGGAGAGGTGGGGGGCTCTCCCACACCGGAGGCGTTCGGAAAGAGCATGGGCAGACCTCTGAGTGGGGTGGGGTGACGTGGTGTCCTGCATCAGCAGGGGGTTGGACTGGATGGCCTTCCTGGCCCCCTCCAACTCTACTCTTCTACGTCTCCCATTCTTGCAAAGTCAGTGTTGTGCTGACTTTTGCTTTTGGTCTTGTTTTTAAGATCAGGACAGAGTTTCTGGTTGAAAGTTTCCACAATACTAGCAAATGCTCCTGTTTGCAGAAAGAAAATACCTCAGGTGAGCGTGTGTTTTCCATCTTACGCTGCACATGTGGACAGACGACCATTCACACCTGCAACTGTGTGTGCGGATTCCTCCAGAAATGCCTGCTCGCCTTTCTGGATGCATTTTCTTTCTACTTTCATTTATCTTGAAATACAGTGCCTTGTTGCTTGCTAGCATCTCCTCACCACATTTGTTCTCTCTGGAAAGTGAAACTGGTAAAACCCCAAATGCTGTTTTTCTGGGAATCCCAAAATAACAAAACTGCTGGGCTCCTGATCAGGACGGATGCAAAGATCGTGGGTTTCAACGTGGACAGTCGCAGGCAACGCATCTCAGGAAGAAGATATCAGGGGACTGGATTATTGCACTGAAAATGGGTGAACAAACATGATCGAGGGGCAGGGCCATTACTAGGCCTTGTCCCCTGGTACATGGGCCCAAAATCTCCTCCCCACAACAAGCATCTTTCCCCACAAGATCTGGAATATCCAGTGGTCCCAATAAAGGGTCCAGGTCAGGTCCAGCGAAGGGCGACAAAAATGACCCAGGGTTTGGAAACACTGCCCTGTGAGGAGAGAGTGAGGCAACTGGGCATGTTCAGCCTTGAGAGGAGAAGACTGAGGGGGGACATGATATTCCTTGATAAGTACCTCAAAGGCTGCCAGAAAGAGGAAGGTCAAGCTCTCGTCTTGGTGATACATTATTTGTTTTTCGGTGCCAGGCAAAGACCTTTTTATTTAAAAGTTATTTTAATTGTTAATTTATATTTATTATATTTATTGTATTTATTGTATTTTTAATTTTCATCTCGAGATGGGCCAGTTTTTAAGTAGTTTTTAATTATTGAAATTGTTGGATTTTGTTTATTTATTGCTGTTGAGCCGTCCAAAGGCTTGTCTGCAAGGGGGCGGCATATAAATATGTAAATAAATAAATAAAAATAAATACCAGAGTGTAGGACACGGAATAATCAATTCAAGTCTTGACAACCCAGGTTCGGGCTGGACATCAGGAAGAGCTTCCTTTGTTGCCTAGAGTGTCCCCCACACTGCAGACATTCAAGAAGAACCTGCCGTCTGGGTGAGATGGTGTGACTTGGTGTCCTGCAACAGGAGGGGGTTGAGACCAGTGGCCTTCTTGGCCCCTTCAAGTCTTGCTATTCTATGATTCTGTGATTCTAATAGCTATGCAAGAACCAACCACACAGGTAGGAGGGGAAACACTAACTCTCCCCTTCCCGCACGTTGCAACACTTCCCCGCCATCAACAAATCTTCCCTTGCATTGAATCCAAGCGATGGAGTGGGCAAATCCTTTCTCTCTCAGTTTGGGATGATCTGGGGCAGGGTGAAAATTAATTGAAGCTTTTTTAGATTTGGGATGATCAGGAGGAGAAATGAATTAGCTGGCTTTTCCTCCTATAAAATGTAAATTAACCAAAGTAATTATTGCTAAATTGCATAGACAAACATTGACATAGTCATAGACAGAGACAGACATTACTGTACACAGAATCGTTTATATTTGTGTCCTTTGGGCCTGGACCACAAAAGTTTTATGTGCCTAGCAACACCCCTGCGGACCAAACTACCCATCTTACAAGGAAATCTTCAGCATCAGGACTCTTCAGATTTGTTTAATGTCTTTCAAAAGGACCAGAGCATGCACAAAGTTTATGCATAGTATGGAGAATATGGATAGAAATTGGTATTCTTTCTTCCTTCCTAACACTAGAAATGTGTGACGGCCACTAAGCCAGAAGGCTTACAAAAGGGAAAGGGAACGTTTCAGACACGCCAACATTGGACTGCTGCTCATATTGGCTACTTGTTATCTCATGATGCAGAGGCAGCTTCTGGGAAGCCATGGCAGGAAACAGCTGCAGCCTTCAAGCCCTACTGGGCCTTTCCGAGAGCCAACTGGTTAACCTCTGCAGGAAGGAGAATACTGGGCTAGACAGGGCCTTGCTCGGATTCAGCAGGGCGCTTCTTGCTCTGATTAAACGGCACCAGATATGGAGCAAACTGAAGGAGGGTGGCTGGATGCACTGCCTGCCTACCCTGCATCCGCCTGGGCTTTGCCACATCTGGATGGTGGCCACTGCAGCCAGGGTGAGAGGCGGTGTGGGGAGGCGGTTAGAGGGTTAGACGGGCAGCCCAAGAGCCGGGCTCGAGTCCCCAGTCAGCCATGAAGCTGCTTGGTGACTTTGGGCTGGTCACTCCCTCCCAGCTCAACCTGCCTCACAGGGTGGCTGCTGTGCGGATGCCACGGAGCTCTGTAAGCCCCTTGGGTTCCTCACGAGTGGGAAAACGGTGGGATATAAATGCAACGCAGCAATAATACAACGTGTTTAGGAGGCAGAACTGGGCAGCACATCCACTCCTGGGTGACCCCGGGTGCTCTACACCAGCCACCTCCAACCTAGGGCCAAAAGGTCCTGAGGACCGGGAGGGATTGGGCTCAAAGTTCGGCACGCCTGGAGGGCAGCAACTTCTGAAAAGCTGTCCCAAGCATATGCTTCCCCGCAGCTCGAGCAAGAACGCTCCCGAACCAGAAGAAATTTGCAGGTGATGCGGATGGCGCCTGCTACTGCGCGGCCAAGGATGCAATGTGGCGCATGCATCGGAGAGCTCCGTCTTCCGAGAACTCGGCCGAGTTTAACCCTTGGATGCAGGATAGAAAAGGCGTGACCGGGAAGTAGGAGCCCTGCCAGAGCAGAAGGTCCGGTTTGGTGCTGCTGCCTCCAGGGAGCAGGCGGCCTCCGAGCAGCAGGGGGCGCTTTGCCAGCCGTGTGGGCTGCAGCGGAAACAAGCGTCGCTGGCTGTACCAGAGCAAGGCCAAGGAGCAGGGCGCTTCCCAAGCCGGGAGCCTGCCCAGGGCCAGCCTGCATTCGCCCCCTTGAATGCAGCGGAGTGCCCCGCTTGCTTCCTTCCTTCTGGGGCCGCTTCTGGTACAGGGCCAACGCGCAGGCACTCAGCGGTTTTCCGAAGCGGCCCTCTGATGCCCCCAGCAATGCCTGGCCCAGCTCAGCATCTCCCAGAGAAGTCTGGCCACGACTCCTTCCACCCCCGGCTCAGGGACGGATGTTTTGGATGCATTGCGGGCTGTCGTACAAAGGTCCTGGAAGGATGCCAGGTTGGGGAAGGCCAACTGAAGGAGCAATTGGATGCATGTTTCGGCAGGAGGAAGGACGTGCGATTCCCAGCGTATTCCTGCTGGGATTCATGCCTCCTTTCCTTTCTGAACATGCGTCGGATCACACCCTTAGCCAGTCTGACTGGCAACTGCTCTCCAGGGGCTTGGGAAGAGAAAGAGATCTTCCTGGGCCCTGCCTCTTCAGACAGGGAACATCACGTGTGTTCCTATCCGAATGCCTCCTCCACACAAGGAAGGGGCGGGCAGAGCCACGTCCCTCTTGAGAGAAGAGAGGCTCACGGAGGTGTCTAGGGCTGCATCTTTCTCCATCCGTGCTTTCCGCGATTTTCCGTTGCAAGCAATGGCGGCGCTTCTTTCCTGCCTCTGCAGCTTCCTGGGAAGAGGGAAGCATGGGACCCTAAGGGGAGCCCTGCTGGCTCAAACAGGAGGCCATCTAGTGCACCGTTCCATCCAAACAGTGCCCCCCACCCCCGCCCAGGCTCCCAGCAACAGGGCAAAACCGCGCACCCAGGCAACCTCGAAAGACAGGAGAGCTTCCAGCTGGGAAGACACACCTGGGTGGGCACTCGGGCCGAGCTGCTGGTGAGGGTCCACGGCTGGAGGCACTCGTGGCCACAAGGGCAGAGGCCACAAGTGATCGTGTAGTCAAACAGAGGACGGCTCGCTGTGTGACCACACGATCGGCCAAGGCAGCTTCCCCAGTGTGGTGCTCTCCAGATGGCTTAGGCCACAGCTGCTCTTAGCCCCAGCCGTCATGGTCAAGGGTCAGGGATGCTGGGAGCTGCACAGTTTGGAAGGCAGTACGTTGGGGACGATGGGACGAAGGGCAGCTCTGCCCAGACAAAAGAGGCATAACAGGTTTTGGTGATCTGGATTTTGGTAGGCAACCCTCTGGCACTGGTTTCCCAGAATCACCTGCTTGCTAGGACCAAAATGCCATTGGTCTGGAGCAGGAACACCTGAGCTTCAGGTGCTTGCTAGGCAGAGTTCATAGCACATGGACTTGGTATCTCGGGGCTCCTAATTGTTTTACGATGAAGGGTGACTTTAAAAAAAGTTTTACTGAATGTTGAGCTCTGCAGAACCTGCCCTTTCTTTGGGTTCTTGATCTTGGTGAGCCAGTGGGCACATTGGGAAGTCTGAACCAGAGTCGTGGGCACACTCACAAAATGGCTGGCATGGAGACTGCCCATTCATTATATGGCTGCCCTGAGTGCCACAAAACATTCATTTCCCCAAAGGAAACCTGATAAGGTTGTAAGAAAAGTAGCTTGTTCTAGAGCCTAAGTACAAGGCAGAAAGGTGGTGTGTGTGTGTGTGTGTGTGTGTGTGTGTGTGTGTGTGAGAGAGAGAGAGAGAGAGAGAGAGAGAGAGAGAGAGAGAGAGAGAGAGAGAGAGAGAGAGATCCAAACGCTGCTCTTTCAGACTTAAAGAGGATGCAGCCTCTTGGGTAATTTTGGTAATTAAAAAAAACTTAAGAAATAAAATAAGCATCTGAGGAAAGACGCTGTGACCCGCAGCAGCAAAAACGCCCCTGCTGCCAAACCACGTCTGTACGGATGATTCCAAGGATGAGTTCAGGCATGTCAACAAAACCACCTACACTCCCCTCCAGCTCAGGACATGCCATGCATTTTGCCCAGTTGCTTGGGATCGGCAGGAGGTATATAATCACCCAGTGCACAGAAACAGTGAGAAAGGACATGCTGTTGGCAGCCTAATTAAGGAAAACCAGCCACTCATGCTACAGTGGAACAGCAAAGGGTTAATTCTGATAGGTGCCCGCTCTGTTCTGCAATACAACAAAGGGTTTCCTGGGGTGCACAGGTTTGTCCCTCCCCCCCCCCCTTCCTTCACACCTGTGCATTCTGGCACAGTGTTCAAACAGAGACTACAATGAAAAGAGAAGACAGCTGCTCTGCATTCGGTCCCTAAGCATTTGTGAGCACTAGAGCAAAGCATGCGAAATGGTCCAAAGATCTCCTCTGGAAGCAAGCGGGGGAAAGGCACAGGTCTGTCTGCCTTCCTCTTCGACATGCGCAGAGCACATTTCATGAAAAGACTTCGGCGACAAGAGGCCGGCTTGTGTCCGGCCCAGGACCCCAGCCTCAGCACCGCTACTCCACCTCCTACAGGCCCCCCTCCCTGTGAGCATCGCTCCACATGGCAGCCGCAGCTCCCCTGCCTGCTGGTCGTGTTGCAGCCCTTCTCCCTCCTTCCAAGCAGACCAGGACAAAGGCTTTCTGTCTGAAAGGCTTTATTGTGTGAAAGCTGACCAGCTAGGCTGGCTTTAAAGTACCAAGCGAGAGAACTGCAGAAGTCCACAGCAAAAGAAACACGCACAGTTAGAATACCGGCCTTGAAGGAAACGCAGCTCAACGAGAAGAGACTGGTGCCACACGGAACACCCCTCCTGTGACTGGGGCAGCCGCTTGGCACACCAGGGGTTCTTGGTCGGTCCACCCTCTCAACCGGATGCTGCGTCCCGGGATGAGTGACACAGGGCCCACCTGCTCCACATTGACATCCTCGCTAAACTTTCCCACAGTATTTGAAACTGCCTCATTCTCAGTGACCACCTGGCTCACTCTGGGCCCACCTGGCTCAGCATTTCAGCTGGCAGATTCTACCCCTCCTCATCCGAGTCGACATCTCTTTCACAACGCCTTTGTAAGAAGAGTGAGCCCCATCCTTGCAAGCATTACCTTTGCCTGCGAGTAGAACCCTGAGTGCTTTATAGCTTTCATAAGGACTAGTGATACCCCGACGACAGAATCCCTGTGCCGCCAGAACGCCCTTCTGCTATCATTCCTCTGCTTACTAGTAGTACCTCAACTCCTCTGCTTGCTTCTAATACCCCTCCCTATTATAAAGCCCCTCTGCTCACAAGAAGCGCTGTGGCTTACTAGCAGTGCCCCTTCCTGTCACAGAGCACCTCTGCCTGCTCTCATGCCTCTTTCTGCTCTGGAGCGCCTGGTCTCAGCCAGAAAGGGTCTCTCGTACCCTCGGCCGCCTCTCCCCAGTGGAAAAGCAGGTGCCAGGGACTGATCCCAGATCTTACAGGGACGGCATTCGCTCTTCCCCATGCCCCGGTGCCATTCCTACTTCTGAGGAACCTCCTGTCGCCGGGTGCTTCCTTCACAGAGGATGCATCAAGAGCACAGCTGCGACATCAGGCAACCCAGCTTGCTGCTTCAGCATGTACAAAGCCCGCAGTGCACACAAGAGCAGCACTTCAGCACTTAACCGACTTATTTAAAGCTTTCCTCTCCTGCCCTTCACCATGTCCCAGGGCAGAATGCTTCTGGTCCACAAGCTGCTTCATGGTCCTCGGGCAGCTCGGCACCCAACGGATTCACCTGTGTGGATTCTGTGCATCCAGGTTCTCAGATGCACCTTTCCTTTTTAGGTGCCTTTCCTCAGATGGGAAATCAAATCCTTGAAGAGCCTCCAAGCAAATCCACCCTGAGGTGATTATATGCTATTCTTGGCAGCTCTCCCCAATTTGGATCAAGCGATCCTGAAAGGTGATCACAATTTCCCTCAAGCAGGAAAGCAAAAATGGGTTTCTGGTTGTCAGAAAGAGAAAGCTACACCAACTGCATAGCAAGTATGTATGCAGGCTAAGTTCAGACAACACATATACACAAGAGTTGGGAATGGCTTGAGCATTGGTTGCTTTGAACTGTGGGTCATTGCATTGTCAGAACCCAGGTAAGAAGCACTAAGAAGCTATGGGTTGTTAACCATGAACAACCCATGAAGGAGACTCATGGTTTGTTGTTGGGTTGTCAACTTTGGTTTGGTCAGCATGGTTGTTCACCATGGTTTGTTGGTGAGCTGGGCTGAAGGAATCTGAGAACCCATCTTTCAACAACAGCCCACAGTTCAATGGGAACCCATACTCAGTCCTTCAGTGTGGGTTACCATGTTGTCAGAACTCAGCCACGGATGTCAAATACAATATGGAAAATTATAGCAGGGTGCAGTGGTGGCTAAAGAACTGTAGGTGAGGAGCGGGGGAAATAAGTTTAAGTTCCCATTAAATCGCAACAAGTGGGCATGTGCTGCTACCATGTCTTACTGCTCGGTCTCCTGGGAGCTGGTTGGCCTTTTGAGAGAAGAACACTGGACTAGATGGACCTCAGTTAGATCTAGCAGGACTCCTCTTTCACTCCCTGCGGCCCATATTCCCATCTAAGCTACTTTGCAGGGGGTTTGTGACAATTGTTATAGGCGGCCCTTGGAGGCAGGGCAGAAAATACTATAATAATATATATCCTGCTTTTTTCTCTTGCAAAGAAGCAAAGACGGTTTAACTAGCCCTTTCCATTTTATCCTCGCAACTGCCCTGCAAAGTAGGTTTGCTTGGGAGTCAATGATTGGCCCAAAGTCACCCGGGGAGATTCGTTGCTAGAATCAGAGATTGCACAAGTCCCAGTCCATTCCCCCAGTCTCTGCACCACACCAGTGCATCCCGCTTCTGGTTCAAATGCTTTTGGCCAGAGGGCGTCTGCTACCCATCCAGCAGCCTCCTCCATGAAGCCTCCCAACCTGGGAGCATCCAGCTCTTTGCAGCAAAGAGGCTTCTCCCCTGTACCCCAGTTGCAGCACAGGCCCAAGGACCGAGTGGCCCTCGAGAAAACAGACTAAAGTTGTGCAGGATGTTACCACCAGCCGCGTCGCCACCTTCTTGTCCGCTTTTCTGCCTGCATCGTGAAATGCTTGCTCTGCCACACGGGCTGCATCTGGGCCAGGCAGGCTCAGCCCTCGGGGGCACAGGTGGGGGGAGCTCTGCAGGCATTCAGCGAACGGCACAGCCAGGAAACGTGATGGATGTGCACACCCTGCGTTCCCAGCGCAGTCCCACCCTCCTCCCACGCCTGTCCTGGCTGCTCCCTCTCCCTGCTTCAAGGCTTATTCCGGAGCGTCCAGTTTCTCATCTTTCCAGCAGCAAGCGCATGTGTGGAGAGTCTCCAGGTGCCAAGGAGCCACAAGCCAGCTGCTTTTCTGGGCCTGCAAGAGTCCGGCTGAGAACTCAGTGTCCCAGGAGATGGGAGTCCTCCTTGAGCCATCAGGTGACACAGCTGTGAGCTGGGGCCGCCCCATCTGGAAACACTGTGCCAGGGAGGTCAAGTTAAGGGGAGTGGTGTGCATGAAGAATGCATCCTGCTCTGCTCAAGACACTATCATATTCCAAGAGATGATGAAGCCAGACATCCATTTTGTTTTGTTTCCCTTTGTGTAATGCTAAGCATTTCCTTTATATTTGTAATGCAAAACATTCCCCGCCCCCCTCTCTCTCACTCTCGCTCTCTCGCTCTCTCTCGCTCTCTGTTGGCAACGACTTGCACAACTGCATCGTGCAACCAACCTGAGGCACAACGCAAACAGCATGGATGGCTGGCACACACTCATGAAGGCACGCAACAGGTAAAGAACACTTGAATTCAGTCCTTGCCGCTAGAGTAGAAACTTTTCCACTGTGCAGTGCCTTGTGTTGAGGGGCAGCTTCGATGAGCTGTCCTGCTCCGCACCGCCCTGTACTTCTCAGTGGCAAACCTGCGGCCACCACTGCCACAGGAGAAAGCTGTAGCCATTCCCATCAGCTGGATGTTTCATGAGGTCTCGTAACTTCGCTTGGCTCTTCACGGCCGACGCAGACTTCCCCAGGCGAGAATGAGAATATTCCTTCACTTTATCTTGCTCAGTGTGGTGGCATATTTGGTCATCCCCCGAATCCTGACAGTAGTGATTGACCTTCCTGCTGCCCCCAGCTGAAATCCCACGTCACTCTCCTTCTCACTCAGCAGCTGAAAAGTCCAAATGCCATCGTTCGCCTACCAAGACCGTCAGGGTTTGGTTTTGTTTCGCTATAGCCGGTTCCGCTGCTACAAGACTGTGGTCTTTTCAGAGTGCGTGTGTGCATGTGTGTTCACACACGCGCATCGTCCCTCTGTGATCAGTCAATGGCACGCGGAGCTGGATGGGGACGAGCAGAGAGCATCCTCGAAGGAGGGAGAACGTTCGCTCTGCTCCAGTTCTGCTGCTGCTCCTGCCTGAAAGCAACTTGGTCCGAAGGCTCTGTCAACAAGCCGCTCGGTGCGGCTGGCTCAGAAGGCCGCAGAGCTTGGATTGGGACCTCTTCTGGGGAAACAGTCCAACGCACAACCAGCCACTCATTCTTGCCTCGTGGCTCCCGCCATTCGTCACTCACCATTCCTGGAGCAGGCCGAGTCTCTGAGCGGTGTATTTTGTGGCTCGTTGCACTGAATAAAAACAAGGCAAAGTTGCCCAGTTCCACTTTGGTCCGGCTCCAGAAGATCGCAGGGTGCCTTCAAAGCCCCCTTCCTGGCTCCCACTCATTTTGCCACAGGCCACAAGGAAAAGGTGAGGTCCCTCCGGACTCGGGTCTACCTGTCGGGGCTTTGCTTCGGTGTCTGGCTCATAGGGCCCCTTGCTCCAAGGGCACGGGCTCCTCTTGCTGCTTCTTGCGCTGCCGCTCCCTCTTGGCCCGCCAGCAGACCAAGGCGGCCACCAGCAGGCACACCCCGAAGATCAGGGTGGCCATGGAGACCACCTTGGCGATGTCCATCTTCGGCCCATTGATGGTGAAGGTGATGCAGGTGGCCGCGACGCCGATGACCAGAGAGACGATGCCGAAGGGGAAAATGCAGCGGTACCAGGACTTCTCCGTCCCTCCGGTGGCCAGGGCGAGCTTGTTCAGTGTGGCAGTGGAGTCCGTGGAAGCTGCCACTGGCAGCCCCGGCTTCCCTCCTTGCAGGCAAGTGAGAGAGTTGGACTTGCAGCCCATCATCCTGGCGGTGAGCAAGGCGGCCCGGCGGGTCAGCTGTGGCTCGGGCTCGGGCTCGGACCTCCGTCCGGCGCCGCAGCTCCCTCAGCGGGGCAGGGCAGCGGAGTGAAGCGAAGCCCAGTGCGCCGCCCCCCCTCTCATTTTGTCTGACAGCTTCTCTCTGCCGGCAGCTGCTCCGAGCGCCAGAGCCCCCCCCGCCCCGCCGTGGTGCTGAGCACTGATTGGCAGGCGGCGGCAGTGATATCACGGCCGGGGGCGGGGGCGCAGTTAACCGTTTCGCCAGGCGAGCGCAGGCAGAGCCGGGTCCCCGGGGAGCCATTCCGTGGGCGGGGGCTCGGCTCGGCTCTCCGCAGCTGGAGCCCTCCGTGGCCGCTCAGGTGACCCGGCAGATTTCAGTGCCTGCTTGGTGGTTTGCTGGTTAAGTGCCTGGACGCACGTCGGGATGCACCCGATCTTCAGTGGCACACCGCTTGGATGACCAAGGGAGATATGCGTGGCAAAGAGCCAGGAAAAGGGTGTGGGTGGGAGAGGGTGGACAGGAGGCCGTTGGTATTAGCAACTGGGCTTTCATTCAGTGTGCTTTTTGAGAACCGGCTTCTGGGAAACAGTGGGATGGAGCGGTTCCCTCAAGTCCCGCTTGTGGACTTCTGGGGGCCGCTGGCTGCGCACGGTGAGAGCAGCAGAAGGCCGGGGAAGGCGGGCCTTCCCGGCCCAGCGTGGCTTCTCTCGTGTTCATATGGATCATTGACCGACTAGCAGGTGGACCCAGCTTCACATGCGTTGGATGATCATGATTATGATTACGTTTGTCCCTGGCCTGTTTTCCTCTTGCAAGGGCCCCAAGGATGAGCTTACCGGATCCTCTTCCTCTCCGTTTCATCTCCACAACAACCCTGTGAGGAGGTGAGGTGGAGTGCCAGGGACTGAGCTTCATGGCCGCGTGTGCACCGGGGCCTGGACCTGCGCAGCCCCTCAGCTCTCGCCCTTCGCTTGAGCAACGAAGCCTTCGGGCAGCACAGGCGGCGTCTAAGCGGGGCTCATGGCTCACACCCCGTCCGAGTGAAGCCAATGCTCAGGGCGCCCACGGCCTCAGGTTTACCCGAGCGTGGGGGCTGACGGCAGCAGAGCAGAAGAGGCAGGTGCATCACTGCGCTCCTCAGGTTACTCGTCTCACCTGGCTTCAAAGGTTTTCGGCTGTAAAGCTATGTGCTGGATAGGAGAGGCCGCCCCTTGCGGCTGAAGCGGCAAGCTCTCCCCACATGGACTCATTCCACTGAAAACTAATGCTTTGAAAATGCAAAGTAACCCTATGGGGGGCGTGGGGGGTGCCCATTGGGCCCTGTTTGGATGCATACCAGGTTCCAAGTGAATTTGTTTCATGCTCTTGGACAGATGGGCATTCAGACACGCCCCTTCTGCTCTATTCTGCCTTCCTGGGATAAAACCAAACTCCAGCTTACAAATTCACCCACAGCAGCAAAAAACAAACAAGCCAAGCTAATGGTAAAATAGCTGGCAATGATAGCTATAGCTTAGCATCATAACACTTAACCAGAACATTAAAAAAAAAACCCCACATCAAAACCAATCCTTAACCATTGTGAACACACAACCAAAAACTGTTGTTGCGAGAGTCAGAACAAAATGATCTCCATTGCCCATTTAATAACAGGCAAAGAAGACTGAAGAATTTCTTGAGCAGCCATTCCATAATGTTCTTGTCACCACTCTTAAGTAGAAAAGCCAGCTAAAAATCAACTTACCATGCAATTCTGGCAATGCTGAGTCAGAGGTGGGTCCCATTGAATTCAGTGGGTCTTGCTCCCATTGCAGGTGTGAAATTTTGGATGGTCCTAATCAATTTTGCATGGTTGCTGCCTTTTCACACCCGTGGACCTGCACAGATATTTTTGGATTTGCAGAGAATTATCCTTTAAACTGCTGCTGCAAAGTAGGGACCCAACTGAAGAAAAGGGAAGATGTGCCCTGCCTCGGCTCCCAGGTGGTGTTCATCAAGGCTGCGGCAGGGTTTGAGATTAATCCTGTAATTACCGGAGTTCTTATTCTGGTGCTTGGCCAGCAGGTGGAGCCCTGGAGCTGCCCAGATCCTGACACCTCATGCAAGAGATGCAGGACTAGAAACAAAAAGAGGGAGAAAAGGAAATGAGAGGGGAAGCAAGCCACTCCTTTTCCTTCCCCACCTGTTTTCCTTGTGTGCTGTACCTTTTTACAGGATGAGAGCAAGGATGGTCTTGTTTTACAGACTGCAACGTCCTGCTGGGAGCTTTATCTGTATAACTAAGCTGCAAGATCAAAAACACTTTAATGGTACAGTCCTATTTATTTAGGAAAAATGGCTGGCTGAGGCGTGCTGGGAGTTTCAGGCCTTTTTCTGTCTAAATATGCCCTATATAACTTCCATCTGCCATCTTCACAAGGACCATCAATGATGGCCAAGGATGCCTGTCCTCTTGCGTGTTCAGTAGTGCAAAACTGCCATTTGCAAGAGGCCTGCTGAACAACAGAGCCGCACGTCACACTGCAGCCATGGCTTGTGGCAAGGAGTGTTCCCCAATTAACTGTGCAACTTGGCACATGCCCCTGGGGTGCTCCAAAGCAGAACACTGCACAGCGGGGTCCCTTGATTAGTTCCTTGCCTTCTGCTACACAGCTCTGCCATTCCTGCAGTGGACTAAGGCCAGGCCATCTGGGTAGACAAAAGAAGGTCCTGGAAATCAAGCAAGGGAAGGAAATGCTGGCGGGGGGAGGATTCATTCGTGGGGCGTGCCAGGCTCTCAAACTGTGGCCCAGCTGCCCTGGCGAGGGGACTGAGAAAGGCTGCCGCAGGGCCGTCTGAACGCATGGGCCTGATGGGCACTTGCCCGTGGGCCCCATACTAGTCTGTGCATGTTAACCCTTGGAAAACTGGAAAACTTCCAAAAATAACAGTAACTGTAGTTGTCATAGCGGCCCCAGTACACTGCTTTGCCTGGGGCCCATCATGCTGTCAAGACGGCCCTGGGCTGCCGTGCAGGTTTGGTGTGACTCATGGTGGCCTGGAGGGGGTAGAGGTTGCCTCTGTGCTGAGTTTATTGACATGTTGGTCATACAGCTTGGATTGCCATAGTAATTTATTTACTTGGGGTGGTTATATGTCTCCAGTGTTCCACCCCAAGTTCTTGGGATGTATATGGTTTCCTCTCCTCCCACTAATTCTCTATAACAAACTTGCAAGGTAGGTTAGACTGAGAGAGACTAACTGGACCAAGGCCAGCCAGTGAATTTACTTATTTATTAAATTTCTACCCTGCCCATTAGCCAAAGGACTCGCTGGGCAGCTGAATCTCCAAATCTTGTTGCTATTAAGGGTTTGAACCTGGGTTTCTTCAGTTCTAGTCTAGAAACCTATCTCCTGTACAAAACTGCTTTCTTTGCAGAGGCAACTACACATAAAGCTAATTAACAATAATGTGAATAATGATTATGTAGATCAGGCTTGAAGAATCTCCTTTGTTTTGTTACTGAACCTCAAGTTCTACCAGTTGGAGCCTGCTGAAAGACATTCTAGGATGACTGCCTAGAATGAAAAATGCTGGGCCCTGGAATTGGTTTTGTATTCCAGAGAACTGGATGGAGCCCACAGGCCTCCACACTGGAAGCCACTCCAGGTGAGCCAAGGTTTCTCAATTTCAGGAGTATATTTTAGGGCAGACGAAGGAAAGGCATTTTGTGGGTGCTGCTCTTAAAGAATCAGAGATCCAGCAGTAGATGCAGGCCTGGCCTTTGTCTGTCATGGATGGGTTTAGACCAGGGGTCGGCAACCCACGGCTCCAGAGCCACACATGGCTCTTGAATCCCCCACGTGGCTCTGTCGTTCACAGCCCCCGATCTGTTTCATAAATGCAGCACATATAGTATTTTTATACATAGCATAATGGTAAAAAATCCTTCTTGTGGGGAGGGGCCAACCGTGCCGGCTTGTCCCTCATTGATGGATGAATTTCAGTTTTTGCGGCCTGATGATGTGGACAAGGTGCTTGGATCGGTACGCTCAACCACCTGTTTAGTGGACCCATGCCCATCTTGGCTATTAAAGAGCGCCAAGGACGGGATTGTGCCCTGGATCTTGGAGGTGGTCAACGCCTCTGTAAGAGACGGCCGGGTGCCGGCCCCTTTAAAGGAGGCGGTAGTCCGGCCAGTCCTTAAGAAGGCTTCCCTGGATCCAGAGCTGGTCGCCAATTATAGACCGGTGGCCAACATCCCGTTTTTGGGCAAGGTGCTGGAGCGGGTGGTGGCGGGACAACTCCAAGCACTCTTGGATGAAACTGATTATCTGGACCCATTTCAGTCCGGTTTCAGACCCAGTTTTGGTACTGAATCTGCCTTGGTCGCCCTGTATGATGACCTGTGCAGGGAGGGAGACAGGGGGAGTGCGTCCCTGTTGGTTCTCCTGGACCTCTCGGCGGCTTTCGATACCATCGACCATGGTATCCTTCTGGGTAGACTGACGGGGTTGGGGGTTGGAGGCACTGCTTTACAGTGGTTCCGTTCCTACCTCACAGGTCAATTCCAGAAGGTGGTCTTGGGGGACTATGGCTCTGCGCCATGGCAGCTATGCCATGGAGTTACGCAGGGTTCCATTTTGTCCCCCTTGCTTTTCAATATCTACATGAAACCGCTGGGAGAGGTCATCAGGAGGTGTGGGCTGCGGAATCATCAGTACGCTGATGATACCCAGCTCTACCTCTCATTTTCCACCGATCCAGGTGAGGCAGTGGCTGTACTGAACTGGTGCCTGGCCGAGGTAATGGGCTGGATGAGGGCCAATAAACTGAGGCTCAATCCTGACAAGACGGAGGTCCTGTTGGTGGGTGGTTCGGGCTTCGGAGTGGGGGACCTGACCCTTGTCTTGAATGGGGTAGCACTCCCTCTGAAAGACAGGGTCCGCAGCTTGGGAGTGCTCCTCGACCCGGAGCTGACCTTGGTAGCCCAAGTGTCAGCAGTGGCGAGGAGTGCTTTCCATCAGCTTCGGCTAATCCATCAGCTGCGTCCCTTCCTGGAGTTCGACTGCCTAACAACGGTGACACACGCGTTGGTGACTTCCCGGTTAGACTTCTGTAACGCACTCTACGTGGGGCTACCCTTGAAGACGGTCCGGATACTTCAATTGGTGCAAAATAGAGCTGTCAGGGTGCTGATGGGGACTGGGCGTGGTTCTCATATCACCCCAGTTCTCCGTCAGCTACACTGGCTTCCCATTGAAGTCCGGGCCCAATTCAAGGTGTTGGTTCTTACCTATAAAGCCCTTAACGGCTTGGGTCCTGGTTACCTAAAGGAGCGCCTGCAACCGTATATGCCCTCCCGCCCCTTACGATCGGCAGCAGATGCTCTCCTCCGGGAGCCCTCTGTGAAGGAGGTGAAGAGAGTGAGTACCCGGAGGAGGGCTTTCTCTGCGGTGGCACCCCACTTATGGAATCTGCTCCCCAGAGAGGCTTGCCTGGCACCGTCATTATTTGCTTTTTGGCGCCAGGCAAAGACCTTTTTATTTAAGAAATATTTTAATTGTTAATTTATTAATTTATTAATTGTATTTATTAGTTTGTGAATTTTAGTTTTTGTTAGTTTTAATTGGGACTATGAGATGGGCCAATTTTAGTCTTTAACTGTAATCGGTAGGTCGTTTTGTGTTTTAAATTTATGTTGTATTTCATTTTGTACGGACCTGCTGTGAGCCACCCCGAGGCTAGCTGGCAAGGGGCGGCATAGAAATTTTTCAAATAAATAAATAAATAAATAAATAAATAAGATATATGCAGTGTAATTTTCATTTTAGAGGTCAAAAGAGTGTTGCGGCTCCCGGTGTTTTCTTTTCTGTGGGAAACGGGTCCAAATGGCTCTTGGAGTGTTAAAGGCTGCCGGCCCCTGGGCTAGACCTATGTTTTATCCACCTTCAGGGGCATGCTGGGCACTTAGAAGATTCAGGACAAAGGCCTGCAGGACATGGGCCAACATAACATCTGCACATACTGGTTTATATATGCAATTCAGCAATAATTACTAGGGTTTTTTTTAACATTATCAGGAGGAAAAGCCAGTGAATTTATTTCTTATCCAACTTGTCTCCAATAAATAAATTCTTCAATTGACTTTCCTCCGACCAAAATCATCCCAAACTGATGGACAAAGTCCCCCCCCCCCCAGCCGAAACTTAATTCCCATGCAGGGAAAGATGTGAGCAAGGGGGGTGGGCTTGTTGCAGCTTGGGAGAAGAAGGAAGTTAACCCTTCCTTCTCCAGCTGCAACCTCCCTTGAAAATGTAGCTGCATGACAATTAAGCTGAGGGTGAAAAACTTGGATTGGGACACTCCAGGCTCTATGGGATCAATTCAGGCCCCTGGTAAAAAGATTTAGGGCAGTGCGGGGGGAGTCCTTGACACCTGCCAAGTCCAGAACGTCCCACAAGAAACACTTGGTTCCTGGGCAAAGCTCCCATTCTTCTAACTCCAAATCATTCGCATCCCTTTCGGCATGCGAGAGCCCATTGTGCACAAAGGACACCCGGTGCTTGTCTGCTCCCATCAGCATGCTACTGCTCGCCTGCCCTGGCCCTCCGGAAGCTTCTGCGGTGGTCTGCTTTGATCTCCACCTTCCCACCAATGGAAAGAACATGGGGACTATGGGGACTATTGATGGCGCTCCCCAATTAGCCACTGCCATAACCGTCATCGCCCTTTTTAGTGCGTCCATTTCCATTTCTCTTTCGAGGAACTCAACCCATTTTCATGAATGGTGGAGGAAAGTGTGACAGACCAGATGGAAGTCTGCAAAAGCGATCGATGTGGTTGACACTGCAAGAGAACAGAAAGAAAGGAAACCTCAAGCTTAACTGAATCTATTCAAGAAGGAAAGTAGGAGCCTTGTATTCCGTGCCTGTGTAGAATCCAAAAGAGAGAAAACGAGAAACCCTGTACAAAGGTGAAGAATTCAGTGCCTCGGAGAGGGTGGGAAGTCTGGAAAGCTTCCCAGGACATCCTTTTGCAAGAGTCCAGCTTGGTGACTTCCCTTTCTTTTGCCAGACCCTTCAGAAATGGAAGGGAAAAACAGTCTCTGCTTGGAAAATCCAAATGAGGTGTCAAGGAAAATCACATCTTATGGTCTGAATGAAGTATATAAATTGGACTATATTTGCGAATTACTTCCACAATTCATTCTGCTAGCGATGTGGGGAGGCAGGAAGCCAAGTAAAGAACTGAAGCCACATTCGTGGATCACTAGAAGATCTGCTCCCTCCCTCTCTCCTCCTCCTTTGTATTGCTTTACAAATTCGTATTTTTTTAAAATGAAAAGCGGTATAGAAATAATATAAATAAAAATGGTAATCTAAATGCTGGAATTTACTAGCAGTAAGTCAGAATCACCCACAAATAAAAGAAAAAGGACAAGAAGACGATCACCAAGGTAGAGGTGAAAGCTGCATGGGTACCAGTGGTATACAGGATTTATTTATTACCTGTCTAGAGAATTTGTAGGCCGTCCATTACTGTCACCTCTGGACCGCTTACAACAACATTTCAACCCTAAGTAAAATAAGTTAACTGTTCCACACTGAGCATAAAGCTAATCCATTTAAAATAAATTAAATAAATCTTACACAATTAAAATCACTATATGTTAAAATATTGGTCAATAAAAATGTCTTGATCTGGCGCTGAAAAGCATATGACGGCGCCAGGTGGAGCACTCTAGGGAATTTGCTTTAATATGCTGTACCAACCTAGGCGTTGCTATCTGACCAGCAAACAGTGACCAGACCTGTCTGCTCCTGTGACTTTGGCAGTAGCTCGGTAAGAATCAGTGGGTGAAGCTTTTCGCAGCATGGAGAGCAAAGCATGTGCAGCTGTCAGGAGCACAGGAGCAGGGGAGGTCATAAGAAACTAGGTGCATCTCCGTGTTTCCACAAATGCTGAAGGACAAATGAATGTGCTGGAAAGAGATAAGTTGAAATCCTTTGCTGGCTGGAGCTTGGTAGGAGCTGTAGGACTCTTTCTGTCCGTCCGTCCGTCCTTCTCTTTCCATGCATTGGATGGTGCACTTACGTGCTCAAACGGGCTACCAGGAAAGAGGAAACCTTATCAGATCTGCATAATACTGAGCAGTATTTCAGGAAATTTCCAGCATATGGGAGAGGGGTGTCTCTGAACCTTTAGAAAAAGGGCCATCTTATACCCTGTGGGTGTAAGTCTATCTTCATGAACCCAAAGCAGCACCATCCACAGACAAGAGGGAGGTAACACCTGGCATGGGAGACAGGGAAGCCCTAAAGGGAATAGGAATCCCTAAATGGCTCAATGGGGATTGAGTATGTGCAGTGGGGATGGACTACGGACTGGCTGGGACATGGGACAGAAGCGCGCCATACGGCAACACTTTGTTGCAGATTCCCTGTGTACTATTTCATACTGAGGCTGTCCTTGGAGGACACTGTAGCAAAAAGGAGATCACAAGATGCAGCAAGCTTCCAGATATCCAGGGTTGTTTCCATGTCACAAACATATCATATTGTGGTTTGCAAAAGGTCAAACTGCATTTCTTGCTGGCCGAGTCTGGTTAAGATGTCCAAGTGCAAAAGGAAACAGGCTACTGAATCTTTAACAGACACGAAGAACCGATTTTAGCAGGTGCAGCTGGTCATCTTGGCTGATTAAAACCACAGTAGTTGAAAAATCCCTCTTATGAAAGACAGAGAAATCAACCCTTTCTCGCATCTGGTGTCCTCATTTGCTGTCGCGAGCAATGTAAGGAAGTATTTTTTTATTATTAGGAGCACAAACCTATTCCTGGTGCATCCTACTCCCATCTCCCCACACAGAGCAAACAACATCAGCACAGCTGGGCTTGTGTGACTCATGCTGCAGAGGGGGAAGTGAACACCTGACCCATCTGCAACCCACTGCACAAAGCTGCCACCAAGGTGGAAGGATTTACACGATACAGTACAGAACAGACCCGCTGGACCCGACTTGCGTCCAGGTAGCCCAGGGCTCCGTACGCCCAGTGGCAAACCAGCTGCCCACAGGATCCCTCCAGCAGGAAGGGAGCCAGGCCTCCTCCTGCCCAGGCTCCTCAGCTGCTGGGGCAGGCAGGCAGGCAGGCAGGCCACCTCTGGGGGAGCAGGGCGCCCACGGCCAGCAAGGCTAGTGGCCACAGGTAGCTTCTTCCCTCAGGAATCTGCCCAATTCCTTTTTAATGGCATCCAGATCAGCTTCTCATGGCAGCAGATCTCTCCGTTTAACTATACTCTGTGACGTACTTCCTTTAATCTGTCCTAAACCTCCCATTAACCAGCTTCAACTGACAGGGGAGGGGGGGAAATGTCTCCATTTTCTTCATCATGCATTACTTTAAACACCTCCATTGTGCTTCTCTTTCTTCACCTTTTTTCTAAGCCGAACAGTCACAATTGCAGCTGCTGGTTGCAGGGGAGCTGCTCCTGCCGCCCGATCATTTTTGTTGCTCTCTGTACTTTTTCCTACTCAAGAATGTTGTGCTTCAGGTGAGGAAACCACAACGGGACACAATATTTCAAAGTGCAGTTGCACCAAAGACTTGAATTAGGGAAATAATTTCTGTTCTGTCTCGTTCCTAATTATGCCCAGCATGGCATTTGCCTTCTTCACAGCAGCTGCACACTGGGCCAGGTTTTTCAGAGCTGTCCACCGCTACCCCAAGACCCCTTTCGTGCTCAGTCCCCGCTAGCTCAGATTCCATCAGTTTGCCTGAAATGGGGAATTTTTGCCCCATGTGCATTACTCTACACTTGTGTGTTGGAGCAAAAAATCCCAACGTCAAGTATTCACATCCCTTATACGAGTACAATGTTTGGTGTGGTAACAGGAGGGAGGGACAACAGAAGGAAGCCAAGATTATGAGACTCAGGAGCCCTCTAGTGGAAGCACAGAATTATCACGGGTCTTTGACTTTTCCAAAGCTCCCATTCTGAGATTTCCGTTTCGTTACAGCATGAACGTTTGCGGACTGCTATTTAAACATTTCCATATCTTTTTCATAGAAATCACGGAAATGCAGCAAAGGAAGCGTTCCTGTCACTGCACCAGGAAGTACCCCTGAAGGAAGGGGAACCTCCGGAGCCTCTCGGAAGAGGCTGCCTGCCTGGTGCCCTGCAGAGCAGCTCTCTGCGCTGCAGCTCTGCTGCCGTTCCCCCTTGAGCACTCCCCCCGGTTTTTCTGTGCTCTGGCTTCAGCGCAGAAGATCGCAGAACCAAAACACGGGTGCGCGTGCGGCAGGGTGGTGAATGCCCTCCCTTGATCCAAAGTGGCCTTCCATGTCCTCGCAGCTGCAGAGGCTGAAAGAATGAGCCAGGCAGCCCGCTAGTTCCAACGTGACTTCAGCCACGCAGGGCCTACTGAGCCGTAACACAGGAGACCCCAAGGATACACACTACTGTCAGCATACATGCTGTTTCACAAGCTGGCAGTGGACAGCCCTCGGTTCGCGATCGTTCTCTGCACGAAGGGCCGCCTGGCCCATGGCTGAGCTCCAGCTCCAGCTCCAGCTCCAGCTCCAGCTCCAGCTCCAGCTCCAGCTCCAGCTCCAGCCAAGTGGCCTGTGCCCAGGAAGGTTCTGGGGCACCGACTGAGCAAGCACACAGCAGGCCTGGTCCCAGCATCCCCCACTTGTGCCGAGATGGGTCGGACGCGACTCCGCAACCAGCAAGCAAGCAAAAGTGTTGGCATACTGGCATCTATGCTCCTATCGGCCCATGGATTTTTTCGTGACAGTCTGCCTCTTCTTTTGCCCTCTTTTGAAGTCCTCTGCACTATTTGGAACTGATCAAAACAGGAGCCAGAGAGAATATAATCCTCTGCTCACATCCTAGAAGGCCTCTGCCTGCCTTTAATGTATACGAGTCAAGTTGCGGAGAGATGGAAGGCAATCTTGCCTTTGTCTTAACAACACAGGAGCATCAGGAAGTGCAGCTCTGAAAATAGCACCACCATGCCACCTTCCTCCCCAACAACAAAAGCTCCTTGGATGGTGACGTTAGTCACTGACACTTCCCTGCTATTTTTGGTGCAACAGTGGGCCCACAGCCCTCCCTGATGTGCTCTGTCAAAGCATCTTGGTATCTCCATGCGTTGGAGGTGGAGAAGGAAGCAGCAGAAATGCCAGCAGCCTGCTTTGCCCAGTGCAGAAGGAGAGTGTGGGACGGATGCGGAGCTGGGAGCCTGCAGCTGGGTGGGGCGAACTGGGCTTCCCTGCCCCCTCCAGCCCAGACCTTAGATTCCATGTGTTCAAGTGCTCTGTGATGTTAGTCAAGCAAGTCAAATCAAACATCCATCAAGGGTCAGAAAGTACTTCGTAACCTTTCCTTTCTTGTCAAGACTTCAACTTCATGACGAGGACCTTGCCTCTGCTAAGCCACCTGACTTCTGCATGGTGGAATACCCTCCATACTCTGCATCTGTCTCTGAGGGAAAAGAGGAAACTGATGATGTAATTAATGCTGGATACAACATGCATCCCACTTTCCCACTGAAGAATCCCACTGAACACAAGGCTTGCTGCTGGATGATGCACTGAAATAGCATGGGACGTGTACCATTTAATTTCACTACATCGTTACTGATTCTTGCAATTACACCAGTTTTACTTCCCACAATATTTTTCGCACCATCAGTTCTGATGCTTTTCCATTTGTCCCAACTCAGACCAAGATTTTCTACTTATGTAAACACCTTCAAGAATGTGTTTTCTGCAGTTGTCATGCCTTTCGAATTCTGCAGTGCACACGATTCTTCTGGAATTCTGAAGCTGGAACCTATCCCAATAAATATTAGTAGCTGAACAGTGCGTATAATGTCATTGCTCTCATCTAATGTCAAAGGAAAAAGAATCAAAACCGTTTGCCTTGACAATCATATGCCACTCTTCTCCTAGTTGTTCAGCATGCCTGGTGACTGTAGATGCAGATACTCTTCTGCAACTAATACAAGATATAGGTGCATTTGCTCCATTACATTAACCATGCACTCAACAAATTCACCATCACTGAGTGGCCTTCCACTCTCAGCAATACACTGAGCAACATGATAGCTGGACCTCACAGTCAGCAATTTCTCCTCAATATGCTTTCTAAAACTATTTTGCTGCAAAAACATTGCCTTTTAAAGAGAATCCATCTTGTTTACTCACACCTATCCTTTATATATTGAGTAGCTCTTGTGGCAAGACTTAAAGAACCTTTTCATATTGTACTCCTTCAATAGGGTGACAGTTTCAAGACAAGGCAGGCAAACTGCTTTATCCTTGCTTGAAACACTCAGTCGTCCATTGTCATTAAAGACATGGTGCTCATCTGCAATTTCTCATTTCTTTGAAAGAATACTTTCTTTTGCAGACATCTTCTTCAGAATTTTTAACAGAACAGTAGTTGTAAAGTTCCAATATTAACTTTGAATAAGTAAAATATGAGACGTATAGTAGAGATCTAGCCCATATCCACCCCACTCTGGCATCTGTTCGCTGGAGATTTCCATTTTGACCGTGACACAGAAGAGAGGAGACCCCTGCAGTTCTCAGGAATATGGGGCCATATGCACAGGCTAGGAAGCATTTTAACAAATGGAATCTGGCCTATCAGGTGGCAGAGTTGCCATCCTAAGTATATGGAATACTCTGAGATGCATTTCTTAAAAAAACACTGCCTTGAGGTTTAAATCTGTATGTGTTAATACTTTACAAATTGGGTGCCCTCCACAAGGGGGCAGGTAAAGGGGGGATGAAAGAGCAGCCTCCCACCTGCAGCAGAGGCTGTGCCGCTGAGTTGGCTTCAGATTATGTGCGGGATGCACATACGCATTGCTGCCTGCCAGCCAAGCCTCAGTCATGAGAAGCAAAATGGCAGCCAGTGGAAGGGAACTTGGCTGGAGGAAGATGTGGGAAGGGGAGTCCCATAAGCTTCCCTGCTTAGAGAGCCCTCCTTCCCTCTCAACCCAGGGGCCACTCACCGGCTCCTGCAAGTGTCCATGAAAGACAAGTTGTACTACTACTGATGCTCTCCCGCAATAGGTGTATTCATAGGGACGCTTTAGTTGAAGCAAAGTAACAGTTACTAAAACTGGTCACAGAGCAGAAGAAAAGCTGGGCATTGCCTGTGCTGAGACACCAGCTGCCTTTGTCTCTCTCCAAATGTAATTTGGCAGCAGTCATTCCGTCAGGCTACTTGTACTGTTTCCATGACAGCTAGCTGTAAGAACAGCAACCTTAAGAACAAATGCTTAAGATTGCCCTTTTCCTTCCCCCTCTATCCTTTGTATAGCAGGTCTTTTAGTTGTGAGCCACTCAGGAAACTATTTTTATACAAAGGAGTGGGGTACAAATTCTGCACATAACCACAATGTGAGGCTTAAACATGGCCAGTCAGTTTTATAGGTGCCATACTTTCTGTACTGAAATGCAGGTGTGGGCCTTAACTTGCTTGCTTTACAGGATGAAAATTTTTAAAACACAGCAGAGAATGTCTAGACGGCCCAGCAAGCAGAATAAAATGAAGAAAAAAGAAAAAAAAAACCTAGAGAACTAATTTAATGTCCTCTGACAGAACAAAAGATAAAAAATCGAACATTTTGAACTGGCAACCCTAGATATTGAACAATAGAATTTTGTTGGTGGCCTCACATTTCAGCTTCCCCCCTAACATTCCTCTGACTGATGACTAAGATGCTTTTGCCAGAGCAACACTCACATTTGCTGGGACTTAATAGAAATAACAGGAACAGGAGAAGCGATTAAAATGTCACAGCTCTGTCAATGCCAAACTTTGCAAAGCACTGCTATTTTCCATGCTCCAATCCAGCTTTAATGTGGTACCATGTCAGAGAAGGCTGTTCAGTCAAAGCATGGCTTTGGGCTAGAATGCCTTTAAAGTCACAAAAATTGATCAAAAATGATGAATCAAGTTCAACCTTTCTTCAAACTTAAAAGAAAAAAAAGGTAATAGTTCTTTATGAAGCGTTCCTTTTTCTAAGCCAGTGTTATTAGGTCTTCTGAATAACGCAACATGTGCTGAGAACACAAGCTGAGGTGGCTGAAAACACTAGATTTTAGAACGAGGGCTCAATCCAAACCCAAGTAAAGTACAAAAACTGAGAATCAGAGATCTCTGTGGGAACGTTATAGGTGTGATGACTGGTGAACCCAACTGCTTCCTGGCTCTGTCAGTCAGGAGGATGTCGACGGATTGTGTCCTGTGCCAAGTGAACTGGCAGGCCCCAGTGACAGGAATGAAAGCCAAATCAAACCCACCAAAAGAGGCGTGTTTTCTTCCGCTTTCAGAGCAGTGCCCTGAACTGAGGGAGCTGCAAAGTTCTTACGCAGAGTAGACACATGAAGAATGTGCTTGAATGGAAGTGTCTGTTTTCCCCATCAATTCAAGCGAGCTCCCTGAATTCAAGGAAGGAACACAATCGCAAGAGCATTCTTTTCTACCATGTTGATGTGAGCACTCTTAATCGTGGATGATATAAAGCGCTTGTCAGAGCAGTGCAGCAAACACTGACATTAAACGGAAAATGCAAGCTTCCCCCACGGTTCAAGCGAGCACCACATGTTGTCTCACTGTTCAGTTCTATGCTTGGACTGGGGCTTTAGGGGGCATCACTCTGAATTTGTTTGTTTGAAGAGACTGGCAGCTTGTGATTGTGCAACCAGCTCTAACTCGTTTTAAGTGGGTCTTCTCAACAGTGACACGATCGTGGCGTTCCCCTTCTCCAGATCTACAGCTGCAGTCACTTCCGTCACAGCTTCAGTGGAGTGTTGCTGTGCGCCCTTTCTCTGTGTGGGTTAGTGTTGCAGCTCATTGCTCAAGGCTCGTCCCACACCTTGCAAAGGATTAGAAAACAGACTCCTCCTGAGTCAGGCATTTCGTTCGTTTTTCTGTATTTTTCGAAACAGTCCTATCCCGTCTCGTATTTGCAACAAGTCTCAAGACTTTCGTAGCTCAGCAAACAAGCAAATTCCATAAACGTGAAAGGCCATCCTGTGCCGCTCTAATGCCTGTTCTTCCCTCCCTCATTGTCCCTCCCAGGTGAACTATAATGAGCTTATTTCCTATGCAGGGTGTGCCTGTTAATAGTCTTGAGGTCATTGAGCAAATGTCCTGCTATCCGATCTCAGCCCCCTCCTCGTTTTGGCCAAGGAATTTCCTTTGTTGCATTTTTACCCTTCCCGTTTCCTTCTTTCACATCATCCTTTCATCTCTATGGACCACTCTTGTTCAGGGTGCCAGCTATGTCCCGGATGCTCCATTTCAGGATGGACGACTTGAGCTCTCCAGATCTTTCGGCCTTCTACTTCTGTCAGCCACAGCCAACTGGAGCAGGGGGCAGTACTTCAGAACCTATTCGCAGGCTTTTAAAATGGTTCTATTTCTGACAGTAGTGGTAAGAGTGCTGGACTGGGAATCGGGAGATCGAGGTTCTGGTCCCCACGCACGCACTGGGTGACCACTGGCCCTTGCCCTGACCTACCTCACAGGGTTGCCAAAGGATAAAACGGAAAGGAAGATGATCAGAGAAGCTGCCTCTCCTTCCTTGCAAGGGGAAAAAAGCCAGGCTGTAAATTTGATGTAATAAATCATATTCTATATTTTTATAGTTTCTGTAAGCACATTGATATCGCAATGAAAAGTGGAACATAACTTTATTAAATAAATATATTTGAGAGAAGTAAAGAGAGAGCCTGCCTCAACTTTCTTTCAGGCAAGGGGAAGATTCCAGAAGTATGAAGTAATTTTATTTGCTTCGTAAATGCATGGGAGGGAAAATGTTGCTATTCAACCTGAGATCAAGCGTGGCTGCTCATGAAAGAGGCCAAGTGCCTTCCTTACTGTGCACGTTGCCGGACATCCTGGACAGGCCCCCAATCAGCTGGGCAGCTCCTCATCATGAACAAGCACAGGGAAGCGCATGCCCCCTTCACACAGCAGTGTGTAAACAGCACGGTACAAGTATGCCGTGGAGCCTTCCTGAACGATTCCCGGTTCCAGAAGTGGGAGGAGCTCAGCTTCCATGGCCTGCACACAAAGAGGAAAACATTTTACTTTTGACTAACCTCAACAACTCTAAAGACACCTCTAAGGCAGGCTCAGTTGGTGGAATCATGGGAGGCAGTGTGGTGTAGTGGTTAAAAGCACACGACTGGGACTCGGGTGATCTGGGATCTAGCCCTTGCTCAGCCATGCCATGACTTTGCATGACTTTGGGTCAGTCACAGACTCTCAACCCGACCTACCTCACAGGGCGGTTGTTGAGGGCATGAGAGAGTGAGAGCAGCAGGAGAAAGAGCTAAGATCTAAATGGACGGAAGGATGGAAGGAAGGAAGGAAGGAAGGAAGGACGGAAGGGAGGGAGGGAGGGAGGGAGGGAGGGAGGGAGCCTTTTCTGTGTCAGCCCACCAATTCTGGAACAATCTTTATACTAAGGTCCACCTGGTGCCAAGATAAAGAGCAGTCATGCTGGGTCAGACCAGGGTCTAACTAGTCCAGCAGCGGGGTCAGTAGTTTTAACAGACCTAGTTGTCCTAACCTGTCTTAGTTGCTGAAGTCATGTAAAATTTGATTTTAAATTCTTGATAGTAAATGATAAACATACCATAATATTTTACTATTTTATATTGTAATTTATTGCATTTTATTAATTGCTATGCACCACCCAGGGAGTTTCAGGTGGTGGATAGTATGGAAATAATATACACATGTATATTTGCATTTATATATTAACATACATTTATATATACTTAATTCTTGTATACCACCTGATTTAACAACTTCTCTAAGAGGTTTCAATACTAAAATATTTAGCTGGATATTTAAATTAAATATTTAAAAATTAATATACTGAAACAATTACAGCTACAATAAACATAGATACGCAAACAGGAAAAAAAATAAAACAGCAACAGAAAACAATGAAATGGAGCAGAAAAATGCTAATCGAATATAAACCAGGGAAAGTTGTGTAAACAGATTATCTGTTCAGGAGGCATTTGAAACTGAATGCATTTGTTGTTCCCCAAACCACACAGGGGACAGAGTGCCATTCTCTGTGTGTACCTCCAAAACAGAACATTTCTGCAGAGGCTGAGAACTGCAAGAAATACACTGAATCCGCGTGGGAGGGAGATCCAGCGCACTCCTTATGGTCACCTGACTGCCTTTCCCCCAGCAACCTCCACTAAGTGGGTCCCGAGCCTCCCACAAAACCAGCCAAGCCATAAGAAGGTATGGTGAAGGGAGCGAAAGCTCCCGAGCCTGCTCTGTCACCATCACCAAATGCAGACCCAGCGGAAAGCTACCTTCTGTATTTCAAGTTGCTTGTGCAGCATCGCCACCTTCAGTTTTAAGACTTCCATGTCCTCCAGTTCTTTCAAGCTGGAGTAAAAAAGCAGGGGGGGTGGCCCCACCGTTTCTACGTCCCAGCACATCTGTCTCCCAAGGGAAGCACAGCACGCGGAGGAACATTTCTGGCTGCAAGCTGACGCAGGGGCAAGCAGCTTGGAATACGACTCCATCGCTGTCAGGGCAAGAAGGTACAAAGAGATGGTTTGTTAAGTTGGAGGACAGACACAATGGCTCTTTTCCCATCTCTGAGGGTCTCTCACATGGAAGAGGACAAGGACCTGCTCCCCACTGCCCAAACGGTAGGATTTGCTCTACTGAGCTGAGGTTGCAGGAAGGCAGACTTCCGGGGAATGTGAGGAAGCACATCTTGGTGGTAAAGAACAGCCTGCCAATGCCCCTTATTAGTTGGGAGTGGGGTGAGGTGGGGCCCTCGCTGAGGTTCCTCAGAAGCCAAGGCTGGGCAGCTGTGCGTCAGGGTGCTCTAGCACTGGACCTCTGAGCTACAGCCTGGCTTCCCCCCACACCGCTTTGCCTGCAGGTCGCCCTGACAGTTGCCTGAACGGCACCTATTGCCCAAATATTTCCAACTAGGCAGCACGAGGAGTCTAGGCCAGGGGCGTAGGAACTGTCCACCGGGGTTCCCCAGGCAGCCTGCGGGGAATCTTGCAGGAATGCCCACTGCCCGAGCACATCCTGCTGCTCTCTCTGCTCTGCGCTGAAGTTTGTGGCAGGGACTCTGCCCCCACAGGAAAGGTCACCTGCTTTCCTCTGGATGGTGCCCAGGGGGGCAGGCATAGCAGCCCCAGGCATGCAGTCTCCCCCCCCCCCCGCTTCAAGAAAGGAATTCTGCACTCCTGCGCTAGTCCAGCGGCCCAGAGAGGCCAGCTGCATGTCCTTGCTAAGGCCAGGCCTGGGGGCAAGAGCCCTCGCCTGCTTGTTCCTCCCAAGGCAAAGGCCTGCTGACTCGGGCCCTGGGAAATCCTCACAGGCGCCCTGCCTAAGGGACAGTGGCACAGCTCTGCTCCATGGAACTGCCGAACCCCTTCCTGCCACTGACGAAGCCGCTGCTTCCACCACCACATTCTGGGCGGTGAAGGCCATAGAAACAGAGCGAGTCAGAAGGGGCCTCCTGGGCCATCTACTCTGACCTCCGGCATCAGCCACACGGTGACCATGTCGTTGTGCAAGAACTGTGGGTCAGTCTCAGGCACCCAATGTGCACGTGTGAAGAACGTGCAGAATTTACATTCAAAGGCAAGTTGACTAAACTCACAGACACCCTGAAAAGCAATCCGACAGTAAAGTCTGCATTTTCCAGAGTTTTGTAACACATATTGCAAATAAAAAAATTAATTCAGAAAAGCAGATAATACAGTAAAATGTATGTCAGAAATGCTGCAAATGGAAGTCAACCCTCCCTAACCTGTACTCTCCCCGTGCTGGGACTACCGCTCCCAGCGTTCCTGACCTCCAGCCATGCTGCTTAGGGATGATGGAAGCCCATTTCTGAAACGTGTGGAGGGCGGCCCCAGTGGGGATGGATGCCATAAACCCCATCAGGTCTTCCGAGGCAAACACTGGAACTAAGTGGGTGAGTCTAACAGCGGGGGGTAAGCAGGCAAAATGAGAGTGCGTTGAGGCAGCCCTAGGGCACCCCATATCCCGTATTTTATTTATTTAGTAAAGCGATGCTAAAATATAGGTGCTCATAATGGTAATATTACAACATCCTACAGAAACTTCCATCACTAAAAACAATAAAATAAACTCGATCACAAAGGGCCATTGTAAATAAATCCATCGGCTACTGACCTACACACCACTTGTCCTTATTCCACCCACATATTAACGGGGGCCACATGATCACAACTCTGTTTAACACAATACTAAATCTAAGTTTAAATAGTTAACGGAATCCAAGTAATGAAATGATAAACAGAACAAAATGAAATACTAAAAAATAACAGAACACAAATGATAGCAGTAACTCTTCCACAGCAGCCACAATTACATATGTGTGAACAATGTCATTTAGTCAATGTCACCTTCTCTCAGCTGGTCCACTTTGGCCAGGCTCTCGTCTACTACGGCTTGCAGGCCCTCCAGAGTTAGGAGACTCTCGTATTGCCTCTCCCAGGCTGGGTTTTCTCCAAGGAAAGCTAAGAGGGAAGCGAGAGCACAGGTCTGCGGCCCGATGGAAGCACTCAGAGAAGACAGCATCAACCTCTCCATGCACATGTAAACAAATACACTTAGAATAGCCAATACATGAACATCAGTATGGATTGAAAGGGCTTATAAAATACAATGGTAATTCATCACATGCACACACAACCTGAATTCTCTTCTATTTGAAGAAAACATTTTAGCATAAGAAGATGCCTTGCACTATTGTTAGACGATTGGATCTTTTAACCTACTACTAGCAAAATCCTGACCAGCAACCTATCTTAAACTCACCTCTCCAGAATCTCAGGCAACGCTCTTTCCCAACCCTGCTTTATTTATTTTGAAGATTTATAGCTAATCCAGTGTTGCAAGCAGGGATGGCCGAGAGGCATACTTCTCAGCAATTTGTAGACCTGCCTGAGCCCGTGACTCGATTTTTTTTAAAACAAAGCAATATTTAGGTCTGAACTAGACTGTTAGAATCCCTGATCTGAAGTGCCTCAGATGTCTATTTGTACGTGTTGTAAGACAGTCATTCTGGTATGACAGGGAGGGGTTTACTAAGTAATTGGCTCCACTCCCCAAACTGCCTTTGTTGCACCTGACTCATGTGTGGACTTTGGGGTTGTGGCACAAAACAAAGTCAGCCTTGCAAACCTGACAGTTGCCTCTCTGTTGCATTCGCCTTGAAGATCAGGCTGCAACAGCTTAACGCCTGCACAGACACATCAGCAATCCCGGGTCCTCAGGGCCCATTGATGCAACAAGAGATCTTTTGCCGACTGTGGCTCCAAGGGCTGAAGGAAGGGAAGTCATGCTCTTGGCAGCTGCCCCTCCAGCTGAGCACTGCGGCCAGGATGGCCTTTCCTGCTGTGAAAGTCTTGCTGCAAGACGGGAGACGCAACCTCCCAGTGGCTGCCAGTCCGCTGAACAGTTTCTGCTTTCCTTCAGCTCTAAGGACTGTAAGTGGTATCTTAAAGTGAGATCTCGCTAACACCTCCCTCCTCGTGTTGGAGACTGCACCATCTACATATGCAAACTATGGTCCAAAAGCCCCTACCCCCTTTAAAAAAATACACTGAAAAATGTATTGTATAAGGGAAGCCTGCAGGGAGGCATTTCCTGAAAGGACCCCTACAAGAACTACTGTTTGCACCTGCTTTTTCTTCCTCAGCATCTTTTCCTTTTATACTCTGACTTTTAAGTGTATTTTTAAATATTTCTATACCACTTGTCACATACTACACACCAAGACAAGATGCAATAATGAAAACATAAATTGTTTGAAGATTAAGCTAATTTTTTTTAAAAAATCTGATGCAGCAGTTATGCTCCACTGCAGATCTAGAAAACTCCAGCAAAAGAGGGAAAAAACATTTTTATCCACCGTCTGTGGATTTCTTACCTGAGGTCTCTGCTTCCATGTGCTGGCTCACCAGGATATGGACATCATGCAGATGCATCAGCTCTTTTCTCACCTCAGCTGGGCTAAAAGCTGGTGACGGTGAGCAGAACTAGTCATGAGCTTAAGAAAAAGAGGGCATGGTCGTGTGTTTTTTCCCGAGAGAGGCAGTAACCAAAAAAGAGATGCTTTCTGTTTGCAATCCTTTGCCGTCTGCTTTCCAAAACTAAATAGCAAGGTTAAATGGCTTGAGGTTAAGACAGATACACGTGTGGATTTTCTGACATTTCTGGTTCTCTTTGAAGTGACTGCGTGGAACTACGAGTTTGACCGATAAAGTGGCACTTGATGTGTCTTTCAGTTCCCCTGCTCTAAATGATCTCCCCATTGGTCCCATGGGAGTTGCGTGGAACATACAAAAATACATGTATGTGCTTTTGTGTTGTATGTAAAAGGACATGCAACAGAAATGCGTATCTGTTGTCTTAGAGCCACAGCCCAAGAAGGAGTAACAAGCGTGTGTGTGGGGGGTGCATTTAGACGGGAACAACTGCGTGGTAAGAAAGGGTGAGACACCCCACATCACTCCTCTGGTGAAATTAACCGGAAAGGGGGGGGGGAAGGGCACGCCTGATTCAGTCGCTGCACCTCTTTTTTCTCCCCCTCCCGTTTTCCACACACGCACACACTTGGAAAATGCATGACTTCTGTGTAGAAGATTGACTAAGATACATTCACTTGACATCTCAGGTTGAGAGTTCCTTAAGTATTTCAACTTAGAAACCCATTTTGCTTCTATTTTACACTTTAGTGTGACATTAAAGCCAATATGCCTGGAGAAAGGTTCAAAGGTTGATGGTTTTGCTCTTTTAGAAATATCACCCCTACTTTCTGGAGTGGGAGGGGGGGAGATGCTGAATCAAAGAGGAGATTACTGATGCTGATACAGCAAAATAAAATAACCTGAAAGCAATGAGCCACTCTGCAGTAATATTGATTACCTCACAGAGTTGTTGCTGTGATAACTGCATTTAGTCTCTTGGAAAACACAGCCACTCTGCAGTGGTATTCTTTAAGACTGCACATTTATTTATTTAAGATTGTTTGTATGCCTTTAAGCATAGAACCTTTTAAAACAATAAAAATATGCAAAACAAACAATAGAATAATCAATAAACAAATATTCAATAAAAATTCCACACGAAAACAAAAACATCTTTTTGTTTTGTTTCTTTCTTTGTTCTCTGTAAGCCATCCAGAGACTTTTAGTAATGGGAAGCAAAGAAAAATATAAACAAACAAACAAACAAACAAAATCTACAGACCACAGACAATGGAAAGGCTAACAAAAGCACACAAGTCTTCAGAACCTTCTTGGGCACCCACAAAGACGTTTGTCAAACCCAAGACAGAAGCCAGTTCCAGGGCTGAGAGACCAGTACTAAGAACTCTTCTCCCTTGTACTTAGCAGCCTGATTTATTTATTTGGGATTCTTGTATGCCGCCCCATTCGCATAAGCCTCGGGGCGGCTTCCAACAAATAAATAACAATACAAATATATAAAAACTGGAAACATCCAGGCAATGAATTAAAACCAATAAATAAACAACTAATTAAAATAACGTTTAAATAAAGGTCTTGGCCTGGCACTGAAAAACAAATAACGACGGCGCCAGGCGGACCTCTCTGGGGAGTGCATTCCATAAGTGGGGCACCACTGCAGAGAAGGCCCTCCTTCGGGTACTCACCCTCCTAATATCTTTCACGGAGGGTTCCTGGAGAAGGGCCTCCGCTGCCGATCTTAGGGAGCGGGAGGACAAGTATGGACGCAGGCGCTCCTTTAGATAACCAGGTCCCAAGCCGTTTAGGGCTTTATAGGTAATGACCAGCACCTTGAATTGGGCCCGGACTTCAATGGGGAGCCAGTGAACCTGACGGAGGACTAGAGTTATGTGAGAACAACGCCCAGTCCCCGTCAGCAACCTGGCAGCTCTGTTTTGCACCATCTGAAGTATCCGGACCATCTTCAAGGGCAGCCCCACGTACAGCGCGTTACAGAAGTCTAATCGGGAAGTTACCAATGCATGTGTCACTGTCACTAGGCAGTCGTCTTCCAGGTAGGGACGCAGCTGATGGATTAGCTGAAGCTGATGGAAAGCGCTCCTCACTACCACCGACACTTGAGCTTCCAAAGTCAGCTCCGGGTTGAGAAGCACTCCCAAGCTGCGGGCCCTGTCCTTCAGAGGGAGTGCTACCCCATTCAGGAGAAGGTCCAGGTCCCCCATCCCGAAGCCCGACCCACCTACCAACAGGACCTCTGTCTTGTCTGGATTGAGCTTCAGTTTATTGGCCCTCATCCAGCCCATTACCTCGGCCAGGCACCGGTTCAGCACAGCCACTGCCTCACCTGGATTGGTTGAGAATGAGAGGTAGAGCTGGGTCTCATCAGAGTACTGATGATTCCACAGCCCACACCTCCTGATGACCTTTCCCAGTGGTTTCATGTAGATGTTAAATAGCAAGGGGGACAAAATGCACCCCTGTGGAACTCCATGGCATAACTGCCATGGCACAGAGCCATAGTCCCCCAGCACCACCTTCTGGAATCGGCCATTGAGACAGGAGTGGAACCACTGCAAAGCAGTGCCTCCAACTCCCAATCCCACTAGCCTATCCAGAAGGATACCATGGTCAATGGTACTGAAAGCCGCTGAGAGGTCCAGGAGAACCAACAGGGACACACTCCCCCCGTCTCTCTCCCTGCACAGGTCATCATCCAGGGCGACCAAGGCAGATTCAGTACCATACCCGGGACTGAAGCCGGACTGAAATGGGTCCAGATAATCAGTTTCATCCAAGAGTGCCTGGAGTTTTCCCACTACCACCCACTCTAACACCTTGCCCAGGAATGGGATGTTGGCCACTGGTCTATAATTGGTGGCCATCTCTGGATCCAGGGACGCCTTCTTTAGGACTGGCCGGACTACCACCTCCTTTAGAGGGGCAGGTACCCTGCCGTCCCTCAGAGAGGAGTTGACAACCTCCAGGATCCAGGCCTCTATCCCGTCCTTGGCTGTCTTGAGTAGCCAAGATGGGCAAGGCTCCAGTAAGCAGGTGGTGGAACGTACTTGTCCAAGCACCTTGTCCATATCATCAGGCCGCAATAACTGGAACTCATCCATAAATTTTGATGGATCAAAAAAAATGGGTCAATCCATGATTGCTCTTAGCAATGGGCAGGTAAGAAGATGAGCATGCGGAAAAGGAAACAAGCTAAATGGAGCCTCTCTGAAAGCTGCTCTGGAGTCACCCAGGTCCAAACCCAGGTAAGAAAGGTGCACACAGGTTGCCTTGCACACCTATCAAGTCCCCCTTCTAAAGCCCAGACTAACAAAAGGATACTGTTGCTTGCAACTTTTCCATGAAGCGAGCTTTGGCAAGAGCTGCATCCGGGCTTGTTTGGCAAAGCCGGCACTTCTCCAACAGCCTGGGCATTTTTAACAAGAAGCAGAATTCCGGGGTGAGAACAAAGAACCAGAAAGGGTTGGGATAAGTCTGAAAATTTGCACCGTTTTTTAGCAGAACAATGGATATTTTATTTTACATTCAGCTTGTGTTCTTTTGCTTGTTCCAAATTCAAAGTGCTGCAGACAATCCATATCCTAGGTTTTTATTAGGTCACTTCGATTTACGTGTTCCAAGTGGCAAGAAAGATGAATTATTTGGCTATTAACAAATAATAGCAAGAATGCACTTCAATGTATGTGTTAATTTTATTTTGTAACTTGAAAGCTGCATGTGGGTTCAGTTTTAGCAGCGGGGCACAGCTATATCATCTGAATCCATAATTTGATGCAGCCCCCGGGCTTTGGTTTCCTATGAAATGCACAGAATATGCCAGATGCGAACACATGGATTCATTTATCATTTTTTGGCTGATGCTTCTGCTCCATTAACTCCGATTCTAGGTGCACTCAGATCACCAAAAGCCATACCGTGACTGCATAAAGACACAGCATGTAGGCCCTATTATTATATGGGGGGCAGTATTGACTCTGGTCGCAGGCTACCAATCTTCTGCATCACAGGGAACTAAAGCAAGACGGCTATGGCGATCTGCTTTCCTGCACAGCCGCTGCTGGTGTTGCATAAGCTTTGAGACCAGGCTATAAACAGAAACTCCCATAGTCGCTGAGGCGGAGAAGGGTCTGACAGCACAGCCGATAGTCAGGAATGCCAGGAGTTGAAGTTCACAGCATCCACGGATCTACTTTCTGCCCTCACACCCAGCAGAAATTACCTCCACCATCACACGCTGGAAGAGACCAGTGACCTCTAAGAGGAAAATACTAAAGGCAGCAGGGCAGAACATTCTGGAACGCAGAACATTATTTCGAACATGCAAAGTTGTCACCCTATCAGCACCTATCAAACCCATTTGTTCCTCAGCTCACATTCTGAGCATGCGCTTTGCATGCGGTAAGTTTCTAGGTGTGACCCCCAGCTGGTCCAGCTCTACAGAACAGGTAGCAGATGATGGAAAGAGCTCTCAGTGCCTGAAAGCCTGAAGAGCCACTGCCAGAGGAGCAAACAATACTGGGCTAGGTGGACACACTGGCTGCGTTCACACAACATGGCAAGCAACCCTGCATGTTACCATGGTTCAGTTTTTTTTACCACGATCTACCCAAAATGTCTCTCCCTGCTCAGTCCTCCTGCTGTTGGCATGTATCCCATCAGTCACTGTACCTGAAATTCAATCCCAAGGAGCCTATGTCACCTGCCCCTTCCTCATTGGTCCACACATAGAGGCAGGATGGCTTGAGTGGCTCCTGCAATTGCTGCTCTTGCCAGGGGACTCTGTGGTAGCTATATACCAGGACTATGGAAACCATGATCCTGGGTTCAAACAACATGACAAGCCACAGTGGCACAGAGAAAACTTGTCATGGTTTTTAAAGACCAATCATGGCATAGTGAAAGGCCATGGCTGGGTTCAAACAACATGACAGACCAAAAATGGTAAAAAACCCACCATGGCTTGTTGCACTGTCTGCCCTTGTATAAGGCAGATACAAGTCAGAACAAACAATACTGGGCTAGCCAGACACACCCTCCCACCTGGCAGCTCTCATGCAAACGGTCAGAAGAACGAAAGGCCACCACGCCCGACCTCAGCCAAGTGAAGATTTGACCTCAAGTTTTCAACTCTGTTCCACATGCTGGGTCCTATGATATGTTCCACGTGTGGGTGTTCTAGAAGACTGCCCTGCCCCGCCAGTCCCCCAACCTCTTTTGCAAAATAACTCAAGCTGGGTTCTCCTACGAGAGCGCCACCTCTGGGGACCCTCCCATCCATTTGCAGAGAAGTTCCGATGTTGAAGCAAGGCAGCTTGGACGATTTACCTGATATACCTAGAAAAGGCTTTCCTGTAAGGGAGCGGTAGCTTCAGCGAAGACCTGCAAAGAATTGATTTGCATCAGCAACTCTGTGTGCAAAGTCACATCGATTCAGAAACTAGCAAAAACCATACTGCTTTATCTTGGGTTTTAATTCAGACTGAGACTCAATATGGTGTACTGGTTAAGAGAGCAGGACTGGGACCTGGTTTCCAGTTCCCACTCAGCCATGGAGCCAACTGGGTGGCTCAGAGCCAGTCACAGACTCTCAGCCCAGCCTACCTCACAGGGTTGTTGTGGTGGGGATTGGACTGAGAGCAGGAGGAGAATTATGTAAGCCACTTTGAGTTCTTTAACTGAAAAGTGTGGGATATACATCTAATAAATAAATACATAAATAAAACTCTAATAATCCTATCTAGCCTCACCTTCTGGTCGCACAGTAGCCAATGAGCTGCCCGGAAAAGCCCACAAGGGCATTGGTGCAATAGCAAATCACCCGCTTTAGGAGAGTCAGCTGTCCTTGCACAACCCAGTTATAACTTTCATACCACGCCAATTGCAACTCAAGCTTTTCTGACACCCAAACTTTAGACCATATTATTCTGATTTTGTACCAGCTGCATGAGCTCCCAGTCTCTGTTTAAATGCTAGCACTGGCCTTCAAAGCCTTCCAAATGCTTTGAACTAAAATCCCCGATCATGGTTATGCTGGCTGGACCTTATGGGAGCGGTTGTCAAGTTGCCAGTTACTACTCCAGCCTTCCCCAATCTGATGTTCTGTGTTAACTACAACTTCCAGGCTGAGTCATGGAGTTCTTACCAGGAACTTACCCCTTTTCTTGGAGAGTGGAAGTTCTGGAAGTTGTGCCCATCCCTGGGATGCTTCCTCTCGTACGGTTCTGTGAAACTAGAGATTCCACAGCAGGTTCCTTATTCCCTGCTTCAGGTAATGGTGGATCAGGACCTGCAAAGTCTGACCCATCTGCAGAATTCCCTGATGAAGGGCTTTGTTTTGCAAGATGTGGGGATTTGGAAGAGTCCAGTGGCCTTCCAGGTTCTCCAGCGGCAAAGACCTTTTCATGACCTGCTCTGCTTATTTTTATAGGCAATTTGGCTTTTGGGGAAGCAGCTCCTTTGGCTGACCTTTTCTTCTCAGGTACCTTAGCAACTCTGGAGCTCTGCTGAGGTAGCATTTTTGCCTGTGGCCTTCTGCCATCTGGGTCAGTCCTGTAGGGAGCTTTCAGCATGTACGCTGTGGGCTTTTTGGAAGGCACGGCCTTTCTAATCACAGAGGACACCTTGGCAGTCTTAGAAATGCTCTCCTTAGAATTATCCAATTGCTGTTTTAAAGTGTCACTTATAACAGGCTTCTTGGCTGCTGCTTTCTCACCTTCTGTATCCTCACAGGGAGCCTGATGGAACTTTGACCGGATTCTTAATGCTTTCTCCAGGGCTTTGTTAAGTAGCTCTAGTTCTTCACACTCCTTGGCTGAGGGTTCGCTATCTACAAATGCAGAGTCAAAGTGTCATTTATACTGTGGTGCAGAGTGAAATTTTTCCCAGGGCTTAATTTTTCTGCAGAAAAAAATCCTTTTCTTTAGTTCATTAGCAACAATCAAGGGATGACAAATACAATATTAGGCAACCATGGCAGTTTCAAAGTTGTAATTAATTTTTCTGCAAGTATTAGACCCAAGGAGTACACAATAGAATAGGTCAATGTCACTGAAATACATTTACATCAATGTGAAAAACTGACAGAAATCTGAAGCTGAACAAATGCCTTAGTAGAATCAAATTGCATTATCATGAACAGCTCTTTCAGTTACTAAAATTAATTAGTGGATCAACAGTTTTCAGTACCTTAGCTTTGTTCTTAAATATAAACAATGGAAGGAAGTATGTGTTATGGCTTTATATTTTTAAGTGTTTCTGTAAACCGTCCCAAGACTTTTAAGTATGAGACAGTATAGAAAAGTTTTAAATTAATAAAAAATGAATAAATTTCATACAATTGTCTATATAATAACATTTAAATCACATCATGAGCATAAACCTATCACAGTGGTCATAAGACAGCCAGGGTGGTGTACTGTGGTGGTTAAGAGCATGGGTCTGGGACTCAGGCGATCTGGGTTCTAGTCCCCACTCAGCCATGGAGCCAACTGGATGACTTTGGGCCAGTCACAGACCCTCAGCCCAAACTACCTCACAGGGTTGTTGTTGTGGAAATAAGACTGGGCACAGAAGAAAGAGAATGATGTAAGCCACTTTGTGAGAAAAAAGGTGAGCTATAAATCTATAATAAATAAGACCCCAAAGTCAGAGGCATACAGTCATTTAACACAGAGCAGAGTGGAAGCAATTTCTACTTCCCAATTCACTAGAAACTTTTTCCTATCTTGGTGCTCTCGTTGGTGAGAGGTGGGAGTTGGAGGCCTCAGGATGGATCACCACTGGCCTCTTCAAACTGATCCCCACTCCAAAATACCATGAAATCACTTTCCCAACACTAACGAACACCCAGCACAGTTCTGTCCCTGCCAGGTTCAAGAGGAAAGCAGTGCCTCTTGTCCCGATCTGGGAAAATGAAAATAGCCTATGGTACTGCTTTTTAGGGGCCAGAGGATTGCTCCCTAAGTGTGCTTTAAATCCCCCCTCTGAAGTCTTTCAAGTATTAGGACAAAATCAGGGTACTTTTTAAGCATGACTGTTTACTAAATACCAACAAAACATGATCACCACAGGACATCTGAAAAATTTGCACTGCAAACTTAATTTTCCTGATGCAAATGATCCTATGAAAATTAGCCTATTTTGCATGGGAAGCTTTCAGAAAAATAGATGGCTACATTTATTAGAATCATGATCATTTATGGTAATCTCATTCTCCTCTAAATAACAGAGAGATAAAAAAACAGGATCATTTTTAGACCATGTACTGAGGTATACAAATACTTGTACACATGCAGCTTTTTCATGGTAAATGTCCTTACTGATTGCTCCTACTATGAAGAGAGAGTAAGTTAAATGGTTATAATCATTATCACAACTTCTCAGACTTATACTACAGAAAGGGCCAGCTGAGAGTTCCATCATAAAAATGCAAGAATATGCATATTCCACACATCTGGGAGTTGATGCAGAATATTGTGCTTGCAATGCAAAGAAGCCTGGAGCTCATGTATGGCTTATGGCTCTATATGAAAGTCTGAAGATATATAGGAACCTTCTAGAGAAACCTCACCAGTTGGAAGACGAATAGGACTCCAGGCGACAGATTTGCTTTAATGTTATGCAGAATTCCTGCCCCCTACCTGCATTTTTTAAATTGTACAACCCACTGTAACTGTCATGCTGTTCCTACTTTTCACTCTCCTATTCTCAGCGCAAATGAACTTAAGTTGCATTACTCCGAATACACACTCCAACTGGGGTGCCCTGATGAAAAATGCATGTGGGTGTCTGTGTGTGCTGTTGCATCTGCCTCACACTCCTGTTCACAGTGGATAAAAAACCTTGAAAAGCAGAATAACGAGCAACCATATATTAAGATAAACCAGTTCCCTCTCCAGAAATACAACAAATGAAACAAGTAATGAGCTTCAAAAGAAATTCCTTTCACCTTCCTGGGTACAATAGCAGGTCTTTTTGCTGAATTTCTCTCTTAGATTTGCATCCAATCTGGCCTTGATTTGAACCCAGAACCGCTTGTAGTCAGATTCTACTCTTATTCCCATGTGTTCTATCTATTGTATGAGTGCCCACCATGTGCTCTTAAGTGTTTGAAGGGAAACATCTCCCCTTACATCTGCCAATCCCTATAAAAGTATCTAAGGCTCCCTGTAGGTAAGGAAAGAGAGAACATGCAAAGATAAGGGAAATGAGGTTGTGAGCTGCCCCGAGGCGTGTGGCAAGGGGCGGCCTATAAATCTGTTAATAAATAAAAATAAATAAATAAATAAATAAATGTTTTTCATTATTACTACCTCTTACCTTGAATATCATTCTTACCATCTTTGAGGTCTGGGCTTTCAGGAACTTGGGGGTTCCTGGCAGAAGGAAAGAAAACACAGTGCAAGCATTCAGAAAATAACAGGTATGTCCATTCATTCATCCCCAAGTACATGATCCAGTTTACAACTACAAAAACTTTATTTGCCCTATAGAAAATGACAAGATTCTTAACTTTTAGATTTTGACTATTCAGACCTATTCATGCCCTCTGCTAAAAAAAGGGCAACCTGGTTCTAGTCCCTGCTCAGCCATGGAGCCGACTGGGCCAGTCACAGCCTCTTAGCTCAAGCTACCTCACAGGGTGGTTGTTGTGGGGTAAGACTGAAAGCAGCAGGAAGAGAATGATAGAAACTGCTCTGATTTCTTTGAAAGAAGATGAGACATAAATCTAAAATAAATACTTCTTAAATCCACACACTTTGCTTCCTCTCTACACAAAGAAGAAAACCAATCACTTGTCTAGAACTCTGGGTGTGGGGTTGCCATTCATTTCCCTCTCCAACTTGCCAGTCTCCAAGAAGAGCCTGGTGCCAATTGAGGCTCTGATGCAGTCGCTGCTTCTCCTCCGCAGAGTCTTCCAAGGCTTGGGTGAACAGGGAAACCAGCCTAAAAATGGCACACACAAAAACATGACTTTGGTCAAAGGGAGGCTTTCAATCTACCTCATGCATTCCAGAGTCAACAACTGGATGAGACTGGACCAGAATCATACCAAGCCCACCAAACCAAGCCACCATACCACTGTCCACAGAATCATTCAATTAACAACTACCCATACAATTGATTATATTCAGTCAACGGTTTCTTGCAATTAATACTGTCAGTTCCACCAGTCTATTCTCTCTTTTCTCCTTTTCAGCATGTTCAGGGAGAGAGGAGGGGAGAACTAAACAATAAGTACCAACCTGAAAGAATAACTGGAATTATTCTAATCCCTTTGCTACCCAGGAAAGTACTCTGCTCATAATCAGGCAGTCCCTTTCATTTAAAAAATGCCTTAGTTGATTGCCCAGATACTCTTACAGCAGCACCCCCGCCCCGCCCCCCCCGCCCCCCTGATGCTCCAAACCATCCTAGGAGGTCCCTTTTCTTTGTGCTGTCCCTGGGAGCCCTCATTTTGCTGATGGCACGAATGGGTTTTTACACTTCAAACATGCCTTTCACCCTGACCTACAAGGAAAATAAGGGAGAAAAAAGGCCTTCCTTCTGCCTTCACTTCCTTCTGTTGCTTCCCTTGCATCGAAGTTTAGATTGTATGCTCCTCAGGGCAGAGACCTGTTCTCTATGTTCTGCACAGCACCATGAACACTGACACCATACTACTACTACGACTACTACTATCACCACCTGTGAGCAACATCGGCAGGCAACATGAGGAAGGACTGCAAACGAGCAAGAAACTAAGCAGCAAGAAAGCCCCTCCGTTCCGACCAGTTACAGGAAGTTCCCCCGGGCATTTCCGGTCTACCGGTCTGAGAGCTTTCACCTTAGAGCTGCCAAAGTGTAGAACGTCTTTTCCTGATCTCATTCCAGAGCGGATACGCAAACCGTCTTGTGGCACTTTAAACACTAATTTTGAGAGGATACCACACTTAGTTGTTTTTGATGCCCTATCAAACGCAACCATCCCGTGGAAATCGACGCACAGAGGAAGAAAAGGACTCTTGCGTCCTTCTGTTTTTTCCTTTTCTGCCGGATGTCAAATTTCACTATATTTCTAGATCTACAGTCGTGCGGGTCTGGTCAACTCTCGGGTCCTGGCAGTACTACTGTGAAAAAAGCCCGCCTTGGCTCGCCGGAGTTGCTCCACTCACGGGGAAATTCCCGCAACTTGCTCCGACTACAAGAGCGTGTTCTGCTGAGGGTGTCTGGGCAATCTCCTCCCGCTGCCCTAGGACTACACTCATGATCTTTGTGGCTTTTGAACCCTGCCAGGAACCGTCTGCGTAAGGGGCTCCCAAGCCATAGCAACAGTTGCTAAGCGGAAGATGCTGAAGCCTCGGGAGGAGAATGAGGCCAAGGCCTGGTCATCCGGGGGTAGCGGCGCCGCCTTTTCTTCCAGTCCGCGCTGCAGGGCTCGCAAAGAGGAGCGGGCCCTCCTGCTTCCGCAAGACGTGCCGGGCATTTGTTTCTTTCTGCTTCGCCCTGCCCTGCACGCCACGGGTGGTGGGGCGGAAAGTGTTACGCGGTGAATATACGTGGGCTCAGCAATGGTGGACTAACGAGACCTTGATCTATTACTGCAGCTTAGTGGTGCCCTGGGACTCGAAGACCCAGGTTCTAATTTACAACCCTAACAAGTTGTACTGGGGGGAAATAATGTACTATTTAATGTTGAGCCTTGTATGTTTTACACTGATACCCAAAGGAGGCACATCCTAAAACTTGGACATTAGTACTTGCGAATTTTACATTTGAATTTTTCATCCATCAATTTGCTTGTTTTTACTTTAGTAATATTCTGGATATTTTCTTTGTTTTATTGTGATGGCCTGGGTTTATAAACAATAGAACTGAATAGAACAGAAGCAAGCACATATACACATGCAACTTATTTTTAAGCACCAAATGCAGGCTGGAATAAGTGTGGGGGTTTTTTTAAGCTAGCAGAGATAAGGTTCTGCATGTCTCCCTGAAATGCGTGATTCTACAGATGTGCCCTATGGAACATAGCCTCAGAACATGTTTTGAGTGTAAAAAATCAGGACTGGTAGATATAAAGCAATCGAGAAAAGTACATCTGAGCATGTACAGAATGCTTTCCCTTCCAAACAGTTGTTAGATTATTTTGACACAAACATTCACATTGTATTCCCACTGCATTTTGCCCTCTGTGTGCAATTTCATGTTTCTTTTAAGCAAAATGTGGTTGTAATCCTGTGCACGCTTTCTTAGGAATAACCCTCGAAGAAAACAGTGGGATGCATTTCCGAGTAAAGGTGCATAGGCATTAGGCTGTCTTTCAAAAAGAATTTGTTTCAGGAGTGTGTTCCCGCTGCCCTTGTTATTTCTATATTGGGGTATGGATAGCGTTTTAACTTTTTGTTGTAAATTAATACAAAGACAATGAATGTGTGTCTTTGCACACTTTCCCCTAGCTACCTCAGTCATTTAGGGTGCAAGTTTAGGCAGATAAAGGCCTACAGTCCCAATATTCCCTGAACAATTCCTTCTAGCTGGGGCAAGCTAGGAGTTGTATCCTTTTTTCTGTCCAAATTTCCATCCAATTATACATTGAATCTTGTAATTGCTTCTTGCACAAGGTAAGTTTGTGGGTCAAATCATCTGGAGGTCCAGAAATTATCTGTTGCTAAAATAAAGGACACCTTCCAATTGTGGACTGTCATTTCAGCCTTCAAATTGAGGACTGCCCTCTGTAACATAGAACTCATAGTAATTCTACATCAGGCAACAACTAATATGCATAAAACCATTTAAGAAAAATAGTTAACACTGATTAATACTGTTAACAGCCCTGCAGCTTCAAAAAGAAAACCCAACACAAGTGAAAACACACAACAATATTGCGTTAGTAGTTTAGGGCACACTCTTATGCATGTGTAGATAGAAAAAAGTCCTAAAACTCCAGAATTCTACTCATGCATACAATTCCAATTCCATGTCTAACTGTTGTAATGCCAGGATAATCAGACAGGCAGAACTAACACAAGCTGTTTATCTAATACGTAGTGAGAAGTTCCCAAACTGGTATCATGAAATGTGCAGGGCAAACATGGAGTGAAATGTGAAACCAGTGTGGTTGAATTTTTTTTATTGGCAAACAGTTATAAAACTACCCAGGAGAGGGCCAGCGTCTACTATCTATCCATCCAACCAATTGCAGAATTGAATTCTGAAAAGTAATTATGTTCAAGAAAGATACATGGGAAATGAGATGACAGTACTCTTATTGAACATACCTGGATACAATTGGCATTGAAACAGTTTACTAGAAACACTTGCATAGCTCTTAGCTGGGAAAATTGCTTTGGAACAAAGTCATAATTTGCAAGAGGATGAGAAACACAAGCTTGCAAATAAAACATATTTAGAAACTCAGGGGAATGTTACACATTGTGCCTTTTTTTCCACCAGCTCAGAATATCCTGAAACAAAACTTGGGTTGATTTCAGGTGCTATTATTCCTATTAGATACAGTGCAACACACTGCCATTCTCCGGACTTCTATAACCCTGGGTTCTCAAACACCTGAAAGACAGAGGTCTAGAATATCATGTCTGCCCCCTTTCTCAACTAAGTTCTAGAACTACTGAGGAATAATTATTATTTCTACTCATAATTGTCTTAGATCTAACTGTTGAAACCTCCTGAACTAGAGAGGTCCAGAAATCTTTACTGTTTAAAGCAGAGGTGTAGGCGGTGGACTCCGGGGGATGGTGGAGGACAGGAAGGCCTGGAGGAATGTTGTCCATGGAGTCGCAATGGGTCGGACATGACCAACAACAACAACAACAACGCTGTTCTAATGTTTGTAAGCTGCTCAAGAGAATTCTCAGGTTATGAAGCAGCATAGAAATGGCAATAAATTAATAATTACCCCTAAATTCTCTGTACTTCCCTCAATCCCATCTGTTGAAAATGTCAGTTCTCTCCCCTTTGTTCATGAAATGGGAAGGGAAGCATCTCTTTCACTTCAGGTAGCAAAATGTCTTGGACTGGCCCATTTATATTCTGCTTTTATCTAGAGCAGCAGGCAGTTTCCCATCCACTTTTTTATTACCTTCAATAATGTTGTGGCACCAGTTGTCCTAGACAAGTAGTTCCCAAACTTTTCCTTTTGTGGTGTCAGAGTCTCTTTACTAATGGCAAGAATGAATTACCAGGCCCCTCAGGGAAGATTGAATCACATTTTCACAGGTGAGATCACCCAGGCCCCCTGCAGTTACTAACAATAGCATGCAAGTAGTGGTCTCCCCTGCCAACTACAAGCTTGTTAGAATATATACAGTTTTTTATAGATTTTGAGTGTTAAAATCTATAAAACACTGTATATATTCTGAGTCACATGGGCCCAGCAGCTGGGCAGTTGATGATGAAATAAGGTGATCACAGTGAGGGGGAGGGGGAGGTCTGCATAGGGGGCTCAATACAATGGTATTTGATTGCAGGAGATTAACATAATGATCACTGAGGCACAGGGATCACTGTGGGTCTTGGCCTGCAAATGAGGGTGATTGCAATGCTGTTAACCTGGCTGCCTTATCAGCCCTTACTGATCAGCAAAAACAATAGTCCTAGCAGCTTCTTGGGGAAGCCATCAGGTCTTACTTCTTAAAGTAACAGCACATTCTAAACTGTAACCTGGCTTGCAATTTTGGGTGCTTCCTGAGAAAGGAACATTTTATAACATTTTAAACACAAAGGTACATAAGCAATCCTTTTCTGCCAGGATTTATCTGAATTTTCCCAACAGTGGAACAGCTGCAAAGCTGCTGGAGGTCTAAGCCATGGGTCCTCAAACTATGGCCCGCAGAATGGATCTGGCCCGCCATGCCCATTAATCCGGCCCGCTGTGTGGGCGGGAGGTGGTGGCTTGTTTGCTCGGAGATGGGTTTGGACATGTTGGGAGATCTCCCAGCAAGCCCAAAACCATCTCCGAGCGAGCTGCCACCTTGTGTGCACCCAACGATGCCTCACCGGCCTGTGCCTGTAGCCGCTGCCTTTCAACTGGCCCCCTATTGAAAAGTTTGAGGACCCCTGGTCTAAGCGGAGCAGTTAATAAAGGGGTTTTTTGGTTATGAGTAAAGAAAATCATACTTTTGTACCCATAAGTCTTGCACTTGAACCATGTACCTTTAGCTAGAACCTTTTAAGCCTGCCTGGCTCTGGTCAAAATGGCCTTGACCGCCATCATCCTGTAAGCCATCCTGAGACGTGATAGTGAAGGACGGCATATAAATGTTTTAAATAAATAAATAAATCTTCTGAGAAGATCAAGCCAGTGCAGGGCCAACTACAGATATTCCCAAATGCTCTGTAACTTTTGCATAAAATATCTGAATGCAGCACAGTGACCACAGCCTAAGAACCTGGAGAGCCAGCGTGGTGTAGTGGTTAAGAGCATGGAACTGGGACTCAGGCGATTTGGGTTCGAGTCCCTGCTCAGCCATGGAGCCAGTTAACTGGGTGACTTTGGGCCAGTCACAGACTCTCAGCCCAACCTACCTCACAGGGTTGTTGTTGTGGGGATAAGATGGAGGAGGAGAATGATGTAAGCTGCCTTGAGCCCTTTGCAGGAAAAAGGCAGGCTATGAATCAAAAAATAAATAAACAAACAAACCTCTAGTTTAAAGCATTCACTGGGGGTCTTAAGGAATTGCTTTGAAAATTAAATTGGAGGCACAGTGCCATATATGCTGTACCTTGGAGCATGGTAGGCTTAACACTGAAATACTATATAGTTCTACTCAGGAGTAAGGGCTACTGAGTGCCATAGGACTTACTCCCAGGGTGTATAGGATTGCAAACCTAACAGGCAGAAATAATAAGGTCAATGCTTTACTTTTTGCACAGAAATGGCAGCTAGGCTTTTTATAGCAGAAAGTAAAGATACAGACTAGGGAACACTTGTGCTTTTCACATATGCAGTGTGTAAGACCTGAATCTTATTTAAATTTTCTGCTTTACATTGCAAATGTCTACCAGTATATGCAAGAAGGTAACAAAATACTTTGTTCTAATAAAGCATCAGTTACTGTGTATGAGGAGCCTCCTCTCACACACTTTGCTCAGATTATGTCCACAGACAATTCGTGCAGCAGAAGCCAAAAGCTTTGGAAAATGTCCTTGGGAGCCATTCCATCAAAGCAGTTTTCTTCAAAATTTTGCTTGTGAAGACAGAAAGCCCAGAGCAGCAAAACTGGATGCTAAGCAACCCAGAGACCATGGCAACAGTTCCTGTTCCTTTATGCCACTCATTGATAAAATTCAGGTTACAAATTCTAAACAGCACACTTAAAATGACAGCTAGGCAATATTATGAGGCAACATTGATTCATGATGTGTCTGCATCAGACTATACCATTTGTAATATAATCAGAGAACTGGGAAAGTGAAAACAATATTTAGTTATTTTCAAAACAACTGATTATATATTTTTGCAAAATTAGCTGCAATTTCAGACAAATAATCATTCTACTTTGTTTTCCCCCCCTTCCTTAAAAAAGAACTTTCTTGCAGGTATTACGACACTTGAGAAACTAATGATTTCATCACGAGTTTTCATTGGCAAGAATTTTATTTGACAGATGCATAGGAATGTCATTTTGAAATGTTTGCGCTAGCTGTTTCAGATACCTACCAAGGGAATATATATGGCAGTGGCTGCTAAACTTTGAGCCAAGGAATCCTGGGTAGGGTGGCCATTTATGAATCATCAAAACAAAAAAAGGCAAGAGGACAGAGGTTTGCATAATATTAGCACATACCTGACTGAAGTATACGGGCATACACTTAGAGTAGCTACTATGATTTAAGCAGAAACACAGTACAGGTTAGTGGGATCAGACTGCGGCCCTGGATGCCTGCTTGCTTTGCAGACTGGATTCGCTGCTGAGCAAATGGAAGGCCCCTGTTGCTCTCCCTTCCGAAGGTTCCTCATCTTGAAGCTGGGAGACCCTGCAATAAAGGACTTTCATTCGACAGACCTTCAAATGGAGAACATTTCTTTGTCAAGCGGGACACCCATGCACTTATGACTGGGTCCTCCCATATTTCACATTCGGAAACTGGGATATATTTCTAATCCCCGGTTCTCCTGTCTGGGTTCCCCGTGCATTCTCTTTTTGTCCTATTCACATCTTTGAGGACTACTCTGCAGAATGAACAGACAGAGGGGAAAGAAGGTCATCGCTGGCATTCCACCCTTTTTAACAGAAGCCGGAATAGATTCGACCCAGTAAAACAAAGTCCTTCTTGAAGGATGGCTCTGTGTCTGTATACGGGGCAGTTAAAAGGGCAACATTAAAACCATAAGCACAGAGTAAGATCCTATGCAGCCCCAAGGTGTGTGCACAGGACTGCAACCACAGAACCTCCTGCCACCTCATTAACAGTCCATTCTGCTGCACTACAGGGCTATGCTTGTTTTTTTCAGCATGCTGTCATGCCTTGGTCTGATCCCTCCCTAGATTTTGCATAATCACTCTGTAATACTGTAGCAGCTGACAAAGCTGCCTTTCATGAGAGTGTCTTTTTAGCCTTTCCCAATTAGGTCCAAATGTATTCAAGGACAGCTCCCACCATATGCAAAAAGCACTATTTATCAGGGCCAGTTTGCACAATCAAACAAACCACCATCACTTACACAAGCCAGAGCTGTTTGCTTTAATCCCCAGTGTCATTAACAAGGGTAACTCAGAACTCAAATAACCCATGACTGCTGTAGGATTATTTGAAGTTTGTTTCCTTTGCAAACAAACCATGCTATCCTGGTTCAGGTAACACAAGAAACTACACCTAGGCTGGCAATTAGCGAAATATACACTTGATTCCAGGTGTGTATCAAGTTCATCATGGTGACTTGCTCTTGTTGAAGTTGCCCTAATAAAAGTTACAACTTATACATTTTGAAATATAGAAAGCTTTGCCTGTCTTCCTGCAGCCCCTCCCAATCTGCAAGTATCTTCCATTAGGGTTTCTTCTATGAGAAAAGGAGATGAGCCCCAAAGTCCCAAGATAAGCAATGATTCACCTGCTGGGAAATCAAATACAGAGCACAGTATTGTCTTAAAGGAATCTCCTACCTCTGACTGAAAAAGCAAACACTGAAACCTGTTAAATTCTGTAACTGCAGATTGTTTTATTTGTTATCTGTTACTTGAGCTTTCAAAGGGTCCTGATGTTTCCCTGCACTATAATATATTTCTGTACTGTCTTGCATATCGCCCATTTGAAGTCTCCCTCCCCCTCCCTGCAAAAGCATATATTATACCGACTCCATAAAACACTCTGTACATGTCCTGTTTCCTCATAGCCGGCCTTAAACTGTTACCCCTCAGTGGTGTTGTAATTTAGGAATTCCTGTCGCTGTTAATAAACTGTTGTGCTTGATTGTAAGCTTCCACTGAATTCATTCCAAGCAGGTCTGGAATACTGTCACTCTGATCCTACAAAGTGTGTCAAAGAGTTAAATTTTCTTTCCCTACCCAAACTTGCTCCAGCTTCCCTGCAGCTAATATTTACATAACAAAAAACCTGCAAGTTAATTGCATGCATGTAATTAATGTCACATCTAGCTTGGCCCTCTGACAAAGCATTTCAGAGCAGCAAAGTTGGCTGCGATTGCCAGTGCTTTCTGGAAATCTGATGCACACAGTTAGAAAGCAGATGACAAATCTCAGCCTACTATGCCTTACTTGTATATTTATAAATAAAACAAATACTGTATTACAAGGCTGGAATCTCTTTCATCTGAAGAACACTAAGCCCTGTAGGCCCAGGATTCCTGGAATCTCTTACTGCCGAAGGAAATAGGAAGCACGGGCCTAATTGTATGTCAGCAGCAAACATCTCTAGGTCCAGTCTCAGGGAAGAAGTGATGCACCAAAACCAGCTGCATTCATTTGTGTTCAGGGGACGGAGCATCACAAATGTGTGAGCATTCATTCATACATGAATGCCACATGACCAGAAAGGATTGAATCCTGTTCAAAGCCTTCCTGATACTGTGGCTGGTTTCTTCAGCCACAGGTTGATGGTGGTGCATGGACTCCACCATCAAGTAGCAGCCCTCTTCAAGTGCCTGCTACTTGAACTCAAATGCATTCATTTTAAAGTCCATCTCACGTCTGTATTAATGTGCAATTTCTGACCTTCCCTCACAAAAACTCTGCACATGATGCTGGATTAAATTGCACTTACCAGTGCCTTTCAAAAGATCTTTTTAAAAAGGTGTGGCTACTCCCAGCTGCCTGGAAGTCTGGCTGCTTGCTTTGCACATAGAACACGCGGCCACAAATCCCTCAAACAAAGGGAGGCTTAGCCAAGGAAGCATAATATTCTATTTGAAGGGCTGCCAGTCCAAGTCCAGTCTGAAGAGAACAAACCCAAAGAAGGGAGAGCAGGCAGCAGCCTGAAGGTTGCTGGAGGACAGCAGATGGAACAGGCACATGTGATTTTCCCCACAGTGTAATGTTCTCAGGATCTGGGCAGCTTTGGGGCTCCTCCTGCTGGCCAAACATCAGCATAACAGCTCTTGTAGTTGCAGGATTGGTCCCAGACTTTGCTGTCTGGGACCAATCCTGCACTCATGAGCACTACCTGGGAACCCTGTGGGAAGAGCTGTTTAAGAAGTGGCTCTTCCCGCCAGAAGCAGTCTCAGCAATGTTGGTCTCCGGTATAGTGATGCTCTTACCATGTCTGGTGCCTGGTTCTGTACCTTGCTTTTGGACCCTGTGACTGCTCCAAGGTACCTGCTCCTCCGCATGTCTCCCTGGCTCTTGACTTCTGGCTTGTGTTTGACTACTCTCTTGTTTCCTAGAGTGTGCTACAACAGGCTCCCGGTTCAATTTTGGCTCGTTTGGTTCTGCAATTTGGAATTGTGACTTGGACTGGTGCTTGGATTCTGGCCTGGATCACCTTGACTTGTTTTCTGGGTGCCATATCTCTGACCCAGCTGCCCACGTCCTGTGGCCTTACCAATGCATTTCTCTCTATTCAGTTTTCTGCCTTGGGGCCTGGAAAGGGGCCACTTCCTCCACACTGTCTTTGGGACAGCCAGCACATCACCCTATCCCATTGCACCGGTGCATACATTTCTCAGTGTTTGTAGCAGCACTTTCGAGCCATCCAAAACGCCTATTACTCACTGGAACAAGGCTTTGGAGGGCAGTAAAGAAAATACTGGTGGTCTTTGAGCTCCCTTGCATGTAGGTGGAGGACATCAGGTGAGCACAATACTCCAGTTGCGGGCGCACTGAGTCATACAGAGTGGTAGCAATACCTCTCTTGATCTAAAAGCCACACAACCAAAAAGCCATAAACAAATAGGATTAAAATACAATATAAATACATAGAACAGGAGGAAAGAAACACAATAAACCAATAACAACAAGCAATAAAACAATAAGTCTACAGTAAACCAAGTTCAGTCTAAAAGCAAATACTAAATAAAGTCTTGACTTGAAATACTAAATAAAAAAGACTTGACCTGGAATGACTTCCGTTTCATCCTCAAAACAACATGCGGCCGGTTGGGCTGAGTCAGTGATTGGCCCAAACTCACCCAGTGAGGCTCATGGTCGAACTGGGAATAGAACTTGCTCATCTATATTGCTCTCCCAATCCTGATTCAGTGCTCCAATCACTATACCACACTGGCTTTCCATTTTTAAGTGAACTTTTTGTACTTTATCATTGTGTGGGTAGCGGAAATTTAACAGAAAGCAATATAGATGATCAAACAGGACCTTGTATTGTATAAGAGACTGTATTTGTCTTTGCATAGGAAGTGCCGCTTGGTGCAAGTCCCTGTAGAGATCCTATATGAGAATCCTCAAATTGGAATACCTAAAGCACAATTTGAGAAGAGATCTCTGGCTACGTGTGTGCTTGTGTGCCTCCAACCCTAAGCTAGGAAGAAGGAAGAGCTAACTTTTGCCATCTTTCAGTGCTCTCATTCTGACAATTAGTTGCTATGGAAACAGATAGCCAGAAATCCAGTAGGAAGCCATAAAATATTATCCATCTTTACTGGAGAGTAGTATCACTGAACTTTATGGGGCTTACTTTTGAGCTGGCATGTAACACAATTGCTCTCTATGGGCATCAGCAAACTGAGAAGCCACATGTATAATGCCAGCAGAGGATTATAAAGCTCTTTAAAAATTAACTAAGCGCCCAACTATACCACTAGTTTTGGTTTGTATCTATTGACTGGGGGAGGTCAGCTGATCCTCCTCAGGTTGGAGAGTCATATGACCATATTCAGGGTTAGTACTATAGGCCAGACTGCACCCATGAGCTATAAAACCTGCCTGACTAACTGAGGCTTATTCAGTAAAATCCTGACACTTTTGGAAGCCTTATTTTGAGATTCCCCCTTGGCGCCTCAGATCACAACTGAATCGGGCCATGGTCTGAAGTCACACAGTGTAGATGCTCAGAAAGGCTTGGACTTTTCAATGGGAGAATTTCTGGCACTTGGGCCCTGAAGATATTATTGAAGATGTATCATGTAGTGCACCTAGGATGGATAAAGATGATGACCTCTGTCTTAGCCCTGCCAGGTGCCCCCCAGATGTGGACTACAATGCCCATCATCCCACCTTAAAGGTAAAGGTTTCCCCTTGACATTACGTCCAGTCATGCCTGACTCTCGGGGGTGGTGCTCATCTCCGTTTCCTGGCCGAGGGAGCCAGCGTTTGTCCACAGACAGTCTCCGTGGTCATGTGGCCGGCATGACTAAACACCAAAGTGCACGGAACACTGTTACCTGCCCACCAAAGTGGTACCTTTTTATCTACTTGCATTTGCATGCTTTCGAACTGTAAGGTTGGCAGGAGCTGGAACAGTGCACGGGAGCTCACCCCGTGTGCAGATTCGAACCGGCGACCTTTCGATCAACCAGCCCAACAGCACAGCAGTTTAAACCACTGCACCACCTGCAGTCCCTTTCATCCCACCCTATGACAGGGCAATTATGTTGGCCAGGGCTCATAGAAGTTCTAATCCAAGAGAGGTGGAAGGCACCAGGCTGAGAGATGCTGCCACAATTAACAGGGGACTCTGTATTAGCTATGCTTAAGTGCTTGCTGTTACACATGGCATCATGGCTATTCAGCCATAGACATGCTCTCACATGCTGTTAGCACAGGTGATCCCCACCTTTTGGTTGCACTGAAGGAGCAGGAGAGGGGATGGCAAGAGATTTTTAAACAGCAGCTTCTTCTGGAGAGCAATAGCAGAGCTTTGACCTAATTGAAGGTGGTCTTTCTTGGCTTCCAGATTTCCCCGGGGGGGGGCATGGAGGCCTGTGTGGGGTGGCTGCCTGCTGCTTATGTGGGTGGGAGGAGGTGAGGCGTTATCTATGCTTTTCAGAGAGAGGGAGAGTAGATTAGTGTAGAGATCAAGGAGTCTGCTGAAAAATGAGTATGAGGCCCGGAGGCAATGAAATGCTCCAGAGAGCAACAGCTTCAATGTTTTAAAGTAACAAAACCAAAACCAAAACAAAAATTGCGGCAATTTCACTAGCGAAGATGACAGGTTGGCCGCCCCACAGGGGACCCACAAGCATTGCTGAGGTTTTAGCTGATATTAACATTCCCACAGGATCAGGCTGAGTGCTGTAGCAGCCGGCTCTGCTTGAGCTCCAAAAAAAAAAAAAGAGATGCAGCTATGTTTCATCCAGGGACACAGTCATAAACCAGGAAGGTGTGCTTTTGGAGTCCTTTGTATCACAGGAAGAAACAATTCACAGAGGATCTCATATCTATCTGAAAATTAGCCTTATGCCTAACACAAAGCTATGATCTAGCTGAACATCTGGAAAAAACTATCTTTCTTTGGAGCACATCCTAACATATGAGAAAGTAATGGCTGCCAGCTGTTGAAGAGTATGGGATTCCCATTCAAATTGTGAATTCATGTGCTTGTTGTGTTATCAAAGTCTCTCATCGGGGATTTATAACTCATACACTGTGTAACACACAGGGAACAATTCCCCACCCGTTCTGAACAGAGCAAGACTTCCTCAGCTGTGCACTAAAGTAGTTTGCAGAACAGTGGCACGGCTCTTTTTGAGAACATTTGGTTCTTTGCTCTGTTGCTCATCTGTTGCCCCCACCCTGGCGTATTGTTTGGTTATTTCTACTGTCCAAAAATAGATATATTTTGTACATTCTATAAAGGCATTTGGATAATAAATCATACACAAGCTGTACATAAGAAAGGCAGTGTGGTGTAGTGGTTAAGAGAGTGGGCTGTGACTCAGATCAACCATGGAACCAGCTGGGTGACTCTGGGCCAGTCACAAACTCAGTCCAGCCTACCACACAGGGTTGTTGTTGTGGGGATAAGATGGAGAGCAGGAGGAAGCAAATTATGTAAACCACTTTGAGTTCTTGTAAGGAAAAAGGTGGGATATAAATTTAAGAAGTGAATAGAGGCTGTTTTTTCACATTTCCAGTGATGAGTCACCAGTGTTCATTCTATTATTATTCTAATGTTGTCTTACTGAGTTCAGGTATCAATGAGTTAATTACTTCAGGAATATGGAGCTTGCTGCCTAAAATTCAGTCCCTTGCTGGGGGGCTAGAACAGCTGTGGCTCTTTCCAGGGGTCTCTGGGGTAGCAGCATGCCGCAGTCAGATGATGGGAGAAACCATGGTGATGTGTGGAAACCAAAGAACAGATTATTGTTTCTGATCATGGTTTCTAAAAACCAAACATACCATGCTGAAATACCATGACAGGTGTCAGGGGCCCAGGGTGGATACAAGTCAGAAGCCCTAGGATCAGGGCAACAGAACTTGAGTCCAAAGTCCAATAACAAGATGCAACAGCAGCTTCCACTCATAGTCACCTGGCAGGTCAAGGCCAAGAACCAGCAGTACTTACAAGGTCAGGACAAGAATGTCCTCATGAACAAACTAAGCATCAGGCAGCAGGAAGACAGAGGTGCAGGTACCTTGAGGCAGGATACCAGTGAGGCAGGCTCCACATCCAGGATCACACAAAATACAAGTGCTGAACCACCACTAGCAGGAAAGCCTGTGCAGCTAAAGCCATATAATCAGACAAAATATGTTCAGGGTGGTGACAGGAGTGAAGAAAAACTCTTTGAAAGACTGCTGGGGGAGTCCAGTCAAAAGAACATGCAGTGCTTCAGACAGACATGAAAAGCATGCGCCATGCGGGCAGTCTCCAAAGGGATTCCCAAGATGGAGTCTGTACAGGATGCTTTATAAGAGGGGTGATCAGACTTGCTCAATAGAAGACATGCTCATTTTGTCCTAGCAATTAATGCCGACACTACAACAGACAGGGAACTCTATGTTGCTGGTGCACGTTCTGGAAGGAAGAGCTTGTTCTGATATAGCTTGTTCTTAAGGGCAACATAAAAGAACATAGAATCAGGTAAAGCCTTCAATATGGATAAATCAATAGGCTATTAAAGGCACTGGATCAGAGCCTGTTAAATATACTGATGTGTTTGGTTCTGCTTGTGCATCAACGTTTCATACCAGAGCATGGGTTGAAGCGATGTTGCCATCTACTTTGGCCAAGGTTGTTGAATATTTCACACCAATGACCAAATTCTAGTGGTGGGAAGGGTAGAAAGCAAAATGGGCAGAGCCAAAGACAAAAGAGGTGTGTGTGGGGGTGGGGTGGGGTGGGGTGGGGGATAATATCTTAAATATATCAGCATCGATTCACTTAAAGCTCTAAGTACCAGCCATTAAGCTGTAGGAGAAGTGTCTCAACCTTTTAATGGTTTGGGGGAAAGACTGTTCAGAAGCCAGAAAAACAAATAGCGAGCGGCTGGTAGAAAGAATTTGGGGAGCGGGGAAGTGTTTGTGACCTTATGTGGCACCCGAGAGGTCTGGACTTGGAACCCTGAGATTTGCACCCCTGATCTAGGTTGTATCTGAGGAACCCAGTTCTCCAAGGCTATCAAGAGAATAGATGAGCACTTCTAATTTTATAACCAAACTGACAGCTTTTGTTCTATGGTTATTAATTAAATAGCAACATCCCCAAGCCAGAGAAAAGCCACAGCTACAGGGCCCGACATGCCCATCCCTTTTATACCAGCTCTTTGATCTATGCTATTTTTGACATGTGATAGCAGATGCGTTGGCTCTTTGGATGGTTTCTTAATTAGACATTACCTCTAGGTTCATCAGACGGTTTGTTTTGCAATGCTGAAATTGGCAGCCTGGTGAACTGCAGAAACAGAGCGGTATTTTGTGGCAATGGCGTTCATGCTTTGTAGGGAATAACCCTCAGTGAATTCTGGAAGTCCCTCCAAGGTAACAATCACCAACACTATCAGCGAAAGGGAAACTGAGTTCAGAAGTATGTATCAGCGTATCTGTTACATAGCTATCAAGTTGGTGTACAACACTTTATTTATTGATACATGTATTTATAGGCTGTCTATAACTGCTGCGGCCTTTCTAGGTGGCTTACAATACATAAAACATGCGAACAAAGTAAAACACATTAAAACCAATTACTTTTAAATGATAGCACCTTGTCAGGCAATCCTATGGCCCTTAGATAGTGCTTTTGGTGTTTCCAGGTCTATATTTCTGCTATTCTACTACACTCGTATCTCAGTGCCACCTAGAGGTTACAGGGTGGAACAGCAGGAAAGGAAATGCTGGTGGTTGGGCTCACATACCAATACTGGGATAAAACCAAAGCAGATGCAGCGGTTTAACCGTTTTGGGTAGAAAAGCCCCTGGTAGGAGTGCATTTCATTCATGGGGGCAGCACAAGAAGAAGCCCTTTTAATCACATGTTCACTATGTCTCATTCACAGACGTTCACAAGGGGTCTGGCTGATGTTTTCCATTTGCAGCTTTTCTGTGTATTTGTGGTGCTACTTTCAGCAGCCCCCAATGCTTTCTAATAATTGTAATAGTTGTGCAGTGTTTTCTGATCATCTGCACTGAGAGCCCTCTATCTGGAAACACCAGAACTGCTGGGTGCAAAAAGTCTGAGCTTTTGCTTGAGTGCTTCCTGATGCACATAATGTAGTGGGGCTAATCTTATAGTCTTAAGACTAGACTTCATATCAATGCATTGGTGGCAAGGAAATGGACGGGAAGGGGTGAATTTTGCAATTCTAGCAAAAATGAGACAATTGTACAGAAAACATTGGTATGCGCTTTCTGATGGAAATAGAGTGGGCATATGCCATGTGGCAAGCCTTTGATATCTTCTGGGATGAAAAGCACTCTGCGGCTTTATATCAAGAAGCATGGAAGCTTCTTGATATGAAAGGTGTGCTATGCTCAGGTTGTAATACAGACACACTGTTTGTTCTTAAAACAGTTTCTCCTTTTCTCTAAAATTACAGACACAAATGCTCTGCTATCTGACCAGCTTTCCATTCATGTCAAGCAAATTTCACTGAATTCTCCCTGACCTTGAACTCCAAACCTCCCTCCTTAAACTCCTTTTTGTGCCAGATAAATCAGACTATCCTTGAAAATCAAGGCTGGCATCTGCCCAAAGGCAAGAGCTATAAAGTTTCTCAAGATCCTGAGGTATAAATAGCGTCAGCATAAGGATTTATTGGATGGTGTTGACAAGTTTGACCTTGCTGGGGGTTCCGTTCCAGAATCTGTATTGATAAAGGGATGTCTGCACCATGTAGAAATGAGTGAGAAGCTTTCAGAAAGCAGGCTGCTGGTACAGCAGGTGAACCTGCCTACCTTGTGCCAAAGCTATGCCTAAATGTAAGGCAATGTATCAGTAGCCATTTCCGCTTGGTGCAGCTTAAGGATGGGCAAGGCAGCAATGTGCCTTCTGTAGGCTCAGCTGGAAACAATCACCATTTTAGCTCGCCTCCTCCCACAGCTGTGGCCATCAACACCCATTTCATGTGGCTGCATCCGTGGGTGGGGCTCGCTAGTAAGCCTCCTATTTCCACCCTCTGCTTGGAAGAACTACCGTATTTTTTGCTCTATAAGTCTCACTTTTCCCCCCTCAAAAGTAAGGGGAAATGTCTGTGTGTCTTATAGAGCGAATATGTGTGTGCAGTAAGTCTGTCAGATGTGCAGCCCATGGGGAAGTGATGGAGAATGTGCCTGTGATTATGTGCCTATTTGATTCAGAATATTTTTTTTTCTTGTTTTCCTCCTCTAAAAACTAGGTGCGTCTTATGGTCAGGCGCGTCTCATAGAGCAAAAAATACGGTAACAATTTTGCTGTTCCCTTCCCACAACTGTCTCTTGTAGCAGTTACTCCATCTGGTTATTTTGGGACTTCGTTATGCAACAGCATGAAATACTTGGTCCTTGAAAGCATGCTTATTTTCCTCTTCCCATCCCATTCCTTTTCCTTTTGTATTAAGACATGTAGTAGGAGCTAACTAAATAGAACCCTTTGCCAAGGGCCCTCTTTTCAGCAGACTGTAGCTGCCCATGTGTGTCTGGTGTTCTTCTGCCTTCCTCAAAATTGTCACCTCAACAGCTGTTGCTTCTGAAGGAAGGTACCATGTGCTGCAAACAGCACTGAGAGCATCTGAGAAGGGATATTTAGTAGGAAACTGGTGCAGGGGTTAAAGGGTTATAGTCTCCTTCCCATATGTGTGATCACAAACTGGATTGGGCCTTGTATGGCTGCTTTTTTGTGATGGGGATGGTAGTACTTGAGGTACACAGTAAGATTCCATCCTAAAGAATTCTGCGATGGTGCAGATGACCGTGTGGTGTCGACAACATTTGCAGCCTGACTGCCTTATTCTTTTGTCTTTTGCTTTGCTCTTGAATTAACCATCCACTGTGTTCTGAAAGTTCCACCAATTGCCAAGAGATCTGAGCTGGATCCTGACTTGCCTGGAGTAGGCAGGTAGTGGATCTCAGCCACAGGTACATTCTCTTTTTGGTTTACAAAGTCAAATTGATATAAGGCAGGAGCTTCAGACATGAATACATCAATGATGTCTCTGGAATATAAGAAGTATCTACAGTTTGAGGCTGTCCGGCTGTCAGTTATGCATGAATTAATCCTCTGGATGAAATTCTGTTTTATGCAAGAATAACCAAGCACAGGAATGTGCGTTTATTAAGAAGGGTTCTCTGCAGAAGAAGTCTTGCAAGATGTACACAACTGCATACATCACAACCAACAAATGAACACTATACATGATGAAAATGTTACAGATGTGCATGATTCTTCTAGCATATCGGGAAGTTTTATGTATTACTTTGTAAGTCTGTTTTGTAGCCAGGTGGGCAACTTAAGTAGATTTATTTATTTATTTATTTATTTACATATTTATATGCCTCCCCCTTGCAGACAAGCCTCGGGGCGGCTCAACAGCAATAAATAAACAAAATCCAACAATTTCAATAATTAAAAACTACTTAAAAACTGGCCCATCTCGAGATGAAAATTAAAAATACAATAAATACAATATATATAATAAATATAAATTAACAATTAAAATAACTTTTAAATAAAAAGGTCTTCGCCTGGCACTGAAAAACAAATAACGACTGTTATTTAAAAGATGAGATCAGTACAAATCTATCACGTCACAATTAAAAACTCTAAAGTTCATCTGATGTCTAATGTCTGGTGCAATATTTTCAGTGTGATATTTATGTGGTATGTTCCAGCCACTGTGATTCAAGTAACTTTTGAACTATGGTAGTGTCATGAACATTTTGGAATGCAATTCTAAGAGGAATATGACATTTATAGCACAGCGCCATACATGCCTGAGGTATGTCCTGTTGATTCTGATGAGAGTTAACAGCCAGATGAGTACAGTTAGCATTGTAGCCTTGCAAATATAAGAAGCCAGCTTTGAGATGTTGATCAGTTGCACAAGAGGATGTAGTAATGAGCAACTCAAAAGACAAACACGCTGAACCATTCAGTCTTCTCTTCACCCAGTCCTCTAATGATTTAGACACAAATTGCTCTTTTTCCAGTGCTGCAACCAGTAAGGAAAATCTGTATTTTCTAGGATAGCTGGGAGTGGGGGGAGCAGTGAGAAGGCCTGCTACTCCTTTCCCCACAGATCTTTCTACAGGTAGTGCTGCTAGCATTAGGGAGAGAATGGTCTAGGTGTTGCGGCATGTGTACGTCTGTGCACGTATGTTGAGGTGTATTTACATGTGGTATCAGTATCACAGCCAGTTCCCAGGGTCAAAACAGTTGTCCATCTCTGACTTAAGGACATTTGCACACATGGCTCAAAATTCAAACCATTTGTAACATGGACATTTTGGTCTTAGTTTAAGCTTAAGGCTCATGGAGGTGTGGTTTGGAGAACTTGGCTTTCCTGTCTGAGCAAGAAAGGACACCAAGTTGGTTTGATGAACAGATCACATCATTAAGAAAAATAGGTCGTGATAAGTCTGGGATTTCTTTGGCTTTCCAAAATCACTTATACATATGGTGCCCATCCTCTAGCCTGTGTTTATCATACAACAAGACAGATAGATTTGTTGATTATGCTTATGTCAAGGCAAGGACCAAAGTGTAGCCAGAGGGCAGAACACCACTGGCAAAAACAAACAGGAATCCTACTCTCTTGTGCAGCCTCCAGATTAATGTGCCAGGCAAAGGAAGATCTAATGTGAGCATATACGGAGTTCATGTGTGATGGGGTTTAGCTTGGCTTGTATTATTCTTCCTGCCCTTGAGATAATGATGCAGAGTTATTTTGCATTTCCTTTGATGTTATAATATGTTTTTGCTCTTGTTAATAGTGTCTCTGCCTTGAAAACCTGATGAGCTGAAAAGTGAATTGTAAATCCTGGAAAAATGGATAAGCAAGTAAGATTGCTTTACAAATATTGAAGTAATCTGGATCTGGAATGCTGAAAATGTACTGATTCTGTTAACAGCAATGCAAGTGCAAATTGAAAGCAAAAATTGGATGGAGTCTGAGCTGGTAATGAATGACCAGAGGTGGCTAGTTCAATGAAAATGAGTAGTAACTCATTAGCAACTGTTGTTCAAAAGGCCAATTTCATACTGGGGACCATTAGAAAAGGAACTGAATAGCCAATATAGTGATGCTTTTATGCAGCCAAATCTCTATGGTGCAGCTCTACTTGGAATATTGTATATACTATTTTGGTTACTGTACCCCGAGAAGGATATTTTACAGTTGGAAAAAGTGCAGAAAAGGGCAACTGAAATGGTCAGGGGGTGAAGCAATTCTTCCATGAGAGTCGGAGTTCAAGTTTCAGCTGAAAGCAAGTAAGGGTAGAATGTGATAGATGAATATAAAATTATGCATGCTTTGAGGGAAAAAACCAGGGAGAAGTTCACTAGTGGTGTTAATACATAGAGCCATAGGTCACTGAATGAAGCATGTTGCGGCAAATTCAGGAAGGAGGCTAGGATCCAGTTCTTTACACAGCTTAACATCTACTTCCATGAGCTGCAGTGATGGCCATCAATGTGGATGGCTTTAACAGGCTACTGGGCAAATTCATTGAGAATAAGTCAGTCCATGACTGCTGATCATGATGCCAGTATAATACTTCCAGCATCCTCCTGATAGCAGTTGCTAGGCAACACACACAGATGGATTTTATTGTGTCAATGCCTTGTCTGTAGACTGGCCATAGACACCTGAGTGATCACCGTGGGAACAAAATGCTGGACTAGACTGGTCTTTGGTCTAATCTAACAGAGCTCCTCTTCTGTTCTTATAAATATTATTTATTTATTTGTTAGATTTATATCCTGCTTTTTTCTTATGAACTCAAAGTGGCTTACATCATTCTCCTCCTCCTCTTCTCAATCTTATCCCTACAAAAAGAACCCTTTAAGGTAGGTGGGGCTGAGAGCCTGTGACTGGCCCAACGTCGTCCAGTTGGCTCCATGCTGAGTGGGGATTAGAACTGCATGAGTCCCAGTTTTACTCTCTTACCTACTGCACACTAGATCTCTTGTTGCTAATATTTGTCCCTAATGGTGGCATTAGTTGCTCTCTGAGCAATTTGCCTTAGACAGCATAACAGTGCATTGTGGGCAACTAGTCACACAAACTTAGTTCTCGCAGGTTGGCTTATTCAGGGGCAATCAGCCACCTTCACATCCATGGCTTGTTCTAAGGGTGGTTCAACCCACAATGGGCCGTTGTGTCATCTGAACCCAGAGATTAGGTCCATTATAGGGAGCAGTTAGTGAAGCTCTTGGCAACAGGCACCAAAAGTGCAGATAGTGCAGCAAATCTCCATTCTGCATTTTTGAAAGAATTGGCTATTCCTTGCTGTAAATCAAACCAGGGTAGCAAGAATTGAAAGTGCTCAAATGTGTTTGCATAGACAAGAAGAAAATAAATGCATGTGTGAATAATTGGCATGCAGCTGTAAAATATTTAAGAATGCAATACGAACAAAACAACTGGCCACTTGGTCACATACACGCTGCAATAGCATAAGTGCAAGTGACCTGAGTTTCAAAACATGATGTTGGCACCATGTAGCACTAGATCTGTTATTTGCATGATATAGTCTGCAGACAAAACACGAGCTGCAATTTGAAGATCGTGTAGCTCATCTGTAAAAGTGGTGAAGTTCTGAATCTTAGTTCTGTTTTTCTTGCATGGCAAAATTCAGGGTCACAGTACAGGCTATATGTATAAATGTGGTTTGATGATGTACTTGATTTGTTCTCTGCATGTAGACATAGTTGGGGTATGTGCCTCTGATTTATTTTTGTGCCACAGCAATGCTGTGAAGCTCTGGATCTGGGACATTAAAAGGAAGCCAATGCTCCTGATTCTAATTGGAGATTTGATGCTAGATACGTGCAGCTTTCTTGTACCGATTTTGCAGGGATTTTTGCATGGTTCACACAGCTAATACAGTTTAGATGCACATTTTGTCCATTTCTAGAAATGTATACACTGTATATATATTGCAATAATTTGGACGAAAGATCTGGTGTAGTGGTTAAAGCGTCAGAGTCAGGATAGGAATGAGGAGACCTGCGTTCGAGCACTCCCTCAGCCAGGATGTTGGGTGCTGGTGGCTAATCAGTGACTCAGTCTAATCGACATCACAGGGTTGATGCGAATGTAAAAGTGAGAGGAAGAGAATGATATCTGCTACGTCAGGCTGCTTTGCAGAAAAGGTATGGTATAAATGTTACAAAAATAAGCAAGGAGAAATACAGCATGAGGAGAAACACCGAATACTCTCAGCTGACTTCCCAAGCTGGAGATGGTCAGCTGACCTCATCAGCTAATGCAGATGCATCAAGCTTTATCAATTAGTTTTTATAATTAGCTTTAGTTCCATACTCTGAACAACTTGCTACATAGAATGGCAATACAGACATTCTCGCTGGGCTATCAGGCTATGGCATGTGGTGTTAGCACTGGGCAGGGGAAACATGAGCATGCTGGCGCAGTCATCTCTTGGTGTGGTATTTGTCACCTGACCACTTGCTGATGCTTATGCCAAGCACTCCTGTGTGTCTGCACAAAAGCAAGCACCATAAAGTTTCACGGCAGTACTCTCAGCTAAGTATATGTGATTCTTTAATATGCTTCTTATTGGACTGGATTTCTGTGAGTTACCATTTCTGGACCTGACAAAAGAATGTCAGTAGCCTGACTATCTGTTTCCATAGCAACTAATTGTTAGATCAAGAGCACTGAAAGATGGCAAAAGTTAGATCTTCCTCCTTCCTAGCTAAGGGATGGAGGCATACAAGCACACACGTAATCAAATAGCTCTTCTCAGCCTGTGCTGTATGTGTTGAACTTGAGGATTCTTGTACAGGATCTCTAGAAAGACTTGCACAAAGTGGAACTATGCAAAGCCAAATGTTTACCAATGTCCAGTTCAATCATCAATACCTATACAGCTTTCAGTTTGCCGTATTTTTTGCTCTATAAGATGCACTTCCCCCCCCTCAAAAGTAAGGGGAAATGCCTGTGTGTCTTATAGAGTGAATGTGTGTGTGCAGCAAGTCTATCAGATGTGCAGCCCATGGGGAAGTGATGGGGAATGTGCTTGTGATTATGTGCCCATTTGATTCAGAATATTTTTTTCTTGTTTTCCTCCTCTAAAAACTAGGTGCGTCTTATGGTCAGGCGTGTCTTATAGAGCGAAAAATACGGTAATTTCCATTACTTATAGGACTTGTGTAATCCAAAGAGGCCACTTAAAAACGGGGAGCTGGTGTGGTGTAGTAGAATGCTGGATCAGGACTGGGAGATATGGGTTCTGGTCCCCAGTTGGCCATGAAACTCACTGGGTGACTTTGGGCCAATCACAGCCTCTGATTATTGTGAAGATGAAGTGGAAAGGAATATGATTATGCAAGCTGGTTGGGTTCTTTGTCGGGAAAAAAGGTAGGCTGTTAATGTTAGTAAATCTATAAAATGTAAAATTAAAGAACATCAATCAGCAAGAAAATCTTCAGTCATGTACAGCTCAGCATGGAAATGCATGGGAGCATCAGCATACCGTGCTGAAAGATAAGAAGTGAAGCTGGGTGCTTTCATGTGGCCTTGTGGCAGTCCCCCTGCCAAACCCGCCAAGCAGCACAACCCGCCTAGCTAATCAGACAGGTCGCCTGAGCGCCCAGAGATGCTCCTACATTATGCCACCAATTGCGATACTCCTGCTTTGCCTCTCTAGCCCCCAGAGGCAAAGCCACAGAACTGGCAGAGGAGGGTTTGCCTGGCTACAAAGCAGCTGCGGGACTACAGGCCTCCTTCGAAAGATGAGGAGGCAGCATTAGATGCCTTTTCTAGCTCGATGTAGTTCTTTTTAAAAGCTTGGTTTAACTGTTTTAGACCAGGAATGGGCTCTCTGGCTGAACTACACTCAACCTTTCAGCCTCTGATACAACACTCCCAATAGCTTTCTCACTACAGAAAAGGACTTCGGGTTAGTTTTCAGTTCCTGCTTTTGCTCTGGACTGTGACTGGACCTACTTTGGTTGCTTTTGTGCTTGTGAATGGTGCTGCAGCTCTGGCAGCTCTGTTGTTGAATCCTTGTCTTGGTCTCAGACTGCTTGGACAGGAATATGCAGAACTAACTTCTGACAGCAGGATGGTATACTTTTGCTATCTTTCAGGACAGCAAAGTTTGAGTAGCATCATTTTTTTTAAAGGCAATTGTTATTTTTTTTCAAAACATGTTTTGCATAAGTTCTTAAATGTTGAAATATTCACACAGTTCTGACTAAACTAAAAAACAAAAAGTTCTGAGTGCAAATTAACCAGTAACCATCCTACTAAAATGCCACTGTTGTTCTTGCCCACATGGTTCAGTTATGCCCACTAGTATGCCTGGAGTATTATAGCAGGTAAAAATGACAATCTGATGTACCTGCTGGAATGTAAACAGTGAATTGCAATTCTGCATAAAGCTTCTAGTGGAAGAGCAATGACTGCATAATACTAACAGCCTATGGTCTGGGAACATACAGTCTGTCCAGTTTATTCAGCAGAGAAGGGGGATGATTAGTACAGACGTTATAGCAGCCTAGCCAAGCTTGGTGCCCTGCTGTATGTGTTGGATTACAATTCCCATTCCCAGCCACCTGTCTAGCAATGATGAATTATAGCCCAACACTTACAGCAGGCACCTGGCTGTGGTAGGCTGCTGTACACAGTGTTCACTGAACACGATTTAAGTCAGAGCTAAGACTTGTGATATCATTCTCACCACCTCATTGCACATCAAAGCACCCTGCAGATGTCATCTGAAAAGAGGCTAATATAGGAATGAAACTAAGGGAAGTCATTTCACCTGCAAGCAGAAAAGAGACGACATAGAAGTAAATAATAAGATGCCAGAGCTGCTCTGCAAAGTGGGAAATATGCCTAGAGGTGTTTTCAGGAAGTGGGAAGTTGCCAGCAGTTATTTCCAGGAGAAACTGTCCATGCAATTTATAATTTCCAACAGTTACTTTTTCTTTTTCTGTTTTTAAATGCAAATTAGCAGTGCTGCTTCTCATATGTTTTCATCTGGGCATGAGAGTGGAAAGGAGCTCACCTTCTAAAATAAGAGTACTGGAGTTGAATTCTGAGCTTCCTAAATATGCTTTAAACTTGAAGCCCCTCCATATAAGCTTAGTTGAAAACTAGACATTTATTTTTGTTGTTCGATTTGTACCTTGCCTTTCTACAAGAAAAAAAGGCACTCAAGGCAGCTTGCAGTCATAAATAAAACTTGGTGAAATCAATTGGCATTGAGAGGCATATGATGGGGGACTCTTAAGAGGCCAGAGAGGGGGGAGGAGGGGTTGTCTGCCTTGGTTCCCAAGAGAACATTGCAGGAAAGGAAGACCAGCCTAGCCAGAAAAGGATCAGCTGCAAGGAGCGTGCCTCCCCTGTTCCTGCCAGAAAGAACACTCTGCTCCAACTTTCAATTACTCTGCAACTGCAGAATTGAAGGAAACCACACTTTGGCATCGGCCATCAGCCAGACTACTAAGAGTGACTCTGTAGTGCTTCTCTATGCAGGCTTTCTATAGAATCCCGGAGAAGGCTTTGTAGGCCACCTTGGTTAACTCCCTGCAAGATGCCAGAAAAGTAGAGCCGGGGCATTGCATCCCAAATGGGCAGCTGCCCAGTCTCTGCTTGAAGATCTGTCTAGGATGGCCATGTGTCCTGCTCTACAGGAGAAAGTCCTCTGCTTGAACAGTGGCCCATTTCAGTGTACCCTCAACTTGAAGAGCTAATTTACCTGTGGGCAGATGCCAAGATTGCAGTGGCTTTTGTTATGCAAACCCAGCTGGCAGTGGTTATTTGAGGCTGCAGGACCCTCAGAGAAAATAAGCCATGTGTTGGGGCTTGCCTGACCCTCCAACCACTGTTGTCACCTGGGTTCAGCTGACACTACAAGCCACAGCAAGCTGGTCCCCCATGGAAAAAGCTGGGCCATGCAAAAATGGAGCCCATGGGCCCCCAGCATGATACAGCCCCTTTGCATAAATTAATCTTTACAAACATCTCTCCTCCGTCCCTGTACCTTGCACTAAGCTAATTTCAGTGGTGGGTAGTGCATGTTTTGACTTATCCTTGGGAATTGTTCAGTTAATCGAGCTCATGTTTTGGCCCTGCAAACATTACTGAATTCAGATTATCATCAGCACTGGAAATTCCCCTTTCCCATTTCTGGTGGCGAGTCATGACTAATTACTAATTTGCCCAGAAAGTTGCTAACTTGGTTTCAGTAGCAGTGGAGTATCATTTGCTTTCTAGAATTTATGTATTCCATTTTGTAAGAGTGTTTGTGGTACCCAACTAGGCTAATGTCTTAAGGGAATGAGCATCTTTTAGCCCTTCTTGCCCCTGCTGCTTTTGGTCATGAAGTGCAAAACCTATTTCCTGATTCAAATTAAGACCTGGAGTGTTTTGGCTTTCTTAATTACACATTATTTGTTTGCCCCAAAAAACTTGAAAAGGTAGGATTTCCCCCTTTTCAGTATTTCTCAGCACCCAGTTTTTCTGCAGTATAATTATATATAATATTTTATATTGCTGATACAGTTCATTCTTTTATGCAGCTTTCAGTGCTCCCATGTGGCTGGGGATGGCAAAAATTGCACTCTAATACATCTGGAAGCTGCCATTTTGGAGAAGGCTGTTTTTGCCCATATGTTTTGTTGGCCATATTAATAGTGGCTGTTATAATTACTGGAGAAAGCTGATATTATAACCTGTGCCACTCCAATCAAATCTTTTAAAGGCTTTAACTATTTCTTTAGAAAACTACCTAATGAAGGATTGCTCTAATAAAACTTGCCACAACTTCCGCAGTTTCATGTGTAGTAAGAAGTGCTTCTCTTGGCTCATCTACAGAAAAATATCTGACCAAGAATGCACTCGTGGTACTTGTTCTGATAAATAAATAATCCGTGAAGTGCAACAAGTATGTATGTTTACTTGGAAGTTAGTCCTATTGTGTTTGCTGTTGCTTATGTCCAGGATGAACTGTTTACGATTTCAGCCTTGGTGTCATGGAGGCAGAAAGTAATCTTCCATTCTTTTGAAATGAAGTACACGTTTGCAGCTCAACCACTTCATTCTCTGAAATAAGGCAAAAGGCAGCTACTGCCGTTTTAATTCAGATGTTCTTTTATTAAATTAGAAAGGAATAATTCTATAAACAATATATTGGGTTTATTGTTGTTCCATTGTCTTTATATCCCACCTCTTGAGACAGATTCAAGGCTTATGTAGCTCCATCTTATCCTTGCAAAAACCATGCTGTGAGGTAGGTCAGGATAAGAGTGAGTGACTGCCCAAAGTAACCCAGTGACCACCATGGCAGTGCAGGGACCAGCTCTTGGGTGCCGTGTCCAACAATCTAACCTTGATGCCACACGAGCTCTCATTTAACCTAGAAAAACCTAGTAACAAAAAGGGAGAAGTGGTGAAGCTTCTTTGGTACTATATTCTATGTTAGGCTTTGCAGACCTTGTATTTTCTATAAACTTGGGCTTGGCAATAACTCTTAGTTCATAGGACACCACCTGTATCCTACCCACATACAAACTGTATGTATACAAATATCTATATACAAAAAAATATCAGCTACATACATACAAATTGCACCTGAAATAGCTAAATTAATAACTCTTTCCTGGGATTACTGAGACCTGATTTTTCCCCTTAACTTTTGCATTAGCCATTTATAGGATGAAAAATCTACAAACTTTTAACCCCTTTCAACTTTTCTTCATTGAAACAGAGCAGGTATAAGACCCCTTGGGTTTTACAATGAATACTTGTGCCTGAATGACATATTTTAAATGACTCTTTACCCATTTGTTAAAAGTAGGTAAAATGCTTGCAGCAACTGCACTTCCACAGTCCTGGGTATAACATCCCAAGGCTTATCATGCACAGGATTGACTATGACCCCCTAATTCATAAAACATCAGGGACAACTTTGGTTGAGATAGCAGTAGCAAGTGTAGCTAACTACCAAAGGGCAACTGTAGAAACCAGTTTGGAATAGGGGGCTCCATCTAATTGAACTGGTTTGCAAGTGCCACTCCTGAATTCCAGATGAGCAAATGCCTGCCAGGTGGGATTCACTATTGGATGAGGATGCCAATTTGGCCTATATTACAGAGAGGCGGGAGAGGCTACTCTCTCCCAACTGGTGACAAGCTTTCCTGGTTCAGGAAAGCATCTGTTTGCCACCTGAGGGTCAGGAAGATGGATCTTGCTATAGTTCATCAAATTCCATCACAGTAGCCAGGTGCCCTGCTCAGCAGTCATTGAATATGCTAAATATGCACAACTCCATGTAGTATTCATTCTCAAGACCAGAGAGGAATTCTGCTCAAACTGTTGCTGGCAATCTGCCTTCCTGAGCTGATATGCTCTTGAAGACCACAAAGTCGAGAGGATTTAAAAACCCATGCAGTCCTTTACTTTGCTTGTTTCCCCATTATCCCATCTTATAAACAGCTGTTATATTTGCCACTTCTCAGTCCACTGGCACAGAGGCAGATTTTAAAGGATGTATATGTTGTTGTTAGTCACAAAGTCATGTCCGATCCATCGTGACCCCATGGACAACGTTCCTCCAGGCCTTCCTGTCCTCTACCATCCCCCGGAGTCCAGTTGAACTCACACCAACTACTTCAGTGACTCCATCCAGCCACCTCATTCTCAGCCATCCCCTTCTTCTTTTGCCCTCAATTGTTCCCAGCATTAGGCTCTTCTCCAGGGAGTCCTTCCTTCTCATTAGGTGGCCAAAGTATTTGAATTTCATCTTCAGGATCTGGCCTTCTAAAGAGCAGTCAGGGTTGAGAGAGAGAGAGAGAATATTGTCAATTGCACATTTGAGTTCTTTAAGAACTCTTGGATGGGGACCATCTGGATCCAATTATTTATTTGTTTTTCAGTTTGTCTAAAATTTTGCTATTGCCGCCATTTGCTGATGTTTGTCAGACTCCAGTCTTGAAAAATCAATTCAAATATGAATATTTGCTATAGAACTTCTGCAGAGAAGACAGGTGCAACAAATCCATTCAATTTCTCTGCAGTCCTTTATTCTCATCAGTTTAGTTGCCTTGCTTGCTTGTTGTTTGCTTCCATTGTGCTAATAATTTACTGTTAGTCCTAGCGTTGTTAGCAATATGTTGCTCACAGTAGGAATTTTCTTTTCTCCTGCCCCTGCTCCTGCTCCTCTTCTTCTGGCCTCCCTTATTGTCTGTTTCTTTTGTGCAAGCTTGTTATTCTTGTTCTCATTTGGGCAACACTTTCAGTCTCTAAAGGAGGCTGCTTTCTCTCTAATAGCTTTCTTAATTCTACTGGTCCTCTTTTGAAGTCAAATGTGCCTGCATTGGAATTCCTTGGCAATTTTCCACTTCATATACATTAAATTAAATTAGTTACACAGTGCTATAAACTGGATAGGTGCTACACACCTGCTAGCTTTCCATGTAATAGCTAGATTTTTGTTGTTGTCATTAGGACTATTTATATTTTACTTTTAAGTTATTTAGTGGCAGAAAGTGGGGAAAGCTTCACTCTGTTGATAAACTCACATGGGTGCTGCCAAAAGGGTTATGCTCATTGGAGAACATAGACAGTCTGTGTGACTGTTTAGAGTGAAACTAAAACAGATACATAACTCCTAGAAAATGCCATTTCTGCTTTGCATTTCCCACACCTTTTAATATTTACATAAAACCACTGGGTGAGGTTATCCAGCTTGCTCTACCTCATGTTTCCATTGCCTGATCTCAGGAAGGCAGTGAAAATGATAAACCAATGTGTCAAATCAATAGATAGAGTTAATAAACTGAAGCATAATCCAGACAAGACTATAAGAAGACTAGCCTGGTGCCATCTTTGAATGCTTTTTGGTGCCAGACTTACCTCTTTAAAAGATATTTTAATATTGGATTCCCCCATGGATGCCACTATGGCCTACTGGTAAAGTAATTTATTGGAACTGTTATATTTGCATTAATTTATAGATCAATTGGGTTTTATTGTTTTAAAGTTCTATTGCCGAGTGTTAGGAAGTGTTATTTTAGTAACATGAGCCACCTAGGGATGCTGTTGGTGGAATAGGTGGTATATAAATATTTTAAATAAATAAATAAGATACTATTAGTCAAGAATACTGATTATTGAAGTTAGCAGGTTCAGTTTGTTGTAGGTAGGATTGCACTCGTCTTGTAGAAGCAGGTGTGTAAAATAGGGGTGCTTCTTGATCCATCACTTTCTCTGGATGCTTAGGTAACAGTGATTGCTAGTAGTGCCTTCTATCTTCTGCTATACTGCAGTTCTCCATGCTTCTGGATACTGCAATGTACTGTGTGGGGCTGCTTTGGAAGACTGCTTGAAAGCTTCCATTAGTATGAAAGGCCACAGCTGATGCTCACAGGTCAGGGCATGCAACTGCATTTTCCTGTTAGCTCCTTTGTTTTCTTATTTGCTCCTAGGCTCAATTCAAATTGCTTACACCATAGCATGCAAATCCCTAAGCAGTTTAATACTAAGCTGTCTTAGGAGTTGCTTGCTTCCATATGCACCTGTCCATGTCAGGTCTTTGTTTTTTGCTCAGGAGATTCAGCAAGTGAACATGAGAATGAGAGTGCCTTCTCTGTAGCAGTGCTGGGGTCTTAAAATGCCCTCTTGGGTCAAATTATTTATATTTGTATATTTAATTTCTATACTGCCCAGCAGCCCATGTGCTCTACATCAGGAGCAGCCCTTCCATTAGCAGAATGAGGCTTCAAATGGAAGGACCCGCGGGGCAGTGGCCTCGTGTTCTCCTTGGCTGTTCCTGTTTGGGGACAGAGCTGTGTATGCCCCAAAGCCTCTCCTGCCTTTCTTTAAACTATCCTGCTGTTGCTTAAGGTGTGGTTGGTGTGTTGAAGAAAGAGCATAACATCAGTCCAGCCAGCTTCAGTCCATAGAAAAGCGCAGGGTGCTATACTTGCCTGTCATGCAGCAAATGTTTGGGGCCCAACCCTCTTATTTATTATTTATTTATTAAAACATTTCTATGCTACCCCATCGTAACCAAGCCTCGGGGCGGCTCACAACATATATAATACACAATATATTTAAAACTTTTCCAACCCCCCCCCCCCCGGTGCATCTCGGCAACCCCTATAAAATATCATCCTAAATTAAATGTAAACAAATTATAAACAATATATTACACAATTAAACACAAGTAAAGTATAAGAAAATTATAAACAATTAACAAACAATAAATACATACATACTAGTAAACTAAAAACCAATTCACAATTTAACAATTAAAATACGATTTAAATAAAAAGGTCTTCGCCTGGCGCCGAAAAACAAATAACGATGGCGCCAGGCGGACCTCTCTGGGGAGTGCATTCCATAATTGGGGTACCACCGCTGAGAAAGCCCTCCTCCGGGTACTCACCCTCTTAACCTCATTCACTGAGGGTTCCTGGAAGAGGGCCTCTGTTGCTGATCTCAGAGGGCGGGAGGGCATATATGGGCGTAAGCGCTCCATTAGGTATCCAGGTCCCAAGCCGTTTAGGGCTTTATAGGTCAAAACCAACACCTTGAATTGGGCCTGGACTTCAATCGGGAGCCAGTGGAGCTGACGGAGAACTGGGGTTATGTGAGAATAACGCCCAGTCCCCGTTAGCAACCTGGCAGCTCTATTTTGCACCAATTGAAGTATCCGGACTGTCTTCAAGGGCAGCCCCACATAGAATGCGTTACAGAAGTCTAGTTGGGAAGTCACCAGCGCGTGTGTCACTGTTGCCAGGCAGTCATAGTCCAGGAAGGGACGCAGCTGATGTATCAGCTGAAGCTGTAGGAAAGCACTCCTCACCGCTGCCGTCACCTGGGCCTGTAATGACAGTTCCGGATCGAGGAGTACTCCCAAGCTGCGGACCTTGTCCTTTAGAGGGAGTGCAACCCCATCTAGGACAAGGCCCAAGTCCCCTATTCCAAGGCTCGAACTGCCCACCAACAGGACCTCCGTCTTGTCTGGATTGAGCTTCAGTTTATTGGCCCTCATCCAGTCCATTACCTTGGCCAGGCACCGGTTCAGCACAGCCATCACCTCACCTGGATCAGTAGAAAACGAGACGTAGAGCTGGGTATCATCAGGGTACTGATGATTCCACAGCCCACACCTCCTAATGACGTCTCCCAACGGTTTCATGTAGATGTTAAACAGCAAGGGGGACAAGATGGAACCCTGCGGTACCCCATGGCATAGCTGCCATGGCACAGAGCCATAGTCCCCCAGCACCACCTTCTGGAATCGGCCATTGAGATATGAGTGGAACCACTGCAGAGCAGTGCCTCCAACTCCCAATCCCGCTAGCCTATTCAGAAGGATACCATGGTCGATGGTATCGAAAGCCGCTGAGAGGTCCAGGAGGACCAACAGGGACGCACTCCCCGTCTCTCTCCCTGCACAGGTCATCGTACAGGGCGACCAAGGCAGATTCAGTACCGTAATCGGGTCTGAAACCGGACTGAAATGGGTCCAGATAATCCGTCTCATCCAAGAGTGCTTGGAGTTGTCCCGCCACCACCCGCTCTAGTACCTTGCCCAGGAACGGGATGTTGGCCACTGGTCTATAATTGGCGGCCACCTCTGGATCCAGGGATGCTTCTTTGTGCGTCTTTCTTACCAGAAATGGAAAAGGCTCTTATTTTGAACTTATTCTGATAGGTTTTTAATATGGAACACCAAGGTTTGTCATTATAACCACTTTTCCTCTTGTTACTCTAGGTTTGTGTTTTGCTTTGATATAAGTATTGGTGTGTTGTTACTGCTTTTGGAAAGTATTTAGAGTGTAAGGTTTTATTAATATATTGTGTACTACTTTGGATACTTTTAGTAAAAAAGCAGGATATAAAACTGTTGAGGCTGATATCTATAGTAAAGATATGTAACATACTAAGTGTTTTCCACTAGAGTGAATGATACCACACAGTTGGAAACCAAGTTCCAGACTGTGAACAAAGGGAGAATCTAAAATCCTGCATATGCAAATAGTTGTATAACAGAAATAGGCAGCAATTTCTTTCCCTAATACAGCAATTTCTTATCCTAATAGGACATGCAGATTTAGGCCTTGGGTGCATCTTTCATCTTACTGCTATTGGAGGGTTATCAACACTTCCAACACCAAAATTTCTTCTATTAGTGATAATTGGTTATTTACAATGCATTGAGTGGCCATATGCATAAAATCAATCAATTGCTTGTAACATAGTGCATCATTTCTGTATTTTTGTAAGCAAAGCAACACTACAGTACTTTGTTTGCATTTGTGAAAACATAAAAGATAATACAGGAGTTATAGCGTAGTTAACTGCCGGGCAGTCAAGAAATACAACATGCAAGTGTCTAATTCGGTAACATGAATTCATGTTCTGATGTCCATATGGGAATATTCTTTATTTTTTATTATGTTAATATTAAATGCTCCAGTTAACAGGGCAAATTCTGCTTACAACTTTGATTCACTACCCTATTGCATAGTAAGGTTTCATTTACCCATAACAATATTCTTTCTTCTCCCTTCAGCCCAAGTTTATTTTGTATCTTATTAAGATTACTTTTGCTGAAGGGTTCTCCACATGCAGTTACACCCATTTAGCTGAATCAATTAACTAAAACTGGAACAGCAAGCCACACAGAAACCATTTGGGCTTCACCTTGCAAAGACTTAGTGTTTGTTAATGAATTATGTAAAGAATATAGAGCATGATGATGTTCAGTAGAAAACCAGAACAAACAGTCTTCCTTGAGCATCCTTCTGGATCTTGTTGTCATTGAAATTACTGCATCATGCTGAAATGTTTAAACCCATTCATCATTTTTCTCTACGCTTTTTAAAATTGGATGAAAGGTTGCTGTTTTGTGGTTTGAAGTGAAGTGCCGTGTGCACTTCATTCCTTATGTGTCAGTCGTCTCCTGCCTTTTCTTCCAGTGCTCTCACCATCCAAGGTAAGGTTGGTGGTGACCAGAAAGCTTCCTCAGTGGATGGTACTCTTTGTGGGGTTTTCTCTCAAGGGAGGCTTGCCTGGTGCCATCATGGTTAAGATGTGTATATTCTCCCAGACTTTGCAATATATTAGATTAAAACTATGTTAACTCAATAGCCTTCATGCTTTTACTTACTTAAAATATTTTATATTGCCTTTCTCAAGATATCAGTTCTTAACACAATAAAGCATAAAAACAATGAACTAAATCATAACCCCAAACATTTATAATAGCAATTTATTTATAATAGCAATAAGAATGTCACAATTAACTTTAATGTATTTCTTTTGATTATTTAATATTTTAATTAAGTATAACAATGTGTATTTTATTATATATATATTAAATACTTGTCATTATCTAATTACTTATTGTATTAAGTAAAGGCTCAAGCTATTGTGGCCAGGAAGTCCTTGAAATAACTTTTGTTGACAAGTATTAAATTGTGGTAGTTTCCAGTTAGATTGGACTTTCCTCTTTGTCAGTTACAGAATTTTAATGTTTAGATCCTTTCCCCAAATAGGCTGCACTGGGTTCTTGATATGCCAAAACTGATAGTGTACCTCCCACAGTCATGGTGGTAAACATGGCACATAGTGTCACAGCAATTACATTTGATCTATTTTGGCATACAAAATTAACTTTGTCTGAGCTGGCATAACTGGAGCTTTTTTCTTCTTCTTTTTTTCTTTTTTTAGTTGCCGAGGTGCACCGAGGGGGGGGGAGGGATATATTGTTTATGGTTATAGTTGTATAGTTTTGCTGTATTTTATTGTATTTTAAATTGTTGTAAGCCGCCCCGAGGCTTTGGTGCGATGGGGTGGCCTATAAATGTTTTAATAAATAAATAAATAAAACTTTATGAGGAAACCAGGTGTATTTGGCAGGCTGGGGTAGATGAAGTCTCCAAAGTTATGCCCAAGAATAGTAGTTTATCTTGTCATATATAGAAATAAAGGGGAACACATTGCATATCTAGCTTATTGCAACTGATACATTCAACTTTATAGTAAAATTGTAATTTTTTTAGCTGCTTTTGTTTTTATGTTTAAAATGCACAATAAAAATTAAAAGAACTAACCCTGGTCACAAGTCATTTGGAGATTTAAAAGTGATCATCAGCACTTGGGATTGTGATTCGAAATCCACTTGCAACTAGTACAGCTGCTACAGAATCAGTGCCCTATGTTCTGATCATCTAACTCCAGGAAGCAATCATGCAGCTCAATTCTGCATGAGCTGAAGCTCCTGAACATCTTTAAAGGCAGACTCATGTAGAAAGTGTTACTGGTGTCTAGCCTGGATATAAGCAGGGCACAGAGTATAGTAGCAAGTCCTGTTCTCCCCAGATAGGTGGCAAATCAGCCAATACTAATAAAAGGGTTTCTGATAACTGAGGTCACCTGTACTTCCATAACTAGCACCAAATCCCAGAGAATCTTCAAGTTGTGCATTGGGTTCTTCACTGGGACCAAGACTTGGCAACACATCTTTAATCCAATATCCATTTGGGGATTCCACTAATTAATTTTCAGTTGTGGTGCTGCTCTTGCAATCTGCCATCTGTTATCAATCAGTTTATCACTGGGTAATAGTTACTGACCTACTAGATGGCAAGTAATGATCCAATTAAGGTCACAATCCTGTGGTTCCTGGAGATGGTCTCAGAGCCCATATAATTTATTTTAGATTTCCCACCCTGAGGCTGCAGATACTGCTACTCCCTTGGAAAAGGAAATCTGAAGAGGGATTGTTTCCCCCTTCCCTTTGTAGTGTTGTGGAAAGAACAACAGCAGTTTTCTCACCCAGGACTGCAACTTCAGATGAAGATGCAAATGAGGGAGAAGGGGATGGGAAAACACTGAAGCATTCAAGTACCCATCTTTTCAGTTCTTCTAGATGTGCTCAAAAGCATGTCTAGAGAAAACAGGAACAGAAAGATGGAGAGCTGATGATAGCTTTTGCCACTCCTTTGGCTCTGCTGCAGAGCAAGTGGGTTATTGGAACTTTCTGACATTGGAGTGTTCTTTTGGTAAGTAAAACATTCTACTTCTATTATATTCTAGTTTGATTCTCATATTTTATATGAAATATAAAAGGGAAGTATTTTGTCATGCCTGTATCTCCTTGATAGGTAAATATCTGAGGGATGCATGTACACACACACACACAAGTACATACATACACATGTGTGTATTCATATACATAGTTTTATCACTACTACTACTCATAAAATACAATTCTTTTGGTAAAAAGGAGGCTTGGCAAATGTGACCCCATTCTAATTTTGTTTTCTAAAATAACAGTGCAATCCTATATGCCTACTTATAACAATCACTGATTTGAATGGGACTTCCACCTAAATGTACATAGGGCTGCAGTTTATGTGAGGCTCAAAGCTTCCTGATAGCTAAAGGCTTTCCCCTGAAGAACTGCCAACCTAAGGAGTGTGTCTCAAAAGTGTTATGAGAGTAAAAGAAGAGTCCGGCAGGGTCAGACTAAAGGTCTGTCTGTGGATCATCCTACTGCTTACAGTGGTCAGTCAGATATCTCTGTAAAGCCCAGAAACAGGATCTGACGGTGATTGTTCCACCTTGCCAACTGGTATTTATTAGAGTACTCCCTCTGACCACTGAATAAGTAATTAATACTGGTATTCAGTAATATGCTTGTGGCTAACAAATATTGAAGGATGTGATCTCCCAGAATTTGCCTAATTAGTGGTGGTTACCACATCCTGTAACAATTCCATTAATGATGCACTGTGTCGATGCTCTGTGGTAAATGTGTAAAATATGGATTTGACTGGCTGGTCTTACAGGGATTCACGTTAAGCACCATCAGGAGGATGACTAAATAATACCACACTGAAAATGGAAAAGCAGAGTAAAAGTGCGACAGGATAGGTAGACCAGGATGGACAAATTCTGATGTTCTCATCTACCATTCCCATCAACCCTAACTACCATAGCCAATAGTGAGGGAAAGACAGGAAATTTAAGCCAGAAAGTTTTTAGGGCCATAAGTTGTCCACCCATGTGTTAGAGGATGGTGCAATAGGAATGATCAGCTTGGCTTAACTTTTTTTTTTTTGAAAAAGTTGCTGTTGTAAAGAGCATATAGTAATTGTCTGTCTTGGTACTTCTTTATCTTCCGCTGTAATTGGTCACCCTGAAGAGAAAGCAGGAAGCTGGCCTTTGCTTTTAATTAAAAATGAATAAAAGTAGGCCCTATGTTACAAGTTGTAGTTAAATGTGGGCCCTAGCTTTTAAAAAGCTTTTGAAAGCTTTTACCATAGGTGTGAGGTAAAAATGATGTGTAATCCTCCCATTCCTGAGACATTTTTACATGGCTTCTATAGTCTTTTCTCTGACTACAGGAAAGGAAGAGAGAGAGTAGCTGCAGGCTGTCTTTTGGCCTTGCCTATTGGAAGCATTGGGTCTCAAGTCTTATTGAAATAAATGGATTTTCTGAATAGACATTTATAGGGCCTCTTCTCTTGGTGGTCCTACCTTCTGAGATTAGGTGGACATTAACTAGAAAGAGCACCTTTTCTGTAGTGTCCTCCAGATTATGGAATTTTTTTTTTCTCTAGGCATGTTTGCCTGTCACCATTTTTGCTTTAAGTACTGAGGCACATTGTACTTCAGGGCATTTTACAGTATTTCAGACCCTTTCATAGGTGTTCACTGCTGGTTCGTCTACTGCCTCTCTTGCTTGAGTTTCATTGCCTTTTGATGCTGTATTTTTAAATAACATGTTACTATTTTTTTTACTACTGTGGTAAACTGTATTGAGGCTGCTGAAAGTAAAAGCTGGGATATCAATTATGTTAAGAATATCTACATTCATATCTTTAGTCTCAACACTGCACTATTTCAGCCTACCCTGTGATTATTATTCTCATCTATATCCTTAGTAGTTATGAAGGGTTTAGCTTTGAAAGATACAACCGATATTTGTCTTTTGCAATGTGCTCTTGAATATATGCCCTTTGAATCTTGCATCCTCCGTAGCATCTCTTGGGCTGCAACTCTGGGGAATGCTGTGGGCTGCATTACTTTCTCTGCAAAGGGTGGCCCCTTCCCCTGTCACCGCGCCATGAAAACCCCAAATCAGGCGCTGCGATGGCGGGCCCCCACGGACGCGCAGCTTGAGCATTTGCCCAAGGGAAGTGTGGTGCAGTGGTTGGGCGTGCTGGACTGCGACTCCACGAGGTCCCCCGCTCGGCTTTAAGCTCCCTCTGGCGCCTTTGGGCGAGGGCGAAATGGAGAGGAGGACGACGACGCAAGGGGCCCCACTGAGCCCGTGGAGGCTTCCTCCCGAGGAGGCGAGCACGGAACGGCAGCCCGGCGCCCCCGAGCTCGCGGAGGCTTCCGACGCCGCGCGCCCGCGGCCCGGATTCTCCTCAGAGTTTCCCGCCCAAAGCGCCTTCTGCGCCCCGCGCGGGGCGGGCCGAGAGGCGGGCCGGCCGGGTCGGGCCGGGCCAGGCGTTAATCTCCCGCCCGCTCCCTCCCCTGCACCTCATGCCCGCGAAGCCACGCTCGCCGTCGCCGGAGCGGCGGCAGGGAATGTCGCCCTCATGAATCCTTCCTTCCCTGCTCGGTCGCAGCGGCAGCAGGAAAGGAGGGAAGGGGCCGGGGCGCCTCCTTCCCTGGGTATGTCTGCCTGTCTGACGGTCGCTGCCGTGCTACGTGCCTCAGAACCGCTTTCTCATTTTTTTTGGAGGATGGATGCGGGGCGGGGGAGCAAGGCAGGCTTTGCCTCGTCCCTCAGCGCGGTCCTCGGTGCGGTGGACGCGGAGGGTGCTGCTCCTTTTCTCTGTGAACCTCATTTCGAAGTTCGGGTTCCAGACGCCTTTTCTGGGGAGACACTCCACACATGTTCAGAGTCTCAGTCGTTGTTGGTTCTCAGGCGCCTCTCGGTCCAGGCCTCTATGAGGAAAAGAGAATTCGTGGGGCTGAGCCCTGTGGGTTCAAGTTTAGCTGAGCGGGGTGGGTAGCCTGCCCCGGTAAGGGGATGTGTGTGTTGTCTAGATGTCACAGGGCTGGACTTTGTCCTCAGGGGTGTGTGCTTTCCTTCTGATTCATGATGTCTGTGCTGACTTGATTGTGGAAAGAATTCTTAGCATGTTCAGAGGCACTTGTCTTAAATTGCAGATTTTATAGTGCTAAACCGTGATGGATTGACTACATAAAAGAAGCCACAACCTTGAATTTAGAACAGCCAAGCAGGGATGTCACGGATCGGGCGTTTTGGAAGGCTTTCATTCATAGGGTTGTTTTAAGTCGGAGACAATTTGACAGCACATAACAAATCAGGTGGGGCTGACCCTTTAGTTCAATTTTAACCTAGCATGGATCTTGTATCTAGAGATGGGTTGAAAGTACCATTCCTGCAGGTTGTACAACTTAGTGCAAGCGCTAGGGTCACTGTGATAGTTATATGGCTCAGCTTGTTCTTTTTAGAAGGGGTTGAAAATGATGTTTGGTTGCTGATGGAGGAAAGGGCTAAATGTTGTATAATTACTTCTGTGGCAGTCTTTTTTATATTGGCATCCTTGTTAGGGTACTGTATCCCATGTATTCCAAAATATCCTATGTGTATTCCATATCCCAAAATGTGTATTCAAAGCTTGCATGTCTGGGTCTCAGGCTTTAGCTTTAGGGTTCTCTGACTAAAAGCAGTCAAACTGGTAGAACTTCCCTTGTATCAGTCCTATTTTTTCCTCCTATTGCCATCTTTTCCTAAAGCCATTCCTTTATCCCTCTTTGGAACCATCCATTGCCCAGCTTTTGAAATCTAACAATTTTTTCCACTTTTTTCTTCCATAGATATATGTATTCTTCCTATACTGATTTTGTGTTTGTTTTTTTTGAGTAGGGAGATCATGACAAGTGCAAACCACAGAGATGTGTGATGGGTGATGAAAGAGCAAGTATAAGCTGAATGTGGATGTGGGATATTCCTTAGTTTAGAGATGTGTTCCTTATTCAGAAGCATCCCAGTCAATTTGGATTTTATGGATGAAGAGAAAATCATGCTCCCTCTTAATTTTTTTTTTTTTTTTTGCATTTCTGATCAGTGCATGTTTTTTAGTTGGAGATATGAACATTGCTTTATTGTATCTTGTCTGCTTAATGTGTGCTGCTGTGGTTCTTGCTCTTTGGCACATATTTCCTTTCTGTAAATTCTTTTATTTTCATGGTGTGTGAAATCTGGTTTACTTTGCAGAAGCTTCTCCTATGGAGAGGTGGAGAGCTTTTGATTTTCCATTTTGCAATTGCAGCATTCAGTGCAATTTAAACAAATGCAGTTCTAGTTGAGGGCTGTCACTATCGTTCTCGGTGTTCTCATTTGCCCTCCACCCCAAATCTAGCCCCAAGTCCTGAGTGTGCTGTGTCTCTTTAGTCTCACTTCCCCCCTCCCCCTCCTCCTCCCTGTTAGGACTATGTGGCTGGAATCCTTCTTTGGGCTCTTGTGAGAAGGCAGGCTTCCTGCTTTTTTGTCCAAGTATTCTGTGGGGAACATCTCGTCCGGAGCCTGCGGAACAAGTGAGCAAGACTTGCTGGTTTAATAAGGAACAGGGAGAGAGATGGGCAGAATTCTGTGAACTTTTCTTTTTTTAAAATCAGAGTGAGTACATATACATGTTTGGAAATGGAGAGCTGGAAAACCCTAGAAGAACAGGCATTTCCAAACTCCTGTTTTGTTGCTGAAATGGAATGTAGATTCCCTGGTTTTGCACCCAGAAACAGTTTTCAGTTTAGTTTCTTTCACATTCCTTTAATTTCTTTGATGTTCAATAGTTCTGTGTGTGTGTGTGTGTTAACAGTTGCAGTCTATATCGCAAAATATCAACTGGCTTTGAGAGATGTTTTCCAGTCATGTTTAGAGTGGCTAAGTGTGTAGCAAAACATTGATGAAGCATGATGACTTAATGCTCTTGTAATGCTCTTTTGCTTTTCAGCTTCATCTGTACTGACATTGTATGAGCAAGAGCTAAAGTGTGTGTATTTGGTATAGATATGTCCATATGCTGTGCTGGAATGATTTTTATTTTTATTCCTTGGATGATTTTATTTTTTCAGCACAGCTTTCCCCAAGCTGGTGCCGTTATTTTTAAAAATTTTTTGGAAAATACTAGGTCTACTGTAGAAATGATTATATAATAAACTTTGCATTCAATAGGTTATTCTTTCCTATTTCCTGGGTGCAAAAAAGCTCATACAAGAACAGATTATTTTTAATGTCTCTTATCTTAAAAATGCTATAAATAAAATAAAAAATAAAATCTAGGTTGAAGTTACCATCTTCCTTGAATTTGATGCATATATGCAGACTTTATGTTGGTTATTCTGGCTGGTGGGAGTTCTTGTCAAAAACCATTGTGGTGGGAGGCTAGAGTTGAAAATACTGTTCTAGATGCTTCTGGTTTTAGTGACATTTGATATGTTAAACAAAGCAGCTATATATTAGCTGGTGTCTGCAGTCAGTAATAGTGTACCATGGATATGATATATTGTACATTTTTGAAGGAAAATTCCTTAATGGTTTTTCCCTCAGTTTTGATTGATCTCTTTAGCTTTCCCTTTTTAGATTTACATGTCCTGTGTTTAGGATACTGTTTTTAGATCTTTCTCTTGAAGTACTGCTGTTCCAGAGGAAAAAAAATACTGAATTTGAATGAAAGAATGCCTTGGAAAAATATTGATTAAATAGCTTTTGGTAAGCCACTGGTCACTTTCTCTGAGGACTGTTTCAGATGTTGCATTGTATGTATTTGGCATGAGTGATGAATTCAATCACCATTCTCTGTTGTGTTTGTACAAGTAGGAAATGGTCTGCTGTGGTTTAATAAGTGAAGCAGTCTACTGTCTAATTTGATGGGCTCTTATAAGGTTAACACGGTATAAGAAAAGTAGAACACATATGAAATACTCTTCCTTTTAAATTATTATTTATTGAAGAGAGTAGCCCCAGCCTATCTGTTAGACTTAGTTTTCAGCAGCACAATTAATTATTTGTGCCACTGAAGCAAAAGTCCACTTTTAATAGGGTAGAGTTGTCTTGGCCTGTCTAGCTTATGCTTTTACTGTTAATAATGACTGCCACAGAAAGGCCCATAGTAGGGCTGGACATTGCATCTGCTTTGCTGCTATTATTATTACTATGGCCTGAGATCCACCAGTCAGAACTTAAGATAAACTGGGGGGCTTGGGAGATGGAACAATTTGGAAGAATGTAGAAGAGCCTATTGAGAGGATTTGGGAAGGAAAAGTGGAAACAACTATAGTTAAAAAGGAGGACTATACATGGACATGAATTGCAGAAATAAGCAACTGCCCACATATTTGGCTGGTTATTTCAAATTTGTGCATGGTTGCTTAGCATTGCAGCTCCTGGTTCCACTTTCTAACCATTCTTGCTTGTAGCTTCCTTCTCTTCTGACTTTGCTCTCTATACTCTTCTTCATTCCTTTTGGTTCCATTTCCCAAGGTTTCCCTTGGACTGCTGTCTTTTCAGGCTTTTAGCTGTTGGATATTTGCTCTGTCGTCTTTTGCTTGGCACATTTGCCTTTCTCTAGATTTAGAGTAGCTCAGGAGAAGGTGCTTAAATGAGGTGCTGGAGCAAATGCTTCATATGTTGAAGATCCTGTGTTCACTCTTTAACATCTCCGGGTAGTCTCTGGTGAGATGCTGCTAGTTATTGTAGACAGTATTAAAATAGATGGAATGATGGTCTATGAGTTGATACGAGGCAACTTCCTATATTTTGGTGGCAACCAAGCAGTATTTCAGTGAGTCTGAAAATGTTGGAACTTGTAAGGCTATGGTAATGTCTGCTTTATTATTCTGCTGCCATGATGACAGTTATGGCTGTAACAGAAGTTGGTATACTTTGGAGAACACCTGATGATGTTAGATTACTTTATGACGTAACAAACTAAAACATGGTGGTTCTTTGTGGAAATACTGAGGGAGGGGGAATGTTAGTGCTTTGTGATTATCCTGAAACCAAGTACTAGACAGTAAAGAGTTGAGAAAGCAATATTTGGATGCTGATAAATGTTATGTGCATATATTCTGCATCTATACACTAAAGGGGAATGCATGTAAATAGCCTAGCTTTGAAACCATGAGGTTATTCACCTCAAAACATACCATCTAAATAAGGCTTCCGATTTATTTGACCAGTTGCTGTAGAGCTTGTGTGAAGAATGTTGGAAAGGCTTTAAAAATGTGACTAGCTAGAGTTACTGTGACATGACACTTCTCATTTCTTCTGCAAAGAGCAAGGAAAACATGGCCTTTCTCTTAGTCATGAAATGTCAGCTAGACATTTGCCAAAATTGGAAAACTTGAGTTTAAGATGCCTCTGGACACAACAGAAGATATTTCTTGTGAATTATGAAGAATCTTCCAGGGTAAATGCTAAAGCAATGAGAATGTTAGATAAGTTTAGGTTAGTAAATGGGATTTGTACAGAAGACAGAATGATGTAGTATATAGTTAAGCAATAGTATTTGCTTGCATAGGATGTGGTGGCAGCTACCAGTTAGCCTTCTCCTTAATGAATGTGTTTATCAGTAGCTACAAGTCATGTTGGCTGTATGCTACCTTAAGAACCAGAACCAGAATACCTCTAAATACCAGTTGCTCCTCTGGAACAATTGTAGGAGAAAGTGGTTGCTACCATTATCTTCCTTGTGGGCTTTTCACAAGCATCTGGTTGACTGCTGTGGGAAACAGAATGCTGGACTAAATAGGCCTTTGGATACTAATTCACTATCCTAAGTTCAGATGTTATTTTAAATTGCATACCTAGTATTTGAGTGCTATGAAGATAACTAGACAGGGGTTCTCAAATATCCCACCTTCAGGAAACTTTTCTATTAACATATGTCAAGTCCTACATATAGGCTTCTATTTATTTATTCATTTATTTAAATTCTTGTCTATTTTTCCAGACCATAGTCTTTACTAGTCTTTGTTCTTATTTATTTGGTTCTATTTATATCCCACCTTTGTCTTTCTTAAATAACTTTAACAGGCTTACATCATTTTCCTCCTCCTGCACTCAGTCTTATCCTCACAAGAATTCTGTGAGATAGGTTGGGTTGAGAGTCTGTGATTGACCCAAAGTCATCCAGTTGGCTGCATTGCTAAGTGGGGACTAGAACCCAGATCTCCCTATTCCCAAAACTGGGTTCTTAACCACTACACCCCACTGGCTCTTATGTCTTCTGTATAAGATGTACTGGTCTTTCATATGTCTTCCCATGTTGTGACAAACTTCAACTGCTGAATTCTGAATCTAGCAGCAGTGAAAGGGTACAGAAGCAAATCAAACTGTTTTTCTGAATAGATTGCAAACCTGTCTGCATGTTGTAGAGCAGCCTTCCCTAATGTGGTGTAATTAGATGATTTGGGCTACAACTCCTAGCAGTCCTGACCTAGCAGTTATGTTGACTGGAGCTGATGAAAGTTACAGTTCAAAAAATCTGGAAGGTATCAAGTTTGGAAAGGCACTTCTAAAAGATTAGTTTATACAGTATTTGTCACATATGTTAGGCCTCAATTACCTGGTGCGAGCTGATGGTATGGTGCTAATCTGTACTGTTCTCCCTTGCAACTGTGCAATGCAGGGAAAGACTAGTTGTAGACAAGCAATAATTCAAGGAGGTTTGTCATGGCTTTTTGGACCATTATGGTTTCAGTCAAATTTCTTCAGTTTTAGCAGTGCCCTGGATTAGCAGTGTTTGCTACATTTCTGTGGCATTATTTAAACTTGCGTATTGAAATTGTCCCACCAAATGGAAAGTGTTCAGGAAAAAAGCACTGCTGCTTGTGGTGTGCATACTCACCCCAATTTTGCTTCTAGTAAACAGGTTTTGCAGTTGCAATACTGTTTCTAAATCCTGTTTAACTGGAGTTGACAATGTGATAGATGTAGCAATGCCTCTTTCCACTTCTAATTTTTTAAAACTTTAGCTTAACCCATTTTAACTAGAAGCCTAGCATACTGATTGATGCACTTTAATTAAAATCTTCAATTTTCTTCTAAATAAATTTGACAATAAAATTTCTGGTCAGGTTTGCACATATAGTAGATATTGCCCATTGTAGTTGTATAGCAATTTCAAAAATGTTGGTTCTAAGAGGCTTATCAGTGAGTTGCAGACTGGCAGTAGCAAAAGTGGAGCACAAAGCAGTACAAAGGATTAATGGACATCTGACATCCACACCAGGGATGGAGCCAAAATACACATTTTTAATAGAGAGATGGGAGGTGTGGAATTTGGGATCATTATGATGTGAGTTTAAAATGAAATATGAGAAAAGATTCAAGTGTTTCCTCATCTTTGTACTGCAATTGTGAGTTGTTTGAGGTTTTATATTTAATTATTTTTTAAATACAGACATTCATTAGAAAGCTCATAATGGCTTGCTTTAAAAAAAAAAACAATCAAACAATTAAACTCCTTAGTGCCAGTACATGATGCTAAAATAATTAAGATGCCATTTAACAATTAAAAGTCTGGGTAACTAAAAGTGCTGGTACCAGGTACATCTCTTTGGACTGTGAGTTCCATAATCAGGATGCTATAGCAGAAAAAGCCTGCCTCCTTTTAACAGGCCTCCTCACCTCTTTCAAGGAGGGCTCCTGGTGGAATACCTCTGCAGATGATCTTAAAGTCTGGACAGGTGCCTTTGGAAGGAGATGTTCCCTTAGATAACCAGGCCCTAAACCATTTAGGTCTTTTATGTAATCATTGGCACCTTAAATCAGGCCCAGACTTCAATGGATAGCCAGTGTAGCTGATATAGGACCGGCATAATATATTCTCATCTGCCAGTCCCAGCCAGCAGTCTGGCAACTTAATTTTGAATTTTTCAATGTCTGGACCATCTTTAAGGACAGCCCCACTTAAAGTGTGCTGCAGTAGCCAAAGCAGGAGGTTATCAGTGTGTAAGTTATTGTTGCTAGGGGTTGCCTGTTCGGATAAGGACTCAGGTGATGGACCAGCCTTAGCTGAAGAAAGCACTCTTTGCCACAGACCCCATCTGGGATTCCAGGATTCTGAGTCAAGGAGTGGCATATGGTAGGGGTGGCTAGGCTTGCTCAAGAAGAGCCACATGCAGCTCTCAAACATCTGACATTTACTGTAAGTGGGTGCCTATGGGTGGCAGTGCAGAGTGGCAGGCAGGCACCTGTGGGTGGTGAGTGGCAAATGGGGTGCCTGTGGGTGCTCCAGGTGGCAAGTGGCAAGATAAACTCAAAGAACCACATGTGGCTCCCAAGCCATGGGTTGGCCACCATGGCATTATGGTTTTCTTGGATAAGAAATCAACATGGTAACATTGAAAAGAGATTTAAGGAAGACGGTAAGGAATTGTTTTTTTTAGCGCCAAGCTTTAGTTTAAAGCAGGACTCATTCCTGGAAAATAAGGAAAAGATCATAAAACAAAAAATGTGTAGTGCCTTTCAGAAAGCACTTAAAAAAAATTCTAGAGTCTAAGTAGCTCTAGCATCCTGAGTGCATGTGTGATGATACCAGGTTTGAAAACTAACTTAGTCCTAGAAGTTATCTCCAGACCATAATGTTCCAGGTGATCTTGAGATGGAAAAATGAACTCAAATGAGGAAGAGTTTTAAAAATGGTTGACTTCAACAAGCCCCACATTGACTAGTTAAATGCCTGTTCCAGTCATGCCAAAAAAGTTTAAAATTCTACATTCCCTAAATGATTGTGCACTAACCCTATTCCTAAGTGGTGTGGCCCAGGAACTGGTATGAGATGGATTTTATATACAGCAGGACCCCTGTATCTGCTGGTTCAGTTACTGCATTTAACTGCACTTGACCTCAGTCTAAAAGAGGTTTCAAGGTGCTAAAGAGAAGCCATAAAGTGCTTCCTTTAAGTGAAAATTCTCAATTTAATAGGAAAAGGAAATAATATGCTGAGGTTGCTAGAATGTATGGTGAATTTCTATCCATGAAATTGTGAAAAAAGAAATGTATATGTACATTATAATAGTGTTTGCTATTACCTGTGATTTCAGGCATCAGTTACCAGGCTTGGAATCTATCCTAGTGGTTATGGGGGTCCTGCGCTCGCTCGCTCTGTGTGTGTGTGTGTGTGTGTGTGTGTGTGTGTGTAAAAATATATATAGAGATAAGGAAGCCCAACACAGTAACATTTGACTTCAAAAGAATCTAAAATGAGGGAATTGATTAAGAAATGAGTGGAAGCAGGTGTTTCTAACTTATTTTAAAAAAAAAGGATCCATAGTGGGTGGGGACAGGATAAATTAAGACTTTTAATTGTTAAATGGCATTTTAATAATTTTAGCATCAAGTACTGGCACTAAGGAGTTCTTTAGATAGTTACTAGCCTATAACAGGCCCTTTCCCTCTTATTACAAGACACTGAACATCTACCAGATCATCGTTATCCACATGCTCAGTGACACGCTCAAAGAACTCCAAACCGTTAGTGAGCCAGGACATACATTTGAAGAAACCATATGGATTTTTTCCCTCAGGGTTTATCTATATGCTTACTCATTTTATCTTTAATAATTCTTTCAACCAACTTACCTGGAATATATGTTAAGCTAACAGGACCTTAATTTATCTATATTTTAGGATAATTTCATAGTTTCATATTGCCCTTATATAAACATATAAATATATGTGACCATGCATACATAGAATACTTTGTACAGTTCTGGTCATCACTCCTTGAAAGGGTATTATAGAGTTGCAAAAAGTACAGAAAGGAGCAAGTAAAATATCATGGGATATTTTACATATACATATGTATATGTTTATGCATGGTGTGAAGAAACTGGATAGGAAGATATTCTTCTCTCATGATACTAGATCTTAAGGTCATCCCATGGAGCTGATTGGTCATGAGAAATTTGAGACAGATAAAATTTAGGACTAGTTCACACAGCATGTATCGTCATCATCGGTAATAATACATGGCATTTATACCCTATCTTTTTTTCCCCTTGTGAGGAACCCAAGCTAGATTATATAGCTTCATTTTTTCCTCACAGGAATCCTGGGAGGTAGGTTAAGCTGAGAGTGAGTGACTGCCTCAGAGTGAGGTTCATGGCTGAATGGGGATTAGAACTTGGATCTTTCAGGTCCTTGTCCCAACATTCTCACCATTATATTGATAGTTAAACATAGTTAAAGTATAGAATGTTGGCCACCAAGTTGGAAGACTTTAAAAGGGGTTTGGACAAATTCATTAATGGCTATACACTAACTCCAGTATCAGAGAAAGTGTGTCTTATGTATGTCAATTTCTGGGGAACATGGGTGGGAGGAGACTGTTGAACTTACACTGTACTTGTGGATTTCTGAGGGGCAGCTCATTTGTCATTATGTGGAGAGAATACTGGATTAGATGGACTCTTGATTTGATCCACTATAGTTGTTTTTATATGTAGTCCAAGGACATGCCATCAGTACAGTTCCTTCAGCTTATTGTTTGCAGATGCAAGAGCATCCCAGAGTGACACTGCGGGTTGTGCTTTTGTAAGCCCCAGAAGAATCCCTTGGAAAACTAAGCCACAGAAGGCTTAATGATGCTCATGGAGTACTTGCCTTTCCTGGTCTTTCAGGGCTCAGCAACTTATATGCAGTGTTGAAGGAGACACTGAAGATGGTGGTAAGTGCTCCAACTTCCCTGTGGAGCATCTGTTCCTATGGTGAGAGGATTAAGATTACAAGGCTTAGTATCCTTATTGGAAAAAAAGACATTTGTGTTGATTTTCATGAGGGAGAAAGCTATTATACATTTTTATTTATTTATTATTTATTAGAAAAATTTCTATGCCGCCCCTTGCCAACTAGCCTCAGGGTGGCTCACAGCAGGTCCATACAAAACGAAATACAACATAAGATTAAAACACAAATCGACCTACCAATTACAAGTTAAAGACTAAAATTGGCCCATCTCATAGTCCCAATTAAAACTAACAAAAACTAAAATTCACAAACTAATAAATTAATAAAATTCATAAATTCATAAATTAATAAACAATTAAAATATTTCTTAAATAAAAAGGTCTTTGCCTGGCGCCGAAAAGCAAATAATGACGGCGCCAGGCGAGCCTCTCTGGGGGGCAGATTCCATAAGTGGGGTGCCACCACAGAGAAAGCCCTCCTCCGGGTACTCACTCTCTTCACTTCCTTCACAGAGGGCTCCCGGAGGAGAGCATCTGCTGCCGATTGTAAGGGGCGGGAGGGCATATACGGTCGCAGGCCTTCTGCTCAATAAAACCAATGTTAAATGATGTTGCTTTCTTACCAGGTGCACTGGAACTTGCAGTCTCAGTACCTTCCCTGGTAGAAGTGGTTGCTCCATCATTGTCCTAGAACATTTCCAATTGCTGCTTTCCTTACCATCCAAATAAGTTGCTGGGTCTTTTGAAGGGGAGAATGTGGTGGAACACTTGAGGTTTAAGTTGAGGAGATGCTATACTTGAAAGCTTCTTGACCTGAGTCTACTTGCAGGGTGTCAAAGTGAGCGCACTTATTCAATTGCTTTAAACATCTGCACATAAAATAACTATTATAAAAGCTAGTGTTCTTACCTACTTCACTGTTGCTTTGAATGGTTCTCCATTGTTACTTCTGCTGGTGCTATTTTTTAAAATACAGTTTTATTGTAATACTTGGGAAAGTATAGAGATGTAATAGTCATAAGGAAAATAGAAAAGAAAAGAATGCCTGATTGTTGCTGCTTCAAACCAAAATCATAGTACACCAGGACTCTCATATCTGCTGACTCCATTACTGTAGTTTCACATGACTGCAGTTGACTGTTGGCCCTCCACATGTGGAGGTTAGGGGTGTAGGGCCCTATCAAAGTGGAGAGAGCCAGTGTGGTGTAGTGCTTAAGAGCATGGGACTGGGACTCAGAGGATCTGGGTTCTAGTCCCTGCTCAGCCATGGAGCCAGTTAACTGGGTGACTTTGGGCCAGTCACAGACTCTCAGCCCAACTTACCTCACAGAGTTGTTGTTGTTGTGGGGATAAGATGGAGGAGGAAAGATGATGTAAGCTGTCTTGAACCCTTTGTAGGAAAAAAGGCAGGATATGAATAGGTTATCGGCTATAAAGCCCTTAACGGCTTGGGTCCTGGTTACCCAACAGTTTTCTTAGTTGCCATCAACTAGCAGGTGACCCAGCAGTCCCATTCCTTTTGAGAAGTCTGATTCCAAGTGACAGTGCTGCCTGGAATCACCCTTCTGTGATGTGGCTATTTCTACTAGGTTTGTTGCTATGAACACCAGAGGTGGGAAAGAACTTTTTTTTATTTTTTTGAAGAGGTTTGTAACCATGAAATAACCATGGAATAAATATGGTGAAAACTTGATTACTAACTAATATACTGTGACCTAATCTTACTCTCAGAATACATCTCAGTAATCAAGAAAATAAGATAAATTTGTCTGCTTATAGTACTAGATTTAATTGGTTTTAAGATCTTTTAAATTAATTCATGTGTCTTTTCAATGTTTGTTTAGGTTTATCTTTTATTAACTATTGGTTAGGATAAAAAGGAAGAAATAGATGTTGCATGCCACATTTTCTGCGAATCTTTTCAGGCTATCAACTTCTGCAGTGTTTAAACATTTTTATAACCATTCTCTATTGGTGGAAGGATGGGTTTTATAATTTGGAAGATTTGTTTCTTTGACAATACAGATAGTCCCTGAGTTAAGAACAAATTTCATTCCTGAGAACATCCTTAAGTCAAAACACCTAAGTCAAATGTTTGTCTAAATGTTTGTATGTATTTTATCTTTTTATGCATATAAATCACTTAACACTTCCATATTCACTAAAACATATTAAACATTATGTAATACATAATGTAATATATTACAATAAGTTTATTATAAAATTATAAAATTTATCATGATAATACAGAAATGTATTACAATAAAAGTCAAATACATAAATACATTTATTACATTTGTTTATTTGACAACCATGATTTGCAGCCAAGTATAAAATATTAAAACCATTAAAATATGTAATTCTAATAGTTAAAATACTGAGAAAATAAACAGGTCTTTGCCTGGTGCTGAAAAGAAAAAAGAAAAGAGGGCACCAGGCAAGTCTCTCTGGGGATCTGGTTGCAAAGTTGGGGTGTCACTGATGAGAAAGCTCTTTTTCTTGCAGCCACCCTCATTTCCTGAGGAGGGGGCTTTTTCAGAAAGGTTTCTGATGATGACCTGTGAAGCCAGGTACACCCATGTGGGAAGAGGTGCTCCTAAAGATATCCTGACCACAAACTTTAAACACAAGTGTTAACACCTTGAATTAGGCCTGGTTCTCAACTGCTAAAGAGAAGATGGTAGAGAACTAGCTTTATATGATATCTGTCAGTCCTTGACAGCAGCCTGGCTGCCCTGTTCTGGACCAGGTGAAGTTTCCAGACTGTCTTCAAGGATAGCCCCATGTAGAATGCAAACCAAACCTTAAACAAAACAGAGGAAATAATCAGATTATTATTCTTTTTTTAATAGAATTGGGTCATATTTGCAAGCCTGTTAGCTACTTTGAAGCCTGCCAAATTCTCCTCAGACAGGTTCTGGTTCACCTGTGTGCACGCTCTCTCTCTCTGCTGTCAATTCAGCATCATTTCTCCATCTGTAGTATGGGCATGCTAATACTGATCTAGTTCCCTTTCAGCATCTGCCCTTCTAACCAGGCCCTCTGTTGCTACAAGGCCATTTATGATGAGAAAAAGAAAATGGCTGTACAAACAACCCTTGATGCCTACTTCAAGAAAGCAAATCTATAGTAACCCACTCCCCTCTCCAGCAGCACGATCAAACCCTGACCCTCCAGCACCAGCTCCATCATCTGTTAATTTTAGGCTTAAATGTGCTTCATAATGGAACTTATGAATGAAAACAGGATTTCAAGCTTTCATACAATATCAGAGGAGTAGGGAGAAGTCATCTGGGCACCTCTGCTTCTGCCTTTCCCAGAAACTGTTTTGTTATGGTTCTGCTTCATCCTTGGGGCCCTGCACATGCTCCAAAACCATATCAGCTTGGGTATGCTTGAGCCAACACCATGGAATGAAAAATCATGGATACTGTATTTCTAGGGAACTATATGGCCATTGAGAGGCACATCACCAAACATGTAATTCCCTAGAGAGAGCTGTGACTTTCTCTAGTGAAAAGCTGTGAATAACTAACTGTGTCCTGCAACAGCAGGGGGTTGGACCCGATGACCTTCTTGGCCCCTTCAAACCCTGCTATTCTATGATTCTATGAACTACGCTGCCACTGATGTCCTGTTGCATGTTTCCCTGGTGATAGTTACAGCTCCCCCTCCCCCCCGAGATATTCATATAGGGTTTATGGCACTATGCACATTTCTAAGTATGGGTTGTTCATAATCCAGACATTTGTAACCCAGGGTCTACCTGTAATTAGACTAAAGCATCTGAATGCGGAGTTATATATTAATACAAAGGATACAATTACAATATCCTTGTAATATTAATACAAGGATACAAAAGCTTGGTGATCAACATTCATTCCATGTCTGGTTCAATGGAAAAAGAAAACTTGGGCCATCATGATAGTGAATAAAATCTCAAGCTTTAAGTTGCTATGGCCATACTGTCCAATACAATTAGATACCATTTATTGTGTATTGGAATAGGTTTCAGCCAGGCAATTTAGCAACCATAGATATACTGTTTATGTGTTACATAGGACTATTGTAACTGTCTTGACTGTATTGGGAAACAAATGAATCCATAAAATGACAAAATAACCTTAATTTCATATTGTGATCTATTGTTTGTGATACTGTAGTGTGATGGCCATGTTCATACATAATGGTGACGAATTATGGGTTACTGCATGATTTGTTACGGCTTTGTTATGGTATGTATTGTCATTTTGCATGTGCAATTTTTGATCAGCTCAAATGGTGGTTGCTGTGTAATGTCTGAACCAACTATTAACCCATAGTATACTGTTTTGAATGTCATGCAGCTCAGGATGATTGGGGTGATCAGAGGTTGCATATGTATAAAGGCAGATGTGCATGCCTGGCATAAACTGTGGCAAGTGATGGATTAATTGACCCTTGATTTGCTGCTGCTACATGTGAACTGTTTCTTTTGACTATGCAAATTGACATCATCTCCAACTGTGTAAATCATTCACTCTTTTTGCCCTACATTTTCAACAATGTATGTGGGCCACTAAAAACATTTAATTCAGTTTTGATGGTGCTAATTACTATCTGAATAGTATTTGATATTAAATTTCATGTACTGACAAACTTACAAAAGATTACATGTTATACTAATTTATTGTCCCCATATTGTCCCCTTTAAACTTAGCCTGGTGTTTAAACTACATATTAATCTATAATTTTTTGTTAACTGAACCTTTGGACACTAGTTATTTTCTGAGAAAATAAATGTGGAAAAATATAATTAGGCTCTAATTCTGCATTTCCAAATCAGATTCTCCAGATGTTTTGTGCTATAACTCCCAGCATTTCTGACCATTGGCCAGACTGACAGAGTTGAAGTTAAAACAGCTAGAAAGCATCAGGTTGGGGAAAGTGCCTAACTGTGTAAAAACAAACAAACAAGTTGTCTTGTTGGTACTGAAAGCAAAGGACACCATTCATCTTAACTTTGATCTAGACAGCTGCCCAGTTGTCACCTACAGTTACTTATTCTAATTCCCAGTATTGAAACTGTTGTGCTCTTCTGTTGATACAGAATTGATTATGCCTCATTACAGAAGCCAGTGGTGGTATTTGTTGGGCAGTGGCTTTAAAATGTCTGTCTATAGCAGGGATCCTCAAACCTTTTCAACAGGGGGCCAGTTGAAAGGTATCAGTGATGGGTGTAGGCTGCCAAGGTGGTGCCGGGGGGGGGGGGCGTGCGCACACACGGAGAGATCCTTTCCTTTGAGTGAGTCCAAAACAATCTCTGCACGCACATGCAGCAAGTCCAAAACCTCCATGGCGGGCCGGATAAATGGGCATGGTGGGCTGGATCTGACCTGCGGGCCGTATTTTGAGGATCCATGGTCTATAGCATCTTACTTGGCTGCTCCACCATCAAAAGATTAGTTAGTTGCTTGTACTGAATTGTTAAAATCAGCTGTAAGCTCATTTGTGGATCATAAAATCAAAAGGAATATAAATAATATACAGAGATAAACTTTGTTTACATTCATTACATTGTTTGTTGTTGTTGTTGTTGTTAGTCGCGAAGTCGAGTCCGACCCATCGCGACCCCATGGACAACATTCCTCCAGGCCCTCCTGTCCTCCACCATCCCCCGGAGTCCACTCAAGCTCACACCAACCACCTCAGTGACTCCATCCAGCCACCTCATCCTCTAGGACTGACCGGTTTGATCGCCTTGCAATCCAAGGGACTCGCAGGAGTCTCCTCCAGCACCACAACTCAAAGGCCTCAATCCTTTTGCGCTCAGCCTTCCTTATTGTCCAGCTTTCACAGCCATACATTGCAACTGGGAAAACCATAGCCTTGACTATACGCACTTTTGTTGGCAGGGTGATGTCTCTGCTTTTTAGTATGCTATCTAGATTTGCCATAGCTTTCCTCCCCAGAAGCAAGCGTCTTTTAATTTCTTGGCTGCAGTCCCCGTCTACGGTGATCTTGGAGCCCAGGAAAATAAAATCTGTCACTACCTCCATTTCTTCCCCATCTATTTGCCAGGAAGTGAGAGGACCAGATGCCATGATCTTAGTTTTCTTAATGTTGAGTTTCAAGCCAACTTTTGCGCTCTCCCCCTTCACCCGCATCAAGAGGCTCTTTAGTTCCTCTTCACTTTCTGCCATGAGAGTGGTATCATCTGCATATCTGAGGTTGTTGATATTTCTCCCAGCAATCTTGATTCCAACTGGTGATTCATCTAGCCCTGCCTTTCTCATGATGTGCTCTGCATATAAGTTAAATAGGCAGGGTGACAGTATACAGCCTTGCCGAACTCCTTTCTCAATTTTGAACCAATCAGTGGTTCCGTGTCCGGTTCTCACTGTTGCTTCTTGACCTGCATATAGGTTTCTCAAGAGACAAATAAGATGGTCTGGTACTCCCATCTCTTTAAGAACTTGCCACAATTTGTTGTGATCCACACAATCAAAGGCTTTAGCGTAGTCAATGAAGCAGAAGTAGATCTTTTTCTGGAACTCCCTGGCTTTCTCCATGATCCAGCGTATGTTGGCAATTTGATCTCTAGTTCCTCTCCCTCTTCGAAATCCTGCCTGTACTTCTGGTAGTTCTCGGTCCACATACTGCTGGAGCCTAGCTTGTAGGATTTTGAGCATCACTTTGCTAGCATGTGAAATGAGTGCAATGGTGCGGTAGTTTGAACATTCTTTGGCATTGCCCTTCTTGGGGATCGGAATGTAAACTGACCTTTTCCAATCCTGTGGCCACTGTTGAGTTTTCCAAATTTGCTGGCATATTGAGTGTAGCACTTTAACTGCATCGTCTTTCAGGATTTTGAATAGCTCAGCTGGAATGCTGTCACCTCCACTAGCTTTGTTGTTGCTCAGACTTCCTAAGGCCCATTTCACTTCACATTCCAGGATGTCTGGCTCGAGGTCAGTGAGCACCCCATCGTGGTTATCAGGGACGTTAAGCTCTTTCTTGTATAGTTCTTCTGTGTAATCTTGCCACCTCTTCTTAATCTCTTCTGCCTCTGTTAGGTCCCTGCCATTTTGGTCCTTTATTATGCCCATTTTCGCATGAAATGTTCCCTTCATATCTCTAATTTTCTTGAAGAGATCTCTGGTCCTCCCTATTCTATTGTTTTCTTCTATTTCTTTGCACTGTTCATTTAGGAAGGCATTCTTATCTCTTCTAGCTGTTCTCTGGAATTCTGCATTCAATTGTTTGTATCTTTCTCTTTCTCCCTTGCCTTTCGCTTCCCTTCTTTCCTCAGCTATTTGTAAAGCTTCCTCAGACAGCCATTTTGCTTTCTTGCCTTTCTTTTTCTTTGGGATGGTTTTAGTTGCTGCCTCTTGTACGATGTTGCGAACCTCCGTCCATAGTTCTTCAGGCACTCTGCCTATCAGATCTAATTCCTTAAATCTATTTGTCACCTCTACTCTATATTCATCAGGGATATGATTTAGGTCATACCTGAGTGGCCTAGTGCTTTTCCCTACTTTCTTCAACTTAAGCCTAAATTTTGCCACCAGAAGCTCATGATCTGAGCCACAGTCAGCTCCTGGTCTAGTTTTTACTGACTGTATAGAACTTCTCCATCTTTGGCTGCAGAGCACATAGTCAATCTGATTTCTGTGTTGACCGTCTGGTGATGTCCATGTGTAGAGACGTCTCTTGGGTTGTTGGAAAAGAGTGTTTGTTATGACCATCGTATTCTCTTGACAAAATTCGACCAGCCTATGCCCTGCTTCATTTTGTATTCCAAGGCCAAACTTGCCTGTTATTCCGGTTATCTTTTGGTTTCCTACTTTAGCATTCCAATCCCCCATGATGATAAGGACATCATTTTTTGGAGTTAATTCTAGCAGGTGTTGTAGGCCTTCATAGAACCGGTCAACTTCAGCCTCTTCAGCACCAGTGGTTGGGGCATAGACTTGGACTATTGTGATGTTGAATGGTTTGCCTTGGATTCGAACTGAGATCATTCTGTCATTTTGGAGATTGTATCCCAGTACTGCTTTCCCTACTCTTTTATTGACTATGAAGGCTACTCCATTTCTTCTGAGGGATTCTTGCCCGCAGTAGTATACCTGATGGTCATCTGAACTAAATTCACCCATGCCTGTCCATTTTAGTTCACTGATTCCTAAGATGTCGATGTTCAGTCTTGTCATCTCTTGTTTGACCACGTCCAGCTTGCCTTGATTCATGGATCTTACATTCCAGGTTCCTATGGAGTAAAGATCTTTGCAGCATCGGACTTTCCTTTCACCTCCAGATACATCGGCAACTGAGTGTCCTTTCGGCTTTGACCCAGTCGCTTCATTCTTTCTGGCGCTACTAGTACTAGCCCTCCGCTCTTCCCCAGTAGCATATTGGACACCTTCCGACCTGAGGGGCTCATCTTCCGGTGTCATATCGTTTTGCCTTTTGGTTTTCATGTCCATGGGGTTTTCATGGCAAAGATACTGGAGTGGGTTGCCATTTCCTTCTCCAGTGGATCATGTTTTGTCAGAGCTCTCTGCTATGACCTGTCCATCTTGGGTGACCCTGCACGGCATAGCTCATAGCTTCATTGAGCTACGCAAGCCCCTTCGCCACGACAAGGCAGTGATCCATGAAGGAGATTACATTGTTTAGGCTAACTATTTAACTATTTAAAGCAGTGATATATTTTTTCTTGAAAAACTCCTATAGAAATTAAACTAATTTGAATAAGGTCATCTTTATTGGAAATTTTTCAGTTTGTTTTGGAAGAATCACTGGAGAGTTATCTTATATAACATGTTTATATTAGTTATTAATAAACAACAAAGTAAAAGTACTATTTTTAATTCACATTTTACACACACATTTTACCAGAAATATTTGAAGGATAAAATCATTTACAGTTAATATGATTTAAATGTTATATCATGTAGATTTATTTACTGGAATTTTTAGAAAAATGTTAATAGCATATGTTTCTCTTACATTGTTTGAATGAATAAATAAATGGTACTGTCAACAGTTACCACACTAATAGGACAATCCTGTACATATTTTATTGAAGTGTAGATACCATTGTATTTAATTGGGTTTACTCTCAGGTAATTGTTCATAGGATTCAAGACTAATTCAGCCTTCTCCAACCTAGTTTCCTTCAGATAAAATGTATTCCCAGCAACTTTTTATGAGCATGGTTGACTGGACAAATTGGGAGGATTGCACTCGTTAATTTTACCAGCTCAAAGAACAGTGCATGTTATGTTGACAATTGCTTTTCTATTTTAACAGAGTTCAACTTTCTTTATTTACAGTTGTTGGGCACTTTCACTTTCACTACTTACGAGTTCCATTTCACCCTAAGCTGTATTTGTTTCTCGCTTACCTGTGTGTGTTCCCTCACATCTTGAAAAACATTAATTACAACTTTAAAACTGTCTTGGTTTCCTAATATATTTGTAATTGGCATCCATGAATTGTTCCTAATGAATTTAGGAAGCAGAACAGTTTATTCAGAAAAATGAAGTATTGGAATACTTTTCACCCTGAGGACAGGAAGAAGTAGTCAGCAGTGCTATAAGTAATGCTCATTAGGTTGAACTATATCAGTGCTCTCTCTGTTTGCAGTTAAATGTAGCTGTTTGTCATCACCCTGCTGATTAAGATGGCTTGCATTTTCTGCTGAATTTACTGGGAGCAGGGCTAGTGCAGTAGATGAAAGTTGAGGACTCTCATTCAAGTTTTGCCTTAAGCTTGAACTCTTTGGGTGCTCTTAGCCATATTACTATCTCTTGGCTTCAGCTTTTCAACCCCCACTCCATCCTCATTTTATGGATAGCAGTATAGACTTCCCTTATGGGTTTATTCTAAGAATTACTGAAATGGTTTGTGAAGTGTTTTGAACATTCTGAAGTGCAATGTAAATACTAAGTACTAGGAGTAATCTATACTGAAGCTAAATAGCAAAGTAACTTATGAGTGATATAATAATAATAATTATTGATGTATAAAATGAAGTTCTTGTTCTTTATCAGTAGGTTATATCTGCATGGCTAGGTAGCATCTGATGCTTGCTTCATATAGAATATTTTGCAGCTACAGAAGGAATGGCTTTGCTTGGTAGAGTATCGCAAGCAACCCTTGCAGGAAAATTACATGCTTTCCTACTAATGGAAAGATTCTACAAAAGTAATATCCAGCATTGTTTCATTCATTTTACTGAATACAGTGCTCAGAATAAGGTTTTTTTTCCTAGCACATTACCCCTCATTGTGAGTTTTGTCAGGTCCTGGGGCGGCATTAACTTATCATGCAATAGCTTGCATCTGAGCCTACTATAACAGGTGAAACATGAAAAAACTCAATTCTTCCTACTTCTGAAACTTGTTCTTCTCTTTCTTGCAACAATGTTTTTAGCAGAATGAAAGAGGGGAAGTAGGCTAAAGTGAGAGCAGTTAGTGCAAAACAAGAGTAGAAGATGGTAGTTTAATCTTACATGCCTCCCCTTTCCTCACTTTCTGATTTGTCTAGTGGAAGTCAGATGTGGCCTAAAGGCCAGTGCCTTACTCCTGGTTTGAGCTAAGTTATTCATCATGTTAAAAGAACTCTTGCTTCAGATAACAGGTAATATATGTGTAGTATACAACAGCAGCCCTGGTCTGCAAGACCCATCAATCACAGTTGATCAACCTGATTGAATTATGGGAATTGAAGTCTAATGTATCTCAAGGACACCAAGTGGGGAAGGCTGCTCTATAGGGAGCCACTTTAAATAGGATAATCTTTTTAAAAAGATGAGTTGAATGAAGAGGTTTTTTCACTTTTGCAATTGAAAAGGCAAGTTATTCCTGTAGCCACTTACTTGTGGGGTTATTCAGAATGAAGGCATGATACAATATGCACTTGAGATAACACTAGATAGGATTTATGCCTATCCCTAACTCAAATCAGGCATGCAGACTAGAGTGAGTGAACAGGGAGAGAGTTTGATGATGGAGTTGTAGTGGAAGAGGAGACAGAGGCAGGCGAAGTGGAGAAGGACCTGCCCTAGTCCAGCAAGCAGTCTTTTTTTTTTTTAAGAGTGTGTGTGTGTTCTGGAAGAGACAACCGAAGGGAAGTTTCTGATTAGAACTGAAGGGGAGTGACCTGATCAGATAGCAGCAGTTGTGTGGATGGAGTGATTCATTCTGGTTCCTGACTCCCAGCAGAGCTGAACAGGTTAGACGAAGCTGTCCCAGTTGGTCTAGGACAGGGGTCGGCAACCTTTAACACTTCAAGAGCCATTTGGACCCATTTTCCACAGAAAAGAAAACACCGGAAGCCGCAAAACCCTTTTGACATCTAAAATGAAGATAACACTGCATATATAGTTTTTTACCTTTATGCTATGTATAAAAAACTATAGTGTGCTGCATTTATGAAATCAATGAAATCTGTCCCGAGGCTCATGCGATGGGACGGCATACAAAAATTCTAAATAAATAATAAATAAACTGCTGCAGAGAAAACAAATTTTCATTTCTGTATGCAACAAAAACATTTTGAATTCCGGAAAAAAAAGACACTGGGTTGAAAGTTACTTTCAAATAAAATACTCAATGTCTGAGTCCTCCTCGTATTTATGAAATAAAAAGCCGAACTTATATTATCCACTAGCAGCAAACCAAACATGCTGTCTGCTTCTGTGTGCCCTCATCCTTTTATCACGTGGTGAAATATTGAACAAACATCCCTCTCCCAATGTCATAATGTTGCTGGAATTTTTATAAGAATCTTCTTAAAACAAAGAAGTAGATTTATATCTTCATTATGATTTAATTGCAGCTCTTGTTCAGTTACTAAAAACTGTTATTTTTAATCTTACATTATAAACTAGTAGGATCCCTTTCATATATTTTGAATAGGAGAACAGCTTCTTGCAGAGTCAAAGTCAGTGCTAAAGGGCTGCCTAAATTAAACAGCAAACCCCATAAGTTCATCAGCAGTAAAAGCAAATGAATCTACCCACGTACCATTAAATGTTCGGTTTTCTTCAGAAACTTTTCTTCGGATTTATCCATGGCTGGAGGGGGGGAAAGCTCAGTAAATCGGCAGATATAGGTGTGTTTAGTGACTGATTAGCAGATAAACAGTCAAGTGATATGAATTGTGACAGGTTGCAAACACAGCATTTAACATTCAGATGAAGGAGATTACATTGGGACAAAGAGAATCTTTTCAGCAAGTTTTGTGTAACATGAGAGCCTGCAGGAAGCTTGTTTAGCAGAGAAATGTAGCAGTTTACTTAACTAGCTAGTGCTGCATTCCTGAGTGAAGCTTTGAGCAGATCAGTGGCTGTGCTGTGCTTTTGAGTGACTGCATGTGTTTTGAGTGACAGAGCTGCAGCAGGGGGGTTCAAGAGCCACGTGCGGCTCCGGAGCCGTGGGTTGCCGACCCCTGGTCTAGGGCCTTTAGGATAGAAGCTTCCAAGCAACAAGCGACCAGAGTGAATGACCAGGGAGATCAAATAGGAGTTTGGGGGCAGTTTGGTGGGGGAGGTCCCTAACCTTTTTTCCTTCTTTTTCTCTCTTTCTTTCCCCTTAGTTCCCCACCACACTTGTTTTCCTCCTCCCACACTCCCACTTACTAGGAGGACTGTGTTGTTAACTTTTAGTGAAGGCAGGAGAAAGCACCAGTTGTCATGACAGTTCCCCAAGACAGAATCACAAAGGTTCCACAAACCATCAACCAAGAAGACTCCACAGTGGTGGTGACCTGCAACAATTGTGGAATGTCTGTTTTCTTACCTGAAGGCAAGATGGCCTGTGCATGCAATAAATGTAAGCTAGTTGCCCTGTTGAAGAAAAGGTGAGAGCATTGAAGCAGTGAGTGCCCACCCTCAAGGTAATAAAAGATGAAGAGTTTTTAGACACAGTGGTAGAGCTGTAAAAGCTAAGTGTAGTCCATAAGCAAGAAAGACATCAACAAACTGAGACATAAGAAGGGAACCCTGAGGGAAAGGAAAATGAGGAAACTCTGGAACAAGGTGACAGAGGTAGAACTAGAAGACACTCTACACCAGTGCAAGCAGTGGAACTCTTGAACCACTTTAAGTTACTTGAGGGAAGAGATGAATGAGGAATCTGTTGGGAAAGAACTGCACAGTACACTGAGAACCTCTGAAAAAGGGACAAAAGATCAAGTAAGGAAGAAGACATCACAGTTTGCAACAACAAAAAGAGAAGAGTGATAGTTGTGAGAAATTCCCTATTGTGCAAGATGGAAAAAAAAGTATGATGACCCAGAGAATCATCAAGTATGCTATCTCCCTGGTGCCAAGATTAAAGATATAAACACTAGGTTCATGCATCTCATACAACTCATTGACAAATACCCCTTCCTTTCCACGTGGGAACTACCAACCCTGCCAGGAGAAGCTTTGAAGGAATATCATCAGACTCTGAAGCTCTAGGGAGGAAAATCCAAAACCATTAGTCACACTATACGTAAGAGACACATATCTGGACAGAAATACAAGAAGAGGAACTTAGTAGTCCTATTACATCCCTTAACTGAAAGGGAGCTCCCTTAATTGAAAGGGAGCAAAAAATGAGAAGCATAATTATTGGCATCTGTTACTGACCACCCTGTCAAAAAGAGGACAAGGATGCAACCTTTGAAAACTAACTTGCCAGCGTTTCCAAAAAGAATGATGTCATTATGGGGGACTTCAATTTCCCCAATATATGCTGGGAGACAAATTCTGCCAAGCATGGCCCCTCCAAGATATTCCTGACATGTGTTGCCAACAACTTTCTCCAGCAGAAAGTAGAGGAAGGTATGAGAGGATCAGCTATACTCGATTTAATACTAACTAATGGATGTGCTAGTGGACAAAATAACAACCCTGGGAACCCTGGGGGATAGTTACCATGCGCTCCTTGTATTCTCAGTTAGAAAAGAGACAAAGGTTAACTTTCATCAAACATGTACCCTGGACTTCAAGAAAGCCAACTTTAACAAACTCAGAGCAATGATAAGTGAGGTGCCATGGCAACACTCTCTTACGGGAAAAGGAGTCCAAGAGGGGTGAGAAATCTTGAAAAAGAAGATTCTTAAAGCACAATTGCAAACTATTCCAACAGAAAACAAAGGTAGGCAACAACAGAGGAAGCCCACATGGCTGCACAAAAAGGTAAGTGACAACCTGAAAGAAAAAAAGAACATGTACAGGAGGCAGGGCCAGACCACAAAGGAAGAATATAAACAAATAGCAAGGAATGGCAGGGACAGCATCAGAAAGGCTAAAGCAGGAAATGAACTGAGAATGGCAAGGGATGCTAAGAACAACAGATAAGCCTTCTTCAGATACATCCAAATCACAAGGCATGTGAAAGAGAAAGGTGTCCAGCTACTTAAAGTGGACAGCAGAGTGATAACAGATGACAAGGAAAAGGTGGCGGGGCTCAATTCCTATTTCGCCTCAGTCTTTTCCCACAAGAAAATCTACAAAGAAAGTACAAGCTGAAAGTGAGAGATTGCCGCCCAGGATTATCAGACAAAATGGTCAAAGAATATCTAGATGAAAAGAACATGTTCAAATCTCCAAGGCCTTATGACTCCAAGAGTCATAAAAGAGCTAGAACTCTCAGAACAGTCTTGGAAAACAGGAGAAGAGCCAGACAACTGGAGAGGAGCTAATGTCCCCATCTTAAAAAAGGAGAAAAGGATGAACCTGGGTACTACTGACCAGTTAGTCCGACATCAATCCCTGGAAAATTCTGGAGCAAATTATTTAAAAAATCAGTCTGCAAGAATATGCAGTGATCAATAGATGCCAACATGGATTTATCAAAAATATATCCTGTCAGACTAATTTAATCTCATTTTTTTGACTGGGTAACCTCCCAAATGGACTAAGGAAACAACAGGGTTCAGTCCTAGGCCCAGTGCTCTTCAACTTCCTTATTAATGATTTAGATGAGGAAGTACAAGGAAAGATAATCAGAATTACAGATGATACAAAACTGGGTGGAATAGCAAACAGCCTAAAAAGATAGAATGAAGATCCAGGGAGATCCTGATAAACTTGAATGTTGGGCTGAAAGCAACAGAATGAGATTCAATAGAAACAAGTGCCAAGTCCTCCACCTAGGAAAAAACCCCAAATGCATCAATATATGTGGCTCAACAGAATTCAAAAGGGAAAAGACCTTGAAGTTATTGTGGACAATAAGCTAAACATGAGCCAACAGTGCAATGCAACTGTACAAGGGCAAATGCTGTTTTGAGATGTATAAACAGAAGTATTACTTCAGGTCATGAGAAGTAGTAGTTCTCCGTTACTCCTCACTAGTCAGACTACATCTGGAATACTGTGTCCAGTTCTGGGCACCAAGTTTTAAGAAAGATGCAGAAAAATTAGGGTCCAGAGGAGGTCAACAAAAATGATCTGGGGTTTGGAAACACTGCCCTATGAGGAGAGACTGAGAGACCAGGATATGTTCAGCCTTGAGAAGAGAAGACTGAGGTGCGGGGAGGTCAAGATATCCCTCTATAAGTACCTCAGAGGCTGTCATAAAGAGCAAAGTTACAAACTTTTCCCACTGATACCAGAGTGTAGGACACAAAATAATCAAGTCAAATTGTGACAACCCAGGTTCAGGCTAGATATCAGGAAAAGTTTCCTCACTGGCAGAGCAATACAACAGTGCAACCAGTTGCCTAGATGAATTGTGGGCTCTCCCATACTAGAGACTTTTAAGGCAAAACTTGGACAGCCATCTGAGGATGGTATAAATTGGTGACCTGCAACAGCAGGGGCTTGGACCTGATGGTTTATATGGCTCCTTCCAACCCTACTACAGTAGTACCTTGGCTCACGAATTTAATCCATTCCAGGACTCTGGTTGTGACCCAAGTCAAATTTCCTCATAAGGTTCAATGTAAATTAAGTTAATCTGTTCTGTAACTACTTTTTTTAATCAGAAAAAATTGAAGCAAAGTGACAGAGCAACAAAGATTGCGGCCATCTCCCCCCCCACCCAGCATGACCATGATCGTGCCCGTCATCCCTGCATGCACCTGTCATCCTGGTGCGCTTGGTAGGGGGAGACAGATGTGCTCATGCCGGGGGTGGGGGAATGGCTGAGATCACGGGCGCGCTTGTGTGGGACAGATGGGCCCCATTCCTAAGCACAACTGTGATCGGGGGTGGGGAGATGGCTGTGATCGCGGTTGCCACCCAATGCGGAGTTCATGTTCTGAGTCAAAATTTTTATGAAATTTTTGTTTGCGGCCCGACTTGGTCATGAAGTAAGGCGTTTGTGAGCTGAGGTACCACTGTATTCTATGATTCTGTGATGTCCTAAAAATGTGAAGACTTCCTGTGGGAAAAAATTCTTACCCATAAGTACTCATAGGAATTGTTTGTTGATGAACTCTTATGAAGGAAAATGATGCCATGACAACTTTAAGCTAGATATTTCATCAGTTTTTATCTTGTCACCTAGTAATTGCTCCTTGAAACTTGTGCAGTGTGTTCTGCCATCCATATTTTTATGTAGAAAAAATACGAAGATACATGATCACTAGTATTAATTTATGCTTTCACATTTGCAAGAAGGATCATTTTCAGGTTTCCTCCTTTTTATTTGTGGTGTGTTCACGTGCAGGTAAAGGAGAGTTCTTTCTATATTTATAATGCCCTGTTTGCATATGGAAGTGGTAAATCATGGATTAATTAACACATACTTTACCTGATGCTGTGTGCAAACCACTTTCAATCTAAATGTGCATCCTGTGATCAGTCTGATTGTAGGTTGCTTTGTTGTGTGTGAGCCCCAACATTAGATATTTTAAGGTTAACTTTGGTTTGCTTAACCAACAAATAATCCACAGGAAGTATTTAGAGATTCCATATTCATATTGGAAGTGGCTTGTGCACAGCATGGCAAATCACTCATGCTTTGCCAGTCCTATATGTGTAGCTGAACAGCAAAATTGTTCTCTGATATTAATTTCATATCATCATCCCTTGGCATAATGTTTGACCAAGATACTTGTTTCCATCTTTGAGAGTAGCACAGTGATTTCTACCTATTGGGAAGCTTTATCTAAGCCACAAGCCAAAGTAAATGAAGCAGTATTACTCTGTTGATTTATTTATTGACAATATTTATAAAGTACTTATGATTTGAAACAAATCCTTTTTTATACTGCAGTTTGTGTATTTTGTGCTCTCTCTCGAGATTGTTTTCTTATCCCCTCCTACCCACCCTCCAGATTGTCCTGAGGGAGAGATTAGAAATATGCTTTGGGCTCATGGGCTCTCTTCTTTCACCTTGAATAATATGAATGATTGAACTTAAGAAATTCTAAAGTTATTTGAAAATGGAATCTTCCCTGGCTTGCTCTTAAAAGAGGGCATAATCTCTTGTCATAGGAAATCTCTTAATTGTGGATATTCAAGCTTAGTTATTCTCTTCTCTTGTGGTAAACGGAGCAGGTGCAGGAATGGGAACATTTGAGACCCATTCTCATGTCTTTCAGGGACAATCCTGGCCTCATAATAAGGCCAAAACATCCCTTAGTTGTGTTGAGTGTGTATGGTTAGAAAGTACTTATTTCATACATCAAATTGTTGATGATAGCATATGTTAAAAGTTTTGAAACGTTTGAAAACCTTGCAAGCAAAGAAATGTGAACTTGAGGGGAATATAGCAAGTAAGACAATGAATAGGTAACATAACAGACAGAAATTTGCAGTTTTGGAATGTAGCTTAATTGTGTTGGCTGAACACTTGAATCTATAGTTACAAGATTGGAAGAGAAATCCAATCCAAAGATAAAAATATTTCAACTATCTCTTTCTCTGCCACTACCATTATCTGCTCCTGCTCCTCCTTCTGTTTCTTACTGCCCCATAGCTGAAACTCTCCACATAATTAACAGTGCACAAAAACAAGTCAAAATATAGTAAAAAAATCATAAAACCTTATCAAAGGTGCATTAAAAATTGAAAACAGCTAAAATATAGGGTGACAAATGATACAGTAAAAGAAAAATGCCTGGGACAGGTAATCTCCCCAAGTCCCTGGACGACTAAGTATACATATAAAAGCCTTAGCATGAAGGCTATCTCAACCTGACCAGGTGGACTGCAGTTGGGAGGTTGTTCCATAGATTGTGGTCCACCACAGAGAAAGCTCTTCTTCTTGATGTCACCCTCTGAACTTCCAAGTTGACATTTGTAGGAAGTCTTCAGAGGTTGAATTAGCATTCAGATAGATTCTGGTTGGGAGAGGTGTTTTGAGAAGCAGTGCAGTTCTAAGCCATGTAAGGCGTTATAGGTTAAAACCACCACTTTGAATTGAGTGTGGAAGCAGTCAGTGTAAGCAGGCCAGAACTTTTATGCGTTCAGAGATATGAGTCCCAATTATTAATGTGGCTGCTGCATTTTTCACAAGCTGAGCTTCTTAAGAGTCTTCAAGGACAGCCCTATGTAGCGTGCAGTGCAGAAATCTAACTTAGAAAATATGAGAGCATAGATTACTGAAACCAGGCTATTCTTTCCAGGTAATGGCATAACTTAGACCACTAGAATGCACTCCAAGCCACTCCAGGCACCTGATCTATGAATCTGCTTCTTCAAGGGGTGAGTAACCCCATCTAGAACAGGTTGAACACCCCCATCCAGTCAATGAAACCACCGTCATCAGCGTCTCAGGCTTGCCTTGTTTGTGCTTTGGTTTGCTAGCCCTCATCCAGTTCATTGTTGTAGCCAGCCATTGGTTTAGCACATCCAGAGCTTCATCTGTTGCTAATGAAAAATAGAAATGGAACTGTGTATCATCAGTGTACTGAAAGCATGCACTCCAGATGAGAGCAATTTCGCATAGATGTCAAATAGTATGGAGAATAGAACACTCCTGAAAAACTCCATACTGGAGAATCCATGGGGTTGAACATTATTCTTCAAGCACCTTTTTCTGGAGGTAGCCCTCCATGTAGGAGTGGAATCACTGCAATAAAGAACCCCTCATTCCCAACTCACAATCTTTCCAGAAATATACCGTGGTCAATGGTATTGAAAGCTTTTGAGATGTCTAGGATTATCAGCAGGGTGACAGTTCCTTGTCTCTCCAGTGTCATAGGTTATCACACAGGGTAACAGTTTCCATGCTAAAACCAGGCCTGAACCTTGACTGAAATTGATCCAAATAATCAGTTTCATTGAAGAATGCTTAGAGTTGATTTGCAACCACTCTCTCAAGAACCTTGCTCAGGAAAGGAACACTTTCTACTGCTGCTGGCTTGCAATTATTTCTAATTGCTACTGGCTTGCAATTATTAAGGTCTTCAGGGTCAAGGAAGGATCTCTTTAGATGTCTTCTGAGGATTTCTTTAGAAGTGGTCTAAGAGGTAAAAGCTGAAAGAAATCTTCACTGAGTGATAAAGGACTTGGTGTAGCAAGAGCACGACATAATACTTGGTCCTTCCATGGATTCTTCTGTGATATCCATGGAAAGATAGAGCAAAAAAGGAGTGGAATTGTTTGGGTTGTTTCATGAGCAGCCCACCCTGTATTGCTTATTTGTTAGGTTGGTTGTCATAACATGCAAACTTGCCCTCTATGTAGTTCCTAGAGGCTACTGACCATATTCAATCCTTGTTAAACTGGATTTTGGGAAGATTGGGAAGATTGGGGAAAAGTTTCTTTTTTGTTTTTGTTCTAAATTTAGTGTACTTCTGCATATATTTAAGGTTCACTTTAGTATGCTAATAATTGTTTCTCAGTAGCCCATTTTGGTTCTGATCTTATTGGCACCCAACATTTTGAATTTGCTGTGGGAGGAAATGATAGCCTCAACCTTTTATAACTGATAGAAAATGTCTACTGCCTTTTGAACATTTAGTTAGAGAAAACAAAGGAAAATATGAAGTTAAATGTTGATCTCATGTGTCAAGGAACATATTCAAAGAGTTTGCAAGTAGCCAAGAAGCCAATATGGCAGATACTAAGCCAGAGACACAGCTGGCAAGTTGTCAGCTATTTGAATGCCTGGTAAATTTGTAATATAAAAACACTACTTGTGGATGTGTTGATGCATGAAGAGTCTCCTTTTTTTCTCTTGGCCATGGAGCTAAGGCATAGCTGCATTCATAAAAGAATTATATTAATACTATGATCATAAACAGAATTATTCAGAAGTAAGTTATATTGAGATCTGTGAGGCTTATGCTTTGATGCTAGAGACATTTACCTTGGAGATATGGTTGTATTTTCCTGTCTTCTGAAAGCTGAAGAACACTTTTTTTTCTCAAGTCAAAATGTAGGCACACTTCACTCAATATGAAAATAATACTTACAGAATATGTTAGACATTCCTGCCCCTGAGGGGACTATTTCTTTGTTTTTCCACAGAACTGGGTAAGTCTCCTCTGAAAATAACTTAGTCTATTTTATATTTGCACCTGGAATGCCTGAATAATCTAGGTATGTGAGACAAAGTACTATTACAGTGGTACCTTGGCTCACGAACTTACCGTATTTTTTGCTCTATAAGACTCACTTTTTCCCCCCTCAGGGGGGGAAAAGTAAGGGGAAATGTCTGTGCGTCTTATAGAGCGAATATGTGTGTGCAGTAAGTCTTTCAGATGTGCAGCCCATGGGGAAGTGATGGGGAATGTGCCTGTGATGATGTGCCCATTTGATTCAGAATATTTTTTTTCTTGTTTTCCTCCTCTAAAAACTAGGTGCGTCTTATGGTCAGGTGCGTCTTATAGAGCGAAAAATACGGTAATCTGTTTCAGGACTCTGGTCATGACACAAATTTGTCATGAGCCAAGTCAAATTTCCCCATAAGGTTCAATGTAATTAAGGGCAATCCGTTCAGTAACCATTTTTTTTTAATCAGAAAAATTTGAAGCAAAGTGACAAAGAACAACACGGATCGTGGCCATCTCCCCCCCAACCCCGAGCACAACCCCCCCCCCCAGCATGACTGTGATCGCACCCGTCATCCCTGCAAACGATTGTGGCCATAGATGGGGGGCAGACGGGTGCGCTCGGGGGAGATGGGCATGATCGCAGGTGTGCTTGGTGGGGAGACTGGCATGATCGTGCTGGTGGGGTGAGGAGATGGCCAAGATCGTGGTTGCACTCATTCAGGAAAGATGGGCGTGCTTATGCAGAAAAGACGGGTGCAATCTTGGCCATCTCCCTCCCCACACAATTGTGGCCACCTCACCCCCCACCCCCAAGCACAGCCACAATTGTGCCGGTCTTCCCTGTATGAAGGTGACCATGATTGTGGCCATCTCCCCACTTGGGGGGGTGGGGTGGGGAAATGCCCACAATCACTGTTGCCACCCAATGTGGAGTTCGTGACCTGCGTCAATTTTTTAATGGAATTTTTGTTTGTGACCCAATTTGGTTGTGAACTGAGGTGTTTGTGAACTGAGGTACCACTGTACCTGCTTCCAGTGGAGGCTGACAAGAAGGCTGGGCCAAGTTGGTAAATTATGTGACCATACATCAGGTATTCTGCAGGTAGGCTCCTGGGAGATCTGTGTTCTTAATGTTGTTTGCCATGGGCTGCTAGTGTGCCATGATGATCAGTTTTGGTTAACTAGTGCAAGACATGCAGAAACCTTGGTACCTGGGCAGAAAGTGTGACTGCAGATGATATAGCGTAGGTTTCTGCGTATGGCCGCTATACAGACAAATGCTGTGCTTCAGGCTCAGTCATTTCATAGGAGAGCTTTGAAATAACCTGTTGTTAAAGAGGTTTCTCCTATTTGGGTCCCTTCTTGATGATTTGGACATGAACCTGCATTAGCCCCAGCTGGAAAGGGCAATGGTTGTTGTTAGTTCTCTGGGATTGGTGTGCTTTTAGGAAAAGCATTTAATAGTACCGTATTTTTTGCTCTATAAGACTCACTTTTTCCCCCTCAAAAGTAAGGGGAAATGTCTGTACGTCTTTTAGAACGAATATGTGTGTGCAGTAAGTCTGTCAGATGTGCAGCCCATGGGGAAGTAATGAGGAATGTGCCTGTGATTATGTGCCCATTTGATTCAGAATATTTTTTTTCTTGTTTTCCTCCTCAAAAAACTAGGTGCGTCTTATGGTCAGGTGCGTCTTATAGAGCGAAAAATATGGTAAATGGATTTGCTACATATTAGTGGCTTTAACTTCTTATATACTAATACCAACTGAATTCTCCAAGTGTGGATTTTATGTAACCAAACTGGCACCATGTGTGCACATAAGGGAGGTATAAGGGATTCAGGGAAATCCTTAAGTTTGCAGAAGTATAATGTTGAGGAAAAATGCTAAATTGTCGTGGTTCCTTAAAATCTTAAAAATTTTGACTTATTTTGTTCCTGGTACTCTGGCTGTTTTGCTTTTACAGTGACTGCAGTTGCCTGCAAACCTTTTTCACTCTTTCCAAAAGGAAAGTTAGACTTAAACATTAGAGTTGACCACAGAGTTATTCTTGATAGAGAGGCTCATACTTGTTTTAGGTTTGGTTTAATGAAAGATGGCCCCTCTTTTCGCTCCATTCTATTTCTTTGGCATTTCTTGTGTTTCCCTCCTTCCCCAATTTTCTCTTGGTTGTCTTTTTCTGTCTGACAACAGAAAGCCTAATATGCTTTCCTGTTTTTATTTTTACATCTACCATCTCCCAGAGATATGTCACCACATCTTTCCCAGGATACATTCCCTCTTGCAGATGCTTCCTGCTTGAGAGTTTGGGGAAAGGAGATGTGAGATGGGTGACAGCAGGAGTAGAAGCTGCATAAAGAGCTGTTGCTCATAGCTTGAAAGATAAAATGTCAAGAAGGATGCTGTATAATGCATTTTTCTTATTCCTGTGAAATTAAAATTAATTCTAATTAAGTGCAAGTTAATCTCTGTGCCTATTTGTACCTAACCTTATTATGCATGAATGGAATATGCTATTAACTTGCAGTGTAACAGTTTTCTTAAAATCACTTTGAAGTAAAATGTCACCATTTATGTGGCTTGAATTTTCATTCTTGTAATAAAATTGTGCTAAAGCAAGTTCTCAGTGAAATTCTGTTATGCCTTCAAAACTCAAACATGTTCTCCTCCTATTAAAAATGGTAGTTGTGGTAATGTTAGAAATACGTAAAAATAAAAGAAGAGGAGGAACCTATTTTGCAATGCCCTGCTTTATCTTAATTCACTTGTAGTGTAAAACTGAGAATTCATTCAGCATGCTAAAGGCATAGAAATGTAGTGGTGGAAATCCATGGCATAAGCATTGAGGCTGCTTACGTATGTTTGTTAGTCTGAGAATCTGAATATTTTTCTGTGTTGTTTGTAGTAGGATGGAAGCTTCTAAGAAAGATACAGGAAAAAAAATGCTCACATAAGGTTTGAGGAATCCACTTTTCTGCTCAGTAAGCATAGTGATGTAACTTTCTGTAAGGTTAAGGCTATACATAAATATAGTTTTTAAAGAGATACGAAAGTACCTTGAGAGAGGCTTGGTTTCCTGGGTGAGTACATATATTTCTTCGTCACTTTGCTGTCTCTGGTCAAATAGGATGTGAAGGTTTGTGAAACAGTATAGAGACCTGTTTCTTAGATGTAACAAGAAGATAAGTGGGGGAGCAACTGGAGGAGGAGAAGGAAGAAGAACATTTACTTGGGACTGTATTTGTCTCTTCCGGTATCCAAGCAGTGCTGCAACAGGTACAAAAGGCAGGGCTGCCAGTGGCTACTTGGGAGCAGCTGGAGGGAAAGAAGGAAGAACAGCTATCTGGGTCTGTGTTTGTCTCCTCTGATGCCTAAATAGATACATTAGGGGAAGCTGCTAGAGGTGTTTTGTTTTAACTGGGTAGGGAGGTTTACTGTGCTTAACAGCTTTTTATTAAGTGGTTGTTGCCTCAAATTGGAAGAAGGTAGTGCATGAAGCCTTGGTTCTGACCATAACAAACTAGTAGTTTGTGGGATTATTATATGAATTTATTCAAAATCTTCAGTGTTTTATTTTAATTACTTAACTTTTGGGTGGGAGTTCCTGAAATTACTTTTAATTTTTATATTTTATTACCTTGGACTTCATCTGATTAGTTTGTTACGATGGATATTTTCTGTATCCTGTTTATATAAGATGTTTGCTGGTGCTGGGCCCAGTATTGGAAGAAAGGGCAGATTGCTCAGTTCCTGTCAAAATACATTCCAATTCATATGAAATGATATTAAACACAGTAAGAATTCAGGTGAAGTAGAGTGGATGTTGAGACAGAAATGTCTACACTGTACAGTCTATGAAGAGATCAATGTTTTTTAATCTACACAGACAGCAGAGATAATTTTTTCATAAAATGGATGTGTTGCAAGAATCAGTTTTGGGTCTGAAAGCTATTATCAGCACTCTGGTCAGGCTAGTTGCTCTTGAGATTTTTTACATTGGCTTTCTGTGCAAGCACACTTAGAACAGCAAAAGGATGCAACTAAGGTTGATAAGCTCTCCACAGATTCACTACTTTAATTAATATTGTCTTTGACTGGAGAACAAACTCAGAATTATACTATCAGTCTAATTAAAATGTATGTGAGGGCAGCACTGACAGCTCCTTTTCCATTCTTAACCCTATTCCATCTGACCCATGATTGATGATAATTGATGCTGCTGCCTTTTTTTGCCCAAGCACAAGATAGCTTTTAGTCAAACTCCACACAACTGGATTCTTCTCCTCTTATACAAGAACCCCTGGACACCCGCCTTACTCTCCCTGCTGGGGCTGCTGAACCTCCAATAGAACCCAAAAATATAGAAAACAGAGGGATTAGTGAGTTATCACTTGAGATTAACAATATCAAAATGAGCCATATCAACTGTACACTAATGCTATTCTTGTTGGGAACAAGGGGGATGGTGGGCCTGGGTAAGTGTTCCCATGGGACACTAGACATGTCATAGATACAGACTCAGATTCGGGATATAAGGAATGTCTCAGCAAGAGTGGGGGTGGGTGGGTTGGTGCAGGATTGTGGGATGCAACAGCAGGAGGAGGAGGGAATGATTATTTGAAGGCTGGCTACTTTACTGTGCTGAATTGTTCCTGGGAATGCCATAGGCAAACAGCCAATGGGAGGGGCTGCTGGGGACAAGGAACTCCCAGGAGTAGATGAACCCCTCCCCTTTGAGCTCAACCCTGTGACGAGGGGCCCAGATTGTTGAGCAGTGAGCAGAGAGGAGCCATGCTTAGTTTCAGAGAGTCTTCTCAAAGGGATGGGGCTCAAGAGATTCATAAGCAGAGTTTCAGAAACTAAGTACCAGATTGGGTTCAACAAACCACCCTGAGCATGTTCAGAGATTTGGCCTGTGTGACTTGTACTAGAGGTAATAGAGAATGCTGTAAGAAAAATGGACTGTGTCTCGTGTTGGTTCAGAGGAGTGTTCAATAATTCTCCCTTTAAGAAAGAATGAAATAGCAAATCAGGCTAATGTTGATAATTGGATTGGTAGGGAAAGGAAGAAACATATATGAGAGTCCCCATTTTGTTCCAAATACAGTAAACCTTGGATTGTGAGTAACTTGGTCTGCGAGTGTTTTGCAAGACGAGCAAAAAGTTTTTCTAAATTTTAACTTGATAAACGAGCAATGTCTTGCAGTACGAGTATTATGTGTGCTTTGTCTGCCAAGTGTCACGTCACAACTGAGTGCCAGTTCTTCTCTCTCTGCGGGTGTGAGTCCAGCAACATCTCCCCCCCCCCAGTGCGCCTGCTATTGAGCCTGCCTCCCCCTCGAATGCGCCCGCTTCAAATTTTTGTGATTAAAAAAAAAAAATACAGAACAGATTAAGCTTATTTACATTGAACCTTATGGGGAAATTTGCTTTGATATACAACTGCTTTGCCTTACAAGGATGTTTCCGGAACAAAGCCAAAATATATTTGCAATCCAAGGTTTTACTGTAATATCAAAATATTTCATAATGGAAATGAAAGGAAAAAATTACACTTCAGAACTAATATAGGAGTTGCGACATGCACTGAGAAGTTTGGTTAGTTCAACCATCTCTCTCTCTCATTCTCTCTATCATTTAATCAGCCAGCTATAAAGAAATGTATGAAAGGCAGAGGAAGTTGGAGATTAGCATTCTTTATCTCATTAGAATTAGCAGAAGACCCACAGTTAGTGGATGATGGATCACAAAATGATTACTCCTTACCAATACAAATTAAAGCAATGGATGGAAATGTTCTTTTTCTGTATGAATACTTATTTCCCTTCCACAAAGGAAAGACTAGTGACTGATAGGATCTGGAAGGATTTAGTATCTCTTCTGGATCAGGTAACTTGGAAGTTGTCAAATGCATCCATCTTTATTTGTGGAGACTTGACTTTATAGGTGCAGTTTCAGAAGGGCCTTTGTTATCTCTGGGTTTAGATTTAGAAGATGTTTTCTAGCAGCTAACTAAGATTTTTAAAGTTTATATATCATTATAATCTATATATACTTTACAAAACTTCTGTGGACAAATCTGGAGGTTATTATACTTATATGTGTAAAGGTAGTGGTAGTGTTATTGACCATGTTATGGTTTCACCATAATTATTTCCCCTAGTAAATGCCTTTCAAGTCTTTGATCATGCTGAACGTGACCATTTCCCCTTTTTAGTGTCTGCTTACTAAGTTAAGATGCAATATTTACAGAAACAGCAAATTTGAATGGAGAAATGTTTGGCGAGAGAAGACTAAAATGGTCACACAGCCTGAGTAGTGCCATTGAAGAAAGAAGTTGTAGCCATAGTATGATTGCAACAATTATTTTGAAACAACTCAGCAAATCATCTAGATATTTTTCAAAAAAATTATTACAGAATTTAGACCCTGTGTAATGATTCCGTTAATAAAAGTACATCAGCATTGCATTCTGGCTGGTTTGATGCTGAATGCAGAGCAGCAAACAATGACCTGTCTAAGAATTAAGGGACTTGCATTAGAATTATCCTAAGGAACCCTTAGGAACACTTAGTAAATGCAGGGCAGATGATAAGAAGCTGCTTAAAATCAAGAAAATAAAATATATGACAATACAATGGCAGGAACTAAACCTGGCAGTATCAGAACATAAGGAGGATAAAATCTGGGAATTTTTTTCTTGAGATCTACAGTATATCACAGACGTGAGTACACCCCTCACATTTTGTAAATATTATATCTTTTCATGTGACAACACTGAAGAAATACACTTTGCTACAATGTAAAGTAGTGAGTATACAGCTTGTATAACAGTGTAAATTTGCTGTCCCCTCAAAATAACACACAGCCATCATTGTCTAAACTGCTGGCAACAAAAGTGAATACACCCCTAGGTGATACTGTCCAAATTGGGCATTATTAGCCATTTTCCCTCCCCGGTGTCATGTGACTCATTAGTGTTACAAGGTCTCTGGTGTGAATGGGGAGCAGGTGTGTTAAATTTGGTGTTATCACTCTCACTCTCTCATACTGGTCACTGGAAGTTCAACATGGCACCTCATGGCAAAAAACTCTCTGAGGATCTGAAAAAAAGAATTGTAGCTCTATATAAAGATGGCCTAGGCTATAAGAGGATTGTCAAGACCCTGAAACTGAGCTGCAGCATGGTGGCCAAGACCATACAGCGGTTTAACAGGACAGGTTCCACTCAGAACAGGCCTCGCCATGGTCGACCAAAGAAGTTGAGTGCACATGCTCAGCGTCATATCCAGAGGTTGACTTTGAGAAACAGATGTATGAATGCTGCCAGCATTGCTGCAGAGGTTGAAGGGGTGGTGGGTCAGCCTGTCAGTGCTCAGACAATATGCTGCACACTGCATCAAATTGGTCTGCGGGGCTGTCATCCCAAAAGGAAGCCTCTTCTAAAGATGATGCACAAGAAAGCCCACAAACAGTTTGCTGAAGACAAGCAGACTAAGGACATGGATTAGTGGAACCATGTCCTGTGGTCTGATGAGACCAAGATAAACCCATTTGGTTCAGATGGTGTCTAGTGTGTGTGGCGACAACCAAGTGAGGAGTACAAAGACAAGTGTGTCTTGCCTACAGACAGTCAAGCATGGTGGCAGGAGTGTCATGGTCTGGGGCTGCATGAGTGCTGCTGGCACTGGGGAGCTACAGTTCCTTGAGGGAACCATGAATGCCAACATGTACTGTGACATACTGAAGCAGAGCATGATCCCCTCCCTTCGGAGACTGGGATGCAGGGCAGTAGTCCAACATGATAACGACCCCAAACACACCTCCAAGACGACCACTGACTTGTTAAAGAAGCTGAGGGTAAAGGTGATGGACTGGCCAAGCATGTCTCCAGACCTAAACCCGATGGAGCATCTGTGGGGCATCCTGAAACGGAAGGTGGAGGAGCGCAAGGTCTCTAACATCTACCAGCTCCGTGATGTCGTCATGGAGGAGTGGAAGAGGACTCCAGTGGCAACCTGTGAAGCTCTGGTGAACTCCATGCCCAAGAGGGTTAAGGCAGTGCTGGAAAATATTGGTGGCCACACAAAATATTGACACTTTGGGCCCAATTTGGACAGTTTCACTTAGGGGTGTACTCGCTTTGGTTGTCAGCAGTTTAGACATTGATGGCTGTGTGTTGAATTATTTTGAGGGGACAGCAAATTTACACTGTTATACAAGTTGTATACTTACTACTTTACATTGTAGCAAAGTGTCATTTCAGGGTTGTCACATGAAAAGATATAATAAAATATTTACAAAATGTGAGAGGTGTACTCACTTCTGTGATATACTGTAAATGAGGTAACTTCTATCCAAGATGCTGTGATTCAATTTCAACCTGGGTGAATTATTTCTCCAATATCTTTGGTGCCCAGCTATGGCAACCATGCATTACGGGAGAAAATCAAGATCTGTCTAGTTTACTAGAGTGGCAACCAGTTATTTGCAGTGAGATGAAGTCACTCATCACTTGTTTAGAGTCAAAGAAGAGATACTTCCCGGCGAAGCAGAGGCGACATGAGGCAGGGCCTGTGCCTGCCGCACCTTAATAGCTAGGCAGCACACAGTACAGTCCAACACCTGTGCCTGCTTGCTGTTACCTTTGCCACTATGTCCACTGAGAGGTGCAGCTTCTGCTGCTATCGCTGTGGGCCCCCTAACTGATTAGTGAGAGCACTGGCTCTGGTGAGAGGTTGCCACATCAGGAGAGTGGAAGTGGAGATGAGATGGGGCCTATGCCGGCCATGCCTTCATAGCCAGCCAGCACACAGGGTGGTGCCAGTCAAAACCCATGTGTTGTTCCAACTAGGGTTATTATGTGTTGTTTCAATGTTGCTTTCACATTGCTGCTTTCACATAAATTATTTTTTATTTTAGTGTGTTGTTTTTTATTGTGTATTTTGTAATTCAATTTGTTGATTGCCCAGAAAGCCCAATGGGCTATGGTGCACTATAAAAATACAGTGGTGCTTCATAGTTTGAATGACTCTAAATTCAAATGATCCAGAGTTCAAATGTTAGAGGTGAGACAAAATCACTCTGTAATTTGAACCATGCTTCTACGTTTGAACTTGAGTGAAGTGGAAAAATGCAGTCAGACCAAAAACATCATTGGTTGTGTGCCCAATTTAAAAAAAAAGCCTGTATTGATTAGTCTTGAATTGATTCTCCTTGAATTGATTAATCTTGTCTTGGCTCAAATCGATTAACCTTTAATTGATTCGTCTTGTCTTGACCTGATTCAGATTGACTTGAATCGATTCAGGACATTGAGGCAGCCACAACAGCACTGAGGTAAGTGTGTTCGAAGTAAGAGGGAGTATTTTGAAGGGGATTAATGCCAATGTGTCTTTTACTGTAATATTTTTATTTATTTAAATATTCACCATCTTTTTTGATCACACCCAGGGCTTTTTTTGGTCATAGAACGCACCGGAACGGTGTTCCGGCACCTTTTTTTCAATGGATTTTACGAAGTGATTTTGAACTGAGTAGCAGATCAGCAGCAAACATCATTAACATAGTGCCTGTAGGCTGCTATTGTATCTGCTATTTGATAGTGAGAGATAGCTGCTTGGGATGCTGCTCTGCTCGGCTTGGAATTGGTGTGTGTGCTTACTGCTGGTGGGGACGTGCGTTCCAGAACCTTTTTTTTTTTTTTACACCAAAAAAGCACTGATCACACCTCATATATAACCTTGAACTTAATTCATTTCAGGAGGTCCTATTTGCTGTTTAAGTTTACCGAAATGGGTATTGTTTAGGATCTGGGAACAGATTAATTCACTTTCCATTATTTCTAATGGGGAAAATTACTTCAGACTCCAAACGATTCAGAGCTCAAATGGCCCCCTGAAACGAATTAAGTTTGAAGTATGAAGCACCACTGTATTAATAATAATAATTAATAAATATTAAATTTTTACATTAAATCACTTAATTAGGAAATATACTAAGAACAACAACAATTATTTTTATGTATTATAATAAAATACATTTATTTTAATGTATGTATTGAGCTTTCAAGTTATGCCAACTGCAGTTTTGCATGGTCCAGTAGACCTTTTGAATGTTATATGATTTATCTGTGCTTTATATCAAGTAGAAGACATTATTCTTTACATCTTCATCTTCTGTATACTGATCCCAGTGAGAGATTCTTGAAATCTTTGCTATCATATGGATACAAGAATGCCTTGGCAGAAAGAGTTCTTTTTCTTTTAAGTGATATTAATAGTTATATGACACATACAGTTGTTTTGTTGCTTTGGCAGCCAAAAAAAAGAAAAAAGAAAAAAAAGATCAAGGAGAGAGAACTAGACTAATTTGCTGTAAAAGGAATTGGTGATTCAGAGTTAAAGTTTATTAATTAATTAATTAAAACAATTCTATGCCGCCCCATTGCAACAAAGCCTCGGGGCGGCTCACAACAGTTGAATTTCTGTTCATAGTAATCTATTTATATTGTTTGAAATTCTTCATTTTGTTGTCTATGCACAAACATTTGATTTATTTGCCTGGCCTTTGACTAGTACAATAACCTTCTTGCATTGAAGTAAGATAAATTTACATGCTACCAGTCTTTCAAATTGATGTCATATCTGAAAAAACCTGCTTTCCATAGCCTGGGATATCTCAGGGCAATGATTCTTAACACATTAGAGAAACATTGGGAAACGCTGATAGATGCTAGGGGAGACCTATGAAGACTTTAGCATTTTCTTGTTGCAAGCCAGTTAGTGTAGTAACATACAATACATTTGTGTCAGCTGCTTATCCTGTGGTCATAAGACAATAAAAAACCTTATTGGATCTGATTATAGATCTGTCTAGTTCAATATGCTCTTTCCCATAGTGCACAGTCAGATGCCTTTGGGAAGCCCATAAGGAAGACAAGCCGTAGCACTTGCAGCACCTATTACTGAGAGGCTTGTTTCTTTGAAACTTGGAAGTGGGAACAAAAAGAAGTTCCACTTGTTTGTTGTCTGACCATGAGAGAGACAGGCAGCACCAGCAAGTAATTTTATATTTTAAAAAGCCTCTTTATTGTAGGTGCATACTAGCAATAGAGAGTGAGCCCATCTCCAGCTGAGACCAGCTGCCACAGTCAGTGTATACATTGTTGTTGTTGTTGTTAGTCGCGAAGTCGAGTCCGACCCATCGCGACCCCATGGACAACATTCCTCCAGGCCCTCCTGTCCTCCACCATCCCCCGGAGTCCACTCAAACTCACACCAACCACCTCAGTGACTCCATCCAGCCACCTCATCCTCTGCCGTCCCCTTCTTCTTTTGCCATCTATTGTTCCCAGCATTAGACTCTTCTCCAGGGAGTCCTTCCTTCTCATTAGGTGGCCAAAGTATTTGAGTTTCATCTTCACTATCTGGCCTTCTAAAGAGCAGTCAGGGTTGATCTCCTCTAGGACTGACCGGTTTGATCGCCTTGCGGTCCAAGGGACTCGCAGGAGTCTTCTCCAGCACCACAACTCAAAGGCCTCAATCCTTTTGCGCTCAGCCTTCCTTATTGGCCAGCTTTCACAGCCATACATTGCAACTGGGAAAACCATAGCCTTGACTATACGCTCTTTTGTTGGCAGAGTGATGTCTCTGCTTTTTAGTATGCTATCTAGATTTGCCATAGCTTTCCTCCCCAGAAGCAAGCGTCTTTTAATTTCTTGGCTGCAGTCCCCGTCTGCGGTGATCTTGGAGCCCAGGAAAATAAAATCTGTCACTACCTCCATTTCTTCCCCATCTATTTGCCAGGAAGTGAGAGGACCAGATGCCATGATCTTAGTTTTCTTAATGTTGAGTTTCAAGCCAACTTTTGCGCTCTCCCCCTTCACCCGCATCAAGAGGCTCTTTAGTTCCTCTTCACTTTCTGCCATGAGAGTGGTATCATCTGCATATCTGAGGTTGTTGATATTTCTCCCAGCAATCTTGATTCCAACTGGTGATTCATCTAGCCCTGCCTTTCTCATGATGTGCTCTGCATATAAGTTAAATAGGCAGGGTGACAGTATACAGCCTTGCCGAACTCCTTTCTCAATTTTGAACCAATCAGTGGTTCCGTGTCCGGTTCTCACTGTTGCTTCTTGACCTGCATATAGGTTTCTCAAGAGACAAATAAGATGGTCTGGTACTCCCATCTCTTTAAGAACTTGCCACAATTTGTTGTGATCCACACAATCAAAGGCTTTAGCGTAGTCAATGAAGCAGAAGTAGATCTTTTTCTGGAACTCCCTGGCTTTCTCCATGATCCAGCGTATGTTGGCAATTTGATCTCTAGTTCCTCTCCCTCTTCGAAATCCTGCCTGTACTTCTGGTAGTTCTCGGTCCACATACTGCTGGAGCCTAGCTTGTAGGATTTTGAGCATCACTTTGCTAGCATGTGAAATGAGTGCAATGGTGCGGTAGTTTGAACATTCTTTGGCATTGCCCTTCTTGGGGATCGGAATGTAAACTGACCTTTTCCAATCCTGTGGCCACTGTTGAGTTTTCCAAATTTGCTGGCATATTGAGTGTAGCACTTTAACTGCATCGTCTTTCAGGATTTTGAATAGCTCAGCTGGAATGCTGTCACCTCCACTAGCTTTGTTGTTCCTCAGACTTCCTAAGGCCCATTTCACTTCACATTCCAGGATGTCTGGCTCGAGGTCAGTGACCACCCCATCGTGGTTATCAGGGATGTTAAGCTCTTTCTTGTATAGTTCTTCTGTGTAATCTTGCCACCTCTTCTTAATCTCTTCTGCCTCTGTTAGGTCCCTGCCATTTTGGTCCTTTATTATGCCCATCTTTGCATGAAATATTCCCTTCATATCTCTAATTTTCTTGAAGAGATCCCTGGTCCTCCCTATTCTATTGTTTTCTTCTATTTCTTTGCACTGTACGTTTAGGAAGGCATTCTTATCTCTTCTAGCTGTTCTCTGGAATTCTGCATTCAATTGTTTGTATCTTTCTCTTTCTCCCTTGCCTTTCGCTTCCCTTCTTTCCTCAGCTATTTGTAAAGCTTCCTCAGACAGCCATTTTGCTTTCTTGCCTTTCTTTTTCTTTGGGATGGTTTTAGTTGCTGCCTCTTGTACGATGTTGCGAACCTCCGTCCATAGTTCTTCAGGCACTCTGTCTATCAGATCTAATTCCTTAAATCTATTTGTCACCTCTACTCTATATTCATCAGGGATATGATTTAGGTCATACCTGAGTGGCCTAGTGCTTTTCCCTACTTTCTTCAACTTAAGCCTAAATTTTGCCACCAGAAGCTCATGATCTGAGCCACAGTCAGCTCCTGGTCTAGTTTTTACTGACTGTATAGAACTTCTCCATCTTTGGCTGCAGAGCACATAGTCAATCTGATTTCTGTGTTGACCGTCTGGTGATGTCCATGTGTAGAGACGTCTCTTGGGTTGTTGGAAAAGAGTGTTTGTTATGACCATCGTATTCTCTTGACAAAATTCTACCAGCCTGTGCCCTGCTTCATTTTGTACTCCAAGGCCAAACTTGCCTGTTATTCCGGTTATCTTTTGGCTTCCTACTTTAGCATTCCAATCCCCCATGATGATAAGGACATCATTTTTTGGAGTTAATTCTAGCAGGTGTTGTAGGCCTTCATAGAACCGGTCAACTTCAGCCTCTTCAGCACCAGTGGTTGGGGCATAGACTTGGACTATTGTGATGTTGAATGGTTTGCCTTGGATTCGAACTGAGATCATTCTGTCATTTTGGAGATTGTATCCCAGTACTGCTTTCCCTACTCTTTTATTGACTATGAAGGCTACTCCATTTCTTCTGAGGGATTCTTGCCCGCAGTAGTATACCTGATGGTCATCTGAACTAAATTCACCCATGCCTGTCCATTTTAGTTCACTGATTCCTAAGATGTCGATGTTCAGTCTTGTCATCTCTTGTTTGACCACGTCCAGCTTGCCTTGATTCATGGATCTTACATTCCAGGTTCCTATGGAGTAAAGATCTTTGCAGCATCGGACTTTCCTTTCACCTCCAGATACATCGGCAACTGAGTGTCCTTTCGGCTTTGACCCAGTCGCTTCATTCTTTCTGGCGCTACTAGTACTAGCCCTCCGCTCTTCCCCAGTAGCATATTGGACACCTTCCGACCTGAGGGGCTCATCTTCCGGTGTCATATCGTTTTGCCTTTTGGTTTTCATGTCCATGGGGTTTTCATGGCAAAGATACTGGAGTGGGTTGCCATTTCCTTCTCCAGTGGATCACGTTTTGTCAGAGCTCTCTGCTATGACCTGTCCATCTTGGGTGACCCTGCACGTCATAGCTCATAGCTTCATTGAGCTACGCAAGCCCCTTCGCCACGACAAGGCAGTGATCCATGAAGGAGAGTGTATACATTGGCATTATGTAATGATTAGTAACAGAAAATGTCATAGCAGAAAACATTTAGTTACTTCTGTACATGGTTAGTTTTGTACATGGTTATAAATACAAGTCTTTGATTTCAAAATATCCAGACTTATTTCTGCAAATTCTAACCACCTTGACAGAGGTGTATTTTATATTTTCAATCCCTTTTGTGTTTCTGGTGGAATACTAACTGATCCTTGGTGTTTGGTCAACAGGAAAATTTTATTTTTTTCAGTCCTCCCCCTCTCAGAAAATCCCTAAAGGATTCATAGGGTATAGGTCTTATAGGGCAATCAATACCTATTGTATGCATTCAGAACTGTGAGCACCATGCTGCTGTTCTAGGTCATCTGCTAGGGTTGAGGCACAAGTCTATTTCTTCTGCAGTTTGAAAAAAGAATGGTAGTCCATTCGTCTTGGGTGAAATTGTCTGCTACCGGTAGCCTGGTCTCCTTGAATCTAGTATGATGAATCTGGGTAGGAATCTCTTTAGATGGCAGAAGGGCTTACTAGGTTGCTTTCAACATGTTGGTCCTTGCTTTCTTAGATCTTGCAGCAAAATGTCAGGTTTTTTTCTGCAATTTGCTCCTTGGATTTGCAAGCCTTGCCTAGCTCCCTCTTTCTCTTCAAGAGTCTATTGTAGGTCTTTTGGTACTGCTGACCTTCTTCAAGGCAGACTGCAGGTTTTACAGGTTGCTTTAAGTCACTGACCACTCTCCTCTGAAAAGAGTTCACTAGCATAAGCACAGGAACTTTTGGGTTGAAGTTGCCAGAAAGTTAGGAGCTCTCAGTGCCCCTTCCTTGACAGTGAGTCTAGATTTTGGCTCTAGGATTAGCCTTGTTGGATGGATCCAGCCTTCAGATTCTTTCTTTTGCCTTCACAATAATGCTTGTTGTGAGGATCACTTGGAATGGTCCTTCTTATCTGGGTATAAGAAATTTCTTGTTTCGCAGACCTCAAGATTAGAAAGGCAATACAACTGTTTTTATTTTGAACTTGGACTCAGGAGTTCATTCCAGTGGAAACCAGCTTTTTCTGCAGGAGAGAGGTTACCTTGCTCTCTGACCCTATTTTCTATAGGTACAGAGGTTCCTTACAATGAAACTTAGCTACTTCTAGCTCTTCCAACTACTATAATCCTTGGAGTTTGAGAACTTCTAACTATTGACTTATCCTCTGTGCATTTTAAAGCCTAGTAAGATGGTTATTCTTTTCACATTCAAATTCGGTTAAAATATCACTGTTTGCAAAGTCTTAGAAATGACAGAAAAAGGTTGGTTTTGAAGTATAGATAGGTTGAGGCTTACAGTTAACTTTGTCATGACTATGCTTTGGATTGTTCCATTCCAATACTGAACCTCTATGGTTTTATAACATTTGGACTTTAAAACAAGAGGTAGTCACTTTCTGTTGAAAAGGTTCACTTTCTCAAGTTTAACTCTTGGGAGAAACTAAATGACATTGTTCTGTGCTCAACATATGGCACTTGGAGAAGTCTTGTAATGAATGGATGCTATGAGACTGCATTTGAAGATGGAGCAGAAAAGCAGTGATTTTCTCTGTGGAACTATTCATACCTGAGATGCAGAGTTCAAGGGAATACTCTTGTGTGGTAGTAGTGTAGTTGCTGAAAGAAGGACCTGTTGTTGTTGTTGTTAGTTGCGAAGTTGTGTCCGACCCATCGCAACCCCATGGACAACATACCTCCAGGCCTTCCTGTCCTCCACTATCCCCAGGAGTCCACTCAAGCTCACACCAACTGCCTCAGTGACTCCATCCAGCCACCTCATCCTCTGCCGTCCCCTTCTTCTTTTGCCATCTATTGTTCCCAGCATTAGACTCTTCTCCAGGGAGTCCTTCCTTCTCATTAGGTGGCCAAAGTATTTGAGTTTCATCTTCAGGATCTGGCCTTCTAAAGAGCAGTCAGGGTTGATCTCCACTAGGACTGACTGGTTTGATCGCCTTGCGGTCCAAGGGACTCTCAGGCATCTCCTCCAGCACCACAACTCAAAGGCCTCAATCCTTCGGTGCTCAGCCTTCCTTATGGTCCAGCTTTCACAGCCATACATTGCAACTGGGAAAACCATAGCCTTGACTATACACACTTTTGTTGGCAGGGTGATGTCTCTGTTTTTTAATATGCTGTCTCAGTTTGCCATAGGTCTCCTCCCCAGGAGCAAGTGTCTTTTTAATTTCTTGGCTGCAGTCCCCATCTGCGGTGATCTTGGAGCCCAGAAAAATAAAATCTGTCACTACCTCCATTTCTTCCCCATCTATTTGCCAGGAAGTGAGAGGACTGGATGCCATGATCTTAGTTTTCTTAATGTTGAGTTTCAGGCCAACTTTTGCACTCTCCTCCTTCACCCGCATCAAGAGGCTCTTTAGTTCCTCTTCACTTTCTGCCATGAGAGTGGTATCTTCTGCATATCTGAGGTTGTTGATGTTTCTCCCAGCAATCTTAATTCCAACTGGTGATTCATCTAGCCCCGCCTTTCTCATGATGTGCTCTGCATATAAGTTAAATAGGCAGGGCGACAGTATACAGCCTTGCCGAACTCCTTTCTCAAGAAGGACCTATATTTTACCAAATAGTAAATCAGAGGACAGTTCCACTTAATGCAAGCACTTTTGCAATGAAATGGAACTATTCTGAAGTCTTTTATAATACAGTTTTGTGTTGTTTTTCCAACAATGAATTCATTTGTTTTGGGTTGGGAAGGAAGTCATTCCTTCTTTCTCACAGGATGTTAAAGAAGAATGCTTCTTCCTTCACTGCCCACTTGGTATTGGCCACCCATGACCAAAACTGATGGTCATGTCCACATCTTCTAGGGTAATGTGGAGATGGGGAATATTTGGGGGAAAATGGAAGATTGTTTGAAAATGGCTGTGATTAGATCTCTGCTGGAAAGAGACCCTGCCAAATCACCAAGGTCAGTAAAAACAGATGTTTACAATCCTTTTCAAAATGTAAATTAAAAAAAAAACCCAGAAAAGCATTTTTCTCTGGTTCACTGAAGCAGTCTGTTCCTCATTACAATGGCTGACAAATGATCCCCTGATGAAAGTACAGAGATAATCAAGACAGGCATGCTTTATGTTTTGACACAGGTTATGTTTTCATTAATACCCCATTTTTCTGTGTGCACAGTAGAGTGGTCAGAAACTACTTATTGCAGTATCAGGAAACAAAGGAGTAGATTCTTCAAAAATAAACACTGTTTATTCTGGGCTGAATGACAGGTCTGTTTTTCTGTTTCTGTTTGAAGCCGACTGTAGTAGTGCCTCTGTAGTCTTCAGTACTAGAAAAGAGGGGAGCATTTTCTATACCCTATTCAAGCGCTCTCTTATTAATCTTAAATAGCTTGCCAGTGACCTTTTCCCATTTATCTTATTCTCCCTGCACTGTTAGACACACCACATCTTTGTACCTGTAAAGTGCTTTACAACTCAATTCATGGAAAATTAATATTGCCTTTATACAGATGTCTCTGAATTTTAAATTCTTCATGATTCTCAGCATTTTCAAGGGTGTTGTTTATTTCTGATTCCGTGTATTAAGTGCCTTGAAAGTAACAACTTTTGTTTCATATTCATGTGATGTTAAGTAAAATTCTGTATGAATTTGGGAAGAATTTTTTTTTCCTTCAGAGTACTTCATATTCTGTGGTCATGTGTGTCTTGTTTTCCAAGGCTTGAGGAAACCATAAACAGTAATATCAGGGTTGACATCACTATTGGAATTCCTGCACTTAAAGAATATCAGCAGAGAAAGAGTGCTTAGTTCATGGGCTTCATAAGGTAGCCCAGAGGTCCACTGTAGAAACTTTGTTCCTCCTAGCATTGTGCTTTGAAGTTTGTTGATGCTCTGGTAGCTAGTCCCCTGTCCCCCACCCAAACATTTCTTCATAGCAAGTAGGGAGCATGTTTGATGCTCAGATTCACTAAGTGTGCAGAGTCACCCTCAGGGAAGGATTGTAATTCAATGGTATAGCACTTGCTTTCCATGTAGAAGGTCCCAGGTTCAGTCCTTGAGAATTTCGGGTAGCATTGGAAAAACTCTTTCCTGAAATACTAAAGAGCTACTGCCAGTGTTGACAATACTGCACAAGATGATGTTCTGACAGCACTTCCTATGTTCTTCTCTCCCCCTCCCTCCATATCTGTATCTGCTGCAGACTAATTGTTGCTCTACTTGTAAAGATTAAATTGTCAGTGGTAAAAGTTCCTGGGAGGAACACATTCTGTACACAGTTATGCAGCTGTACATAAGAGATGACATTTGAGATAATATATTTTTCTGTCATTGTCTTGAAAATTGAGATGGGGTGTATATTTTCCTAACTTTAATTTCCTTTCATGTCTATTTAAACTATGGGAAATACAGTGGAACCTCAGCTCATAAATGCCTCAGTTCACGACCAAATTGGGTCATGAACAGAAATTTCTGAAAAATTTTGCCTCAGGTCGTGAACTTTGCATCGGGTGATGATTGCGATTGCGCCTGTCTCCCCCCAAGCACGCCTGTGATCGCACTCGTCTCCCCTCAAGCGCACCTGCGATCACGCCCATCTCCTCTCCCCACCTGAGCGCACCTGCGATTGCCCATCTATGGCCATGATCGTGGTCACGCTCGTGCAGGGATGACAGGTGCAATCGCGGTTGCGTTGTGGGGGGGTGGCCGCGCTTGTGCTTGGGGTGGGGGGGAGATGGCCATGATCTTTGTTGTTCTTTGTCACTTTGTGTCAAATTTTTGTGGTTAAACAAAAAATAGTTACAGAACGGATTAACCTTATTTACATTGAATCTTATAGGGAAATTTGACTTGGCTCACGACCAATTTGGGTCATGACCAGAGTTCTGGAACGGATTAAGTTAATGAGCCAAGGTACCACTGTACTTTTTGGGTTGGATCTAGCAATGTCTGTCCATCAGTGGAACAGTGTGTCTCAATGGAATGGATCTTTCTACTCCAATCACCAGTGTTCCTCCCCCATATCTGTTCCAGGGGCTTGGGGGTTCCTTTGGAATAGATTTTGAAGGTTAGAAGGAGAAGGGAAAGCCACTTGCACATTTCTTTAGATGTCATCCATATGATATAAAGAAGCTTTCTAGACACAAGTAGTTTTGGCAGTCATGTTCTTTTTTCCCTTCCCTTAACTTCTTGTACAAATAGGTTGAATTTTGGTTGCAGCAACAATTTCCATAATGCTTTTTGTGACTAGAAGAGCAGATGGGGTAACCTGGGCTTCTTATGAGGAAAGGCAGAATCCTGATGATGATTATAAGAATAAGAACATATTTAGCAATCAGTTGGTTGTAAATCTGTGTTTGGTTGTACCATTTCAGGATGGGGTCTCATGTGAGTGAAGGCTTCCATAAACAATATACCAGCATTTAAGACTGGTATATAAGGCTCTCTGCTGTTAGATTTATATTTTCAAACATTTTGGACATCTAAATAAATAAATTGTATGAACATTCATTCTTGTGAGTTCCCACTAGCAGTCAGAAGTGTACAGACCAATTTTACATTAACCATCTCAGTGGGAACTGCGTGAAGTTTTGCAGTTCACTTGAGTTAGAATACTGTGTAGTATATTTCCTTAGTGTATGCTGAGGAGAAAAAGCTACAGTGATATAATGGCTAGTACTATATGTTATGGTCATGCTTATATGGACGCTGCATGGTGTTTCTATTATGTGCTTTTACTCAAAGTCTTGAGGCAAGGATTTTGAATTTGAGTTTTTATTTTGTTTTTCAGAACAAGATTATTTTCTGAAGTGACTCAGATCAATCAAAAAATGAAATACAGGCTTGTGAGGAGAGTAGGGCTGGGAAGTAGAGAGACCAGGTAGGTAGAGGGAGGTGACTAGGTCAACTGTGTCAAAATGAAAGTGGTAATTTCTAAGTGGGTAATATTTCCCCATGCTTGGCTACAGGAAGTCTTTGGAAAAGAAGATTTCTCTTTTTACAGTTCATAATTGAAACTACAGAGCAAGTCTGTAGCTGGAGGGAAGGGAAGTATATTAAAGCACTGGACAAATACATTTATCTAGTGTTGTATGATAGTAAGCAGATATTTATGTAAGGGAAGAACAGTTTATAAAGGAGGGAGCAGGTCCACAGGTTTTATTTTTTCTCAGCTGCTTAAGTTGACTGCAAATGCATTATTTTTTTTCTAGAGTAGACACTTGAAAGAATTCTTAAAGTGCTTGATAATACATTAATTATTTCAGTAACTGTAAAATGTCATGGAATAATGACATGCAAATGTCAGGTAAATAATTCAGTTGTCTATCAGTACCTCCTCATCTCCAAGCCCATTGTGTTGTCATTGAATGTACTGGTGCTTGCATAAGTTCAGATTCTCAGTATACATTGTGAGTGGTATTCCAACAGTGTTACTCCATAGACTCATAGCACTAGTAGAGAGCTGTCAAATCTTTCCATTCTATTTTATATTTTCAGATTATACTTGCAGGGTTTACCATTCCTGCTCAGATGTATCTAGTTGGATTCTCCTTTTTCTGCTAGCCCAATGCCATTTGTCCAGGAGGAATGATGCAACTGTATACTGCCCCCTGTAGACAAAATTATGTATATTTATATTTTCTTAATTCTTCAGTTTCCTGAGAGGTAATGCATTGAAAGAGCTTAATTTAACTTTTTATATTTATGCTGAAATGGAATCCGTGTGCAGAATTTGGATTTCTGTGTCCTAAATTTCTTACTAGATATTGATACTTTGCAACTAAAGTTTTTGACAGGGAGGTTTGTCTTTGCTTGTTGGAGTGCTAACTTTCAGTATCAATTTACAGAGAAGAATGTGAACAGGTGCTACATTTTGTGCTGTTGCAGGTGTTTCCTTGTAGTTTCTTTATTCAAGTACTAAATGTTTATGAGTGTTTGAAAGGATTATAGCTAGAAGTGGCATAATGTTCTTGGCCTAAACAAGAGCATGTCTGGAAACTGTATAATTAATCTAAAAAGGGGAGTGCATCTTGCCAACAATGTAGTAGGAAGTGGAATGGTCCCCCCTCTCTTTTTAAGGAAAATCAGGAAAGATGGAAAGTTATTTCTCTTAATGCTTCACTATTGATTCATTGCTATTTTCTTGAAGAGAAGCCTTTCATCTTATAAATTAATTTGGCCCACGAAGAGAGAATTTATTGGCACTTGTTTTATGCTAATTGGTTACTTCATTAAAATTGAACTTGTATTAAATACTGGTGTTTCTAGACTGTCTATCTGCATAGGGCCTGTTGTCAGGATGATTTTCTAGCCTAGACCTATTTTGGTGGGAACTACTCCCCTCCTACCCTTTCCTCAGTTCTTTTCTGATTGCCACTTTCAGATTTTCCTCTTTCGGTAGGTCTTGCTTTTCACTGACTCCTTTCTTCATTCTTATTCCAGCTTTGACTGCCATTCTTGTTCTTATTCTTATCCCTTTGTTACCCAAACCTAATTCTATCCCCCCAACTCCCCCACTTTGTTATGCAAAACAACCTATCCATGTCCTGCTCTCCAGGATTGTCACATCTGCAATTTGTGGCTGCAGGGGTTCCTTCAAACACATCATCTGTCTTGTCTACTCCACTGTGCTCTGCTGAGGCCCATAGGGCTAATAAATTGGGTAAGAAGGCTAAGAAGATGGTGGAGTTGGTAAAGACCAAACACAAGAAAAGGCTTTGGGCATGCCACTCCCCATTGACACTGAAGGTGACTTCACCACCCACAGAGCCAGCTCTTATTGGGCCTGTGTGGATGACAGACTCTATTTTGGCTGTGAGTCTGGGAGGGTAAGATCTGTGGTTAGCTGTTGCACACACCAGCCTGACTCCCTCTGAGATCTCTCCATGACGGTCACTACTAATGTCAGTGCAACCAAGACCAGTGGTGACTTTGCTTCATTCCTCAGCCCCCTCAGTGGACTGAGACCTCCTTACTGACATCATGTGATACCACATCTGAATGTCATGTGGTTTTAGTCTCGGTCAGCCCTCTCTGATCGGAAAAGAGGAATCTGCTGACTAACTCCACAATATACGGCCAGGAGACTGGACTTGACAGGGATGGGGATCTCTTGGCCTCTATGAGATGTAAATATGAGGAATATCTGGGATACTATGGAGAAGGGTGCAGCAGAGCACCAGCAACAAGGTCTTACCCTCCATCACCACCATGTCTCCCTCCCATCTCACAATAAAGTTCTGTCTCTCTCTGGTCCCAAAGGACTATGTCTAGGACTCATATTCAGCCCAGTTTGAGGATCTGTTCACCTTCTCACCAGACATGATCATTGCAGAAAATGGGATCTCTTTTCAAGGACATGGGACACTTTTCTGAGCAAATTCTCTTGCTGGCTACCTGCTTGGACTTGAGGCGCAACCACACATTGAGATGGTTGTGGACCTGGTCTTTGACAACACCGGCACAGCTAACGCGTGTGTTGAAGTGGGTTGAGCAGATGCATTGCGATCAAGAGAAGTTGATCCCATTCCAGCTTCAGCACCCCTGGGCAAATTCGATAATTGTTGAGTTAGCACGGGGACAGTTGCAGAGAGGACACTCAGTGCCTGTAGATAAGGAGGGATGCCAGCTGAACATAATGGCACACTGTGTTTACTTATCGATGGTATTAAGCCATCATGTCTCCAGTTATGAAGCCAGGATAGCCACCTACCAGAGATTTATTTGGGAGAAGATGAGCTTCTTCGTCGTGGCCTCTGTGCATCACACATATGGGTACTGCGCCTGCGCAGTGCCTGAGGCCGGAGATTGCAAGCTAACGGTTTTGGCGGGACGCTCCGCTCCCTCCCCTCGAGTATAAATAGCGGAGCGTCCGCCATTTTGTTCAGTCTTTGCGACCGCCGTTCACTGTGCCTCGTGCCGCTTCGTCTTCGCTCTGACCGTTTTTTCGACTAGCTTCTCCTTGCAAGTTGTTATCTCTTGCTTTATTATCCTTCTCTCGTCCCAGTTTGCTCTTCTCCTTCAAAAATAGGATTTTCATTCCTATTTTTCACTAAAAAAAAAAAAAAAAATTAATAAAAATATATACTTACCCTCTATACTGTCTTCTTTTCTCTTCTGTTTTTCTGCGATGGCACAGCGGGCGGCTTTCCGCAAGTGCGCAGAGTGTGGGTCGAAAATGTCCCCGACCGACCCGCACGACCTATGCCTCCTTTGCCTGGGAGAAGGGCATAGGACCGATAAGTGCACACACTGTCTGGCTTTTTCTAAGCAAGCCAGAAAGAACCGCGAGAATCGGTTGAAGAGGCTTCTTTGGGACCGGGCTCTTATGCAGTCGGACCCTCTTGTGACTGCCACGAAGCCCACCTCTTCCTCTATGGCTCCACAGAAGCGCCCTTCGGACGAAGGTACGTCCTCTACTGCGCTTCCCCCTGCTTCTCCAAAGAAAAAATCGGAGAAAAGGAAGCATAACGACTCTTCCAAGTCGACGGGCCATAAGAAGGCTAAGAGGGATAAGCCTCCAAAGTCATCCCAGCATTCGAAGGGGCTCGAGCGCCCACGACACCGGGACTCGGGTTCGTCGGCTCCCTCGGTACCGGGACCGGTTACCGTACCGACACCTCCCGATCCTTCGATCCAGGAGGCTATGAGGGTTACCCCACAAGGGTCCCCTCGACGAATGCCAGACCAGCCCGAGCCTGCTCAACCGCTACAAAGAGGCTCGATATCTGAAGGGGAAATACGAGACTCTCCCCCACGGGCTCGGTCTCCAACACCGATGCCTCAGGCCTTAGCGGACATCAATCCCTCTCCACCTCGACGTCAACGGAGCCGATCGGCCGATCGACTTATGGAGGGTTGGCATCGTCCGCTTTACCAGAACTGGCATGAACCCAGGTCGGTTGGCTACTATCCAGAGCCTCGGGGCCGACTCTCGCCTCCTCGCCATCCACCACAGGCGAGTTATCCGAGGAGAGCTTCGACGCCATCTCAGCGAGACAGCAGCCGCTCTCTCTCGCCGGCTGAATCTTCCTCTTCAGCCCCACCATATTATAGGGCTGACTCTGACGACTCGGAGGTAGACTCGACCTCCCCTGACACCGTCATCACATCCCAAGATCCTGCTTCGCCTGACGAGTCCCACGTCTCGTTTTCGGATCTGATGGCCCGACTCGTCCACGCCCTGGACATCGATGCAATCTAACGTCCAGGGCCATCCACGGACAGGTTCTATGACGTCGTCCGGGGAGAGCAGTCCACCTCAATTGTCCTTCCTCTGATTACCACTCTCAGAGAGGCGATGATTCAGCCATGGGACCTGGCCTCCCACCCACAACCTACGTCCAGGAGATACAAGGCGATGTATCGGGTTCGGGAGGAGGATATCCCCTTCCTCCTCCGACACCCCAAACCGAATTCCATCGTCGTCGAATCCTCCCAGGGTAGGGAGGCCAGGGGCCATACTACGCCTAAGGATAAAGAAGGCAGAAAAATTGACTCTCTGGCTAGAAGAGTCTACTCGGCATCAGGACTAGGACTACGTATTTCCAACTATGAGGCGACGTTGGCGCGATATCAATACTTCCTGATGCAACGCCTTCTCAACGTCGCCTCGACCCTGCCGGACCACCAGGGAGAGGTCGCGAAAGTCCTAATAAAGGAGGCCATGCAAGTGGCCGTCCAACAATTGTCTACAGCTAGACACCATATGGACACAACCTCTAGAGCTCTCGTCGGTGCCGTCTCCTTGCGCAGGCATGCTTGGCTTCGAAGCTGCCATTTTCCCGACGAAACCAAGCGCAGAATCGAGGAGATGCCATTCGACGGGTCCGGGCTATTTCACTCTCGCACGGACCACAAGCTCAAGAAGCTCCATGAGTCTCGGATGACGGCGCGCCGAATGGAGTTACCAACCCAAACGAGACGTAAGTGGCCATGGTCCCGCCCTACTTACCGCCAATCCTTCCAGTCTCGACAACAACCTCAGCAGAGACAGCCACAACAACAACGCCGCCGACAGCAGCCGCAAAACCGCTACCAACAATCCCGTCGGAGATTCGATACCGAGAGACGCCAGCGTTGACGGGACGCGCGGACCAATTCCTTTTTCCAATCAATACCCACCCCCCTCTCATTTGGGAGTCGGTTGCAGGGCCGACTTCCCATTTGGGAGTCCATTACATCTGACCGGTGGGTATTGTCTATTATACAGTACGGCTATCGAATAGAATTCGACGTCGTTCCTCCATCGAGTCCGGTACGGTCTACCCAGGCTTCTCCGATCCTACTCGATGAAATACGACAACTTCTTCGTAAAGGAGCGATTCGTCAATTGTCTTCCTTTGATGGAATTCATGGACTCTATTCCAGATATTTTACGGTTCCCAAGAGGGACGGTGGTCTTCGACCTATTTTGGACTTACGTTTCCTGAATCGTTTTATCCAGGCAAGGAAGTTCCGAATGACCACCCTTCAAAATATCTTGCCGTTACTACGGAAAGAGGATTGGTTCGCCTCATTAGATCTGAAGGACGCCTATTTCCATATCTCGATTCATCCGAGTTATAGACGTTTCCTTCGCTTCGCTGTCGCATCTACTCTGTATGAATTCATGGTTTTGCCCTTCGGACTCGCTACCGCTCCAAGGGTTTTCACCAAGTGTATGGCGCCAGTCTGCGCATTTCTGCGTCTACAAGGTATCCATATTTATCCATACCTGGACGATTGGCTGCTGGTTTCCCCATCTAGGGACGGGCTTCTCGAATCCATCCGCATAACCTGCTGCTTGCTGGACGATCTGGGCTTATGTATTAATACGGAGAAATCTTCTCTTATCCCAACGCAGGTTCTCACCTTCATCGGAGCGCGCTTGGATTCGACGCAGGAAAAGGCCTTCCTTCCACACGACAGACAAGACGCGATTATTCGACATGTCACTCGGATGCGACGCGACGGAACTGTCCCGGCGAGATCTGTTCAGAGACTGCTCGGCCATATGGCGGCGGCAGTGCCAGTGGTGCCACATGCCAGGCTGCACCTCCGTCCTTTACAGCTAATTTTCAACAAGCTGTTTCGTCCTCAGAGAGACTCCCAGTCGAAACCGATTCGGATTCCATCCTCGGTTCTTTCTTCTCTTCTGTGGTGGACAAGGCGACCCAGTTTGGCTGTCGGAGTTCCTTTTCGCCCACTGTCTCCATCGATAACAGTAACTACCGACGCTTCCCTCTCGGGTTGGGGAGCAGTATGCAATCATCTACGCACCCAGGGCACGTGGAGTCATCTCGAATCCACGAAGCACATCAACTTCCTCGAACTTCTGGCGGTCTTCAATGCCAAACGCTCCTTCGAGGACCTCCTCCTTCATCGGGTTGTTCAGATTACGTCGGACAATACCACGACCGTCTTCTATCTGAACAAGCAAGGGGAACAAAGTCCCCGACCCTGGCCAAACTTACCCTGGAAATTTGGGACTGGTGCATCCCTCGAGGTATCACTTTGATAGCAGTACATCTGGCTGGTGTACACAATATCCAGGCAGATCTCCTCAGCAGACAAATGCTTGTCTCCCACGAGTGGGAACTACATCCTCGGACCCGAGACCAGCTCTTTCATCGCTGGGGGTTCCCAGACGTGGACCTATTCGCCACTCACGGGAACAAGGCTTGCGAACAGTTCTGCTCGAGGGCGGGGATCGGGTTCGGATCCCTAGGAGATGCCTTTATGCTGACGTGGACCAATCTCCATTTTTATGCCTTCCCACCGATTCCTCTGATAATGAAGACGGTTGCGAAAATAGCACGGGACCGACCGTCCGGAATTTTGATTACCCCTTGGTGGCCGCGCCAACCATGGTTTGCCACCCTACTGACTATCTCTTGCGGAGAGTACCAGCCTCTCCCCCTGCTTCCGTACCTCATCACCCAACAAGACGGGACTCTTCGTCACCCCGATCTCGGATCCCTGAAACTGACGGCCTGGCGAATCCGATAGGATCTTCCTTTTCGTCGGTACCGGCCACCGCTCATACGGTACCGATTGATGTCCCAGGACCTCATGAAGTTGCCTTGTCGGCCTCAGCTACGTCGCCGGCTCCGACAGGTGTTTCGTCGGATCCGACCCCGCTGGACCCTTCCATCCAGCATATTATCGACTCTGCTTTGAGACCCTCCACACGGAGGTCTTATGCGGCGAAATGGAAGCGCTTCTCCACTTTCGCCAAATCCCATTCGTTCTCTCCGATGCAATCTTCTATACCTCATTTCCTTTCCTTCCTTCTCGAACTTCATCGTTCTGGACTTAAACCTTCCTCAGTAAAAGTTTACACGGCAGCGATCGCCCATCATCGGGGATTCGTGGATGGCTCTTCCATTTTTTCTCACCTGCTAGTTAAGAGGTTCCTTAAAGGACTTCATAACCTTAACCCTGTCATACGTCCGGTGATGCCTACTTGGAGCCTCTCGGTTGTTCTTCACGCTCTGACCAGAGCTCCCTTCGAGCCATTGGCGACTGCTGATCTACGCCTGCTATCATGGAAGACGGCTTTTCTTGTTGCAATTACTTCAGCCCGAAGGGCCAGCGAGCTCGGTGCCCTGCGCATAGACCCTCCGTACCTGAATTTTTTCAAGGATAAAGTAGTTTTGAGACTTGACCCCTCCTTTCTTCCAAAGGTGGCAACTCCATTTCATTTAGGACAGGACATTATCCTGCCTGCCTTCTTCCCATCACCCACAACCCCCCTCGAACGCTCACTGCACTCTCTGGACGTTCGTCGTTGCCTCGCCTTTTACAGATCTAGAACAGAGTCCATCCGACGTACGAATTGTCTCTTCGTCAAATATGCTACTGTTGACCAGGGCTCCCCGATATCTTCACAGAGACTTTCAAAATGGATAGTCCAGACTATTACTTTGTCATATCAGCTTGCCAAGCTTGATCTTCCTGTCATGCCTCGGGCTCATTCTACAAGAGCTATCGCTGCTTCCTCTGCTTTTGCTTCGGGCGTCCCACTCGACGACGTCTGTCGTGCGGCTACTTGGGCGAATCCGTGCACGTTTGCCAGGCATTACCGCCTCGATGTCCGAGCCCGACGAGACTGCTCCTTCGGAAGGACTGTACTCTCATCGATACTTCATTGAGGACACCTCCCCTCCGCCTTACTGGTAAGCTTGTTAGTCTACCCATATGTGTGATGCACAGAGGCCACGACGAAGAAGGACAGGTTGCTTACCTGTAACTGGAGTTCTTCGAGTGGCCATCTGTGCAGTCACACAACCCACCCGCCGGCCCCGCTCGGTGTCGGTGAGTGGTTACTCGTCTCGGTACCAACAAATTCTTATCGGTCGGTACCTCTCCTGCGCACCACCTTATTCTAGTTATCCGCATGGGGGCGCACGTTCGGTCGCAAAGACTGAACAAAATGGCGGACGCTCCGCTATTTATACTCGAGGGGAGGGAGTGGAGCGTCCCGCCAAAACCGTTAGCTTGCAATCTCCGGCCTCAGGCACTGCGCAGGCGCAGTACCCATATGTGTGACTGCACAGATGGCCACTCGAAGAACTCCAGTTACAGGTAAGCAACCTGTCCTTCTTCTCTGAGCCATCTCCCAGAGCAATACAGAGAACTGGCCTAAGTCTTTCAATCTGAGGTCCTCTGCCTGTCATGTCAACAGATCTACACAGCATACTACCATGTCAAATGTGACTTCAGGACTCTAGTTAGTACAGTGGTGATTCATCAACACACTTGGCTTTGTGTAGTAGGGTTATTGCAGGAGGCACATTGTGGCATTAAAGACCTGCTGTTAGATAGGGAGAGCCTTTTCAACACTGATGAAAGACTTGACTCCATTCAGAAGGCCAGGATGCAGGGAAGAAGATGCAGCCACCACAACAGGCATGTAAGTGGACTGGGGGCCTCTATGCCATATACCATGAGAGCAGTACTCCTACGCTCTGCACCAACAGCCTGCTGCCCAACCCAGATGAAGGGAGGCTGCTAGTCCAGCAGTTCAAAAGGAGACAGACATTGACTAAAGGTAGCATTGACTAGTGCCACTGACTAGTCCCCTTCACTGTCTGGTTTGATTCAATGTCTCTCCACCTATCTTCCTGCTTGGGAAGCCATAACATTGGATAGGTGGGTCTTCTTCAGTGTGGGGAGAGGATACCAAATCAATTTTGACACCTTGCCACCTCTTGCTTCCATGTGGGTAATGCCACCATCCCTCATTCTGGCAGCAGAGATAGCTGTGCTGCTCTTGAAAGGGACCATACAGCCTGTCCTGCCATTTTACCTTCAGTACAGGTTCTACTCTTGATACTCTGTGGTACCATAGCAGGATGGTGGCCTATGCCTGATTCTAGATCTCAGAGATGTCAACTTCTTCATCACACTGAGGATGTTTCTCATTGTTTTCTTGCAAAACATCTTACCACTGCTATGTCAAGGGAACTGGTTTGTGTTTATTGATTTAATACATGCCTATTTTCATATCATCCATAAGGTGTACCAACTTTACCTTTGCTTCTAAGTTGGTGTGAAAGCTTTTCAATTCTCTGCCCTCTCATTTGGACTCTCCAGTACCCCAAGAGTCTTAACCAAATGTATGGTTGTCATCTTCACTTACAAGGAGTCCAAATACTCAGCTACCTTGATGAATGGCTCCTGGTTGCCCCCTCAAGAGATGACCTCACAGAATCAGTTCATACCACTTGCGACTTCCTGGAAACATTAGGTCTATGTGTGCACTGAGAAAAGTCCATTCTCTTCCCTGACTATTGATGAGATCTGCAAGAAAGGATTTGTCATGGGGGGAGAGTTCTTAGCCTTGCTTCCTTTTCTTGTTTCTTTGTACCCATTAGTAATGAAGACAATCCTCAAGTGTTGTTATCTGTATTGTGCACAGTCTCACAACATAAAGATCATGGTTGGTGCTTTGGAAAATACCACACTATTCTCTGGTTGTGGAGTAAAGCTTTCTATGAAGATAGTGCTCACTACAAGTAGATTCCTTCTGGTGTCAAAAGTTTCTGATATGAAAAATTCCTGGCTTCAGGAATATTCACAAAATATGAATTAGTAGTAACAAGGTGACTTGTTCAAAGGTGACTTTTTTGATCTCACCAGTACATTGTTCCACATTCAGTTAACTTCAGATTGTGGGACCAAAGTCGGTGCAATTCTTTTGAACGGAGTACTTTATAATTCTGGCTTAGAATCTGATTGCTCCATTTCAGCACTCATCTAATGAATGTTCTTCTCTTTCAGTTTCTGTGTTCTAGTTGCTCTGGCCATTCGGTAAAAGTTAAGAATCTAAAGGATTTGTCTGACATAAATGTATGATAAATTGTAATTAACACATTAATTGTAATTACTATATTGCAGGGCTTTTTTTGTCATAGAATGCACTGGAACGGTGTTCTGGCACCTTTTTTCGATGGGTTTTTCCCCATGAATTTGAATTGCCCTGTTGGGCGTAGCAGGTCGGCGGCAAAATCATTAAAATGGTGCATGTGGGCTGCTTGTGTGTCTGCGCTGGTTGTGATGGTGCTGCTCAGCTTGTGACGCTGCTCGGCTTCTGATTGGTTGTGTGGTCGCGCGCTGAGTGCTTACTGCAAGTGGTGAGCATTATGTTTCATTACAGTGACTGACTATGTGCAAAAGGTAAATAATTTCTTTATTTTAAAAAAACATTGGTGAATTGAAAAACTTTTTTTAATTTTTAGTGTAAAAGTGTGACCCCAAATTTAAAAATGAAAAATATTACTAATTCTCAGCCACCGGTCCTGCTAATAAAAAGGCCAGCATATTAAGAACTGAATATATAATTTTTTAAATAAAAGATTAACAAGATGTGAGTTCCAGCATCTTTTTTTTTTTAAAGAAAGCACTGCTATATTGTATTTTTGATTTGCCTGCTAATGAGTATTATGTGGGCCAGTTACAAATGGTTAAAAGAATGCAAAACAATGCAAGATAACAAAAAGCACAGGATATGTAAGAACAATTAAAATGCAATCCCCCTAACTGCTTGTCATTTGTAATTGCAGCAAGCTATGCAGGTGCTGTTTTCTTGATCCATGATTGTTTTGATCAAGAGCCGTCTGATCTAGAAAGAGCTTTCCAAGTTGCATGGGAATTTGTAAGAGCAATTGCTCTGAAACTTCCTTTCATAGCAGCAGGAATAAATAACTTGTAGTTTCAGAAAACAAGGGCAGAGAGCAAGCTTCATGCTATGAGAGGAAATTGCATCCCTGAAGTCCAGAACCACCCCCCCCCCTCCGCACACTCCTCAGGAAACTCATGCTCTGCTTGCTGACACATTTGTGGACAAAGGATTTCTTGATGCTTTTTCTGTTTAATCCTTTGCCTGTGGGCAAGTGAACTAATACTCACTGACATGGTGGAAGCTAGTGTGAAGGCTTTCTACCCATGGTGGCAAAAATACAGAAGTTTCTGGCTGTTTGTGAAGGCAAATAAGTGTCTTTGCATATCTCTTCTTCATTCCCCCATTTTTGTATCAGAAATTCAGAAATCAGAAATTTACTTTGCAACTAAACATGTTTTTCTCTTCCTGTGTATAAACTGTGAAGTAATAACAGGTATTTTTTTTAGACTCCAGATTTCTTTTTAGTACTTGTCTATGGAAATAACCCCTTGGGAAAGAGGTGTCCAGTGCTTAAGGAACAACTCCATTAGTGGTATTATAAATAACATCTCCCAGGCAACTTTATCAGACTTAGACACACTGACTTGAACATGCAGAAGTTGGCAGGGGATATGGCCTCTAGCAAAAGACTCCTGTGTCTATGGTTGTGATTAGGAAATAAACCAAATTCTTTCCCCCTACCTTTTTTCTCTAACATGCAGACTGAGTTAAGGATAGACTACTTTTTGTATGAAGTATACAAGAGACTAGAAATTATTTCGCAATTAAACTTCATCAAATATAAATTCTTGAAGCACAACATTATTGGAAATGACTTAGTTGATTTCATTCAAATGGATGTGAGTATAGAATTGCTGTATGTTTGAATTAGAAAGGAATACAGAGCAATATAATGGTGTGACTGAGGTCTATCGACATTGAATTTAGAATCCGTATGGTTTTCATGATGTATATTGGTTTTCTTTTCAATCATCTAACTCTTTTTAATTGTTTTGAAATAAGGAAGGAGGCTGTGACTGCATAACTATGAATTATCTGTGCAATACAGAAGGTTCTCTCAGTCTTTTTAGATAGGATGGTGTGTTTGTTTGTCATGTCGACTGCAACTGCAGGGTGCTTGTCAGTGCAGTGGCCCTCAGGTGACATGTGCCAGCAATCTCCCCCAGGAGACTAAGCAGAGGGTGGAAAACATGCCCTTTGTCTGCACTGGACCCTTTCATGCAAAGACTGATGACAAGCTGGATTGAAGTCATAAAGCATGCCTTACTGCTTGTAGGATGGGATGGGGACCTTCTCATCATCATCCTCATAAGTGGCTGTCGAACATGCAGAATCAATACTGCCCCTTCCAACCTTATCAGCAGGGGTATTCCATGGGTCTCCAACCCTTTCACCAGTGCTGTACCTGCTGTACTGATGCGCCTTGCTACCAGCAACCTAGGAAGCACGTCAACTGACAAACGCCAGCGCTGACAGATTGTGGGAACCTCTCTTCTCATCTCGCTGAACCTACCCCTCCCATTTGGGGATTGACTACAAAATCATCTGTGCATCTCGGTGGATTCTCTCAATTATAAAGCACAGATATATAATTGAGTTTGAAACTATGTCTCCTCTCAGAACGGTCCACCACACCATCTTTACCAGTCCTGCTGGAACCAAGCCCTTTTGCCTCTGTGTTCTACCCAAAGCAAGATGGGGGATATCCGCATAGGAGATTAGATGAGGCCGGGGACTTAAGAGCACAGATTAGAGTCACCCCCCTAGAAGTCCAGGGGCTCCTCAGGGCATTGGACATTACAAAGGCACTGGGCCCTGACGGGTTACACTCGAGAGTACTTAGTTGGCAGAGGTTCTCTCATGCCCACTGGCCTCCATTTTTGAGGCCTCGTGGAGAACAGGTGACATTCCAGAGGACTGGAGGGTGGCATCAGTAGTCCCAATTTTCAAAAAAGGTAGTAGAAGGGACATGGGGAATTACAGACCAGCTAGCCTTGTATCCATTGTAGGAAAAACAATGGAAAGGCTCATAATAGCGAGAGATCTAGTGATGCTAGATAGGGGAGGGAAGTTGGCAGCCACACAACACAGTTTCCGCAAAAACAGGTCCTGCCAGACAAACCTTGTGGAATTCTACGACAAGGTTTCAAGATGGCTAGATGGAGGGGATGCGGTTTACCTGGATTTCAGCAAGGCCTTTGACAAAGTGCCCCATGATATCCTGGTTGAGAAACTGAGGAGTTTTGGGATAGACCAAAGCACTGTCCAGTGGATTAGGGCATGGTTGACTGACCAAAAGCAGAAGGTAACCATTAGTGGGGAATCATCAGGATGGTGACCAGTGACAAGCAAGGTCCCCTAGGGCTGTGGCTGATCCTGTTTAATATTTTCATCAATGACATGGAAGAAGGGGTGAACAGTCTACTGATCATATTCACAGATGATACTAAAACAGGGGCAGTGGCCACAACTGAGGAGCAGGTACTCCAGATCCAAAAGGATCTGGACAGACTGTGGAAGTGGGCAGGAGACAACAGGATGGTGTTCAATGTGGATTAGTGCAAGGTCTTGCACTTGGGGCATAGGAATAGGTGTCATAAGTACAGGTTAGGCGACAAGTGGCTGGAGAACAGCACTCGTGAAAGGGACCTCGGGGTACTGGTTGACTTCAGGCTAAACATGAGTCAGCAGTGTGATGCGGTGGTCAAGAGGGCGAACGCCACCCTTGGTTTGCATAGCCAGAAGTGTGGCTTCTAGATCGAGAGAGATATTACTACCACTCTATATGACTCTGATGCGCCCGCAGCTGGAGTATTGTGCTCAGTTTTGGGCCCCTCATTACAAGAAGGATATAGCCAGGTTAGAGTCAGTGCAGCATAGGGCCACAAGGTTGGTGGCTGGTTTGCAGGGGATGCAAAACTGGGTCTCTTCAGCCTGGAGGGAACTGGGTCTCTTCAGCCTGGAGAAGAGGAGACTTAGAGGGGACCTGTTGGTGACATTCAGGTATGTGAGGGGATGTCACACGGAGGTGGGTAGAGACCTGTTCTCCCCTGCAGAGGAAGGCAGGACGCGCTCCAACGGAGCAAAGCTCAGGGAACCAAGGTTCAATGGGAGGACCAATGAGAACCTTGACACTGTTCAAAAGGCCAGAGCAATGGTGAGATGGATGGGCTTTGGAACTGGGAAAATGGTGGAAGCCCTGCCTATTTATACTAGGGGGAGGGGGACCCCTATCAAACATTCTGTGCATATGTGTGATGCCCAGAGACCACGAATAAGAACCCAGATCACCTGAATCCCAGTCCCATGCTCTTCATCACCATGTCACACTGGCTCTCAGGACCTGTTGGCTTTTATAAGGCTTCTTTTTGTCAGTGTGGCTAAGTGGCCTGGGGCAAAAATGAGGACAGACAGAAGAGCTGCTGCCACCACCAGGTGAGAGAGAGAGGGAGGAGGAGGAGGAGTTAACTGATGGTGGGGGATGGTGGCTTGTGAGCTACTTAAGTGAGGCTAATGGCTTGTTGGGGGTTTGTGTGAGCCCTATCCCTGATGGCCTGTTTTCATAACCACCTTTGTGTGTGATGGTCATATAAAAAAAAAAGGTAAACCTGTGGTGAGGTGGTCATTTGAATGCATTTTCTGTACTTTATAGTATTGGTGCATACTGATTTTTGATACTGAGCAAATAGCAGTTGGAGTATTTGTAATAGAATACTAAATTAAGCTCAAATTAGGAAGTACTGGCATCATGAACACATTGCCTTTCCGTAGCTGCTGCAGCTATGACTTGACTCAGGTTAGGTATTTTCACCCTAAGCAACAAATAGTGGGGTAAGAGATCAGGATTGGGTCAGAGGATCACAAGTTCTCTCTCTTTTCAGTGTAATACTCTGTTGTTCTGTCATAGGGTAATGTGTTTGCATCAGCATTGACCAGGGTATCTATTTTGGTTTTAATTTTGACTAAGGTCACTGCTGGTATAAACTCTAATTGTTCTTCAGATTGGTGGGATTTTTCCTGTGAAAGGAGAAGAGCTGGGAAAAAGAACATGTCATCCTTTGATATGCTTCTAACTCTGGCCTATTCAGATAGCTGTGTGAATAGGCTTGAAGTTGTTACTCTTTGATGAAAAAAATGTGTGGTTCTGTGGTTAGCAGAGGAAAGCAAAGCAGTTGAACTACTTACAGTCTCTGAACTGTAATTATACCATACAATGTCCTGCATTGTTGGTCTGTTTGGGTTGCAGAATTGTTTTTAAAAACATTATCTTTTATTTCCATTTCAGTTAAGAAATTAAAGAAGCCAAACTAGGGACATGACTCTAAATATAAACATTATTCAACTTCTCTCCTGCCTGCTTTAGAAAAAGCAGGTTTGGAATTTTCCTGTGAAGTGGGAGTTAATTTTTTTAACATTGAATGGGAATGGCACTGACCAATAATGAGTTTTAAAGGAATAGCTCAGTTTCTTTAGGAGTTGAATAGCAGGTAGGCTGTATTCACGCTTCAGATTATCCATGCTCTTTTTTGTGCTGTGTGCAGTGCAAAGAATGCAAGACTTGTCATAAATTTGGCTTTCATATAAAGCACAGATTCCCTTTTCCTTTTGGATTGTGTTATGTCAGAATAATTGGATGTGGTTTTGTCTGTCAACTTCCTGAACATTTAATGTTCCATTTATCCTATACCTTGCTGCCGAGAGCCAGGGAGGGCAGGAGATAGGACAGTGGTGATTTTGCCTCCTCAAAAGCAAGTCAGTTAAATGAGCTTCTGAGCCCATTCAGCTTACTTGTTAATGGGTGTGGATGGGAGATACTAGCTTCTCTTTTCAACTATCCATGTGGTCTTCTGAGGTTGCGGCTGTGACCTTGGAAAAGAAACTACTGTGGTTCTTTCTGTGGTAGCTGTGAGGGGGTGGTGTGTGCAACGGGGAATTATGCAATCTTAGATTGCTGCTCTGGAACATGCAGAAGTATTTAATGTTTTGTGGGGGGGGTGAAATAAGACAAATCCTATGCCTACTGGGATATCTCTGTGACTTTAATAGAGAATTATCATTTTAAGGAGTTTAGTGATATCATAAAGTGATGAAAAGTGCTTTCAATGCTTTCTCCCAGTTCTGCAGTGTAAGCAATGGTCTGCTGATGTTTTCCATCAAGACTACTAACTTTCCACAAAGTAGTTGTTCTGATACAGTATGTTCATGTGTCTTCTGCTGTAGATCTGATGTTAATTTTATAGATATTCCAGATCAGGAATGGTCCAAAGTACATTGCTTTCACAGAGTCCCATTACATAGGTAGTTTTATGTACATAGGGTGTTAAACCTACATTTAACAACAGTCTTGATATTGAAGCAGATGACCACTTCTTTTGGGAGTGAAGGTGGCAGTTGTTCTTGGCATGCATTCCTAGTGTGCCAATCTGGACTAGAAAATGAAGGGGAGGAGGCAGAGGGGCCTTGGGAATGTGGGGCTCCAGACTTTGAGTTGAAAGAAGTGGAGGCCAGTCCCTCAAGCACTCAGGCAGACTCTGAGAATAGCCAGCATGCACAGGTATTAGGTAGAGACATGGGAGAGGATGGGAGAGGAACTCTGAGTCAGATGAACCTGGTATGACTCTTGACCCTATGACACAGTGTTGGGAGAGGACCAGCCAGTTAGAATATAGGCATATTGAAAAGAGGCATTCTTGCCTCCAAAGGGGTCCTTCAGAAGGGATCGGACTCAACCATACTCAAAAGGAAGGTTTCTGGAAGTAGTTGTTTAGATTGGGTTCAGTGAACTGCTTTGTGCATGCTCAGAGATACATTCTGTATTGATCGTGTTTATTGGGTATCCTTGGTGAATAAAGAGCTTTTTGCAAGAAAATGGTCTGTTGCCTTGAATGAAAGAAGGTTGGAAAACTTGGTACATGACAGCTTGACAAAATTTATTTATTTATTTATTAGAAAAATTTTTATGCTGCCCCTTGCCAACTAGCCTCGGGGCGGCTCACAAATTTAGAGTGTAAGGTGCAAATAAAAAGGAATATTACAATGGCCTGTGCAAAGAAATTGAAGAAAGAGGAAAGGAAGAGACCTCTTTCCGAAGATCTAAGAAATCAAAGGGAAATTGAAAACTAGGTTAGGAATGCTAAAATACAAACAAAGGAACATACTATCTGATTTGGAGAAAATAGTGAAGGTGGAAAGACTATTCAGAAGAACTATATAGAAGAGATGGAAAGACTTCTTCAAAGTGGAATCCTGTGAAGAAGAGCTGCAATATTAGAAAGTGAAGTGAAGGCTGCTCTAAAAACACAGAATGTGGAGAAACAGAATGGTTTCCTAGAAGCAAGGATGTCAGTTAAGGGTGTATTTTACCTCTGTATGAGCTCAATCTGTACACAGAACATATCGTAAGGAAAATTGGATTAAAATCAGAGGAAGGAGTAAAAATTGGCAGAAGAAACAACAACTTAACATATGCAGATGATACCATACTACTGGCACAAAGCAGCAGTGATGAAACAAATCCTGATAAAAGGGAAAGAAGAAAGTACAAAAGCGGGACTGTGCATATGTAGCTAGTTTAAAGTTATTAAAAATCTGCTTTGTGGTACATTTCAGCATGTACAATCATTGCATGGTTGCCTATTTTTTTACTATGAGTTAAATCTTTGATTAAATCTCACATGTTTATACACAGAGAACTCACAAATGACACAGAAATCTCTGCTTTATATAAATTTGTATAGCTTACATTTATGGATGAAAAAGTACTAGTCTTTATCATGTGAGAAACACACATCTTTCCTAACAGTTTAACTTTCTTAGAGGTATGCAGTATGCTGATCTTTAATCCAGTGAGCTGCTGCTGTTTGAGCACACTTATTCTATCCCTTGGGGAATAATACAATTACATTTTTATAGACCATTCAGAATAGCAAATGTAACCAAAAGAGGTCTCCTTTTGTTGTCAAATCCTGGTTCAAAATTAATTGATACTAGTGACAAGTGTTTTCATTGATATCAAAGCACAGGAATATTTCCTTTTGTGTTTTACAAAGCCATGTCTATTACATTTGATTCTTCATTTTAGGTACTATTGATCCTTTTGGAATAATTCACAATAACTTCAAATATTTATTTGAGGTGTGCCTTCAAATAAATGGATCTGTAACATAATGTTTGAAATTTGTCCATTCTGTACTGTGATTGGTTTATAAAAGTTGGATGCACATGGTCTTGGCATTTAGTCTTTATTTTATGAAGAGCAATGTATCTTTGGTAAGCAGAGTAATGTTTGATTTTGTGTGCAGATAAGGAGAACATTGAGCAAGGTCTACATTCATACACCTAAATCTCCATTACCTTAATCCATTTTTTTTAAACCTTGGCCTTGTCTGGCTGTGACAGCCATGATCTCACAGAGATGTCCAAGGTATAGATTTATGACTTTGTCTTCCCTTTTTCTCTCTCCATGCCCATCGCATCTCTCTGCAACAAAGTGAATGATTTGATAAAAAAAAACCTCATTCATTTTTCATGCTCAACCAGCAGTGCAGCTGTTAACTGTCTTGGCAGTTTTCTTGATATAAATTTAGAAAGACAGCAACCAGTAAAAGTGTGCATTAAGAGTCTGTTCCCCCCCCCCCCACCCCCTGCTTCTAGCACAATAGGGTTTCTCACTAGTTTTCTTAGGTTCTTTAGTTTTCCTCTTTTCTAGCTATTTGTCCCAGTAAGGGATTCATTTTGATATATTTCCATGTAGTGTAGGCAATTCAGTTTCATTAATGTCAGTATATAATTCATTTATACCTGACTAAAACAAAGAGCTCACATTGACATGACATAAATTGTATGAATGAACTTGGAGGGCCAAGGAAGGCGGAATGTAACTCTTTCACTCTATATCATCTTCCCCTCTTGGAAGATGCTATTTGCATTTCAAGGAAAGCTCTCTTTGGTCCCAGTGCACTTTGGCAGGCAATTTTCAATGAGACTGTGGCAAAGAGAGTAAGAAGGGGAGTTAAACTCCCCCACATTCTCAGTAGTTCTGAGAATGCTAGCTGAATTAGTTGAACAGCTAGAACTAGTAGTTATTTACATGTTACAATGAGTGCCCACCTTGTTTGGTACTAGCTTGCCTTTCAAATAGCTTCTCAGATAAATTCACAAGTTCCTATCCTGCAACACATTTTTACAAACTTACTTGTCTGTCTGCTTGTGGCTATAAAAATACTTTAAAAATCAAAATATTTCAATCTCAAGGTAGATTCAACAAGGTAGAATCAAAAAGGTAGCAGAAAGAATGGACCAAGAAGATTCCCTAGTGATGGTGACCTGGAATGTCTGTGCAATGCTTGCTTCCTGCCTGAAGTCAACATGGTCTACATGTGCAACAAGTACAAGCTAGTAGTCCTGTTAGAAGAAAAGGTGAGAGCACTAGAGCAGTGAGTGTCCACCTTCAAGGTAATAAAAGCAGATGAAGAATTTATAGTTAGAGCAGTAAAACTGCAACAGCTGAGTAGTACAGAAGCTAGAAGTGCAACAGCAAGCAGACGCAGAAGAGAATCTTGAGGAAAGGGAAAATGAGGAGGAAAGTCCCTGGAAAAGGGAGACAATTAGGTGGAGAAGAGCTAAAAGAACTGCAAGACACTGTAGCAGTGTGAAGCAGTGGGACTCTCAATCCGCTTTCAGTTACTCAAGGATGAGACTGGAGGGCAGCCTGTTCTGGATCCTGTGCAACACTGAACAAGCGGCTAAAGATCAACTAAGTGGTGGCAATGATATCAAGGCTTACAAGAAGAGAAGAGTTTGCTGTGAGAGACTTCCTGTTGCATGGAACGGAAACACATGTATGTCAGGAAGACCTGTGGATTCATCAGGTATGCTGTCTCCCTGGAGGACAGATTAGTGGTATAACGGAAAGATTGCCAAGGCTCATGCAGCCCACTGACATGTATCCCTTACTTAAACATGTGGGAACAAATGACCCTGCCAAGTCAAGTTTTGAAGAAATCATGATAGTCTTTGAACCTTTTGGGAGGGAAGCCGAGAACTTTGGGGCCCTAATAGTTTTCTCTTTAATCCTTCCAATTCCAAATGGAATAGATGGGGGAAATGCGCCAAATGAACACCTGGCTACAATGCTGGTGTCGATGTGAGACATTTAGATTCTGGGGACATTTTCTGGAAGATGGACTGCTGGCAAGGGTTGCATAAAGGGATGCACTTTGCAAGGACTGGAAAGAATGTGTTTAGCCACAGCATGAAGAAAATTATCAGGAGGGCTTTAAACCGAATCCTACAGGGGAGGGAGAAGTACACCTAGTGTAACAACAGACAATGACTTATGCACTGCAACAGAGAGAAGCTCTAAGAGTGCCCAACAGTAGTCTTCCAAAATAATGTAGGAAGAAAGCTAGAATATAAAGCACATGGTCTTTGATGTCTATATACCAGCCTTTCCCAATCTGGTGGCTTTCAGAGGCATTTGGACCACAGCTCCCAGGATTCCCATCCCACAGGGCCATTGACTGGGAATTCTGGGTGTGGTAGTCCAAACATGTCTAGAATGTGCAAGGTTGGGGAAGGCTGCTATATACTAATGCCAGGTGCATGGGAAGCAAAAACATGAACTTGAACTCTTAATACAGAAGGTGAATATGACCTGATAGGTATAACTGAAACTTGGTGGGACTGGAATTCAACAACTGAAGAATATAATCTATTCAAGAAGAATGTAAGGAAAAGAGAGGGAGGCAAAGTTGCATCATATGTTAAAGATACATATATTTGCACAGAAGTAGAGGAGTTAGCTTAGTAGTCCCATGAAGAGCATTTGGATTAATATAAATGAAACATGGAATAAAAGGAATGCAGTGGTTGGAATCACACAGAATGCAGGTAACACAGAATTGCAGGGATGGTGTCAGGAAGGCTAAAGCTAGGAGTGAACTGAAGCTAGCAAGGGATGCTAAAAGCAACAAAAAAGCCCTTTCCAGATATGTCCAAAGTAAAAGACAGAGGAAAGAAATGGTGGTTCAACTACTCTATGTGGATGACAAAAAGACAAAAGAGCTCAATTCCTTCTTTGACTCTGTCTTCTCCCAAAAGAATGTCTTCCTGACATTCTTAAATTTGGTATATGTTTTAATAATATATTTGTTTATGTTGTGAGCCGCCCCAAGGCTGCTGCAAGGGGCGGCATATAAATATTTAAATAAATAAATAAAAAGAGGAAGTAGAAGTTGAAGGAGCAGAATGGTAATTCAAGATTGATAGGTAAATGCTGAAGGACTGAGCATTTGGGTTGAATGGGTTCAAATCACCAGGACCTGATGAACTCAATCCTAGAATTGTAAAGGAACCAGCAGAACTCTCAGAACCACTCTCCATTATCTTTGAGAAATCATGGAGTACTTGAGAAGAGTTAATGTTGTCCCTATTTTCCAGAAAGGAAAAAAGAACCTGGGAACTACAGACCAGTAAGTCTGATATCAATCCCTGGGAAAATTCTGAAATTCTGGAATAGTTTAGAAAGCAGTCAGTCAGCAAAAAGCTTGAAAGTAATGCAGTCATTACTAAGAAGCCAACATGTATTTCTCAAGATCAAATCCTGCCACACTAATTTAATTTCATGTTTTGATTGGGTAACTTCCCTGATGGACTGTGGAAATGTTGTGGACATAATCTGTCCTGGCTTTAGTAAAGGTTTTGACAAAGTGCCCCATGATAGCTTGATTAGTGAAGTAGTTCAAAGTTTGCTAGATGAAACAACTATCAGGTAGATTCATAATTCGCTTCTGAATCGGCCTCAAAGAGTGCTCATCACAGATACTTTCTCAGACTGGAGAGAGGTAACTAGTACCACATGGTTCATTCCTGGGCCCAGTGCTCTTCAACATTTTTATTAATGATTTGGATGAAGAAGTGCAGGAAATGATTATCAAATTTTCAGATGACACAAAACTGGATGGGGTTGCTAATGCCCTAGAAGACAGAAACAAGATTCAAGGTGATCTTGATAGATTGGAGTGCTGGGCTGAAAACAGAATGAAATTCTATAGAGACAATTGTCAAGTTCTGCACCTGGGAAAAAAGAAACCAAATGCATTGTTACAAGATGTCAGGATCTGGACCTCCTGCTGGTCAAGCATCAGAATAACAGCCCTGGTAGTTGCAGGATTTGTCTCACACTCTATTGCAACTGCCAGGGCCCTCATAAGCATCACCTGGGAGCCTTGGAGGAAGAACTATTTAAGAACTGACTCTTCCCTCCAGAAGTAGTCTCAGCAACACTGGTCTAACATGCTTGCTGTGTTTGGTGCCTGTGCCTTGCTCCTACATCTAACTCCTGTTCCTGCAGGTTGCCACTGGACCCTGTTTCTGCTGCAAAGTACCCATTTCTTTGTGCTGTCCTTCCTTGATTTCTGGCTTCTGTTTGACAACACCCTGGTTTCCTGGACTGTGCTACAACTGACACCTGGTTTGACTTTAGACCAAGTTCTGCAGTTTGGAGTAGTGACTTAGACTTGTAATTGAATTGTCTTGGATCACCTTGCCTTGTTTCCTGGGTCCTGGTGCATTATATATTACCCAGCTGTCATGGAAGAGGCCTTCTTCATCCAATAGCATTCTCTCTATTCTGGGATGGGTCGCCTGGGGAAGTTTAGCCACCTGAAGCCACACACAGGTGTGTGTATATATATTCTTGCATATGGCCACTGCACTGTCAAGGACTCTCAAATTACAATTGATGTAATGGTGAGCTATTGTGATTTGTTGCTTTGAGAGCTGGAAAGCTTCAGTGTGAAAGGCTCTGACGAGCTCTCATTGTTGATCTGGTGGAAAGGCAGCCAGAGCTTCCGCATTCTGCCACAGAAAGACCTGGTACCTCTCCATCATGGCTTTGTAGTTTGAGATGCAAAGGCCCAGGCCCATTGCAGAGTATATGTGCTGTGCCATCATGTCCAGTCTTTGACCTTCCAGGTCAGTTGGTGTGGAGTACTCTCTTTGTGGTCTTCCCAGTGTAGACTCCATGATGATGCAACTTGGGTGCGGATGGTGCAGAAAATAGGGTATGTCTGTCCTGTACCCTGCACATCCCTTTCTGTCAGCAAGAAGTGGAATGTGGTTGGTTTGGTAGTTCCCCAGGAATCTTTCATAGCATGGGCTAAGGTTGGTATAAACTGTATTGCTACTGGAACTGAGTCCTCTGCCTGGATGATGTCATAGATGCCTAATGACATGGTCATCCAGAGAACTTGCTCCTTAAACCAACCTAAGCTTTCTCCTGGGGATCCTGATGTTCAAAGGCTTCACCTGACAGTGTGGCTAATTACCTAATGACCACAACTACAACCTTGAACTCCCTGCAATCACAAGCTTCACATTCAACATTCAAAGTCAACTGGCCCAGAGGAAAGTAAAACCATTACATCCCAATATTCAAAGGCCTTGCCCGACAGCATGGCTGATTACCTAATGATAACGACTAATGACTTGGACTGTCATATCTAAAGCATTCTACAAGCAGCACTGCATCTGAACACTACAAGCTCTTATTCCACTAAATGGGCCAAATTCAAGAATTATTTGGAGGAACGCTCCTTTGAGGCAGCCACAGCACTGATACAAAGAATACTGGCGTTCCTTCACTCCCTGCATGAAAAGGGACTAAAGTCTACCTCTATCAGGGTCTACCTGTCCACAATCTCTACTATCTGAGGCCCCACTGAAGACTCCTCAGTCTTCTCATATTCCCTTTCACAATGATTCATGAAATGTCTCAACAACCTAAGCCCTCCTGTCCAGTCAGTGTTTCCCCATTTGGAGCACTTATAAAGCCTCCATTTGAACCACTCATGATCATGTTAGGTACATCTTAGAAAAACAAGATGCTTGCATTGCTTAGCACCTTCTAGATTGTTAAATTAGCAAAAGACAGATCCTTTAGCTTAAACAGACACTTGGCTGTAAAGTGGTTTGAGCTACATGTGCAGTTTGTTCTGCTGATAACCACCTGCCACAGACAGGAAAGTTCTTCGTCATGGCCTCTGTGCATCACACACACACAGTGCCTGCTCAGTGCCTTTGGCCGGACGATTAATAGCTAACGGTTTCTTTGGCGGCAAACTCCACTCCCCCTCCCCCCTGGGACTATATAAAGGAGTGGAGTGTCCGCCATTTTCCAGTCTTTGCGACCGCCGTTCGTTGTGCCTCGTGCCGCTTTGCTCTCGCTTAGATCGTTACTTACCTCTCTTCCTTGCTCGAAAACCTCCCTGTTTTTTCTCCAAGTTATACATCCTTGTTAGTATTCCTGTTAAGTATATTCACTTCGTTCATTCTTTCGTGCACTTCTCTTCTGTTCCTAAAAAAAAAAAAATTATAAAAATATTACTTTCCCGCTTCACTATCTTCTTTTTTCAGCTTTCTACGATGGCGCAACGAGCGGCGTTCCGCAAGTGCGGGGAGTGCGGCTCCAAAATGCCTGCGGCTGACCCGCACGATCTGTGTCTCCTGTGCCTAGGGGAGGTGCACAGAACCGATAAATGCTGCCATTGTTTGGCCTTCTCAAAACAGGCGAGGAAGAACCGGGATAACCGCCTCCGCAAGCTATTGTGGGATCAGGCGCTCCTCCAATCGGACCAGATTGTGGCTAAGACCACAGCCTTAGCTCCGCCCGAAGGCCGCCCAGCCTCGGCCGATTTGCCACAGCGTCCGGCTTCCTCTTCTGCTGCTCCACCCTCACGCCCTTCGGCTGAAGGCGCTTTGAGTATGCCCGACCAATCTGCTCCGAAAAAGCAAAAGGAGAAAAGGAAGCACAGTGATCCAGAGAAACACACTGTGCATAAGAAGGCCAGGAAAGATAAGGCTAGTAAACCTTCTAAAAAACCGAGGGATCCCGAACGCCCCAAACATCGGCACTCGGGTTCGACGGCCTCCTCGGTACCGATGCCGGTCTCGGATCCGACACACTCGACTCCGGCCATCCAGGCGGCGATGAGGGTCACTCCGCCAGCCTCGCCACACCCTCCAGAGCCTAGGGTGCAAGAGGACCCGCATCACGGCTCCATATCTGATGGCGAGATAAGGGATTCTCCCCCTCGGGTTCGATCCCCGATACCGATGCCGCCTGCTCCTCTTGAGGCCGAACCTGTTCTCTCGCCACCTAGAAGCCGAGGGAGCCGCTCCTCCGACGTACGGTCTGACGACTGGTACCAGTCACGGTATTCCTCTGTACCGAGGCAGGAGGAACACCATTCTACGGCTTATTACCCGGCTCCCAGAGGTCGGTTCTCACCACCAGCTCCTACGGACCGCTTCCAACTGGCGCCTAGAGACGCTCCGATACCTCCATCCAGAGCGAGCAGCAGATCAGAGTCTCCAGCGGAGTCCTCCTCTAGTGCTCCTCCGCCATACTGGATGGAATCTAACGAATCGGACGTTGACTCGACCTCACCAGAGGCAGCGGTTACCTCACAAGGCCCTGGGTCACCCGAGAAACCATACATCTCGTTTTCGGAGCTCATGGCTAGACTGGTGAAATCCCTGGAGATTGAAGCACACCAACAACCGGGACCGAGTACCGACCGCTTTTATGATGTGGTCAGGGGAGAACAATCCACATCGATCGCCCTGCCGCTGATCACAACCTTGCGGCAAGCTATGGTTCAACCATGGGACCTCCCGGCCCACCCACAACCGACATCGCGTAGATATGAATCTATGTATCGGGTCCGAGAGGAGGACATCCCATTCCTCCTCCGGCACCCCAAACCGAATTCGGTTGTTGTTGAATCCTCCCAGGGCTGGGAGGCACACGGACATACATCACCCCGCGATAAAGAGGGCAGGAAGGTGGATTCCCTAGCGCGCCGGGTCTACGCAGCATCCGGCCTCGGATTGCGAATTTCCAATTACGAGGCGACCCTGGCGCGCTATCAATACTTCTTGATGCAGTGCCTCGTCAGCATCATTTCCACCTTCCCAGGAAACCAGGCAGATCTAGCAAAGACCTTTGTGAGGGAAGCGATGCAGGTGGCGGTGCAACAATTATCGATGGCCCGCCACCATGTCGATACCGATTTGAGGTCCCTCGTAGGCGCCATCTCTCTCCGCAGACATGCCTGGCTGAGGAATTGCAATTTCCCGGAAGAGATGAAGCGCCGAATAGAGGATATGCCTTTCGACGGACGGACAGCAAATTAAAAAAGATACACGAATCCAGGATGACGGCCCGTCGGATGGAGCTGCAATCCCAGCCTCGGCGAAAGTGGTCATGGCCCCGCCCTCAGTTCCACCAGCAGTACCAGTCTCGACAACAACAACAGCCTCATCAAAGTCAGCAGCGCCGTAGGCAACCATCTCAGCGCTTTCAACAGACCCGTCGCCGTTTCGACGTCGATCGGCGCCAGCGTTGACGGGGCGAGTGAACCCTTCTCCTCCCACCCACACCCTTCCCCCTCTCTTTTGGGGACCGACTGAAGAGTCGGCTCCCCATTTGGGAGACCATTACATCTGATGGTTGGGTGTTATCCATCATTCGGCACGGATATAGAATCGAATTCAATGTTGTTCCATCGCCGAGTCCTATCCGCTTTATAGCAGCCTCGTCGGTATTACTAGACAAAGTTAACCAGCTGCTTGCTAAAGGAGCGATCACTCAGCTACCACTCTCGGATGGACTCCATGGATTCTATTCCAGATATTTTACCGTCCTGAAGCGGGATGGAGGTCTCCGACCAATTCTGGACTTGAGAGCTCTAAATACGTTCATTGTACCTAAAAAATTTCGGATGACCACGTTGCAAAATATCCTTCCGCTGCTAGGAAGAGGAGATTGGTTCGCCTCGCTTGACTTGAAGGATGCCTACTTCCACATCGCTATTCATCCACGGCATAGGCGATTCCTTCGCTTTGCGGTAGATTCCAGTATCTACGAATTCAAGGTGTTACTGTTTGGACTGGCCACTGCACCACACGTTTTTACAAAGTGTATGGCCTCCGTCTGTGCGCACCTTCGACTGCGCGGAATCCAAATTTACCCATACCTTGATGATTGGTTGTTGGTTTCAGAGACTAGAGAGGGACTTGCCTCAGCGGTCCAGTCTTCGTGTACTCTCTTGCAAGATTTGGGACTCTGTATTAATTGACGGAAGTCTTCCCTTTTTCCTACACAGGTGATCAACTTTATTGGAGCCACACTGGATTCGACGGTGGCAAGAGCCTTCCTTCCGCAAGATAGACAAGATGCCATTGCACAGCACATCGCTCGAATTCAATGACAAAGGACTGTCCCTGTGCGATCCATTCAGAGACTATTGGGGCACATGTCAGCTGCGATCGCTGTAGTTCCACACGCCAAGCTCCGCCTGCGACCACTACAACTATTCTTCAACGGGGTCTTCCAACCGCAAAGGGACCTGAATCTGAACACCGGCGTCCCGTTTCGACCTCAGTACCCTACGATATCTGTCGGTACCGACGCATCTCTCTCGGGATGGGGGGCCGTATGCTCCAACCTCCGCACTCAGGGGACTTGGAATCCTACAGATGCCAACAATCACATCAATTTCCTCGAACTGCTTGCTATTTTCAAAGCCCTACAGTTGTTCGAAGACGTACTTTGGCACCAAGTAGTCCAGATCTCGTCAGACAACATGACTGCAGTGTTTTATTTAAACAAGCAAGGGGGCACCCGATCCCGAAAGCTGGCCCACTTAGCGATGCAGATCTGGGACTGGTGCATCCCGCGGAACATCACGCTGCTGGCAGTCCACCTAGCAGGCACGGACAACACAGAGGCAGATCTCCTAAGTAGACACATGTCGTGCTCACACGAATGGGAGCTGAACCCTCGAATCCGAGACGAGCTGTTTCACCTTTGGGGCGTACCGGACATAGACCTCTTTGCCACTCGTCACAACAGGGTGTGCGAGACATACTGCTCCAGAGCTGGGATAGGACGGGGATCGTCCGGGGACGCTTTTATGATTCCCTGGAACGGCAGGACTTTTTATGCCTTCCCACCCATTCTCCTCATCATGCGAGTGCTGGCAAAAATTGTCCACGAAAGGGCTACGGGGTTCCTAATAACCCCTTGGTGGCCCCGTCAACCGTGGTTCTCAACTCTTCTTCACATATCGTGAGACGAATTCATCCACCTACCGCATCTTCCTTACCTGATTACCCAGAAAGAGGGCACGATCCGACACCCCAATCTCCTGTCACTGAAGCTCACTGCCTGGCGAATCCGATGACCGGGTCTGACATATCGGTATCGACACACCCTCCGTCCGTCGATATCGCGCCTTCACTCTCCATGTCTCCGCAGTTGCAGTATATTCTCGATTCTGCGTTGAGACCATTCACGAGGAAGTCATATGCTGTGAAATGGCGCAGATTCTCTGTTTTCGCTGACTCCCACTCGTTTCCGGCCACATCGGCTTCGATACCGCAGATTCCCCAATTTCTTTTTGAATTGCACCGGTCTGGACTGAAGCCTTCCTCTATCAAAGTATATACAGCGGTGATCTCTCATTATCGTGGGACTATTCAGGGCTTCTCCATTTTCTCCCAACCTTTGATCAAGAGATTTTTGAGAGGACTCTGTAATTTACACCCAACAATCAGACCATTTATGCCCACCTGGAGCCTCTCGGTGGTGTTGCAGGCACTGACCCGACCACCCTTCGAACCCATGGCGACAATTGATATGCGCCTCGCTTCCTGGAAGACTGCTTTCTTAGTAGCAGTTACGTCAGCCCGTAGATCTTCGGAACTTTGTGCTCTTAGGGTGGATCCTCCATTTATGAACTTCCATAAAGAGAAGGTAGTTTTACGTCTAGACCCTACTTTCCTTCCTAAGGTTGCTACTTCCTTTCATATGCAGCAGGAAATAGTTCTACCAGCATTTTTTCCTGTACCCTCGAATTCGATAGAGAGGTCCCTACATATGCTGGATGTCCGACGCTGTCTAGCGTTCTACAGATCCAGAACGGAGTCTGTTCAGCAGTCTAATAGACTGTTTGTTAAATACTCTGAAAATGGCAAGGGCTGCCCAGTCACCCCCCAGCGGCTTGCAAAATGGATAGTTAATATATTGTCCTGGCCTAGCAACTAGCGAAATTGGACTTACTGTCCACTCCAATGGGCCATTCTACCAGGGCTGTTGCTGCCTCATCAGCCTTCGTGTCTGGGGTACCGATGGAAGATGTATGCAGAGCTGCCACCTGGGCCACGCCATGTACTTTCGCCAAACACTACAGGCTGGATGTTCGTGCCAGGCAGGACTGCTCCTTTGGCAGAGCTGTCCTTTCCTCTGTTGTCCGCTGATGACACTTCCCTCCTCCTATTCAGGTAAGCTTGTTATTCTACCCATGTGTGTGATGCACAGAGGCCACGACGAAGAAGAGCAGGTTGCTTACCTGTAACTGATGTTCTTCGAGTGGCCATCTGTGCAGTCACATAACCCACCCACCGACCCCACACGGTGTCATGGGTGGCTCCGATCTGTTTCTCTCCAGTTCGATACCACCCCCTTCCCTTTTTTCTTCAAAAAAAAAAAAAAAGAATGGTAATAATGAATAAGGGGGGATGTACTTAAAAAATTTACCTAATACTAAACGAACGTCCAGTCTTCAAGACTGGAAAATGGCGGACACTCCACTCCTTTATATAGTCCCAGGGGGGAGGGGGAGTGGAGCTTGCCGCCAAAGAAACCGTTAGCTATTAATCGTCTGGCCAAAGGCACTGCGCAGGCGCAGAACCCATGTGTGTGACTGCACAGATGGCCACTCGAAGAACATCAGTTACAGGTAAGCAACCTGCTCTTTTATAACAGTTAATTCTCTTTATTTTTCAGGCAGCAGTCTACTAGCATAGATGTTAACATCTGTGAACACCAAGTGCCCTGCAGTAAGTAATTCAGGGAGGAGAAGGAAGCAGGTGAAGACAAGGCCAGGCACCTGTTTCTATTCCAGTTCAATTAGTCCTCTTCTCCCCACAGGGCCCCCAACATCAGTTACCCACTGGGAAAGACTATCTCATGCTTGCTTCTGCTTGAACAGAGTTAATGTTCATTCATAAATAATGTGAGCCACTTTGAGAACTATAGTTGAAAAAAGTGACAAGTGGTCTGGTAGCTTTTGTGAACTGTTATATTGTAAAGCAAAAGTGGGGAATTTGGGATCCACTGGACAATGCTGGATACAAGCCTCCATCAGCCCCGGCCAGTGCGGCCTGGGAACGATGAGAATTTCTAAACTACTCTGAGAACTAAGCACACACAGTTTAATTCATCCCTAATGGTCCTTTTTCTTGATGCACTAGGAGATGCCATTCTCTCTTTTCTTTCCTTTCTGATAGGATTCCTGGTATGCTATACAGAGTAAGGTTGGGTGGGAGATGATATGCGCACTGGGGATGGAATGTGCAGAAGATGGCTCAGTTTGCTTAGAGTTTTATGTTTATAAAGTGCCAAGAAGCTGATGTTCCCTGGACAAAGTGCAACAATTAAAACAGTCAAGCACAGTATGATAGAACATATGCAACTTTTAAAAGCTTGAAACTATAGTGCCACCTTGCAGTGATATACTCTTTAAATCTATGAATAACCAAATTATTGAATGCATTTGGGATGAATCAAAACATGGCTGCATGAAAATGCCCTGTGAGGCATGAGGCAGGGACTGCTGCCCGAAAATAGGCACAAGCCTTTTAGCATGATTTAGTTTAAAGCAGCTGAATAATGTGTCTTATATAATGCAAACAGGCAAATATTTTCTTACATTGTATTCATCTTTTTATTGCATAATGATTAGTGGCAAAAACTCCTTAAATCTGTTGAAAGTTTCATGGAGATGATAATAAATTGGTGGAATGTATACAAGCATCAACATTCTAGCCTTTCAAAAGCTTAATATTTCTCTCAAGTATTTCTGTAATTGAAGGTCTTGCACCAAATAATTATACTACAAAGAACTGAGTAGGGAGCCTAATAAATCAGAGGTGTCTGACAGTTGAACACTTGATTTCTACTGATTCTATTAAAAAGCCTCAGTCTTCATTCCCCACTGCACCGCACCGTACTTGGTAATGATATTGCAATGTTGTAAGCCATAGAGATGGTGTTTTCTAGTTCGAACAGACTGACAAGAAAGACTCAAACATTGTATAAAAATGAGACCTGACTTCCAAACTTATAACATATTTTCATCTGCAGTTAGAACTTTTATGATTGACCATATTTTGTTCCTACCATTTGAATTGTATCCAATTTGGCCTGTGTAATGATTTCAAGAGACTGATTGTGTTTCTAAGTTTCAGAAGAGCAAAGGGGGTAAAAGAGGAGGTTGGTGAGTGAGAGTGTGTGGGTGGAGCTTAGAAAAGTGCAAGAAAAGAGTAGTAGATACCTCCTAGGCTGAGGGAATGGTAGTCACTCAGCAGTTACAGTCAAGTGTGATCTGCCAGAAGTTAATGGAGTTGTGGTTTGTCAGATGTCTACAGAGTCTGAAGAGGCAGCCTTCTCATTAGCATCCTACAGAGTGCTGTAAAAAGCAGTTAAGATTCTAAGGAAGGAATTAGAAAACTTAGAGGGCATATTAGTGACTAGGGAGAGTCTGAACCCAATATTGTCAAGTATTTTAAGGTATAAGAGAGAAGCTGACAGAAATATGAGTGTTACCTACTAAGAGAAAGGGAGATTAAGAAAGTTAGACACTGCATATCCCAGCAAGTTATAGAAGTGTACTCATAACAGGCTGTATCCAATTAGAATTAATGGGACTAAAGTTGCTAGTATGTTTTAATCAACTGTTTTAGCTATTTGAAACTCTCTAACTTTTTCAGATTTTTATATTTCATTTTTTTATGGATTTTGTAATCTTCCCAGACAGCTTTGTCTGTGGGGCAGTGTAGAAATGAAATATTATTTTTATTAGAAGTAGTTTACTCTAAGTAGGACTAACAGTGGATGCAACTCATTTTTTCTTTTGCTATGTATGGGACTTATGCTACTTTCTCCCCTTACTTCCAGGCACCGAATAAAGAACATTTTTTTAAAAAAATTCTAGATCATGGTCTGATGAGCAATGAGGTTTGAAATTTTCTGTTGTAATAGACAATCTGATTATGCAGTTTATATTAAATAAAGGATTGGTGCAAAAATGGCTGCTTCCCATTAAAAGAATCTAAAACAGCCATTACCCAAGCAGCTCTTAAGCAAATATGCTAGGTAACTAGCATAGTCTAATATGGATTTCCTTTGTACAGTGTTTAGGAGGCTGTTCTGTTCCTTCCAACTTGCTATTGCTTTTTTTAACATTAAAGGGAGCTGGGTTTGCTGCAAAGAGTAGTCTGACAGAGCTTCTAGTAGCCCACCATCTTCTTTCCGTAAAATAGCTCTTGGTTCATGCAGGAACCCAGTTAGGTGGAGTGATGTGAGACTGGAAGAGTGACTCAGACATAATGTTGAAAGCAGGATGACTTCAAATTAAATAGATTCAAGTCTATTAGCTTTCACAGGATAGTTGGATGCTAAGTAATTCTTCAGTAAGTTGTGAATGATCTCCAGGGGAGTGGTGTTGATGCTTAATAAGATTTAAGTGGCCTAGTTATGTGCTTTTATGTTTGTAAAGAGTGTAAAGCCTATAGAAAAGTCCTAACTAGAGTATTTTGCTGAAAAGTTTACAGGCAGAAGTGGGAATTACACTTCTGCTTAAACAATTATATAGAAAATAGCAGCTCCTGTTCTTACTAACTTGTAGTCCACCTTCTTGTGGCTGGAAATGGAATTGTCATTGCCTCCTAGAACTGTTTTGGCCAGCACCTGCACATTAATTTAAAAAATTATGTAGTTTACTGAGAAGCCTTGGGTTGATCAGGAATTTCATGCAGGTGAATATATAGAATTCTATGTACACAGGTGAGCAGGCTCAGGAGAGGAGGAGGGCATTCACCCTACTTAGTTTCCACACTAGCTGTTAAGAAAGAAAAGCCAACAGTTTAATGCAGATTTCTAGCTTAGTAGACTAATGAAAATATTACCTTATTTTGCAAGGTAGTAAATTCTGTGGACTTCTTTTCTAGTTTACCAGTTGTGTTGAAACTCACAAAGCAATCTGAACATCTATTAAGTATCATTCCTTAAAGACTTAGTGGTACCCATTCAAGAATCATAATGAATGTTTGATGTCATTTGAGAATGCAACTAATGAATAAACAGTGTTTTTGCTATTTGTGGAGTCTTCTCCTTAAAAGATCTCTCCTGTGACTATAGCTCTTCTATCAAAAAGTAATTGATTGGCTGTTAATAGTTAGAAATACAGTTCCTTAGTTTTCTGAATATTTCTACCACTTGTCTGTTATTTTTTCTGCTGAACTCCCACTCTACTATGTTGGTGTTGAAAACAATGATTCAGAATCATCTAAACTGTGCTGCTAGCAGGGGTGTTGCAAGTCTGCATCACTACAATATGGCATCACTTGTCAAAGCAAGAGGGAATGTTTTGATAAAGCAAGTAGGGCATGTCTAGTTAGTGGTGTGTTTAATGTCTTTTCCTTATGTCTAATTATGCCAAGATTATTCCCACTTAAGATTTAAAGAAATTATTTGTGCATGGGAATCTTAGTTATTCAGTTCATTTATTTTCTTAAATATTGCTACTAAATTCAGAAACAGTTCGTGACTCCCTTTTAACTTATTTTAGCATCATTAACTCATTCTGCTCCATTGCTGTGAAATCTTATACTTGCAAGGCTGAACTAATTTTGTACAGTATCAGAGGACAAAATGGTTGAGAGAAGTTACGTATCTTACAAAATGTACATAGAATAATTTCAGTTGAAGTGCAACATGTAATAATGCTTGAAAATAGAAGGAAAATGGTTTTGAGTTCAATAGGACTATCTAGTGCTATTTGGTTCACATGTAACACTGAACCATTTGTTGCTGTTAGTTGCGAAGTCGTGTCCAACCCATCACGACCCCATGGACAACATTCCTCCAGGCCTTCCTGTCCTCCACCATCCCCTGGAGTCCACTTAAGCTCACACCAACTGCTTCAGTGACTCCATCTAGCCACCTCATTCTCTGCCGTCCCCTTCTTCTTTTGCCATCTATTGTTCCCAGCATTAGGCTCTTCTCCTGGGAGTCCTTCCACCATTTTTACTGATTCTGTAGCTAGTCTATCATCTAAAATTAAATATCAGTTTCTGCCTGTACAGAGGGCTACCATATTTCTCTTTACATTTTTTCTCAAGTATGAGGGAACTTTGAGTTCCAACTAATGTTAGGGACAGATTCAAATCAACATTTCTATGATTTCAAAGGAAGAACACCAATTACTTCTATTCTAGCAAAGTCTTTAACTGTCATTCCTCAATTGGTTATCTGTACATTCACACAAATGAGCATTACACCTGTGTGGAGCCTGTTGTCAGGATGATTCTACAGGTAAGTGTTTGGCAAGGAACTCCTCTTCCTGTTCCCTGTATTAGTGGGAGGCACTCCCGCCCATTCCCTTAGTTCCACTGAGTCCATCTACAGGTCCCAGGACTGAGGAAGTAGCTTTGTACCACCCCAGTCCAATTCCTATGCCCCTGTTCTGTTTGCTTTGACACCAAATGGTGTTACTAGGCAGGTTCTGTGAATACACAGATGGCCACTCAAAGAACCACAGTTACAGATAAACTATCTGACTTTCTTCTTTGTGGTCTCTGTACATCACACACATGAATGACTAGCAAGCTTACCCTGAATGACCCAGTCAATGGCCCTGCTGGATGGGAATTCTTGGAGTTGTGGTCGAAATGCCTCTGAAGGCCACCAGGTTGGGAAGGCTGCTGTAGTGCTTGATGCATGTTCAGGGTGTGAAACATGTAGCTGCTCCATGAAGGTTCTGCAAGGGTACTCCCACAAGGAGAGCTGTGGACATTCCACTGCTTGTGTGGAGTGTGCTAAGAGTTGTAGATCTTGTAGGCTGGAGAGATGGTGTTTGTGACCCTGGCTGCTGCTCTCTGAGTAGAAAAAGAATGGTTTAGCCCCTTTTTGAAACTCAGTGTATAGGAATCAGAGGATGTGCTCAATCAGGATGTCCCATGAGTCAAGGGCCACATGCCACACAAAGTGGTGACAGCCTGCCATTTGGCTACATAAGACTTTCTCCTTGATGTTTTCTGGGCAGTGGTTCTGACACTCGTGGCAGAGTATGGGCTGTATTTAGTATTGGCTAAGAATATCAACTTAGAAAGGAACTGAAAATAAATTTGCCAAGATCATACTATGTACATATGTATGTATGTTAGTCACGAAGTCGTGTCCGACCCATCACGACCCCATGGACAACATTCCTCCAGGATCTCCTGTCCTCCACCATCCCCCGGAGTCCACTTAAGCTCAAGCCTACTGCTTCAGTGACTCCATCCAGCCACCTCATCCTCTGCCATCCCCTCCTTCTTTTGCCATTTATTGTTGTTCTTCATGGTATCTGTGCATCACATATAGTGGGTACTGCGCCTGCGCAGTGCCTGTTGTTGGCTAGAATACCCAAGCTATAACGGGTTTTTTGGGGGGGGGGTTTGGTGGGAACTCCGCACCCCTCCCCCCTGGTGCTATATAAGGCAGAGCGCCCGCCATTTTCCTCAGTCTTCTTTCGACCGCCGATCGCATTGCCTCGAGCCATTACCTTGTCTTGTACTTACTTGTTTGTTCTAGAATTATTCTTACCTGTTGAATCCAAGTTCTTTCCCCTTGTTTCCTGGTTAATCCTTTCCTCTAACCTTTATATTAATATATATATATATATATATATATAGTTAGTATTTTCACTGTTTTCTCTTACCTTTACTTTCCTTCTTCTGATCTTCTTGATGGCTCAGTGCGCGGCGTTTCGAAAGTGTTTGAAATGTGGGGCTAAAATGTCCCCAGTGGACCCGCATGAGCTCTGCCTCCTCTGCTTGGGAGAGGGGCATTGCACCAACAAATGTGGGCACTGCCAGGCCTCACCAAACAGGCCAGGAAGAACCGAGTGAATAGGCTGAGAAAGATCCTTTAGGATCAGACCTTACTAGCCTCTGACTAGCTCGCTGCTTAGCCTATGCCGGCCAGCCCTTCCATGGTGACCTCCCCTTGCCCACCATTTGGGGGAGTTGCTTCCGAGGAGACCTCTCGTTCCTCCCATTCCTTGCTCAAACAAAAGGAGAAGTGGAAGCATTCTGACCACGGGGATCCGTCGGTCCCGAAGAAGGCCAAAAAAGATAAGTCAAGCAAGGCCAGCAGGAAGCATAGACCTGTTTCGGAATCACAGAGAAATTCAGATTCAACCGCCCTGTCAGTCCAGACAGCACCATCGGCCCCGACACCCTTGGCACTGACACCGAGAGAGCTGATGCAGGTCATGCTGCCTGGATCCCCACAGAGGGTCGAACCTGCGGTCCAAACCATGTTACATCCACCCAAACTGGTCGTTCACGGGTCGATGTCGGATGGAGAGATCTGTGACTTTCCCCCAAGAACTTTGCCGTGCCATCAACTGGCTTGTTCCCCAACTCCGATGCCGCCCTCTCCGGAGGCTCCCAGGAGGACCATGGTGGTCCAATCCCACCAGCATTGCTGTTCATCGGGACAATCCACCAGATCATGGGTCCCGATGCCTTACGAAGGGCTGGAGGCTTCACAACCTCAATATTGGGGATCACCCCCATATGGCTACTACATGTCGAGGGAATACGGTCATCAATCCTGACAGGCAAGGGCTGAAGCCTCCTCTACTTCGGCACCGACGACCTCTCGCCATCCTCCTTCTCCGGCTCAATCTTTCTCCAGTCCTCCACACCCATACGATTCAGACTCTGAGGACTCAGACGACTGCTCTACATCCCCTGCGGCAGTCATATCCACCCAGGGACCTGGGTCACCCGAGGAGTCCTATGTTACCTTCGGTGAACATATGGGGCGCTTAACCAGAATGTTGGAGATTGAGGTTGAGCATCAGCCCAATGTTAACAAGGACAATTTTTATGATATTGTCTGTAAAGAATAATCTTCCACAATTACCTTCCCGTTGATTACAACCCTGCGGGAAGCCATGGAGAATACATGGACCTCTCCCGATCAACCTCAGTCAACATCGCAAAGATACAAACCCATGTACAAAGTCAAGGAACAAGATATTCCCTTCCTTCTAAAACGCCCGAAGCCCAACTGTATTGTGGTCCAGTCCTCTCAGGGGCGAGACAACAGAGAGCACTCGGCCTCTAGAGACAAGGAAGGAAGAAAAATTGACCTTATGGTGAGGTGCATTTATGCGGCTATGGGACTGGGTTTGAGAATCTTTAACTACGAGGCGACGATGGCAAGGTATCAGTATTTTCTGATGCAGCGGTTGGATTCAATCACCTCGTCAATCCCAGAACAACAACGTGATCTAGTCCAAGTCTTCATAAGGGAGGCGATGCAGCTCACGATCCAACCTGCCATCATGTCAACTGTGATTCCCGCGGCCCTAGTTGGCTCTGTCGCTCTCCGAAGGCATGCCTGGTTACGCTCGTGCAACTTCCCGAAGGAGACCAAGAGACGGATCGAGGGGATGCCATGGATCAGGCCTCTTCCACGATAGGATGGACCACAAGCTCAAGCATATTTATAATGCTTGGGCCACCGCCAGGAAGATGGAGATCCCAGGCTCAGGCCGTCATAAGTGGCATCAATCTCGATACCCAAGATACCAACCTTATCGCCATTTCCAGCCATGCCAACAATTGCCCCAGCGGCAACAACGAAATCGCACTCAACTGGCCGCCCAATATCAACAGGGCTACTGCTGCCAACCTGTTTATAAGAGACAACGTTGATGGGCTCTGTGAACCGATCCTCTCTTTCTCCTACACCCCTCCCCCCCTCCCTATGGGGGCTGGCTGCAAAGCCGACTCCCTCTTTGGGAGACCATCACATATGACAAATGGGTCCTTTCCATAATTGAATTTGGATTTAGAATCGAGTTCAATGTCATCCCCCCTTTGGGTCCGGTGCTATACACCGCCTCATCGGAAATTCTTAGAGAAGAAGTATCCCAGCTACTTCATAAGGGAGCAATCCGCCAACTCTCCCATTCTGATGGACCCTGCGGTTTCTACTCTAGATATTTTATGATACCGAAGATGGATGGTGGCTTACGCCCCATACTCAATCTAAGGGGCGTTAATGCTTCTATGACTAAGAAATTCTGGTAAATTTACCTTACAAAATATCCTCTCCGTGCTAGAGAGGGAAGATTGGTTTGCATCTATTGATCTGAAGGATGCCTATTTCCATATAGGTATCCATCCGTTTTATAGGAGGTTTCTCCGATTTACAGTTGGCTCCAACATTTTTGAATATAATGTCCTCCCCTTCGGACATTCCACAGCCCCCAGGGTATTTACAAAGTGCATGGCTCCGATATGTGCTCACTTTCGTCAACAAGGTGTTCAAATTTATCCATATTTAGACAATTGGCTCATCGTTTCCCCATCTCGGGACTGACTTGTTGCAGACGTTTGCCTTACGTGCACTCTCCTGGAGGACTTGGGGCTCGTTATTAATACTGAAAAAGCCTGTCTCACTCCTTCACAGGTCATCGAGTTCATCACAGCGCAACTCAATTTGGTCCGAGCACGAGCATAATTACCATGGACCCAAATGGACAGACTTTGTTCAGTGGCCAGTTGGGTTCAGAAAAGTGGGCCAGTTTGAGCATTGCTTATTCAAAAACTGCTGGGCCATATGTCATCAACTATTGTAGTGGTTGCGAACACCAGACTACAAATGCGACCAGCTGTGGTTCAACGTGGCGTTCCAGCCCCTCTGCGACTGCCCAAGGTGACGTCTCCTTCCTCCCACTTCAGTTCAACCGACTGACATGGTGGATGAACCCCAACAATCTCACTGTCGGCGTTCCGTTTCACCAGCAACAACCCTCCATTTCGCTCCATACCAATGCGTCTCTCACAGGTTGGGGAGCGCACTGTTCCAACCTACGGGCGCAGGGCACTTGGCAAGCACACGAGAGGTCCAACCACATCAACTTTCTCAAGTTGCTAGCAGTTTTCAAGGCACTACGATCTTTCGAACCCACGTTATGGAACCGATTGGTACAGGTGGCCTCCGATAACACAGTTACCGTTTTTCATCTGAACAAACAGGGCGGTACAAAGTCAGTACCATTGGCCCATCTATCCATACAGATTTGGGACTGGTGTATCCCCAGAGGGATTTTGCTCACAGCAGTCCATCTAGCAGGAGTACACAACCAAGAAGCAGATACCTTGAGCAGAAAGATGTCATCAACCCACGAGTGGGAATTGGACAACCAAATTTGCAAAGACTTGTTTACCCGGTGGGTTACCCCAACACTAGACCTATTTGCGACAGCTTTGAATTTGAAATGCAAGACGTATTGCTCCAGGGCGGGAATGGGTCCAAACTCACTAGGGGATGCCCTGATGGTGAGCTGGTTGGATTCATTCTTATACGCCTTTCCACCGATTCCATTGATCACCTGCATCCTGGAGAAGGCTGCCCGGGACTGAGCAAGGGTCATTCTCATTACACTATGGTGGCCCCGTCAACCCTGGTTCTTGACTGCTCTCAGGCTGTCAAGACATACTTTCTTCTGTCTGCCATGCATCCCCCACCTAATTACACAGGGGAAGGGGATGATTCTTCATCCCGACCTCTACACTCTCAATCTTACTGCATGGCTCCTGCACTAACTACCTCTACCAACCCTCACAGACTTTGACAAGACACCTCGGTTCCGACACCAGAGCACCATTCGGTACCGGAGGACCTCACTCGACTCTCCTCCGAAGCTGCATCATCTCTACAGGAGATTGAATTCATCCTACAGTCCGCCCTTAGACCATCCACTTGTAGGTCATATGAGGCGAAGTGGAAACGTTTCACCACATTTGCTGAAGTGAACCGTTTTAATCCAGAATTGGCTTCTATCGATAACATCCTTTCTTTCTTGCTTTCTTTGCATCAGTCTGGACTTAAACCTACCTCTATCAAGGTCTACATTGCAACTATATTCCACTTTCGCGGCCCTCTGTCGGGTTCATCTGTGTTTTCTCCCACGCTCATCCGGTGCTCCCTTAAGGGACTACAAAATCTCCATCCTTCAATCCGACTGTCGGTACCGACTTGGAGTCTATCAGTAGTTCTCCATGCACTCACTAAAGCTCCCTTTGAACCCCTCACAACGACGGATTTAAGATTGCTATCTTGGAAGGTAGCCTTCTTGGTTGCCATAACCTCAGCGAGGAGGGCAAGCGAACTTTCCGCCCTCCATGTGGACCCACCATACCTTAACTTCCACAAGGAGAAGGTAGTTTTGCGCACAGATCCGGCGTTTCTCCCTAAGGTGGCCACAACATTTCACGTTAACCAGGGCATTGTGCTTCCAGCATTCTTCCTGTCCCCATCCACCCAGATAGAGAAATCTCTCCATTCCCTTGATATGTGTTGGTGCCTAGCTTTCTATCAGTCACACACAGAGAGTTTCAGGAAAACTAAATGCCTATTTGTCAAATACTCTGAACCCGACAAGGGTGCACCTCTCTCTGCCCAGAGACTATCGAAATGGATAGTACAGACTATTGAACTGGCTTACCAGCTGGCCAAGATAGATCTTCCCGTTGTCCCTAGGGGTCATTCTACCAGAGCCATGGCGACCTCCTTGGCCTTTTCATCGAGTGTTCCACTGTTGGACATTTGTAAAGCTGCTACATGGACAACTCCCTGTACCTTTACCAGACACTACAGACTGGACGTCCGAGCCAGGCAAGATTGCTCCTTTGGATGGGCCATCCTTTCATCCATCCTTCATTGACAACATCGACCCACCTCCGGTGACTGAAGCTTGCTAATCACCCATTATGTGTGATGCACAGAGACCATGAAGAAGAAAGTCAGGTTGCTTACCTGCAACTGACGTTCTTCAAGTGGTCATCTGTGCAGTCACACAACCCGCCCTCCGGCCCCACTCAGTGTCGAGGGACGGGATGGTAGTCTCTTTCTATCGACTCCTTTATGAGATGGCACGCTCTGCTAGGGGGCGATCTGCCGGTCTCCAGAGACTGAGGAAAATGGCGGGTGCTTCGCCTTATATAGCACCGGGGGGAGGGGTGCGGAGTTCCCACCAAAAAAAACAAAACAAAACAAAAAACATTGTAGCTTGGGTATTCTGGCCAACAACAGGCACTGTGCAGGCGCAGTACCCATTATGTGTGACTGCACAGATGACCACTCGAAGAATGACAGTTACAGGTAAGCAACCTGACTTTCCCAGCATTAGGCCCTTCTCAGGGAGTCCTTCCTTCTCGTTAGGTGGCCAAAGTATTTGAGTTTCATCTTCAGTATCTGGCCTTCTAAAGAGCAGTCAGGGTTGATCTCCTCTAGGATTGACTGGCTTGATCGCCTTGCAGTCCAAGGGAGTCGCAGGAGTCTCCACAATTCAAAGGCCTCAATCCTTCAGTGCTCAGCCTTCTTTATGGTCCAGCTTTCACAGTCATACATTGCAACTGGGAAAACCATAGCCTTGACTATACGAACTTTTGTTGGCAGGATGATGTCTCTGCTTTTTAGTATGCTAGATTTTATTTTCCTGGGCTCCAAGATCACCGCAGACGGGGGACTGCAGCCAAGAAATTAAAAGATGTTTGCTCCTGGGGAGGAAAGCTATGGCAAATCTAGACTGAACCATAGTTTAGCATAATAAGGATGTACTTAGGCTCACAGATGCTCTCTCCTACTCTAGTGCAACTACAAGGAAGAATTTGGAAGCTTCTGTTTCAATTTTTGATTAACTGCAGTTTATTGTGTTTTAGTGTGACCAACTCTGGTTAATGTTAAGCATAGTCAGTAAAAACAAGCTAACTTCCAACTGTGGTTTATGAAATGGACTTGTTTCCATTAATCATGGTTAAGATTATTCATAATTTAGAGTTTGGATGAGAGGCTAAGTCAGCCTATCCTAACTAGCACTAGCTGCCCTCCAAATGTGTTGGATTATGGCTCCCATCATAGACACATAGAAACAGAGTGAGTCAAAAGGGGTCTCTCAGGCCATCTAGTCTGACCCCTGGCTTCAGCCAGCCCCGCTCACGACATGCCCACCATGTGCATGTCCAAAAATAAGCATCTTGGCAGCGGTGGGATTCAAACCCACGCCATCGAAATGACTGGAGCAGCATGGCTGTGCAAACCTACACTTCCTTCATTGCTCTGCTGGAGGAGAAGAGGGAAGTGATGAAGACTGTGAGCCTGAGGTTTACTGCATCTTGTTTCTTAAGGCATTATGTAATAGTTCGCTGTTAGTAGTATTTAGGGGGAAAAACGACAGCCATTTAGGATTGGAAAAGACTGAGTACCAAGAAAATGCCATTGGTATCCATGTGTATTGTATCTGTTGCCTCATATGTAAGTGCTTTCACCTTGTTTTAATACATATCTTGGTAAGAATCTACCAAATAAGAGTGTACCAAAGCATTTCATAGGATTTTAAGGATGTTACAGGAATGTGAAGATTACAGGCACCCACCTGCTACTTTGATGGGATAGGCCCCCCCCCCACTTTTTTTTCCTTCCCCTTTATGGCCCTTTAGTGATAAAATGTGTATGAGGCTGGCAGGAGAATGCAGCCACAGAAAGGAATGCCGAGGTTGCCTTAAACTCAGCATTGTTTTTGTGACGGGCAGCAACTCTTCATGATATCACATAGGTGTCTTTTGCAGTACTTGCTGTGGTTTAACCACCAATGCAAAGGACTAAACCTTCTGCATGTAAAACACATGCTTTGTCAATAATCTGTGGTTTTCTCCTCCTGCTCTAACCCTATTTCTGGATTTAAACATGCCAGTTTCAGAATTCAAAAATGTTGCTCACATAAAGCTATTAGTAACCAAGTCTATCAAAATCAGAAATTTGCTTTTCTGGCCAAAAGTAAGTTGCAACTCTAGAGACATCATCTTGAAAATCATTTAAAATATGCCCCAAATAAATTCACATGGAAGAATATGTAAGCAGTCTTCAATGGGGAAATCAGAACCAAATTCCATTTCAGATAACCTTTGAGCGGCCTTGTTCCAGGTCTGGATGGCAAAAGATGCAGTGTCTAAGGCAGAGGAGGTTATCCTCAGTATACCAAATACACCAATGTATTTCTGTTTAAAGATCTTAATGCAAATAACTAAGTCTTAGGAGAGAACTTTCTATCTTTTAGACTTTTTGGGGTGGGGGGGAGGCCAAACAAACAAAGCAGAAAACCACCCAGCAAATGAAGTTGTGGGAAAGGGGGTAGCCCCAAGAGAACTGGCCATGGCCATTTGGGGCAGCCAAGAAGGGTGGGTTTAGGCCTGATGTTTCATTTGTTGTTTGTGAGACATGCTGTTACTTGTCTTATGGCAACACTGTGAATGAACTGATCCATAGTATGTCTTCCTCTACTTCTTTTTCCCTGCACAATTGTCCTCTCCTGTGAGACTTGCCTTCTCATGATGTGCTGGAAGTACCTTGGTTTCTGCTTTGCCATTTTTTCTTCCAGGGCACGTTCTGGCCTGATCTGATCTAGGATCCACTTGTCTGTATTTTTGTTAGTCCAACTCTCTTTCAGCACCATGACTCAAATGCAACAGCTTTCTTTCTGTCAGTTTTCTTCACAGCCCAGCTTTCACAGCCATATATATGCATCAAGAATGCAGTACTGTGGATGAACTTGGCCTTGGCCTCCTGTAAAATTTCCTTAAAGCTGATGATTTCTGTTTCTTCCATTGCTGCCCTTTCAAATCTCAGTCTTGACTTTTAATTTCTTAAGTGTAATCTCTCTTTGAATTGATGATTGAGCCAAGGTGTGCAATAAGTTTCCCTACTTGGTGTAAACCTTTTGATCCTCTTTATATATGCCTCAAAACACCAGCATGTCTTCTGGATTTAAATAACAGCAGAAGGAATTTTAATGCTTTGACTTATATGTATGCAACATACATATTTTGGTGGAGGGCAAGCTAGATGCATTGCTTAGACATCAAAGAAGGAGCCTTGTTTTAAGCTAATTTTAGCATTAAGCTTGTTGTCCTGTTACTGTCTGCTTCAACTGTCCAGGCTGTCATAAAGCATTTGTCAAAGCTTCCTGTGTGCAAAGAGGTGATCTCGGCTTGGAAAGCCAAATGTATGCCTGCAGTGCATCTATTTCTGTTGAGCATAGGAAGATTGGCTTGTGTCACAGCCTACTGGCTGTCAGCTTTCTAAAAGCCTGGGAATGAGTAGATCCTACTTGTGAGCAATATGGCATTAGGATTTGTTCTTAATGACTATTTTTATTTCTCAAGGTGGAGAGAGCTAATACAAGTCTAAATTTGGTTAAAAAAACATAATTTGAATTACATGAAATGTGTTTTATCATTTTTCAGCTCCATGTGACTGTTTTTGCATGTGGTCAAGCCATCTCAAACTTACAGTTACCCTATGGCTGAATGCCCTCCAAAACATGCTATACTTGACAGCCTGGCTCTGCTCTTGTAACCTTATAGCCTCCTTTTTGGAGTGAATCTGTCTCTGAGTTGGTCTTCCCCTTCTTCTGCCTACAGCTTCCCCTAGTATGATTGTCTTTTCCAGCGAGACTTATCTTCTCATGATGTGCCCGCAGTATGACAGCTTCATTTTGTCATTTTTCCTTCCAGGACAAGTTTTAGATTGATTTGATTTCAGACCCACTTGTTCCCCTTTGTGTTGGTCCAGGACATTTGCAAAGCTCTTCTCCAGAATCATGTTTCAAATGCATTAATTTTCTTCCTGTCAGCTTTTCTCACTGTCCAGCTTTCATACCTATGAACATCTAACATATCTAGAACTTTAGTGTTCTTGTATGTTTTGCCTGTACCTTGTGTCTTTCATTTTAAGCATGTTGTATTTATTAAGACCGAAAAGCTTTGCCATAATATGGCTGCTAAAAGCTTGACACTGTAAGAACAACTTTTGACTTAATGTGGGATTCCTGATCTGATCCAGAATCCATGTTGCAAGTCTTGCTTCTTCGTCGTGGCCTCTGTGCATCACACATATGGGTACTGCGCCTGCGCAGTGCCTGAGGCCGGAGATTGCAAGCTAACGGTTTTGGCGGGACGCTCCGCTCCCTCCCCTCGAGTATAAATAGCGGAGCGTCCGCCATTTTGTTCAGTCTTTGCGACCGCCGTTCGCTGTGCCTCGTGCCGCTTCGTCTTCGCTCTGACCGTTTTTTCGACTAGCTTCTCCTTGCAAGTTGTTATCTCTCACTCTATTATCCTTCTCTCATCCCAGTTTGCTCTTCTCCTTCGATTTTCGTTCCTATTTTTCACTAAAAAAAAAAAAAATAATAATAAAAATATATACTTACCCTCTATACTGTCTTCTTCTCTCTTCTGTTTTCTGCGATGGCACAGCGGGCGGCTTTCCGCAAGTGCACAGAGTGTGGGTCGAAGATGTCTCCGACCGACCCGCACGACCTATGCCTCCTTTGCCTGGGAGAAGGGCATAGGACCGACAAGTGCGCACACTGTCTGGCTTTTTCTAAGCAAGCCAGAAAGAACCGCGAGAATCGGTTGAAGAGGCTTCTTTGGGACCGGGCTCTTATGCAGTCGGACACTCTTGTGACTGCCACGAAGCCCACCTCTTCCTCTATGGCTCCACAGAAGCGCCCTTTGGACGAAGGTGCGTCCTCTACTGCGCTTCCCCCTGCTTCTCCAAAGAAAAAATCGGAGAAAAGGAAGCATTCTGACTCTTCCAAGTCGACGGGCCATAAGAAGGCTAAGAGGGATAAGCCTCCAAAGTCATCCCAGAATTCGAAGGGGCTCGAGCGCCCACGACACCGGGACTCGGGTTCGTCGGCTCCCTCGGTACCGGGACCGGTTACAGTACCGACACCTCCCGATCCTTTGATCCAGGAGGCTATGAGGGTTACCCCACAAGGGTCCCCTCGACGAATGCCAGACCAGCCCGAGCCTGCTCAACCGCTACAAAGAGGCTCGATATCTGAGGCTTGTGGCAAGGGGCGGCCTATAAATTTCCAAATAAATAAATAAATAAGGGGAAATACGAGACTCTCCCCCACGGGCTCGGTCTCCAACACCGATGCCTCAGGCCTTAGTGGACATCGATCCCTCTCCACCTCGACGTCAACGGAGCTGATCGGCCGATCGACTTATGGAGGGTTGGCATCGTCCGCTTTACCAGAGCTGGCATGAACCCAAGTCGGTTGGCTACTATCCAGAGCCTCGGGGCCGACTCTCGCCTCCTCGCCATCCACCACAGGCGAGTTATCCGAGGAGAGCTTCGACGCCATCTCAGCGAGACAGCAGCCGCTCTCTCTTGCCGGCTGAATCTTCCTCTTCAGCCCCACCATATTATAGGGCTGACTCTGACGACTCGGAGCTAGACTCGACCTCCCCTGACACCGTCATCACATCCCAAGATCCTGCTTCGCCTGACGAGTCCCACGTCTCATTTTTGGATCTGATGGCCCGACTCGTCCACGCCCTGGACATCGATGCAATCCAACGTCCAGGGCCATCCACGGACAGGTTCTATGACGTCGTCTGGGGAGAGCAGTCCACCTCAATTGTCCTTCCTCTGATTACCACTCTCAGAGAGGCGATGATTCAGCCATGGGACCTGGCCTCCCACCCACAACCTACGTCCAGGAGATACGAGGCGATGTATCGGGTTCGGGAGGAGGATATCCCCTTCCTCCTCCGACACCCCAAACCGAATTCCATCGTCGTCGAATCCTCCCAGGGTAGGGAGGCCAGGGGCCATACTATGCCTAAGGATAAAGAAGGCAGAAAAATTGACTCTCTGGCTAGAAGAGTCTACTCGGCATCAGGACTAGGACTACGTATTTCCAACTACGAGGCGACGTTGGCGCGATATCAATATTTCCTGATGCAACGCCTTCTCAACGTCGCCTCGACCCTGCCGGACCACCAGGGAGAGGTCGCGAAAGTCCTAATAAAGGAGGCCATGCAAGTGGCCGTCCAACAATTGTCTACAGCTAGACACCATATGGACACAACCTCTAGAGCTCTCGTCGGTGCCGTCTCCTTGCGCAGGCATGCTTGGCTTTGAAGCTGCCATTTTCCTGACGAAACCAAGCGCAGAATCGAGGAGATGCCATTCGACGGGTCCGGGCTATTTCACTCCTGCACGGACCATAAGCTCAAGAAACTCCATGAGTCTCGGATGACGGCGCGCCGAATGGAGTTACCAACTCAAACGAGACGTAAGTGGCCATGGTCCCGCCCTACTTACCGCCAATCCTTCCAGTCTCGACAACAACCTCAGCAGAGACAGCCACAACAACAACGCCGCCGACAGCAGCCACAAAACCGCTACCAACAATCCCGTCGGAGATTCGATACCGAGAGACGCCAGCGTTGACGGGACGCGCGGACCAATTCCTTTTTCCAATCAATACCCACCCCCCTCTCATTTGGGAGTCGGTTGCAGGGCCGACTTCCCATTTGGGAGTCCATTACATCTGACCGGTGGGTATTGTCTATTATACAGTACGGCTATCGAATAGAATTCGACGTCGTTCCTCCATCGAGTCCGGTACGGTCTACCCAGGCTTCTCCGATCCTACTCGATGAAATACGACAACTTCTTCGTAAAGGAGCGATTCGTCAATTGTCCTCCTTTGATGGAATTCATGGATTCTATTCCAGATATTTTACGGTTCCCAAGAGGGACGGTGGTCTTCGACCTATTTTGGACTTACGTTTCCTGAATCGTTTTATCCAGGCAAGGAAGTTCTGAATGACCACCCTTCAAAATATCTTGCCGTTACTACGGAAAGAGGATTGGTTCGCCTCATTAGATCTGAAGGACGCCTATTTCCATATCTCGATTCATCCGAGTTATAGACGTTTCCTTCGCTTCGCTGTCGCATCTACTCTGTATGAATTCATGGTTTTGCCCTTCGGACTCGCCACCGCTCCAAGGGTTTTCACCAAGTGTATGGCGCCAGTCTGCGCATTTCTGCGTCTATAAGGTATCCATATTTATCCATACCTGGACGATTGGCTGCTGGTTTCCCCATCTAGGGACGGGCTCCTCGAATCCATCCGCATAACCTGCTGCTTGCTGGACGATCTGGGCTTATGTATTAATACGGAGAAATCTTCTCTTATCCCAACGCAGGTTCTCACCTTCATCGGAGCGCGCTTGGATTCGACGCTGGAAAAGGCCTTCCTTCCACACGACAGACAAGACGCAATTATTCGACATGTCACTCGGATGCGACGCGACGGAACGGTCCCTGCGAGATCTGTTCAGAGACTGCTCGGCCATATGGCGGCGGCAGTGCCAGTGGTGCCACATGCCAGGCTGTGCCTCCGTCCTTTACAGCTAATTTTCAATAAGCTGTTTCGTCCTCAGAGAGACTCCCAGTCGAAACCGATTCGGATCCCATCCTCGGTTCTTTCTTCTCTTCTGTGGTGGAGAAGGCGACCCAGTTCGGCTGTCGGAGTTCCTTTTCGCCCACTGTCTCCATCGATAACAGTAACTACCGACGCTTCCCTCTCGGGTTGGGGAGCAGTATGCAATCATCTACGCACCCAGGGCACGTGGAGTCATCTCGAATCCACGAAGCACATCAACTTCCTCGAACTTCTGGCGGTCTTCAATGCCATACGCTCCTTCGAGGACCTCCTCCTTCATCGGGTTGTTCAGATTACGTCGGACAATACCATGACCGTCTTCTATCTGAACAAGCAAGGGGGAACAAAGTCCCCGACCCTGGCCAAACTTGCCCTGGAAATTTGGGACTGGTGCATCCCTCGAGGTATCACTTTGATAGCAGTACATCTGGCTGGTGTACACAATATCCAGGCAGATCTCCTCAGCAGACGAATGCTTGTCTCCCACGAGTGGGAACTACATCCTCGGACTCGAGACCAGCTCTTTCATCGCTGGGGGTTCCCAGACGTGGACCTATTCGCCACTCACGGGAACATGGCTTGCGAACAGTTCTGCTCGAGGGCGGGGATCGGGTTCGGATCCCTAGGAGATGCCTTTATGCTGACGTGGACCAATCTCCATTTTTATGCCTTCCCACCGATTCCTCTGATAATGAAGATGGTTGCGAAAATAGCACGGGACTGACCGTCCGGAATTTTGATTACCCCTTGGTGGCCGCGCCAACCATGGTTTGCCACCCTACTGACTATCTCTTGCGGAGAGTACCAGCCTCTCCCCCTGCTTCCGTACCTCATCACCCAACAAGACGGGACTCTTCATCACCCCGATCTCGGATCCCTGAAACTGACGGCCTGGCGAATCCGATAGGATCTTCCTCTTCGTCGGTACCGGCCACCGCTCATACGGTACCGATTGATGTCCCAGGACCTCATGAAGTTGCCTTGTCGGCCTCAGCTACGTCGCCGGCTCCGACAGGTGTTTCGTCGGATCCGACCCCGCTGGACCCTTCCATCCAGCATATTATCGACTCTGCTTTGAGACCCTCCACACGGAGGTCTTATGCGGCGAAATGGAAGCGCTTCTCCACTTTCGCCAAATCCCATTCGTTCTCTCCGATGCAATCTTCTATACCTCATTTCCTTTCCTTCCTTCTCGAACTTCATCGTTCTGGACTTAAACCTTCCTCAGTAAAAGTTTACACGGCAGCGATCGCCCATCATCGGGGATTCGTGGATGGCTCTTCCATTTTTTCTCACCTGCTAGTTAAGAGGTTCCTTAAAGGACTTCATAACCTTAACCCTGTCATACGTCCGGTGATGCCTACTTGGAGCCTCTCGGTTGTTCTTCACGCTCTGACCAGAGCTCCCTTCGAGCCATTGGCGACTGCTGATCTACGCCTGCTATCATGGAAGACGGCTTTTCTTGTTGCAATTACTTCAGCCCGAAGGGCCAGCGAGCTCGGTGCCCTGCGCATAGACCCTCCGTACCTGAATTTTTTCAAGGATAAAGTAGTTTTGAGACTTGACCCCTCCTTTCTTCCAAAGGTGGCAACTCCATTTCATTTAGGACAGGACATTATCCTGCCTGCCTTCTTCCCGTCACCCACAACCCCCCTCGAACGCTCACTGCACTCTCTGGACGTTCGTCGTTGCCTCGCCTTTTACAGATCTAGAACAGAGTCCATCCGACGTACGAATTGTCTCTTCGTCAAATATGCTACTGTTGACCAGGGCTCCCCGATATCTTCACAGAGACTTTCAAAATGGATAGTCCAGACTATTACTTTGTCATATCAGCTTGCCAAGCTTGATCTTCCTGTCATGCCTCGGGCTCATTCTACAAGAGCTATCGCTGCTTCCTCTGCTTTTGCTTCGGGCATCCCACTCGACGACGTCTGTCGTGCGGCTACTTGGGCGAATCCGTGCACGTTTGCCAGGCATTACCGCCTCGATGTCCGAGCCCGACGAGACTGCTCCTTCGGAAGGACTGTACTCTCATCGATACTTCATTGAGGACACCTCCCCTCCGCCTTACTGGTAAGCTTGTTAGTCTACCCATATGTGTGATGCACAGAGGCCACGACGAAGAAGGACAGGTTGCTTACCTGTAACTGGAGTTCTTCGAGTGGCCATCTGTGCAGTCACACAACCCACCCGCCGGCCCCGCTCGGTGTCGGTGAGTGGTTACTCGTCTCGGTACCGACAAATTCTTATCGGTCGGTACCTCTCCTGCGCACCACCTTACTCTAGTTATCCGCATGGGGGCGCACGTTCGGTCGCAAAGACTGAACAAAATGGCGGACGCTCCGCTATTTATACTCGAGGGGAGGGAGCGGAACGTCCCGCCAAAACCGTTAGCTTGCAATCTCCGGCCTCAGGCACTGCGCAGGCGCAGTACCCATATGTGTGACTGCACAGATGGCCACTCGAAGAACTCCAGTTACAGGTAAGCAACCTGTCCTTCCCAGATATGCCTTTGGAGGTTCACACTTAGATATGTACTCTTCCCCGTGCTGAAGGTTATTCTCTTTGTATTTTCTTAATCCCTTTTGTTGTAGTCTTATGTCCCTCTGGTGTATGTGATCCTCTACTTAATTACTTCTGCATAGCCTGAGGTGCTTGATTCTGCCCAATTTTGGAAGTTAAGAAGGGTCAGGCCTGGTTGGAATCTGAATGGGAGACTTGAGTCCTGCATTGAGCAGGGGGTTGGACCTGATGGCATTCTAGACCTCTTCCAACTGTATGATTCTGTGATTCATCTGATCCTGCATCCCTTCTCCATATGGTGTACGTAACTGATACATTATAAGAGCATCTTGTACAGGCTCCATCTTTTGTAGTTCCTTTGGGGGTACCTACATGCTGCATGTATTTCCTGTATGTCTGAAACTGTAAATGTTGTTTTGACTGGGAGTCTGCTGGAGATATACAAAGGGTATTTTTTCACTCTTCTTATATACATAGCCAGGCAGAGTTTAATGTCTCATTTATTTGTTTGCTACATTTAGATCCCACTTTTCAGAGATATACCCTCTCCTGCAAGGTTGGAATTGCATGACACTTTTTGCTAAGCTAGAATTACAGCAGCTTTTCTCATATGTTTAATAGAGCTTTTAAAAAATTAAATATGTTTTATTTTGATTTGGTTTACTAGAATATGTGTGTCAAGCTTTTGAACAGTAAAACAGTTGTTGAAGGCCATATCTCATTGGGTAGATGGAAAAGTGATGAATGATATCCCATCACTCTAAGGTGAAGCATTGGAATGATATAAAGAATTATTTATATATGTAATTAAAACCCAAGGTACTACTTAGAGGTAGATGAATGTGGATATAATCATGGCAAGATTTAAAGGGAAGCATGCCCAATTTTTGTATTGTTAGGATAATGATAAGCCCACTATAATTAATGCTGGCTAACTCAGATGTTGCTAAACTGTGTATCCTTATTTCACTGCTTGAGAAGTCCCAGAAATAAACCTGAGGAAAATAATGACTGGCTTAGCACATATATGGATAGAGACGTGGAGTAAAAAACATGTATTTCATACTGTCAATACATATCAATATATTTCACAAAATAGATATCATTAGGATCTGAAGGCCAAAAGAGAAATGATGCAAGAGATCTTCTCCACTCCTTTAAATTGGGTGTTTTGGGACTGCACTTATGATTGAAGTGGTGTCAGTTGAAGAGATGGTGTTTTGCTGTTTACCTGTTGCCATTTTTCCAGTTTAAAAGGCCACCACTCCCAGGCTGCTTAATTCCACTGACAAAGAAAGCAAGACATTACAGGTACTTTTTTTCCTCTAGCAAACTTAATAGAAGCTGGTAGCAGGGAGGAGATTTTTTGAAAAGAACACTAGCATGGGGAGAAGGTTAAATCTCCTTCAGTGGTAGTGCTTCTTCTTCTACAAAACCAGGTTCTTGAATGAATCAACTGCAACTTGCTAGCAATTAGGGGAGGTAAATAAATGTAGCATCTCAACTGTTTTGTGCTAATTTTGGCTAATTGGAAGCAACATACTAAGATGGAATTTCTGTGCCTACTGCTTTGAGAATAATCTAATCTGTGTTGAAAATTTATTAGAAGAAGTCCAGGAGAATGTTGTTGTTGTTATTACATGCCATCAAGTCATCTCTGATGTTTATGGCCCTATGAATAAATGCCTTCCAAAATGTCTTATCCTGCTTCATTCTTTTAAATTAAAGGCTGTAGCTTCCTTTGTGGAATCAACCCATTACCTATTTAATTTTTCTCTTCTGCCTTTAAGTTTTACTCATGATATGTGCAAAGTATGACAAAGCATGAGTGCAAAACTTCAGTTTTGCCATTTTTTCTTCCAGGGCAAATTTTGGCCAATTTTGATCTAGGGTTGATCTTTCTGTCTTGCCAAGGTATCCACAAAACTCCCCCAGCACCATGTTTCAAATGCAATAGTTTTTTTTTCCTGTCAGCTATCTTTACTGTCCAGCTTTCACACCTATATATACTCATCAGGAATACAGTAGTGTGGATGATCTTGGCCTTGGTCTTCAGTAAAATGTCCTTAATCCTGATGATCTATTCTATTTCTTTCATTGCTGCCTTTCCAAATCTCAGTCTTTTTCTAATTTCTCGGCTGTTTACAGCTTAGCTAAGTTATGCTAAATCTTTCATAATTTAAGGTTTGGTAATCTTAAACACCCCTTCATGGATCACTGCCTTGCTGTGGCGAGGCTCCTGTAGCGCAATGATGCTATGAGCTATGCCATGCAGGGCCACCCAAGATGCACAGGTCATAGCAGAGAGCTCTGACAAAACGTGATCCCCTGGAGAAGGACATGGCAAATCACTCCAGTACCCTTGCCATGAAAACCCCATGGACAGTGCCCAAAGGCAAAGAGATATGACTCCAGAAGATGAGCCCCTCAGGTCAGAAGGTGCCCAATGTGCTACTGGGGAAGAGCAGAAGGCTAGTACTACGTAGTAGCACCAGAAAGAATGAAGCGACTGGGTCAAAGCCGAAAGGACACTCAGTTGTGGATGTATCTGGTAGTGCAAGGAGAGTCCGATGCTGTAAAGATCTATACTCCATAGGAACCTGGAATGTAAGATCTATGAATCAAGGCAAGCTGGATGTGGTCAAACAAGCGATGACAAGACTGAACATTGACATCTTAGTGATCAGTGAGCTAAAATGGACAGGAATGGGTGAATTTAATTCAGATGACCATCAGGTATACTACTGCGGGCAAGAATCCCTCAGAAGAAATGGAGAAGCCTTCATAGTCAATAAAAGAGTAGGAAAAGCAGTACTGGGATACAACCTCCAAAATGACAGAATGATCTCAGTTCAAATCCAAGGCAAACCATTGAACATCACAGTAGTCCAAGTCTATGCCCCAACCAATGGTGCTGAAGAGGCTGAAGTTGACCAGTTCTGTGAAGGCCTACAACATCTTCTGGAAATAATACCAAAGAATGATGTCCTTATCATCATGGGGGATTGGAATGCTAAAGTAGGAAGCCAAAAGATAACCGGAATAACAGGCAAGTTTGGCCTTGGAGTGTAAAATAAAGCAGGGCACAGGCTGGCAGCATTTTGTCAAGAGAATACGATGGTCATAGCAAACACTCTTTTCCAACAACCCAAGAGACGACTCTACACATGGACATCACCTGATGGTCAACTCAAAAGATGGAGAAGCTCTATACAGTCAGTAAACGCAAGACCAGGAGCTGACTGTGGCTCAGATCATGAGCTTCTTGTCACAAAATTTAGGCTTAAATTGAAGAAAGTAGGGAAAAGCACTAGCCCACTCAGGTATGACCTAAATCATATTCCTGATGTATATACAGTAGAGGTGACAAATAAGGAATTGGATCTGATAGACAGAATTCCTGAAGAACTATGGATGGAGGTTCACAACATTATGGAAGAGGTAGTAATTCAAACCATCCCAAAGAAAAAGAAATGCACGAAAGCAAAATGGCTGTCTGAGGAAGCTTTGCAAATAGTTGAGGAAAGAAGGGAAGTGAAAGGCAAGGAGAAAGGGAAAGATACACCCAGTTGAACACAGAATTCCAGAGAATAGCTAGAAGAGATAAGAATGCCTTCTTAAATGAACAGTGCAAAGAAAAAGAAGAAAACAATAGAATAGGGAGGACCAGAGATCTCGTCAAGAAAATTGGAGATATGAAGGGAATGTTTCATGCAAAGATGGGCATGATAAAGGACCAAAATGGCAGGGACCTAACAGAGGCAGAAGAGATTAAGAAGAGGTGGCAAGATTATACAGAAGAACTATACAAGAAGGATCTTAATGTCCTTGATAACCACGATGGGGTGGTCACCGACCTCAAGCCAGCCATCCTGGAATGTGAAGTCAAATGGGCCTTAGGAAGTCTGAGCCAACAACAAAGCTAGTGGAGGCGGCAGTATTCCAGCTGAGCTATTCAAAATCCTAAATAACGATGCAGTAAAAGTGCTACACTCAATATGCCAGCATCTTTGGAAAACTCAACAGTGGCCACAGGATTGGAAAAGCTTAGTTTACACTCCAGTTCCAAAGAAGGGCAATGCCAAAGAATGCTTGAACTACTGCACCATTGCAGTCATTTCACATGGTAGCAAAGTCATGCTCAAAGTGCTACAATCTAGGTTCCAGTAGTATGTGGACCAAAAACTACCAGAAGTACAGGCAGGGTTTCGAAGAGGGAGAAGAACTAGAGATCAAATTGCCAACATACGCTGGATCATGGAGAAAGCTAGGAATTTCCTGAAAAACATCTACTTCTGCTTCATTGACTATGCTAAAGCCTTTGATTGTGTGGATCTCAACAAATTGTGGCAAGTTCTTAAAGAGATGGGAGTACCTGACCATCTCATTTGTCTCTTGAGAAATCTGTGTGTGGATCAAGAAGCAACAGAGACAACTGGACATGGAACCAATGATTGGTTCAAAATTGGGAAAGGAGTGCGGCAAGGGTATATGAGGTGTGACACAAAAATAACTGGATTAGTAATTAAAAATTGTATTGATGAATTACAGCATTTTGAACATTGTCACTTTCTATATACTCCCCCTCCTGATCTCTACACTGCTCCATACGTATTTCCCATTGATTGAAACAGTGCTGGAAGTCTTCTTGTGTGAGGCTCTTCAACAGGCTTGCTGAGAAAATTGAGAAAGGCGTTCAGCAAGGCTGTGTACTGTCACCCTGCCTATTTAACTTATATGCAGCGCGCATCATGTGAAAGGCAGGGCTAGATGAATCACAAGTTGGAATTAAGATTGCGGGGAGAAATAACAACCTCAGATATGCAGATAATACCACTCTAATGGCAGAAGGTGAAGAGGAACTAAAGAGCCTCTTGATGCAGGTAGAAGAGGAGAGCGCAAAAGAAAACTAAGATCATGGCAACCGGTCCTATCACTTCCTGGCAAATAGATGGAGAAGAAATGGTGGTAGTGACAGATTTTATTTTCCTGGGCTCCAAGATCGCCACAGACAGAGACTGCAGCCAATAAATTAAAAGACGCTTGCTCCTGGGGAGGAAAGCTATGACAAATCTAGGCAGCATACTAAAAAGCAGAGACATCACCCTGCCAACAAAAGTGCGTATAGTCAAGGCTATGGTTTTCCCAGTTGCAATGTATGCTACCTAAAGCAACGTCTGCGACCATATATGCCCTCCTGCCCCTTATGATCAGCAGCAGATGCCCTTCTCCGGGAACCCTCCATGAGAGAGATAAGGAGGGTGAGTACCCGGAGGAGGGCTTTCTCTGCGGTGGCGCCCCACCTATGGAACGTGCTCCCCAGAGAGGTCCGCCTGGCGCCGTCATTATTTGCTTTTTGGCGCCAGGCAAAGACCTTTTTATTTAAAAGTTATTTTAATTGTTAATTATAAATTGTATTTATTGTATTTTAACTTGTTTATTCGAGATGGGCCAGTTTTAAATAGTTTTAAATTATTTTTGTGTTTGTCGTGTTGTGAGCCGCCCCAAGGCTTTGTTGCAATGGGGGCGGCATACAAATGTTTTACATACATACATACATACATAAATGTATGGCTGTGAAAGTTGGCCCATAAGGAAGGCTAAACGCCAAAGAATTGAGGCCTTTGAATTGTGGTGCTGGCGAAGACTCCTGCGAGTCCCTTAGACTGCAAGGTGATCAAACCGGTCAGTCCTAGAGGAGATCAACCCTGACTGCTCTTTAGAAGGCCAGATCCTGAAGATGAAACTCAAATGCTTTGGCCACATAATGAGAAGGAAGGACTCCCTGGAGAAGAGCCTAATGCTGGGAACAATAGATGGCAAAAGAAGAAGGGGACGGCAGAGGATGACGTGGCTGGGTGGAGTCACTGAAGCAGTTGGTGTGAGCTTGGGTAGACTCCGGGGGATGGTGGAGGACAGGAAGGCCTGGAGGAATGTTGTCCATGGGGTTGCGATGGGTTGGATTTGATTTCATGACTAGCAACAACCATTTCAGATGGAGAAATGATGCTGAATTAGCAGTGCGTATTCATGCACAGAAAAAAAAAGGCTTGATCCCCTCCAAGGTGACAAGCAGGCTTGCAAATATTATCAAATTCTATAGATAATAAATAGATAGTTCTGAAAGTTAGGCTTGGTTTTATTTGGATCTGTGGCATTTTATTATTCTTATGGTTTATTGTAAATTAGTAGAGCAACTTGAATATATTCAGAAAATGTACAAACAAAAAGAACAAACAACATAAAGTACTTTAAAGTGCTCAAAATGCTTCATATTCCTCATCTTGTTAAAATCTGTGTGGGAATGATAGTGAGCTAGTTTAACTCTTTAAACCACTGATTTGAAAGAATGTTCTAAACAGCTTTAAGAAATGTTTGCTTTGTTTTTCCAATACAGTACACATACATTCTCCCTCTCCCTCCCCCCAGTACTTATAGTTACTTTATATTACTGTATTATTATCATTGTTACAATGATATATTGTGTTTAAGATGTTTTAGTGAATATGGAAGTGTTTCTTAAGTGTTTTATATGAATAGAAAGGTAAAATATAGACACATACTTAGACAAATATGACTTATGTGATGTGACTTACATACCAGTTCAACTTGAGGACATTCTCAGGAGCAGAACTTGTATGTAACCCGGAGACTTACCTGTAGAGGGGAAAGGCCTCTTTTTGGCACACTGCTCTCCTCTTGGCACACTGTTCCTGCAAATTTACAGGGTGAGTAACAGTGTCAGGTTGGGGACCAATCATGTCAAGAAAATCATTTTTCTAAATTGCATTTTTAATACATTAGAATAACATCACAGTTTTGTTTAACTAAATCATGACTGAAGTAAAGGACTTCAATGCATCACTGAGAGAAGTTCATCAGGGACTGTTTACAATTCTCTCTCTCCCCCCCCCCCCACCTATTGGTTATCTGGTAAGTCTGCATATAGGAATATTGTGCAAAAGCATATTAACAATATATGTTAACACTCTTTAATATCTAAAAATATTTCTAGTAATTGATAAGACTTAAAAAATCTCCCTGTTGGTGGTAGTTGGAGCATTTGTAAAAATCTTATTGTTACAGAATGAGGTGAAGAGGGAGACAGCTAAGGAGAGAGGGGCAGGAGGGAGAGAGAGGTTTGTTTGTGGATGTGTGTAAGAAAACAAGTGAATGGGTGGGTTCACCCATTATCCTAAACTCCTTTGGAGTTGTAGGCATGCACTGTTGCTAAAATTTCCTCGGAATTTCCCTATGCCAAGCAGATAATTGCACATAGAAACATAGAGTGTCAGAAGGGGTCTCCTGGGCCATCTACTCAGACCCCCAGCTCCAGCTGGCTCTGCTTGTGTAATACCCAACTTGTGGTTGCCCAATCTTTCCTTGAACACCTTCACTGATGCGCCCCTCCCCCACATCCTGTGGAAGCCCATTCCATATCCTAGGGGTCCTAACCATCAGGAACTACTTCCTGACATACAACCTGAAACCTGGTTCTTAGAACTTTGTCCCATTGGACTGTGTCCTTTCCTCCACTGCAAGGGAGAATAGGTCATGATCCTCAACCATGTGAGACCCCTTCACTTACCTGTATGTCGCTATAAAATGCCCTCATCTCCAGGCTGAAAAGACCCTGCTCCCTCAATCTTATATTTTATGGCATCTCCCTCAATCTGACTATCATCCTTGTGACCCTGCGCTGAACTGATTCTCACTTAGCTATGAGTCTCTTATAGTGTCGAGCTTAGGTGTGGGCACACCAGAGTTGCATAAAGCAGTACTAATACCTCTCCCATTCTGGAAGCCATGCTTCTGGCTATACATCCAAGGATGACATTTGCTTTCTTAACCACCGCATCACACTGCTGCTCTTGACAAGTACCCTGAGATACCTTTCACAAGTGCTGCTCTCCAGCCACTTGTCCTCCATTCTTTACGTGTGACACCTATTCCTGTGTCCCAAGTGCAAAATCTTGTACTTAACCACATTGAACTCCATCCTGTTGTCCCCTGCTCACTTCCACTGTCTGTACAGATGCTTTGGGATCTGGAGTACCTGCTTAGCAGTTGTAGCCACTGCCTCTGCTTTAGTATCATCTGTGAATTTGGTCAGCAGACAGGTTACTCCCTCTTTCAGGTCATTGATAAAGAAGTTGAACAGAATCTGTTTCAGAACTGGAGCACTCCGTTTGTTACCAGATTCTATCCTGATGATTCCCTGCTGCTAGTCACCCTGTGCTTGCAGTCCATCAACCATGCCCAGCCCCAAAGCTCATCAATTTCTCAATCAGGATATCATGCTGCGCTTTGTCAAAGGTTCTGCTGAAATCCAGATAAACCACATTCACTGCATTCCCTCCATCTAGCCACAGACCTTGTCACAGAATTCCACAAGGTTTGTCTGTCAGGACCTATTTTTGTGGAAGCCATGCTGTGTGGCTACCCGATCCCCTTCCCCATCTCACATTTTTATTTTATTTATTGAAAGCTTTTATAGACCATCCATCTACTGGTGTCTCAGGATGCTTTGCAACAAGCAACAAATAAAATGTCAAATAAAGAGCTTTCCTTATTAATGAGCTTTTCCATTGACTTTCCCAGAATGGACATAAGGCCTCTAATTCCCCTTGTCTCCTCTGCTACCCTTTTTAAAGATTGGGACCACTGCCACTACCCTTCAATCCTCTGGTATTTCTCCTGATTTCCACAAGTCCTCAAAAACAAAGGCTAATGGATATGAGAGTACTCCTGCCAATTCCCAAAGTACCCTCAGGTGTAACCTGTCAGGATCAGACACTTTTGTAATGTCCCGGGTAGGGTGTTTCCCCCACTCTTGGCCCCCCTAATCATATTCCAGGATATACTGTGGGAGCAGTGAGAGGAGTGGGGTGAGGATGGTAGTTCCTGAAAAGTGACAAGTGGCACTTCTTGGCGTTCTTCAGAGGCTCCCTGTTTGTTCCTTCCCTTCTCTGGTAGAGGTACTATTTGGCTCTGTTGGACGAAAGGGCAGGCGAATGACCCGCTTCCTTCAAGGAACCTAAGGCAAGCTGAGTGGGTCCTCTTAAATTACTGGCACAGTAAAAGAGCTGCTACTGTGTTGGAGATGTAATTGACCCACTCTTTTAGCCAGGGAGTAAGGCATTGCAGACAGGACTGGAACTGAAGCCAGAAGGCTTTTTTTTCTTTGATCTGTCACTTGCAACCCTCTTAGTTACTGTGCTGTTGCAGTGGAGGACTGATTCTGATCATTGCCTCCCCCTTGTGTGTTGGTGCAATTGCATTGTTGGGAAGGAGAAAAGGTAGTGAAGGGAGGGGGACAAAATGGGGCCGGTGGGAGGGATCCCCTAGGCATTGCTACCTTCAGCATAAGTAAACCTGGCAGTTTCTTCCACCTGTCATGTTTCATTTCCTCAGGCCACAGATAGGTTGAGTGGGCAGCATGTAGCAGAGTGTTTCCCCCTATGCTCCTGCTGATACCTGGCATCAGCAGGGGTGGCAGTAGAAGACAGTGGCAACTGCTTGAAGTGCTGCAACTCTTTGTATGCTGCTCTTGCTGCGTGGCTGTTACAACTTTCTGGCTTGATCATAGCTTATTGTGTTACCATGCTCCAGTGATCTTATATGTTTTGCAAACCCAGTTGGTTTGTGGTGACTCTGCACTTTTGGTTCAGGTCCTGCCTGCTTCATGTCTGAGGTCCTCAATAAATATTTTATTTATTAATTAAAACATTTATATGCCGCCCCATCGCAACAAAACCTCAGGGCGGCTTACAACAAATATAAAATACAATGATAATTGGTTATTTATTTATTTATTTAAAACATTTCTGTGCCGTCCTTTGCATAGCCTCAGGACCGCTCACAACAAAATAAGTACCCATATAAAATACAATTAAAATTCAATAACAAACATTAAAACATTCAATCTAACCAATATATTCACATTTAAAAGAAGAGGAAAAGAAAAAGAGAAAGAAGATGTGACTGATTTAATTTCTTATTAAAATTATTAATTTAATTATTAAAATATTGTTCTAGTTAATGTGATTCTTTAGGGGAGAAGTTATACATCAGTTCATTTGTTATTGCAATGTACATTTTCTGTGTGTGGCATTGGATTTATTTATTTTTTATTTACTAACAAATTTATATGGATCTTGTTTTATGTTCAAAAATGGTATTTTAAAATTAATATTCAGAGCACCCCCTCAGCCTAATGATTTCAAGACACAGAAGAGACCTAAGTGGGAGGAAGCATTTTATGAGAAGCACTGAACTAAACAATTAGTTAGGGCTTTCAGATGAAATCTCACACATACTTTCTTCAGGGTATCCCTAACAACACAATTAGATTTGTTTCCAAATAAAAATGCATACATTTGCGTCAAAGCCAACACCTGAAATTGTTCTTGTAAACTGATTTTTATCTTTCAGCACAAGTGTGACATGCTCTCCATAGCTTAGTTTCATAGATACTGCCACATTTTGAAGCAACTATAGATTACAAACAGTCTTTTAAGACAGTCATGTATAAATTACATTACAATTGATAGGCCTGGCAATTATCAAGTCATGTGTAATAATTTACCAAGCTGTTCTTCTTTAAAATAGGCTTACTTTCTGGGACCAACTAGATGTGCTTGTGGCCTTGATGATATAGCTTGAAACCTTTCAGACACTCTGTAGATCTCAGTTTTATCTTCCTTTTCCAGAAAAGGCTGCTTGCCCTTGTCTTACTATGGTATGATATGATCTGGTCAAGTACTTGTTGAAATAAGCAAAACAATTTTTTAGAGGGAGCAAATCCTGGGAAGGAAAACTTGCACAGTGGCGTTAGATTTCATACTTATTCAAAAATAGAGATGGGTGAATTAATCTATTTTTCATCTGTGTCATTTTCACATGTGTATCACATAAGTCACTTCCATTCCATTTTTACATTAATGTTCAATCTGTAAAGTAAATCAATATAAAAATTAGCTTTTAAATATTTTCTCTCAGACATTTTCAATGAATTTGCTACTCCTTTGACTTGACAACTGCATTGGGATATCTGAAAATTGTGAGGGCTTGTAGAAAGCCCATACTTTAGGGCATACTTTAGTCAGAGAGATACAAATCAGGATTGTTTCCAGATGAGGCTTTGTTTGTGCCTTATGTGATTTATGGAGTTGTCTTAGAAGACCAGATATAGGGACTTTCTACATATATCCCACTTGTGTTTTCTCCCAGCTTTTTCTGTCTTTTTTTACTGTGGAAAATTCATTATGGAGAAGAAATATATAATCACTACAAAATGTATCCTAAGAACCCTCCCTCTGGAACTTCCCAGATCAGCTTGCATTGGAATGTGCAAAGAACAATTTCCTGAAGTATGTCTATTTTAGAACTGTTCTATCTTCCTTGCGTTTGCCTCCCTTGTCCTTCTGTGTTCTGTTGTGCTTACAGTCAAGTATATGCCCTAGCTTGACCTATATTGGATCATGGCAAGGAGTACTATATGCCACTAGTTGAAATGATTTGTGATTATTTTAATACCTGTGTGGTTTGTACCAGTGCTGGATCTTATATACACTTTTAGTTAGTCATTTAGAAAAATCTCTGTTTTCATATGTCTATCACAGTCCTGCAGAATATATTACAACTTCCCACCTGTAAGCAGCAATAGAAGTGCATAGGAAAGAGCAGTCAGTCAAACAAGCAAATCTTTCTCTCTGACAGATATGTACACTCTCTTATTTGATAGTGTTGATTATTGAGAGCAGATTTATATTGTTGTTTTTCCTTTCTCTAGGGCCCCTTCCAACTCATCTTGTGAGTAAGTGTTATGCTAACACTTCCTTTCCTCGCGTTGCTTAGTAGCCAACATTTCCTTCTGCATCAGGTAATCTTTACAGCCCTTCTAAGGTGTCTGTGATTCCTGAAAATGCTGCCTGCTTCTAGAAGAGCGTCATTATAGGGTTTGGTACTTAGTACAGAAAAAAGTGTGTGTGTTGCCATTTTCTTAGGGTCTTTTCCTGCTACCCATGTGACTGCTTGGTGCACACTTCCATTTGGTTTTCCCTGACCTCATTTGGAATATTGCATTGCTTTGGATAGCAATCCCGTGCCTAAGAAGAAACGAGGGATAGGGAGGGTGGGACAGAGCATGAGACTGAATGTGCATGTGAGAAGACTGAGAACGTGAGCGAATGCTGTTTTGATCCCCCTCTCCGCAATTGAATTGATTAAAAAAGAAAGAAAATAAATTAATGCACCGTCAAGACAGAGGTGGAGTTGTTTGGATTTGGGGAGGGGATGGATGGCAGACTGTCCAGACGTGATTCAAAGAGGTGAGTGGGGTCTCATGACTGCACTTTCTTCTCATAAAATATTAATGGGAACAAGAAGGTGTTGTGAGAGGTTTCCTACCTGCTGCCAAGCAGCTGAAGGGGAAAGAGAGAAAGAGATTCATTCAAAGACTGCAGGGAGCTGCTGCCGCCACCGCCACAACAGAACCTCTTAAAGCCGTTCAGCTGAAACAAGCCAGCAGGTGCCTTATGCACATAAATCGGTCTAATTTTGGTTTGTTTTTCTTGTCCTCTTGTCAGCCTTCTTGCTCCTCACAGCCCTTGTCGTCTTGCCCTCCTTGCCCGTCCTGTGTTTTTATGTTCTGCTATAGTTATGTTGAGGCATCTGCACTGGTTTAGCCTACGTTGGAACATGAAAGAGGGGAATTATGTGATAGTGCAGATTTGGCTGGTATGAATGCAGATTTTGAAATGTGGCATCTTGGAAGAGTCCTGTTTATAGAAATGAGGGTACAAGAACAAAATCAGCAGTAGTTACCTCTAAATTTTTCTGAAATACTGTCATGAGCACAGCATAGCACTGAGATTCTCAGGCAATCTTTCCTTTTTTTTCTTTTTCTTCTTTAGAAGCAAATTTTTATGCAGTCGATGTTGGATATTGTGTTTCAGACATGGGAAACCAACTAATGAGATTAATGAATGGGAGAAAAAATAGCTAGAGAAAATGTATTTGTTTGCTGATAAATTATGTGACAGGCTTGTAGTAAAGACTGTTCCTTTAGTATGGGAGGTTGCTTTAGGCAGAAAAGTAGCAGTTAACATTTCATTTTTAATATAGCATCTACAACAGAAGGTTGGAAAAGATGCCAGAGCAGTTGGCTAATTTGCTATATCAATGTGTTTGTCTAAAAACACTAAATGTGACACAGCCTTGTGTTTTCTTGCTGCTTGTGTTCAAATGTACCGAATTGAATTTGAACCTATATGCTCCTTAGGGTTCAAATGATTCTATGTAGACCCATTTATCTCACATTAATGCTTTTTCTGACATCCACTGTATGGTAGCAGAGAATCAGGGAGATGATGTGTGTGACTGACTGAGGATTCTGAGAGAAAGAACTGCATTACACTATGCAGAATTCCTCTTTGGTGGATGTAACTGTATTTGGAGGTGGAGTGCAGATTATTGGAAGTGTTTTCTAAATTAATTGAGACCTAATTAATGCTAAAGATTAGTCACATTAGGAGATTGGGACTTCTTGTTAGAATTGAATTGGGGAATGGGCAGGCTTAAACATTGAATGTGTCAGAAATCAATTATTGCAATGTGTTTGTGGAGTACATAGGTCACTAGGATCAGATGCATTTGACTACACACTGTTCAATTCTTTATGTGCATTCTAATTTTATAAACCTTCTTTCTACTTTGAAACTTTGGCTATCTCCCACTTAAGTAAACGCATCTTTGAAGACCAGAATCTTTCAATTTCTCATATAGAGGCATATATTTGTGAACATATCTCATTTACAGCAGGAACTGTGGAGTTCATGTTATCAGTACCAAAGATTTTTTTCCCCCCTAGATGGAATTATTGTTCCTTTTAATTCTGTGGAAACTAGAAGTAAAAAAAAAAATGTCAGAAACACTCCAACCAACAGTGCATTCTTAATGTTTAATTTCTATATGCTATGTGTTGTTGACAGGTTAAGAACATCAGAGATCATGGTTCTTTCTAAACCCTTTGCTTTCTCTTTCTCCAACTCTCTTAGCATTCCTGCCCAGCCCAGCAAGCATTGGTGGCAAATCCTGAATAATACAAATATACTGGCTCTAGCATGTGAAAGTGTGTGTTGAGTTTTGCACACACATGTTCACACAGAGAAGGTCGGATTGTGCTAGTGCCATGTCGTCTTTTGGAAAGCTTACAGAGTACTTCAGCCTAAGGAAGTCAAGGAATGAATTCCGATCAGATCGTCGGAGTAACAGGAGGAGTGGCAGCTACTGCTGTAGTATCACCGAATGCAGGTAGTGGGAAAAAATCTTCCTTTATGTATGTCAGCATGTGCATATGCCTGTTGATTGAAAGGGGGGATGTGTGTTTCTTTTCACTGTTTTCAATAAGGCTTTGTAAACAGTGGGATTGTGATACAGGAATTTTTGGTCTGTTTTACTGCATGGTACATCTAAGCAGTGAGGAGTTCATCCTTATCTGAAAGGGGTTTCTTGTTAAACCTGGGTAGATGCTTCTCCTTTTTGGTTTATTTGATGTCTTCTCATTTTGTAGAAAATATTAATACCTATTTTGCCATAGCATACTTCAGTCAAATTTTGGAGATGGAGAGGAGCAAAGGAAGATCTTAGTTAAGCTTGGCAGAGTCTGTATTACTGTAACTTTCTGTTCATCTCCATGTTTTGTGTGTAAAACTCAGTGATGTGTTCGTGTCCTTTACTCCAAGTCTCTTTACTTTCAAGTTGAAGTCATTGCAAGAAATGTTCTAGTCAAGTCTCAAGAGACAACTTTAACAAACAAAAAAAGGAGAAGGAGGTGGGGTGTGTGTAAGAGGTTGGAAAAGTTGTAATTCCCCCCCCCCCCCAGTGTTTCCATCTACACTTTTCTCAGTGATGCAATGAAGCCATGATTTAGTTAAACAAAGCTATGATGTTATTCAAATGTATTAAAATGTAATTTAGAAAAATGATTTTCTTGACATGATTGGCCTCCAGCTTGGCACTGTTATTCTCCCTGGAAATGTGCAGGAACAGAGCAGAGGCAGCAGGCAGGAGAAGTGCTGCTGCGCTTCCTGCTGAGGAGAGCAGAGTGCGCCAAAAAGAGCTGAAGCCTTCCCCCTGTACAGGTAGTCCCTGAGATACGGACAAGTTCCATTCCCAAGTACGTCCTTAAGTTGAACTGGTATGTAAGTCACATCACATGAGTAAGCCAAACATTTGTCTCAGTAAATGTATGTATTTTCCTTTTCCATTCATATAAAACACTTAAACACTTCCATATTCACTAAAACATCTTAAACACAATATATCATTGTAACAACAGCAGCAACAACAGCAACACATAATTTATCATGCAATAATACAATAATAATAACAACATAACTACAGGTACTGGTGAGAGAGTCTGCATGTATGTGTGTAAGTATATAGTATTGTAAAAATAGTTTTTAAAACAGTTTAGAACATTCTTTCAAATCAGTGCCTTATAGAGTTAAGCTAGCTCACTATCATTCTTGCATAGATTAAAACAAGATCATTAATCTTGTTATGATCAAACAATCATAACAATTATAAACAAGATCAAAATGAAGCATTTTGAGTGCTTTAAAGTACTTTGTTCTTTTTGCTTGTTCATTTTCTGAATGTTTCTCTAGCACCAGGTCCAACTCCATCATCATTAGTTAATGTTAGGCTTAATGTTACCTCATGGATTAGGAAGTTATGAATAAAAACAGGATTTTATGAATAAAAACCCTATATGAATAAAAACCCTAACTTTCAAACAACAGAGGGGTTGGGAGAAGTCACCTAGGCACCTCTTTTGCCACCTCTTCTGCTTCAACCTGGAGACATTACTTATGTTCTGAAACGCACTTGCTTGAATATGCTTGCCATGCCTACCTCTAGGGAATGTCTATCTCTACAAAAAGCTGTGAATATCTCTAGGGAACACTATGTGTCCACTGATGACGCATCACCAAACACTTCACATAGTTCCCTAGAAGTATTCACAGCATTTCGTTGGGGAAATTTGTGTAGGGTTTATGGCAGTCCACCCATTCATAAATATGTAACCCATCTTGTAATCCCTTCCACCTGGCACTGCCCCTTGTCCCTCCTTTCCATCACCTCCCTCATGCCAAAAAGTGACTCAGTCATAAAAACAACAGAAACCTTGAGTTGAATTGAGTCACTCACTTGTTGCTCCCACATCAAGTCTGAGTTGAATCACTGAAGCAGCTTGTGTCAGACTTGGGAATGAGTCGATCAACTCGAGTCCCCAACACTGGTAAAACTAGTATCAAGCCAAATGTTAGACTCCATTTATATGATTTTAAGCAACGTTATTAGTTAGCTAGTTATGCAAATCATAAGTAGTTTTAGCAGTGTATTTTAATATCTTTAAAATTCATGGCCATGTACACTTTTTCACAAGGAGGATTGGGGTGAATGAAGTCATAATGAGGGTGTCTTGGAGTTCATCTTGGTTGTAAGGCCTGTAATACAAGCTAAGAACATAAGAACCATGTCAGATCAGACAAATGGCCCATTTGGTCCAGCATTCTGTTCATATAGTGGCAAAACAACTGCCCACAGGATCTTACAAGCAGAATATGAGTGCAACAGCACTCTTTGCCCCAGTTCCCCAGCTACTGGTATACATAGACACACTGCCTCTGATTTTTTCTGGAGGTCGTTTATAGCCTTCAGGTCAAGTAGCCATTGATAGCTGCCTTCTCCACAAATTTGTTCATTCACCATTCATTCATTCATTCATTCATTCATAGTGTTTATATCCTGCCTTTCACTATGTCTCAGGGTAGTAATACAATAAAGTAAAGTAAGGTACAGCATCAAGATATTACAATAAATAAAGCCTAATCTTAAAACAATATCAGCAGTTAAAATAATAGGAAAATAAAAAGGGTTTGACACCTCTCTGGGGAGCATGTTCCATAGCTGGGGCGCCACTGCAAAGAAGGACCTTCAGTGGGCAGCCACTCTTCTGATCTCCTTCAAAGAGGGCTCTCAAGGAAGGACATCCGATCCGGATTGTAGGGGGCAGGAGGGGGTATGTGTGGAAGGAGGCGCTACTTCAAATATTCAGGTCCTAAGCTGTTTAGGGCTTGGTAAGTCATTACCAGCACCTTATATTGGGCCTGGACTTCAATTGGAAGCCAATGCAGATGGTACAGGACCAGCCTTATGTGTGTGTATCTGTAGTCCCTGTTAGCAACCTGGCTGTTCTATTCTGAACCGGTTGAAGTATCTGGACTGTCTTCAAGGCAGCCCCAGGTAGAGTGCATTACAGTAGTCCAATTGGGAGGTTACCAGAGCGTGGGTCACCATTGCTAGGCTCTGCTCATCCAAGTAAAGGTGTAGTTGATGGATCAGCCAAAACTGAAGGGAAGTGCTCCTTGCTACAGTAGTCACCTGGAGCTCCAGGGATAATTCTGGGTTGGGGAGCACTCCCAAATTACACACCCTGTCCATTAGGGGGAGTGCAGTCTTATCCAGAACAGGGCATAGATCACTTACCCAGAGAGTTGAACAACCTACCAACAGGACCTCTGTCTTATATGGATTAAGTCTCAATTTATTGACCCTCATCTGGCTTATCACTTCAGCCAGACACTGGTTAAGGACAGCCACTGCCTCACCTGGATTAGATGTGAAAGAGAGGTTGAGCTGGGTGTCATCAGCATTCTGAAGACTCCTCAGCCCAAACCCCTGGATGACCTCTCACAGCGGTTTCATGTAGATGTTAAACTGCATGGTGGATAAAATAGAGCCCTGTGGAACTCCATGGCATAGCTGCCATGGCACAGAGCCATAATCCCTCAGCACCACCTTCTGGAATCAGCCTGCCAAGTAGGAGTGGAGCCACTGCAAAGCGGTGCCTCCAGTCTCCAACTCAGCCAGCCTATCCAGAAGGATACCATGACCAATGGTATTGAAAGCCACTGAAAGGTCCAGGAGAACCTACCGGGACGCATCCCCTTTGTCCCTCTCCCTACACAGGTCAGCATACAGTGCAACCAAGGCAGTTTCAGTCCCATTTTCAGTCTAAATCCATACTGAAATGGGTCTAGATGGTCAGTTTCCTCCAAGAGAGCTTGGAATTGTCTGGCTACAACCTGCTTGCGCACCTTGCCCAAGGACAGGATGTTAGCCACCAGTTGGCAGCGCTCTCTGTGTCCAAGTTTGCCCTCTTCAAGGTGGTTTTGATCACCACCTCCTTCAGGGATGCATTGACTACTTCCTGGACCCTGGTAGACATCCTGTTCTTGTCTCTGATGAACAGCCATGAAGGGCAAGGGTCGAGTGGAACAAGGGGGTGGGTCGGACTAGTCCAAGCACCTTGTCCACATCCTCAGGCTGCAATAATTGAAACCTATTCAACAAGGCAAGGGTGGACCAGACGACACTCTGGATGCCTCCCATTTCAGGACCATATTAACTGTGGAGTGCAACTTGTGGCAAATCTGAGCAATTTTTTTTATTTTTTATTTTATTTTATTTAGGAAGCTTCTATGCTGCCTCATTCGCCAAAGCCTCAGGGCGGCTCACAACAATAAATAAATAATCATAATATAAAAACAATATAATTTGAGACGACCTGGCCAGAGATAAAAATAAATAAATAATATTAACAATTAAAATGACGTTTAAATAAAAAGGTCTTCTCCTGGCGCCGAAAAACAAATAACGACAGTGCCAGGCAGACCTCTCTGGGGAGCACATTCCATAGATTGGGCGCCACCGCAGAGAAAGCCCTCCTCCGAGTACTTATCCTCCTAATATCCTTCATGGAGGGTTCCCGGAGAAGGGCCTCTCCCGCTGATCTCAAGGGGCAGGCGGGCATATATGGACGTAAGTGCTCCTTCAGGTAACCAGGACCCAAGCCGTTAAGGCAGATCAACCAGGGTGTTGACACGAGTACCAGTCTTATCAACTAGAGACTCCCACAGAGCTTGCAGGAATCTATTGTGATCCATAAGACTTCAAGGATGGACCAATTTAATCAGGTCTGCACCCTTGTGGAGGGAGAAACTGGCCCCAAGTTTAAAGCCCAGGAGGAAATGATCTGACCATGACAAAGGTGTTAGTGTCATAGCCCTCACTTCCAGATTACCATCTTCCTGTTCAGTTGAAAAGACCAGGTCCAGAGTGTGCCCTCTTTCATATGTTGGACCAGTGACATGTTGAGACAGCCACATGGTTGTCATGGTGGTCATGAAGTCCTGAACTCATCTGGACAGAATAGACTCAGCATAGAAATTGAAGTCCCCCAGAACCAACATCCCTGGAGGTCTCCAACAACCGGTCCAAGATGATCTCCGTCAACTCAGGCAGGGAGTCTGCTGGGCAGAAGGGTGCACAGTACACCAGCAGAATTCCTAATCTGTCTCGATCACCCAACACCAGGTGTAAATACTCAAGATCTGTCCTCTAGTGGACAGGAAACCCCAAGAGGGAGATTGTATCTCTGTAAACTGGGGCCAAACTCCTTCCCCTTCCCTTTATGCGAGGTTGGTGCTGAGCCAGATACTCAGGTGGGCAGAGCTGGGTAAGCCCTACACCTCCTGCTTCACCCAACCAGGTTGGCCCCCTCATCCAGGATTAAATCCTGGTTGAGGGATGTTTTAGTTTAGACCAACCTGGCATTCAGCAACAGCCCCACCAAGCCAGAGGGCCAACTGATACCACTACCTGGTATTGTCTGGGTGGAGGAAAAGCCAAAAGAGGGGACAGATACTAACCATCTGCCCCCCCCCTTCTTCTTCTGCAATGACTTGTTAAACTCTCACCACTGTATCTTCCCCTGCTCATAAACACCCCTATGGGGGTGCCCCTCTGTTCCTCAGGATCTCCCATACACCTAAAATCTAATATAAATATATAACATATAAATACAAAAGATGCTGTACAAAACAAAATAAAATAGAGCCTTAAAACAGCAGCTCTCAGCCCTACTAACAACAGAGACCACCTAAAAACAGTGCATTCCTGTATTACTCATCCTCTCCGTTGCCGAGAGGCAGAATCTCTGGCCTATCCCAAACCTGACTGGCCCTGAACGGCCCCAAAGCTTTCCAAATCTGTGGCCATCACTACATATCATTGAAGTGAATTTCACAGTTTATGTGCTTTATGAAGAAGACCTTCCTTTTATCTGTCCAGAATCTCCCACCAACCAACTTCCTGGGGTTTTGGTATTATGGGAGAGGGGGAAAACCTTCTCCACACCATGCACAATTCTGTAGAACTCTTATCATGCCTCCCTTTACTTGCTTTTTCTAAGCTAAACAAGCTCAGCTGTTGTGATCTATCTTTCTTAGGGGACTCTTGATTATTTTATTTGTCCTTTCAGTACTTTCTAATGCTACAATATCCTGTTTTAGGTGCAATGGTTAGATTTGTACACATTATTCTAAGTGTAGCTGCACTGGGGATTTATATAAGGGCAGTATGATCTTCCCCTTCATGGATCACTGCCTTGCTGGGGCGAGGGGGCTTCTGTAGTGCAATTAAGCTATGAGCTATGCCGTGCAGGGCCACCCAAGACAGTCAGGTCATAGCAGAGAGCTCTGACAAAAGGTGATTCACTGGAGAGGTAAATTGCAACTCACTCCAGTATCTTTGCCATGAAAATCCCATGGAGAGTATCAACAGGCAGAGAGATATGATGCCGGAAGATGAGCCCTTCAGGTCAGAAGGTGCCCAATGTGCTACTGGGGAAGAGCAGAAGGCTAGTACTAGTAGTGCCAGAAAGAATGAAGCAACTGGGTCAAAGCCGAAAGGACAATCAGTTGTGGATGTATCTAGTGGTGAAAAGTAAGTTTGATGCTGTAAAGAACAATACAACATAGGAACCTGGAATGTAAGATCTATGAATTGAGGTAAGCTGGATGTGGTCAAACATGACAAGACTGAACATCGACATCTTGGGAATCAGCGAACTAAAATGGACAGGAATGGATGAATTTAATTCAGATGACCATCAGGTATACTAATGCAGGCAAGAATCCCTCAGAAGAAATAGAGTAGCCTTCATAGTCAATAAAAGAGTAGGAAAAGCAGTACTGGGATACAACCTCCAAAATGACCAAATGATCTCAGTTCGAATTCTATGAAGGCCTACAACATCTTCTGGAAATAATACCAAAAAATGATGTCCTTATCATCATGGGGGATTGGAATGCTAAAGTAGGAAGCCAAAAGATAACTGGAATAACAGGCAAGTTTGACCTTGGAGTGTAAAATGAAGTAGGGCACAGGTTGGCAGAATTTTGTCAAGAGAATATGATGGTCATAGCAAACACTCTTTTCCAACAACCCAAGAGACGACTCTATACATGGACATCACCAGATGGACAGCACAGAAATCAGATTATGTGCTCTGCAGCCAGAGTTGGAGAAGCTGTTTTACTAGTCAGTAAAAACTAGACCAGGAGCTGACTGTGACTCAGATCATGAGCTTCTTGTTGCAAAATTTAGGCTTAAATTGAAGAAAGTAGGGAAAAGCACTAGCCCACTCAGGTATGACCTAAATCATATTCCTGATGAATATACAGTAGAGGTGACAAATAGATTTAAGGAATTAGATCTGATAGACAGAGTGCCTGAAGAACTAAGGACGGAGGTTCGCAACATTGTACAAGAGGTAGCAATTAAAACCATCCCAAAGAAAAAGAAATGCAAGAAAGCAAAATGGCTGTCTGAGGAAGCTTTACAAATAGCTGAGGAAAGAAGGGAAGCGAAAGGCAAGGGAGAAAGGAAAAGATACACCCAATTGAATGCAGAATTCCAGAGAATAGCTAGAAGAGATAAGATGCCTTCTTAAATGAACAGTGCAAAGAAATAGAAGAAAACAATAGAATAGGGAGGAGCAGAGATCTCTTCAAGAAAATTGGAGATATGAAGGGAACGTTTCATGCAAAAATGGGCATGATAAAGGACCAAAATGGCAGGGACCTAAGAGACAGAAGAGATTAAGAAGAGGTAGCAAGATTGTACAGAAGAACCATACAGGAAAGATCTTAATGTCCCTGATAACCATGATGGGGTGGTCGCTGACCTCGAGCCAGACTTCTTGGAATGTAAAGTGAAATGGGCCTTAGGAAGTCTGAGCAACAACAAAGCTAATGGAGGTGACAGTATTCCAGGTGAGCTATTCAAAACCCTAAAAGATGATGCAGTAAAAGTGCTACACTCAATATGCCAGCAAATTTGGAAAACTCAACAGTGTCCACAGGATTGGGAAAGATCAGTTTACATTCCCATTCCAAAGAAGGGCAATGCCAAAGAATGTTCGAACTACAGCACCATTGCACTCATTTCAAATGGTAGCAAAGTTATGCTCAAAATCCTACAAGTTAGATTCCAGCAGTATTTATTTATTTATTTAGAATTTTTGTATGCCGTCCCATCGTTTATAGCCTCGGGACGGCTCACATAAAATAAACAAACATAATACATAGTAAAGTAATACAATTAAAAACCCAGAATCACCCTGGCTGCAAAATTAAAACCTATAGATATTATTTAAAAGTTGTTAAAATATTGTTTAAATAAAAAGGTCTTGTCGTGGTGCCGAAAAACAAATAATGACAGCGCCAGGCGGACCTCTCTGGGGAGCGCATTCCATAGATGGGGTGCCACCGCAGAGAAAGCCCTCCTTCTGGTACTTTGCCTCCTGATGTCTCTCCCGGAGGGCTCCCGGAGGAGGGCCTCTGCTGCTGATCTCAAGGGGCGGGAGGACAATTATGGAAGCAGGAGTTCCTTTAGGTATCCAGGTCCCAAGCCGTTAAGGGCTTTATTGGTGAGTACCAGTACCTTGAATTGAGCCTGGACTTCGATGGGAAGGCAGTGAAGCTGGTAGAGGACTGGGGTTATGTGAGAATAATGCCCAGTTCCCGTCAGCAACCTGGCTGCTCTGTTTTGCACCATCTGAAGTATCTGGACTGTCTTCAAGGGCAACCCCACAAAGAGCACGTTACAGAAATCCAACCGGGAAGTAACTAATGCATGTGTCACTGTTGCTAGGCAATCGTCGTCCAGTATGTGGACCAAGAACTACCAGAAGTACAGGCAGGGTTTCGAAGAGGCAGAGGAACTAGAGATCAAATTGCCAACATATGCTGGATCATGGAGTAAGCTAGGGAGTTCCTGGAAAACATCTACTTCTGCTTCATTGACTATGCTAAAGCCTTTGATTGTGTGGATCACAACAAATTGTGGCAAGTTCTTAAAGAGATGGGAGTACCTGACCATCTCATTTGTCTGTTGAGAATCCTGTATGTGGGTCAAGAAGCAACAGAGAGAACTGGACTTGGAACTACTGATTGGTTCCAAATTGGGAAAGGAGTGCGGCAAGGGTATAAGAGGTGTGACACAAAAAACCCCAGATTAGTAATTAAATATTTTATTGATGAATTACAGCATTCTGAACATTGTCACTTTCTATATACTCCCCCTCCTGATCTCTACACTGCTCCATACATATTTCCCATTGATTGAAACAGTGCTGGAAGTCTTCTATGTGAGGCTCTTCAACAGGCTTGCTGTTTTTGTCATCACTTCATTCATTGTGAATTCTCTTCAGGTCACTTTTGATTTTTGGGAACAAGTAAAAATCACAGGGAGCTAAATCGGGTGAATAAGGAGGCTGATTGAGGACAGGAATGTTTTTTGTACTCAAAAACTGCTTTACTGGAAAAGCATTGTGTGCAAGAGTACGATGTTGATTCACTGTTCGATTTCCCCCCTCTCCCCAAATTATCGTGGCAACAAGTGTAGCAAGTGTAGTTTGAATACTGACTGGGCTCTCCATAGGATATACCTAGTCCATCGGCAGTTTGAGAGGGCATGTAGGAGTTGATATAGTTCAATGATGTGCATCTAGCAGACCTCCAGATGATTTTCCAGGAAAGCCCTAAGCGCAATCCAGCTATTTCTGTGTCTCACCTTGTATATTGTCACCCTGCCTATTTAACTTATATGCAGAGCACATCATGTGAAAGGCAGGGCTAGATAAATCACAGATCAGAGTTCAGATTGCTGGGAGAAATATCAACAACCTCAGATACGCAGATGATATCTCTAATGGCAGAAAGTGACAAGGAACTAAAGAGCCTCTTGATGTGGGTGATAGAGGAGAGTGCAAAAGTTGGCTTGAAACTCAATATTAAGAAAACTAAGATAATGACATCTGGTCCTATCACTTTCTGGCAAATAGATGGGAAGAAATGGAGGTAGTGACAGATTTTATTTTCCTGGACTCCAAGATCACCACAGACAGTGACTGCAGCCAAGAAATTAAAAGATACTTGGTCCTTGGGAGAAAAGCTATGGCAAATCTAGACAGCATACTAAAAAGCAGAGACATCACCCTACTGACAGAAGTGCATATACTCAAGGCTTTGGTTTTCCCAGTTGCAATGTATGGCTGTGAAAGTTGGCCCATAAGGAAGGCTAAACGCCAAAGAATTGAGTCCTTTGAATTGTGGTGCTGGAGAAGACTCCTGTGAGTCCCTTAGACTGCAAGGCGATCAAACTGGTCAGTCCTAGAGGAGATCAACCCTGACTGCTCTTTAGAAGGCCAGATACTGAAGATGGAACTCAAATACTTTGGCTACCTAATGAGAAGGAAGGACTCCCTGGAGAAGGGCCTAATGCTGGGAACAATACATGGCAAAAGAAGGAGGGGATGGCAGAGGATGAGGTGGCAAGATGGAGTCACTGAAGCTGTCAGTGTGAGCATAGGTGGACTCCGGGGATGGTGGAGGACAGGAGATCCTGGAGGAATGTTGTCGATGGGGTTGTGATGAGTCAGGCACAACTTTACAACTAACATACATACATATGTACATAGTATGATCTTGGCAAATTTATTTTCAGTTCCTTTCTAAGTTGATATTCTTAGCCAATACTAAATACAGCCCATACTCTGCCACGAGTGTCAGAACCACTGCCCAGAAAACATCAAGGAGAAAGTCTTATGTAGCCAAATGGCAGGCTGTCACCACTTTGTGTGGCATGTGGCCCTTGACTCATGGGACATCCTGATTGAGCACATCCTCTGATTCCTATACACTGAGTTTCAAAAAGGGGCTAAACCATTCTTTTTCTACTCAGAGAGCAGCAGCCAGGGTCACAAACACCATCTCTCCAGCCTACAAGATCTACAACTCTTAGCACACTCCACACAAGTAGTGGAATGTCCACAGCTCTCCTTGTGGGAGTACCCTTGCAGAACCTTCATGGAGCAGCTACATGTTTCACACCCTGAACATGCATCAAGCACTACAGCAGCCTTCCCAACCTGGTGGCCTTCAGAGGCATTTCGACCACAACTCCAAGAATTCCCATCCAGCAGGGCCATTGACTGGGAATACTGGGTGTCGCAGTACAAATGTGTCTGAAAGGCACAAGGTTGGGGAAGTCTGTGCTACAAGCCTCCTCTCCGCAGTCCTCCAGTGGCAACATCATCCCTCTGTCCTCTTCAGGGTAAGCTTGCTAGTCATTCATGTGTGTGATGTACAGAGACCACAAAGAAGAAAGTCAGATAGTTTATCTGTAACTGTGGTTCTTTGAGTGGCCATCTGTGTATTCACAGAACCTGCCTAGTAACACCATTTGGTGTCAAAGCAAACAGAACAGGGGCATAGGAATTGGACTGGGGTGGTACAAAGCTACTTCCTCAGTCCTGGGACCTGTAGATGGACTCAGTGGAACTAAGGGAATGGGCGGGAGTGCCTCCCACTAATACAGGGAACAGGAAGAGGAGTTCCTTGCCAAACACTTACCTGTAGAATCATCCTGACAACAGGCTCCACACAGGTGTAATGCTCATTTGTGTGAATGTACAGATAACCAATTGAGGAATGACAGTTAAAGACTTTGCTAGAATAGAAGTAATTGGTGTTCTTCCTTTGAAATCATAGAAATGTTGATTTGAATCTGTCCCTAACATTAGTTGGAACTCAAAGTTCCCTCATACTTGAGAAAAAATGTAAAGAGAAATATGGTAGCCCTCTGTACAGGCAGAAACTGATATTTAATTTTAGATGATAGACTAGCTACAGAATCAGTAAAAACTAAATTGGTCAGAGACCACATTTTTCTTACTTAGATAAAGCATTACTTGTTAGAAGAATCTTCTAGCAACCAAAAAATTCTCCTTTTGGATGACTACAGTTGGTGTTCTACAAAGTAGGAGGAAATTTTAGTAATTGCTGGCTTTTGTGTTTCTGGAGAGAAAGAGGACATTGATTCTTCCATTTCAAGATGGAAGATGTGATCTTTTGCACTAGGCACAATTCAACCTAATCTGTAAAGAGTTTCCTGACAAATAAGTATCTTAACACAGTAATGTACTGTATAGACATCAGTGTTCCTGCTACCAGTAATGGTTCAATCTCTATCCTTGCTTTTCCTTTCTTTTCATTTTGTTATGTTTAACATTTACATTGATATTAGAGTGCTAAGATACTCAAAACATACCTCCATTGTTGTGATTTTTCACAGGTCTTAAACAACATATGACATTACTGTTGCTGCCTGGGTTTAGATTTTTTTCAGCCTCTTTTGTCCACTAAATAGTTTCTCTTTTTTATAAATTAATCTTGGCATGAAATACCACAGTTGATTTAAAAGTCAAAGTAGCACTTCTCAGCAAGACAAATTGTTCATAAGCACTTTCTTTTCTGCCTGACTGTATTTCACTTCTGAGGTCAATGAAATTCAGAGCTGAAAGTGGGAATTATCTGGGAAAATAGAAAGACAAGGATTATTGGACAGTTTGTACATTGTGTTGTACATAGTGTATTTTTTCTTCTCATGGACATATTCATGATAGTTGTGATTTTCACTTTTTGTATGTGTAGGAATACTGAGAATCCGCAATAGACTATAGAGAGCATGGCAACTATTGTTGTAGCTTACATCAAAAAATTGAAATTAGAATGCTACTCTTACAATTACAAATCTGACTGTAGACATTTTAGCACAATATTTAGCTATACTGTTGGTTTTTGGATTTAATTGGTAACCCAAGAGAGAGAAATGGAAGCCATGTATCGCTTACAGAGGATATTGTAGTACTAGAACACAGCATAGTTTGCAAACTGCTAGATTATGTTAATTTATTTGGGTTTACAGTATAAGGAAAGAGTTGCAGTAGTTTCTTTAATTTTTTTTCTTTCCTTTTCATCTTCAGAGAAGCCTTTTAATATGTGTTGTTAATTGTAGCAGGAAGTGAAGCTTTTTCACACTAGAAGATGGCTGCAGAAAGATTGTTGCCTTTTAACACAGTGCTTTAAAAAAACCTCAATTTACTTATTATGGAATACTAATCAAAACATAGTGTGGTGCAGCCAGCTTTAAATCCAGAAAGCAGGTTGCCTTCCATATGCTTTCATAGGAATATAGGAAGATACTTAATACTCAGTCACACCATTGCTCTATTTAGCCCAGTATTGATTCCATTAATGAAGCCACAGCCTTGAGTTTACAAGAGCTAAGTAGGGCTGTCAAGGACCCAGCATTTTGGAGGGCATTCATTTATAGGGTTATTGCAAGTCAGTGAAGACTCGGTGGCAGGCAAAAACAACAACAAATTGTTGACACCAACTGGCAGTGGCTATCCAGGGTTCCAGGTAGGAACTTTTCTCACTCTAACTAGAGAGGGGTTGAACCTGAGACACTTGGCCTGCACAGGTAGTGTTCTACACCGGAGCTGTGGTTCTTTCTCTAAGGATGCTCAGGGAAATGAAAGGGCATTTGTCTTTAATGGCCTTTTACAAGTTTCTCCTATTTTTTCCTACTGTAAGAATTTATTCCCACAGAAGCAGTTAGTGACATTCTTCTGTCCAGGCAGTTTCTCTCTGCATTCTGAAATACCGGAGTATTGTTTATTGGCGTGCTTTATTGTTCATCGTTCCAGAGCAGTTTCTTTTCTTTTTTTGGTCTGTCACTAGTGTTGTTGTTACAATTCCAGGCACACAATTACCAAGAGATATGAAGCTTTGTACTACTTAACATACTTTCCCAACCAATTATATAGGGTGTTAAATTATTATACCTGTGCTTATGCATTATTTTTTGGGATTATGTGGTTCAAATGAGAATTAATTCATATATTTCTCAGGCATTCATGCACTGAATATTCTTCGTGGAACCTATAAAATATAAATTGCCCTTTGACAGGCCACCAAAATAACACATTCTATTTTAGCGATAGAGTGATGGTGTCAAGGGAGGAGATGACATTTTGCTTTGGTTACTTGATTGAGCAGCTTAGGCTTTGCATATTAAGCCACAAGAAGATTTAACTCTGCTCTTTGAGGCATTTCTTCTTGTGTAGTTGTTTCTTGTTTTATTCAGCACTGCATTTCAATTTTGAAGGAAGAAAGTGTAATATGGGATGAAGATTATATAATTGGTATGCATCTGCTATTTCAATTATACCTAAGCTGATACCTCTAGATAGTCACAAGTTTCTGGGGTGTAGAAAGCACAAATAGGGCAAAGGGGGAGTGTCATTATCGGAGTGATTCTGGAAGCATTAAGGCCAGAGTTTGCTCCTGTTATTGCTTTTGCCACACTGCTGTAAGTATATTCCCCATCCTGATGTAAATAAAGAAGGACTTCTTTGGAGCATGTGTTTCCAGCAGTAATTATATCCAGGGTTGTAGGGATTGTCTTTAAGGGAAAGAAGTGTAATGAAGGGAAGGGGGCAGAGTTCTTTTCTTTCCCAAAACACAAGCTAATCTACTCATGAAATTCCATGGTCCTTTCACTATTATCCTTCCATTAATAGAACGTATGTGTAGGGATTCCCTGAGAGTATGTGTGCAATTACAAACCATGTAATATGCCTGTGCATGGCACTTTGTGATGGCTTGTATAGAACTAAGGTTGGAGCACACACTATTTTGCTAATATGTACACATCCTACAAAGTTGTTTAATTCAACATTGAGGGCCAAAATAAATGTGAAGTTAAGCATATTACTGACTCTTGAGTGTTTAGTAAGCTTGTGCTTACTAAATGACAGCCATGAAACTGGATCCTAGATTAGGTCCCCTGGGATAAATATCCATGAGGGGATTGGTAGCTGTTCTGCAGATATGGGATTGCATAATCTCTTTCCCCACCTCAGATATGGCTCTAGTACAAATCTGTCCTTTTTCTCTGTCTTCCTTCTCCTGCTGCTCTTTAGTAACCAAACCTAAGCACGTGCTTATTCATGTCTAGTTTGACCTTAAGAAAGAATATATCAATTATCTATCTTTCTGACAACAAATGGCAACTTCTGTGCTATGTTAATTGCATACAAGTACTAGAGAACAATGTTAAACTTTATCTGCCTATAAAATATTGCTCATTTAAACCCTCTGGGTGAGATAGTTAATCCAAGTAATTTTAAAAATACTGATTTTATATATCAAGTATATATTTAGTTTTGAAGAAAGGCCAACATAGTCAGATCTTGGTTGACATAAGATTTAAATGAATGGCATGTACTGTAACTGGGAGGCATGAATGGAATGTATTGTAACTGTATTGCAGGCTGGGAGAGAGTGCTGAGTGGCCAGGGGACTGGTGAAGGCAAGCTAGGAGCTGGGCAGAGGAGCAGAGGGCCAGGAGCAGCAGAGAGAAAGGGGGCGGGGCCAGAGGGGCCAGGAGGAAGCAGACAGGTGGGGCCACCGGCCTGAGGGACTGATAAGGCCACACTCAGCTGTTGGTGGTGCCAATGGACGTGGTGCCAATGGTGCTGTGTTAAGGGCGACGTGACAAGGGTGTCATCCCTTGTCTGAGTCCCTTAGCTGTGGCCCAGGCTGCCTTCCCAGGAGACTGAGGGTTTGTTTGTTTGTTTATTGTTTTTTAATTGCTTTGTTTTTCTTTGTTTTTTGTTTTGTTTTGCTTTGCTTCACTTTGTGCTGTTCTGTGCTTCTGTTCTGCCCTTCTGTTCTGAAGGGCAAACTGCGACATGTTTGCCCTTCACCCCCAGGAGAGTCAGGGTTACACTTGCCCTCGGTGTAAGCTGGTGGTCCTGCTAGAGGAGGAGTTGAGGTGCCTGAGGGCCGAGAGCGCTCTCCAGGCCCCCCAGGAGCGGCCCCCCTCTGGATAGAGGGAGAGGCCACAGCAGGAGCAGCCGGGGAGCCATGGAGGTATGTCACCCACAGGAGAAGGAGGCCAGCATGGCCTCCTCCTTCTCCTGGCACCAATCTGGAGCTGGGAAGCAGGTTCTCTCCACTCAGGGAGGCTGGGGCTGATGAGGCCTCGGGGGACCTGCAGGACCCCCAGCCTGGGACCACAAGCGGCAAGGGGGCCGCTGCAGGAGAGGTGAGGGCCAGGGCATGGCCACCCACCAGCACCGGGAAGGTACGGCAGCGGGTGATTGTTGTTGGGGACTACCTGCTGAGGGGCACTGAGGTGACAGTGTGCCACCCCAACCTAGAGACAAAGGAGGTTTGCTGCCTGCCGGGCGCACGTATCTGGCATGTGAAGGACAGAGTGGAGCGTCTTCTTAGCTCTGGGGGTCACCAGCCGCTCCTGGTGATCCATGTGGGCACAAACGACGTGGCCAGGCAGGGTGTGGCCGGGATTACCAGGGACTTCAAGGCCTTGGGGAAGAAACTCAGGGAGCTAAAAGCCCAAGTGGCCTTCTCGTCGATCTTACTGGTCCGGGGATTTGGGCCAGGAAGGGACAGGGGGGCCTCTGAGGCGAACTACTGGCTTAGGGTGTGGTGCCAGAAGGAATGCTTCGGGTTCCTTGACCACGGCACTTGGTTTCTTGCCAATGGACTTCTGGCAAGGGACGGGTTAAACCTCACGAGGATGGGGAAAAGGTCCTTTGGAGATGCTCTAGCGAGCTTCATCCAGAAGACTTTAAACTGAGCCGGGGGTGGGTGAGTTCAGGCCCCCCAGAAACATGTCTGCACTGGACAAGTGTGGGGAGAGGATCAGAGCTCTGGGAGCAGGGTTTTAGAGGTACTGCAGGGACTGACAGGACTCCTACAGAGAGGGGCCAGGTATCAGGGAGGATGGGAGGAAGGAGGAGACTGGGGACTCCAAGGAAAGGAAGTGGTGGAAAGGAGTTGAGGTGCACGTACACCAATGCTAGGAGCATGGGTAGTAAGCAGGAAGAGCTTGAAGCTCTCCTGGGAATAGGAGGGTATGACCTGGTGGGAATCACAGAAACTTGGTGGGATGAAAGGCAAGTCTGGAATGTGAACATAGAGGGGTATCACCTTTTTAGAAAGGACAGGAAGGGAAAGAGGGGTGGGGGGCGTGGCATTATACGTCAGGGAAGGGATAGGATGCAGTGAGATAGAATGCAGCACAGATGGGGATTCGGTAGAGGCAGTCTGGGTGAAACTTAGGGGTTTTGACAGGGAAAGAGACCTGACAGTGGGGGTATGTTATCGCCCTCCAGGTCAACTTGAGACCCTGGATGATGTCCTGACAGACCAGATTCCAAGGATATCTTGGAGGAGAGACACAGTAATTATGGGAGATTTCAATCTTCCGGATATTACTTGGGAGACTCACTCGGTGGTGACAGCCAGGTCACGTCACTTCCTAGAAGCTATAGAGGGAGGGTTTTTAACACAGAGGGTCCGAGAGGCGACGAGGGCAGAGAGAACCTGCTTCCCAGCTCCAGATTGGTGCCAGGAGAAGGAGGAGGCTGTGTTGGCCTCCTCCTCCTGTGGGTGACATGCCTCCATGTCTTCGTGATTGCTCCTCCTGTGGCCTCTCCCTCAACCCTCTGTCCAGAGGGGGGCTGCTCCCGGAGCAAAGTAACAACTCAGAGTATTGTGGTGTGAGGCAAAGACTCAGAGTTCTTTCTCCTACTTCAATAGGGGGCTGCTCCCGGAGCAAAGTAACAACTCAGAGTATTGTGGTGTGAGGCAAAGACTCAGAGTTCTTTCTCCTACTTCAATAGCTCCAATTGCTATTACTCTTCCCTAATGCTTCTTGTAAAAGAAGCTATTGGGAATTTCCAATCATGAACTCAGATGTTATGCACTGTTTGACCCTATAGTTTATATTGTGAGAATTTGTCTCTGGGTAACAGTCTGACTTGCTGCAATAATAATTTATATTTACTAACAATTGAAACAATTAAATATAAACCATGATTCTTGGAATTGCATCACTCATGGAAGAAATGACCACACAAGAATGGTACAATTTGAAGCTAGTCCAAGTAATTTGAGGATCATGTGTGGTAATACACAGAAGAGCTGTACTTCAGATCTTACTTATAAAAGTCAACAATTGTATTCATCAAAATAAAATACATTTTAGCATAACTTACTCAAAATAAATCTTTAAGATTGGGTAGATTCATTTAAGAAAGAGCTAACTTTTGGATATCAGTTACTGGTAAAACTACCGTATTTTTCGCTCTATAAGACGCACTTTTCCCCCCCTCAAAAGTAAGGGGAAATGTCTGTGCGTCTTATAGAGCGAATGTGCCTGACACCCGGGACGCTACCCGCCCGCCGGCACCACCAGGCCGGCATGTGCTCGGCGTGCCCTGCTCCACCTCGCACTCCGGGAACTGATCACCCCCACTGGGAAGCTCCGTGCCGCCGTCGCCCCACTGCCCCGCGCCATTGCTCTGCGCCGCCACGCACCGCGCCGTCCCATGCCACCGCCGCTGTGCACCGTCGCTCTGCGCCACCGCCGCTCGAGCACTGTCATCCCGCGCCGATCCGCCACCCCCCCCACACGCCACTGCCGCGGCAGGCACAGATGACGCTTTAGAAGCACAATCCTTCTAAAGCCTCCGCAGCCCGCACTGTCATCCGGCATTGCCATCCCGCGCCGATCCACCCCCCCCCCCACGCCACTGCCGCAGCAGGCACAGATGACGCTTTAGAAGCACAATCCTTCTAAAGCCTCTGCCGCCCGCCCGCACTGTCATCCCCATCCCGCACCGATCCGCCGCCACCCCCCCACGCCACTGCCGCGGCAGGCACAGATGAACTTTAGAAGCACAATCCTTCTAAAGCCTCCGCTGCCCGCATTGTCATCCCGCATTGCCATCCCGCGCCGATCCAACCCCCCCCACGCCACTGCACAGATGCACAATCCTTTTATTAAAATTTAACAGGTTAAGAAACAGTATACATTGAAGCAGCGTTCTCTTTGAGATGTGAGAGAAGCAACTGACAATGTAAAGAGCTGGATCCAAATTTAAGCTTCCCCTCCTTCCATTCCTTTCAGAAAGAATTCAGCCCTGAAGGTGGCCCCTGCTGCGTGAGGGCTAGACAGCAGGAATGCTGGACACTTCTGAATTGGTCCACTTGTTTAGCCTGTCATATCCTGTTGGTGCCAAGGACACCCCTTCCATCTCCTCCCCACCACTCTGAAATGTCTCCCTCCTTTTCCAAAGAGGGCTGGTTCTCTCTAGCCATGTACCAGCACTCTAGGACAATTTTTAAAAAGGGATCTGGAAAATTATATGCTGCTTTGCTTTCTGTTGGTTCTGCATAAATTGGTTGAAAGTGTTATTCAGGATAGATTCAGTTAACATATAGAAGAACTAGCCCTGAAGAAGCAACATGGCTTCTGCAGGGGTAAGCCTGTCTTGCTAATCCAGTAGAATTCTTTGAGAGTGTCACTACTACACATGGACTGAGCAGTCAAATAGACATTGTTTCTTCCAAAAGCCTTTTGATAAAATCCATCAACAGACTCTTGAGAAAACCTGGCAGTGATGGAATAAGGGCTGTGTGTGCACACACATGTTGTCCTATGGATCAGTAACTGATTACAGAATTGAAAGCCAACATTGAGAATGCATGGTATTCTCACAAGATTCTGCATTAGGATCAGTGCTTTTCAACCTGTTCATAAATGATCTGGAATTAGAAGTGAGCAATAAAGTAGCCAAGTTTGCTCATGATACTAAAATAAAACATTTAAAAGGGATTGTGAGGAATTCCAGTGGGACCTCTCTGAGCTGGGAAAAAGGGCATCAGAACGGCAAATGCTTTCAGTGTAAGCAAGTGTAAAGTTAGCATGCTGGGGGGAAAGAATCTCATCTTCAAGTATAAGCTGATGGAATCTGAACTAGTGCTGACAGACCAAGAAAGGGTCTTGAGAATGTGGGGGACAGCTTGATGAAAATGTCAAATGTTAGGAGGAAATGCCATAATTAGGAAAGGAATTGAAAATCCAATTTCCAAGATCATATTCCTCTTACACAAATCTTTAATATGACCATACTTAAAGTATTGTGTACAGTGCTGGCCACCACACCTGAAAAATGACATTGTTGGAAAAAGTGCAAAGAAGGGCAACTAAAACAATCAAGGGATTAGAGCAGCTCCTCTATCAGACTTTGTTACAACAACCAGGATTGCTTCTCTTAGGAAAATGATGAGTAATGGGAAGCATGGCAAAGATGTTCAAAATTATGCATGGTGTGAAAAAGTGGAAAGTGGGACATTTTTCTCCTCTCTGGAAAAAAAAGGGTTAATCCCCATGAAAACACCCATCACTCCTTTGTTCTGAAGAAAAAAAAAAAGATTCAACAGCAGAAGTGTAGTGAGCTTGAAATACCTTTTGGGAATGGAAGGGAAGTTCCCCACAATTCAGCTTTGTCTTTCAAGGGTTGGGCCTTTTAATACCTCATGGATAATTAACTGGGACTTCTAAATGCTTAACAAAAACAATGTGGATATAAAGTTCCCTTCCCAATTGAGGATACAAGAAACACAATTATTATAGTGATCTCTGCAACTGTGCAAATGTTAGATTTTCATGCCCTTGGTCCAGAGGAAGAAATGACACACAAGAGACCACTGAGTGAGCATTTCTCTCGACTCAAAAGGATGCGTAGATGCAGCCCGAGTTTCTTAAGCATCACTTTTAAATATGAAAAAAAAAGAGAGAGAAAAGTTGGAGGATTGAATTTAGGTCTCTCCTCATTGCTCACCTTCTCTGTCTAAGATAGAGGCAAGAAAAACCAGAGAGAGCAGGTATGCTGGGGGTATGCAATCAAAAGAATATTTACAGTTTATTCAGACCTACAGGAAATACATGTGGCATTGAAGGGACTGCAGAGATAGATTCTATACAAGATGTTTTCATCCCCTAACAGTTACATGCACAGTCTGTGGGGGATGGGGGGGTCATGCACACAGTATGCTAGAGGCACATGAGAGTAAAGCAACTGGGATTAAGAGATCCCAACACTTCCCATAGTTTATTAAATAGTTCAGTAAACCATTTGATTCAGAATATTTTTTTCTTGTTTTCCTCCTCTAAAAACTAGGTGCGTCTTATGGTCAGGTGCGTCTTATAGAGCGAAAAATACGGTACCTTTTTTTTCCTGCTGTGTTGGATATGTAGGTGCAATCTGGCCTTGTCAATCTATATGTTTATACTCATATGCATCAAGTCATTTTCCAAATGTTTCAGAGATTCCAAACAAATGATCCAGTGCCACAACCTTGTATTTCAACACTCACCTGGTAGCCATAGGTGACAAGCAACTGCATACAGATATGAATTGAGTAGAGGAGGGATGGATCAATCGGTTTCTCCTCTTTGCCCAGCGTAGAAACCATGGAGCTTTCCAGCCTTAGCAAGCTAGTACAACATTGGAGACTGGTAATTTTCTAGCTTTACTGAAAAGCTGAAGTACCAGAAATAAGACAAATAAATTGCAGTGCAGGTCATATTTTTTTAAACAATACTGTTCTATATTTTGCAGAAAGTTTTCCACCTCTTAACTCCTAGTGAAGGTTATTTTTTAGAGGACAATAGTAGTGTGCTATATGTAGTTCTTTTACCGCATGATCTAGTGACACAAACCCTCTTAGTTTGGAGGATTACAGGCATCCTGTACAGGGCAGAGGGAGCATCAAGGTGAAGTTTGCTTCCATGCTTCTCCTATCCTGCAAAAATGATTAGATGGCCAATTTCAATTTTAGTCATCTTAGGTAATTTGTAGCATGTTTCAGCCTCGGAGCTGCATCCAGTGTGATTCATTCTCTGTTGTCTGTGAGGGTGGAAGGGAGGGTACTCTGAATACGCTAATGTTCAAATGGTCTAGCTGCCATAGGATTAATGTGGTAAAATTAGTTCATTAACCATTTTTGTTCTGTCATTTTTTTCTTAAGTTTTTAAAACAAATTAAGAGAATGCTGAAGGCTTTAAAGTTGGTATGTTTTGGCACATATTCCAGTTAAAATAATTTCCCAGTAAAGTTTTCGGTATAATATTTAAAGTTCATTTAGAACACTTTTATTGATTTCTTTTAATACAATATTAAAGGTCAATTAATTTTGACTACTGAAAGAACAAGATATTTATACCATGTGCAAAGTTAGCTTGGTGTACTTTTAAAATTTTAAAACTTTAACCCTAAATCTAATATGCAAAATCAAATCCTAGTTTAATTTGAGCTTTGGAAAAATGTTTGATTCCAGGCTTAAGAAACCAATATTTCTAGTTTGTATTTTAGGAGAATATAATTCCAAATCTTATATAATTGTGCCAATCTGTAGGTGGGATTGCTTGGCTTCAGCTTCTACTTGCTTTGTAAATTGGTAAGAGTTGCAGACACAACTTATATAAAAACTGTCCATTGGCAGTGAAGGATGTCGGATAATAAATTATGCATTTGCTTTCATAGAAACATAGCAACATAGAAACAGAGCGAGTCAGAAGGGGCCTCCCAGGCCATCTAGTCTGACCTCCGGCACCAGCTGGCTCCGCTCACGACATGCCCACCATGTGCACATCCAGCCTATCCTTGAACACCCTCACTGATGGGGCCTCAAGGACCTCTCATGGAAGCCCATTCCACACCCTCGGGGTCCTAACTGTCAGGAAGTGCTTCCTGGCATCCAAATGGAACCTTGGCTCCCTGAGCTTTGCTCCATTGGAGCGCGTCCTGCCTTCCTCTGCAGGGCAGAGCAGGTCTCTATCCACCTCCATGTGACACCCGCTCACATACCTGTATGTCACCCCTCTGAGTCTCCTCTTCTCCAAGCTGAAGAGACCCAGTTCCCTCAGTCTTGCCTCATACGGCATCCCCTGCAAACCGGCCACCAACCTTGTGGCCCTACGCTGCACTGACTCCAACCTGGCTATATCCTTTCTGTAATGAACACAATACTCCAGTTGCGGGCGCACCAGAGTCGTGTAAAGTGGTAATAATACCTCTCTTGATCTAGAAGCCACACTTCTGGCTATGCAACCAAGGGTGGCATTCGCTCTCTTGACCACCGCATCACACTGCTGACTCATGTTTAGCCTGCAGTCAACCAGTTTCCCGAGGTCCCTTTCACAAGTGCTGCTCTCCAGCCACTTGTCACCTAACCTGTACTTATGACAGTTATTCCTATGCCCCAAGTGCAAGACCTTGCGCTTATCCACATTGAACGCCATCCTGTTGTCTCCTGCCCACTTCCATAGTCTGTCCAGATCCTTTTGGATCTGGAGTAGCTGCTCCTCAGTTGTGGCCACTGCTCCAGTTTTAGTGTCATCGGCGAATTTGATCAGCAGACTGTTCACCCCTTCTTTCATGTCGTTAATGAAAAGATTAAGCAGGATCGGCCCCAGGACAGAGCCCTGGGGGACCCCACTTGTCATTGGCCGCCATCCCGATGATTCCCCGCTAATGGTTACCTTCTGCTTTCGGTCAGTCAACCATGCCCTAATCCACCGGACAGTGTTTTGGTGTATCCCAAAACTCCTCAGTTTCTCCACCAGGATATCATGGGGCACTTTGTCAAAGGCCTTGCTGAAATCCAGGTATACCACATCCACTGCATCCCCTCCATCTAGCCATCTCGAAACCTTATCATAGAATTCCACAAGGTTTGTCTGACAGGACCTTTCACTGACAGATTTTGTGTTTAAGCACCAGGAAAGCCCTAAATATAATAGATAGACCTCTGATTGCTTTTATATGCAAATAACCTGTCATGGGTTTCTCCTCTTGTTATCTTCACAACAACCCTATGAGGTTATGTCGAGAGAGATTAAAGCTTATGGTCACTGAGTTTCATGGCTAAGTGAATTTGGTAGCTGTTAAGGTGTGTCAAGACTGCTTGATATGGTTCACTGCAACAGCCTCAAGAGAGTTAATAGTAATGTAAGTTGTTTTTTCTATGCTGCTAGGCTGTTGGAACAGGAAACTACATTGGTATTAAGGGAAATTGAATTCATAAAAGTGACCAGAGGAAAAAAGTCTTGCTACAGAGGAGAGAGAATGAACAAGTGTTGTCTTGTGAATCCTACTTGCTTAAAATACTGTTTGAAGCTCAACCCACCCAATGCTTCACTGCTGAGTCACTGCTGGGTGAGTGGGAAATTGCCATCACTCTGGTTTCATATGTAGGTAGATGGAAGGAAGTAATTTTAGAGCTGGAATGTAAATATTAGGAGCTGTATTAGAGCTAGTAGGGAAGCGATTTTTCTTATGTCATACCTTTATGAAGAAAGGGAAAAGAATTATGAATGAAGCAGATGGGTGAAGGTTTCTTTCCATTAGAGAAGTCTCATCCTCAGCTCTGTAAGTTTTTATGTGTGAAGAACAGCAAGTCAGTGGTAGAGTACAAACTTTATATTCTGAAGGTCCTAGATTCGCTTGTGGCATCTCCAAGTAGGACTGAAAAATACTTTGTTCTGATATCCTGGAGAACTGCTGAGCTTCTTGGACCAATAAATTGATTCACCATGAAGTGGGTTCCTATATCATTGGTACAGCTCACTTTTCAGTCTCTGTTAGTTGACAGCAGAGCAGCAAAACACATTGTCTTTGCTATCCCAAAGACTTTAACTCCCCTCCCATTAACCTGCACACTGTAACACTTAGTTATGCTGCTGAAGTCTACAGTTTTATATGAGATGATAAGACATAGAAACAGTCAGAAGGGGTCTCCCAGGCCATCTAGTCTGACCCCTGGCTCCAGCCAGCTCTGCTTACGACATGCCCACAATGTGCATGCTGAGCCTATCTTTGAACATCCTCACCGATGGGGCCTCAACGACCTCTTGTGGAAGCCCATTCCATACCCTCGGGGTCCTAACTGTCAGGAAGTGCTTCCTGGCATCTAAGTAGAACCTGGGTTCCCTGAGCTTTGCTCGGAGCGCGTCCTGCCTTCCTCTGCAGGGGAGAACTTGTATGACAGAGACTTTGTATGATTGAGTGCACTTATCCAATCATGCAAATTTCCGCAGTTCCTGTTTCTGTAACAGTTTAAGAAGTATTTCATATCCATGTTTGGATTTTGAATGTGAAAATTCATTTATTTCTTAGTGAACATTTGGGCACTGATTTTGATCATTCAAATCAAGAATGACATCTCCAGTTACTTTTTGATCCTGATAAGCAGTCATTTTATACTAGTTCCTTATAAGGCAGCTTTCAGACACTGAAAATAATAAAGACTATTCAATCACAATGTGAACAAAAATATGAAATTTAAAAGGGATGAATTAGTATAGTATTTACCAAAAAATTGTGTGCACTTGGTCCAGATGAGTGAAATCATAAATTGTAGCTATTCTTTAGTGGTCTTTGAGATGGGGGCAGTATACAGTAAAAGAAATATGGCAGTAGATTCACAGTTTGATCCATGGCCCCTGGGTAAGTGTTGCACATTTGAATTCTGGATGGTTTTGATCCATAGTGCCAGTGAACACCCACATTCACTGTGTGATGATCTCTGTGATTGTTGCACTGAGCTCATTATGTACTCTCCAGAGAGATGGACACACACTTACTTCACTGCAGCTTGCCAGTCATCCAAAAATTTATTTTAACACCTACATCCAGGTTTTGTTTAAATTAACCCCTAACTAATAAGCAAAATATTTGCTATGCACATAGCAAATTATTGTGGGGGGGGGTCTTATTGGGGGGCATGCTACTTATTTGGGGAGTGTTGGCTTGTGCTAGGCAGATTTACAGAAGTAGGTCATTTTAAAATTTAGAATTGCTTTTGATGGAGCAGTGACTACTGTGGATATCCTTATTCTAGATAAAATATTGTTTGTACTATATAGACTGTGATGTTGAAATAAATGTCTCAAAATCGTTTCCACAGTGCTTTAGCAGAGTGTTTTAAAAATACAAAGACGCATTAATCTTGTTGTATAATCTTGCCATGTGGTAGAAGAAGGTATTCTTGTGACACACCCTATCACTCATTGCACTGCTAGCCTAAAGTAATGTGCATTGGCCCAATTCATGCAGTTCTTTTTTTAAAGTACTGGGTGGAGAAAGAGCATGGATTGGTTTCTTGTGAGCAGGAGCCTCTGCATGGGGGGTCTACATCATATTAGTTTTAAGTGCATCATGAAAGGAAGAAGCATGAATCTACTCTGCTTCTGTATGGAAGGATCCTTGCTCTGTGTGAGCACATGAAGTGCTGTTGTGGTCCCTGAGAAGTTTGGAATAGCTAACTTGCTGAGAAGGTGGTAGTACAGAGCAGGATTTTGTTTGGGTATTTCTGTCCTTTTCACTCACTCTTCGTTAGGATTATAGTGTCACCAACGAAGGGAGATAGGTCAGTAGTATATTGGGCCTGAACTGAAAAAATCCAGGCCTGGGTCTCTAGTCTTTGAAAATATTAAGCCTTGCTTGGCATAAGTGGAAATGCTGCCCTAAAATTACCTTATGCTTAGCTCACTAAGTGTTTTCTAGAGGCCCTGGGAGAGATGGCCAAAGGACTAAACACGCAGCAGTGTTTGGCCTGGGATCTCACCATATCGGACCAGTTAATGAGCTTCTGCTTGGTGTTATGATTATCTTAACAAGCTCATGCCTTGTTCTGTGCATAGTTAATTGGCCTATGCTATGGTATGTTATGAGAATCATGGCTGACATTGATGGAAAATCTTAGGTGTTATGACTTGTGGCTGGCTAATGAGGATGGGAACTTCATGTCCAATAGAATGCAATGATGGGAAACTGCATGTGGTGTACATTTGGGACATGGTAAACAGGTAGTTTCATATGGTTTAGTCCCTGCCTCTGTGGAACAGCCAATCCCTTCCCCATGAGTAGACTGTAAAGGCCAGCCATTTCCCTCTGGGGGTGTTTTCTGGCTCCAAACATCCCTGTGGAGCTTCTCTGACTGTCCATTCCAGCTGATTGGAGCCTCCTAGCTGGCAGGTTCACACTGAACATTGTAAGTGCCTTGCTTGCTAAATCCTTTGAGATGCTAGCTTTTGGGGTAATTTGTGCGTCTTTTCAATAAAGTCTTTATTTATTTATTTTATTTATTTGGAAATTTATAGGCTGCCCCTTGCCACAAGCCTCGGGGCGGCTCACAACAATAAAACAACAAATCCTTTACTGAGTTCTTGGGGTCACTCAAATCTGCAGCCCAAACTCAGATCAGAAGTAGATGGACAAGGGGTGGTGGGCCAACCTTTTGGATGTAACTTTAAAATGGGCAGTTATGGTTTTAGCAGATAAAAAGCATGGAAGCTAGGATTTCAACTGAGGTGTGCGTCCATATTTGCCCTCCTGCCCCTTTAGATCGGCAGCAGAGGCTGTCCTCCGGGAGCCCTCCTGGAGAGATATCAGGAAGCAGAGTACCCAGAGGAGGGCTTTCTCTGCGGTGGCGCCGCATCTGTGGAATGCGCTCCCCAGAGAGGGCCGCCTGGTGCCGTCGTTATTTGTTTTTCGGCACCAGGCCAAGACCTTTTTATTCAAACAATATTTTAACAATGTCTAATATTTATAGGTTTTAATTGTGCGGCCAGGGTGTTTCTGGGTTTTAATTGTATTGTATTATATTTATTTATTTCTGTGAGCCGTCCCAAGGCTATATAGCAAGGGGATGGCACTCAAAAACTCTAAATGAATGAATGAATGTGTCTGTGGGGGCAGGGGCAGGGGGAGAAGCACTCTTGAAGGTGGACTAGAGGAACCTGAGGAAATGATCAATAAACTCAGTGTTTTAAGTGGAAGTGAAGACTACACAATTCTGAGAATGGTAAATGATGACAAACAGAACAAGTTAAGATTGTTGTTGTTGTTAGTCGCGAAGTCGTGTCCGACCCATCGCGACCCCATGGACAACATTCCTCCAGGCCTTCCTGTCCTCCACCATCCCCCGGAATCCACCCAAGCTCACACCAACTGCCTCAGTGACTCCATCCAGCCACCTCATCCTCTGCCGTCCCCTTCTTCTTTTGCCATCTATTGTTCCCAGCATTAAACTCTTCTCCAGGGAGTTCTTCCTTCTCATTAGGTGGCCAAAGTATTTGAGTTTCATCTTCAGGATCTGGCCTTCTAAAGAGCAGTCAGGGTTGATCTCCTCTAGGACTGACCGGTGTGATCGCCTTGCAGTCCAAAGGACTCGCAGGAGTCTTCTCCAGCACCACAATTCAAAGGCCTCAATCCTTTTGCGCTCGGCCTTCCTTATGGTCCAGCTTTCACAGCCATACATTGCAACTGGGAAAACCATAGCCTTGACTATACGCACTTTTGTTGGCAGGGTGATGTCTCTGCTTTTTAGTATGCTGTCTAGATTTGCCATAGGTCTCCTCCCCAGGAGCAAGTGTCTTTTAATTTCTTGGCTGCAGTCCCCATCTGCGGTGATCTTGGAGCCCAGGAAAATAAATAATAAATAAATAAGTATAAATAAATAATATATATAATAATAAATAATAAATAAATAAGTTAATCTTAACTTTCGGCTTAAACCGAAAGCCGAAAGTTAAGATTAAGAAATAGTAAACTGTTCCTAGTTTTGGTTTGGGTTTTCATTGTCCTGAATAATTTAATATTATCCAACAACTTGGCCATTTCACTGATCCTCTTCCACTGGTTCCTGATCATATGGGAATAAATCTGATAGCAAAAGTTCCAAATCAGATCTTTCGTGAAACCTAACACTTTCTTCTCCTCTGAAAACTGCATGAAAATATTTATGCCTACTTTCTGTTTCCTGTTTAATCAGTTGATCTTTTTCCATGACTGCTAAGTTTATGCAGGAGGCTTTTGGTATGGGGCTTCTTCAAAATATTTTCAGAAATTCAAGCATATAATATAGTCTTCATCTTTTCTAATCACGAAGTTGGTGAGGTAAGATCTTTCTTTTCAGCAGGCATGTTTCCCCTTCCTTAGGAAGATTTGTTCTTTTCTATAATAAGTAAACTGCCCCATAATTTCCTAGGTTCCTTCTCCTGCCCCACTCTTTTTAAAAAAATGTTATTATGCTGGCATCCCATCAAAGACTATTAACTTGTTGATTTTTATTTATCAGTTAGTTCCAAGAACTTTATCCCATATGATCTACATCTTCTGCAGTGAAAACAGACACAGGTAGTTAGATAAATTTCTTCGTCATGGCCTCTGTGCATCACACATATGGGGTACTGCGCCTGCGCAGTGCCTGAGGCCGGAGATTGCAAGCTAACGGTTTTTGGTGGGAACGCTCCGCTCCCTCCCCCCCTGAGTATAAGTAGCGGAGCGTCCGCTATTTTATTCAGTCTTTGCGACCACTGTTCACTTTGCCTCGTGCCGCTTCGTCTTTGCTCTGACCGTTTTTCGACTAGCTTCTTTGCAAGTTGTTATTCTCTTGTTGTCTTATCCTCCTCCTGTTCCCAGTTTATTCTTCTTCTTTGATTCTCGTTCCTGTTTTTCACTCTAAAAAAAAAAAAAAATTAAAAAATTAACAAAAATATATACTTACCCTCTATACTGTCTTCTTCTCTCTTCTTGTTTCTGCGATGGCACAGTGGGCGGCCTTTCGCAAGTGCGCAGAGTGTGGGTCGAAGATGTCTCCGACCGACCCGCACGACCTATGCCTCCTCTGCCTGGGAGAGGGGCATAGGACCGACAAGTGCGCACACTGTCTGGCTTTTTCTAAACAAGCCAGAAAAAACCGGGAGAACCGGCTAAAAAGGCTTCTTTGGGACCGGGCTCTTATGCAGTCGGACCCTCTCGTGACTGCCCCGAAGCCCACCTCTTCCTCTATGGCTCCGCAGAAGTGCCCTTCGGACGAAGGTGCGTCGTCTACTGCGCTTCCTCCTGCTTCTCCAAAGAAGAAGTCGGAGAAAAGGAAGCATTCCGACTCTTCCAAGTCGACGAGCCATAAGAAGGCTAAGAGAGATAAGCCTTCGAAGCCGTTCCAGCACCCGAAAGGATTTGAGCGCCCACGACACCGGGACTAGGGCTCGTCGGCACCTTCGATACCGGGACAGGTTACCGTACCGACACCTCCTGATTCATTGATCCAAGAGGCTATGAGGGTTACCCCACAAGGGTCCCCTTGTCGAATGCCAGACCATCCGTCCGAGCCGGCTCAACCGCTACAAAGAGGCTCGATATCTGAAGAGGAAATATGAGACTCTCCCCTGCGGGCTCGGTCCCCAACACTGATGCCCCAGGCTTTAGTGGACATCGACCCTTCTCTGCCTCGGCGTCAACGGAGCCGATCGGCCTATGGAGGGTTGGCACCGTCCGCTATATCAGCGCTGGCAGCCGAGCCCCAGTTGGTTGGCTATTACCCGGAGCCTCGGGGCCGACTCTCGCCTCCTCGCCACCCACCACACACGAGCTATCTGAGGAGACCGTCGACGCCATCCCAGCGGGACAGCAGCCGATCCCTCTCGCTGGCTGACTCCTCCTCTTCAGCCCCACCATATTATAGGGCTGATTCTGATGATTCAGAGGTGGATTCGACCTCCCCTGACGCCGTCATTACATCCCAGGATCCTGCTTCGCCTGACGAGTCCCACGTTTCATTTACGGACCTGATGGCTCGACTCGTCCATGCCCTGGACATCGATGCAATTCAACGTCCAGGGCCATCCATGGACAGGTTTTACGACGTCGTCCGGGGAGAGCAATCCACCTCAATTGTCCTCCCACTGATTACCACCCTCAGGGAGGCTGTGATTCAGCCATGGGATTTGGCCTCCCACCCACAACCTACATCCAGGAGGTATGAAATGATGTATCGGGTTCGGGAGGAGGATATCCCCTTCCTCCTCCGACACCCTAAGCCGAATTCCATCGTCGTCGAATCCTCCCAGGGTAGGGAGGCCAGAGGCCATACTACGCCTAGAGATAAAGAAGGCAGAAAAATTGACTTTCTGGCTAGAAGGGTCTATTCGGCATCAGGATTAGGACTGCGCATTTCCAACTACGAGGCGACGTTGGCGCGATATCAATATTTCCTGATGCAACGCCTTCTCAACGTCGCCTCGACCCTACCGGACACCAGGGAGAGGTCGCGAAAGTCCTAATAAAGGAGGCCATGCAAGTGGCTGTCCAGCAATTGCCTACGGCTAGACATCATATGGACACGACTTCCAGAGCTCTCGTCGGTGCCGTCTCCTTGCGCAGGCATGCTTGGCTTCGAAGCTGTCATTTTCCTGATGAGACCAAGCGCAGAATCGAGGAGATGCCATTCGACGGGTCCGGGCTATTTCACTCTCGCACGGACCATAAGCTCAAGAAGCTCCATGAGTCTCGGATGATGGCGCGCCGAATGGAATTACCAACCCAAACGAGACGTAAGTGGCCATGGTCCCGTCCTACTTACCGCCAATCCTTCCAGTCTCAACAACAACCTCAGCAGAGACAGCCGCAACAACAGCGCCGCCGACAGCAGCCACAGCAGCGCTACCAACAGTCCCGTCGGCGATTCAATACAGAGAGACGCCAGCGTTGACGGGACGCGCGGACCAATTCTTTCTCCCAAACAATACCCACCCCCCTCTCATCTGGGAGTCGGTTGCAGAGCCGACTTCCCATTTGGGAGTCCATTACATCTGACCGGTGGGTATTGTCTATCATACAGTACGGCTACCGAATAGAATTCGACATCGTTCCTCCATCGAGCCCGGTACGGTCCACCCAGGCTTCTCCGGTCCTGCTCGATGAAATACAGAAACTTCTTCGTAAAGGAGCGATTCGTCAATTGTCTTCCGTTGATGGAATTCATGGATTCTATTCCAGATATTTTACGGTCCCCAAGAGGGATGGTGGTCTTCGGCCTATTTTGGACTTGCGTTTCCTTAATTGCTTCATCCAGGCAAGGAAGTTCCGAATGACCACCCTTCAAAATATCTTGCCGTTACTACGGAAGGAGGATTGGTTCGCCTCAATCGATCTGAAGGACACTTATTTCCATATCTCGATCCATCCGAGTTATAGACGTTTCCTTTGCTTTGCTGTCGCATCTACTCTGTACGAATTCATGGTTTTGCCCTTCGGACTCGCTACCGCACCAAGGGTCTTCACCAAATGCATGGCTCCAGTCTGCGCGTTTCTGCGCCTACAAGGTGTCCATATCTATCCATACCTGGACGATTGGCTGCTGGTTTCCCCATCTAGAGACGGGCTCCTCGAATCCATCCGCATAACCTGCTGTTTGCTGGACGATCTGGGCCTATGTATTAATACGGAGAAATCCTCTCTTATCCCAACGCAGGTTCTCACCTTCATCGGAGCGCGCTTGGATTCGACGATGGAAAAGGCCTTCCTTCCCCACGACAGACAAGACGCGATTATTCGACATGTCACTCGGATGCGACGCAATGGGACGGTCCCTGCGAGATCTGTTCAAATACTGCTTGGCCATATGGCGGCGGCAGTACCAGTGGTGCCACATGCCAGGTTGCGCCTCCGTCCTTTACAGCTAATTTTCAACAAGCTGTTTCACCCTCAGAGGGACTCCCAGTGGAAACCGATTCGAATCCCATCCTCGGTTCTTTCTTCTCTTCTATGGTGGACAAGACGTCCCAGTTTAGCTGTCAGAGTTCCCTTTCGTCCTCTGTCTCCATCAATAACAGTAACTACCGACGCTTCCCTCCTGGGCTGGGGAGCGGTATGCCATCACCTATGCACCCAGGGCACGTGGAATCATCTCGAATCCACGAAGCACATCAACTTCCTCGAACTTCTGGCGGTCTTCAATGCCATACGCTCCTTTGAAGATCTCCTTCTTCATCGGGTTGTTCAGATTACGTCGGACAATACCACGACCGTCTTTTATCTGAACCAGCAAGTGGGGACAAAGTCCCCGACCCTGGCCAAACTTGCCCTGGAAATTTGGGACTGGTGCATTCCCCGAGGTATCACTTTGATAGCGGTACATCTAGCTGGTGTACACAATGTTCAGGCAGAGCTCCTCAGCAGACGAATGCTTGTCTCCCACGAGTGGGAACTACATCCTCGGACCCGCGACCACCTTTTTCATCGCTGGGGGTTCCCAGATGTGGACCTATTCGCCACTCACCAGAACAGGGTTTGCGAACAGTTCTGCTCGAGGGCGGGGATCGGGTTCGGATCCCTAGGGGATCCCTATATGCTGACATGGACCAATCTGCATTTTTACGCCTTCCCACCGATTCCACTAATAATGAAGGTGGTTGCGAAGATAGCACGGGATCGACCGTCCGGGATACTGATTACCCCTTGGTGGCCACGCCAGCCATGGTTTGCCACCCTGCTGATGATCTCTCATGGAGAATACCAGCCTCTTCCTCTGCTTCCGTACCTCATCACTCAACAAGACGGTACGCTTCGTCACCCCGATCTCGAATCCTTGAAACTGACGGCTTGGCGAATCCGATAGATTCCTCCTCTCCATCGGTACCGACCACCGCTTATACGGTACCAGTCAATTTTCCGGGACCCTCTCATGAAGCTGCTTTGTCGGCTCCAGCTGTGTCACCGGCTCCGACAGGTGCTTTATGGGATCCGACTCCGCTGGATCCTTCCATCCAGCATATCATTGACTCTGCTTTGAGACCCTCCACACGGAGGTCTTATGCAGCGAAATGGAAGCGTTTCTCCACTTTCGCCGAATCCCATTCGTTTTCTCCGATGCAATCTTCTATACCTCATATTCTTTCCTTCCTTCTCTAACTTCATCGTTCTGGACTTAAACCTTCTTCAGTGAAAGTATATACGGCGGCGATCGCCCATCATCGGGGGTTCGTGGATGACTCTTCCATTTTTTCTCATCCGCTAGTTAAAAGATTCCTCAAAGGACTTCATAATCTTAATCCTGTCATACGACCAGTGATGCCTACTTGGAGCCTCTCGGTTGTCCTTCAGGCTCTGACCAGAGCCCCTTTTGAGCCATTGGCGACTGCTGATCTACGATTGGTTTCATGGAAGACGGCCTTTCTTATTGCAATTACTTCAGCCCGACGGGCCAGCGAGCTCGGTGCCCTGCGCATAGACCCTCCGTACTTGAACTTTTTCAAGGACAAAGTGGTTCTAAGGCTTGATCCTTCCTTTCTTCCAAAGGTGGCAACTCCATTCCATTTAGGACAGGACATTGTCCTGCCTGCCTTCTTCCCGTCGGCTACAACCCCTCTCGAACGCTCATTGCATTCTCTGGACGTTTGTCGTTGCCTCGCCTTTTACAGATCTAGAACAGAGTCCATTCGACGCATGAACAGCCTCTTTGTTAAATATGCTACTGTTGATCAGGGCTCCCCGATATCTTCACAGAGACTTTCAAAATGGATAGTCCAGACTATTACCTTGTCCTACCAGCTTGCCAAGCTTGATCTTCCTGTCATGCCTCAGGCTCATTCTACCAGGGCTGTCGCTGCTTCCTCCGCCTTTGCTTTGGGTGTCCCACTAGATGATGTCTGTCGTGCTGCTACTTGGGCGAATCCGTGCACGTTTGCCAGGCATTACCGCCTCGATGTCCGAGCCTGTCGAGACTGCTCCTTCGGAAGGACTGTACTCTCATCGATACTTCATTGATGACACCTCCCCTCCTCCTTCATGGTAAGCTTGTTAGTCTACCCATATGTGTGATGCACAGAGGCCACGACGAAGAAGAACAGGTTGCTTACCTGTAACTGGTGTTCTTCGAATGGCCATCTGTGCAGTCACACAACCCACCCGCCAGCCCCGCTCGGTGTCGGTGAGTGGATGCTCGTCTCGGTACCGACTAAATTTTTTGCCTGTCGGTACCTATCCTGCACACCAGCTCACCCTTAGTTTTTCCCGCATGGGGGTGCACGTTCGGTCACAAAGACTGAATAAAATGGCGGACGCTCCGCTACTTATACTCAGAGGGGGAGGGAGCGGAGCGTTCCCACCAAAAACCGTTAGCTTGCAATCTCCGGCCTCAGGCACTGCGCAGGCGCAGTACCCCATATGTGTGACTGCACAGATGGCCACTCGAAGAACACCAGTTACAGGTAAGCAACCTGTTCTTCTCTGCTTGTCACTGGACTTCCATTATCTTGGACTTGCTTGTACCTTTCATAATCTAATATACATTCTAACTGAAGTTTAATTGTTATGATTTGAAATAACTTCCAAATATCCCCAGCTTGTCTACTGTTCTACCTTGAGCCCCATCAGATAGACCTTCATGCCTGAGGCTTGCTCCGTTACCAAGATGGAAAGATGGTGCCTTTAGTTTCAACAGGGACAAAGGCACCCCAACCACGATCATCAGCTATGCTGGCAAGCTTCCTGGGCTGGCTCCTCTTGCTCTTTTGCTTTTGAGGACCATTTGTCTCTCTTCTTTTCTGCCTGGGAGGCAGTGACATTGGATGTCTAAGAGTTCTGTCTATTGTTGAAAGAGTTCACAAGATTGGGTTCTTTGCTCTCTCATTTCCTGATACTGTAAGAGGGACGGTTCTGTCACCAGCCTTTCTTTCTGTTATCAAAGAATGCCATAGCATGGGTTGACACCTCTCAAACTCATCTGGGATTTTTCTCCAGATACATAATGGTATCCAAACAAGATGGAGGGCTCCCAGTGATTTGGATCTGAGAGAGTATAATTCTTTCAGTGTACCCAAAACTTCTGGATGGTCGCTTTCTGGGACATCTTGTAAGGAGACCTCATCTGGAATATTGTGTCCAGTTCTGAGCACCAAGATTTAAGAAAGATGCAGGTAAATTAGAAAGGGTCCAATGAAGGGTGACAAAAATGATCCAGGGTTTGGAAACACTGTCCTGTGAGGAGAGACTGAGGGAACTGGGCATGTTCAGCCTTGAGAAGAGAAGACTGGGTGGGGGGGCATGATATCACTCTGTAAGTACCTCAAAGGCTGTCACAGAAAGGAAGGTCAAGATCTCTTCTTGCTAATGCCAGAATGTAGGGCACAGAATAATCAATTCAAGTTGTGGCAACCCAGATTCAGGTTGGACATCAGGAACAGCTTGCTCACAGTCGGAGCAATACAACAGTGGAAACAGCTGCCTAAAGAGGTGGTGGGCTCTCCCACACTGGAGACATTCAAAAAGGACCTGGACAGCCATCTGAGTGGGGTGGTGTAACGTGATCTCCTGCAACAGCAGGGGATTGGACTCGATGGCCTTCATGGCCCCTTCCAACTCTCCTATGATTCTATGAGACTGGTTTGCATTGGTAGACTTGAAGAATTCGTGTTTTCACATAGCAGTAGCATATTCTCACAGGCATTTCTTCCACTTTCAGGTTTGAGGAAAGACCTGCCAATTTTCTGTTTTGCTGTTTGGGCTATCTACCACTGCAAGAGTTTTTCCAAAAAAACATAGCTGTAGTGAGTACTCTTCTTTGCTTACAAGGAATCCAGACCTTTCCCTACCTGGACGACTGGCTTCTAGTGGTGCTTACTAAGACTGTCTTGCTTCATTCATTCTGAAACACATGCAGATTATTAAATAGAATGTGACTTCGTTTGACAATCAAAAAATCTGTTCTCTCCTTCACAGTCTATAGTTTATACTGGGGCATACCTAGATTTCATCTCAGCAGCACTGTATCTCCCAGAGACAAGTGACCATGCTCATTGGGGTGGCCACCAAGTTCTGTAAGCATCACATGGTCCAAGGTATCCTGATTCAACAGCCTCTTAGCCTTATGACAGTGACTGTTGTGGTCATACTACTAGTCAGACTGTGGATGACTAGTAGTGACAACAGGTGCCTCCCTGTCCTGATGGGGAGCCCACCATGATTCATAATAACAATAAATAATCCATTATTTCCAAGAGATTGATATGCTTGCAGGCTTCAAATTAATTCCAGATCTTTTGAATCTTTATTATTAATGATATTATTCATTGCATTATGTATTATATTCTTGTATTGTTTGTTTTGATTTTGTATCTCTTAGTTGAATATTGTATTGTTTGATTGTATTGCTCTAATGTATTATTGTATTTTTATGTATTATTTTTTTATTCTATTATAAGCCACCCATAGAGCCCTATGGGCTATGGGGCAGTGTACAAATGCAATAAATGAAATGCTTGAGGTGAAGCATCCTCATCTTGCAGTTGATCCTAACCAGTCACCATTTCCACCATGGACAATGCCACAGTGATCTTCTACATAAACAGGTAGGCATGGTCTATCCCATTAGCACACCTAGCCATTCAGCTCTGGAATGGGTGTGTCCTATTCCATCCATGATGCTGGGACCAGCAACATCTTGGGCAGGACCAATCTCAGTATCTACAAGTAGCAGCTGGATTCACTCACACTATAGAACATCTTCCACAAATTAGAGGTTCCTTCTGTGGACTTGTTTGCCTCTTGGGACAATGCTGTGTGCGACTGCTTCTGCTCTTGGACAGGAAAGGGCAGAGGCTCTCTGGGAAATGCCTTCTTTGTTGAGTTGGAGGACTTTATTTTACATTTTTCTTCCCTTCCCTCTGTTAATGAGAGTATTGGAGAAGGTTCAAAGATACGTGACTGACTGCTGAGTTAGCCTTGGTTTGCTCATCTGCTGAGGATGTCAGCCTGAACCTACATCCTGCTCCCATTGAAACCAGATCTGATCTCTTGGGACTGAAGGTTAATTTTTTAAGCAGACATCAACATGATCCTGTTGATGCCATAGAGGATCTGTCACTAGGGCATACAGGTTCTGACCTTCTCCGTGAACTAAAGGACATCATTGACATGCTTTTTAAAGCTGTCCACAGGAGGTTGTCTGCTATGAAATTGAAAGGATTCTCATCCTTTGCGGCAAATGAAGGTTTTGATCCATGTTGGTGCATGGTTGAACAAGTCATTCTCTGTTTTAACATCTTCTTCCATAGAGTCCTTAAAATGTCATCTATCCATGTCTATCTGGCAGCAATTTCTGCCTTCCATGACATGATCCAGGGTTCCTCAGTTTTTTCACAACATTTTGGGAGAGCAGCTCTTTCATTGGTTCTTCAATGATGGCACCTTGCCACCAGTCAAGAACAGGTAAGCTTGCTAGTCACCCATATATGTGATGCACATGTAATCTATAAAAGGGGCAGCAGAAGACAACACAATAACTGTTAGTGTAAAATCAACTTGGCTGTTTTTTAAAAAAGAGGTGTTTTCATCCCCAGAAATATCATAAGGAAACTGTCCAAACCCTCTGGCAAGTTCAGCTTGATAAATGCAAACCTTTCTGGTTGTCACTAATAATGTCCCATTTCCCACTGTGAAGATTTAGGTGTCTTATATATCTGTTCTGTTACATTTGTGACCTGGAAAATCAGGTGCCAATGTTTGGGAAGATTCTTCTAGCTAAACTAGAATTTTTGGTGTCACCCCCTCCCTCTCCTCCTGGAATAAAAAGGTGGAGCTCCATTTTCTCCAGTTTGCTTTTGACCACCATTTTGAGTGCCTTGGGTCTTTCCTAGCTTTGCTATTTCTACTCAGCTCAGATGTGTTCTTAACTTTACCCACTCTTTTATCTCATATTTCCTTGTTTACGTACTTCTACTACTGTTCCTTTCTTGAACCCCCCCCCCAAACTCCAAAACAAAATTTTAAAACCCCTCTATCATCATCCTTAGCTCAGGAATTCTTTCTTCTCTCTCTTCACCCTCAATGGCCTTCAAAGTGGCTTTTAGAAAGTGCATCAGTTTCAGTGTAAAAATGTCATCCATGGATGGACACTTGTATCTGTTTTGTCTCAGTGAGGAGCACTGATTTGATTTGTGCCCTCATTGCCAAGCTTTTATGAAACAAGTCAGAAAAAATAGGGCAGACTGCCTAAAATCATAAATGTGGATGAGGACTATTGTGGCTATGTGGGCCAAAGATCATCTGTTCACCTCTCAGGAAAACTCAGAATTTTGTGCCCTGTCTGAATCTAGGTGCTCTGACAAGTGCTCCTTCAGCAATGAAAAACTGACAAGCATGGAGAAGCTTAAATGTAAGGACAAAAAGAGGCCTCATAAAATGGCATAAGGTCCCAGAGCGGGTAAGAAAACATGCAAGGAAAAGCCCACGAAAAAAGCAAGGCACTGCTGTCGAACCACTACAGAGTGTGTCTGTTTGCCTTTCCTGCCAGTGGCCCCAGCTACAACTTCTGTGCTGACCCTGTAGCCAGTATGTGCCTCTCCAGGCATTTTGGCCATTCTGATGCCGGCCTAACTAGAGCCTGTGGAAATGTGATCTGATCTGATTGCACCTACTTCCTTCTCTGAAGGGGAGATATGGGACACTCCACCCTGATCTCCAGCCACTCGGATCCCTTCTCCTGTCCATTCAGGAAACACAGCACATTGAGACCGCAGATGGTGCCTTCAATACCTCATCCATGCTACCGTTCCATTGCACCAGCACCAGCTTCAGTCTCCAGACTGGTTGAACATGTTGACCCATCTGCACCCACCTATGACTTGGATGCATATTGGGATCCTGTACTGTTGTTTGCTGAATACTATTATGTGGGCTATCTGTGGGAGCCTGTTTTACAACAGCATCATTACCTGTAGCCACTGACCAATGCCTGACCACATGAACAATGGACACTAGCATAGTCGAGCCACCCACCAGTTTCTCTGGAATCAACACCAACCAGACACCGACAATACTGTGCATTTGCCACAGCACCAATGCCGTTGCAAAGATCCTCACCTTCCTCACCATCTGCCAACTCGATGTCATGTGACCCAGCCTCTGATACGGACACACATCAGGCTTCCAAACAACCAGTCAACATTTACCTGGAGAGCAACCTATTCTCCCAGGGCTGGGATCTCCTTCCCAGTGTTGATTGTTGGAGCAGGTCCTTTGCATGGCAACATCACTCAGCCTCAAGTCCTGATTCTGGATCCCATGTACAACATTGTCCAAACGGAGGACTCTGTCCCACTAGCGATACCATTCTTGCCAGCACTGCCTCACGCCATACGGGATCCTTGGTAGCTACCCACCTAACCATACTCAACCTCATGAAGGGTCGAGAGCATGCACAGAGTACAGGAATCAGACATACTGTTTCTTCTCCACTTCAACTGATCATGAAGACCACCAGCTGGACATGATGGTGAGATGAACTTACTCTGCCATGGGCCTGGTCTTCCACATCTCAAAATATGAAGCCATGAAGGGGAGGTACCAGGTTTTTATTTGGTAGAAAATGGAAGTTCTGGCTGACTTTCTTCCCAAACAACAAAGGGAACTTACCAGAGCATCCATAACTGAGTCCATGCAGCTATTGAAAAAGCAAATAAACACAGTGTGCTACCACATCGACTGTGACTCTAGATCCCATGTTGGTGGGGTGGTGATATGAAGGCATGCCCAACTGTGAGCAGCTATTCTACCCCAGGAGACATGCTGTCATATTCAGAATATGCCATTCAGTGGAGAAGAGCTCTTCCATTTGAGAAGAGACGAGAGGTTGGACTCTGTCCAGAAAGCCATGGCAATGTCTGGGTGGACCTTACCAACCACTGAGATCATGTAAGTGGCCCTGGGGCTGCTCCACTCAATACCAGCCGTATTACATCAGGACACTATTCAATTTTCCGGTACACCAGGAGCAACAACTTCCATTGACCTGAGAACACCATGTCGAGAGGAAGCAATGCTGATGAGTAACAAACCCGTCTTTCATTCCTTTCGCCACCTCTGTTTGGTGACGTCCTTAAAGATTATCTTCCCAACTGGGAAACTGTCACATTGGATTGGTGGGCACAGCATGGATACCAGAGTGTGTTTGAGACTTTGACATCACTCAGCCTCAAGTCCTGATTCTGGATCCCATGTACAACATTGCTCACCTTAGTGGGGTTGGCAGTGAGGCAATGGAGCCACACAGCAGGCATGGCAGCAAACACAGCGGTGGCAAGGCAGGGCACGTGCTGGGCACGAGGACAGGGATTGCAAAGGCACTTGCCTGCTGGTAGCTCAGCAGGTGGTAGAAGAAACAGGGCTGTGGAAAATGGCAGCTGGAGCAGCTACTCTTGCCACTGAATTTGCTGCTGGAAATGGAGAAACTCTGCAAAACATTCACACGTAATTACAAGGAATGCTTAAATGTGGAAACCTTAGAACAGACTGTTGCTTCTCCTTGGGTTCATAATAACCAAATGTGCCATGCTTCATCATGCTTGCTGAATTCATACACAGCAACAAACAATCTCTAGCATGTGTGATTTCTGCACTAACAGCTTATCATACATACCAAAGCTACAAAGTATATACTAGACTTGACAATGATTTTGGTATGTCTCAGTAAAGTTGTTCTGCTCGAGTTAGAATTACCAACTTAAAACTGGCATTTTTCAGATAGTTCAACTCACGCAGGGAATTTTAAGTAAGATTTGACTGGTGCCATAGCTTAAAAATAAAGAATCTGTCCAAGCAGAAAATGACTTGCTAAAGTCAAGCAAGATTAGATGTGGCTAAGTACAGATGAATGTGAGGTAAAACTGTGCACTCCGATGCATTGTTGCTTAATCCTAGCATCAGTGCCATCAGAGAATAGTGCCGGGTTATCTCTTAAAGACAGGCAGCTGAAATGAGAAAAAGGGAAAATGTGATGGTGCTGGAGGATATGGATTCTGGCAGGCTGTTATCATGGCTGTTAATTTCTTCAGCTATGATGTGCTTTCTGTTTGTGTCTTTTTATTGTTTTGCACTTGAGAAATTCTAAAGAAGCTAAGATTCTTTTTGGCTGGTCAAAGGGATCCTGAATAGGAATCTCTGTCTGTCTGTCTGTCTGTCTGTCTGTCTGTCTGTCTGTCTGTTTTTGTATGCTGCCAAACTATTCCAGCAGGAATCTTTTAAGTGGTTTACAATAGGTAATCAAAATTACAAACATTAAAAGAATAAAAGAATAAAATCAATGATATATAAAACAACAATTTAACGATTGTTAAAACTGTAGCAAGTGAGGGAACAACCATGTATTGCATGACTGATTAGGCACTCCACTGGTAAAGGCATGCCTTTGCTGTCACTTTTGCTATGTACAGGAAGAGATGGAAAATATAAAACAACTTTTGCATCCATTTGAAGACACAGGCATCCCCCATGGACTAATAGTCTATCCCTGCTCAGTTTCAGATAAGGTAAATTGTTTTTACCACTCGGGTGATCAAGTCTGCCTCAAAAGTGCTCCCAAGTCAAAATAGCCCTGCAAGGACAACCCTGTTCAGTTCTCCCTTGTGGGAAATGTTGGTCTGACTTAGCCAGCTGTGAATTCAGAACGCCTTATATTGAAATCTTTGCTTTTCTACTTTGGATGGAGGCCAACTGGATGTGTCATGGAGGCTGTGGCTAGCACTCTTTCTCTCAGCAAGAGTTTTCTACATGTAAGTTTGTGATTTTTAGTCATTGCAGGCTATCTGTGTAAATGGGGCTCAGCTGATTATTTTGTGTCAGGGTCCAGGGTGTGAGTGACAGGAATCAAGGTAGGTAGATGCATGAGGATCCAGGCAACAGGCAGTCTAAATACTGTCCAAAGTCCAGCAATGGAGTATCCTGGCATCTTGTTGAAGATAGGAGCTTTGCTGTTGGTGGAATTCATTCCTTTCCTTTTATGTTGTTTGGAACTAAGAGGCAAAGAAACTTCAATAGCATGAAAGTGGGATAGACATACTATCTAATCTAATAAATTGGACTGTTATCAGTTAAGGATATGGGCCTGCTTTACAGTCTTAAGATATTTCTGGATGAATTCTTGCACCACTATTTTTTTTCGGGGCTCACCATTATGCCTGCAGGAAGTTTCATTCTCTTCCCTTCCTAGTTATTAAATTTCCCCCTAGGGAGTAGAAACTTCAATTCTCTTCTCTACTGCCCCTTGTTGAACTAGTGATGCCACTAAAAATGGAAGCTGTATGTTTTGCCTCTTTGCCCTCTATCCATGGCATTCTGTCTACTTCAAGTTATTTATATTTTGACGGTGTTTTAGGTTTGTCTAAACCTAAAACAGGCAATTGGGACATTCTCTGACAAGAGCAAAGAAAGGGAAACAAAGATCACTGTGGTGCCAGGAGTAATTTGGACTAGAGATTAAATGTTGGAAAGGGCAACTAAGCACATGAGTACTGTTTCTGGAGTCGGTTGTATGTGTATCTTAATGTCTGATTTGGACCTGCATGTTTTGATTTAATTTTACTGGTTAGAAGCTCTTTTTAAATACTTTTATCTGAAGCTGTGTAATAAAATGTGCAAACATTTGAATGCAAGCAGCATTTCTCTTACTTGTCATGCCACCTGCCTCAAATGATGTCACAATTAAAAATATATAATGACTCTGAATTTCACATTCCCTAGTTTTTCATATGATTATTCTGTATGTATTTGTCTAAGGCATGTGAAACACAAAAATGATAAAAGGAAGTGGATTGGTTAGCATATGTGGTCTGTGTATGCTGATCTTTATGTTTTCTCTTGCTTGACATACTTAGTATTTTTGTTTCTTAAATATGTTCACTTGAATCTAGAAAGTAAAAGCGACTTCACAGAACCCTCTTCTTTTCAGTGAACTAGCCTTACCATCTGCATGTATGTGGTTGTTTGGGCAAATGAAATGTGTGAATTGCATGATCTTATGTATAGGAGATGATCACCATGTTTGTGATAATTGAAAGGGTTTTATCCATGTCATTACAGTTGTCCATAATGGGACCTACTTTTGTGGTATTCTGTGTACTGCTTTGAGAGTCCAGCAGTGTCCAGACTTTTTTATGGGAGTGAGACAAGTTACAAGCTTAGTGAAAGTCCTAGTTGTTTTTTAAACAAGATCACATATGATAACTTAAAGCGGTGTCTTAGATTTTCAACAGCTAATCTATCATGAACTAAAATATGGTATATATTTCACTTAATTTCCAAGAAAGGGTTCACATGTAAGAACTACCTGTTCTCACCACTTGTTCTTCCATGCGAGTCACTGTTCTAGATGTTCCTTTCCTAAAGGGGCCATGTCTCTGCAATTGGAATGACTGAATGATCCAATCAAACTCTTATTGGATTGTCCACCCTGTCCTTTAGGAAGCCAATGATATATAGAAATGTAATAGTTAGCATTGGGGGTAGGCGAGTCCCTTGGACTTCACTAGAAATGTTACATTTTTAAAAATGATTTGTTTTCTTGCAAAATGTTTGTGCCACAATACACAGTTTAGGAATTAGTGACTTAAATAAATGAATACTGCATCCAAACTGGAAGGATAATATGGGAAATGTATTCCTTTGTTTTAAAGAAAGTATATGATATATTCTGCAGTCAACAGTAGAAATGTATGGATCAAATGTTTCAAGGCTGGTAATTCTCCATTCAGCTGGTGTGTGCAAGATACATTGATCTCCAGTGTGTCCTTTTCTTTAAGCTCTTGCAGCATTTACAGTGTAGGGTATCTACCGTTGGCTTCCAGGAAAACAGTACAGTTCATTCCGCTCCTGGTACTGATGAATAAGTAAGTTATGCACATTGATACAACTGTGTCTTTTAAAGAGAGACTGTGATTGATTAACATGAAGCATGTGTTGAATCAGCCTCTAGCAGCCACTCCTTGAATTGTCAGTTGAAGCTGGGAACAATGGATGCACAAGACATTCTTATTTACTTATTTAAAAGAATTATATAGCACTCTCTAGTCTGATAAAAAAATATCACAAAATAGCATTAAACTTCAGTGAATGCACATAAAATAATAAAACAACAAACAAGGCAATGATTGATCATAACATTGAACATTAAAAATCCCAGCAAAGATAAAATAACATCTTCACATTCTCAGTTTTGTTCCTTCTTTGTGGGAGACCAGTGATAACTGACTGACTGTCTGGTGCCCCACCCATCAATCTGCTACATTTTCAGATAACAATATATTTTTAGATTTTTCATATGGGGGGCCAAATCACATAGTCCCTGTGAAAGTCCAAGTTTAGGTCACCAGGCAGTTTGAGCTGAGGTAAAGAAATAACTTGCCTCCAGACTTCATGGCTGAAGCATAAAAATTAATGTTGTGGATCTGTTTTCTGAGGTATTGGACATATTTTGGCATTATTGTTATTATTATTGTCATACTCCACCATCCTTCCTCTTGTAAAGAACTCAAGGTAGCTTACAAGGATCTCCTCCATTTTATTTTCACAACAATAATCCTGAGAGGTATGTCAACCTGAGAGACCATGACAAGCCCAAAATTACCTGTGAGTTCCATGGTTTAAGTGGGTACTAGAATCCAGTTTTCCAAAATCTCAGTCCAACTCTGTCAGCACTACACCACACTGGGTCTCCAGGATATGCTGTAGTACTGAGTGTGTGATTTGAATAATGTCAATTCTTTGTTGGAATCTTAGCAAGTCTTGTTACTGCCCTTTTTTCCTGATGCAAATTCTGCCTTTTGTTTTTTGTTTTAATGTAGAACAGATTGGGGACTAGCTTGACCCATATTTGAGAAGAGTGTGTAAAATCTGTCATCTCTGAATGATTTCCTTAAACTGGAATGCAGAGCATGCTTAGCAGTATAAATGTACCTCCCTGCCCTCCCCAAAGTTTTGAAAAGAACAGTCCCATTTGGAAGTGTTGGGTTTCTTCCAGTCTTGTCATGGAAAACTGGAGTGCCTGCTTTTAAAGAGAAGCTGGGTATAGTAGTCATGGCAGAAACCTGGTGGAATAGAGAGAAACAATGGGATACAGTTATCTCTGGGTACAAACTGTATAGGAAGGAGGGAACAGCATATTGGAGGAGTTGTTTCTCTGCATGTTATTGAGGTCCTACAGTCCAGCTAGCTTGAAAATCTAAAATCTGCAGAATTCTCAACAGGAGCATTGTGCATGACAATACCTGGCTCCAAAACTAATTTAGTCATAGAAATATGCTATCATCTTTCAGATCAGAATGCTCAAGCTAATCAGGAGATAGAAAATGAAATCAGGAAGGTCTTAGACAAAAGCAGTGCTGTGATAATGTATGACTTTGATAACCCACACATTCACTGGATTAATGTATGGTTTTGTTCTAACAGAAAGGTTAATTTTTTTGATAATTCTAAACGAATGTGCTGTAGAAGAGTTGGTCATCAACCAGAGGGAAGACAATCCGGGATTTAACCTTAGATGGGGTTGCCCAAGTCATGCTAAAGGATGTAAATGCTGTTGAACCAACTGGAAACAGTAAGAGTTTTAGTATGCAATTAGGTGCAAGATTTCTAAAGAGGTCCAACACTGCCATGTTTGACTTTGAAAAAGGAAAATATCTTAAAATGAGGAAACCATTAAAAAGAAGTTGAAGAGGAGAGTAAAGAGTGTTAAATCTCTTCAAAATGCATGGAGATTGCTTAAAACAACAACAATAGTGGTACAGAATCGTATGCACAAGTTAGGAAAGATAACATGAAGTCCAAGAAGGGGTCACCACTATGGTTAACAAGTAGACCCAAGGAAGCTATTAGGCTCAAAAAGTCCTTCTTGGAGAAATGGAAATCTTGCCCAAATCAGGAAAACAAAAAGTAGCTTAAACTTGTGAAAGGGGGATGGAAGTATACAGTATAAGAATATATATCAAAAGAAGGAAATCAGCCAGAGAAGCAGTTGGACCACTGGATGATACTGGAATCAAAGGAGCACTAAAGAGGCCTAAGGAGATTTCATCTGTTTTCACAGAAGGATACAGAACAGATACCTGTTCCTGAATTGATATTTTCAGGAAGGATCTGAGGAATTAAGGCAGATAATAATGACAAAAAATTACATTCTCAGGTTTACTGACAGAACTTGAAAGTTAATAAATCACTGAGCCCAGATGAGACTGGATGGAGCATTGCTCTGAGCCAGCATGGCTTTTTCTCTGTAGGAAATGGGCACTGGGGCAAGTAAACAAAAGGGTATATGGGGGAGGAGGCCTGCTGCAGAAGGATTCTTCGCAAGGCTAAGGCTGATTATGAGCTGAGGCTTGCAAAAAATATCAGGAGTAACAAAAGGGGCTTCTATCAACATGTAAATAGCAAGAGGAAAGGGAGACAGGTGGTGGGACCACTTAATAAGGAGGAAGGGGATCCAGTGACTGATGTGAGGGAACAGGCACAGATGCTAATTGCCTATTTTGCCTCTGTGTTCTCTCCAAAGCAGGATGGGGGAGATCTGCATGGGGAGGGGGGGCAAGTGAGACTGGGGATTTAGGGGCACAGATAGGAGTCAGGGCACTGGACATTACAAAGTCACTGCACCCTGACAGGTTGCACCCAAGGGTACTTTGGGAGTTGGCCTCCATTTCTGAGACCTCGTGGAGAACAGGTGAGGTTCCAGAGGACTGGAGGGTGGTGTCAGTGGTCCCAATTTTCAAAAAGGGTAGTAGAAGGGACATGGGGAATTACCAACTGGTTAGCCTTACGTCCATTCTAGGAAAGAATAGAAAGGCTCCTAATAGCAAGAGATCTAGTAACCCTTGATAGGGAAGGGAGGTTGGCGGCCATGCAACACAGCTTCCGCAAAAACAGGTCCGGCCAGACGAACCTTGTGGAATTCTATGCAAAGGTTTCAAGGTGGGTAGACAAGAGGCGGGTTCTGGGCTCCACGTTACAGGAAGGATGTACCCAGGTTAGAATCGGTGCAGCGTAGGGCCATAAGGATGGCCCTTCTTGTGGCTCTTCTCCACAACTGGAGAAGAGGAGACTCCGAGGGGATCTGTTTGCAAAATATAGGTATGTGAGGGGGTGTCACACGGAGGTGGGTCAAGACCTGTTTTCCCTTGTGGAGGAGGGCAGGATGCATTCCAATGGAGCAAACCTCAGGGAACTAAGTTAGGTCATTTTGGATGCCAGGAAGTACTTCCTGACAGTTAGGACCCCGAGGGTATGGAATGAGCTTCCACAAAAGGTGATTGAAGCCCCATTGGTGAAGGTGTTCAAGCATAGGCTGGACATGCACATGGTGGGCATGTCGTGAGCAGAGCCGGCTGGAGCCGGGGGTCAGACTAGATGGCCTGGGAGGCCCCTTCTGACTCGCTCTGTTTCTTGTGTTTATATGTTATTTCATTGCCTGGTCGATATATTCAGGTTTTAGAATAATTCAGCTTGGTACTTTATTGCACCTTCTAGCCATTCCTTTAACTTCAGCATGCTCCTCATGTCGTAACTTTGACTTCAAGCAGCAAAGGCTCTGAGTGCAATTTAGAATCAATAGACTATATCATTTGATAGCTCAGCAGGTAGTGTTGATAAGGACTGGTTAATTGCTTCAGATGGAAGGGTTTTTATTCCTTGATTCAAGAACTTGATTATGAGCTCTTCCACTACCAAAAAGCAAATCAGCAGTTATTTATAGGCCCTAGTGCAGTTGATTATTGATGACCTTTGTGTAGTCTGTATGTTTTCTCTTCGAGAGTTTTTGCTAGTGGGATGTGGACAAATGCACGAGGGGCTATGTGCTGTGTTTTATGGATTTACAGAAATAGTGTGATTCTCTTTGCCTTCAAAGAATAAGATGTGGGGAGAAAATAGCATCACAGAGGACTGAACTAGATAATTTGTAGATTTATGGGAAGAGAGTCAGCTTTGCTTTTCAATGGAAAGCCGCAGCAAGAGCCTGCCAGCTTTAGTAAAGCAGTTGGAGTGCGCTATTTTCCTATCCATAGCAGAAAAGATATGGGAACCTTGGTCCTTTCCTGCTGTGGGTGGGAAAGTATCAGGGGTAGATGTTTAGGTGGAAGGGTTAAAGAGCCATAGGAAGATTAGGAACATAGGAAGCTACCATTATACTATTTCACACTATTTGTCCTTATAGCCTAATTTGTGCCTCTGCTGTGTTTGCCATTATTACTCTATTGATGTTACTTTTTAGCGCCCCCCCCAATACTCACTTGATGTCAAGTTTGACCAGATTGAGGGAGTGAGAGAGCATAACATTCACAGATCTGTATTATCCCTTAAGAATATATTCCATTGTCAGAAACTGGAAAACAAAACAGACTAAAACCTTTGTGAAGTAACAAAAAAGGCTAGATTCTGTGCTTGTACAATGCCTTTGTTCTGCATTTCAGTTTTAATAAATCATTGTCTGTAATTGAGCCGATCAAAATGTCACTTTTGCCGAAGTGTGAGTTCTTCCTTCTAACCCCAGTGGTATTTATCTCTTTGTGTCATCCTAAGTGCAGCATAGCGGTTGGCAAAGCAAGCATGCCTGTCAATAAAAGAAGCAGTATACCCTTTTTCCTCCTCTTCCAGTGGGATCTTTAGTCCAGTAAGGAGCCACTCACTTCCTGTGACCCAACAGAAATGTGTACCCACTGGTGCATGGAGACTTTACAGGCCTTTTCTCAACCCCCTCTTGAAGACTCTCCCCTCACACAGACATCTGCGGGTTTGGTCTCTGGATATTTACATCTGTTGCTGGCGCACTTATCACACTTTCCTAGTTAAAAGCATAGTAAGCAATGTTTAGGTATATGCATATGTGCTTTCTCCAATAGCTTCTACAATTCTCCTGCATTCACAATGCATACATTGTTGTAAGAAGGTATATTTTTAAGATTATGCTTATAAAGAGTGCTTCTAGATTCTTGATGTTACTTATCAGAAAGCAGTGTGCAGCAATTTCATCTTTTTTCCTTACCAGATTTTCTTTGGTAAGAAAATACTCAGGAAAATTGGTGGGAAAACCTGGGAGGGTTATGACTGGAAGGCAATACTCTCTAGAAAACCCATAAAATTCCACAGATAAGGCATGGTGTTAGTGCTATAAAAGTCTCTTCTGAAAACTTCCTGCATATTAGAACTGTTTTGTGTCTTACCTGCTTTTCTCACCAGTTGGACAGGTGATAGACATTTTGTCTTATTGCTATTGAAAGCACAGATGTTAGTGATCATAGCAGTTCAGCTGGGTTGGTCAGCAGACTCTTTCTTCATTCTAGCTTATACTTTATTGTGGCAGATCCAGAAGGAAATGCTTATCTTCATAGGGTACATTGGAGGTATACAAATGAAACAGAGGAAATTGTGATTCCCTTTTTATATTTATGTATGGCTGAACCATGCTAGCAGACTAGAACAGTAGCATATTATTTCCCTGGTTATTCTCACTGCTGGGTGTCTTTGTTCTGCTTTGGAGTAAGTCATCCCATAGTTGGTACCTGGTGACAGGAGGAAGTTGCATCTCTTATTTCTTGAGTGCTCAACAGCAGCATACTTTTTTCCCAGCACCACCAAAAGTTGACAGATGTGGTGGTATTGAGGAGCAGATGAGTGAGCTATAAAAGAAAATGCTCTCAGTCAAGGGCCAGAGATGGAATTGACAGTCTTCTGGTGTCCCACAGGCGGTGGTAGCAAGGCCCAGTTCAACCATCTAGAGAGGAAGAGCCATCTGATACATCAATGCTTTGCCAACATAAGTGTAGCCTACCAGCTGATCTATGAACAGTGGCTCAAAATCCTGTGAATATGTGTTTGGAGCTCTCATTTTGCATTTGATGTGCTTGCCCATTTTCTGTCTTAACTCCAGTCCTGTTTCTGGTATTAAAGGCACCCTATGTGCCAGGTTGGATCTGCTGCCTGCTCTAATAGCCATTGATTGATCTTATCAGGACTCTGTCATAATTGCCATTAACATGCTAATTAAAGTATGTCTATTCACCTTCTAGAAGAAGCTTAGAAATCAACACATCCTTAATGCATCCTTAATGCAGGAATGTTAAGCTCTCTTGGCTCTAGTGTTAGTCTTTCTTTTAAATCACATCAATATAAGGACATTTGCAAAGAGGAAGTAGGATTATGATAGAGTTGGATTAGTTTGGATATTTGTTTTTGAATGGGAGTTTAAAAACAAGGCTACTGAACAGAAGATAAAAGCTTTGATAGCAATGTAGGGTTTTAAAAGTAATGGTATTTGAAGCAGAAGTTTTCAGATTTTATTACTGTGAGCTTCATTTATGTCAAAAAAGCAATTAAAGCATTTTAAATATATACAGGGGAAAAATGTCAGAAACTGCTTTATATCGAGTCAGATTATTGTTCCATCCAGCTCAGTTTTTTCAACCCTGACTGGCTGTGGGCTCTCCAGGATTTTAGACAAAGGTCTTTCCCAGCCCTACCTGAAGATGCTGGGGATTGGACCAGAGACATACTCCTTCCCTCTCCTTAGTGCCGACATACTCCAGCTCAAATAACAGAAAAGATGAGGGCAGCAGAGATCTTTATGTGCAAGGGAAAGCATAGTTTTGCAAAAAAAAAAAAAAAACCAGTGTTTACCCCTCTGTCTTCCTTAGAGATGCCATAGAAAAAGATTGAATATAGCTTTTTGTATTGTATTTAATGTGAGAAAGTGATACTAGGTTGTCATTGATTTAGTTTGCACAACCCAACAACACAGTAACAGCACAACCGCACAATCCATAGTAGGTTTATTTATTTATTGCATTTATATGCCACCCCATAGCCCGAGGGCGGATCACAAGAAGCAGCATTTGCTGCCATGTCATCCAAACCTGATGTGGTTTCTCACATCCCTCTATCTCTCCAGAAGGGTGAAAGGTGCCCCCTCCCCTGAGTTTTGGCTCATTTTTGGAGCAGATACTGCAGGGATTACTGTGGTTCCCTGACAGTTTTAATCAAAGCACAAAAATGAATGCAAATTTAATGGGTGAGAAGTGAAAGGAATTTGCACAACTTCATTAATGCTGTTACTGCAGGTGTGCATATTTCTCCTCCCTTTACTTTTTAGCCCTTAAATTGGTGCAAATTTCCCATCCATTTAATTCTCAACCATTAAATTTGCATGTACTTATGTAGCAGAAAAGGTTTTGAAAAAGAGCTATGAAAGGGCTGTAGTGGGAGCCATTATCTCCCCTTTCTGGAGTAGCTGGAGACTCTGGAAAGTGTTCAAAAGATGCAGGGCACTGAGAAGTGTCAATTCAATTTCCAGGCACTTGCGTGGCAGGAACTGCTTGTCAGTAATGCCTTGAGCTGTTATGAAAGGCTGGGAAAAAGCCCAAAGTTTTAGGGAAAGGTTTGGAGGGAATGGGCTGAGTATATTTTCAAGCCTAACTCAATTCACAGGGGTTTCATAATATAATATAAACAGCTTATTATTTCCAAGTTTTCTCTCTCTGTGTGTTGTTTTACAAAAATTTTAAAGCTGTGTGTTCTTTTTAAACTAGCAGGAGTACAAGACTGAGATCAAAAGTATTTATGCTTCACATTATTTCCTTCCTTCCTTCCTTCCTTCCTTCCTCTCTCCCTCTTATTATTTTAAAGGTCACTAGACAGAAAGCCACAGAGACCTGTATTAGGAAAGTCACGGACTCTTCCAAGCATTCCTCAGTCCCCTGTCATAAGCCGGATTCCTCTTTTGGATTCAAAACTGTACAGGAAAGATATGCCAAAACAAAAACCATACAGGAATCACTCTGCCCCTGATTGTCAGAAAGGATGCACAGTGCCCTCTACTGGTAAGTGTCTGTAAATGTGAGTAGTTCTGTATTTCCTTTTTTGTTTGTTCTTTCCATTAATAGTCTACCAAAGGCTTCATGAAAACTTTTGTGGAACCCTTTTTAGGGAAGTTCTTAAACAATAAAAAATAGAGACAGTCCCTGGGTCATGAATGAGTTCTATCCATTCCTGAGAAAATAGAAATTCGTCTTTGAGTTGAATTTATATGTAAGTTGGATCACATATAGTTGGCCCTTCACATTTGTGCGAATTAAGGGAGCAGGACCTCTGTAAAAATGGAAAAACAGCAACTATCGCTACCCCCGCCACCATTGAAGGTGGTGTCTCCTTCTAGGAGCCTCCTATTTGCACCAGGGAGATGTCTGAGAGATTTCCCTCTCTGGATGATCAGAGTAGGAAGACATGTTCCGGAGGCCTCCCTCTCTTCCCTATGGGTTCCTCTCTCTGTGTTGATGATGATTTCCTGCAGTATTTTTTTTTTTTTTTACTTAATAGGATTTGTGGCAGTTCGTAAGAACAGGTTGTTTGTAAGTTGAATGTTCATTATTTGGGGATTGCTTGTTTGAATCTAAACATTTCCCACTGAGAACTCACTTCACTTCAGGAACTCACCTCTTATTTTAATGTCTATGGGGGGAGGGGTTGCCTTTCATTAATTTTTTTTCTCAATATATCAAGTTAAACATAAACTTACCCTATACTATATTGGGAATCTATGAAACCGTGTTTTATTGTGTGTGGCCATAATTTGATTGGCCAGTGCCTGAATAAAGAGGTTAATTCAGGGTGGCACAGTGAAACGGGAAATTTTGGAACTAGGAGTAGGCAACCCTGGGGCGTTGGCAATTGTTTGGAACTAGTGCGACCTCGATTAAACGCCTTGCCGTTAGTTATAATGGAGCAGTGGTGCACAATGAGCGTTTGCTGTAAAAGCCTTTTATGAGAATGGTGATAGTGTGACTGCTGCACAAAGGGAATTTTGGCACCATTACCAGTTAGGACATCATTATCGTGTCCTGTCTGCTCATGCGATTACAACATGGGTATGTAATTTTGAAGAAATGGGTTCGGCCTTAAAAAAGAAGTCCCCAGGTTGTGTTCAGTGGTGACATTCCATGGCCTCCGAGATCCCTAGATCTCACTGTCTGTGATTTTTTTTCTGTGGGGACATCTTAAAAGCCAAGTGCACACATCCTGCAACCGTTGCTGAACTAAAAAGGAGGATTGAAGAGGAAATCGCTGGCATTCCTTTTGATAAGTCGTGATGATCAGTACAGAATTTCCACAACAGGCTGTCAGAATGTGTATGGAGAAATAGACAGCACCTTCATGCTGTTATCTTCAAGACATAAAATTCCTCTCTTGGTCCTGGCCATCTGAACTCTGCCACTGCTGCGTTCTGAAGCAGAAGTCTGGAAGAATGATGCAAGCTTATGACTCTGTAGAAGCCACAAGAAACTCTTGCACATGGTTATTATTCTGAATTGTTATCTTCAAAGCAATTCACTGGGATCCCAGAAATGTTATTATGCATACTCTATTTTCACAAGAATCTCTTCCTGTAATTTTTAGCCTTCACCTGTTACCTGTTATACTACTGTACAGTTGTACATAAAGAGACTTCCTTGGTCTCATAAAGGTCTTCCTTCCCCACTCTCCCATTTTAGAATCTTCGAGCTCAGATTTGATTTGCTGCAATTTCAACAGCATTCCAGGAGACATAATGTGAGCCATCCAGATTAGAGCCATCCAGACTAGAATGCTCCTTGACCCAGAGCTGTCCCTGGAGGCTCAGGTGGTGGTGGTGGTGGTGAGGAGCGCTTTCCTCCAGCTTCGGCTGATCCATCAGCTGCGTCCGTACCTGGACGAGAACTGATTGGCAACGGTGACACATGCTCTGCTAACTTCCCAGTTGGATTATTGTAATGTGCTTTACTGGGGCTGTCCTCGAAAATGGTCCAGATACTCCAGTTGGTCCAAAACAGAGCTGCCAGACTGCTGACAGGGTCCGGTCATTATTCCCACATAACACTGGTCCTCTATCAGCTACACTGGCTCCCGATTGAAGTCTGGGCCCAATTCAAGGTGCTGGTATTGACCTATAAAGCCCTAAATGGCTTGGGACCAGGATACCTGAAGGAATGTTGTCTTCTCTATATGCCCCCCCCCACCTCTTGAGATCAAAGGCAGAGGCTCTCCTCTGGGAAACCCCCCTTGACGAAGGTTAGGAGAATGAATACCTGGAGGAGAGCCTTCTCTGTGGTGGCGTCCTGACTGTGTAATGTGCTCCCCTTTCGGCGCTAGGTAAAAACCTTTTTATTTGCCTGGCATTTTAATATTTAGATATTTTAACTAGTTTTTAATGGTCATGCTTTGTCACATTTCATTTATTTATTTGATTTTATTATGTTTGTTGTATTGGTGGTGTTTGTTGTTATGTTAAACTATGCTGTAAGCCATCCTGAGACATTAAGGACAGGATAAAAATACTGTAAATAAATAAATACATGAATAAATAGGCATGAGGTGAACATCTTGGGAAGGGTGTCCCACAATGGCACTGGTCTAGTGGTACCAGTTGCTGCCTGCTAAACACAGGAGACCAGGGCACTCCAAGAAAGGGACTTTTAAGAAGACTAATAAAGAACCGGCTCCCACACATTGCTCGTCTTACTGATTACAGCAGGTTGGTGTACATCCTTCTTATACACTGTTCCCAAGTCAGAATGAGTTGTGAAGGTCAATATGAGGACTTCGAATTGTACCTAAAATGCACAGGGAGCCAGTGGCAATGTTTCTTATTCTTACTGATTTTATTTCTACACCACTCAAAAGCTGAAGTTCTTTGGACACTGTGCAATAATTGAGAAAACCCTAACATTTCACTAGAGCTTTTAAAACTGTTTTTAACAAACTGCTAATACAGATGTTAAATTGTCCCTTTCAAGTGAATTGTCAAGACTTAGATCTATAAGCATGCTCTGTAAAACCAAGCCATTTTGCCATTTTAATGTGTGCTTCCATTTTTTAATTTAATCCATGTTATCTGTTGTATTATTTATTGTTGTAATTTTATTGGGTATTTATTTTACTTCAGTTGTAATCTGCTGTGAGAACAGCTTTTATACATCAAGATACAAATATGCCAAAGAAATAAAAATATTATTTGCTGCCTTTCCCCCTCTGTAGTAGCTGATTCATGATTTTTCATTTAATAAGATTTCTTGTAGAGATAGTATGTTTTGAAGCTTGTGAAAGAGACCAGCCTCCTGAAGCGTAAACTATTTTGTGTCTTTCTGTCTCTGATTTGAACTGGGTCTTCTGATCCTGGCTAGCTCAAATAGAAGAATTTGGATATGATTATTAGAAATTGGTTGGAAAGAAAAAAGTGATCAGTTGTTAGAACTAAAGGACAATGTAACTCCTGTTTAGTTATCATCATTTTTATGCTGTGTACACATTCTGGTTCATAGTGAGAGATTTCATGCTAGAACATACTGATTGTGAAAGAGATTGTGTTTTCTTTAGGTATACTGCAACCTGAAAGCATAATTTTAAGGAAAACATGGAATGATGGTCTTCTGCTATGGTGTAGGAAACTGGAGTTCCTAGGCTTGGGTCTCATGTCACAGAGGTGATTCCTGGGTTGTTTGACTCAGGAAAGCTGTGCTGTCAATATTTCTGCTTTTAACTAAGGACCAAGGAATGATCTATTCCTGGAATGTTTTGTGACAAGCAAGCCTGAAACTCTGAACTTTTATGTGTTAAATAACTAGAACTAACCCAACAACATAGCATGGGCACTTGGGCCATAAACAATCCAGAGTCCACATTTGCACAGCACAAAACAGTGCAGCAGTGGGGTATTCCCAGGTTCTTAATTGAAAGTCAATCAATCAGGCTATTAATATAGTCAATGAGCTGCACAATCAAAAGAACAATATCAAAATCTCAGTTGCTATACATTACTAAAAGTTAGAATTAAGATCTAAATCCAAAATCTGAATAGTAGAGGATACATGTCAAACTAAACCAGAACATAGACAAGTGTAAAAATTTATATTCGTTGCAAACAATACTCTGTCGAATTTTACAAACAGCTGCCAAAAAACTCGCGCTCCAGGCTGAGATCTGTGGGTTAGTTCCCATGAGAAGAATCTTGGCCACCTCTGAGTCCAGGTGGCCGGTAAATTCTCTGATCAGAAAAAGGATAAACTTTCCATGTGCTTCCTGGTAAAGCAAGCAGTAGAACAAAACATGCTCTCTTGTTTCCACTTCTCCTGAACCACAGGGGCAAACCTTTTCTGACATGGGTATCCTTCTATAGCAGCCTTCCACAACAGCTGAGGGAAGTGCTCTCCATCTGGCTAGGAAAAAAGCCCTCCTATGCCTTGGGAGCTCGAGTAACAAGACATAGGCAGCTGGTGCTACAACATATCCAACATTCTCTGCAGCTAGGAAGTTTGGAGTTCTGCTAATGTCTTCTTGTTAGCAGAACTGAATGTCTCAGTGTCTAACAGCCTCTCACAACCTCTCACAACCATTTTCACCTGGTCCAAACCCATTGCCAGCACAACCTCCAGGGAGAAACCCCGATTTCTCAGCTTCAGAAAAACTGTCTTAAACCAGGAAGATTAGAAATTATCTTGGAGGATTAAAGATGTTAAACCATGTGGGTTGTAATTTAGCTGGAGCCAAAAGGCAAGGCAAATCCTGGTCTTCAATCCAAATGCAAACTTGCGTTGGAGATACAGCTGGGCACTTGAAATATGGATCTTAAGAACCTTGATTGACCACATTCTAGAGGGCCAAAGCTAGATGGAGGTGTGGGGGGAGGGCAGAATAATCTCATATAGAAGATGGGACAAGGTTTTAACTTGATATAATTTAGGTGCCGCTGGTATGTATAGGCCACCATCAGTACATGAGAAGTGGACTATTGCTTATGCAGATTTCTGGCCAACTTCAGCCAGAAGTTGTGATGGGCAGATCTCGCTGCATTTGATTGCAACATAGCCCCCAGGTATTTATAAGTAAATACCTGTTTATCTTGTTGTCATTGATACTCCATTCCCTGATCTTAGGTCTCTTACCAAAAAGGACAGAACGTTGGTTTTATGGTAATTGAGCACAAGCTGGTTTTCCTCACAAAAATAACTAAATTTCTTTAAGGGCCTTCTAAGTCTTGAAGGATGAGCATATCATCAGCAAACAAAAGCAGAGGTATCTTATGATTGGCTAATGTTGGAGGGTGGAAATCAGGAATGTTCAAAAAGTCTACCAAATTGTTTATGCAAATAATGAACAGGGAAGGTGCTAAAACACATCCCTGCTTCACTTCTTTGGATGCTGATATTGAAAAGTGCCCTTATTGCATCTCACCTTGAGGGACATACTGGAGTGCAGGGCATGTATGAAAAACCGTAGCCTGTGATCAATAGTGGCCTCTGGTTTCTACCACAATCTTGTCCTGGAGATCAAATCAAAGACATATTTTAAATCAATAAGAGCTGCATACAGAGACCCTGGACAGTTGATTGCATATTTTTCAATCAAATGTTGTCTGATCTTCCTTCCCTGAATTCAGCTTGCTCCTCTGTGATGAGGTTTTCTTCTTCAAGCTAGCATTTGAGTTTATCTAGGAGATGACCAGCATATAGTTTGCTGATAATTCTAAGCAGAGGAACTGGTTTATAGCTGGCAGGGTCATTTGTCCTGCCATTTTTTAAAAAAATGTAACTATGACCACCTGAGCCCAGTCCTTTGGTATACAGTCAGCATACATTCTATGGCTACAGAGCTAGCTTTGTTCTCACTGGGTGGTTTTGAGTTTTTATTTACAATACTTATAAATCACTAATAAAGTTCCCTGAATTGTGACTAATGAGGAGAAAAAGTCAACACTGAAAACAATAAAAATATTTTAAATCAGAGTTTTCCTTTGGCAGGTCTCCCCCTCCACCCCCGCTCCATTTCTTAATGCTTTTGTCAACCTTGGGGCTTACCTAGGCCTGCTGATAACCTATTTCTGATGTATAGATGAGGCTGTTTTCGCTACATGAAGAACCACATTTAGAAAATTAAAGTCATTTTTAGTATCTATTTAATGTATTAAGTCCCAGTTCAGCATCAACTATTGAAAGATTTCTTATTTTATAGTCTCAATTTTAACTGTTGTGTACAAGGCAAATGTAATAGGAAGCAACTGTAGGAAGCTTTTCTAAATGAACCCCTAGAGAGCTACTGGTAGGGAACTTTAGCAGACTAGAACACTTGTATGATTTTGCCAAATGAACCTACCTGGTACCTGAGATCTGCTTCTGAGGCCCTTCTGAAGGAGCCCTTTCCTCAGGAAATAAGGAGGGTGGCAACACAAAGAAGGGCTTTTTCTGCAGTGGCATCCCAGCTCTAGAATGAGCTCCCCAGAGAGGTTTGCCTGGCAACTTCCCTACATTCTTTTGGGCACTAGGTGAAGACCTTCTTATTCCAACAGTGTTTTAATTGTTAATTTCTTTTAAGTACTATTTTAACTGTGGGGTATACCTTTTAATGAAGTTATCAGTTCTGCACATGTTCTGTTGGTTTTAATGTTTTATTATTATTTGTAATCTCTGTTTATATACTGAATTTTATATTGCAGTTGTAGTTGTTGTACTTGCCCGGGGAGCTGTCTGGCTAATGGGGAGGGATAGAAATCTAACAAACAAACAAACAAATTTTTGTATAACTCTGTCCCAGCATGTACTGTGTGGAGTAGTTTGAATTTTTATGGTCCGTTTTTCACCCTTTCCTTATTTAAAGTATATATTGATTTTTGTTTGCATATTCTTTTCATTGTCCAGGAGTTTTCCTGCTCAAATTTTTGCTCATCCAAGGAACTTTCTCTTAATCTTTCTTCCTCATCCTGACTGTGCTAGGGATTAGGTTGTATCTTCTGGTGTCTTGTTGTAGCTGTGGTGCAAATGTTCCTAGCTCATTTTGTTTATTTATAAAATGCCTTTCAGAATAAATTATAGTCCCACAGAGTAAATAATAAGCAATGTACATTTAACAAATAACGATGAGAATGCCATTGCCCCAGAGAATAACCACCTTTAGTCATAATGAGTGTGGCTGAAAGTAATTTGAACTTCTCTGAAACTTTGTTGGTAAGAATTGTGAATTATTTAATTGGCAAGGGGGGACCATTAATTTTGACACCTTATGGTTCTGGGTCTTCTATTTTTCTCTCACTCACAGGAGAGGCATGGCAGCTGGAAGATGACTGTGCCAAATCTTTGAGGGATTGTGCCCTTCAGCCAAGGCTATGCACTGCAGTGGATGAGGCACCTTTCAGGGCCTTGAGAACTCGGTCCTTCTACATGAGGAAAAGTCTTTCAGTGGACAATCATCTAAGCTCCCTCAGCTATTCTATCAATCCCACAGAAACAAAGACAGAAAGAGTCAAAACTAAACTTCGGAGACAGTTTGTGAGTACCAAATGAGAGTTAGTCATTCCAGTCATCTTTCTTTTGTAGTGCAAAGGCTTCAAGCCCATGTGTGATTTCCAGTGTTGTCTCATTATATGCTTTTAACAAAATACTTTTACAGTTAATCTGCTGAAACTGATGATGCCATCTTCTAGTTGTGGCAAAATAGCACATGAAGAATACTGAATTCTAGTTACCTGTGTGCATAGTTAAAGCCAAGGTTTATAGCTTGAACATTCTAAATATGTCTGTCTTGGTTAAGATAAGGATGTGTGCTTGCCCCCATCTACCTTACCTTTTGTTTTAGAATGTGCTGTTGAAATCCTGCATTTGTCAGCAGTAAAAAAAGAATGTTCCATTTGTCACCAGATTTTTGTCCCTCTAAAGTTTGCAGTTATTGAGAACTCTAGATTCAGAAAAAAAGTGCTATGATAACAGTTGGCATTTCAGATCACTACACAAAAGTCTAAAAAAAAATCCAGAAGAAAAGCATGCATGTCAATAACCTGGATGATCTGAGTACAGCTATTTATAGTGCTATATGTATGTCCGTGTGTGTGTGTGTGCGCGTGCATGTAGAAGATAAATTGATGCTGTAAAGAACTGCTAAAGGAAAGTCTTGTTATTTGAGAGGGAAAGGGAATCCCTTGAATGTGTAAGAGCTGAATAAAACAGTTTAGTCATGGATTTTAGGGAGGGGTAATTTTGATGTCGGCTTGCAGTCCCTGCAGCCTGATGCTGAGGGCAATGAACGAAAGTTGGATGGAGGAGGCACCACTTCACTTTGAAAGGCAGACAGAAGGGGTTCAACTTTTTACCAGAGTTTTCATTTTATAGAACCTACATTTAGAATGTGATGAGGATAAAGGAGGGCTCACGTGTCTTCTTAAAAATCTAATTTGGTGAAGCAGATTTCATTCCTTAAGTCTAAGAATGTAAACTGCTTTTGTCCTGAATGCAGGGAACATGAAAGCCAGATGAGACTTTTCTGAAGCAGCGGAGCTCTTGATTGAAGCTGAGTGTGATTGAAGCTGAGTGTGAGATAGTTTACACCTAGAATTACTGTTGAAGATTCTAAAAATCCTTGTTAGATTTCACTCTTACAATATTATTGAGGAAATTGTCAGAAGAGAACAAATGACAGATGGGATGCACTGTATTCAGTGAACTCTGTTTAACATTTAATGGGCTCTCATCTGAGAGACACCTGATCTAGAGAATGATATGCTTAGTTTCTTATCTCATTACCAACCACAGGATTGTAATGAAGGTATCAGGTGTTCCTGTGCTAAAAGGCAATGCTGTCATAGAAAGGGATATCATTTTGTATATAAGTGCACAGGAAATAATAGAAATGAATGTGAGGAACAAGGAGAGGTTGTTGCAAACCTGTCCAACTAGAAGGTAGGGAGAAAAATAACTGTGATAAAAGAAATCCCAACTGTTCCTCCAGTGTTTTGCAGGTATCTTTTTTCATTCTACTTGCTGTTAGATGGAGCTGTGCTGCTAATAATCTTACTACGGTTTAAATTCCAATATCATTGGGTTTGTCTGCTACTTTTGGGTACTTTGTTTAAGTTCTTAGCAATCTTGGTTCCATTTGGTGAGATAGTGGTGGAGTATACCAAGATAAAACACAGAAACTTTATGTGACATTTTGGGTGTTTCCAGATGAATGTCTCTAAGAGCTGCCATCGAAAAGACAGTGTGTAGCTATCACATCCTTTCACCCTTAATAGATTTTTTGTGGACATACAAAGGGTGGAAGAAGTGTTATTAAAGTTTTGTAAGGCAGGGCAATTTCATGATAAAAACCTCATCTGCAAGCACTTTTCCCTAAAAGTTGATATAGAGATCATGATTCTGCTAATTTCAAGCAAATAACAGAGTGGAATGTAGAGACAAGAAGTGAATGAAACAGCCATATTTGGTGCCATCATTTGTACTGAGAAGCAGACAATATCAAAAGGATTTTGAATGTTTAGAGCCTCTCAGTTACTCTTCAGAGTAAGAAGCAACCTTTCTTCTGCCAATTCTTTTGTTATTTTATCCTATACTGGAAGTTACTGACCTTTTCCAATTCTGTGGCCACTGTTGAGTTTTCCAAGTTTGCTGGCATATTGAGTGTAGCACTTTTACTGCATCGTCTTTTAAGATTTTGATTAGCTCAGCTGGAATACTATCACCTCCACTAGCTTTGTTGTTGCTCAGTCTTCCTAAGGTCCATTTGACTTCACATTCCAGGATGTCTGGCTCGAGGTCGGTGACCACCCCATCATGGTTATCAGGGATGTTAAGCTCTTTCTTGTATAGTTCTTCTGTGTAATCTCGCCACCTCTTCTTACTCTCTTCTGCCTCTGTTAGGTCCCTGCCATTTTGGTCCTTTATCATGCCCATCTTTGCATGACACATTCTTTTCATATCTCCAGTTTTCTTGAAGAGATATCTGGTCCTCCCTATTCTATTGTTTTCTTCTGTTTCTGTTTCTTTGCACTGTTCATTTAAGAAGGCATTCTTATCTCTTCTAGCTGTTCTCTGGAATTCTGCATTCAATTGTTTGTATCTTTCTCTTTCTCCCTTGCCTTTCACTTCCCTTCTTTCCTCAGCTATTTGTAAAGCTTCCTCAGACAGCCATTTTGCTTTCTTGCATTTCTTTTTCTTTGGGATGGTTTTAATTGCTACCTCTTGTACAATGTTGCGAACCCCAGTCCATAGTTCTTCAGGCACTCTGTCTATCAGATCTAATTCCTTAAATCTATTTGTCACCTCTACTAGGAAATTACTGATGATGTCTCACCAAAAGCATTGTGTAGTTTCCTAGAGATCTTTATGACTTTTCCCTAGAGATATTCATATAGGTTTTATGGTACTCTGCACATTCATAAGTATGGGTTGTTTGTAACTCAGACATTCCTAATCTGGGGACTACGTGAATTGTAGACATGTGTAAAATGTGATTTGGGTTTATTTGTTTTGATAAATGGGAAATATTTATCAAGATAAACTGAAATTGGGAAATACCTCTGAAAGAATTTTAAGCAGAAGTTATAATAAGCAGTATTATAAAATATATATGCTTAGTATCTTAGGTGAAAACCCCTTTCCTGTGTCAATGCAGTTCAAAAGAGTATCAATTTGACCCTGAGATGGGTCTATGCTAGAGATAGTTGACTTAAAAAATCAGCATCATACATACATTGTACAAACCAAAGGCCATGGAAAGGAACATTGCATAAAAAGATAGAAATAACTTGAGAATAAAAAAGGATAAATGTATGGAATACAGTAATAACCCAATACACTGATAAATAATCTCCAAAAATTCCTGGAAAAATAGAAGGTAACATTGACATTAATAATGGTACTGTTAGATGTGCCAAGAATGGCAGAAAGAGCAACTAAAGACATCCAGCTGCTGTCTCTCACCATGCGCAAAATATACAACAGGTTACAGTGATTCTGTGTTTTGCTGTCATAGATAAACCTGCATTATCTTCCTAAGCTTTTTGCTATCCTAGTGGCTTGTGTGGCGGTCCTTTTTCAGCATGTGTGCTTTTGTGGTGTTACTTCACAGTCCTTTAGGCTGATAAAGCCTTTGAAATATCCTGCCTTAACTGGCTTATGGGATAAACAAAACAGTCTGATACCAGCAATCAAACTGAGAAAGGGCTATTTTTAGCAGCACCTTTGTTTTGACTCCCAGGCATAGTATAGAATGATCCTAAGGTGTGCAAAAATGATTTGAAATCAATAGAAGTCCATTTTTGCACAACTGTTCTACATGAGTTCTAATTTGAAATGTTGACTCTAAAGCAAACAACTTCTCAGAAGCCCTAGCCATTTTAAGGCCTATCTAGAAATAATTTATGTGGCTCTAGCATAGCATTTTCATCCAGACTAGGAGCAGTGTCATAAATGAGTGCAGTCGACACATTCCATTCCTCATAAAGCAGGCAAGACTGATGGAAAAGCTTTCTATTGTGCTTCTATGAGACAATAAGATTTTGCATAAGGACTTTGAATACTCTTATCTGATGGTGGTATTTTATGACTGGATGCACATTTAGTTTGAATATGTTTCTCAGGACAGGTGGAAAAGAGGATGGGACAAGAGAGTACTTTGGTACTCCCTTTAGTTCAGTGGAAGTGTTTATGTTACTACCTCTTCATCCCATAAAGCTGCTCTGATGTAGGGTTAAGAATATAGCTAAAAACAGTCTACTCCCACCTTCCTCAAAGCCATCCATTTTCTCCTTGTCTTTTGGTGCAGTTGCATTAGCATTGGGAAGATACAATGTTATCAGCAGAAATAGAGCTAGTGTTCCTCTTAGTGCAATATCTCCAAGATAAGCTGGTAGGGGGACTTAGTGTTAAGCACTCCTGCTGGTGTAGTTGGAGCACAGAACTGTTCTGCCAGTTGTACACATAATGGTTTCCCAGTGCCACGTGACTGGCCATTATGTAAGGAACTGAACAAATCATTCTATATGCCCAAGATGGATTTGGGGGGGCGGCGGCGGCGGGCAGGGGGAGGGGTGTCTCAATGAACTGGTACATACATGATGTTTTTTCCTGGTCTGAAGTACAGAAATACATACTATACTTGATTCTTTACAAATATTATTTTACAAATACTAATAGAAATTAGTACTTTTGTAAGGAACTGTATTGTACAAGTTATTTGGTGATAAGAGGTGCTTTTTTAATTAGATGTATTTGAGACTTCTTTTGCTATTTTTTAAAGAAACGCTCATCATACTCCTTTGTCCATTATATAGAGCCACCCACCAGCCCCATGTCAGTGTCAGTAATTTGCCTATGATTGCCAAAAGTCTCCATTTCTCTCCCTTCCATGAGTCTAATTCATAAAAACATCCTAGATGGGAATCATTTCTGGCCTGAATCCCAGTTCCGAGGTGAAAATGTCGGTCTCCTTTGAGCCCTGCCAATTTATACTAAGGGAAAGGGGGTGGGGCTTAGCTAGGAGAACCTTTCTGAATGCAGGCCCTGCACAGGCACAGCACCCATATGTGTGGATACACAGATAACCACTCGAAGAATGTCTGCTACTGGTAAGCAATGTTACTTTCCTCATATACAAGTTCCTTGGTAATTCTCAACTGCAGTCTTTGTTCTTGCATCTGACCTTCATATTATTGTGTTATAGCATACATGGTGTGTGTGGGGGTAAGGGGTAGCTTGTTATATTGTGGAAATCTAATAAAGGTGGGTTGTTGGCATGGTTAACAATCCAACCACAACCCACAGGCTATTTTAGGTGTGTGAGTGATTTATTATGAGTGGCAACAGCTGTTTTGTAAACCACTTTGTCAGGTTTACAAAGCACACTGTAAGTGCCAGGTAGGTGCCACACTGTAAGTGTAAACTTTGCCAGGTTTACAAGATATGACCCACTGTGGTGCATTCTCACTGCAGCTTCTTTATGTGAAATGGTGGCTGTCATATGTCATGAAACTCTTCAGGCAAATTAATCCATGGAGGCTTGTCATGATATGTGAACAGGTACATTACCTGTTTCAAAACTATTGCTTGCTGGTACCCTGCTACTCATACTGCATCCTTAAAAAGTTGTCTACATTTTATGTTAGGCTAGGGATGTGGAATCTTTTCTTCTGTTAATGGCTTCATTCAGGGTAATTTTAGGGGGTCAAAGTCATCAGTGCGTAGATCCATCCCTTTCTCTTTTTGCTACTTCCTTTTCTCTCTTTCTTCCTTTTTCTCTTCCCTCTGGGACAAAGGAGAGACTACTCTTGCTAGCTATCTGAATGGATTGCCTGCAGAAGGCTTTTGACATTAGGCCAAATCCACAATTTGCTCATGTCTGATTCAGACCCTGAAACTGGTTTTTCAGTACGGGCACTTAAAGAAATTCCTTGAATTGCTCTGGTGCCTGTAACTCATACTTGACACTGAAGACTGTGTGAAAATGTCCCAGCTCTGTATTTTGCTCCTAATCTGTTGTATCGAATGAACTGCACTGCACTGCGGAATTAGAATCCCCCCCCCCCCCCGTCACCCAACTGTTCCTGTTTTCTTTCTCTTTTTCTTGCCCTTGCATCTTCTTTTATGATGGAGAGGCAAGTGCAGACATTGACAGAAGGGGAATTGGAGGAAGAACCTTGAAGAGTTAGGAAGCATCTGGCATACTAGTTTGTGGTAGCAGAAAGACAACAAGAGTATTTAAATGTCAAGGAGGCTATATGTGACAAGGATATTAAAGATAAGAGGAGAGGAGACAGACTTGCTGAGACTGAAGTTGAGAGAGAATTAAGAAGTAAGTTGCATTGGCTTCAGAAATTTCTATCACTCAGATCAAAGTAAGACTGACAGTCCATGTAATGTTTGCTGGTGTGAATGACAAAAGACAAATATCAAGAATAGTGGGCTAATTTATAGCTCACTAGGGGAGCAGGGGGCACACTCATTTGAGCAATACTTTGAACCACTGTGATATTTCACAGAAAGCCGAGAGCAGACTAGAGAAGGAATTTGTTTTCTTTTAAGAAAATGTTACCTTGCCTATCTACTTTCCTACCATTACAGATTTGTATTTGAATAGGATGAAGAGAGGAAGCTGTGTATTAAAAAGATACTGATACCTTGACGAGTACTGTAGATGCCTCTGCTGCTGTTTTGTACTAGTTTAGAACAGATTTGTGTTTGGAGCAGTTTTGTTCCAGGATTTTTTTTTAAAAAGGAAGTGGCTGATGGGAAGCATAGTGAGGTATTAATATAAACCAATGAGATGCAGAACTGTGATGGTTGGGCGTAGCTGTATTGACTGGGCTTTTGTGGTGGCATGCATTTGCTGCTCGAGTCCATCATTATAGGATGATGAAACTAGATAAAGTGTTATCTTCCTTGTTTAACTTAAACTTTAGGGACTGATGTTTAGATCAGGTTCAGTGGTGCAACTGAGTGTCTTTTAAAAGTAATGGGTATTTAGTCCCAAAATATAAATTGCAGATGTCTGTCTACATAAATGCACATCTCTTTTCTCTCTTCCATTCTCTCTTGCTCTTTCTTTTTTCTCTCCCTCCATTGAAAGGCTATTCTATTTAAAATTCAATTCAAATTTCCAGAAGTCCTATGGACACTACTCCAAAGCTTACAGCATTGGAAAATGCCTGCACCTCAACTCTAGCAAACAGGATTAGCATTCCTTCTTCGGCAGTCTTTCAAAAATCTGGAGAACTGTTAACGTTTGCAGCAGCTTAAGGTTGCAAGAAGCACTTTCATTCTTTCTGGAATGCCTTTAAGCAGCTAGTGAATAATCCCCCTCCTCCTGATTCTACTCTGGAGCAGAGAAATAGTCTGTCTCCAAAGGATGTTGTTTTCCCTCTGACAACCCAGCACAGATGTGTTGTACTCTGAAAATCCAATATGCTGGAATACATACAAAGTGAACATGGGAGAAAACTGAATGGAAGAATATCCTTCTGATGCCATAGGCAGTAGAAAATGTTGCAACTCTGTGCTACCAACACTCTGTTTCTGTAAGTGACCCTAGCAGTTTATCAGTAGTGTAATCTGGAGTGACAGGTTTCTGCAGAAGGCTCACTCTATCTGCTTACAGTATTGGTGTGCCATTAGAGATTGCCTATGCTAGCAGTTCATCATTCATGTAAGCAGAATGACAGTATTGTGGATGTTAGAAACACTCTTTCCTTTCCTTCAGAAGAGAAAAATATTCCAAGCATACAGAGAGTTCTTTTTGAAACGTTATTGCAATAAAGGGAGTGAAGGGTTTCCTTCCCCTTTTCCAACTCAACTCATGTTCACATTCTGTTTTTATGCCCTGCCCCCATCCGCTTCTTCCCTTTCCCTCCCAGACAGGGTACTGGGAGGTAGCAACTCTTTTCCATCCGCCTATCCTGTACCACTGATACCTGTTCTTCCCTCCCACTTGGTCCCTCCCAGGTGAATTATAATGAGCTTATTTCCTATGGAGGGTGTGCCTGTTAATAGTCATGAGGTCATTCCTTGAGCAAGTGTCCTACTATCTTGTCTACATGACAATTCCCTCCTGTTATCTGATCTCAGCCCCCTCCTCCTTTGGCTAAGGAATATTCTTGTTACATTTTTCACTCTTCCTGTTTCCTTGTTTCAGATCATCCTTTCATCCCTATCAGTGGATACTGCCCTATTTGTTTAAGGAACCTTGCACAACCCCACTGCCTTGTCATGGTGAAGGGGCTTGTGTAGCTCAATGAAGCTATGAGTTATGCTGCGCAGGGCCACCCAAGACAGACAGGTCATAGCAGAGGGCTCTGACAAAACGTGATCCACTGGAGAAGGAAATGGCAACCCAGTCCAGTATCCTTGCCATGAAAACCCCATGGACAGTACCAAAAGACAAAAAGATATGACGCCAGAAAATGAGCCTCTCAGGTCGAAAGGTGTCCATTGTGCTACTGGGGAAGAGCAGAGGGCTAGTACTAGTAGCACCAGAAAGAATGAAGCGACTGGGTCAAAGCCGAAAGGACACTCAGTTGCTGATGTATCTGGTGGTGAAAGGAGAGTCCGATGTTGCAAAGATCTATACTCCATAGGAACCTGGAATGTAAGATCCATGAATCAAGGCAAGCTGGATGTGGTCAAACAAGAGATGACAAGACTGAACATCGACATCTTAGGAATCAGTGAACTAAAATGGACAGGCATGGGTGAATTTAGTTCAGATGACCATCAGGTATACTACTGTGGGCAAGAATCCCTCAGAAGAAATGGAGTAGCCTTCATAGTCAATAAAAGAGTAGGAAAAGCAGTACTGGGATACAACCTCCAAAATGACTGAATGATCTCAGTTCGAATCCAAGGCAAACCATTCAACATCACAGTAGTCCAAGTCTATGCCCCAACCACTGGTGCTGAAGAGGCTGAAGTTGACTGGTTCTATGAAGGCCTACAACATCTTCTGGAAATAATACCAAAGAATGATGTCCTTATCATCATGGGGGATTGGAATGCTAAAGTAGGAAGCCAAAAGATAACCGGAATAACAGGCAAGTTTGGCCTTGGAATGTAAAACGAAGCAGGGCACAGACTGATAGAATTTTGTCAAGAGAATACGATGGTCATAGCAAACACTCTTTTCCAACAACCCAAGAGACGACTCTACACATGGACATCACCAGATGGACAGCACAGACATCAGATTGATTATGTGCTCTGCAACCAAAGTTGGAGAAGCTGTATACAGTCAGTAAAAACTAGACCAGGAGCTGACTGTGGCTCAGATCATGAGCTTCTTGTTGCAAAATTTAGGCTTAAATTGAAGAAAGTAGGGAAAAGCATTAGGCCACTCAGGTATGACCTAAATCATATTCCTGATAAATATACAGTAGAGGTGACAAATAGATTTAAGGTATTAGAACTGATAGAGTATCTGAAGAACTAAGGACGGAGGTTCGCAACATTGTACAAGAGGTAGCAATTAAAACCATTCCAAAGAAAAAGAAATGCAAGAAAGCAAAATGGCTGTTTGAGGAAGCTTTACAAATAGCTGAGGAAAGAAGGGAAGTGAAAGGCAAGGGAGAAAGGGAAAGATACACCCAATTGAATGCAGAATTCCAGAGAATAGCTAGAAGAGATAAGAATGGCTTCTTAAATGAACAGTGCAAAGAAATAGAAGAAAAAACAATAGAATAGGGGGGACCAGAGATCTCTTCAAGAACATTCAAGATATGAAGGGAATGTTTCATGCAAAGATGGGCATGATAAAGGACCAAAAGGGCAGGGACCTAACAGAGGCAGAAGAGATTAAGAAGAGGTGGTGAGATTACACAGAAGAACTATACAAGAAATATCTTAACGTCCCTGATAACATCCCTATGGTGGTCACTGTCCTCGAGCCAGACATCCTGGAATGTGAAGTCAAATGGGCCTTAGGAAGTCTGAGCAACAACAAAGATAGTGGAAGCGACAGTATTCCGGCTGAGCTATTCAAATCCTAAAAGGTGTTGCAGTAAAAGTGCTACACTCGATATGCCAGCAAATTTGGAAAACTCAACAGTGGCCACAGGATTGGAAAAGGTCAGTTTACATTCCAATGCCAAAGAATGTTCGAACTACAGCACCATTGCACTCATTTCACAGGGGACAGCAGAGGATGAGGTGGCTGGATGGAGTCACTGAAGCAGTTGGTGTGAGCTTAAGTGGACTCCAGGGGATGGTGGAGACAGGAAGGCCTGGAGGAATGTTGTCCTTTGGGTCAAGGATGCGTCAGACATGAATTTGCGACTAACAACAACAACTTTGCACAATGTTCATGAACCTGTTGGTTTTTGACAGGTTGGATGGCTACAAAAATGAGAATTATTCCCCTATTCCTCTTTCCTTGACTTGTATTTTAAAATGGTAACCAAACAACAACAACATTATATAGCATTTTTAGGAGTGCTTAGAGTGACTTGCACCCTTTTTCTAGCTGTCCTTACAGCAACTCTGCTGGGGTGGATCAATTGCTTTTAATCCATCTTGCTTTTAATCCAGGTTTCTTTCATAGAGTCTGCACATATTCCTTATGACATATATGGGATTTATTTATTTATTTATTTATTTATTTATTTATTGCTTTTATGTATTGTTCTATAGTAAAAGCTCTCACAACAGCCTTTCCAAGAAGAAGGGATTTATTCACTATACTATGCTCTACTATTCACTGTTATCTATACTTTACTATGGTAGAGCCAAACTCTACCAGATTGTCTCAGGCATTTTGAGTTATAACATCCATCCTCGCTGAAGGTAGGTAGGACTGATATGAACTGTAATCCAAGCCATCTGGAAGATGCCAAGTTTGGGAAGGCTGTTCCAGTTTAATCGAGTCTAGGGGTTGAGCTCCTTTTGGGAAACTTCAGCTGGCTCACAAGCACAATTCAGAGACACTGAAGTAACACTTAAATTGTTTACCGCTATAAAGAAATAAATCATTACCATTTAGGAACAATCTGTGCTCAGTTGAGTATGCTACATGAGACAGTATAGCAATTTATTTATAGAAAGAAAGAGACTAGAGATGAGGTTCCTTCCCTGGGGAAAAATGGAGGGGTTATTCATGTCAAAAGAAGCATTTTATTTTGGTTTTGATCAGCATTTATAGTTTTGAAGTGGTTCTAAGTTTTGCATATTCAAATGAGATTTAAAATTTATATGAATTGATAGTTAATGTCTTCTGGATCCAAAATATAACAAATGAAGGGACAGTATGAATTTTAGTTTTGGCAAATCTGTAGTGCTTCTCCTTTGTTTTCCAGCAGTTCTTAATAACATTTGTGTAGTTCTATGCCTTTCCAGTGTCAATGAACAATAACAATGGCCAGTGGTTGTTTTAGATTCACTGAGAAGAAATTAAACACCATGATAACAAATTAGAAACAAAATATTTCTTACTCCAGAACAACTGGGTACTGGATAGATCAATTTTCTAACTTCTTAAACTCTTACTAAATCAGTACTGCACGTTTCTGAGTCAGATAAGCTTTTAAAAATATTGCTTGCCTTGGAAAAGATTAATGTAACTTAATTTCTTTGTCGTGGCCTCTGTGCATCACACATATGGGTACTGCGCCTGCGCAGTGCCTAAGGCCGGAGATTGCAAGCTAACGGTTTTTGGCGGGAGCGCTCCGCTCCCTCCCCCTCTGAGTATAAGTAGCGGAGCGTTCGCCATTTTGTTCAGTCTTTGCGACCGCCGTTCACTGTGCCTCGTGCTGCTTCGTCTTCGCTCTGACCGTTTTTTCGACTAGCTTCTTCTTGCAAGTTGTTATTTCTTGTTGTCTTATCCTTCTCTTGTCCCAGTTTACTCCTCTTCTTTGATTCTTGTTCCTATTTTTCACTCTATAAAAAAAACAAAAACAAAAACAAAATTAACAAAAATATATACTTACCCTCTATACTGTCTTCTTCTCTCTTCTTGTTTCTGCGATGGCACAGCAGGCGGCCTTCCGCAAGTGTGCAGAGTGTGGGTCGAAGATGTCTCCGACCGACCCGCACGACCTATGCCTCCTCTGCCTGGGAGAGGGGCATAGGACCAACAAGTGCGCACACTGTCTGGCTTTTTCTAAACAAGCCAGAACAAACCGGGAGAACCGGTTGAAGAGGCTTCTTTGGGACTGGGCTCTTATGCAGTCGGACCCTCTCGTGACTGCCACGAAGCCCACCTTTTCCTCTATGGCTCCGCAGAAGTGCCCTTCGGACGAAGGTGCGTCCTCCACAGCGCTTCCTCCTGCTTCTCCAAAGAAGAAATCGGAGAAAAGGAAGCATTCCGACTCCTCCAAGTCGACGAGCCATAAGAAGGCTAAGAGAGATAAGCCTTCGAAGCCGTCCCAGCACTCGAAAGGGCTCGAGCGCCCACGACACCGGGACTCGGGTTCGTCGGCTCCTTCGGTACCGGGACCGGTTACCGTACCGACACCTCCTGATCCATTGATCCAAGAGGCTATGAGGGTTACCCCACAAGGGTCCCCTTGTCGAATGCCAGACCATCCGCCCGAGCCTGCTCAACCGCTACAAAGAGGCTCGATATCTGAAGGGGAAATACAAGACTCTCCCCCATGGGCTCGGTCCCCAGCACCGATGCCCCAGGCTTTAGCGGACATCGACCTCTCTCCACCTCGACGTCAACGGAGCCGATCGGCCGATCGACCTATGGAGGGTTGGCATCGTCCGCTATACCAGCGCTGGCATGAGCCCCAGTCGGTTGGCTATTACCCAGAGCCTCGGGGCCGACTCTCGCCTCCTCGCCACCCACCACACGCGAGCTATCCGAGGAGAGCTTCGACGCCATCCCAGCGAGACAGCAGCCTCTCTCTCTCGCCGGCTGAATCCTCCTCTTCAGCCCCACCATATTATAGGGCTGACTCTGATGATTTGGAGGTGGACTGGACCTCCCCTGACGCCGTCATCACATCCCAGGATCCTGCTTCGCCTGACGAGTCCCACGTCTCGTTCTCGGACCTGATGGCCCGACTCGTCCACGCCCTGGACATCGATGCAATTCAACGTCCAGGGCCATCCACGGACAGGTTCTACGACGTCGTCCGGGGAGAGCAGTCCACCTCAATTGTCCTTCCACTGATTACCACCCTCAGGGAGGCTATGATTCAGCCATGGGACTTGGCCTCCCACCCACAACCTACGTCCAGGAGATATGAGGCGATGTATCGGGTTCGGGAGGAGGATATCCCCTTCCTCCTCCGACACCCTAAACCGAATTCCATCGTCGTCGAATCCTCCCAGGGTAGGGAGGCCAGAGGCCATACTACGCCTAAGGATAAAGAAGGCAGAAAAATTGACTCTCTGGCTAGAAGAGTCTACTCGGCATCAGGACTAGGACTGCGTATTTCCAACTACGAGGCGACATTGGCGCGATATCAATATTTCCTGATGCAACGCCTTCTCAACGTCGCCTCAACCCTACCGGACCACCAGGGAGAGGTCGCGAAAGTCCTAATAAAGGAGGCCATGCAAGTGGCCGTCCAGCAATTGTCTACAGCTAGACACCATATGGACACAACCTCCAGAGCTCTCGTCGGTGCCGTCTCCTTGCGCAGGCATGCTTGGCTTCGAAGCTGCCATTTTCCTGATGAGACCAAGCGCAGAATCGAGGAGATGCCATTCGACGGGTCCGGGCTATTTCACTCCCGCACAGACCATAAACTCAAGAAACTCCATGAGTCTCGGATGACGGCGCGCCGAATGGAGTTACAACTCAAACGAGACGTAAGTGGCCATGGTCCCGCCCTACTTACCGCCAATCCTTCCAGTCTCGACAACAACCTCAGCAGAGACAGCCGCAACAACAGCGCCGCTGACAGCAGCCACAGCACCGCTACCAACAGTCCCGTCGGCGATTCGATACTGAGAGACGCCAGCGTTGACGGGACGCGCGGACCAATTCCTTTTTCCAACCAATACCCACCCCCCTCTCATCTGGGAGTCGGTTGCAGAGCCGACTTCCCATTTGGGAGTCCATTACATCTGACTGGTGGGTATTGTCTATCATACAGTACGGCTATCGAATAGAATTCGACGTCGTTCCTCCATCGAGCCCGATACGGTCTACCCAGGCTTCTCCGATTCTGCTCGATGAAATACAAAAACTTCTTCGTAAAGGAGCGATTCGTCAATTGTCTTCCTTTGATGGAATTCATGGATTCTATTCCAGATATTTTACGGTCCCCAAGAGGGACGGTGGTCTTCGGCCTATTTTGGACTTGCGTTTCCTGAATCGTTTTATCCAGGCGAGGAAGTTCAGAATGACCACCCTTCAAAATATCTTGCCGTTACTACGGAAGGAGGATTGGTTCGCCTCAATCGATCTGAAGGACGCCTATTTCCATATCTCGATCCATCCGAGTTATAGACGTTTCCTTCGCTTCGCTGTCGCATCTACTCTGTATGAATTCATGGTTTTGCCCTTCGGACTCGCTACTGCTCCAAGGGTCTTCACCAAGTGCATGGCGCCAGTCTGCGCGTTTCTGCGCCTACAAGGTGTCCATATCTATCCATACCTGGACGATTGGCTGCTGGTTTCCCCATCTAGAGACGGGTTCCTCGAATCCATCCGCATAACCTGCTGTTTGCTGGACGATCTGGGCCTATGTATTAATACGGAGAAATCGTGTCTTATCCCAACGCAGGTTCTCACCTTCATCGGAGCGCGCTTGGATTTGACGCTGGAAAAGGCCTTCCTTCCCCACGACAGACAAGATGCAATTATTCGACATGTCACTCGGATGCGACGCGATGGGACGGTCCCTGCGAGATCTGTTCAAAGACTGTTCGGCCATATGGCAGCGGCAGTGCCAGTGGTGCCACATGCCAGGCTGCGCCTCCGTCCTTTACAGCTAATTTTCAACAAGCTGTTTCGTCCTCAGAGAGACTCCCAGTCGAAACCGATTCGGATCCCATCCTCGGTTCTTTCTTCTCTTCTGTGGTGGACAAGGCGACCCAGTTTGGCTGTCGGAGTTCCCTTTTGTCCACTGTCTCCATCGATAACAGTAACTACCGACGCTTCCCTCTCGGGTTGGGGAGCGGTATGCAATCACCTACGCACCCAGGGCACGTGGAGTCATCTCGAATCCACGAAGCACATCAACTTCCTCGAACTTCTGGCGGTTTTCAATGCCATACGCTCCTTCGAGGATCTCCTTCTTCATCGGGTTGTTCAGATTACGTCGGACAATACCACGACCGTCTTTTATCTGAACAAGCAAGGGGGGACAAAGTCCCCGACCCTGGCCAAACTTGCCCTGGAAATTTGGGACTGGTGCATCCCCCGAGGTATCACTTTGATAGCGGTACATCTAGCTGGTGTACATAATGTTCAGGCAGAGCTCCTCAGCAGACGAATGCTTGTCTCCCACGAGTGGGAACTACATCCTCGGACTCACGACCAGCTTTTTCATCGCTGGGGGTTCCCAGATGTGGACCTATTCGCCACTCACCAGAACAAGGCTTGCGAACAGTTCTGCTCGAGGGAAGGGATCGGGTTCGGATCCCTAGGGGATGCCTTTATGCTGACATGGACCAATCTGCATTTTTACGCTTTCCCACCGATTCCACTAATAATGAAGGCGGTTGCGAAGATAGCACGGGACCGACCGTCCGGGATATTGATTACCCCTTGGTGGCCACGCCAGCCATGGTTTGCCACCCTACTGACTATCTCTCAGGGGGAATACCAGCCTCTCCCCCTGCTTCCGTACCTCATCACTCAACAAGACGGTACGCTTCGTCACCCCGATCTCGGATCCCTGAAACTGACGGCCTGGCGAATCCGATAGAATCCTCCTCTTCGTCGGTACTGACCACCGCTCATACGGTACCGATTGATTTTCCAGGACCTTCTCATGAAGCTGCCTTGTCGGCCCCAGCTATGTCGCCGGCTCCAACAGGTGCTTTATCGGATCTGACCCCGCTGGATCCTTCCATCCAGCATATCATTGACTCTGCTTTGAGACCCTCCACACGGAGGTCTTATGCAGCGAAATGGAAGCGTTTCTCCACTTTCGCCGAATCCCATTCGTTTTCTCCGATGCAATCTTCTATACCTCATATCCTTTCCTTCCTTCTCGAACTTCATCGTTCTGGACTTAAACCTTCTTCAGTGAAAGTATATACGGCGGCGATCGCCCATCATCGGGGGTTCGTGGATGACTCTTCCATTTTTTCTCATCCGCTAGTTAAAAGGTTCCTCAAAGGACTTCATAACCTTAATCCTGTCATACGACCAGTGATGCCTACTTGGAGCCTCTCGGTTGTTCTTCAGGCTCTGACCAGAGCCCCCTTCGAGCCATTGGCGACTGCTGATCTATGTCTGGTATCATGGAAGACGGCTTTTCTTGTTGCAGTTACTTCAGCCCGAAGGGCCAGCGAGCTCGGTGCCCTGCGCATAGACCCTCCGTACTTGAACTTTTTCAAGGATAAAGTGGTTTTGAGGCTTGACCCCTCCTTTCTTCCAAAGGTGGCAACTCCATTCCATTTAGGACAGGACATTATCCTGCCTGCCTTCTTCCCGTCACCCACAACCCCCCTCGAATGCTCATTGCATTCTCTGGACGTTCGTCGTTGCCTCGCCTTTTACAGATCTAGAACGGAGTCCATCCGACATACGAATAGCCTCTTCGTCAAATATGCTGCTGTTGATCAGGGCTCCCCGATATCTTCACAGAGACTTTCAAAATGGATAGTCCAGACTATTACCTTGTCCTATCAGCTTGCCAAGCTTGATCTTCCTGTCATGCCTCGAGCTCATTCTACAAGAGCTGTTGTTGCTTCCTCCGCTTTTGCTTCGGGCGTCCCACTAGACGACGTCTGTCGTGCTGCTACTTGGGCGAATCCGTGCACGTTTGCCAGGCATTACCGCCTCGATGTCCGAGCTTGCCGAGACTGCTCCTTCAGAAGGACTGTACTCTCATTGATACTTCATTGAGGAAACCTTCCCTCCTCCTTAATGGTAAGCTTGTTAGTCTACCCATATGTGTGATGCACAGAGGCCACGACGAAGAAGGACAGGTTGCTTACCTGTAAGTGGAGTTCTTCGAGTGGCCATCTGTGCAGTCACACAACCCACCCGCCGGCCCCGCTCAGTGTCGGTGAGTGGATGCTCGTCTCAGTACCGACAAATTTTTTGCCTGTCGGTACCTGTCCTGCGCACCAGCTTACTCTAGTTATCCACATGGGGGCGCACGTTCGGTCGCAAAGACTGAACAAAATGGCGAACGCTCCGCTACTTATACTCAGAGGGGGAGGGAGCGGAGCTTTCCCGCCAAAAACCGTTAGCTTGCAATCTCCGACCTTAGGCACTGCGCAGGCGCAGTACCCATATGTGTGACTGCACAGATGGCCACTCGAAGAACTCCAGTTACAGGTAAGCAACCTGTCCCTCTTTCAAATTTATAAGAAACTGTTACCTTTTGACCTGAGGGCATCAAAATCAGAAAGCATTAAAAGGAACCAAGTTGTAAGAAAAGAAAAAAGAAAAGAAAAGAAAAGAAAAGCGCGCGTGTGAGCGCACACACACACACACACACACACACACACACACACACACACACAAAGCTAATTCACAGTAGACAAGATTAAAATTTGTGACAAGCTTGGCAAAATAAAAAATGCCTTGACTGTTGCCTTAAGGTTATCATAAAAGGGGCTAACTTAACTTACTGCCTCCTAGTGGAGGAGAGGTTATGCAACTGATACAGTGCAACTGAGCGGTACCTGTCTTGTGCCCTTGCCAGTCACATCTCTCTTGGCAGCATTTATGCAGAGCAGGCCCTCTGGAGATGAGCAGAGTCAACCGAGTCAACAGGTTCATGTAAGAGAGGCCATTCCTTCAAATGACCTGCTTGTAGGACACTAAGGGTTTGAATAGGGCCCAGAAATAAATTGGAAAATTTATGTGCTCTCCAGTTGTCTCTGACTTATGATGACCCTATCAATGAAAGCCCTCCAAAATGTCCTATGACAGTCTTGCTCAGCTCTTAAAAAATATTCATTTATTAGATTTAAATCCTGTCGCTTTTCTTACAAAGAACTCAGAGTGGCTTGCATCATTCTCCTCTTCCCGCTTATCCTCACAACAACTATGAGGTTGGTTGGGTTGAGAGTCTGTGACTGGCCCAGCATTATCCAGTTGGCTCCATGGCTGAGGAGGGATGAGAACACATGAAAATACGAACTACAAAAGTGTGATATAGGCAGAAAAGTGGGTGTCAGAAATATGTTGCCCCAGCAGTTGGGCTTGGCCTTTTCTCATGCAGCTGCCTTAATGTTTGGAAGCCCAGGGACATGCAAGGAGGTCATTCCCATGCTGAGAGTAGGAACCACATGCATTATTAATCCTGCTTAAGTGGTTCTGAACTTAACTAGATCTGCAGCTGCATAGCCAAGTCCTCTGATTAGACTGGCCCCTTACAAATCAGCAACAAAGACAAAATGCATCACCAAAAAGAGGTTAAAGGAAGGAAGGTACAAATAGGCATAAAAGATGCATTTGTATGGATGCAAAATTAGGAACAATTATTATAATTTAAATAGTAATACATCTGTTCAGAGAAGTTTGACTTGCACTTGTACTATGACCTTTTTGCCACTGTCTAAGACATTTTTCTTTTCCAAGGTATTTTACTTTTTCAATTTGTATGCTTTTATTTTTAGTTACACTGCTGTTGGTTTTACTGGGGCTTTTCAACTATAGTTTTAAACTTATTATGTTTTATCCTGATGTATGTTAGGGTTTTAACTATTGTGAACCTAACCATAGATAAGTATTGGGCAATACAAGTCTATCCACATCCCCATTGTGGGAAAAATTCTGACAAGATGCCCTCTGTGTTGACAGAGGGCCTCCATTTTTGAGGCCTTGTGGAGAATGGGTGAAGTTCCAGAGGACTGGAGGGAGGCATCAGTGGTCCCAATTTTCAAAAAGGGTAGTAGAGGGGACATGGGGAATTACAGACCAGTTAGCCTTATGTCCATTGTAGGAAAAACAATGGAAAGGCTCATAATAGCACGAGATCTAGTGATGCTAGATAGGGAATGGAGACTGGAAGCTTCTGCAAAAACAGGTCCTGCCAGACAAACCCTGTGGAATTCTATGGCAAGGTTTCAAGGTGGCTAGACGGAGGGGACACAGTGGATGTGGTTTACCTGGATTTCAGCAAGGCCTTTGACAAAATGCCCCATGATATCCTGGTTGAGAAATTGAGGAGGTTTGAGATAGACCAATGCACTGTCCAATGGGTTATGGGATGGTTGACTGACCGAAAGCAGAGGGTAACCATTAGTGGGGAATCATCAGGATGGCAGTCAGTGATAAGTGGGGTCCCCCAGGACTCTGTCCTGTGGCTGATCCTGTTCAATCTTTTCATCAGTGACATGGAAGAAGTGGTGAACAATCTGCTGATCAAATTAGCAAATGATACTAAAAAGGGGGGCAGTGGCCACAACTGAGGAGCAGGTGCTCCAGATCCAAAAGGATCTGGACAGACTATGGAAGTGGGCAGGAGACAACAGGATGGCATTCAATGTGGATAAGTGTAAGGTTTTGCACTTGGGGCATAGGAATGGGTGTCATAAGTACAGGTTAAGTGACAAGTGGCTGGAGAGCAGCACTTGTGAAAGGGATCTTGGGGTGCTGGTTGACTGCAGGCTAAACATGAGTCAGCAGTGTGATGCAGTGGTCAAGAGGGCGAGCACCATCCTTGGTTGCATGGCCAGAAGTGTGGCTTCTAGATTGAGAGAGGTATTACTATCTATAAGACTCTATTGCACCTGCAACTGGAGTATTGTGCTCAGTTCTGGGCCCTCATTACAGAAAGGATATAGCCAGGATAGAGTCTGTGCAGCGTAGGGTCACAAGGTTTCCAGCCGGTTTGCAGGGGATACCATATGAGGCAAGACTGAGGGAACTGGGTCTCAGCCTGGAGAAGAGGAGACTGAGAGGGGATGTGTTGGCAACATCTTAGGGGGTGTCACACGGAGGTGGGTAGAGGCCTGTTCTTCCCTGCAGAGGAGGGCAGGATGCACTGCAATGGAGCAAAGCTCAAGGTTCAATTTGGATGCCAGGAAGTACTTCCTAAGTACTTCCTGACGGTTACAACCCCGAGGGTATGGAATGGGCTTCCACAGGAGGTGGTTGAGGACCCATCGGTGAGGGTGTTAAAGGATAGGCTGCACATGCACATGGTGGGCATGTCATGAGCTGAGCCGGCTAGAGTGGGGGCCAGACTAGATGGCTCAGGAGGCGCCTTCTGATTTGCTCTGTTTGTATGTTTCTGGGTTTACTCATTGTGCTGCCCAGGTACTAACTATTGATGGGCAACTGCCAGGCTTCTTGCCTCTCCCTGTTCTTTCTAGTGAAACAGGACTTGAACTGGATAGCCATTCAAATAAGAGAGCGCTGTTATATAGAGGGCTGCTTTTGTTTGGTAGGGCACACTCTTTGTTGGGCATGATTCTTGTGAGAATGTGCTGTATATCATAGGAACTCATTTTGGTAAGGAGCAGCAGAAATATTTTGAATAGCATACAGTACCAATACCAGTCTACTCAGTAGGCTCAGCCAAAAGTTTTTGTTTTTAATTGAATAATTTATTGATTTTGTCTTTAACTTACGGCTTCTGACTGCAGTATCAGTTGCTCACTGCAAGAGGTCTCTCTAGTACCATGATTACTGCAAGCAATAGCTGGCTGAGCAATAAATAATATCTTATCCAGTCTTTTATTCTATCTCGAACCCCTCCTCTGCTTTCTCTTCCCCAGAGGCTTTGTCTTTATGACTAATTTCTGTCACTAGAGTTGTGCCAAACTCCACACTGCTTTCAAATGCTCCTATTTGGGCACTTTTGCCCTCTGGTAGAATAATAGTAGCTGCTATTGAGACTTAAATGTAGCACCCAGAGGCTTGATGAGAAATGCTATGGACATGTTTGACTTTTAACCTTAAATTGTCTGGTTTTCTGAAAAACAATTATAGTTTAAGCTTTCTTCTCTGTAGTAGGAAATGAGCATCTGGATTTGATATGATTGTTTTCTCTCTTTTTAATCTGTGAGACTTTGTATTGTCTATGAACTAGTTGAAATTCCAGTTAGCTTCTGAAACTGTGAAGGTAGTGCTATATCAAGGAAAAATTAGCATAGTCAGAAGTATTTTTAAGGACCAAGACAATTTTTCACAATTCAGAGAATAATAGTATTTTGTTTATGATCAAGTAATTTGCCATTAACCAAATTAATCAAGGGAGTAATTCTATGCATGTTTACATAGAGGGAAGTCATATGTCTCCCAACATTCTCCATTCCGTCAGGCTGGGAGTTTTGGGACATTTTTCTGTCTAACCACGCATAGGCTTGCACCCTTAACATTTTCTTTGAAAAAGTACCACTAGACTATTGTGCTAAAATAGCTTTGTCTCTTAGGTTTTAGATGGGTTTATAATTGCCTTGCATGTAGGGTAGATGGGCAGAATGGACATGTTTCAAATATGTGTCATGATAGAGTTCTTAATAGCATGTGGCTATCAGTGCTGAACAGATTTCTTACAGTTCCAAGTAAGTACAGCTGACTAATGTATAGTTAATTATGAAGTGGCTTGGCAATCATGGCTGCTTTAAGTATATTCCTATGCCAGTTAGAATACATCAGATACATCTCACAGTATTCTGACTTTGCCACTGAATGACAGTCCATCCACTTTGTATGAAAAGCAAGATGGACTGTGCGTTACATCAGATACAGCACTGCAGTAGGTGAGGAAGCATATTGGGCCTCATCTGCCCTCTTTGGCTGCTTCTCAAACAGAGATAGTGGAGTTAAGCATTGGGTATGTTCATAAATATGGGTTTTTAATTTAAGGGAACTAATTACTTTTCAGTCTGGCACAAATCCATGGGACAATTTGCTGTACCACAGAGAGACTGTCTGAATTCATGTCAGATGAGCTTCCAAATTTTAGTTTTTCATTGGATTATGCTCTCAGGACTGACATTTATATCCTGAGGAGAGGTGGCGGTAATACATCCTCCAGGGCCAACTGTCCCTGTATTGAGAGGTAAAATAGAATTGTTCCCCCTCCTCCTTTCATTCCTAAGAGATAGCAGTAAAAATGTGAGCAGAGTATCTATCTATCTATCTATCTATCTATCTATCTATCTATCTGGAATACTTCTATGCTGCCCCATTAGCAAAAGCCTCGGGGCGTCTTCCAATACAAATAAATAGCTATACAATTACATAAAAACTGGAAACATCCCGGCATAAGTATAAAATCAATAAATAAATTCAACAATTAAAATAACATTTAAATAAAAAGGTCTTGGCCTGGCACTGAAAAACAAATAATGACGGCACCAGGCGGACCTTTCTGGGGAGTGCATTCCATAAGTGGGGCACCACCGCAGAGAAAGCCCTTCTCCAGGTACTCACCCTCCTAATATCTTTCACGGAGGGCTCCCGGAGAAGGGCCTCTGCCGCCGATCTCAAGGGGCGGGAGGGCAGATACGGACGCAAGCGCTCCTTTAGATAACCAGGTCCCAAGCTGTTATAGGCTTTATAGGTGATAACTAGCACCTTGAATTGGGCCTGGACTTTGATGGGAAGCCAGTGAAGCTGACGGAGGACTGGGGTTATATGAGAACAACGCCCAGTCCCTGTCAGCAACCTGGCAGCTCTATTTTGACCATCTGAAGTATCCAGACCGTCTTCAAGGGCAGTCCCACGTAGAGCACGTTACAGAAGTTACCAATGCATGCATCACTGTCACTAGGCAGTCGTCTTCCAGGTAGGGATGCAGCTGATGGATTAGCTGAAGCTGATGGAAAGCGCTCCTCACTACCACCGACACTTGAGCTTTCAAAGTCAGCTCCGGGTTGAGAAGCACTCCCAAGCTGCGGGCCCTGTCCTTCAGAGGGAGTGCTACCCCATTCAGGAGAAGGTCCAGGTCCCCCATCCTGAAGCCCGACCCACCTACCAACAGGACCTCTGTCTTGTCTGGATTGAGCTTCAGTTTATTGGCCCTCATCCAGCCCATTACCTCGGCCAGGCACCAGTTCAGTACAGCCACTGCCTCACCTGAATTGGTTGAAAAAGAGAGGTAGAGCTGGGTCTCATCAGAGTACTGATGATTCCACAGCCCACACCTCCTGATGACCTTTCCCAGCGGTTTCATGTAGATGTTAAATAGCAAGGGGGACAAAATGGAACCCTGAGGAACTCCATGGCATAGCTGCCATGGCGCGGAGCCACAGTCCCCCAGCACCACCTTCTGAAATCGACCATTGAGATAGGAGCAGAACCACTGCAAAGCAGTGCCTCCAACTCCCAATCCCGCTAGCCTATCCAGAAGGATACCATGGTCGATGGTATTGAAAGCCGCTGAGAGGTCCAGGAGGACCAACGGGGATGCACCCCCTCTGTCTCTCTCCCTGCACAGGTCAATAATAAATTGATCCAGAGAATTGAGAATAATGAAGAAGGTGAGATAATGGCTAGAGTGCACATGGAAAGAGAATTGCAGATAATCTGATTGAATATTGTTGAAAGATTATTTGAAGGCCTATTTTTTGGTAGGATGTCCAGACATTCTCTTTCAAGATCTTTAGGAATACATTTGAATCCATTGTGTATTCCACAAGCATTCAAAGTAATAGATCACAGGCTTTAGCACGAAGAAGGCCACAGGAGCAATCCCCAGCATCTCCAGGTAGAGTCTGAGTGAGATCGGTGTCAGAAAACTGTGTTTACAATAATCCAGGAAAGGTTTTGTTTCATCAGTAACGTTTTATTTATTTATTAGGATATTTTTATCCTGTCCAATACAGGTTGTCTCTGGATGGCTAACAATAAAATAAATTTTATTTATTTATTTATTTGGAAATTTATAGGCCGCCCCTTGCCACAAGCCTCGGGGCGGCTCACAACAATTGCATAACAATATTAAACATTTAAACATTAAACATTAAACATTTAAAATTTCCAAATACTAAAAACAGGAACTTAACAACACTACATTAAAAACTGGCCCATCTCCAGGTCTAAATTAAAAACATCACAGTATAAATAAATAAATTAACATTTAAAATATTGTTTAAATAAAAAGGTCTTCGCCTGGCGCCGAAAAGCAAATAAAGACGGCGCCAGGCGAGCCTCTCTGGGGAGCGCATTCCATAGATGGGGCGCCACCGCAGAGAAAGCCCTCCTCCGGGTACTCACCCTCCTAATATCTCGCAGAGAGGGTTCCCGGAGGAGGGCATCAGCAGCAGATCGTAAGGGGCGGGAGGGTGTATATGGTCGCAGTCACTCCTTGAGGTAACCGGGACCCAAGCCGTTAAGGGCTTTATAGGTAAGAACCAACACCTTGAATTGGGCCCGGACTTCAATGGGGAGCCAGTGAAGCTGACGGAGAACTGGGGTGATATGAGAACCATGCCCAGTCCCCGTCAGCACCCTGGCAGCTCTATTCTGCACCAATTGAAGTATCCGGACCGTCTTCAAGGGTAGCCCCACGTAGAGCGCATTACAGTAGTCCAGCCGGGAAGTCACCAACGCGTGAGTCACCGTCGCCAAGCAGTCGAATTCCAGAAAGGGACGCAGCTGATGGATCAGCCGGAGCTGATGGAAAGCACTCCTCGCCACTGCTGACACTTGGGCTACCAAGGTCAGCTCCGGGTCGAGGAGGACCCCCAAGCTGCGGACCCTGTCCTTCAGAGGGAATGCAACCCCATTCAAGACTAGGGTCAGGTCCCCCATTCTGAAGCCCGGACCACCTACCAACAGGACCTCCGTCTTGTCAGGATTGAGCCTCAGTTTATTGGCCCTCATCCAGCCCATTACCTCGGCCAGGCACCGGTTCAGCACAGCCACCGCCTCACCTGGATCGGTGGAAAACGAGAGGTAGAGCTGGGTATCATCAGCATACTGATGATTCCGCAGCCCACACCTCCTGATGACCTCTCCCAGCGGTTTCATGTAGATGTTGAACAGCAAAGGGGACAAAATGGAACCCTGCGGAACTCCATGGCAAAGCTGCCATGGCGCAGAGCCATAGTCCCCCAGCGCCACCTTCTGGAATCGGCCATTAAGATAGGAGCGGAACCACTGCAAAGCAGTGCCTCCAACTCCCAATCCTGCCAGCCTATCCAGAAGGATACCATGGTCGATGGTATCGAAAGCCGCCGAGAGGTCGAGGAGAACCAACAGGGACGCATTTACCTGTTGTTTATTTACATTAATAAAACACTTTTTGAGGAAAATATATCTAAATATAGTTTTGTTTTTAAGATATATTATAGTCCAAAGATTATTCATCATGAAAAAAGGATTAGTTTTTAATTATGTAGCATGAGGCTGTATATTCATGTAATGTTTAATTTTAAATTTTAATCCATTCACAATGTCATGCTTTTCTAGAGGTTTCTGTAGGATTATTGGGCAGTTTTTCTGTTTAGAATGTATTGTCACAGATGCTTAGTTTTACAGTTCTCAAAACCATGAATTTGTGTCTGCAGAGATCACATGCCTCTTCGTCACAGCAAAAATGTTATAAAATAAACATACAGTGTCCAGAAAACGACCTTAATCCCATTGTTCCTTTGCAAATCTATGTACCCAGAACAACCCTCTTACTTACCATCCTAAAACTTCTGTGAAAGGACAGGATAAAAAAGCTTTTAATAAACAAACAATACTTAAATGAAAAGGCTTCAAAAATTCAGTGAAAGGAATAAGATGGTTGGGAGTAGAATAGATCAGCACAAGAAGCTAAGTGTGAGGGAGAAGCAAGCAGTAGAGATGAAAAATGAAATCTTTTGAATAGAATACTCTACAAGTCTTTGGATCTTTTTCTATATAGCCTGAGATTTATCTTACTGACTAGTGATTTAAATCAAATCCACCCTGCTGATCCTGAACACTGAAAGGCTGAGAAGACGCAGCTGATGGATCAGTCGAAGCTGAAGGAAAGTGCTCCTCGCCACCACCACCACTTGGGCCTCCAGGGACAGCTCTGGGTAGAGGAGCACTCCCAAGCTGTGGACCCTGTCCTTTAGATGGAGTGCAACCCTGTCCAGGACTGGGCCAAAATCGCTTACATGAAAACCTGAACCACCTACCCAAAAGACCTCATCTTATCTGGATTGAGTTTCATTTTATTGGGCCTCATCCAGCCCATTACCTTGGCCAGGCACCAGTTCAGGACAGCCACTGCCTCACCTGGATTGGTTGCAAAAGAGAGGTAGAGCTGGGTGTCATCAGCGTACTGGTGAGCTCACAGCCCAAATCTCCTGATGACCTTTCCCAGTGGCTTCATGTAGATGTTAAAGAGCAAGGGGGACAACATGGAACCCGGCGGTGGTGGTGTTGTTAGTCATGAAGTTGCGCCCGACCCATGGACAACATTCCTTCAGGCTTTCCTGTCCTCCATCATTCCCTGGAGTCCACATAAGCTCACACCGACTGCTTCAGTGACTCCATCTAGCCATCTCATTCTCTGCTATCTCCTCCTTCTTTTGCCATCAATTGTTCCCAGGATTTGGGTCTTCTCCAGTTAGTTGTTCATTCTTATTAGGTGGCCAAAGTATTTGAGTTTCATCTTCAGTATCTGGCCTTCTAGTTAGGGTTGATATCCTCTAAGACTGACTGGTTTGATTTCCTTGCAGTCCAAGGGACTCGCAGGAGTCTTCTCCAGCACCACAATTCAAAGGCCTCAATTCTTTGGTGCTCAGCCTTCCTTATGGTCCAACTCTCACAGCCCATAGCATTGACTATACGCACTTCTGTCAGCAGGGTGATGTCTCTGCTTTTTAGTATGCTGTCTAGATCTGCCATAGCTTTCATCCCAAGGAGCAAGTGTCTTTTAATTTCTTGGCTGCAGTCCCCATCTGTGGTGATCTTGGAGCCCAGGAAAATCACTGAGCTCCAAATCTGTCACTACCTCCATTTCTCCCCATCTATTTGCCAGGAAGTGATAGGACCAGATGCTCTGATCTTAGTTTTCTTAACGTTGAGTTTCAAGCCAACTTTTGCGCTCTCCTCCTTCACCTGCATCAAGAGGCTCTTTAGTTCCTCTTCACTTTCTGCCATTAGAGTGGTATCATCTGCATATCTGAGGTTGTTGATATTTCTTCTGGCAGTCTTAATTCCAATTTGTGATTCATCTAGCCCAGCCTTTCTCATGATGTGCTCTACATATAAGTCAAATGGGCAGGGCGACAATATACGGCCTTTCTGAACTCCTTTCCCAATTTTTAACCAATCAGTGGTTCCATGTCCAGTTCTTACTGTTGCTTCTTGACCTGCATATAGGTTTCTCAAGAGACAAATAAGATGGTCTGGTACTCCCATCTCTTTAAGAACTTGCCACAATTTGTTGTGATCCACATAATCAAAGGCTTTGGCATAGTCAATGAAGCAGAAGTAGAAGTTTTTCTGGAACTCCCTAGCTTTCTCCATGATCCAGCATATGTTGGCAATTTGATCTCTAGTTCCCCTGCCTCTTCAAAACCCTGCCTGTACTTGTGAAATGAGTGCAATGGTGCAGTAGTTTGAACATTCTTTGGCATTGCCCTTCTTTGAAATTAGAATGTAAACTGACCTTTTACAATCCTGTGGCCACTGTTGAGTTTTCCAAATTTGCTGGTGTATTGAGCCTAGCACTCCCCCTTTCCCTCTCCCTGCACAGGTCATCATACAGGGTGACCAAGGCAGATTCAGAACCGTAACCGGATCTGAAACTGGACTGCAATGGGTCCAGATCAGTTTCATCCAAGAGTGCTTGGAGTTGTCCTGCCTCCACCCACTCCAACACCTTGCCCAAGAATGGGATGTTGGCCACTGGTTCATAATTAGCGGCCACCTCCAGGTCCAGGGATGCCTTCTTTAGTGGGTCTGATCACTCCCTCCTCCAAAGGGGCAGGAACCTGGCCCTTCCTCAGTGAGGCATTGATAACTTCCTGGACATGGGTACCAATGCTTTGTTTGGCTTTGGTAAGTAGCGATGAAGGGCAAGGGTCATAGCAATTGTTATAAACATGTAGCAGTTTTGTGTGCCTTGATATAACAAGGTGATTTCCCCCAAACATCAAGTTCATCTTGTTTTCACAGCATAAAAAATTTAATGATATATAATAGTAGCAGTAGATTTGGAGGTTTTTTCCCATTCAAAGTACCATTAGAAGCTGGTGTATGTTTGGGTAAATGTATTTACTTAACATGAATTATTTTTCCTTGCAAACATGCCGAAAGATTTTTGTTCTGACCTTTTGATGGCCTTTTTTGCATGTTGAAGTTCATAACTGCTAATTTCAAATAGCTTATATTACGTAGATAAAGTATTTCAGATTACTCAAGAGAATCCTCTGTACTGTATTTAGGAAAAGGAAAAGGTTGTCATTTTTTGAAGCTGTGAGAACATAATGTTATTTTAAAATGTGCTATAATATTCTTGTTGAAGCCTGACATGATTGACAGAACAAGAGCATTTCCTTCTGGAAAAGAATTAATGAGTTATTTTCTGTCTCTGAGTGGCAGGCACTTCACCACAAAGGGCTCAGGAATTTCCTAAAGTTTCCTGAATGAACCAAACTAAGTACGTATACCATTTTTTACTAACAGATGTATTGCTCAGATTGACAAACCAGAAACATGACTTTCTCTTCACTAATCATAATGAAGAGATGGCCAATTTGAGTGCCCTTTATTCTTTTGTAAAACATCCAACTAGTTTTTACTCTCTTTGTTTATCAAATTTTGCACCAGGAGTTATAAATGCATGCTAAAAACATGTTGTGGTGGAGGACATGTTAGCAAGATAGCTGAACTATCTTAAAGAATTGCTCCTTTCAGCCAGCTGCAAATCTGCTCTAAATATTTTTAATCTTGGTATGATGAAGACTATTATTTGGTGGAGACAGGGAAACAAAACATGCTTGCTTCCTGTTTATAAAATATTTAGATAAGATATGAAATCAAATTTTCTCAAGAATTGTGAGTATTTTAAGTTGAAAGTGAACTCTGCAAAATAAGTCTACTCTTATTTTGGGTTGTAGCTTCTGTAATACATGATCTCTGGATGTGACATGGATGTGACTCTTTTATGGCTCATCTCACTTCTTAATTCCACCCCCTCTGTGTACAGCTCCTTGGAAAAGATTATTGTTCCTAGTAAGTGGTGTAGTGCCAATGAAATGTTAATTGGAGGGAAGTGAATAACAAAGCCCACCTTCCTATAACCTTCTTCCATGTACCTTCTTAATTAGCAAATTGAATTTATTTAGCTATTGAATGATTCCACCCCACTCCACCCTTCTTTCCCCAGGGAGACTAATATTGCCATTGTGGACTCTTTGGGATTTGCCACTCCTTCTTAAGAAATACTAATATGCTAATTTTTAAAAAGTTTATCAAGCTACTGGAGGAGCTTAGGATAATGTGACAAAATGAGGTGGAGAAGCAGCTTTATCACCATTCTAGTTTCTTGTGCTGTGTGTTTCTTTCCCCTGGATTCCAGAGGGACACAATTCTGTATAGTCATAGAAATGTTCCTTTCACAATTTGCTTATAATGAGGTCTTCTGAAAGTAATCTTACTGTGATCATAGGGGAGGGACTCCAGCTCAGTGGCAGAGCACCTGTGTTGTTCTAGATAAAATGACTGGGTATAGCGATAAGGTGTGAGACAAGGATGTATTTTATTTCCCTATCAGTTCAATCTGTACACAGAACATAGCAGAAGGAAAGCTGGATTAGAATCAGAGGAAGGAGTGAGAATTGGCAAAAGAAACACCACTGATTTAAGATATGCAGATGATATTATACTATTTGCAGAAAGCAGCAATGACTTGAAACAAATCCTGATAAAATTGAAAGAAGAAATCATGAAAGCAGGACTGCAGCTGAATATTAAGAAAACAAAACTCACATCCGCAGAACAGAATTTTACTGTTAATAGTGAAGAAATGGATATTGTGAAACATTTCACATGGCTCAGATCAGTCATCAGTTTTCAAAGGGAGACAGCAGCCAAGAAATTAGACTGAGACTTGGAAGTGCAGAATGAAAGAACTAGAAAAGATAATCAAGTATAAGGACATTTTACTGGAGACCAAGGCTAAGATCATCCACACTGTCGTATTTCCAGTCATAATGTATGGGTGTGAAAGCTGGGCAGTGAAGAAAGCTGCTAGAAGGAAAATTGATGCATTTGAATCATGGTGTTGGATGAAAGCTTTGTGAATACCCTGGACCTAAAGAAAGAGAAACAAGTGGGCCCTGGATCAAATCAAGCCAGAGCTTTCCTTAGAAGCAAAAGTGACAGAACTGAGGCTGTCATGCTTTGGGCATATCATGAGAAGGCAAGACTCCCTGGAGAAGACAATCATGTTAGAAAAATTCATAGGCAGAAGATGAAAGGGAAGGCCAAATATGAGATGGACCAAATGTATAAAGGAAGCCATAGCTTCCAACTTGGAAGAACTGAATGGAGCTGACTGGACGTTTTGGAGGCTTTTCATTTGTAGGGCTGGCATAAGTTAGGGATGACTTGCAGGCACATAACAACAGCAGTAGTGATATGGTCCTTGCTAGAGATCTTGTATAACTGCTGCCAGCTAAGGTAGATAGTACTTGGCTAGGTATTTAAATAATCTGTTCTGCTATACTAGCAAATTGGCAGCTTTGTATGCATTGGTTGGAAGGCATTGTAAAAGACAAATGATTGTGAAACAATGTGAGGTCGGTGCCTTATGTTGGTATTGGATTCAAGATGGTAATTTGCTTGTTGTTTCTTGGAGTTTTTTATACGTACATATTTAAGTACATACACCAGCTCTTTTGAAAGAATAGTATTAGTGAAAACTTCAGTTAAAGATTCTCAGACTGATACTCCAGATAGAAAAACTTTATAAGTAGTAGAGTTCCCAGAAGGTAGGGGTATATGTGTTTGAGAAATGAATGAAGAATGTATCATGCCATGTATCTTGAGTGGGCAGAGAGAGCAGGTTCTGCTTCAGATGATATACACAGGTTTCTGCAGGTGTTAAAACTAATGTTTCTACTATAGGTGAAGTCTCATGTCTTACATTGGGAATAGAATAGAATTTAGAAATAGAAATTCTATTCGTTGAATTTCTATCACCCATCGGTGAGGGTGTTCAAAGACAGGCTGGACATGCACATGGTGGGCATGTCGTGAGCAAAGCTGGCTGGTACCGGAGGTCAGACTAGATGGCCCAGGAGGCCCCTTCTGACTCGCTCTGTTTCTATGTTTCTATGTTTCTAATTTATTTATAGAATAAATACATAAATGTGAATAAAATTGACTTTATTACATGGAACATAAATGGCTGGGCCAGTATTCTGCAGGACCCTGAATCCAAGACTTACTTTCTTCTAAGGACATTGTACTTCTGCAAGAAACATGGATCCCGGGGGCCTTGGTACTTAATGGTTTCCAATCACACTCCTTCGATGCAGTCCCTGGGCGGGCCATGGAAGACGTAAGGGAGGCCTAGGAATTCTAATCACCATGTTTTTGAGTGTAAGCACAAGGATGCTGCCATCTTACAAACATGCAATGGCTCTCCTTGTTCATTGTGTTCGATGGGACCTGCTGATAATAAACGCCTATCTTCTCCTGCAAAAGAAGAAACCACAAACTGAGGCAATTTGGGCAGAATTTGAAACATACATAGCAGATCTGCTCCAATCTTACCCCAATACATATGTGATCATGGGAGGAGACTTAACACCAGAATGGGCCTAAATGATCATGCCTTATACTCTCAGCAAAAAGCTCAGTCCCCTAAACATAGCCTGAATGGGCCTCCTTTTATCAGGCAATCCAAAGACATAAAACCTAACTATGCTGGGCTCTTACTACATCAACTGCCCACAAAGTTGAACCTGCACACCCTTAACGGTGCATTTGGAAAAGACCACTCGGAATTTACTTACCTGTCCATCTGTAGCTGTTACACATGATATCTACAAGGTACCACTGTGGTACCATAACGTGCATAGTATTGTCATAGTAAGGGCTTTTGCTTCTCTCTTTCTCTTCTCATTCCTGCTTTTCAGGACTAAAAGGTCCTATCAGGCTTCCATTTCTTGAGGAGAAAATGAGGCCATTCCCAGCTTTTTCCTTGTATAGGTAGGGTGACTTTAATGGGTTCTTGGGAATTACTAGCACTGCTCAGATATGCCACAGTCTCACAGAAGGAAGTCTTTAGATCTCACTATAGCAGGGATGAGCACCTTGTGGCCCCTCAGATGTTTGGTGGGCAACTCCCATCGTCATTCATCATTGGCTTTGCAGGCTGAGGCTGATGGAAGTTGCACTCCTACATCAGGAAGGCTACAAGATGCCCATGCTGGCAGTATGGATATAATTTTCCTACTTCAGTTTTGGATCTCTTGTCATGTCTTAAGTCTGCATTGGGTTCTGGACCCAGAGCTTGAAGAGTGACATGCAGGAATTAATCTTGCATTCCAATATGCAGCTCTGATCAAAGTAGGAATCTACAGAAGAATCAGCCTAAACTCTAAGGTGAAGAGGTGCAGAATACGTGTTCCCTGACCTCCGTAAAGCTTCTAGATGAAGTGTGCTCATTAGAGCGAACCTATTGTTTAAGGATTCCCTTCACCCATCTCTTCTGCCCAACATATTGAAGGGAGGTAGTCTGACAGTTATTCTCTTCCTTCATGATATGCTCTGTAGTCTGTGAGTTATGGGCAGATAGAATTTTGTATGTTAGGCTAACTCTGAGATATAATGTACTAACATCATTAGAATTGATGGAATTTATACTCTGGTTCTCAGTCAGTGGATGGTGCAGACAATAGAAACTCCTCTATGAGTAGACAAGCCTAAATATTAATACATAGCCTGCCATGAAAGGAAAAAAAAACCCCTTAGTCTTTTCTCTGCTTTCTAGTTAGCAGCAGAGTGTCTGTCTTGCTCTTCAACTCTTTCTCTGGAGCTTTATTAAACAGGCAAAAATCCTCACCAGAGAATGTGAATGGAACATTGTCTCTCTACTGCCATTCTGTAATTGATCAGTCAGAAGATGGCAGGATTAGTTCATCCAAATTGGCCCTTAGGACCTGCCTGGGCTTTCTTGGGTAGAGGAGAAGAGGCACAGGGCAGCCAACCTCCTTTAGGCTTCCCAAGTACCTGATGTGTTCATTTCCTCCTCTGCTGTTCCTCGGGAAGCAGTAAGGTGAACAGGACTTTCTTCCTTGTTGCTGTCACCTAAGGAAGTTTTTGTAGCTCACCTGTGGGGTTAGTTATGTTACTTGGTGAAAGAGAAAGAGAGACTACATGCGGGAAACGTCTGTGTTGCTAAGGCAAATTCCAGCAGCAAGTTTCGAAGTGTGCTTCCTGGAGCAGAATGCTTTTTCTTCCCCTGTACTGTCTTCTCAGGTGGGCTTGCCTGACCTGTTCCATGGCTACCTTTGACTAAAGACCAGAGGCTCAGTAATGTCTTTCTAGGAGAAATGCTGGAGTTGCTTGGTGGGTTTCCTATAAGGAGGGAACACAGGGATAGCAAAATAAATGGTACCATGGAGGCTGCAAGTTACCTTGCAAGTCTTTGGGGTGTGTCACTATATAACTTGATATCTCTCTCTCTCTCTCTCTCTCTCTCTCTCTCTCTCTCTCTCTCTCTCTCTCTGTGTGTGTGTGTGTGTGTGTGTGTGTGTGTTGGGAGGGACTGTGAATGCAAAAGAATTTATGTGTGGAATCATTTGAGGAGCCTGGTAGCCCAGTTCTGACAGCCGCATGCTAGACCATGGAAGCAATCTAATGGAAAACAGCTCTTCTCTCTATCCAGTTTTTCTGGACAAGTAGCTTTACTTATTTGCAATTGTACTCATGCAAGGGTTTTTTTAAAAAATATAAATGTATAGATTTGAGGTACAGATGAGGTCAAATCCTGTGACTGAGGGGTTTTTTCCTCCCACTGCATCTTGTCTTCTCATGAAGGAAAGGTACTACACTCTTTTTGGAGCCAGGTAAAGACCTTTTTATTTAACCATCATTTTAAGAATTAAGGATTTTAGATGTTTTCAGATTTGATTACGGTCGCATTTTCTTTCTTTTTTCTTTAGTGTCATGGAAGAGATGGTTTTTATGTTTTGCTTGTTATTTATTGTTTTAATTAATCAATCCAGATAAGATGGTGGTCCTTTTGGTGGGCGGTTCGGGTTATTAGATAAGTGATTTTGGTCCTGTTCTGGATGGGGTTGCACTCCCTCTAAAGGACAGGGCCTGCAGCCCAGGAGTGCTCCTCAACCCAGATCTGTCCCTGGAGGCCCAGGTGACAGTGGTGATGAGGAGCACCTTCCTTCAGGTTCAGCTGAGCCAACAGCTGCATCCTTACCTGGACAAGAACTGGCTAGCAATGGTGACACATGGATTGGTAACTTCCCAGTTGGATTATTGTAATGCACTTTATACTGGGCTGCCCTTGAAAACGGTCCAGATACTTCAATTGGTCCAAAATAGTGCTGCCAGGTTGCTTACAGGGGCCGGCCATTATTCTCATATAATGTCGGGCCTCTACCAGCTTCACTGCCTCCCAATTGAAGTCTGGGCCCAATTCAAGGTGCTGGTATTAACCTATAAAGCCCTAAATGGCTTGGGACCAGGATACCTGAAGGAATGTCTTTTTCCCTATATGCCTTCACGCCCCTTAAGATCGGCAGGGGAGGCCTTGCTCTAAGGAACCCTCTTTGAAGGAGATATGGAGGGTATCCACCCAGAGGAGGGGCTTCTCTGTGGTGGTGCCAAGACTATGGAATGCGCTCCCTAGAGAGATCTGCCTGGCACTGACTCTCTGCTCATTCCAGCACCAGGTAAAGACCTTTTTATTTAACCACCATTTTAATAATTAATATCAATAATTTTAATAGTAATATCAATTTTATAGAGTCATATTTTCTTTTTCTCTTTTCTTTTTTAGTTGTGAATTGTAGTTCGTTGTATTATTGTTTAATGTTTTAATGGTATTTTATATTGTTCTTTTATCTTCTGTAAGCTGTCCTGAGGCTTGTTGCAAAGAACAGCATAGAAATGTTTGAATTAAATTAAATTAAATTACTATTATATTACTTTTTTAATTATTGTAAGCTGTTGTGAGACGTTATATCAGGAAGGATGGGATAAAAATGTTTTAATTAAATAAATAAAAATAAATATTAATGAATTCCTATCAGGTCTGTCCTTTGCTGATCAGAAGGACACTTGCACTATGTCCCGATTTCAAATCTTGGTGCATATAACTCTGAAAAGCAGTGTGAAATCTCTGGCAAGCCAAGCCAAGTCAATTTCATGCAAGAAGGTGGAATGTTTCTAAACTTCTATCAGTGGCATAGTTAGAGAGTTTTATATTGAGAAAGGTCCTTACTCTGAGAACAGAGTATATTAAATGCAGTATTTTTCAGTCTTTATCTCTGCTTTCTCCTTCTCAGTTTAAACCTGGCTAATATAGAAACTGTTATCTGAGACTCCCCTCTTAAACATCAGTGCATTGAGATATGTTTAGTTTTTTGTGTTCCCTTTTCATAGATCTTCCCTGTATGTGTTCAAGAGCTTCAAAACTGACTTTGCAACTGATGAGGGCTTAAAACAAGAGGTTTCAGCCTCTTCCATATCCATTTTGAGATAGCTGGCATTTGGAAAGAGATTACTACTATGGTACAGATGTCACATAGATTCTGCAGATACCAGCCTGGAGGCATGTCTTGTCAGTGTTAGAAATGTGAGTGGTTTAGATATGGAGATTGTTCCTCCCAGGATAGGACAGAATGAGAAACGGTTGAACTTTCCCCTTAACAAGGAGAATGTTTAGATTTTGAAACCTTATGTGGGGCTGCTTCTTCAGAGGCATTAGAGTGTCCTTGGATTGGCTGCAGGAAAGTTTGGCAGGAGTTGCAGACTTCCGTCTCCCAGGCTGCCGAGAGACTAGTTATCCAGGCTGTATTCCTCAGAAGATGATATGTTCTCAGTTAAGCAAAAGCATTCTCAGCATGCAGCATGACACCAGAGAGGGAGAGAGTTAAGGAGCTGGTGTCAGATTCAAAATCTACCCAAGCCAGTTTGTGAGGATCAAAGTCAATGTTCTCCTTCTCTTTTTTATTTGTTTGAGATGTTTTGATCTTTCAAAAATTATATGCATTTAAATAATTTCTACTGTTAATTCAGAACGCCAAAAAAAAAAAAAAATCAAAATCTGATTGTGAAATATTCACACATTATTCATACATTATTTACACATTATTTTGTGCTCCAAGCGGTTGGCTTAAAGTCAGATTCTGTACTGCATGTGTTTGAGTGATACTGCAGTTATGTCAATACATATGTATACAATATTTAGGTCACTGAATTGTTTTAATATTTTAATAGTTGTGGCAGGTTTGCTTTGATGTTTGTCTCTCTGGACTTTGGCTGTGTTCACTTATTTTGACTGATACCAGAGAGGCATATCTGAAATATTTCCTTCTGCTTGTATAAAGGAAATACGTTTACATTGCGGCCTGTTATGATGTGTATATCAATGTGTGCATTTTTATTGGTAGAATATCATGCTTAGTAGATTGAAATGCATGTTTATAGAGCCTTCACTTTGTTTAACTGGCCATAACAGAGATGAATGGGGAAAACTTTGGATCCATATCTGGAACTCTGGTTCTGAAACCCTAAGTGTACTGGATTGCAGTTTTTCCTCAGGGTATTTAGCATGGATATTGAATTACATGTGCACACATGTGTGTGTGTGCACACCTATAATACAGAATTCTCATAAAAAGATGTGCCTTTGTATGTATGCATAGCTATGTTTACAAGTTTAGATAAAATATTTCACTGAATGCTCAGAAATAATCTCTTTTACTACACATTGAAATGGCTGCAGAAATAATCTTGCTGTATATACAACAAGGAGTTGGTTTGTGCAACCATTTTTACAATTTAATAGGGGGTTTTTTTCTATACTGTGGGTGCATTTAATTTATGGACAAATGCAGGTGCCATAAGAATGCATGCCAAAAACTTTCTCGATTGAGGAGAGACTACAGCAAGAAAAGATGTCAGGATCTGTAATGTGTTCCTTGTAGGTACCTGGACATGTCTACTCTGATGTAAGTGCTATATGTTTAGTGGATCTTACTTGATAGTGTGGATTGTATGAGTACTTCCAAAATTCTCTCTTTTTTTTCTCTTCCTTCATTGTCAGGAATGAGATCCAATACTGTACTATTTGACATTTTGCTATAACACATTATGTTGAAATAGTGTGCTTCTGAGGTAAGACCAGCTTTCCATTTCACCCCCTTGACTGCACCATTGGCTCCCCCATCTGCAAACTAGACCACCCTAGAAGGCTTTCTCAGCAACTCTCTTTTCATTTTCTTGGATAACTTTTTGAATGTATCACAGGGCTTCACACAACTCTGTAGAGTTCTGCACTCCCTCTCTCTACTATTCTTCGCCACTTCATAAATCTTTGAGGATATAAATTTGCAAGTTTAGTTTTAGGGAAGACTGTACCTGAGAGCTGTAACAAACCAAGTACTAGATGCTTGGAAAGTGGCACTTAGCTTGCCTGGCAGCTTATCTTCTTCTATATGGGGAACTCCAGGGTGGAACATTTAAGGGTAAATGGTGAATATAACTCAGGAAGCAAGAGTGATCCCCAAGGTGCCTTTCAATGTTTATAATTTGGGTTTTTAGACCTTATATATCAAGATATAATATTATCTCTTCAACTTGTCCCATGCCTTCTGGCTTAGCAGGAGGGGTTATAGCTCAGTGGCAGAGTACATAGTTTACATATGGAAGGTCAATTCCTGGCATCTCCAGGTAGGACTAAGAAAGAATTCTGCATGAAGCCCTGGAAAGTTCCTGCTAGTCAGTGGGCTAGATAGCCCAATGGTCAGACTTGGTATGATGCAGCTTCCTATGGCTTACTTCAAGTTTGCTGCCAATGGTCACCCCATTTTGCAATGGTTCCTGTTGCAAAACGCTAGCCTGGCTCAGCTAATATTAGTTAGAAAATCCATAACTTTGAATAGGTCTTCAGTTGTTACCAAGGTATCATCAGCAAATAGTTTAATCTTGATTTTGTTTTTAATTCCAATACCTTTGATTGTATCATCAGTTCTTATAGTATCTGGCAATAATTCTATAACTAAAACTAAAACTAGGAGGGTGAGTACCTGGAGGAGGACTTTCTCTGTGGTGGCGCCCCACCTATGGAATGCGCTCCCCAGAGAGGTCTGCCTGGCGCCGTCGTTATTTGTTGTTCGGCGCCAGGCTAAGACCTTTTTATTTAAAACTTATTTTAATTGTTAACTTAAAATAAATCCAATGTATTTATTGGATTTTAAATTTTTAAGCCGAGATGTTACCGGGTTTTTAAATTTTTATTGTATGAAGTGTTATTTATATGTTTTTAATTAGGTTGTGAGCCGCCCCAAGGCTTTGTTGCGATGGGGGTGGCATAGAAATGTTTTAAATAAAATAAATAAATAGAACAATATTGGTGAAAGCGGGCATCCCCGACTAGTGCCTTGGCTTAATTAATGTTAAACCATTAACATTAACCATAGTTAAACCATCATTAAATATCACTGTTGCAAAATTTTCTGAGTGTAGATTTATTACTCTTTTGAATCGTAAACCAAATGATAATTTCTCTATTGACATCTTTATCACTGGCTATTCCACGCAATCAAAAACTTTAAAACATCTAATGGTATTAAACTCACTTTCAACCTTTTCTTTGATATGCATCCTATTACATTTAATACTTTTCTAGTCAAATCCAACATCCTTCTCCCTACTATAAAAACAGCCTGATCCATCTTAATATATTCATAAATAAAATTATTCATTCTTTTTGCAAGTATTGATGTACTATTCTACTCAGATCTTCAGGTTTCTTCCACTTTGGTGCCTTTCCTCCTTTCTTAAAAAAATAAGAATTCTGTTTTTTTTCCTCTCTTACTGGCCCTTCTACCCTTGCCCACTTGACAAAATGGTGCTCAAGGCCCCATTCCACAACTGCACAGATTGTGTCAGCAAACTTCCACCTACCGACAGACACTCCTGTACCTTTTTTGCCTGGGAGTAACCCATGTCATTGACATCTAGTACTATTGTCAAGTTTTTACTAAAGAGGCGAGAAAACTTCTGGCCATCTAAAAGCAGAATTCTGGAGCTGCAGACAACTCCTCTCAACCATTCTTTGGGTGGTCACCTCTGCTAAGGCTTCCAATCACTCTGATGCTCCCCTGCAAAAAAGATCAAAACTGGTAAAACCTAAAAAAGCAGACAAGAAAAATAAGGCTCTGAAAATGTTCAGGGTCTTAAAGAAGCAAGATGGTGGCAGGAGTGCTGTGATATGCTTCCTGCAACTGACCTCCTGTGTATTGAAGAACAAGAGGCATGCCAACCTTCCTGTCTGGTGTCTAGAACAGCAGAGGAACCTCTCGGCTCAGCCATCGCCACCAGCACAAAGTGCTTCATTCTCAGGAGAAATCTGTGAACCATTATCCCTGATTTGCCAGCAAACCAATTCTAGCTTGGGACCAAGATGCGACTCCCTGTCATCATCAATACTGAGAATGTGCCTTTGATCCAAGCCTGATAGACATCATTACCAATCTCGGTCACTGATGGCTGACAGGGACTGTAGGCTCCAGTGGCCAACTCCTCCATACCACTTGGATTCGAGACCTGTTTCTATAGATCTATTGATTCCAGGAACAAAAGACCTCACTGGAGTTCAGTCAGATCAGTATTCCAATCCTATGCTCCTGGTACTGGTCCCAGAACTGCCACGGAATGCCAGGGAGGTGGCAACACAGTGTTGCCCTGCATCCCATAGCAGACCATCAAGACATCAAGGTGCCTGACCTTGCATGTGAATTTTGCAGAATTAATGGATCCAGGCCACAAGCCTTATATCTCCATCTTGGAACTATCCTCTTTGGTCTGATACTCCAACCTGCCTGCCAGCCCTTCTGGACCCTTGTGTGACCTTCTGTGTGGCTCTAAGGACTTTTCCAACCAAATCCTCCATATGGCATACAGCCTGGGGCTTAAATGCTGACAAGAACTGGGCAGAGCAAAAGACCTAGTCTTTGAAACGATCTACACCATATCATTCCTGCCAACCCTGCTTGATGCAGTATATCACAAGTGGAAATCACTGGCATCAGTGGCACTACCACCGCAACATCTCACAAACATGTATAGAGTACAGGAGAGAGACGTGGAGTTTCTGTTCCAGCATCCACAACCCATGTGTGTGAATGCACGGATGGCCACTCAAAGAACAGCAGTTACAGGTAGGCAACCTGCCTTTTTGATCCCAGCCTATGTTTGTTGTCCTTAGATCCAATTTAGATGTGTTCTCTGTTCATTTTTCTCCCTAAGAATGGTCATTTGGCTTTAAATTCTGGAATTATGATGTGACCATTCTTCTATCTATACTCACTGAACCTAACTCCATCCATGAAAGTTATTATTCTGCTTAATTTAATGATTTTAATAGCAGCATACTTTCTTATGCCTTTCTTGCATTTTATTTTCCTAATATTTATTAAAATGATCAGAAGTAAATATGCACACATAGGAAACTTCTGCCTATTTGTATCACATGTCAAATTAAATATTTTTATGTAAAACAAATGGAACATCTAGCTTGCTATTCTCAGAGGAATGGTTCTAGTTAAAGAAGAATAGAGGAACTTGCAGCTGAATTATTTCATGAAAACTCTGTAGTCACCTGATCTTCTACTTTATATTTTCCTCTTAGGGACATTTCAGATTTGGCACACTTTGTGGAATTCTGGAGACTACTGAACTAGATGGCTTTTGTTTCCATGACAAATTTTTGTACTGTCATTCTGAACTTACAATTTTTGTCTATCTTGCAGATCCAAGTATTAGCATTAAGTACAGATTGTCTTTCAAGTATAAAAATCACTTTTCATATCTAGTTTGGTGTTACAAGATGGAGAAACATGCACAATTAGAAATATATATATTTTTGACTCATATTTTAAATACAAAGCTAATAACATACTGATCTAGTAGGTCTCTCCACATGGACTATGGCCTGATTGGAATGCACCAGGAAAACTCCAGATGTATTTCTATGGAATTTCCTGCCTCTGGAGGTTAGACCAACATCCACATTATGTAGATTTTGGGACCTCCTGAAAACATATTTATTCTTTTTTTTTTTTAATAAGGTTTTTATTAAGATTTTAAACTAAAAATTAAAAACATCAGTCATCAAATACATCGGACAAGCTGGGTCAGCCCCCTATAACATATCTTTTAACATTCTATAATCATATTCAAATCGATTTATAAAAGTTTAAAGACATCTTTAAATCTAAGCCAAGTCCCGTTTCTCTAGCCAGTCGTAAAAAAAGTCCCAAGTTTGGTAAAAGTCAGTGTCTTCCTTCTCCTTCAGTGATAGAGTCAGTCTATCCATTTCTGCACAGTCCAGAATCTTTTTCAAAATCAGTTCCTCAGTGGGTAGTTCCTCACACTTCCAGTATTGAGCAAGCGCGATCCTCACCGCTGTGATTAAATGTAGTATCAAATACATTTCTTGTTTACTAATATTTTCCGGTACAATACCTAACAAGAAAATTTCAGGTTTGAAAGCTAAAGATTTTTGTAGCATTTGCTCAAGCCATTTATGTATTTTAATCCAATACTTTTTCACATATTCACAGGTCCACCACATATGATAAAATGTACTCACATCATGTTTACATTTCCAACATCTGTTTGACATATTTGGAAACATCTTAACTAATCGATTTGGCGACAAATGCCATCTATAGAACATTTTATACAAATTTTCTTTATACGAGGTTGCTAAGGTTACCTTAATATTTCTCTCCCACAGCTTTTGCCACTTTTCTATTTTAATATTATATCCAAAATTTTTGTGCCCATGTTATCATAGTTTCCTTGACCTGTTCCCCTTCCATTTTCCTGTCAAGCAAAAACTCATAGATTATTTTAATCATTTTCTCATCTGTTTTTAACATCACTTGATCAAAGGCTGTTAGATCTTTATAAAACCCCCATATTTTGCAGTCTTTGGCATATCTTGATTGCATCTGCACCTTATACCACCACGATATATTAGGTCTCTGTTCTTGTATCTCTTGCTCCAGTTTCAGGCCTCCATCCTTATCCAAAATATCATCATATTTTATAATCCCTTCAAAATTCAATACATTTGGATAAGAACATATTTATTCTAAGAAGCTTTTTTATTTTTGCTGACCAATCATGATTTTTATAAATACTCTGTTCTAAAATGATATAGGATTTTATTGTTTTTAATCCTTTTATTCTTCACTGCTCCAGAATCTGATTGTGTGAGCAGTCTATAAATGTTGTAAATACATAAATAGTATTTATGTATAGTCCACAGTCAACCTAGTTTTCTTTTCTTTTATTTATTTACAAAAACAACATAACAAAATTATAAAAATAACATAGATTACATAATACATAGGTTAAAAATTATGCATAACAACATAGGCTAAAAATATACGTAACATCATATATGTAACATCATAGACTAAAACTATACATAACAATATAGTGCTCCCATCACCCTCAGGAATAAAGCTTACAAAAGATCACCGATATACCCTGTGTCTCTCCAAAAATGCAGTGAATCTTTCACTGGATATTTCCCTTTATGTTTCTCTAATACATATGGTAAAAAAAACATTGCATATACTTATAAAATCTTTTATTTTCCTTTCCCCTCTCCTAATTTTCAAATCACATGTTAATTTGTCATTAATGGCTAAGTTCTACATTTCATTGTACTAATCAACAATGCTGATTAAATCTATACCTTTCCAATTTTTAGCCATTAGTAATCTGGTGGCGGTAACCATAATGATAATCAATTCTTGTTGTGCTCTGCGTAGTTGCAAATCCAAAAAAGTATTCAAAAGTGCAACAAATGGGCACATCAAAATCTTTCTATCCATAATATCACTAATTCCCTTAAATATCATTGCCCATTCTTTCTGTTTAATTTCGCACGACCACCACATATAATAATAATAAGTCCCTTGTTCTTTTTTGCACCTCCAACAAAGTGGTGTTATTTCAGTATTAATCCTGTTTAACCTTACCGGTGTATTATACCACTTCCAAATTACTTTGAAACAATTCTCCTTTACTCTGATCAACATACTCTTTGTAATTCTGTTATTCCATAGTTTCAACCAGTTTTCTTGACTAATATCATATCTTGCCAACTTTCCAAAAGTCTACATCACCCATACTGCCCTTCTATTAGCATTTTATGTATTAGACTTGTAATTCCTTTCCTGTTAATACTATCTTCCTTCTCTGTGCTCTCTACCAGTGCTCTCTTCAAATGTAGTTTATTTCTTATTTCGCTAAGTGTTTTCCTGGTTCCCAGTGCCCAATTTTGTAACTGAATCATCTTCCAACCCAAACCCTTCAATTCTGCAGAAATTTGACCCATTTTCTCTTTATTATCCAATTTTTTTAACCAGTCCTTCAGTCTAAATATGTCCTGTTCTCTTAATACTCTCTGTAACTCACCTTTCAAATTCTTCATTGCAGTTACTGGAGTTAATGGGGGAATTACTGGGCGTAAAATCTTCCTACTATATCTCCCCAATTCCAACTTATTCTTTAGAAATGGATTTTCCATTTTCTTTAACTCTAGAATATTATCCTCCCTAAATAAAACAGTTTCCATATGAATTCTATCCTTTTTGAATTCAACATCATGCCAAAGTAACTCATTGCATATCCTTATATCTAAAATATATCTTATTTGATTTACTAAATAGTATGTTTTAATATTTGGTAAGCCTAATCCTCCTTCCTTTTGGGGTTTAGACCATAAATTTTTATTAATTCTAGATTTTTTCCCATTACAAAAGAAATTAATCATATTTTTCTTCCAACTTTTCAAGTTCAAAAGTTCAACTACAACTTTTATAGTGTCTTCTAATGTCAATAGGGTATCATCAGCAAGTAAATTTACCTTAACTTCCTCTTTAAATCCAATTTTTTTCAGTTCCACATCTTTCCTAATTACAATGGCTAATAATTCCATAAACATCAGAAATAAAATGGGAGACAAGGAGCATTCTTGACATGTTTCCTGGCCTAGAGATATTATATCTGTGATTCCATCATTTACCAGAACTCTTGTGGTGTTATCTTTATATAATTGATTTATGCAATGTTTAAACTTAACTCCAAATCCCATATTATCTATCACAGTTTTTCATGTATCCCATTCCACCAAACCAAACGCCTTAAAGATATCTAATGCTAAAATCCCAGAAACTACTTGTCTTTGCTAGATGTAATAGTCAGAACTCTCCTCAAGTCATCTCCCATTTGTCTATCTTTCAGGAAACCATTTTGATCTTTATTAATATATTTTCCAATAAAGGTGTACAATCTATTAGATAGGATTGTAGAAAAACATATGTCTTGATTTATCAGTCTATAAGAACCCATATTTACTGCATCTTTCCCAGGCTTCAATATTAAAACAGTCAGAGATTCCTTCCATGATGGGGGAATCTCCCACCTTTTGGGATAGTTAAAACAAAAAGGAATTGTGAGGAGATGAGATATTGTTGTGGTGTACAGCTGAATAAAACTATCAAGCCAGTGTGCAGTTGCTGTGAAAAAGGCAAACTCCATGTTTGGCATAATTAGAAAAGGAATTGAAAATAAAATTGTCAGGATCATACCTGTCTTATCCAAGTGTCTACACATAGGTTATTGTGGACAGTTCTGATCAATGCACAGGCTTGGAAAAGGTGCAGAAAAGGACAGCTAAGATCAAGGGGCTCAGGCAATTCCGCTGTGAAGAAAGATGATATCTGGGATTGTTTAACTTGACAAAAAACATGCGTAAGGGAGCCATGATAGAGATGTACACAATTATGCATTGTGTGGGGATAATGGATGGGTAGATATTTTTCTTTCTCATAATACTAGATTTTGATGTTATCCCATGAAGATGATTGGTGGGACATTCAGGACAGATAAAAGAAAGTACTGTTTCAGACTGTGCATAGTTAAATTATGAAATTCACTTTCATGAAATGTGGTGATGGCTACCACTTTGGACATCTTTAAAAGGGATAGGGACAAATTCATGGAGGAACATCTAATCTGTGGCTACTACTCCTGCTGCTCCCTCTAGTAAACCTATGTACCAGGATGGTGCTATTGCTCTCATGTCCTGCTTGTAGGTTTTCCATGGGCATCAGGTTGGACACTATGTGAACAGGATGTTGGAATGGATGAACCCTTGGTCTTTGTTCTGCTTTGGCTATAGCAGACATTGAGTAATGGTGCTATTCAGAATGCAAGGTTACAGCACAGACAGGTGGTCAGACACAAAGGTATATGTGTTGAGGGGAGGCAAAGTACAAGCAGAGATCTGAAACATAGTCAAGCAGTTAGGTACATACACAATCCAGAAACAGGGTCATGTAGGAGTCCAACAGTGAGGAGCAACATGCCTCAATCAGAAAGGCAAGGTCTGGGAAGCAATATAGCAGGCACAAGAGCTAAAGAACATCAGATCCTGTTGAGCCCCGTCAAAGGCTCCCTGTCAGAATCCAACTTCTGAGGAGACATTTTCTTTTGAGGAATCCTTCTAAGCAAGCAAGCATTCCTTCTCATAGGAGCCCTTCTGGGCTTCCACTTGAGGTAACTATGTTCCCTGGGATCAGGCAGTTGCTTAGTCCATCCACATCTCCTGTCAGGGCTATACCTGCAGCCATCTTTCCCAATGGCCCAGGGTCCTTGGATCCTCTACTATCGATAGTTTAGTGCTGTCCATCTCTGGCACCCTCAGTTCTAACTCAGAAGATATGTCATCCGCTAAAGCCATGGCTCTCTTCTTATGTTCTTACTTTCTGTCTGATACATTAGAAAGGAAGAGTTCCTTCTGCCAACAACATATATTACGCAAGTGGGACCTTGAAAAAAAAGTCAGTGTGAAGTGCACCTAGTCAGGGTTCCAGTCAGCCATGCATCTTTGGAATACTCCATTCCATCTCCCCTAATGATTTGCATTTCATGCTCATAAAGCATAGTGTGGACTTCCTGAGCTGTTTTTGCGGTCTCTCTCTCTCTCTCTCTCTCTCTCTCTCTCTCTCTCTCTCTCTCTCTCTCTCTGTGTGTGTGTGTGTGTGTGTGTGTGTGTGTGTGTGTGTGTTAAAGAAATTCTAAGGTGGCATTTTGTATGTCATCATATCCTTAGGTTCCTCCCAAACCCACTCAGGCTACCTCCTTGGGTGTGGATAGTGTTCTTGGAGAATTGGTTCATTACTAGTATTTTAGATGGTATAAAAACATATAGTGATACTTCACTGGAGTTGACATTCAGTTTCATATGTAACTGAGTGATTTAGTTATTCAAGAAAAGCCTGCCCTGACTTTCAGAGCTAAAATCCCCTCTCCCAGCAACTCTCCCTCCCCTGTATTGATTTTGCACAACTCATGCGTAGAGCAAGGTGCAAGTCACTATGGGCCAAAGAACACATTCTGAAAGCAGTGAGAGTGGAAGCAATTGAATTATTTCAAGACATTCTCAGCCTTTACGTGCATGGTGAGGCAGCAGTTTTTACTATGATAGCTCTGTTGATTCATAATGGTACCTTTAAATTCTTGTGGTGTTCAAATCTATGTCTTCTGTGTGTAGATCAAGAGGATGCTGCTCAGTACAGGGTGCTTGTCTACATTTCCCTGAGTAATAATTCAGCAGGTTGTCAGTCTCACTTTATGAAAAATGGGCAGTGGTCCTTGCTGCCCTCTAATCACAAATAGATTAAGCAGGCCAGTCACCCTTCTAATTGTGTTAGTTTCCAAATAGTTAAAGTTTTTTTCTTCTTTTCATCTAAAGAAGAGGGATTCTTTTCACTCTCTTAGCAATTCCTCCCTCCTCCTCCAGCTCTAGCTCCATCTCCTCCTCCATCACTCAGATTCATTCATGGGCCTTTTTGTCTTTCTTTTTGAAGGGGAAAAAATGATAGAAGCCTTAGCCGGCTGGCAGGCACCCAGCTCTTTTTGGCGAATAATATAACCGTTCATTCAGCATCTTACACCAGTGTTAAACACAGAACTTCCCAGAAAGTCAGATGCTCTGTAGCACCCAGCTCCAAGCAAGCGGTAGAAAAAGCACCCATTCTTGACTGGCAAAATGTAGTTTCCCATCTCACATATTCCCCTCTACTTTCCTTTTAATACATGTTTTTTCCTCCAGCACCCCTATGCCCTCTAAATGAAAATTTTGTCTACTTTTCATATGCTGCATCAGTATAAAACCAAGTCTCAGCTGTTCCCTTATCCACTTTTTTTTCCATCTTCCTCCTCTGTTTTTATTTGTTTGGCTAAGACAGTCCTCCCCTTCTTCTGAAGGACATTTTGGCTCAAGATGCAAAAAATAAATCCTTGTTTTTCAAAAGCACTGCTGTCTTTTGTATGCAAATATTGGATTGCAGAATGCAAAGCCTAAGAAAAGTGTCTTTAATGAGGCAGGCTCAAGACTTAAGAGTCAGCCCAAGTGTGAGTCTGTGTATTTGATCTTTGAAGCCACCGTGAACTTTGCCAAGCTTGTTTTGAAGGAGATGACGGTATGATATGATAGTAAATGATTTTCTATCAGATTTGTAAGGCATATTTAAGTTTTTATGCTCTATATGTTCACTTACAATAAGAATTTAGGTAGAACCATCAGCATGGCACTCTTGGAAATGCCATATTATTCATAATGAGGCCTTTAATGCATAGCTGTCCTTCCTCATTTACAGAATTTTAGGAGGTGGGCCGCATATCATAAGACCTGTGTGTTTGGGAGCAACCCAGGTCTAAGCATAGGTTTACACTACCTTGTCTGCCTTATCTCTTGGGTACACAAAACACAATTTGGGGAAACAAGGGGCAAAGTATGACCAGGGAAATAAATTTGTCAGCCACATTTGTAGAGTTTTTGTTTCCTTTTATCTAGAACCTCAAAGTCCACTAATCTGAGCCAAGTGCAAAAAAACCCAAGTAGGCTGGAGTAGGAATTAGATGCAACATGCTGGTTCTGACAGAGGACTCAGTTATCCACTTCAACTCATAAAGCATAGACTGAGATGACTTGCATAAACAGATGGTCCACCCATAAATGTGTCTCAGTGTCTCATTGTTACCCCACCCTCCCCTTTCCATCACTGCATTGGAATTTCTTTAATTTGAAGCCAATCAAATTAGAGTTTGTACTCTAGGCCCTTTCTGCCAGGCTCCATTGTCAGAATCTCTTTTGGACAAAAGAACATAAATAAATATAGGAGAATTGTGTAAGCTGCCTTGAGTTCCTTGAAGGAAAAAAGGTGGGATGCAAATAAATAAATAAAATAAAATAAAGAAGGAGATGAAGAGGGAAGAGAAAATGGAACAGATTTTTCTTTGTTTGCCCCTCATTGTTTTGGCTAGGTTCAAAAAACACAAAAACTCACACTCAAGTATTGGTGTGGGTTGTCATTGTACATGGGTGGTCATGGTTTATTGTACAGCCACATTAACAAACTGTAGTTTATTAACCATGAATGGTCAACCATTCACAAATCATGGGTTCTCTTGATGGGTTGTTCATGGCTAACAAAGCATGTTTTGTTTCGTTTTGTTTCGTTTCGTTTCGTGTAGCTGGATTCCGATAACACACTACCTTATATTTCCACAACGGCCCACAGTTTAAAGATCACTCACATTCAACTAGTTGAGGAAGTTGTTTTAAACATTTAAACCAGACTTTGAATCTGGATCTTATAGAGTATAAAACAGAAAGCAAGAAGTAATTTAGCTGGGTGTCTTTCGGTGGCCTTCAGGGATCTGCTTAAACAGGCTCCAGGCTGGCTGAGTGGGAAAGTAGTGCTAAGGAAATGTGTAGGCTGTTTTCCGGAGGTCAGTCGTTAGCCCTCTGCATCACTGAAATGTTTGAATTTGTTTCAGGGTTAGGGCCTGGGCACGGGGAGAGAGACAGCTGTTAATATATGATAAAGCAGGTGGATAAGCCTGTCCCTTTGCCCTCCGCGTAATGGGAGGGAGGGAGGAGGGAGGGAGGACCAACTGGGAAATCTAGCACACAGCAGGGAGAAAAGAGGCATATATATTCCTTTTCTCTTATCAATGCAGGCTAATTAAGAGTGAGTGAGTGACTGTGTGTGGGGATGGGTAGTATGTATTTTATATGTGCCAAAAGCTTAAAGTAGGCTTTGTATAATCACAGATAGTTAATGTGTTTTATGTGAATTGGTCCTTTACTGGAAGTGAAGTACAAGAAAGAACTAAATGAGGGAATGACTGTGAATCCAAAAGTGATGTGATCCATAATTCACAGCCAGAATTTCTCTTTCTTTTTGCTAGTGATATGATATGGATTCATTAATTTGTTTTTTATTGGATTGCTGAAACGACAAAATGGGTTCATTCTTCTTTTATAAACTAGCACTATAGTTGCCACTTTATAGCTTCTAAACTTCATGTGGCTCTTCCCCCCTCTAATATATTGAGTGTGGCTATTACAGGAGATGAGACAAGCCTCATGTCTCAGAATTCAAATGACTGTATTCCAAGAGTTTTCCCTCCTTGTCTCTCAGCTAGCATCTAGGACTGCAGAGTCAAATGTCTGTTTTATAAATGTCGCAGGAACTTTTCTGCCCTTGACATTCTTTCAGCTTGTACCATTTTCTGCTTGTACCATTTTGTGAGCATCCTATTAAAAACCTGATAAATACCTACAGGATGCTCAATAGTGATTTCATTAGTGTTTTGCTTCTTAAAGTTTATTTAGGGACTGTGCAGTGGGACTACTTTCTTCTTGTCCCATCTACTTCCATTAATATATAGTGATATATTACTACTGGTGTTAAAGTATAGTATCTAAGAATTAAAATAATAATCCAGGTGTTTCTTTCAACAACAATTCAGATACCACTTCACAGAGAGTTAAGTCATATCCAGGGAGAACAAGAAAAGAAATGAAACTAAGGAACTATTCACCTGTTTTACCAATAACCAGAGCAGTTCTACTATATTTCCTCTTGAATAGTTACGTTTGGAGTCCATTATGTAAGGGTCCCAGGTATTCTTTTCCATTTCCTTCTTGCTAGTGCCCATACTTTCCCTTCTTGACTGTAGAAACTCAGCATTGAGGAAGGCAGTCTCTGGAATGGACTTTTCAGAAGAGGAGAAACTCCTTTTAACTTACTGCCTCATGGTGGAAGGCATTTGTTTGGGAGCTTTCCTGCTGTACAAGAGCAACATCTTAAAAAGGAGAAGTAGTAATAGTGAGAGAAGCAAGGAGAGCTACTCTGCCTGTCACACAGTTAGATGGAGCACAAATGGGCAGAGGGCCTGAAGCATGCCCCCAACTTCCTACCTGATGTCATGTAGGCCTTGGAGCAATCAACTGTGTTGCGGGCTTCTTGGTGTTGTTTCACAGGCCTTGTCAGGTGGTGTTTGGGCTGCCGGTGCCCCTTTCACTACTACAGTGAAAGTCTGCCAGCCTGCAGACTGAGACATATGTCAGAGAAGCTGATCTGAGTGCTTCTCTGTCTTATCACCACACAAGCACATTGGAAGACAGTGAGGCCATATTGCAGAAGTAAGGGAGGCAAACTGCATCAGGCCCAGTTGGTAGTCTCAGCCCTCATCACTGCTCAGCTGTCAGGGCAGAGGTGCAGAGGAAGGGAATTGTATGGAAAAGAGAAAAAGTCTTTGCCAGATGCACGGAAGAAGAAAGCAAAAAGCTTCTTTAAGTCCAAGTTCTTTCATTCCTTGAGGTCATCTTTCCCAAACAATATCTTCAGGAAGCACAACCCATGATGACTACGAGATAGTGAAGGCAGAAGCAATAAGGGTTTGTTTTTTTTTTTTTAAATAACCTCTTATATTCTATTGTAAGATCATGATAAACTCCAAACTCCATAATGGGATGGAGTTATCATAACTCCAAAATGGGATGTTGGCCACCGGTTCATAATTGGCTGCTACCTCTGGATCCAGGGACACCTTCTTCAGAACGGGTCTGATCACCGCTGACTTTAAAGGGGCAGGGACCCGGCCCTCCCTCAGTGAGGCGTTAATAACCTCCTGGACCCAGGGACCAATCCCGTGGCTGGCTCTCGTAAGTTGCCAAGAAGGGCAAGGGTCAAGTAAACAGGCAGTTGGGCATACCAGCCCAAGCATCTTGTCCACTTCCTCAGGCCGCAATAACTGAAACTTATCCAACGATGATGGACCAGATGGCACTCTGGACGCCTCCTGTTCTGGAATCATATCAACTGTGGAGTCCAGCTCGTGGTGAATCAGAGCAATTTTCTCTTTAAAGCGCTGGGCAAAGTCGTCACAGCGGGATGCTGAAGGTATCACCACATCTTTATTTTGGCCAGAGTGTGTTAGGCCATGCACCACTGGAAAAAGCTCTGCTGGACGGCACTGTGAGGAGGCAATGGAAGTGGAGAAGAATTGCCTCTTTGCCACCCTCACAGCCACAGCATAGGCTCGATAATGAGCATGTAAGTGTGTTCGGTCAGATTCATCCTGTGATTTTCTCCAACTGCACTCTAATTGTCTTGCAGCCTGCTTCATCGCCCACAACTCAGGCGTATACCATGGTGCCAAGTGGGCTCTGCCTGACAGGAGAGGACACTTAGGAGTGATCGTGTCGATTGTCCTGGTCATTTGCCCATTCCACAAATTGGCATCAACAGGAGCGCCAGTTTATCTAACGGAAAATTCACCAGAGCCCTCAGCAATCCGTCTGGATTCATAAGACTCTGGGAGCGGATCATCTTAATGAGGTCCACACCCTTCCAGAGGGAGAGATCAGCCCTGAGCTCAAACTTCACAAGAAAGTGATCTGACTGTGACAAAGGAGTTAAATTCAAATTCCTCACTTCCAGATCACTGTCATCCTGCCCCATCGAGAAAACCAGGTCCAGAGTGTGACCTCTTTCATGGGTTGGGCCAGTGACATGTTGAGACAGCCTCATGGCTGCCGTAGAAGCCATGAAGTCCTAAGCTGCCCTGGACAGAACAGCCTCAGAATGGAAATAGAAGTCCCCCAGGACTAACATCCTGGGGGTCCTCAATACCAGGTCCGAGATGTCTGTCAACTTGGGCAGGAGGGTGCACAGTGCACCAGCAGAATCCCTAATCTGTCTCGGTCACTCAACACCACGTACAAACACCCTAGGTCCTGTCTTGAAGGGACAGGAAGCCCCATAAGAGAGATTGAGTCTCGATAAACCAGGGCGACCCCCCCTCTCCCCTTGCTTCTGGGCATGGGCAGTGCTGTATCAGATACATAGTTGAGTGAGGGAAACATCTCCTCCCCCCTTTCTCGCCCAGGTCTCTGTTATACATGCCAGGTTGGCCCCCTCATCCACAATTAAATCGTGGATGAGGGATGTTTTATTGTGGACCTATTGACCTAGTTCAATAGCAGCACCATCAGGCCCAGGGGCCAGTTGGTATAGCTGCCAGGAACTTTCTGGTTGGGGGAATAACCAGAAGAGGGGACAGATATCAAACTTCGGTCCCTCCTTCTTCTATGCCGACATGTTAGACCCCCAACACTGTATCTTTCCTTGCCTGTCACCACCCCAATGGTGGTGCCCACATGCTCCCCAGGCACTCCCATCCTAGATTAAAACCTCAAGCAATAAAGCACAGTTGCATCGAGAGAGAGAGAGAGAGAGAGAGAGAGAGAGAGAGAGAGAGAGAGAGAGAATGAATCCCCAGCCTGGCCAGCCCCTCACAGCCCCGAATGGTTCTGCCCTTTGGCTGTCGGCCCTGGGTGCAGCCGGCAAGAAAAGCGCTCTGCTGTGGCCCCTCCCCCGCAGTCGGCCTCCGCCAGCCTTGTTACAGCTCCCACCTGCAGTGTGAGTGGTGGTACAGGCAGCACCCCAGGCTTTGTGGTGCAGCGCGATGATGGTGACCCATGGCGGGTGGCAGATCAGGGAGACGAGGGGCAGTTGGCCGGTCAGCAGTGGTCCAGACAGTCCTGGGCAGTGAGCATTGCTTGTTGGCATGCCTGGATGAAATTCTACCTTGGTCAACTCACTTATGTGTAATATATGGATAACATTCAGGCAGGCAGGCAGGCAGGCAGGCAGGCAGGCAGGCGCCCCATCGCATGATCCTCGGGGCGGCTTACAATCATATTTGTGGTCTTCCTCTAAGGGCTGCTGCAAAGACTACTGAGATCACATTTATATATTATACTGACTGCTTGCATTTCATAAGACAGTTCTAAACTGGAGATTTTTGGGCTCCAGCACATGACCAGTCTTTTTCCCTTCTCTCCGCCTGCTATTCAGTTTTGCTTAACATTCAGTCTGAAGAAGAATTCTAAAAAACTCAAGTGTCCCTGTTGTTGCTGATAAAGATATTAACCTTCAGTTGGTTTTGGATTTTTTCCCTAGTAGACCTAAATGTTTATCTGCCTATGAGAAATGCTATACAAATACATATTATTAATACTGTTTTTTCTTCATAGTGTTCTCTGCAGATAGTTGTAGCAATTGCAAGGCAGGGGGATTTTTAGAAATCCTGTTCCTTTATAATACTTGCTTTCTCCCCCCACCCCCTACACACAGATTCAGTGCTCTGAAAAGCCTTTTGGCAAGGTAAAAGTTGCACCTTGGTGTAAGTAAAGGGGGTACTTCTTGAGGGCACTTTCCCCTCAGCTGTGGAATGCACTCCCTTCTGAGATATAGAAAGGCTCCTCATTGCTGATGTTTTTGCTAGCAGTGTAAGACCGATCATTTTCACCAGGCTTTTCAGGGGCTTTAGGGGCCCTACGGGGCTATTTGGGCATTGGCTGTTGAAGGCATGGAATTTCTGGCTGCTGTGATCTAATGGCTGTTCACTGGGCGTTTTTTAAATAGAATGTTGTTGTACAATTTTATTCTTACCATATTCTTGTTTTTAAAATCATGCTTATTTTGATGTTTTTAATGTAAAGTACCTGAAACCCAGGCAGAGTAGGGAAGATAAATATTACTGCATAAATATATTTAAGGAATCTGTTAGCTGAGAAATGTCTGCTGCAGAGGAAAGTACATTTTGTCTCCAAAATTAAACACTGATCTTTCCTTGGCCTCCCCTCCCCATCCGCAAAAAGTACAGTATGAATAGTGACATGATTTTAATGTTGCTTCAAGCAGTTGAAGATGTAGGATGCTGTTCTCCTTATCATTATCACATCACTACATATAACTGAAATATTTCCATATATAACCACTGAGGTCATCAGTGGAGGCCCTCCTTCGTGATCCCTCCCCCAGGAGGAGAGGGGGGAAATGGCAAGGAAAGGGCCTTCTTGGTTGCTGCAGCTTACCTTTGGAATTCTCTTCCAAGGGAGGCGCAACCGGCACCCACTTTTCTTTGCTTTTGGCTCCAAGTTAAAACTGTTCTATTTAGTATCTGGTTTTAGATTGGATTATTTGTTTGCTGCTGGTTTATTGTTTTGTTTTATTGGTTGTCATTATTGGTTATATTGTGTTTATTTTCCTTCTTCTAAGTAAATTAATAATTAAACTGAAAGAACTACCTAAAATGAATTCAATACATTAAAATACATTAGGTATAACAGGCCTGATTATATGGGCAAATTGCCCGGTCAGGTCCAGCCCACCACTTGTGCGCTCAACCATTGCCCTTCATGGCTCATTGCAACAATTAAGGAAGGAAGGGAACAATTAAGGAAAGAGGAAAACACCTCCTTGAGAGAGTGAGTTTCTTTAATAGAAGCTGCAATTAAGCCACTTTTGAAAAGCCTAACCTGGACCCAGGGGAACGACCAACACCATTTTCCTGGGCAAGGTGCTTGAGCAGGTGGTAGCTGAACAGCTCCAGACACTCTTGAATGAAACAGATTATCTAGATCAGTGATGGCAAACCTTTCAGAGACCAAGTGCCCAAACTGCTATCCAAAACCCACTTATTTATCACAAAGTGCTAACACTGCAATAAAACCTGAATACTGAGGTTTTAGTCTAGAAAAAACAACTCACAGCCAGTCCGAGTAAATATCCTTTGCAGCGCACTGACTGGCCATGTGAAAGTTCAGATGAGTCGCGGCTAATGAGTTGCAGGGCTTGTGACGTCATTGCCTGGCGCCGCTACTCCTTTCCGAGCATTCACATGGCCCCTACGTGCACTGTTATCCGATGCTCAGCTGCTGGGGTGATGCTGGGACAACTTGGCTCGCGTGCCGACAGAGAGGGCTCTGTGTGCCGCCACTGAGCTAGATCCATTTTGATCCAGGTCTGGTTTTGGAACAGAAACTGCCCTGTTTGCCCTGTGGGATGACCTTTGCATGGAGAAAGACAAGGGAGTACATCCTTCTTGATTCTCCTGCCTCTCTCAGCAGCTTTCGATACCAGCAGCCATGCTATCTGCTTAGATAGGCTGGCTGGGCTAGGAGTCGAAGGCACTGCATTGCTGACTGGCTGATTCCAGAAATTGGTGCTGGGGGATTATTGCTCTGCGCCATGGCAGTTGTGCCATGGGGTACCACAGAGTTCTCTTTTATCCTTTATGCTATTTACCATCTACATGAAACCACTGGAGTATGTCCCCAAGTTCAGGACCCGAGGCAGCTTCAGGGCTCCCTCTGCTGGTCAAGGACCAGCACAGTAGCCCTGGTAGTTGCTGGATGGGGATTTAGAAGAAGAAATTTTAGCATTGCTGCTTGAGACTTGAAAGGAAGTTTTTAAAAGTTATACAAAACCATAAAATCCTATTTGTCTGTAACCCACCCAGGGAGCTTTGTGGCTAATGAGGTGGGCTAAACATCTAATAAATGAATGAATAAATAAAATTTCTGATATCATCATCATCATCATCATCATCCATACATCTCACATTTCAAGTGTGAGATGTAAGAGAAAAGGCACAACTTGTGGTGGTGGGGAGACACTTGAGAGAGGGGACAGATGGAGAAAGAAACATAGAGGCAAGACCCTGAAGTGATTGGAAGTTTTAACTTAATATGTAACAGTAGAGGAAAGAAGTGCAGAGGACTATGTAGAAGTGCAACATGATTAAAATGCAGAGAAAACAATATCAAATAAGGGTTAGGGTTGCGATTAGAGAAATAATAAAAAGTGGTATGAAAGTGCCTTTTCATTTGCCAAGGGTTTCGCAACTCAGACGACCTGCCTGTTTGCCCGACCATTCTGAGAAACTTTTACATCATGCACAGACTGAGACATAAAATTGTGTTCTGGCTAGGTAAATCCTCATCATAAAAGTAAAATCTTGTGAATTTAGAGACCAAATTTTCAGGCTTAAGGACTCCAAGAACAAGTGTTGGAACAATTTGTGTATAGAGAGAAAACTTTGTATTTATAAATTCCAGGAAATATAGGCATTCAGACAGTTTGTCTCCTACAAACCAGAATTTAGTGCAGACCTGTACAGATTAAGATGTTTCAATGGTGGAAAATGGGAGCACAGTATAGCAGTCGGGTTGTCCTCAATTTCTGCCCAAGGATGGGCCTCCAGTAAGTTCAGTAGGAGCCTTTTTTCATTGTCTCCTGCCTGGGATTTGGAAACTGCTCTTCTGTGCTCCAGCTGAAAATAAGAAGCTGGACTTAATATATGGGTCATTCTGCTTGGGGAGAGACAGGAGCCAGCAGACCTGCCCATTTTGGATGCTCTTTATGGATTGGAAGACAAATGTACTCATGGTTGCACAGTTCTATATGTCCTAATGGTGCATGTGAAACCTAGATCCTCTGCCTCCAGTATTTAAGGATCAGCCCTCCCTGCATTTTAACTGCTTACCATAATGTTTTTAATTTAAAGTATTTCTTTTTAAGATATTTATATCCAGGTCAGTTCTCCTGAAAATTATATCCTGAGTGCGGGAAGAGATTTTTCCTCAGAACCTACCTTCTAAGTTAGCCATGCCTTTGATTGACGAATGAGCCAGCTCTTTCCTACCTGCTTTCTTACTAGAATGAAACTTTATATGTCTAGCTGTTCATGCAGCCTTCTTCATCCTATTCCTTGTCTAGCCCTACTGTTAGGAGTGAGGTGATCACCTCAGGTGGCAGATGCTGGGAGGTAGCAGCAAAGTGTTAGAGGAGAAAGGTTTGCACCAAGTATCCTGTCTTGTGCTCTCTAAGCTAGCCTTCTGCATTCAGGTGGGGTGAAGGATGCTGCCTAGCATTGAAGAAAGATTCAGGTGCCAGTCCATTTGGCTTTTGTACCTGGAATCAGAGAGTGTGACATCTATTCTTTGGTTTAGGCAGCAACATGTCTTGGGCCAACCCTGTCCACCCAGTTGTCTATACAGAAATAATAATGAATGCTTATTTATGATTTATTTAAAATATTTATATGCTGCCTATTCCACCAGCAGCATCTCTAGGTGGCTCAGACTACTAAAATAACACATCCTAAATCTCACAATATAGCAACTCAGCAATAGAACTTTAAATCAATAAAACCTAATTAATCTACAAATTAATGCAAATATAAAAAATCCAATAAATAAAATGATGATGTTGTTGTTCCGCCAAATCTGCCTTGACATCAAGTGGGATTAGAACACGCAAATGTTGGGCCTGATAGTTGTAACTATCAGGAGAGTTCTGTGCATTCTATGCACAATCTGGGCTGCTTGGGAGAAAGAGGCTTTGTTGCAACTAATGTCCCATTAAGTGTGTTTTGTTGTGTCCACAGAGAAGATAAGAGCTGCACATCTTTGCATAGGCACAATCATGGCCATTACAGCAGTAAGGAATACTTCTAGACTTCAAGACTATTGCATACGTCTAAGGTAGCATCTGTAAAATGTGTCCATAGGGTGTCCATAGGTTTTACTTTTCGCTAAGTCATTGTATATAGCTACTTCTGTCAGTGGAGCTAATGTATGAATGTAGCATCTCAGCTAGACTTTTTAGATGCATAAAATATCTGTCTATAAATACAGAGATAAATGGATGTTTGCCACAGGATGTCCCTGCAAATGATTTCTCTTTGTGTCTTTGGACACTGTGGTCTAAATAACTTTATTCAACAAATAAAGGGATAAGTGGACTGTCTGGGGATCAGTGGGTTGTGCCTTTGAACGTGAAAGACTATTGTGGTTTTTTCTGGTAGAGAAGGGATGAGGGAATTGTTGGCAGTCATTACTAGTATAGTGCTATGGATGAATCTTCCTATTTATCCACATACCAGTAACAGCAGCAGCAAACTTTTCAGACATTATGTGGCCTGATGGCCCACAATCTTGGCTTTTGCAAGGACTGACTGGCTCTTTGCAGAGAGATTGCTTGGTCAGATTACAGCAGATTTGTGATAGTGTCATTGATGGTGAATGGAGTTCTCATGTTTTGCTTTCCTAGATAAAGAAATATTTTTCTAGGCTTGCTGCTAGAATTTCCACTGAGTTTTTCCTTCAAGGGATGCCAAGAGTGGCTTTTGTAGCATAAGGACAGGGGCTGTGCAGGTCTTTTGGTAGGAAGCAACCCACATCCACCCAAATTCCAAAGGGATCTAGATGGTTCTCTGGTAGGTTACAGCTCTTATCCAGAAGGTACATGTAGGGCTGTCTTCCATTGCACCCTCACGATGGAAGATGCACAGGAGTCCAAGCCAAATTATTTCAAAACAGGGTCTCTTGCTTTCTCATTGAGCCAAGTGAGGGGACACCATTGTCTTTTAAAGTATGCAGGAACATTTAAAATCCTGGACAATAATTACAGAATAAAATTTATTTAGTGTTTGAAGCAGGCTCTTAGCCTGAGACACACATAGAAAGCGACAGAGACAGAGTTGTCTAAACATGAGGTGGCAAAATCCATTTTTTTGCCTCAATAATTTGATAGGCTTTAGTTATAAATAAGGACTGCAGGTGGCGCAGTGGTTTAAACCGCTGTGCTGCTGGGCTGGTAGATCGAAGGGTCGCCGGTTCGAATCTGCACATGGGGTGAGCTCCCGTGCGCCGTCCTAGCTCCTGCCAACCTTGCAGTTCGAAAGCATGCAAATGCAAGTAGATAAAAAGGTACCACTTCGGTGGGCAGGTAACAGCGTTCCGTGCACTTCAGTGTTTAGTCATGCCGGCCACATGACCACGGAGACTGTCTGCGGACAAACACTGGCTCCCTCGGCCAGGAAACGGAGATGAGCACCGCCCCCTAGAGTCAGGCATGACTGGACGTAATGTCAAGGGGAAACCTTTACCTTTAACCTTTACTTAGTTATAAATGTAAAATATTAAATGTGGGTCTAAACATGCTGTAATTTTCAGATTTTTAGCTCTATTGCAATCAGACATTCAAGCTATTATGGGAAGCCTTGTCTGTTGGTTGGAAGCCGTGTTTTAAAATCAGGAACACAATACATGTTGAGATGTTCTTCATCGTGGTCTCTGTGCATCACACATATGGGTACTGTGCCTGCACTGTATTCAGGAAGACGCTCTCAGCATTAGTCTATTTGGTGGGAAACCACTCTCCCCACTCCCCAGTATAAATGGGCAGAGTTCCCACCCTCTCACCAGTCTACATTAGACTGCCATTCGCTGTGCCTCAGGCTTCTCTTGCTGTTCCTTTTGCTTACAAATACTTCTTCTCATTAGCTCTTGAATGTTTCTCAATTCTTTCTAATTAAAGTCTCCAGATTTCTCCCTTATCACAGTTCTACTTTCTCCTTTTCCCCTTTCCCTTCAAAAACTATTCCCTAACAAAAAATAATGTTTTTGTTTTTGTTTTGATGGCACAGCAAGCTGTGTTTGGAAAGTGTGCTCAGTGCGGGGGTAAAATGCCTTCCAGTGATACCTAGTCGTTATGTCTACTCTGCCTTAGCGAAGGCCACTGAGTATAGAAAATTCCCATTGCCAAACTTTTACTAAGCAGGCATGAAAAAATCAGGTGAGTTGTCTGAAAAAGGAGCTCTGGGACAGAGCATTGGTGGCTATGAGGGAAGTCTCGGCAGGAAAATCAGCCAGATTTTCTAACCCTCTACTCCTCAGGGAGAGGCCTCAGAATGCGCTCCCAAACCAACTGAAGGAGCCAAAAAAGTCTGGGGTTCGATAACAACAGTTGCTGAAGTGTCTCAAGCTCCTAAACAATGAAAGAAGAAAGAAAGCATATCAAGATGAAAGAGTCTTGTAAGGAGAAATGCTCTGACAAGGAAAAGCTGGAGAAGAAGAAATGGTGCTTCCACTCGGAACAATGTCCTATCCATTTGTCTGAGCCACCAGAGATATCGGTACCCAGAGCTCCATCCGTACTGATGGAAAGTCCTGAGCACCAGCCATCAATACGCCTCTCTCCCAGACAGTCTCCACAGCCTGAGATCTCCGCTGCTTATTGAGATTCCTTATATGCAGCCGCCTCCCCTGACTTCGATCTTGGAAGGAGAGATAAGAGATTCACCTACCCGGTCTCGAGCATCCTCCGAGTTATCTGTACGAGCCCCATCGGATTCAGCCATAGGACCACAGGTTCATCTTGATTTTAGTCACGTAAAATTGTAAAGCTCGAGACCAAATGTGAAAATTAGCAACTGGGGAGGATATGAATGAAAGAATGACCAGTACTTTAGTTATGTCTTTGTCAAGTAGCTTTGCAAAAAGGTACTGGTCTTCCAAACAATTTTTCACACTTATCCAGATTTTGGAGGAGAATAATTTTTTTTGCTTTCCCCTCTTTCCATAGACATGTATTTGGAAGAAGATTAGGAAAGGGGGGAGCTCCACAACAAAGCTGAAGGCTCACACAGTATTACTGTTGCATCCTGATTCTTGCAGCTACATCTAGAACTTGAAATTTTCTACTTGCAGATGCAACCGCAAGTAGAAGATACAAGTCCTTCTTCCCCTTCATCATGGTTAACGGGTTGGGACAGGTTGTAGGATCGCTCCATCCTCCAGCCGCTTCCATATTATATGCAAGTTAGGTATGCATGCACATCCTTTTTTCCTAGAAGAGTTAGAGTTCTGAGTACATTCCAAGTGATTGCCCATAAAGCCCTGAAAGACACGATAGAAGCTCCCACTTTAGTGCTGCTTCCCTTTACTGAAAGTGAAGAAACTTGTATGTGGGCAGCCAAAGGGAAACACAGAGACACTGGCGGTGACAGGCACTCCCAGCCTCCGGTGAATGTCTTTTCCTACCAGGAACAGAGAGTCTAAGTTCCAGCTTCCAGTGTTCACAGTAGTACTTCTTAGGTGGACTGCTGGCCTTGCTGTTGTAGCACTTTATAGGAAAAGACTCCAGTGAGTGGAGCGCTCAGAGGCACCACTGTGTGTTCCTTTCATATGCCCCCAGGATCAGAATAAACATGTCCCTCTACACAATTGTCTGTGAGCAGGGCTGTGTTCTTCCCGATCCTGCTGGGGAGCACTCAAGGCAGGGTGTTTGCCTATGCAAGCATGCCTTCTTAAATACTTCTGTCACCCATAGACTAGCCCAAAAGTATACCACTTTTACCTATGTATTTTTGATTGTGACTCCTATCAACCTTAGCCATTGTTAATGCCAACCTGAGACCACTGCTAACCCAGAATATATTAATCTGTGCCTGTTGGGTGAGAAGTAGAATATGTGTGCAAGAAGGACAACGCTGTGGGATTTCAGAGAGAATGTGATTCTACAGTTTTATCCATGTTTTAAGGACAGAACACCTTTACATCTGCATTGCCCTTATTTTGCTTCTTTGCCTAATGTTTTATTTACCCATGATGGGCCTGCACATGTGAGGGTAGCTGTTGGGCCATTGCCAACAGCAAAACTGCCTTTTTCTCAACAAAGCTGCCTTTTAGATTTTAAATCACAAAGGAACTCCATTTTTGGAATAACAGCTATGTGGATTGGAACAACCTCTATTTCAGTTTGCTGTTAAGAACATAAATGGGGCAGGTGGATACAGTAGCATTTGCCCACTGTGCATCCATTGTAGATAGTAATGTTGCAAACAGAAGCATGCTCTTGCACCTTTCAGTATTTGATCTGCTTGATTGCCCTTGCCTCTGTTTTGTTACTTCTCCTGTGGTGCTCCATGTTGTGTGAGGAAATTTCAGCAGAAGGAAAATCTGAGCACTTTGCTGAAGAATTTTTTTCTTTCAAGATGCTCTGCATGGAAACTAAACTGACACAGATAATATGGAGAGTTTATTTATTATTTATTTAAAGCATTTTTATCCTGTCCTTTACAGGCATCTCAGGATGGTGATACAAAACCAAACAAAGTGCCAGCATACAATGAAATATAAGACAATAAAACCCAATGTTAAAATCACCATCAAGAATTAAAATGTAGGGAAAATAAAAAAGGGTTTAGCTCGGCACCTAAATGAATAAAGCGTTGGTGCCAGGTGCACCACTCTGGGGAGCAGATTCCAGAACTGGGGCACCATTGCAGAAAAGGCCCTTCTCTGGTCGGCACTCTTCTGTTCTCCTTCAAAGAGGGCTCCTGAAGAAGGACCTCGGATCCAAATGTTAAGGGGCAGGTGAGTGTGTACGGAAGGAGACACTCCTTCAGTTACCCAGTCCCTAAACTGTTTTATATTGAACCTTATGGTCCCTTTCTACTAAGCTTCCCTGCAAGAGCAAAAAGGTGCAATAAAAACATAAAGTTGTAGTAGTAGTAGTAGTAGTAGTAATAATAATAGTAATTGGAGTATATCATTGTAGCTTTACATTTATCTCTCACATTTTATGTAACTATAATTAATGAATCACACTGAAGAGGTAAATGGAAGTAAGGCTGTAATCCTGCTTACACCTATCTGGGAGTAAGCCCAATTGTGACTTCTTTGTATACATAGGAGTGCACTTCAAGTTTTGCTTCTGTGCTGGATCATATTACTGAGTTATATAAGGTGCAAGATTAAATTGTAAACAGAATCTCAAAAGTCTCTGTTATTGTGTTGATCTGATGGGGCGGAATGCAACACAAATGGCATTGTTGCTTAATTAAGTGCCAGTTGTACAAGTTCATCTTCCACCTTCTAGACCACCTGAGACCTTTCTTGTCATTTATAGACAGAAAACTACATCACTCTCTTTGTAAGCTGTGAAGGCCAGTGTTTTTTATGTACAGATATTTAGTGGGAGGATAGTAGTTAATTGTTCACTGAATATTTTGAGCAGGTTCGGAAAAACTGTTCCTAAGTTGTCATTTGTAGGGCCAGTATGAACAGAAGTAAAATGAAGCAAATATAATGCTGGATGATAGGAGACAGATGTATGCAGGGGGAGGCAGAACTGTTGAATGAACATACAAATCATGTTTCAAAACATACCTGTCTTTAAGTGCTAACAGATCCTGAGGAGGAGCTGCTTGGTAGTGGCAAATGTGGATCTCCAATTTCCTGAATTTCAATATCAGAGAAATCCAATCTTGTCAATTTGTAGCAAACAAATTATGTGGCATATTAAAATGTCTAAACCACATTCCATTAGATTTTTAAAATTTATTTAGCATTGTCACCTTCCTACCTTTAGTACCATTAACACACACACGGGGAAGGGGGAGAATATTTCTTCTGACATTAGAAGTAAATGGTGAGAGAAGACTATTTTGTTTCATGAAGGTATCAGGAGCATATCTTTACTTCTTTCCAGTGTCCCAGCAAACCCATCACCACCTTTATATACATATTTATAAGTATTTACTGGAATGATTACCCTTAAACGTAAAGGGTTCAGAAATTATTACTTGTGCTGTGGCCAGTTCCTACAACTGCTGTTCCCTAGAAGGGGACTGTAAGAACTTTGAATACTTATGTGTAAACAGTATGAATCAAAACTGATATATTTAATATGTTTAATCTGATGTGATTTTCAGAAAAGTATGTTGCTTCCATTCTTCACAACAGACAGTTAAAAATTAGCATATATCGGAACCAGGGAAAGCACATAGCAATACTATTTCAGGGTGCTCTGTGGAACATGCATTTGTTACACTTCATTGTATGGAGGGGCTACGTGGGAGAGGATAGGGCCTTTGCCAAAAGAAAGAGAGGTTGCTTAATAGAGGAGAATTAACCATCTGGTGGAAAGAAGGAAGTGGGGGGACAAGGACTTCTAATCTCATCATGGTGTGGGGTAAGGGAAAGTCAAACATTTTTTTTCCCTTTCAAATCCTCATCTCCCCCTTTTTTAACACTGGGTTTAAAAGGAGAATAAAAATAACAAGGACATGGATAAATGGCTTCTTTTTATCTCCTCTGCTAAAGAGATAAATGTGACATTAATTACATGACACAGCTTTGAAAACTGTTATAGATCTTTGTTTTCTAAAGGGAGTTTTCCATCTGGGACCAATAAAGGGCAGTCTAAAAATCCTTTAAAGATATATGTGCATTAAAAAAAAAATTGCCATTCTAATTTTTCCTTCCACAGATAAAGCTCTAATGTGTGTGTATGTTTGATTGAGAACAGAAGAGGAGCTATGCTGGATCAGAACAAGGGTCCTTCTAGCCTTGCATTCTCTTCTTTGAAAAAGGAGGAGCTAGAATTACTTCAGCTTTGGAAGCAGGATTTCCCAAGCTATGTATGTAGCTAGAGGAGAAGAAAACATTAATTTGAATAATTCTGAATTGAGGCCTTTAAATTGTGGTGCTGAAGAAAACTCCTGAGAGTCCTTTGGATTGCAAAGAGATCAAATCAGTCAATCTGAAAGGAAATCAACCCTGACTGCTCTTATTTTGTTTGTTTGTTTGGATTTTTTGTATGCTGCCCCATTCGCATGAGCCTTGGGATGGCTTCCATACAATAAATAAACAAACCGTAGAAATAGTGCACATAAAATCCAGATTCACCCTGACTGTAAAATTAAAACCAATAAATAATATTAAAAGTTGTTAAAATATTGTTTAAATAAAAAGGTCTTGGCCTGGCACCGAAAAACAAATAACAATGGTGCCAGGCAGACCTCTTTGGGGAGCGCATTCCATAGGTGGGGTGCCACCTTAGTCTTCTAATGTCTTTCACAGAAGGTTCCTGGAGGAGGGCCTCTGCTGCCGATCTCAGGGGGTGGGAGGGCAAATATGGAAGCAGGCATTCCTTTAGGTATCCAGGTCCCAAGCCGTTAAGCACTTTGTAGGTGATAACCAGCACCTTGAATTGAGCCCGGACTTCGATGGGGAGCCAGTGAAGCTGGTAGAGGACTGGAGTTATGTGAGAGTAACGCCCAGTCCCCATCAGTAACCTGGCTGCTGTATTTTGCATCATCTGAAGTATCCGGACCGTCTTCAAGGCCAGTCCCACGTGGAGCCCGTTACAGAAATCCAGTCGGGAAGTAACTAATGCATGTGTCACTGTCGCTAGGCAATTGTCCTCCAGGTAGGGACGCAGCTGATGGATCAGCCGAAGCTGAAGGAAAGTGCTTCTTGCCACCGCCATCACCTGAGCTTCTAATGACAGCTCTGGGTCAAGGAGCACTCCCAAGCTGCGGACCCTGTCCTTTAGAGGGAGTGCAACCCCATTCAGGACAAGGTCCAAGTCACCTACCCAGGAGCTCGAACCACCCACCAACAGAACCTTCATCTTGTCAGGATTGAATTTCAGTTATTGGCCCTCATCCAGCCCATTACCTCGGCCAAGCACCGGTTCAGTACAGCCACTGCCTCACCTGGATTGGTTGAAAAAGAGAGGTAGAGCTGGGTATCATCAGCGTACTGATGATTCCGCAGCCCACACCTCCTGATGACCTCTCCCAGTGGTTTCATGTAGATGTTAAATAGCAAGGGGGACAAAATGGATCCCTGCGGTACTCCATGGCATAGTTGCCATGGCACAGAGCCATAGTCCCCCAGCACCACCTTCTGGAATTGGCTGTTGAGGTAGGAGCAGAACCACTGCAAAGCAGTGCCTCCTACTCCCAGTCCCGCTAGCCTATCCAGAAGGATACCGTGGTCGATGGTATTGAAAGCCGCTGAGAGGTCTAGGAGGACCAACAGGGACGCACTCCCCCGTCTCTCTCCCTGCACAGGTCATCATACAGGGCGACCAAGGCAGATTCAGTACCATACCCAGGTCTGAAGCCAGACTGAAATGGGTCCAGATAATCAGTCTCATCCAAGAGTGCTTGCAGTTGTCCTGCCACCACCCATTCCAACACCTTGCCCAGAAATGGGATTTTGGCCACCGGTCTGTAATTGGTAGCCATCTCTGGATTCAGGGACGCCTTCTTTAGGATTGGCCTGACTACCGCCTCCTTTAGAGGGGCAGGCACCCGGCCGTCCCTCAGAGAGGCATTGATGACCTCCAGGATACAGGCACCAGTCCCGTGTTTGGCTTTGTTCAGTAGCCACGACGGGCAAGGGTCGAGTAAACTGGTGGTGGGATGTACTTGTCCAAGCACCTTGTCCACATCATCAGGCCGCAACAACTGAAACTCAACCAATAATATCTGACCAGACGGAGACATTGGTACCTCCCCTAAGGGCTCTGAATCACTAGTGGAGTCCATCTCGTGACGAATCTGAGTGATTTTCTCCTTAAAATGCTTGGCAAAGTCATCACAGTGGGCCATCGAGGGTGGTATGGAATCTTTCTTAGGGCCTGGATGTACCAGCCCCTGTACCACCCAAAAGAGCTCCGCTGGACAGCATTGTGAGGAGGCAATGGAAGTGGAGAAGAATTTCTTCTTCGCCGCCCTCACCACCACAGCATAGGCTCTATAGGGATCTCGTAAGTGTGTTCAGTGAGATTCATCCTGCGATTTCCTCCACCTACATTCTAGACGTCTTCCAACCTGCTTCATTGCCCGTAGTTCAGAAGTATACCAGGGGCATGAACGGGCTCTGCCAGGCGGGAGAGGATGCTTAGGAGCGATTGTGTCAATAGCCCTGGCCATTTCCCCATTCCAGTTAAACCAGAGCACCGACAGGAGTGCCAGCCTGATCAACTGGAAACTCCCCCAGAGCCTTCAGGAATCCATCCGGATCCATCCGGCTCCGAGGGCAGACCAACACAGTAGGGTCCGCACCCTTACAGAGGGAAAGGCCGGCATCGAGCTCAAACCTCACGAGGAAGTGATCTGACCATGACAAGGGAGTCAGACACAGATCCCTTACCCTCAGATCATCCTCTTCCTGCCCCGTCAAGAAAACCAGGTCCAGTGTGTGTCCACGCTCATGGGTCGGGCCTATGACATGTTGTGACAGCCCCATGGCTGTCATGGAGGCCATGAAGTCCTGGGCTGCCCCGGTCAGAACAGTCTCGGCATAGAGATTGAAGTCCCCCAGGACCAACATCCTGGCGGTCCTCAACACCAGGTCTGAGATGATCTCTGTCAGCTCAGGCAGGGAGTCTGTTGGGCAGAAGGGTGCACAGTACACCAGCAGAATCCCCAATCTGTCTCGGTCGCCCAACACCAGATAGAGGCAGTCTAGACCTGGTCTTGAGCGAACAGGAAGCTCCGCAAGGGAGATAGAAGCTCGATAAATTAAAGCGACCCCCCCCTCCCCTCCCCTCCCCTCCGGGTGTGGCTGGTGCTGGATCAGATACCCAGGCAGCCACAATAAAGCGAGGGACACATCCCCCTCCTCTCCTGCCCAGTTCTCTGTTATGCAAGCCAGGTTGGCCCCCCTCATTCACAGTCAGGCCGTGGATGTGGGATGTTTTGTTGTGGACTGACCTGGCATTAAGCAACAGCACCATCAGGCCTGAGGGGCGGTTGATAAGCGTACCCAGAACCTTCCGGCTGGGGGAATAACCAGAAGGGGGAACAGGTCAACCATCTGTCCCTCCTCCTTCTATGCCGACACATTAAACCCCCAACACCATAACAACCATTGCCCAAGACCACCCCATTGGTAGTGCCCACGTGCTCCCCAGGCAACCTCATGGTAGCAGCCAGGTGTGAATCCATTAAAACAATCTAAGTTAAAATACAGTTTAAAATACAATAAAACCATAAAACCCTCCAACCACCCAATTACAAAAATCCACCCGCACAAAGTCTATGGCCAGCCCAGGCCCTGAATGGTCCCAAACGGCGTCGACGCCCTTAGGCCATTGCCCTTCAGCTGCCGGCCCGAGGCTGCCAGCCACGGCCACGGTCGGTGAGTTAAGCCGGCGGCCCCTCCCCGCACCCTGCCCCCAATCTGCCACCCACGCCAGAAGGGGAGGGGGGCAAGGGCGGCTGCGGAGAAACTCGTCAGCAACAATGGAGGGCCTGCAGGCTGGCAGCAGCGTCCCCCGGTCCCAGTTCTTCAGTGGCCACCATCCGTCCATCGGGCAGTGGCAGCATCAGCGGGCAGGGCAGGCCAGCCTCAGCGTCCGCGGGCGGCAGTGGAAGGTGGTGGCCCAGTCCAGTCCCGGCTCCGGCCCGGCCATGGCCGGCGAGTTAAGCTGGCGGCCCCTTCTCACGCCCCACCCCCAATCCGGCGCAGCTGCCACTCTTTAGAAGGCCAAATACTTTAGAAGGCCAGATACTGAAGATGAAACTCAAATATTTTGGCCATCTAATGAGAAGGAGAAGACCTTGATGCTGGGAACAATTGACAGCAAAAGGAGAAGGGGACGGCAGAGGATGAGGCGCCTAGATAGAGTCACTGGGGCAGTGGGTGTGAGTTCAGGTAGAGTCCGAGGAATGGTAGCAAAAGTAATTACTCCCCCTAGTTAATAAACCTTTTTTTTCTCTTCAGACTGGTAGACTTTTGTCTCCTAGACACTATCCAGATAAGTGACCATCACTGCATTATGTGAAGGTGAATTCCATGGTTTAACTATACACTGTGTAGATGTGCATAGTCAATGGACTGTGGCTTTGGGAAACTTTCAGTGATTATCACTTTAAGTTTGGAGCATGCTAAGTGTTTTTCTTAACAGTTCTCCAAAGTGAGTTGTCCTGCAACTGGGCTGTATAATGTAATACATTCTTAAAACTGGGATCCAGGCGCATGTCAGCAAAAGCCTGTCTTGCAGAAACACTTGTTGTCCAACTCCACCCTGTGCAACTTGGAGTGGAAACTTTTCAGAGGAAGTCCATATGTCCTACAGATAGCCTGTATTCTCTTGGCAGGACTGAAGGAAAGAGAGAGGGGTATAATGTTATGTTTCAGTTAATTTATTGAATACTTATGTGGAAATGGTAAGGGATACAATACCAAAGATGGGCAGTGGGAACATAAGTAAATAGTCACTTCCCCATGATTCAGAATTATGGTTAGAGGAGACTCTATTTCCACATGCCGTGTACTTTCTGGGAAAAAATTGCAGCTCTTCTTAACATCAAAATGAGGACCTTCTTGCATTAATGGGACTTTGCTTTTCTGGGGAAAGATGAAAAAAAACCCAGTTACTCTTTCTCTATAGCAAAGTTACTCATTTAAAATGCTTTTAATAGGCTTTTATTGGAATAAGGCAATGATTGCTGAGTAAATAAGCATGTGCGTACGCATACATGGAGAGAGAGAGAGAGACCTCAGCAGCCCACAAGCAGGAGCACTGTTGCATAGCATGTCATTGGTGGTGAAATGATTTTGAACATATATCTTAGTGGTTGGAAATGCCTTACAATGGCATATTGGAAGTAATGTCATATTGCAAAGAAACAGTGACTAGAAATTCTCACATCCCAAAATTTAAGGATGGAACACATTGTAGCTCTGTTTGTGCCAACATTACCTTGCAAAGTAACCATGCTACTAGAAAAAAGTTGTAGGATCATGTTTTCCATTCTGTTGTATATTATGAAGAATATGCTATGCAGTGAGCCATCTTAGTTTGAAGACCTAGATTTCCACATTTTCACAAATTGTGTTAATGGAGCCTTTCAGTCTGGCATTGTAATTTCTGAATATTGCTGCTATTTCTCTGGATTTTACTCCCTTACTGCAGTGTGAAGTGCTGCCTCATACTGTGCATCCACACCCATGGACCACTTCCAAGCTGTACTTACGAGGTCACAGTTCTCCAAGATGGTTGTGGAAGAAGTTTTTTTGTTGCCTGATTTCTTGTTTAGGGCTTGAAATGTCAAGAATTGTGGCTTTATACAGTTGAAAAGGAAAGCCTTAAGTACCGAAAAGAAATGAAGGTGGTGGTAGTGGTTGTTATAATACCTATAGCTGTCTTGATGAAGTTGTTATGTGCACTGTTCCTTTTCAACTTGGCTACTGTATTTATTGAAATCTGAATCTGTTGTCTCACTGGGGAATGAGGAGTTGCAATTCTTGGGAAGTTTGCAGATTTTATGGGGTTCCCTGCTTTTTTGATAACAGGCAAAGGGAAAGGATGGCTCCCTATAGCAGCTTACAGACAGAGCATAACTCTAAAAAGTGTTGATTTAGAGTGGAAAACTGAACGATGTGCCAACCTCTGTGAGTCACTGCAGCAGTGATAACTCACACTGTGGCGCAGCAGGGCAGCAGTAGGATGAGTGATCAGTCATTAGTCAGAGCAAAACATGTCTTGGCTGAACAAAGGGCATGTTGATGAAGGTCAGATTTTCTCACATCTATCAGTCTGTCTACAATTCAATGCAACCCTCTAGGTTTTTTTTATTAAACCATTTTAATTTTAATATTCTGTTCAGTTTTTCCAATAACAAACAAAAGAGTTCTTGGCATTGGGCGTACAGTCTAAAGGGACAGTTGATAATTATCCCCGTTGATTACCTTAAGTGTTTGTGTGCACTGCACATATTTGCAGGAATCACTGTTGATTTTAAGCTCAGCTATAAAAATTGGTTTAAATATTTTCATTTTGGAAATATTTGTTGCTACTATCTTGCTATGTTTTTTTTTTTTTAAATATCCTATCATTGTTGATCCTACCTTACTTAGTAGGAAGCTGTTTTGGGTAGGACCTGCCCAGCAGCAGCTAATGTGGGATCAAAGCTTGGATTTGCAGACTCTGGTTCTTGACACACATAGGATACTTTCAGTTAAAATGCTTTGCAAACCAGTTTTCTCTCAGCAAGATCATTAGGTAATATTTTTAACAGTAGCATGCCAAGCATTGATAGCCACCATAGAAATAGGAGGTACCAAAGCACAGTGCAGAATTAATGATGCTTTTTGATCTGGTACCTGGGTGTGGGAAGGTGTGCTTAAACAAATAGCATCCATGCCCTCAAAATAAGCCCCAAGCCAACATTTTGTTGCCTAAAGGCTCTGTACATTTGAAAAATCATTCAGCGAAGTAAAATAGCTTTCAGTGCTTCAGTTTAAGAAGCAAAACCAAAGTCAGATAAAATCTTGTATAATTTTAGGGTGATTTATTTATTTATTACATTTATACCAGTCAATAGCAGAAACACTCTAGGGAGCCCACAACAATTGCACTCCATAGCACACAAGACATTTCATATGTTTCATATGTTAAACATATGAAATGTTAAAAGCACAGTATAAAAATAATATCCAAACTAAGTTAGAAACTAAATGTAACATATACCTTTTTATAATACCTTTTTATTTAATCACCATTTTAATAATATCACTAATTTTAATAATATTAATTTTATACAGTCACATTTTCATTTTCTTTTTTTTCTTTTCTTTAGTTATGAAATGATATGTTGTTTATTTGTTTTATTGTTGAATGTTTTAATGATATTTATATTATTATACTTTATATTATTATACTGTTATTTATATTGCTGTTTTTAATCTTCTGTAAGCTGTCCTGAGGCTGCTGCAAAGGATGGCTTATAACTGTTTTAATCAAATATTAAAATTAAAATTAAATATACCAGATTTACGCCAGGTATGAAAAACTAAAATCCTTGGGAAAATGAAAAGTTCTTCAAATGGCCCTAAAAAAGTCTCTACCTGGTGCCAAAAAGCTTATTCCGCTGTTTTGTGCAATGCTTTGTGGTGAGGTTGAGCGCCTATCTGATTCTGAATCTTTCTGTACGCTCCAACTCTCCAACAGGCAGCAAGACATTCAACATTTGCATGCATGTGAAAAACAAATGGACAGGATAAGTGGTTCCCTCCACCCTCCCTTAGGGAGAACAATAAACTTCTGCACCAGTGGCTTGAATATAAAGGACTCTCATAGACATGGGGCAGGGGGAATTAACGTAAGCATTGTGCTCTGCTTGTCTGCTCTGGCAACTGAAAGATCAGAGCAGAGGGGTAACCCTTGCCTGCAGGGAATGGGCCAGCATAGATTCAGAACTTCACTCTCTCCTCTTTTTGGAGGGATCTCTGGCTTTGATTGATGATAGCGTGCCTGGAAAATAAAGAGGAGCTGCATACTGACAAATCCAGTGAAGTCCCTTGACAGGTTGGCTACTGCTTGTTGGGCTGCTGTGCTTGGCAATTGGCTCCCCTAGTGTCACCCTCTATCTTTGGACCTTTTAATGTTCACTTTCTGACGTATCTTTGATATGATTGTGGGTGACCTTGGAGGTCTAGTAACTCAATGGTGACATTTCAGCTGACTATAATTTTAGCCCAACAATAACAAAAATAAATCACTCCACACTTTCCGTAAAGCGTATGTTCAGGTACATTGTGTGCAGAGCCATCAACAGAAAGGGACAATTTTGTTCTAGTTTGATCTGGCCTTCACAAGCTTCACATCCATGCTTGTGATCTTGCTCCCCTCCCCACATCCTCCTTCACTTTCCCTCATTTTTAAAAAAGTTTTGGTAGTATACTCCGTATTTGGCTGCCAACCTTTTTCTTCCAAATATCTGTTGCAGTAAATTATAGAGATCCCCTTGCCCTCACCCAGCATGGGGCTGAACTTTGTCTTAAACACAGGGGCTCAGTTTAAAACAGCAGCCCACCCAGAAGTTTGCAGGGAGGAGGAAGAAAAGGGGCATGAGAAAGGGGGAGACGTCAACAAAGGCACCCCCATCCCATTTCACTGCAATGTCCCGCACACTGCCTACATGACTAGGAGCAATACAGACTCTCATTTACACGTAAGAGCAGTGTCCTGTTTCTTGACACACTCCTCCCTCTGCACAGCTCCTCCAAGCTGTTATTTTAAACATGCCAACTGCTGAGGCTACCTTTCAACTCCAAAGTTTTCTGACAAAATAAAAACGTGTGAGCCATGGGGTCATTTTTCTACACTGCTTTCAAGGTGCTCCTTGCTGCACGCTCTACTTCAAACCTGTTATTACAGGCAGCTTTCTGCAATATCTTGTTATTGGCTTAAAAATGAAAAGCAACACACACACTGCCCTCTTTGATGGGCCAGTTTTTTTCAGAAGGGGATGCTCAGAGAGGGGGTGAGGGGAAAGAGACCCTTTATTTGTCAAGGTTTTATTTGAAAAGGAAGGTATTATTTTTCAAATATCTGCATAAGCTTTTTGTTCTACTTTTCAGCCCCACTTCTGTGATTGCTTTGAAATGCTTGTTTTTATTGAGTACAGTATTGCAATATATTGATGGAATTGTCTTTCAGCATTGTCCTTTATCATTTGTTTTTCCTAGTCAGAAAAGGATTCCTCTAAATTTTTCAAGTAGGACATAGTTTTAAAACTGTACATCTAGCTTTCATTACAGATCTGTGTTCATTGCCAGGATCATGCTGATTCATGTCACCTATTTAATATGGGTTATGTTGTAGCATCGATTAATTTTTTGCCTTATATATCATGCATTTCTGAAATTTCCTCATTTCTTCAGTTTGGTGGGAGTGAGCAATGCAGATAATACTTGTTTGTCTTTTGATGCACTGTACTGAGATTAAGGCTTGACATGGATACAATGAACTTGGGGCAGGTATGGGACATTTTGCTGCTTGAACCCAGAGACTTCAGGATATTCACAGCAGCAAAGCATGCTTCTATCTTATATGGAAAGGCATATATTTTGCTTCTGCAACTGTGCAGGTTGACAGTGTTCAGTTATGTTGTGATCTTGTCTGTCCTTTGGCAGTTAATCAGTCAATGTAGGTATCTAAATTTCTGAGCAACCCACAGCCTAATCTTTGGATAGAAGATTCAGCTGTGATTATATGGAGCCATGTGTTGTCTTCACTAATCTCTTCTATATTATTGTAGCATGTTGAGTTTGAGATGGGAGGGACAGGTGGTGGTGTGTGGCGTTCTTGGTAAAATGTTATTTTACTTCACCGCAGTCTTCTGGAAAGCTGGGCTGTCTGTTTTGCTCTACGCTGACGTGTGTCATTGCTCCAAGAAGCCTTTTTAAAAGCCTGGGGGTTGGAGAAAATCAAAACCTTCAGGGAGGAATGCATTTGTGGTTTGTTCAGGAGACCACAGGCTAAAAATTTGAACCAACAAGACAAGCCTCAAACTACAACCAAAACAAGCATGTTCATGCTCTTTCCCACCCATTTTTACTCTCCCCTCCCTATGCCACCATTCTGGTCCCTTTAACCTTACAACAGTAATTTCTGTAGACCAGCATCTAGTAATTAAAGGTCAAATGGAATTAATAATCCTCACTAGAATTCAGCACATTTTTAAAGCTTGTTTATAGAAAGATACCTGAACATGTATTTAGTGTCCTCTTGTGCCTATGCTTTCTTTCATGAAATTGTGTTTATATGTAATTATATGCATACACTCTAGCTGCTGCAAACAGGCATTATTCCCCATTTGCAGGAGATACCTCCTTCTAGAGATATTTGCACCATTTAAACTGTACCTACAGTATATGTTGTATTCACCCATCTCTACGTACCTACCTAACAATCAGTTTCTAGGAATTCCTTTAAAAATGTACTTGGTTGTCCCTTTTATGTACAATTCACACTTCAAAATTGAGAGCCTGGTACTAAAAGAGAAACCCTCTGGAATTAATGAAAATCAATTGAATATTGTTTATCTCTCAAAATAAAATCTGTAGAAAGAACAGCAAAAATGGAATCCAGAGATACAGTTTATTTATTTATTTATTTGTTAAAAACTTTTTTTTACCCCATCTTATATTTGAACTGGGAACTGCAGGTGGTGCAGTGGTTTAAACCGCTGTGCTGCTGGGCTGGTTGATCGAAAGGTCGCCGGTTCGAATCTGCACACGGGGTGAGCTCCCGTGTACTGTCCCAGCTCCTGCCAACCTTGCAGTTCGAAAGCATGCAAATGCAAGTAGATAAAAAGGTACCACTTCAGTGGGCAGGTAACAGCGTTCCGTGCACTTCGGTGTTTAGTCATGCCGGCCACATGACCACGGAGACTGTCTGCGGACAAACGCTGGCTCCCTCGGCTAGGAAACGGAGATGAGCACCGCCCCCTAGAGTCAGGCATGACTGGACGTAACGTCAAGGGGAAACCTTTACCTTTATATTTGAACTGGGTCTCTAGATGACTTACAACAGGACAAAACCCATAACAACACTTGAGTAAAACATAGTCTTAAGTGTATAAAAATATATAGTAAAAACCATTCAGCTATTAAAATACCAGGTGAATTAAAAGGTTTTGGCCTGGTGCCAGAATAAGTACAGAATACCTCGCTAGGGAGCAGGTTCCATAGTTGGGGTGAGGTAGTCACAGTTCCAATGTCCAATAGCTTTGTTTCAAAGAAGGCATGGAGTGTAATAAATTAAAACTATAAAGAAGTGGCCACCTTTGGAATCATCTTTAGAATCATCTGAGGGAGATGGGTTGGGATTAGGTTTGGGGTAATAGAGTTCAAAGAACATACCTACTTAAACCCTAAAGCTGTGGTTTGAAGTTGGGTTCCTTCAACACACTCTATTAAATTTATCAACATTTTCCCCAGGTTTAAACACCATACCTGTTAGCAGAAGCAAGTGAATAAAGCAGACTGAATCTAGAAAGGAAAAGACTTGGCAAATGATACTAAATCATAAACAGATGGTCCCCGGGCGTCTTAGAGGATGAAACTAATAGTACTACTGAACATGTTAATACCAGAATTTTGTTTTTTCCTCACAAAGCACTGGCACGTGCCTTGTTTGAAGCCTTAAATGCAGTGTGACCAGAAGAAAATATTCATAAATTATAGGACATGTGCTTGCTGTCAATTTGCTCAGTGTTCCTCTCTTGATTTTGCTCAAATTTCCCTGTAGACTGAAGTAGCCCCACTGTGATCTATAAAAGAAAAATATGCAAATTAAGGAAATTTGCGCAAAGTTCATATTTGCTACTTGATTTGTTTGAAATATTCCCTGTTTATATGGAACAAGTAGCAGTCACAAATGAAAACAGGAATGGGGCATGAGATGTGTGGTAAGATAATGCTCAGAGAATCCTGTGATCTTGAACATAATTTGTTTGCCTGCATGATAGTCTATTATTGTACAAAAGGGTAGGGGGAAAGGACACTGAGCTGTTAGGCAGCCTTCCCAGATATCTGCATCCAAGGCTCTTTGGATGGATAGGTGGCTGCTATCCATAATAAACAACTATTTTGGCTCTGCATTCTCCCCAAAGCAGGACAGGGGAGATCTGCATGGGAGATTAGATGAGGTCTGGGACTTAGGGGCACAGATTAGAGTCACCCCCGTAGAAATCGAGGAGCACCTCAGGGCACTGGATGTTACAAAGTACTCTTGAGAGTATTTCGAGAGTTGGCAGGCGTTCTCTCATGCTTGCTGGCCTCCATTTTTGAGACCTCGTGGAGAACGGGTGAAGTTCCAGAGGACTGGAGGGTGGCATCGGTGGTCCCAATTTTCAAAAAGGGTAGTAGGAAGGACATGGGGAATTATAGACCGGTTAGCCTTACGTCCATTGTAGGAAAAACAATGGAAAGGCTCATCATAGAGAGCGATCTAGTGATGCTAGATAGGGAAGGGAGGCTGACAGCCACACAACACGGCTTCCGCAAAAACAGGTCCTGCCAGACAAACCTTGTGGAATTCTATGACAAGGTTTCAAGATGGCTAGATGGAGGGGATGCAGTGGATGTGATATACCCGGATTTCAGCAAGGCCTTTGACAAAGTGCCCCATGATATCCTGGTGGAGAAACTGAGGAGCTTTGGGATACACCAAAGCACTGTCCGGTGGATTAGGGCATGGTTGACTGACCGAAAGCAGAAGGTAACCATTAGTGGGGAATCGTCGGGATGGCAGCCAGTGACAAGCAGGGTCCCCCAGGGCTCTGTCCTGGGGCTGATCCTGTTTAATCTTTTCATTAACGACATGGAAGAAGGGGCGAAGGAGAAGGATCCAAAAGGATCTGGACAGACTATGGAAGTGGGCAGGAGACAACAGGATGGCGTTCAGTGTGGATAAGGGCAAGGTCTTGCACTTGGGGCATAGGAATAGCTGTCATTATAGGTTAGGAGACAAGAGACTGGAGTGAAAGGGATCTCGGGCTACTGGTTGACTGCAGGCTAAACATGAGCCAGCAGTGCATAGCCAGAAGCATGGCTTCTAGATCGAGAAAGGTATTACTACCACTCTACACGACTCTGGTGTGCCTGCAACTGGAGTATTTTGTTCAGTTCTGGGCCACTCATTACAGGAAGGATATAGCCGGTTTAATAATGTTTTTTAATAATATTTTTCCTTGGGACAATTGGAGCACAATCTTAAGAACATTTAGTTCAGAAATAAGTCTCAATGCATTGAATAAGACATAATTTCTCAATAAGTGACTCTAGGGCTGCAGTCTGTCTTGTAGCAACAACAAGCCAAGTTTTGATTAACTGATTCACATTATCTAGAATTCAGTGCTGGATGCAAAGGAGATGCAAAGTTTCTTTCTTTCTTTTTTTTCCTTTTAAACTTATTGGGCAGTAGAGACCTTTCAACATATATTTGAGCGAAAGATGGACCAAAAAAGTCCATGATGGAAATCTTGCATATAAGATTAAAATACATTTCCCCCTATGATTTCCTATAAGGGCTTCATTGCACATAGCAAATAAGTACATACTACTGGGGAAGTCAAGGCCAGATAGAAATATATCAGCTACTTAGATGATATCTACTGTTGCTGCTGTGCCTCCACTTGTTTGGTTGTACTCATGGAACCCACTGTAGGTGTAACAGGAACGCTGGAAAGAGCAGAGATACATATTTCTGGAACAGGACAGGTCAGTGGTGCTTCCTTCTGTGAGATCTGCTGAGCTGCACCATTCTGAAAGTGAGTGCTTCTTCTTGTTGTTGTTTAGTTGTAAAGTCATGTCTGACTCTTCACAACCCCATGGACAACATTCCTTCAGGTTCTCCTGTCCTCCTCCATCCCCTGGAGTCCACCCAACCCCACATCCATCGTCCCAGTGACCACATCTAGCCACTTCAAACTCTGTCATCCCTTTCTCCTTTTGCCATCAATTGTTCCCATCATCAGTGTCTTCTCCAGTGAGTTGTTCCTTCTCATTAGATGGCCAAAATATTTGAGTTTCAGCTTCAGTATCTGGCCTTCAAAAGACCCATCAGGATTGCTTTCCTTTAGGATTCACTGATTTGATCTCCTTGCTGTCCAAGGGACTTTCAGGAGACTTCTCCAACACCACAATTGAAAAGTATCAATTCTTTGGTGCTCAGCCTTCCTTATTGTCCAACTCTCACAGCCATACATTACAACTGGGAAAACCATAACTTTGCCTATACAAACTTTTGATGGCAGAGTGATGCCTCTGCTTTTTAGTATGCTGTCTAGATTTGCCATAGCTTTCCTCCCCAGGAGCAAGCGTCTTTTAATTTCTTGGTTGCAGTCACTGTCTGTGGTGATCTTGGAGCTCAAGAAAATAAAATCTATTGCTGCCTCCATTGCTTTCCCATTTATTTGCCAGGAAGTGATAGGACTGGATGTCATGATCTTAGTTGTCTTAATGTTGAGTTTCAAGCAAACTTTTATGATCTCTTTCACCCTCATCAAGAGGCTCTTTAGTTCCTCTTCACTTTCTGCCATTAGAGTGGTATCGTCTGCATATTTGAGGTTGTTGATATTTCTCCCAGCAATCTTAATTCTGGCTTGTGATTCATCTAGCCTGACCTTTTGCATGATGCATTCTGCATATAAGTTATATGCAGAGTACAACATGCCATACTCCTTTCCCAATTGTGAACCAATTGGTTGTTCCATGTCCAGTTCTAACTGTTGCTTCTTGACCCACATACAGGTTCTTCAAGAGACAAATAAGATGGTCTGGTACTCTCATCTCTTTAAGAACTTGCCACAATTTGTTGAGATCCACACAATCAAAGGCTTTGGCTTAGTCAATGAAGCAGAAATAGATGTTTTTCTGGAACTCCCAAGCTTTCTCCATGATCCAGCGTATGTTGGCAATTTGATCTCTAGTTTCTCTTACTCTTCAAAACCCCACTTGTGCTTCTGGTAGTTCTCAGTCCACATACTGCTGGAGCCTAGCTTGTAGGATTTTGAGCATAACTTTGCTAGCATGTGAAATGAGCGCAATTGTATGGTAGTTCGAACATTCGTTGGCATTTCCCTTCTTTGGAATTGGAATGTAAAGTGACTTTTTGCAGTCCTGTGGCCACTGTTGAGTTTTCCAAATTTGCTGGCATATTGAGTGTAGCGCTTTTACTGCATCATCTTTTAAGATTTTGAATAGCTCAGCTGGGTTACTGTTGCCTCCACTAGCTTTGATGTTGCTAAGACTTCCTAAGGCCTATTTGACTTCACACTCCAGGATGCTTGGCTTGTGGTCAGAGACCACACCATCGTGGTTATCAGGGACATTAAGATCTTTCTTATATAGTTCTTCTATGTAATCTTGCACCTCTTCATAATCTCATCTGCTGCTGTTAGGTCCCTGCCATTTTTGTCCTTCATCATGCCCATCTTTGCATGAAACATTCCCTTCATATCTCCAATTTTCTTGAAGAGATCTCTGGTCCTCCCTGTACTATTGTTTTCTTCTATTTCTTTGCAGTATTCATTTAAGAAGGCATTCTTACCTCTTCTAGCTATTCTCTGGAATTCTGCATTCAATTGGGTGTATCTTTCTTTTTCTCCCTTGACTTTCACTTCCCTTCTATCCTCAGCTATTTGTAAAGCCTCCTCAGACAGCCATTTTGCCATCTGGTGATGTCCATGTGAAGAGTTGTTTCTTGGGTTGTTGGAAAAGAGTGCCTACCATGACATGCCTACCTACCTCATGTTTGACCACATCCAGCTTACCTTGTTTCGTAGATCTTACATTCCAGGTTCCTATTCAGTATTGTTCTTTACAACATCAGACTTTCCTTTCACCACCAAATACATTGGCGATTAGGTATCCTTTCGGCTTTGACCCTGTTGCTTCACTCTTTGTGGTGCTACTTGTACTAGCCCTCTGCTCTTCCCCTGTAGCACACAGGACACCTTCCTACCTGAGGGGCTCATCTTCCAGCATCATATCTCTTTGCCTTTTGGCACTGTCCATGGGGTTTTCATAGCAAGGATACTGGAGTGGGTTGCCATTTCCTTCTCCAGTGGATCACCTTTTGTCAGAGCCCTCTGCTATGACCTGTCTGTCTTGGGTACCCCTTCACCACAGCAAGACAGTGTTCCATGAAGGGATGAATGGTTCTACTAATTTTCTGTTGCTTCAACAACTGCTAGGTCCCTTGTGTTGCTGGTAGGTCCCACTAGGTATTGGATACTACCTCTTGTATTGAATATTTTATTCATTATTTTGAAAAACCATTATCAAAGTGGATCATTTTTTTTCTGAGATCAGTAAAAGAGGTCTGGGCATGGCAGGGCAGTGGGGAGGGGGAGAGCCCATTTCTTTTTCTGCCTTCACATCCTAACATGGTACAGTTCATGCTTCCATTTCAGAAGACCAGATCTTTGTCAATCCAAGGAGCCAATTGTTATGTCCATCAGTTTGGGTGTAGTGCTGGAGGGAATGCTTCAAAGTGTGAAGTTAACTTTTACAGTGTCATTCTCTGGTTTGTGGTTTTTGTACCTTGTTCCTGTTATTCATCCCTGTACATTTATTCTCTTTGTGCCTGTTACTGGGCTCTCTTTACTCTGTGTGTGTGTGTGTGTGTGTGTGTGGGGAGGGGGTAGTGGTTAGGTCCTCTATTTTCTGACATAGCTAAACACAACAATCAGCTGTGGCAGGGCTTTTTGAGAAAGATGGCCTGTGGCTCCCTCTGGTTTGTCTGCCTGTGCTGTCTGCAATTGTACTGGCTGTGTGCTAATTCTGTGGGCAGTCCTCTTAAACCTGGATGTTTTAGATGTATATTTATGACTTTAGCAGCTGCTCAGCTCTGTTTTTGTTCTGACATTTTCACTTCAGGCTGCTTGGCCTTTCAGTGCTCTGATGCAGGAAACTAGCATTATCTCCTTTAAGCATAGTGCAGGCATGTTGTGTTTCTCCTATAATCAACTCAATTTCCTTTTACTTGTATTTGTTAAGAATAAAATACTGTATTTGTTGGGAGTAAAATGGCTATTGGAAAAGGATAGTGTAAATTTTTGTTAATTATGGTTCTTCTAATCCCCAGACCACATATGCACTTTTAAAATGTAATGATTGGCAATGTGACTTTTACAAAAGTAGCTTCTGCTGCTTTGGGTGGTTTCAGATCCTGCCCTGAAGTGGTCATTAGGAGGTTGTCTCTGCAGTTGGACATGTTGCTCTTTATTAGCGGCTCATGATCCCAGTGATGTTTGAGTAGTTGTGCTGGTTTAAGGGACAGTAATGAAATGCGGTTGTGAGAGGTTAAGGTCATGAGTGGTATATGCCTCAGATGACATCCCCTGGAATGGGCACTTCAGGTAGAAGGCATGTTTTGGATGTATAGTTGTTCATCCCACCAACAGGATCTTTTCAGATAGTTTTCTGTCTAGTAGTACTTGACTTTCAGGACTTTCTGAAAGTCCTGGCAACCTGCCCAAGTAGAACATTCCCCTACCTTATCATAATTGACTGAATGGGCATAATCGTACTTACAGTTATTAAGGCCCTGAACACATACTGGGAGATAAATTGTAAAATGGGGAGGGCTTGTTAAAATATCCTTCAAACCTATTGACATCTAGCCTGAAACCACCTTGCGTAGAATACAATTCTACTTGAGGAGGTGAAGTTTGTGGTTGACCAGTCTGAGCAATACAAACTGAAAGAGATAGCCAAGAAACTGGGCTTTCAGTGGCCACAGGGTTGTGAGTGGTTTGCTGGGTTTGCACATCACAATAAGCTGCAGTGGTTTAACTATCCACAGTGGTTTAACTATTAACATGGACCACTGGCATGTGTCACAATACAATGTGGTTTAAATAAACTATGGCAGTATTCTAGTGAACATGGCATCAGAGTTGTCATTGAAGCCGTCCACCAGCTACAAGATCAACGGTTGTGAATAATCAGGCTAACTAGATCAGAAGTCTGCTAAGAGACCAGGATTTTTAAAATTATTTATGCCATGAAGCACCATAATTTTCACTTGCATCCTCAGACTTTAAACACAGCTGTGTGCCTTTGCACAGGGTAAGCAACTTGTAGTCCAATAGTTGTTGGACTGCAACTCCTAGCCATCAGAGTCAGTGATGAAAGATGATGGGGATTGCAGTCTGATATCTGGAGGTTCTCAAGCTGCCCACCTCTGCCTTAAGAGTTGTACCAGTTTCTCATCTCCTTGTGGGCATCTGTTTATGAGCAAATTAACATACAGGCACCAAGCAAGCTTGTGAAGGGGGTTAGAAAGAGAAAGCAGAGACTGGGAGAGGGAGAAAGGAATTGAAAGAGAGGAAGGAAGGAAGGAAGGACAGAAGGAAGGAAGGGAAGGGGAAAGAGTTAAGTAAAGAACATTCCATTACAGCTTTGGCCATGGCTACTACCGGTGTGTAGCACCCAGAAGGTTATATGCTAGTAAATATAGCCCTCAGGCTGAAAATGGTTCTCCATCCTAATCTATGACAAGGTGAATGTTTTGCATCAGAAATACGTTATGTCCTAAGACAATGGTGGGGTGATTAGTCTGCAAGATAAATATCAGAAAACACGCTCCTGTGTTATAGTGCATAAATAGTAGCTGAACCCAATCCAGTATTTACTTCGAGTTGCTCTCCTTATGAGTATGTTTCTACCCCATCCTTTTGGGAGGGGCCATTTGGAAATGAGCACACCTCCTCTCTGCATGCTGATCCTCTAATTGGGCCACCCTTCTCTGCTGATGTCATCTCATGGGGTTGAGAGCCGAAACCACTTTGTCTGTTTTTGAGAAACTTCCCTGTTCTAGCCCCTTCCCAATAACTGTATATCTTGGTTATTACAGGCTGTCTGAGCATGTGGGGGGTCTGGCCTTGAGATAAGCCCCTCCACTTCTCTCATCTCAACATCTGGAATTGGCCAATATTCCAAGGCCTCCCTTGTCCCTTCACCTCCTCCTCCTCCAAGTCCCAATCAGAAAGCCTTGGGAATGCATGCCAAGAGCAACTGTCCTGACTCCCAACAGCTACTGTGCTTGTGAGGAAGTTGTCAATTTTGTGTGCCCTGTTTGAAAAATACTTTTCTGGGTTGGGAATGGTGTGGTCCACCATCAGAGCATTAAGGCCTTCTCATGCTCATCCTTAAGGTCCATATATGTGACCCATGCCATAAGGCTGTTCATCCATTATTGTTTTCCTTGGTAAATAGTCCACATACAGTTACTCTTCCACATACCTGAGAGGAGAGTGTCCACCCTCCTTTGTATACCCATAGCTAGTTAATATTGTTCTAGACAGGGCAATGGGATGCTGCATAGCTCTGAATGCTGTTGTTGAATAACATATGTATAATTTTCTGTGGACTGTTTCACTACATATAAACAGTTGAATAATGCAGTGAACAATTTATTGCATTATCGTCAAGTAAAATTATTGTCAAGTGTCAATTATTGCCAGTGTGGTGTACAGCCTAACAGTGATCTTGGTTATAATCCCAGCTCAGCCATGGAGCCACCTGGGTGACTTTGGCCCAGTCACAGTTCTCAGCTCAACATACTTCACAGGGTTGTTGTTGTGAGGATAAGATTGAGAGCAGAACAAGGAGAATGATTTAAAACACTCTGAGCTCTTTAAAAAAGAAAAACAAATCAATCAATCAATCAATCAAACAAACAAACAAATATCAACAGTCAAGGCTTCTTCCAGCTCACTGGAGACTTCAGACATAATTTAGTAATTATGTATGTTGCTGGGGATGTTTGTGCTACAAAGCTGTTGATACCAATTGGTTGACCTGCTGTGAAAGCTCAGAATCTCTAATTGCTCAGGGAACCAAAGCAGTTGCAGTCCATCTTTTGTGAGAAAATAAAATCATCAGAAGATTACTGAAAAACGGAAAGAGGCTTTGGGAGTTAGGGACGCTCAAGGGGGAATACAACCAGAAACAGGTTCTGAAGGAAGGGTGCATCATAGGCAGTGGAAAGAACCTTGAGGGGAAAGGTGGACAAGAAACAGGCAAGAAGGAGCTTAACTGGAGAAAGCTCTTAAGAAAAAGCTTCCTTCTGCTTATTAAGGGATGCTTTGAGGAAGAGGAAGACACAAATTTGCTAAAGGAAGTGCAGAAACATAGCCATTGGACTGAAAAGCAGGGACCTAAAGAAACAATGGGTATTAGAGGCATGGATTTAAAGAAATGAGGACCCAAGGAGAAGGCAGTACCTGGACAAACTGTGATGGTGATTAAATGTATACACTGCCTCCCCCCCCCCTTCAAGGATTCCATAGTAGCTTCCATAACCTTCCTTCTTGCCATTTTATCTCCACAACAACTATGTGAGTAATTTAGGCTGAGGGACTGTGGATGCAAGTCACATATAACAGTAAGCAATGTTGCATGGCATCCACATAGCATGGTACCTCATGCTGTGTCCTGGGTTCAGACAGGCACTTGCTTTCCATGCATGCGTAGTTTCCATGCTACTTCATCTTCTCTCCAGTGGCAGCTGGTATCCCATCAACCCCCAGGGCTCGGAAGCAGTCCTGGTCCTGCCTGTCACCTGCCTTTCCTTGATTGGCCCACACATTTGGCTGGGTGTGGCCTCAGCCAACTGCCCTTTTCTTTTCTTTTCTTTTCTTTTCTTTTCTTTTCTTTTCTTTTCTTTTCTTTTCTGCTGCTCAGTGAAGCAGTTGCCCACTCACTATACAGGACCACTCCCCTGTGTTGCCCTGCTCTGTGCCAATGTGCAAGCACACCCACATACCCATATCTCCCCCTCCTTTGCTGTACGCGTGTCTCCCGTCCTGTGCTCCAGACTTGCACTTGCTGTCAAGGGTTGCCTTCCACCCACAGCCAGAGGGCATCAATGCAGGCACCCGTCTCCGGGATGGAGGGGGCATGTCTTGCTGGACAGAACTTCCTGAGGGTGCATGTTTGGGCATCTGCCAGGGAAGGCTTTCTGGTAATCTGTTAGGGCAGTTTTTGTCCCATGGCTGGGGATGGGGGTGGAAGTAGACAGCAGGGCAGTCCTTAGGAACGTCAGAAACAAGATCGAGGTGGAAGGTGAGAGACAGAGCGGCAGACGTGGGCTTTTTAAGGCAGTTGCCCTGATGGTGATGCCTGCATGCTGCCAGTCTCTTCCTCATGTGCCAGGCAGCCTTTAGATTAGCCCACTGCTGGTCTCCTGGGGAGCACAAGTGCACAGCTACTTCAAAACATCACTCCAGCTAAGCACAGTGAGCAGACCAGAGGACCAAGCACAGCTGCCTTTGCAGCAGCTACTCCCAGAGGTGGCATGGTGTGATGCTGGTCTGCTGCTGAGGTCCCACTGCTGCAGCACTGGCAGAAAGGGAGCATACAGCAGCCAGACATTGTGTTGCTGCCTGTAACTCAGTGGTCGCGAGACAGACTTGGATAGTGAGGCGCACAGGCAGGAGCATCTGCTGCAGCCATAGCCTCTCCTGCTGCAGAATTCTGTGGTCAGAATGCAGAAGCCGTGCAGAAGTGCGGTTTTCAGGTTCAGATACCAAAACAAGCAATGGTGAAGCATGGAAAACTACTCTGTTGTTTTTCATTGTTGTTCCACAGTGACCCAGTGTGCCATGCTTCACCATGCTTGCTGGGTCCAGACATAATAGGCCATATCCCTGTGGTTTCCAGCATTGCTTGTTGTTCTGTGTGCCTGCTCCCAGTACCTGGCTCAAATTCATCTAGTTTGCGTGGGCATGAAACCCAGTGGGGACTAGCACCTGGATCTCCTGAGCCCCAATATACCGTTCTTAGCACTCCACTGCAATGCCTGTATAAAAGGGTCTGAGACAAAGGAGACTATGTGTTGGGCAGGAAGAAAGTGAGTATTTACGGGAAACAGTAATAAACTCTAATTAGTTAGGATAACGTGTCCTAGTCTGTACCTTTCTCTGTACAGTTGCTACCATATATTGGCTGACAGACTTCTGTGGAATCTTGAAATCATGCATTGTCTTCCTATAAATGTAATATTTCTGAATCCATTTTGTGTCCCTAGGGGAAAAAACCTTTCCAATAAATTATAATTGGCTTTTGATTTTGCACATTTATAATGTTCTCTTTTTGCCTTCCCCATGGCATGTAAGCTTGATTTACTTACGTGAGTCTTTGGGAACTATTTTGTAACTGTGATATGTCCATTTCTGACCCTTTGTCTCTGAAATATGTGGACTAACCTAGAAAGTCAGGATGAATTGTCACACATTGGTGCTTCCAGAGTGTTGAAAACATTTGTGCTCCTTGCACCACTTCTCCCTGAACTCTAACACACACACATTTCTAAGTTGTCATCACCCCTTGGTGATCACCACATTTCTGAACAGTACTTGAGGTTCATAGAACATGGCATTTGCTGTTTCCTCCCCCTCCTCTGTAACCCCAAATAGTTTGATTAATTTTTAGCACTTATGTGGAGAAGGGGAAAGGAAACTTACTTTTCAGATTCTCAATCATCCCTGCCCTCTTCCTCGATCCAAAATAAAGGGAATTTACTTATAAATCATAGCCAGCTGCAAGTTAAATACTGAATTGAATGGTTTGTTTGAACTTCTGTTCATACTTGCTGTTTAATCTTGTTGCCTTTGAGAGCATGTATCCATTCTGTCATACCTTCACACCAGATCTCGTGCTTTTCCTGTGGAGTATCTTGAAGCTATCTTCAAGAGTGCTACTCTCCCAACATGGTCAGTTTCTTGTGTTAATTAAAGAATTTTGTGATGCTGGTAAGATGGTATAGGGGTAAAGTTGCCATAGGGAAATTGTAGGCTGATCATACAGTTCTTTTCATATATTGGACATGGCAATTAGGAGAGTGTGGCCCCATTGATTAGGAACTCTGGAATAACAGATTACACTTGACTGTATTATCAGTCTAGCTTCCTGTCTATGTCAATTTTGAAGTACACTGCTGATATTTTTATAGGAAGTATAAGGTAGTTGAGTAAGAGAAGCTTCCCTGGTAGCACTGATTGAGTGTGACATGTGGACATTGCAAGGTTTAAATCAGGTTGCTGGTTTCTACATGTGTAACAGTAGTGTGCCCACCTGGTGTGCACCCAGACCATAGATTCTTGGCATGCTTTTCCTGCAAATGAGGCAGTTTGTAATATACAGAAAATGTATGTGCCTGGTGTCAAGATTTTGAATAAGGAGTCTGCCAGACATGCATTATGTTCTTCACAGGCTACCTAATGAATATTGTTGAGATTAGTGTTATGATCTGGCTACCAGAGATCATAGTTGATGTATTTGTTGCTAGACCAAAAACACTGCTAATAACATAATTAATGTTCATAATTGTCACAATACTTTTCCTCTGTGATGGCAAAGGCAAATTGTGGTCCTCCGGATGTTTTGGCCTACAACTCCCATCATCCCTCACCATTGACTATAGTCATGAGATCCATAGGGCAACAGCTGTGAAAAAGGCAAACTCCGTATTGGGCATAATTGGCAAGGGAGTTAAAAATAGAATTGTTAAGATCATAGTCCCCTTATACAAATCTTTGCTGTGATGACACTTAGTGTGCACAGGTCATTTGCACTCATTAACAGCTTAAGGACCACTGTGGTTGTTGTACACCAATGTGTACAGACTGGACTGAAAAGACTATTTTGCATTGCATAATGCCAGCCGCTATCAAACCAACATGGATGTAATTCATCCTGATGGCATCCTAATATAGAAAGAAATGTATGAGGAAAAATTGCATGCAGTATTATCAGACCTAGGTCATGTACTTCCCACAAATGGGCTCGTGACAGTTTGTGTCTTGGAACTAGCAAATTCACGTCCTGTGTGGATGTGGGCTGGAAGTACAGATTTCCTATCACTGACATTCAAGACTTGTCATCTAATTCTAGCCAAAGGAACTTTACTGTCGTCATGTTCTGATCTTAGGTGAAAATTTGGGCAGGTGCTCAGGAAAAGATAAGAGAAATTTTAAACCCACTTTTTCTGCCCAAAATATTCCACAAAGTTATTTGAATGGATGCCAATGAGACCTCAGAAGAGGAAGTACTTTGCTGCAAAATGCTAGTGCAAAGTCCCTTAGTGAAATCTATCAGTATCTCCTTCCATCCTTGCAAAGTTAGCTGATCCTCTCCTGCCCTCCCCCCTACTTCTGTTGAGAGACTGTGTATCAGATAGTATAATGCTTTGTGTTTATGAAGGCCTGGAGCAGAATTTCTGCATGTCATGCTCTGTTCTTCTCCAGATACATTTGACAATGATAGGACAGAAAAAAAGAAGACGTAACAATCACGTGTAAAATGAGCAGCAAATGCTCATTTGTTGTGCCATAAACTCTTGTCTGGAAAGATTTTTTATTTTTTAAAAAACTTGCAACTATTATGTACTGTATCTAAAAAACAGCTAAAAGAGATTATTTTGCTACTCTGCTCCCAAAACAAACAAAAAAACAAAACAAAGCAAAACATGGAAGCTGGAATGAAGTCAGAGATCCCTCCCTCAATTCTTACTTAGAGACATGTGGCTAACAGAAAGAGCAGATAATGTGGCAAAACTCTCTGTAAGAGTACAGATTTCTCTCCCCATGTGAGTGGGTGGGGAGATCTCATGCCAATATGATGAAATGCTTTTTAATAGGGAAAAAAATCCCTGCATATAGAAATTAGCATGTCAGGAGAAATGACTGCTCCAGAATGCTTCTCCCTTACAGGCTAGCTTTCTATGTGCAGGGTTTTCTTCGGCAAACATTATATCATCTGAAACCTTAATTGCAATCTGAAGAGGGGCAGCTGAAACAAAGGTTTATTATGTCATCTGCTGTTTGTGAGCACTGGACCGTAGCCAAATTTGCAGAAAATTACAGTGCCCATTTGTGTTTACTCAAAATGATATTCCACTGTATTCTGTGGGGCTTATTCCCTATGGAATGAGCTTAGAATTGCATCTTTCATTCATGTTTATAGAACCATGTATTCACAGGAAGATACATTCAGAAATCTGTGTTTGGATGTGAACTTTTCTGTAGATTTGTTTTTAAATAGCAGAATAATGCAGCAATGGTCTGGAAGACTTGAAAGAACACATGCAAAAATGACATGTACTTATTTGTCTATTTCTAGTTAGGTCTCCACCTGCCAAAATAGCATAATTACGTGTATAATTGAAACTAGTCTTTATACCGGCTGTTGTTTGAAAGTGACAGTGTGGGCAATAAAATATTTCTGATTGCATGGAGACTTGGACCTTTGTTTTTAATATGTCACCTAAGATGTATTCTTTTCTCCATGTAAATAAATCCATGGCAGAATTGTTTAAGGGATTGTTCTCTCCTAGTATCCAGTAAAGATCTATGTAACTGAAGATAAAAGCACAGGAAAGAAATGTAGTTAATAGGAATACTGTTTTATGAAACTGGTTTGTTGCATGTAAAAGGCCAAAAGAAGTAATTTTAATTGTTTGCCTTTTTCTGACTTGGTGTAAGTAGAGTATAGTGTTAAGGAAATAAGTCCCTTTGAAACTTACCAATTTATTTGATACTGGGGTGGCTAGCTGGTTAAGGATAGCTGCCATGAGACCAGAGGGCTTTTGGGTGGATATGTACCTCAGGAAAGGATCCAGTTTCCTGTTTCTGAACTGCCTGTGGTGTCATTGTTTATGAATTGCCCTTACTTTGATAGGTTGCTTTGTAAATTTAATAGGTGTGTGATTCATGCTATTGCCTGGAAGGGCCTCCCTTTTCATCAGGTCAATTTATTATTTATAACACAGAGGGAATGGTGTTCCCCTGCCCTCAAGAGAGCACATCAGTGTCCCCAGCAGAGATTAGTTATGGCACACTAGGCAGCAAAGGCACACCAACAAGCAGAGGGCCCTACTTGCAGCTTCCTGAAGCACAGATACCACTGTGGCCTCCTGCTATTTGAGCAATGTATGAGATAAGATCGAGTACTCTGCCAGTCATGGCATGGAGCCACTTGAATGGGAGACAAAGCCCACTTTCCCGGACCATACCATATCCTATATTTAAGAAGCACACAAGGCACAGGAGAATGATATCATATAACAACACAGTCTGTATGGAAAGTACAAGTTTGTGCCACAGAGAGACAGGACTCCTGACAGCTCCAATGAAAGAACCTCATATCCTCATTTATGAGAGAAAAAGCCAATATGCCAGTTCTTTAAATCATCATCATCATCATCATCATCATCATCATCATCATCTCCTCTAGACTTTTTGGTTTTCAGTGAGATCTGTGCAAAGAGAGGAACAAGGGAGTTTACTTTGAAATACAGATATTTGTTAATAGTGCAGGTTAACGCCTCTTCCTTCCGCCTGTCCCGATTTCAATCAGCTATCTTTTTAATGAGGGCCTGCCTTGTGCCTTGGTCAGCTAATTAAAGAGACCATGCCAGTAAGCTGTGGCACCAGGTTGACTGTAGGGAGGCTTTTCTGAGCAGGATATGGAGGGAAAAGGGATCATGCTGGCAGCAGCTGCTTGGCTGGGGGCCCTGCAGATTCAATTCACCCCCACAGAGCAACTGGAAATGGAATATCAGGTTTTAAAAACAGTTATAAATACTACTTCAGGAGCTGATGCAACCTCAGCAGCCAAAAGCGAGGTGTTTAAGAACAGGAGACTTGTAGCTGAGAAGCTAAGATTCACTTGTCTTCTGCAAAGTTTGTTTTCTTCTCTCCTATTTCCAAAATCTGCAGTCCCTATTAAGTTATATAATATATAAAATAAGTTGTCCTTCTCTGTTTGCAGAGGTACATACATAATATACAGGGGGATAATCAGAGCAAGGTACTTTTATCTGCAGCATAGAAACATAAAGATAGCATATTGTCTTTATATAGTCTTTATATATACAGCCAAACCATAAATATTGCTTGGACTCCTTGGATTTTTTTGGTAATGGATTGTGCTAGTTTAAGTACATGTGATCTGTCTTTTGTAGTTTGTGGCTGGCAGTTTATGTCCATCATCATCTCACTGTGTGTGTGAGGAATACATGTGTTGTTTCTCAAGAATTGGTTTATACTAACTGTGTGAATACAAAAGAGTAACACTTGAGAAACACTAAAATATTTCTTGTGCTTTTACTTAGTCATTAATAGTTCTTACAAATAAAAGAAAAATGAATCTTCAAAGGAATTGAAGATTCATTTTTGGTAAAACAGAACTATGTAGTTCCTCCTAAGTTTCAGCAGTTCACAGTGAGGGAGACATTGTAATCTGTACGACATACAAAGGTTTTGAACCCATTCACCTGGAGAGACCAAAGACTACAACAAGAAATATGAGAGCTGGTAAGGTTGTTGAGATTAGATTTGCTAACAGAACTGGGAAACAATCCTTGGTCACAGTTAGGAAGTAGGGTGGGGAGGAGAGAGAAACGTGCACTGTCTTTACAGCTTTTGCTCATTGAATTGTTTCCCAGCTGCCTGAATGTGTTCTCCAGTTGTCCTGTATCAGAAGCTTTTTTTTTTTTTTTTTGTAGACGTATGGCAGTAATCTGTAATGAGAGAGCATGCATGCATACGTCCTCTCCATTTTTCTAGTCTTAGAGAACAGTATGCCTAAGGGTGGAAAGAGTGGAGTGTTACTTGCAGAAGGCCTTCTGTTCATTTGTTTTCGGCAGAGGGGCAAATGATACGGCAGTATGGAGCCCTTTGCTTGTTTCCTTTGACTCCCTCTAAACTGGTCAAAGGCAACTTGGAGCAGGCATGGTGGAATATTCCCATCACCTTTTAGAAAGGTCCATCTCCAAAGCCCAGCTAAAGCAAGGAGACAATTTTTAGTTTTTTTACATACATTAATGTCTTGCCTTTTATTTCATGACAAATTAGGGAGTGACTTTAAGTCCTAAAGTAGTGTTTGCTACTACCTTGCATAGGTTGGGATAGTTATAAGTTGGACACATCGTGCCTGCTCCATTGAGTGAAGCTAGAGCTTCTAGGACCCCTAACCATGAACCCTGGCATGGTTCAGACCTATAGCCTCCAGAGAAAAAGGTATATTGACTTCATTTCTCTGATGGGAAGCTACTCCACAACAGGGAGAGGTAGCTATGTGAGTATCTGTTCTTCTTTGTTGCTTCTGTGCATCACATATATGGGCTCTGCCTGTGTGAAGCCCGTTACCCGCAAGATTCAATAGCTAAGAACATTTTGGCAGGAACCTCTCCCCCCCATCCCAGCATTTGAAAATTCCTCAAGGACATCTTTAAATCTAGCTCAGCCAGTTTACATTTATTGCAGGTATTTACCATGTTAGTCTCATGGAGGGAAATGAACATTGCACACACATTACAGGTCACTACACCTGGAGAATCCTTTTGATCCATTGTGTGCTATTCAATACATAGGAGGAAAATGTAGATTTATTAATTATCTCTGCCACTTCATATCCCAGGCTGCTGCCAGAATTGACATACTGCAAGCAGACAGTGACTATCAGTAAGGAACCAACAGGATGGCAGCTGGTGACAAATGGAGTCCAGGAGTCAGTTCTGGGACCAATTCTGTTCAACCTTTTTATCAATGACCTGGAGGAGGGAGTAATCATCTTTGGTTTCATCTGTCCAAATTCACAGATGATACCAAAGTGGGGGCAGTTGCCACACTGAGGAGCAGGTACTCAAATCCAAAAGGATCTGGACAGAAGTGGGTAGGGGACAACAGGATGGCGTTCAGTGTGGGTAAGTACAAGGTCTTGCACTTGGGACACAGAAATAGGTGCTATTGGTACAGAAAGGGGGACAAGTGGCTGGAGAACAGCACTTATAAAAGGGATATCAGGGTACTTGTTGATAGCAAGCAAAACATGAACCAGCAGTGTGACATGGTGGTTAAGAGGGCAAACACCTCCTTTGGATGTATAGCCAGAAGTGTGGCTTCCAGATCGAGAGACATGTTAGTGGTGCTCTGTAAGACTGGTGTGCCCACAACTGGAGTACTGTGTCCAGTTCTGGGCTCTGCATTATAAGAGAGACATAGCTAGGATAGAATCAGTTCAGCGCAGGGTCACAAGAATGGTAGCCAGATTGGTGGCAGGTCGGGGGGGGGGGTGGATGCCATATGAGATGAGATTAAGGGAGCTGGATCTTTTCATCCTGGAGAAGAGGAGACTCAGAGGGGATCTTATAGCAACATTTAGGTATGTGAAGGAGTGTCACACAGTGGAGGGTCATGACCTTTTCTCCCCTGCAGTGGGGCAAAGCTAAAGCAACGCGATTTCAGGTTAGATGTCAGGAAGTACTTCCTGATGGATAGGACCCCTAGGATATGGAATGGGCTTCCATGGGGGTTGTGGAGGTCTCATCAGTGAGGGTATTCAAGCAAAGCTTGAACAACCACATGTTGGGTATTACATGAATAGAGCCAGCTAGAGCTGGGGGTCAGACTAGATAGATCAGGAGACCCCTTCTGACTCACTATATTTCTATGTTTCCAAGAATTTAGGTATGTGAAGGAGTGTCACACAGTGGAGGGTCAGGGCATTGGACATTACAAAGGCGCCAGGCCCTGACGGGTTACACCCGAGAGTACTTAGAGAGTTGGCAGGGGTTCTCTCATGCCCGCTGGCCTCCATTTTTGAGACCTCATGAAGAATGGGTGAAGTTCCAGAGGACTGGAGGGTGGCATCAGCGGTCCCAATTTTCAAAAAGGGTAGTAGGAAGGACATGGGGAATTATAGACCAGTTAGCCTTACGTCCATTGTAGGAAAAACAATGGAAAGGCTCATCATAGAGAGTGATCTAGTGATGCTAGATAGGGAAGGGAGGCTGACAGCCACACAACACGGCTTCCGCAAAAACAGGTCCTGTCAGACAAACCTTGTGGAATTCTATGACAAGGTTTCGAGATGGCTAGATGGAGGGGATGCAGTGGATGTGATATACCCGGATTTCAGCAAGGCCTTTGACAAAGTGCCCCATGATATCCTGGTGGAGAAACTGAGGAGTTTTGGGATACACCAAAGCACTGTCCGGTGGATTAGGGCATGGTTGACTGTCTGAAAGCAGAAAGTAACCATTAGCGGGGAATCATTGGGATGGCAGCCAGTGCCAAGCGGGGTCCCCCAGGGCTCTGTCCTGGAGCCGATCCTGTTTAATCTTTTCATTAACGACATGGAAGAAGGGGTGAACAGTCTGCTGATCAAATTTGCAGACGACACTAAAACTGGAGCAGTGGCCACAACTGAGGAGCGGGTACTCCAGATCCAAAAGGATCTGGACAGACTATTGAAGTGGGCAGGAGACAACAGGATGGTGTTCAATGTGGAAAAGTGCAAGGTCTTGCACTTGGGACATAGGAATAGCTGTCATAAGTACAGGTTAGGTGACAAGTGGCTGGAGAGCGGCACTTGTGAAAGGGACCTTGGGGTGCTGGTTGACTGCAGGCTAAACATGAGTCAGCAGTGTGATACGGTGGTCAGGAGGGCAAACGCCAACCTTGGTTGCATAGCCAGAAGTGTGGCTTCTAGATCAAGAGAGGTATTACTACCATTCTATATGACTCTGGTGCGCCCACAACTGGAGTATTGTGTTCAGTTTTGGGCCCCTCATTACAGAAAGGATATAGCCAGGTTGGAGTCAGTGCAGCGTAGGGCCACAAGGATGGTGGCTGGTTTGCAGGGGATGCCGTATGAGGCAAGACTGAGAGAACTGGGTCTCTTCAGCTTGGAGAAGAGGAGACTCAGAGGGGATATGTTGGCGACATACAGGTATGTGAGGGGGTGTCACATGCAGATGGGTAGAGACCTGTTCTCCGCTGTAGAGGAAGGCAGGACGCGCTCCAATGGAGCAAAGCTCAGGGAACCCAGGTTCCATTTGGATGCCAGGAAGCACTTCCTGACAGTTAGGACCGCAAGGGTGTGGAATGGGCTTCCACGAGAAGTCGTTGAGGCCCCATCGGTGAGAGTGTTCAAAGACAGGCTGAACATGCACATGGAGGGCATGTTGTGAGCGGAGCCGGCTGGAGCCGGGGTTCAGACTAGATGGCCCAGGGGACCCCTTCTGACTCGCTCTGTTTCTATGTTTCTATGAATTCCTTAGGCATATGCAGATTTATTTGACATAAACAATATTCCATGGTAGCTTTGTTAATGGAAATCATGTGATATCAAAGCTAACTATCTATTCAGTCACATTGTAAATCTTCATTGTGCATATTGTGGCTTGTTTCCCATCTTTTTTATGCTTTTGGATCTGCAGATTTACCCTGAACAGGAATATGGAGTTTAAGGACTTCTGTCATCCAAGGGAACTTTTAAGTTTATCTTACATTGCATAATGAAGATTTTTTAAAACTACAGTAATTTTATGTTCTTTATGCTCATTCCAGAATAATTTGGTTGACAGCTGCTAATTCCCTGGAAAACTGGTAATCACCTTGCAGTAAATTCAGTCAGTAAATTTACTGCTTGTAATACATGTGCATAATCTTGGGCAAATTTTCTGTACTTGAGGACCACATGGTGCAGCTGTATAAAAGGAACTTTAAAATTTAAAATAGGCTGTAATCTAAAGTTTACCAGGAACAAAATGCCACTGATCTAGTTAGGACACATTTATTTATATGTTTATATATTTAACTTATATTCTGTTATACTAGTCTGAAGACTCTTCAAGCGGAATATAATATTAAATAAAATAACAGTGTTTCATAAAATAATAATAACAACGTACAATAAAGTAGAAGACTATACAGCTGAGGTCAGATATCAATAAGTTAAAATATATTAAAGCTAAAAATAATATCTGAGTATGAAATCAATTATTAAAATGTCTGGAGAAGGGGACTGTTTTTGCCTGGTGCCAAAAAGATTGTAAAGATGGCACCAGGCAAACTCTTTTCAGAATGCCATAAATGGGAGGCAGCCACTGAGATGGCCCCTCTTCTATTTGCCATCCTCTTTCCTTCCTTAAAGGATGCTGTCTCAGAAGGGCCTCCTCACCAGATCTTAGGGACTGGGTAGGTATATATGGGAGCAGGTGGTCCTTCAGGTATCCTGTTTCCAAACTGTTTAGGGGTGATACTGATGACATCTCATTCCCCACTTTCAAATGACCTTTCCCAGCAGTTTCATGTAGACATTGAACAGCATGGGAGAGAGTATAGAGCCCTGAGGAACCCTGCAGCACAATTGCCATGGGGCAAAGCAACTGTTCCCCAGCACCACCTTCTGGACATTGTAGTGGAACCACTACAATTCAGTGCCCCAACTCCCAACTCAACCAGCCTATCCAGAAGGACACCATGTTCAATGGTGTGGAAAGCTGATGAGAGGTCCAGGAGAACCAACAGGGTTGCACTCCCCCCATTCCTCTCCTGGCAAAGGTCATCTCACAGGGCAACCAAGGCAGTCTGCATCCCAAACCCTGGCCTAAAGCCTGATTGAAATGGATCTAGATAGTCCGTTTCATCCAAGAGTGCCTGGAGCTGCTCGGTCACCACCCACGCAAGCACCTTGCCCAAAAATAGGATGTTCACAACTAGCTTGTAATTTACAATGGCCCCCAGGTCCAGCTTTGGTTTATAAAGAAGTGGCTGGGACCACTCTCAATGAGGTGTTGACAACCTCCTGGACCCAGGAGCGAACCACTGCACTGGATCTCTTAATAAGCCAAGATGGGCAAGGGTTGAGTAAACAAGTAGTGGCATGATCAGAGCCAAGAACCTTGTCCACATCAGGCTGCAATAATTGAAACTCATCCATCAAAGTCAGATAAGATGGTACTCTGGACATCTCTCTCAATGAGACTCTCCATTCAGATGTGCCACGATTTGGACTCTACAGGAGTGACTTTATCTTCAAAGTGAGAAGCAAATTGATCACAGCGAACCACCGAGAACTCAGAGGTCTTGTCAGGTGTTTCATTATATAAGAGACCCTAAGCCACTAGGAAAAGTTCAGCTGGGCGACACTGTGAAGATGCAATAGAAGTAGCAAAATATTGACATTTTGCCATTTTTATTGTCACAGAAAAGGCCCTATAATGGGCTCTAAGCTGTGCTTGATCAGATTCACTTCAATATCTCCTCCACCTATGCTCTAATCATCTCCCCTCTTGTTTCATTGCCCTAAGCTCAGTTGTATACCATGGAGCTGGCCGGGCTCTGCAAGAGGGAAGAGGACACTTCGGAGTGATCGTGTCAACCACCTGACTCATCTTCACATTCGACAGAGTGACTTGGGCTTCAACAGGAATGCCAGTAGGTCAGCTGGATATTCCCCCAGAGACCTCAGGAAACCCTCCAGATCCATCAGTCTCTGGGCCAGGCCATCTTAATGCCCCTCCCCCACCCTTGGAGAGGGAAAAGCATGCAGTAGTCTAAACCCTACCAGAAAGTTATCAGACCATGACAAAGGGGTTCAACTTAACCCCTCCACATCTGAATCACCATCTTCCAAATCTGTTGAAAAGTCCAGGTCCAAGGTGCTCCCCATTTCATGTGTTGGGCCAGTGGCATGTTGAGACAGCCATGAAGTCCTGAGCTGCCCTAGATAAATCAGTCTCAGCATGAATGTTCAGGTCCCCCAGGACCATCATTCTGGGGGTCCTCAACACCAGGTGCAAGGCTACCTCTGTCAGCTCAGGCAGGGAGACTGCTGGGCAGCAGGCTGGGCAGTACAGCAGCAAAATCCCTAATCTGCCTCGAGTGCCCAGTGTCAGGTACAAACACCCAAACCAGCCCCCCGTGGACTGGACTCCTGGCCAGAGAAATTGCGCTTTTGTAGACAATTGCCGCCACCCCGACCCTCCAGACGATGCTGGTGCTGCACCAAGTGCCCAGGGGGGCACAGCTGGGAGAGAGGAACCCCTCCCCTACAGGTTTCGGTGATACAAACCAGGTTGGCTCCCTTGTTTAATAACAGCACCAACAGGCTGGAGGGTGTTTGACTGACAGGATTACCAGGAACTGTTTGGTTGAGGGGAGAAACGGAAGAGGGGACAGGTATAATATACCTGCCCTTTTTTCTTTTATGCAGACACATTCCTCCCTCCCACCATATTTCCCCGTACCCTTAATCACCGTTATGGCTGCACCCCCAGCCTCCGCCATCTCCAGACAAAAGTTAAAACGGCTTACCCTCTTCCTCAGCTGCAAAACAAAAATAAGGAGTCCACCCAACATGCCAAGCAGCCACCAAGCAGGCATCGAACAGGCCAGCATCCATCTGTGTTGTCCTTCAGCTGCTGCATGGCATGTTGGGTGGACTGCGCAGGGAGCTGAAGGAAGCAGAGGCACTGGAAAGCCCCAGCCCTGGGATGGCTTCCGGAGGCGGCTGCAGCTGGGATGCTCTTCCTCTCGACCTATCTCTGCATACATGTGGCTAGGATTAGATTATAGATCTGACAGAGATTTTCTGTTGCTTAATTAAGCAAAAACAAAAACAAAGCCACGGAGCAATATATGCTATTCATTAAATTCTTGCTACCTTTGAAGGCTGAGATAAAGTCCTTAACCTCAGAGAATGTCACCTGTCAGCAGCGGTGCTGATTCACACTTCCAGTTGCAACTAGAGTTTGCCTTCCTGATGCCGCAAGATTAAAACTGCTTCTGAGCAGTCTGTGTAAAACCTATTAAGTAGATCTGGCAAATTTTCTATCATGATGGGTTTTTAAATGTTTAAATTATGGTGTGTGGCCTATGGGCTATTAAACCAAATACACTTGAACTCGATTTACATTTTATTAGGTGGAATTAACCAAAGCAAAGGCCTTTATCCAAGTTGCTTAAAGTGTCCTCACATCCTGCAGCAGCAGAGTGGGGTTGCAAACTCTTGAAAATGCTGCTGTGCTAGGTAATGTGACAGACGTTTTTTTCCGTTCATGTTTTCGTTTTGAGGACATCCCCTCACTTCTCTGGGTAAGAAATATAAATCTCTAGCACTGTATTTGGAGAATGCAATAATATCATCCCTGGGTAACCTGCTAATTTGATAATGTAATTAATTTATGCTCTCAAATGTAGATGAACTGTGGAACAAACTTATCTTCACAACATACAAGGAACAGATAATTTCCAGAAACAAGGTAATTAGCACAATCTGCCCATCTCACCCTAGCTAACTCAGAAACTCCAGCAGTAGGAGTGGCAGGGACAGAGAGCATGACTTAGAGAACATCCTGCTAAGAATTCTGGCCTGTGTTGGATCGCGACTTGAACAAGTGCAGGCACAGTCTGTCAGCCGCATTCTACTGATGCAGCCACGCAGCGAGCCCTTTAGGTGTCGCACTGCAACAGAAAGTCTACTAGCAGAGATCTGAATGTATCATCTCTTTTCTGCCCCCTCCCCCCTTCTGGCCCTCTGGAGACTTTGGTAACTGTGTCTCTTTGCGTCTGGCTTTTGGAAAGTCATGAAATGCTGTCTTCTGGCATGTAGATGGAATCCTAGCAATGGCATGTTAAGAAAAAAATGGTGCAAGTTTTAGTTAAAGAGCGTGTGTTGGGCTGCAAGCAGCTTGAAGGATCTGAAAAGCTTACCTATTACTCTTTCCAAAGGTGGTGTCTTATTTGATCCCCCCTCCAGCAATTTGTGTCTCTTTCTCCTGTCTCCTATCAATGTCAATTACAATTGCTTTCCTCTCTCTAGGCACTTAAGTTTCTGTTTTGGCCACTGTGGATTTTTTTCTGTAAGTGTGATAGGTAACCCTAAAATATAGGGAACTGTATGTGGTGGTAGAAAATACACATGTAAAACTAAATGTTGTTGCTATTAGATCCTTTCTTTTCACTACTCTTGGGTCAGTGTATGGAAGTTCTTGCAAAACCTACCACATTAGAATCTTCATACTCATACTCCATAATGAGATGGATCAGCTTGTTATAAAATCCTGAGTATTTAAACATTTGTTAAGAAATACATACTCAGCATTTCCCATAAGATAAATTAATGATTAACATGAATGAGCATAACAGTTAAGTTTGCATACTGCCTAGCGTTAATATGCCCAAGTTCCTTCCAAATTATGCCAACAATGTACAGTACATTTGGAATAGAACTGCCCCCAAAATTACAAAGTTAGGCATGTACACAGAAGACCATATGTCAGATATTCAATTTTTCTTACCACTTGATAAGGTTATATATTACCTAACATTACAGTCCCCTTCTACTGCTGTTCTGAGAACGTTTGTTCCAGAGGACAGAACTAGCATCAATATATTAATAGAGGAGTAAGTTTAAGCTACACGTTTTAGCTCAAAAGCAACAGTGGTAAATGAAAAGAGTAGTTCAACAGTGGAACAGCCTGATTTTAGAACTGGCAGGCTTTACTTCACTGGAATTATTTAAGCAGGTATTGCATGGCTATTGTTCAAAGACACATCCTCATTGCAGTTACTACACTGAGTAGTGGGATTGGACTAGATAAACTGCAAGGAAATCTATACGATTCTATAAATTCCCTTTCAGATACTTTCCAAACACAATTATAGTTACTTCATTTTTGAAGTCATTTGTTAAACATTTGGTACCTTATAACAGCCAAGCTAAGTTTTTGTTTACTATCAAAAGCTATGTTTTTCTTCTCTCTCTTCAACTCCACAAGTATTCCTGGCTTTACATTTTCTCTCTGTACTTTGGCAATATGTGCTGACTTACAAAATGATTTTTATATAACAGAGCTTCTACATGAATTGGGACTGGCTGGCTGGCTGGCTTTTTTTTTTTGTTCATGCTTGGGGATTTCTAAGCAAGCTCAGTGAAAGTCATTGGTACAAGCTCTGGAATTTAGCCACTAGAGAAGAGGAATTTGTTTGAAGAGTGAACAGTAATTTAGTTCAAAGGGATATCTCAGACTTTTATATAGTCAAGAAACTATAAAAAATACAACCTGTGTAATGAAGTATTTGCCTTTTCTAATGTGATCTGCAATAGACATCTGTTTTGCTACCCACATTTGTACATTGAAATTCATGCATGCCATAAGATGTGGGGATGCAAGGAGCATCTTTGATTGGCAGTGCAATTCTGGAACCCTGTTTCTTATTGCATGCCAGATCTCCTGTTGCACAAACACAAGGAGAGCGATGCTGGATCAGACCAAGGGTACATCTGGTCCAGATTTCAGCTCACACAGTAGCAGGCCACCTGTCCACAGAAACCCACAAGCAGAACATGAGCCCAACAGCACACTCTTGCCCACATTCCTCTGCAACTAGTGTGCATATGGCTGCTTCCTCTGATGTACAGAGGAGGTAGTCTGTAAGCGTCAGGACTAGTAGCCATTGATAGCCTTCATGAGTTTGTCCCATCTCCTTTGAAAGCTGGCCACAAATGCTTCAGACAGAAGTGCTGTCTGAAGAATACTTTTATCTGTTCAAAGCCTCCCACCAATCATCTTTGTGAATTAGCCTGCATTCCTGTGCTAGGATAGAGGGAGAAAAATGTCTCTCTATCCACTTTCTTCACAGCATGGATAATTTTGCAAACCTTTATTATGTCCCTCCTCACTCACCATTTTGTAAGCTAAACAATCTCAGTTCTTGTAAGCTTTCTTCTGGGAAGCTGCTCTAACCCCTTGATCCTTTTAGTTGCCCTTGTCTCCAACTTTTTCCAGCTGTAAAATATAGGTGCAGTGAACTTTAGCTGTTGGGTATGTTTCCCCTATCCCCCTGCCCTGCCCTACTATCAGCATGGAAGTAAGGATATAAGATTGGTGTCCATTTCCCTAAAGCAGTGAAGACATGCAGATCACGAAAAATCCAAGTGTTGCATAGGCAGCCGATGTATTGCTGCACACCTCAGACTTTCCTTATTTTTACTCAGAAGCTCCTAATCTCTCCCCCACTCCCCCCACCCTGTGTGTGTGTGTGTGTGTGTGTGTGTGTGTGTGTGAGAGAGAGAGAGAGAGAGAGAGAGAGAGAGAGAGAGAGAGAGAGAGAGAGAAGCTGGATAAAAAAATAAGCTGTTGCCTTTATATTTGTCTTGCTGTGTGTGCTGCCTGCCCTTGTACTCTGCCTGGGTGAGGATAACTTCCGCCAATTTTGCGTAGGTTCGTAGAAGAAGAGGCCTTTTGGAAGGCTGATGATATAGACAGTTCAAAAGACTTTCCCAGGTTCTGTTACTTGTTCATTTCTCACTTGCATTCAAAAAAGGAGCATATGGGTGAGCAGGACTGCAGCCATCAGCTGTAGTTATTGATAGCATTAATGTAGTAGCTTACATAGAAAAGTGACATTCATCTTCTTCTTATCTCAGTTGCAGTTAATATTGGCTTTCAAATGAAGGTTGCAAAACATCTTTATTCATTTTCTGATACATTCAGTTTTCTGGCTTCCCTGGGCATACTTTTGCATATTAGAAGTAATGTTAGTAGTATTTAATTAATTTATTTATTTAAAACTTTTTTAGACTGTCCCTTAACCATAGTCTTGGGATGGTTTTAACAGTGAGACAGTAATAGTAGGATGTTGAACACAAAATATGGGATAAAATTGTGAAAACTGAAGCATGGCAAGATTCAACTTTTTCCAGTCATTTGCCATGTCTTTAGGATTGCTGTTCTTTTAAATTGTTAACTACCTATTTTCCACTGGGGAAGCTTATAGTGAGCACTGCTCCTGAAAATTCTGTCTTCTCATTTGAATTCTGTCTTTCTGTAAAAATTGGTGTTTCTTATCTATAGTAAATATCTTTGGCTTCTTATCTTTGATTATTGCCACTTCTATGCTTGAATTTTCCTGTGTTTCTGAATTGTTAAACACACCCACTATCCATATCAACTTTATTTTACTGCTCTTTGTAGACCTTGTTTTATGGTACTTACCTTGCAATTTTCTGGCTGCTATGGAGTGTGTGAGTGTGTGAGGAAGAGAGGAACAGAGAGAAAGAAAGAAGTATTATGGTAGATGAACAAGCCCTCAGTGAAGCTATGCTTTCTTTTCCCAAGAGAATGCCCGATAGTAGGCATAGTTATTTGCCCATGAACCTTGCAGATGGACAGGTCCAGCTTGTTAGAGTATGGTTTGCAAGTCATTGGTTTAAGGTTTGCTTTCATTCCTCTTAGAAGAGAGAATGGTTGATTTCAGTGAGGTGATGAATCAATCACAGAGGGGGTCAATATAGATCTTTCCTTTTAGTTTAGTATTTGAGCCCCTCTCTGTCTGCACTGTGTTGTTTGTTTTAAATGGGAAGTGGTAGTATTCCTATTTTATAGTTGGGTACATAGAGATTGATTTGACCTAGGGTTCTCTGAAAAGGTGTCCTATAATTTTCTTACAGGAGAAAATACAACAAACAAACCTCAGTCAGTGCACTTTGGTTGCAGTTTTCAGGATGATGGTGGAAACAAGGTCATGACTACTAGAGGCTCTGAATACCTTTGAGTGGGACATTTCTATAGCTCCCGCTCTGAAATCTGAAAAATGGTAGCCAGAAGATTGTGAAATGTAATGCCACTTAAATGGGTTCATATGTTAAACCCTTTAGAAATTCTGCAACGAAAAAGGTTCAGAAACATAAATAGTGTCAAAGATAGTTGATCAGAGCATGTGTCATGAGCCACTGGGACTAGAACAAGGGACCCTTGGCTCTCTTTAAGGCTACCTCAAGTTCTGAGCTGATAATGTTACTGTTTGGAAATTTTTTCTGGGCACTGAAGAGTTCTCAGACTCTGAACTAGCTCACCTTCTCTGGATGGCAATTCGATCCTCCTTGTCAGAGCAGTTCTTGTTCAGACTGGTACTGCCTAGGTGACAGTGATATTCCTGACTCTGACATGTTTGGTTTGCTCATCGGTACTGACTGCTGGTTGACTCTTTCCTTTTCTTGGGCTGACCCTTCCTGGTTCCCAGCTCTTGACTTCCCAACAGACATCTGTAGCTCAGCCACTTTGGGTATTAGTTTGTAGGAGGTTGGGAAAAAGGCAAATATTTTCTTGTCTTCTAGTGTGACTAGGAGCTCTGTCTACAGTGCTCAGATACAGTGGGACAGTGTGGTGTAATAATTAAGAGTGTAGGACTGGGACTCAGGTGACCTGGGTTCTAGAACCCCCTTAGACATGGAGCCAACTGGGTGACTTTGGTCCAGGCACAAACTCTCAGCCCTACCTATTTCACGGGGTGGTTGTTGTGGGAATAAGATTGATAGCAGGAGGAGGAGAATGATGTAAACTGCTTTGAATTCTTTAAAAAAAGAAAAAAAGGCAGGATATAATCTAATAGATATATACATAAGGGATTTTTAAACATTTAAACATTTAAACATATTTAATGTATTAATTTCATTATATTTATATTCTGTGTTTTTCCTGCAAGGCACCCAGTGCAATCCTCCTCGACCTCCACCGTATCCTCATGACAACTCTGTGAGGTAGGTTAGGTTGAGTATCAGTAACAGATTCAAAGCTGCCCAGTCAACTTTATGGATGAGTTGTTGTTAGAACCTGGATCCCCCAGGTCCCAATCCTACATTCTAACCATACTGGCTTTATTTGCTATAGCGTTGAAACAATATTTCCAGACCATGTTTGTTTCATATACATTCATCCATAAATCTGTCTCATTCCATTTTTATTTTAAGTTCATATTTTGTATTTAAATATATATTTTGAATATGTTTACTCACCTATTGTACATTTATAAAAACATTTTATTTCAAGGAATTCATTTAAAAATGTATTTTAGTTTTAATACATGGTTTTGAACACATATTGGTATATTTTTGAACTGGTATATGGTATATTTTTCTTGGAGAAGTGCAAAATCCAAAGGATAGTTCCATTCTGATGAGTGCTTAATAGGGGTTCTGTTTGCCTCAAAATTAGCAAGGAGCAAATTCTTCAAGAATTTCTTGTTGTATTTAAATTTAATATGTGCCATAATTCCCTCTTTTGTACGACTATGAACAGTACAGAAGCCCATTTCCTCTATTGTCTCTGCTTAGCCTCACTTTGCCTGTCAATGATAATTCCTAATGTTCTAGATTAACCTAACAAAATTATGAAATGGATGGATGGCAGCATTGCAGCCCATCTCGTCAAATATAGATCAAATTCAACCTTATTCCTCATTTTGGTTTGTGTCCCGTATGCTTCAGTGCTCCTTTCTGCCAGTTGGTGATACTTGCAATTACTGTTGTGCTATCATTACATTCTGCTGATACCTTGCCTTTTTGGAACCCAAGGTGGCTGTGGATAAGTGGCAGCATTGAAACCAGAACATTGACTTGGTTCACATGTAATGACAGTTCAAAGTATGTGTTGTTGAATCTCTGAACTGTGAACCCTGCACTGTAGTTTCACATTAGGTTGTTAACCAAAAACAGCCTAGAGTTCACAAGCCAAACATTACATCATGAGTTCTCTTCCTGGGTTGTTTGTGCTTAACAGCCCATAGAGATCCTATAATGCAGTGTTTGCATGTGGCAGCAATTTACAATTCAACAACTATCCAGCATTCAGTGAGAATCCATACTCAGCCCATACTCTGAGCTACAGTTGTTTGTGAACCAGGTCAATCAAATGCAATGAAACCACTGACTTAAAAAGGATGGTTGATGTATTTCCTGTGCATATGGGTAAATAACAGACTGTAAAAATGTAGATTATGAAATCTTAAAGTTCAAAATACGCAGCCCCCTGAAGGGTCATAGGGGAGTAATTGGTTTTAAAGATGAATGTTACCACATGCATTTACTCGCAAGTAGGCATGGCAGTACAATGCTTGCTGCTTCTATTAGCAACTATATTTATTGTGAGTAGGTGAAGTGGTATTCTACACATATTGATATTGATGTACATACTTGCTTATGGTAGCAGCCAGTTGTTCCATTTGGAAAGATAAGTTACCTCCATGAAGTTGGCACAGATATTGACAGAGGGATTATAGCAAAGATAGCAAGTTTTCCCAGTGAAACATCCCGGAATAAAGTGGTTCACATAGACAGTCTCTGATAAATCTTTGTGGGAGATGTATCAGCTGTCTATATTATTTTCTAGAATGAGGTGGTATTTATTTATATATTACGAATAAATAAATACCACCCCATTTTTGAATTTCAGTCCTGTTCTCTTAACCACTACATTGCATTGGCTGTCTTCCAGGCTTTTGGCTCACAACTGCCATCAACCCCAGCCAGCATAACCCGTGGTAAGGCATGATGGGAATTCTAAGGCCAAGCATCTGGAGGATTGCACATTGTCTGGCGAAAGACAGTTTGTCCAAATATAGCCAAAGAGCACACCAGGAACAAATAATACTTCTTTCGACGAAGAGGTTTTTTTGTTTTTTGTTTTTTGAACACAGCTTAAATCCGGGCTCTGTGCTTTCATTCTCTTTAAAAACATGGTATCCCTTTGCGTCAAGTGTCTTCCCACCTCTGAGTTGACTGTACTGGGAAGTGTTGAGATTCCTGTAGGATTTGTGCCTCTACTAGCAATGTTTCTGGAGCTCCATTCATGAGCACTTCCAGCTTATAATACACACTTTATAGCTAACTTGAAACTGCTTTGTGTTTGCCCAGAAGCAGAGGAGAGAAAAGTTCTTGGTGAGTGGGGGTGGGGAGGTTTCTTCTTGCATTTATTGAGCATGCGATGAATTCCTATAGGGTGGGATCACGCAAGGGTATTATCCTGTAAATGAGCTCATGCATGAAACATTCTGATTATTCGTGCGATTCTCACTGATTGCTGAACACCGGTTGTAGATTCTCTAGTAGTTATGCACAGTTGTCATGTCCATGCATTCCACTGTTAAAGGCTGATCAGGTTTCTACTTTCACAACCTCACTGAGCCAGCCAGGGGAAAAGTTCTGGCAAGATGACTTAACTGTTCTCTCAAATCTTTTTGTTCACCTCATTTTACTTATTGTTCGTTTGTTCATGAGTGCGGGGGATGCTTTTTAAAGAGATTGCGATGGACTTTTTCTTCACCACGGAAACAGTCACTGCTTGAAACTGGTACTGTTTTAAAGGTCTCAAGGGTTTGAGAATAATGCCCAACCATGATTTCACATTATGAGTATGAACAGCCTTAAACTTGGAAGTTTTCTCCTCCTCTTTATCCACATGTAAGGGAAGAAAATTAGAAACTTCCATTTCTGATTTGTAGCAAACCATGTTTTATTTTATTGTCCAGACCTGGGCAAATATGCTTTATTGCACATTTGGAAGCTTCTGATCTCCTTCTCCAGAATATCAGGAGAGGAGGGGAAAAAGGAAGAAACTTGCACATTTGAGACTGCTTGCATTTATACCACCAAAGTATGATAACTTGCAGTTATTCCTTCCTGTGTGGTTATTTTCTTAAGGGCGAATGCTGAATCATAGTTAGTTTTGTCAAAATAGCATCAGAGTTAGTAACCACGTACCTTTAATTTCCACTGGCTAATCTGTAAATAAGCTTTCTCACTTGTGAATTGAAACTGAATTAGAAGCGCAGTCTCTTAGCACAAATATGCTGTATGCTTTATGGGCAACACAATTTGCATGAGCATAGTCAAGTTATGGGATGCAGTGGCACAGTGGGTTAAACCGCTGAGCCGCTGGGCTGGTTGATCGAAAGGTCGACAGTTTGAATCCACAGACGGGGTGAGCTCCCATACTCTGTCCCAGCTTCTGCCAACTTTGCAGTTTGAAAGCATACAAATGCAAGTAGATAAAAAGGTATCACTTTGGTGGGAAGGTAACAGCGTTCTGTGTGCTTTGGTGTTTAGTCATGCTAGGCCACATGACCACAGAAACTGTCTGCAGACAAATGCTGGAAGATTATGCACATTTTAAAAATGCTGTGGACAGTACAAAATTATGTAGAGTGGCAAATATCCATTTTGCAGGAATTTCTTGTATGCTGTACTGGTATATAGCAGAACTTATAGTACTTGATCTGGGAACTGGAAATATCACATCTGATGATGAGATTTTCCAAGTTGTAGGATGAAAGAGAAAATATATTTCCTTTCTCCCAGGATACCCACTGTTCTGCTTGTCCTATATGTTATCGTGCAGCCTAGGTCTTTCCTTGAGGAAAAGCTGGCTTTGATCTCTCAAAGCATTACCTTCAGCGTTTCCAACTGTCTCGAGTCTTTTCACCCCTTTCTTACTGGCACTTGGAATTGACATGAGCAAGTGAGAGTTTTTGCTATGTACTGACTTTACAGGGTGGTGCTTATGTGGATCTGCCACACAGCTTAGTGCTGGATTTCATGGAAGAATGGATCTGGAGCTTTCTGGTAGTAAAATCCACCCAAGCATGCTGCTCTGATCAGGCTTACTTTCAGCCTAATGTTGACACGAGGGTACAAAGCTGTCCTATAGATCTGTGATGTCCTAGGGGAAAAGGGGTCCCAATTGGGAAAAAGCAGTGTATGCATCTATTTCAGAGTAACAAAGATTATATGTTGGAGGCATATAATCCAATCTATAGGATAGATAAAATAATAGAAGCCATTCTAGACACCTTTTCATCTCATAATGTACCTCTTGGAACAGTGGTTATATTTCACTGTTCCTGAAATTTTGTCCAGTTTTTATTTTATTTATTTATTCTATTTATGCCTTCCCTTTTTGTCCTGCAAGAGACCCAAGGCAGCTAGGATAATCCTTCTCCTCTTCATCCCTCAATTTTATCCTGTCATGAACCCTCATGTTTATCCTAACATGAGTTAGGTTAGGCTGAGCATCAGTGACTGGCCCATTCAGTGAGTTGATGAGCATCCTAGCATTTTGTCACTTTTGAAAAATAGGACAGAATAATAACAAATACAAACACATGTTTTAGCTTGTTCAGGTAAACCATTAGTGATGCCCCCCCCCCACATTCCATCTGACCATATGAAGCATGTGTGTGCTTCATACACATGCGTGCGCGTGCGCACAGACACACATTAATTTTTCAAACCTGAAGGCCTTTTTGGCCCAAGTGTCTTCATTTTTAGGCAGCTACATGCTATTTCAGGGCTATTTGTATTCTGTAGACATCTCCCCTCCCCAGGACACACATATAATGGTGAAGAATAGTTGGTGGAAAGGAATTATCTTTGCTTGCTGCAGTTTATTTAAAGAGTGGGCAAGGAACCTATGAAACCATACCACTGATATTAAACTTAAGGATAATCATAATGATGTCTACCATGCTTGCAGAGCTCTGTAGTTTCATGTATTGGGTGAATAAAAGGTAAAGGTAAAGGTTTCCCTTGACGTTACGTCCAGTCATGCCTGACTCTAGGGGGTGGTGCTCATCTCCGTTTCCTGGCCGAGGGAGCCAGCGTTTGTCCGCAGACAAGTCTCTGTGGTCATGTGGCCAGCATGACTAAACACTGAAGTGCACAGAACGCTGTTACCTGCCCACTGAAGTGGTACCTTTTCATCTACTTGCATTTGCATGCTTTCGAACTGCAAGGTTGGCAGGAGCTGGGACGGCGCATGGGAGCTCACCCCAAGTGCAGATTCGAACCGGCGACCTTTCGATCAACCAGCTCAACAGCACAGCGGTTTAAACCACTGCGCCACCTGCAGTCCCATTGGGTGAATAAGATGGGCTAAAATATTCTTAAAATACTCCTGGTCTTGGCTGCACACCTTAGTGTGATGGGCTGAAGGTGTGGGGAGTGTCAGAGATGCCAAGAACAAAGTTGCCAGGGGGTGGACTCTCCCACTAGGCTGATCACCTAAGAGGATCACAGAGTGAAATGATCAAAATTGAGACATCAGACTAAGATCCACACACCCCTCTTCAGGTGTTGCAGCCATATCAGCGAAAGAAAATAGATATCTCTAATGGTGATGGGGACAGAGAAACTCTTGAAGAACAGTTACTGGGCAGCAGTGGTATTTGAAGGTGACACTGCTGGAGGAAACAGACAATGGCAGCAATGCTTGAGCTAACTTTGGTGTTTACCGCACAGAATAGTTTATTACTTGAAAACTCTGGGATGAAACAATCCAAAATGAAACAAGAAATAGTGCCAGAAAATGCGACTCCCGGGTTGAATGGCAGTTAAGCAGCTACTGGGGAAGAGCAAAGAGCAAGTACAAATAGTGCTGTTGCTCATGATATAACCAAATCCTAGCTGAAAGGCGGTCTAGTAGCTGACACAGAGGCAAAAGGAAAGCCCAGTGCTGCACAGCGCATACAATTGGAACATAAAACACAAAAAGTATTAATCAAGGCAAACTGGAAACCACAGAGCAAGAAAGGGAGCAGTTAAATATTGCAGTACTTGGTATGAGGGAACGGTAAAATAGACTTGAATGGGACAACTCAGAAGAACAGAGTAACTCTAATAATGAGGCAAGATCCAACTTAGACAGAAAGGGGTTCTAATGCAAAGTATATCATCTCAATTAGAATTCTCAGAAAACCCATCAATGTGACCATAATTCAGGTCGGCATTTCAACAATAGATGCTGAAGAAGAAATTGGAAATGTTACGTGAGTGTCCAAGGGAAATTGATAACACACCAAAACAAGCCATGCTGATAATCATAGGTGACTGGAACACAAAAGTAAGAAACAAAACAGAATCCAGTGTTGTGGAAGAATTTGGTCCTGGGGTCAGAAACAAAGCAGAAGAATGATTCATTCTGTGAAGCCAACTATCTGTTTATTCCATATACCTGCTTCAGGCAACTGACCCAATGACTACATACATAGATATCATCAGATAGCAAATACAATAGTCTATTTGATTGGAAACAGGAGGTGGAAGAGGTGTATTCTTGCTGCCTAGGCAAGACCTTCAACAGATTGTGGAAGTGATCATGAACTCTTAATATAAAAACATTGCTGTAAAGTTGAAAAGATAACTAATAGATGCATAGTGCCAAAATAGAACTTAAGTAACATTCCTGAAGAATTTAAAGTCCACATAAAGAACAGATTAGCATTATTGAACTCAACTGGGCATGAGCCAGAAGCACTGTGGACTGAAGCCATAGACTTTGTTAGGGAAGAATGTCAAGAGACAATTCTAATAGCAAAAGAAAGAAAAGACCTAGGTGGATGACAAATGCAATCAGTAAGAACAGGTGAAAAGCAAAAACAAATATGGCAGAAAGCATGTCAGAATCCTAAATGCACCTTTTCTGTGACACATAGGGACAAAAAGAAGTATTATAGTGGCCAGTGCAAAGAAATTGAAGAGAATGACAAAAGATGATAAACAAGAGACTTCTTGCAGAAGATCGAAGAAATCAAGGCGAAATTCAAATTTACACTAGTAGGACTAAAAGACCAAGAGGGAAACATACTATATGACCAGAATAAAATTAAAAGATGGTAGAAGCAATATACAGACAAACTATACAGAGCAGATGCTAAGATGGCTTATTTTTTCAAAGAGAAATCCTATGAGGAAAACCTGCAGCATTAGAAAGTGAAATCAAAGCTTTCTAAAATAAAAGCTCCTGGAAGGAGTAAAGCACTTGGTAGACAGGGTAGCAAGAGAACTATTGAAAGCAGCAGAATCGGTCTAGGCCTGCCAATAAATATGGAAAATGAAACAATAGCTCACTGACTGGAAATGTTGAATTGAGATTCCAGTCCTCAAAGGAATGTACCAACTACTGGACGATTGCACAAATTCCCCATACAAGCAAAGTTCCTATATATCAGTATATAAGGTGACTCAACTGTAAGACAAGGTTAATATTTTGGGCTATTTCTCTGGTGTGTTGTCATATATTGGGCATATAAGATGAGCCCTGATTTTTTGCTTCACTGTTTTCAGTTTCAAGGGGCTTCTACACACCACCATATAAAGGTATTTGTTAGCCGGAAGATTCTAGACTCAGCTAATAGTCATGTTCCCTTTCTGATTTCACTCAGGAAGGTTCTGTAAATTTGGAGGCTGACAGCAGCCTGCAAGGGGGCCAGCTGGCTGGGGTCAGTTGGAGTGGGTGGCCAGTGAAAACATGTGGATGGGCAAGAGAGAGGAGGTCTGCATGGCCAGTGCTGTGTCTTTGTGCAGAGAGCCATACAGGGAATGCTCCCCTTCCCAGTTGCCATCACCTCCGACCCAGAATGGCATGCGCCCCCCTACCCCAGTTTTTCAGTGAGGGCAGGGCAGGCGACTTTTCCAAAATGATGTATATAATATGAAAAATTTTCACCTGGCGTATAAGATGACCCCTGATTCTCGCCCATCTATTTCTGGTTTCAAGGGTTGTGTTATATGCTGGTATATACAGTAATGTTCAAGGTGTTGCAGCAAGAAGTTTAACCGAATATGGAGTAAGAAATGCCTGTTCAAGCTGTATTCCAAAAAGGGCACTTGAGATTATCTCACAAATATATATTGGCTACTGAAACATACCAAAGACTTTTAGATGATAAGTCTTTGCTTTATAGACTACAGGAAAGTCTGTGACTTTGCGAGTCACGAGAAGCTGTGGGTGGTCCTGAAAGAAATGGATGTGTCTCCGTGTTTGATCATCATGGTGTGTAATCACCATTGTGGATAAGTAGCTACTGTTAGGACATGATGTGGGAAAAAATGGCTTCCTTTGGGGAAAGGCATCAGACAAAGGTGCATTTTATCTCCGTTTGTTCCAGTCAATATGTACCCAGAACAAATGCTAAGGAAAGCTGGATTATGATCAGGGAAGCAAGAATAAAAATTGGTGGAAGATACATCAATAATTTAAGATATGCCTTTGATCCATACTCCTGGTGAAAGCAGCAGTTAATTGCAGTGAATATTAAAAAAGACAACAATAGTCACGATCACAGAAGAACAACACAACTTTAAAGTGAAAAATTAAGAAACTGAAACTGTGAAAGATTTTGCAATTTAAAGGGATACTGCAATCAAGAAATTGCAAGACCAAGAGTTGGAAGAGCAGGAATGAAGGAAGCAGAAAAGATTATCAAGGACTTTTCATTGGAGTCTATAGTCCAGCTCATCTGTATTTCCAATCACTGTTGAAGCAAATGGATGTTGAAGCAAATGGTAAAGAAAGCTGACAGGAAGAAAATCGATGCATTTAAAACATGGTGCTGGGGGAGAGCCTTGCATGTACCCTGGAATGTCAGAAAGATGAACAAGTGGGTTCCAGATTAAATGAAATGAGAACTTTCCCTGGAAGCAAATCTGATGATGTCTCATGAAAAGACAAGACTTACTGGAGAAGACAATAATTCTAGTGAAAATTGGTGACAGAAGAAGAGGAGAACTATGAGATGGATTGATTGTGTAATGGAAGCCAGAGCCTTGAGTTTACAAGTATTCATCAGGGCTATCAAGGACAGACTATTTTGTAGGGCAATCATTCATAGGGTCAAAGTAAGTCGGAGATTATAGCACATAAAAACAGCAACACAAATATCACTGCTTTTTCCTGGTTGCTAGAATACTGTATTACTATTACTGTTGTTAGTTTAGTGTTTTCAAAAAGTGAGGTCTCCGTCTTGAGAAGCTGGTAGCTAAAATTTGACATGGGGAGGAAGTTGGTGTGAGGGGTATTGGGATTTAAGAATGCAGAGTCAAGTTCATGAAGCTTGCTCATTTCAGCAAAGAAAAATGAGCAAAGAAAAGTTCTGTACAGAGGTGAGAGCAAAGACATGGCAACTAGAGAAATGAGTATTTAGCAGTTTTGCAGGGGAAAATGACTGAATTCCTTGCTCTAAAAATTCCTTTATAATTGGTATGCAACTGAACCTATCTTTTGAGAGATCTCTAAAGGCAGTTTGCTGTCAGCTGGTCAAACTGCCTTTTATTGCCTCATTAATGTCCACTGCACTGTTCCTAAGACCCTTGTAGCTTAGAGTTACTAAGTGTTAATGGGTTCCATCAGGAATTTGCTATTGCTGTTATAAAATGCTGTTTACTTTTCTTTGAGGACCTCTGTGGGGGCTATAGATTGCTTCTGTCTTTAAATGTGAGGTGGGATAAACTGCGAAGCAGCTGTGCTGAAGACCTGGCGCATATGAGGTAGCCTCTGTCTGTTCCACTTTTGCACCCTCTGAGGAGTTAGACCTCTTTGCACTTGCCCAAAGTAAATCGCAAAATTTATTATGGTTTCTACAGCCTACATATGAATTTTGTCTGAATGGTAAATTTCATTGAGAGAAATTAGGTGGTTCCCCAAACTCCAATATACCCATCTTTCAATATTGGTATTAATTTTTTCCATTTTTTTCTAAAAGTCATACCTTATGGTTTGTTTCTCATTCTAAATTTAATTCTTGTACTATGTTTTCCGATAAGGAGACCATTACTGTTTTTGAAGTTGAAAAACATTTGATTTCTGGATGCCTGTATTTTTTCTTCTACAGAAACACTGGGAAGCCAGTTTGTACATTACATATATAGGGTTGCTAATCAATTTTAAAAAGATGCTTTGCCCTGTCTAAATCTTTAACTTCAACTTGATCTGCAAAAAATCAGCAAGTGAACTTTTTTCTGCCATGGAGGTAAGTATTAGCATCTGTTGATATCTTGAAGATCAAGATATAAAAGGCCAGTAAAAAAATATGGCATCCATAGCCAAAAGGAAAAGTAACATGAGAATTGCTTTGAGAAACCAAGGTGCTTTTGAAAATAACCTATTGCAGCTTAAGGATGGTTAACATTCTCATTTGTTTTGTCAGAATAAAGGTTTGTTTAATTGCCGGTGTAGTCACAGAGCTAGTGTAGTATATTGAATAGAATCTCTCATGTAGAGCAAATTACATGTATTCAAATGCTTGCTTGGCCCTGAAGCTTACTGTTTCATTCCTTATTTTGCTTGTTCTAGTTCGGAAATTTGGTGTCCATGTTCATTTTTAACAGAGTGTTTAAATTTGTCCTAGGGATGTGAGTGTAAACAAGGTTTGGTGTTTACTATCCTCCTAAGTTCTCCCTGTTCCAATTCCTTTGTGCATCTGCTGATGGTTATCTCAACTGGTCATCTATTTTTGAAGCTTTCCCATTACAGGAAAACATTGACATTAATCTCATGATTTTGCCCACTATCACAAACTATGAGTGAAAATAAAGGGGGCACAGAAAACAACAGGTCAAGAGGAGCTATTGCTCAACAAATGCTGTCCAAAGGTGACACTCACAGTATGTGAGTTCTAAGATCTTCCACATGGATTTGTAGCATGGGAAAACTGAAGCAGCAAAATTTCCCTCTTTTCGGTGTGATGGTATCATGCTTATTCTAATTGTTGTTGATGATAGAACAGATGAAACTGATATGATACAAATTGCGGATGTCTCAAATGGGCACTGGCTTATGCTAAACAGTGCAGACTCACCCACTGTTTGAATTAGCAGAATGTTTATAAGATATTGTAGATGAATAGGGAACAAGGAACACAAAGCTGCGATCAGTGGCTGTGCCTGTGGGAGTCAGACTGTCAGAACTTTTTGCTTTCTTCTCTATGATAAACATGCTCTCTTGAATAATTTCCCCCAGTGCCCTGTTGTGAGTGTATGCAGTAATACTGAAGGGGTATACAGTGGGAGAAAGAAAGTTCAGCAGCTGTAAGATGTTGCTGTCTCTCTGTCAGCTGGAACAGGTGGGCCGACCACTTAAATAAGCACATTAGAGGAGGAGACAGAGGCTTGGAGAGAAGTAGAGATGGAAGAGAACATTTATGCCAGTTCATGTTGTCATGCTTGGCGTATGGGTTAAACTTTTTATCCTTCAAGTATACATCACTGCCCTGAGCAAATAGAGCAGATGTGATGCTGGTACTTTGTATTTTAGTAGTAAAGGAAATTGGAGCATCAAACTAGGCAAGCTTCATATGCAAAGCCAAATATATATATATATATATATATATATATATATATATATATATATCCAAGTACATAAGTGTCCATCAACTCCAGGTTGTGGTCACAATAGTAGACCTATTTGCATCTGAATCCCAAAAAGTAGAAAGGCATAACCTCATGTCCAGGTTCCAAGTCTACTGCATTCTTTCTCTTGAATGTTTGTATTATTCCCACTGGCCTTCACCCTCCGCCCCTTTGCATTACAGTTTGGTATGGCTCTCATTACAGTTTCTGCATTCAGTTTAGAAAAAACATTGCTGCTTGCAGTAGATTGAAAGCCTGTAGTTAAGATTCCATCTTTACTGTTCAACACCTATTTATTATTATTATATAATAAATACTATGTGATGACAGATTACAAAATACGTCTGACAATTCCAAAATTTCTTGTAAGAGAATATTTCATTTCACCTAACAAAATTAGTGAAATATTATATAATCTCTGACGCATTTAGAAAAGGAGCAGAGTTTTTGTACTCTTTGAGGAAGTTGTCCATACAAAGTCAAGTCTGTTCATACATTCCACTCAAATCCCCTTCCCTGTGAATATGCTTGATATTTGCCAATATTGTTGTATATTCTGCAGTGACCTCACAGCCATATCCTTGACATCAGGATGAGATGATATCACAACTTTGGAAATTAGGCAGCACTTGTGTGCCAGGAGTGAATGCCAGGGAGTGGAATGGCAGTGCCAGCATCAGTGGGGAAACTCTTTAACTGAATCATAATGGAGTAAAGTCAAAAAGTTTGGCAGCATTAAAGAAAAAAAACTGTTGTAAATGTAATGGTTTTAAATGTTTACTTTTATGTGACAGCTGCTTATAAAAGCTGGCTAGTTTCCAGGTGATAAAAGTAGTTGGTCAGAAGAACAACTGGTCCTTTGCACCCTTTGGCAGGGAAGAAGAGGCAGAGGCAGAACATGCATATATGAGCACAGTGAAGAAGTGGATTAAAGATCCAGGGGTGGAGTGAAAATATAAACCTGTCAGCAGAAGGGTGGGTGGTTGTGATTGGCTGTATTCTAGTTACTAGGATTGCATTTAAAGCAGCTTGCAGGGCCTGTCTGGATGGTCCAAACAGCCTTCTAGACCCTGTATTCCATTAGAGCTCAGTCTCTGACAATCAGCTTTGCTGAGGACAGGGGCAGGATATGGTAGACCATTGGTTAACTTGTTCAAATGAACACATTTCCTCAAGAGAAAACACATATCTAGTTATATACTGCAGTACAGATTGCTGCCACTTAGCTGCACACTCACACTTGGAAAGCTGCTACTAGAAACAGAGAAGCAGAGCGAGTCAGAAGGGGCCTCCTGGGCCATCTAGTCTGATGCTCCAGCCGGCTCCACTCAGGACATGCCTACCTTGTGCATGTCTAGCCTATCCTTGAACACCCTCACCAATGGGGCTTCAACCATCTCCTGTGGAAGCCCATTGCATACCCTAGGGGTCCTAACCATCAGGAAGTACTTCCTGGTATCTACCCTAAATCTTGGTTTTCTGAGCTTTGCTTGGTTGGAATGTGTCCTTCCCTCCGCTGCAGAGGAAAAAAGGTCATGTCCCATATCTGCGTGGCACCCCCTCATGTGCCTGTATGTCACTAACAGGTCCCCTCTGAGTCACCTCCTCTCAAGGCTGAAAAGACCCAGCTCCCTCAGTCTCTCTTCATATGGCTTATCCTGCAAACCGGCCACCAACCTAGTGGCTCTTCGCTGCACTGATTCCAACCTTGCTATATCCCTCTTGTAATGAGGGGCTCAGAATTGAACACAATACTCCAGGTGTGGGTGCACCAGAGTCATATAGAGTGGCAGTAATACCACTCTTGATCTAGAAGCCATGGTTCTGGCTATGCATCCAAGGGTGGTGATCGCCCTCTTGGCCACCACGTCACACTGCTGACTCATGTTTAGCCTGCAGCCACTTGTCCCTTTAACCTGTACTTGTGATGCCCATTCCTATGCCCCAAGTGCAAGACCTTGCACTTATCTGCACTGAACACCATCTTGTTATCCCTGGTCCACTTCCATAGTCTGTCCAGATACTTTTGGATCTGGAGTACCTGCTCCTCAGTTGTAGTCACCACCCGATTTTAGTATCATCTGCAAATGTGATCAGCAGACTTCTCACCCCCCACCCCCCCAGGTCATTGATGAAAAGATTGAACAGGATTGGTTGCAGGACTGAGCCCTTGCAGGACTTGGGCCTCCAAGACTTGGGCCTTTTTAACGCCATCCATCCCTCTTCAACTTCCTTGCCTTGCCTCTCCCAGGAGACTTTTCCCAGTTTGGTCTTCAAATGTCCAAAGTTGGCCTTTGTAAAGTCCCAGCTTCTAATACTTGACCCACCACTCATCCCCATTTCCCTCTTCTCAAAGCAAAGAATGGAGTGATCTTACATGCATCTTATATTTACTGAATCTATCTTAATTAGTAAGATGTGTCTCCAGGGAGCTCAGGGCAGCACACCTTTCTTAACGATCATGCGATTTCATAGATAAGCAAATATTGCAACCTGGGATTGTGCAACCCTAACGCACGTCATTGCACTTCTCTGGAACTCTTATAAATTACTCATTAGTTAATGAGTAAAGGAATAATGCCTGAATTGCAGATGTGAAGTTAGTGTTGGTGGCAGGAGAACTATTTTGATATATGCCAGTTGGTGATACCCCAAATTGTCTGGGAATGTAGTGCATGGTACTCATTTCTCTTTGGGCTGCTGTGCAGGCATGTGGTACACACCCTGGTTAGACAGAAGTGTGACAACCCCCACTACTCTTAGAGCTTCAGCCTGACTTTAAATGGTGCTAAATAAGTGTCTACTAGCAGCCACATAAAGGCATCTTTTACCCTAACAGAAAAGTGATTGTAACAGTTACTGCAAGGGGTGAGATTAAAAACATATGAACCTGGCTTTCCCTAAAAGCCTGATTGGGCCTGAATAGCCTTCTCAAGGGACTGATGGTCTGGAAATGACTCTGCTATGACTCCTGTGCGTATGCCCCTACTCTTGGCACTGTGGGCATATACAAATGAATAATAAGACTGCTAACTTGAGATATTATGTGAATGCGACAGCAGTACAAGGGATCCTGGAAAGAATTGAGTGTGGAATCCCTCTAGGTGTAGCAAATGTGCATGCGTGTTCTTATGAAATGAGCCAACCCAGTTCCTCTTCACTCATTTTGCATCAGCTCCAGTTAACTGGAAAAGACATTTCTAATTTGAAAAAGGCAGCTTGTAGTATGTATGGCGCCTTCTTTTAAGAGGCTTTTGGGAATTGCTTTCATTGCTGATGTGAGAATGCTGCCCTCTTTTATTCAGATAAATTAAGGACACATTTGATAGAGCAGCAGATGAAACAAAATGCTAAGGTTTTTTCCCCTTTAAGATGAAGTTTGCAGGTGTGATTCTTTCTATTGCCTTACATGGGCTTGTCGGTCTTCAGCTTCTTCTGGGAAGGCTGATTGAAACCCAAGCAGTCACGTGTATGGTAAAAGTGGAGGTCTGTTCCAGCCCTACACCTCACACCCCTGCATGTACCAGCAGTCACTCTCTTTCAGCACTTGTCATGTCATCATTCTGGAATGGCTCCTCCTTATTTTAAATCTGGACCTGAAATATGGTCAGTCTTCCATGTTACCAGTTCAAATCTGACAGATAGACAGGTTTCATCAGACTGCTGAACATAAGATTGTTGGTCTTTGGATTGCCCTTTGGGCCAGGATAGCAAAATCAGGCCTATACCATACAGTCCAGCAGCCATTTTACTTGGGTAAGCAGCTGTAAATGAGAAGGCTATTGGGCTTTGTTCCAAGCGACTTTGGTAAAGCGGCAACACTAAAGCTGTCAAGAATAGGCTGGTGGCAATCTGGAAATTCCACTACAGCTGACAACTGCAGCTGAGGATGACTTGTAAAGCCTTCGATTTTCTGAGGAAGCTTTGAAGAGAGACAAATGCTTTGTGGCAGACCAGAGTGCTCTAATGTCATGGGATTTCCATCCTCAGGCAATGGCTTTGTGAGGATTAGACCATTGCTTGGGAACTGCCTGCCTTTCCACTCTCTTTAGCTTGTATATTTTCCATCTCTGGATTCAGGTTCCTCAGAGAGGCGCCATTTTGGTGTCTGTGCTGTTAATCAGGGATCGAGGCATTTGCAGGGGAGAGAGGGAGGGAAGGTGAAGAAAGCCAGTGTTATATTGAAAGTGTATTTGCAGCTAGTGCCGGTTGCTCAGAGAACCATGGAAACAGCTGCTGTATGAACCTTCGCTGGAGCCATGAAAATCAGCTATGGAAAAGACCCATTGGGTTCATCTCTTTGATGGTGTGGATTTGCATCAGTGAGAGACTGTTTTCCTCTAAAAAGCTTGAAAATATATTGGAGAAATAGCAGGCAGAATCCCTATCTGCACTTTTTCCCTCAAGGACACAGTGTTGCAAAGGCTGATCTGGTCCCATAATTCATTTTATGATTATTAGACTCCTGTTTAGGATAATTCCTCTTAGCTCCAGCAGCTAAAAGTATTTGAAGAAGAAAAGGAAAACTGGAAAGAGTGCACCCCCTATCCAGATATTAGTATGCAATTAATTTGTGTTAAGGATCTTCTTAACATAATAAAAGTGTCAATTATTTTCCTATTTTTTGTTTGCCACATTTTTTTAAAAAAAGTTCTCTTACATATGGAACATGGTTGTTTGGATTCCTCATCATGGTATTGCCTCCTAGCATTGTAAGGAGAAAAAACTGTGTTAAAAACAAAACAAAAAACAAAAATAAACTAAAATAACCCCAGTGCATCAGTGTGAGAGGCTCTACTCCATCCTCTTTTTCAGATGTATGGTCAGGGAGTTGGTTTTTGGTTGACCACTGTAAGCAAAGAATTCTGGACTTCATGAGCCTTTGGTCTGATTCAACATGGCTGCAAGTCATGTAGGTTTAAGTCAGAATATAGAGGTTAGTTATATATTATTCTATATATACACTACATATATGTACTACTGAATTATGTAATTCTCTTGAATGGATAAATTATCCCATAATTTTTATTGTAATTTTTGATTTATAGCACATGTAACAGAAACACAATATCTGTATTAATTAATACACTATTTCTGTTATTTTTTACACTACCTGGAGAACTGCAGCACTGACACTTCAAATATTTTCAGAAGTGTTATGAATAGAACTAATGACCAGTACTTGTTTGAAAATAAATGTCTGAATCTTCATTGGGAATAAATGACTTTTACAGTGTCAACTGTCCGCGTTAACTGCTGCCGGTATCTAAATAACCATCATTAAGTTTCAATAGCCCTTCTCCTTTACCACAAAGTTCTCTATTTGAAGACTGCTTCCAGTTCAAACACTGGCTCCAACAGCTCCATTCTTCTTTTCCTCTTACCCAGGTGCCTCAAATGTTCAGGGCAGTGGTCTTTTCACAAATCCTTCTTAAACCCTCTTTAAACTAACTCAGTGTACTTCTGATATTGCCAGAAGTTATCTTTTGATTCCCCTTAGGATACTTGGAGAGAATGATCATGATTCTTATGACTCTGGTGTCTAACTCCTTTCTGATTTTAAATATTTCAGTTCTGTATTTTGATGCTTTTGTTTACTACTTAAGAATCTTGTTAGGTAGAGAGCTATATAAATCCTATACATAAATAATTGATTGATTTTTTGAATGATTGATGGACTTCTGCAAAAGGTAGTATTATTCTTTTTTATGAATAAAAATCAACATTTTAAAAAAAAGAAAATGCAAGCAAAATTTGAAGACATTGTTTATTTGAGTTCTCTCCCACTTTCCTGTCACAACACCCCCCCCCCCACTTGAAACATGGAAGGCAGATGTTTTATACAGTGTTTGAAAGATACTCGATTTCTAGATGAATTCTTGGCCTATCCCCACACCTCAACACAGTTGCTTTGTTGTTTTCCCTCCTCATGTTCTTGTAGCTTCTGCCTTAAAGCTATTCCCTTCCATTTGATCTGTGCTGCTTTTTACCTTTATTGCGTTCTAATTAAAATGTTCCTGGGTCATTGCATATGTTAAAATGTTCTTCGTTCTCGGTGTACATGTTAAAATGTTCCTGGGTCAACTGTCTTGATGTATTACATGATTTATTTCATGTTCTGTCCCACCCCATTGCTATAGCTTGGAGGCGCATAATGTAATGCACTTAAGATACACAAGCTATAAAGGCTCTATTACATAAAAGAGGATTGCAATAACCCCACACCTTCTTAACTTTGGGTGTTAACTGCCAGCTCAAACAAGAAAGCCTTTTGGCACTTCCAGAAAATACTCAGAGTTGGAAAACTCTCAAGGTAAAAGGTGAAGCAACTGTATATGCACTGTTTAAACTCATGGCAGTTCCAAATCAGAGACATGCTTAGTAGATCTTAAGCTGTAATAGCATATATGTGGGAGCCCCCCCCCCCCCCGGGCATCATATGGAGAAATGAAAACCAAAGACCAGATTGAATCATGGGGAAATTAAGAGTACCGACATGTAGCTTTTTGTCCATGGGCTAAAGAAGTAATGTTTGCAGAAATTTTGAAGCCATGGAGAAAAATGGAAATTGGGGGCGGGGGGGGGGAGTGGGGAGAAAAGCAATAGCTTTTTTTAGTGCTTTGTTGCTTTAGGATAGCCTTCTCAAATCTGGTACTCTTCAAATGTTTTACAGTTCATCTCTAATCAAGCCTAGGCAGCATGACCAATATCCAGAGATTCTGAGTGTTCTAGCACAAAATGTCTGGGGGTCATGTGCTTGGGGAAGTCGGCTTTTAGAAAACTTAAATTATATAGTGTATAACTTGGTTTGCTCATAACATTATTAGAATTAAACATTCTTCCACTAGTCAAGAGGCCAGCTGGCTTTGGGGAGGCCTTGCCTCCAGGGCTGGGAAGACACACTCAATTTTAATGTTCTGAAGTAGGCAAGGCCTCCCCAGAAGCTTCCACTTGTTTTACTGCCTTGTGATGGGAGGTGGATTTTCCTGGCTCTTGTATCTGCTGTGGGAGCAAACAAACAAACAATGAATGGACAGTAGGAATGTGCCAGTAAATACCACATTTGTAGGTCAATGCACATGCTATTCAGCCATATCTCATGGCACGATAACCTGTAGGGGTTGGGTTTTGTTTTGTTTTTTTGCACATATAGGTTTATAATATCTATATTAATTGATCTAACCAGAATATGCCCAAAAAAGACAGAATAAGCCCCTGACAATAAAAATGCACATTTTCTCCCATATTATGTTGAATTTATTCACATTTTGGGAAAATGAGCATGACTTGAAGCATCCCTAAATGTCTATCATTAAAGGATATATTAAGTCAAGAATTTTAATAAGCAATGGAAGCAATAATTGTATTGGGAATTTTTCTGAGAGTATTAAATAAAATCTCCCATAGCATCTTTATTTCCAGAAATGTTACATCTCCAGTCATTCTATAAATGTATTCTAATTAGATAGTTTTAAGAAATCATTTATGGGAAGTAGAGACTGGGTAACAATAGTTCTTTGTCATGGTCTCCGTGCATCACACATATATGGGTGCTACGCCTGTGCAGTGCCTGTTGCCAGGAAGATTTTAGAGCTTTAATGGTTTTGGCGGGAACTCCGTGCCCCCCCCCCCCCAATAATATAAATTTGGACAGAGACAGCCTCAGAGACAGAGACAGCCTCTGACAAAAGCACCTTCTTCGGGACCAACATTTGCTTTGTCTACACTTGCCTCCATGAGATCAGAGGCTCTTTCTACATCACCATTGCACTCGGTACCAACCCCGATACTGACAAAATCTACAAATCTACAAATCTGACAGATCTTCATCCAGACATTAAGTTTGTTCTCCAGTCTGCACTACGACCGAACACACAACTCTCCTATAATGCTAAATGGAAGCTCTTCACCTCCTTTGCTGCTGCCAACCAATTCCTACCTCAATCTGCCACCATTGAGAACATTTTACAATTCCTACTCTTGTTACACTGTGGAGGTCTCAAACCTTCCTCCATATTGCAGCTATCTTGCATCATCGAGGATGCATTGGAGGTTCGTCTGTATTCTCTCACTAACGTATATGTCGATTCTTATGGGGGTTACAAAAACTACAACCTCCAATCTGATCAGTCGTCCCGACATGGAGCCTCTCTGTCTTTTTACAGGCCCTCACCAAACCTCCGTTTGAACCTATGGCTACTATTGATCTCCTCCTACTTTCATGGAAAACGGCTTTTCTAGTTGCCATCACGTCAGGTAGAAGAGCTAGTGATCTGTGTGCTCTTCTTGTTGACCCCTCATATCTCAATTTCCACAAGGAGAAAGTATTCCTTCGTACTGATCCAGCCTTTCTACCGAAGGTTGCGACACCTTTTCATCTTAATCAGGATATCGTTCTACCAGCTTATTTCCCTGCTCCATCAACACCGATCGAGTGCTCTCTGCATAGCCTTGATGTCTGCAGATGTTTGGCTTTGTATTGATCCCGAACTGAGTCAATCAGAAAAACAAAAGGGCTCTTCATCAAATACTCGGAACATGACAAAGGAACATCCATCAGAACTCAGACTTTTGAAGTGGATCGTTGAGACAGATGAACTTGCTTACCACCTCTCAAACTGGACTTACCCATTCCTCCAATGGGACCTTCTACAAGAGCTGTTGCCACTTCCTCTGCCCTCTGTGTGGGCATCCCACTACATGATATCTGCAAAGCGGCCACATGGTCTACTCTGTGCACATTCACAAAGCACTACTGCTTAGATGTCAAGGCCAGGCAGGACTGCTCCTTTGGCTTGTCTGCAGTTCTCCAATGACGACACTGCCCTGCCTCCATGTGTGATAAACTTGTTAGTCACCCATATATGTGTGATGCATGGAGACCACAACAAAGAAAGGCAGGTTGCTTACCTGTAACTGTTGTTCTTCGAGTGGTAATCCATGCATTCACACAACCCACCCACTGGCCCCACTTCGGAATCGGTGACTGGGTATACAGTATATCTCTATACTTCCTTTTATGGAGCAGGGTCCTATACCTGCCAGCTCCAGCTGGGGGCAAACGGTGGTCTTCAGCTGACTGGTGAAGGGGTAGGCACTCCACCCATTTATACTATAGGGGAGGTGGGTGCAGAGTTCCCACCAAAACCATTAAAGCTCTAAAATCTTCCCGGCAACAGGCACTTCGCAGGTACAGCACCCATATATGTGTAAATGAACCGATGATCACTCAAAGAATGTGAGTTACAGGTAAGCAACCTACCTATAAATACCTTTTCTTTAATATTTTATTCATAAGAAACTATTTCACAACCCAAGCTGTTCAACTTTTCCAATTTTTCAAGAAAAAGCTAAAGGCATTCATTGGTAAAAATAACTTTAAAAAAAGCGATTCCAGTTTTTTGTTTGCTTTCACATCTCTACCACGGATCCCATGTTATCTTCCAAACCAGACTAAAATGCCTAGAATTTGCCTTTAGGTACATTAATAGTCATCCTTGGCAAGGCTAAAATGGTCTCAGCCCAGTTTGCTAAAATAATGTAGGTTAGCTAAATACTTAAAGTGCTCGCTATATAATCAGTTTCCTTTGTTAAAAAGTCATACAGGAAATGTGACTATGTGACAAGGTTGCATATTGACATATTCCTTATTTAATATGTACATGAACAGTAGAATTGGATTAGAAAGATCCTAGTTTGCCTTTTCAAACACCTGTACAATTTGAGGGCTGGCTTGTAGTGTAAGATGTAATTTCTTTTTATCAACTATGGAAAGACTAAGGGAATGGTCTTTGATAGGAAGCAGTCTATTTATGATTGACAGTTTAATTGTCAAATAATTATTTTACAATATCTGTGCATTTCATTTGACTGTACAAGGAGATCATGGGGCCATTTGATGCACACAGAGTTCTACATGCAGGTGTAAACATAATAATTCTAGTTATTACACTTAGACTTTGTTGCTAAGCAAGAGCATTAAATGTCTACCATCAGCATATGAAGCTTTGGCCCATCAGACACTGGAAACAATTTAAAATTAATTTCTCAGAGACTTCTTTAATGACTACAAAGTTTGTATTACTGCCATTAAATATTGGTTGTGAATAAGGCATGCAGAAGATTCTTCCAAAGCATGCCTGTCAGACCCACTTACACCGGAACATTTTGTGGTTTTCTATTACCACTGATACTTTTAAAAAGTGTGGTTTCTCCAAGATTTATTAAGCCTAGCTAAATAAACTAAATCTCAAAAATAGGGTGATTGAAATACATGTACAACAAAACATGGCAGAAGGGTGCCATTCCATGTTTTCTCAAATATTGTAAATTTGGCAATCTTCCTGGAAACGTTTTTTTAGGTAAGATGTGTTGTAAATTAAAAATGGCTTTCAGTGATTTTCAGACTATGAGAAATGACATCTGGGAAGATAGCTACACTCAAATCTTGTATGGAAAGAATCTCCAATGCCTTTTTATTAGAGACTAAATGACTAAGGGTGCAATCACGGGGCTGCTTAGATACTGCCTAGGTAGCAGGTAGGAGAGGTTGGAGCTCCGCCTCTGACCTTGGAAACACATCTGAGGTCAGAGCTGTAACTCTAACCTCAGAATGCCCCCCCCCCCACCCCACAATAGCCAGTTCATTCCTTTCCACACAGGCTGCAGCTCCAAGGACAGAAAGACCCACCTTGGAGCTGGCATTTCAGGGCCATTGCAGTGGGGCAGGGATGGGGAGGAGTGATATTCCTTCAGGATATGATGTATCCCAGTGAGGCCCCTTCTTGTCCGTGTGAATGAGGGCAAGACACTTAGTTTGCGAAATTGTTTAAGTGTTTGTGGTGCGGGAGAAGTGCAGAGTTGTTGTTTACCTTTGTGCTCCTTCTGTGCTCAGTAAGATGCCCATGGTCCTCTGTGTTTGGAGGGTTATGGGTTGCCACATTGGAACACTCACTTTATCAGAACATTAACAACATTTAGTAAAACACAGTGCTGTCCCATAAGGAGTAGGACCAATTTCCTTTTCAGTGTCAGAAATTATACTATTATCTATAATGTTGATTTAGTTGTACATTTTTTGTGAAGATCAAAGCAAATTTTCTGACAACCAGGAAATAAATAAAATAAATACTATATGCTGCAAAACAATATTCCCAAATTAAGGGGAATGAAGAAATTTGATTATCTTATGGTCATCTTGTACTGTTTTAAGTGGTTATGTTTATTGCTGACTGCCAAGGCAACCATGAAGAAGTCATCATGGAGAACCTCTGGTTGACCCTATGTCATTTACATGTTTGGGTTCTACAAGGCTTCCCCTCTTATTTAGCATCTACATGAAATCTCTGAGTGAAGTCATTCAGAGATTTAAAGTACAAAACAACCAGGTAGCTGAAATTATGGAGGTGCTCAATGAGTGCCTAAACTTAGTTATAGACTGGATGAGAGTAAATAAACTGAAGTTTAATCTAGTACAGATGGAGATACTGCTGATGGTTCAGCTGTATGGGTGTGTGATGTTTGACTTGTTCTGTAAAGGTTGCCCTCTTTGCAAAGGATTTCATTTGTCCCTTGGGGGATGTTTATACATATGCTTGAGCACAAGGGAAGCAGAAGGCCTTGAAACACTCTCTTGTATGACCACTCTTGACTTCTTCCTCTAATTTCTTGCATTGTTCAGCCCAGTACTTTTCTTTATCTTTTCTTTCCTCTTTCTGGAATTTTGCGTTTAGTCTTCGTACTTGTTCCCTGTCACCAAAGGCTTTTGCTTTCCTTCTCTCTTTTGCAGTCTTTATTGTGACTTCTGATATCCACCTTGCAGATTTCATTGGTTTCTTGTGTTGAATATGTTTCTGGGCAGCTTCAGTGATGGTTGTTTTTATTTCCTCCCATAGTTCATCTGGTTGGCTTTCTGTGATATTGAGCAGTTCAAATCTGTTTTAACTTGAACTGCATATGCTGGGGAATCTCTTCGACACTAAATTTTTGATTTATGGGACCGTCTGCGTGAAAAACCCTCCCTCCATAGCATCTAGGAAGTGACATGACCTGGCTGTCACTGCCAAGTGAGTCTCCCAACTATATCTGGGATGTTGAAATCTCTCATAATTACCATGTTCCTACCCCAAGATATCCTTCGAATCTGTTCTATCAGGGCATTGTCCAGTGTCTCTAGTTGACTCGGAGGGCAATAACAGACACTCACTCTCAGGTCACCCCCCCTGGCCCCCGTCAAGACCCATTAGTTTAACCCAGACCGTATCTACCAGATCTCCATCTCATTGCATCCTATCCCTTCTCTGACATATGTGTACATTCCAATCCTGCCTTTCATCCTGCCATGTTTCTGTGATCCCTACCAGTCATACCCTCCTAATCTCAGGAGAGCCTTAAGATTGTCCTGCTTTTCCCATGCTCCTAGCATTAGTATACATGCATCTCAGCTCCTTCCCATGATCCCCTTCCTTCTGGTCCCTTGGCCTCCACCTTCTTCCTGTCTTCCCTGGCACTAGAACCTTCTACATAGAAGTTCTGCCAGCCACTGCATTACCACCATAAAAGTGTCTCCATGTTAATAAGTAAAAAAAAAGATTTATTTCTTTTATTTTAAACATTTAAATGCCATCGTTTATGACACTGTCTCAGGATGGCTTACAACATTAAAACCAAGAACAACAATAAGAACAATTGATAAACAATAACAATTAATAGGAATAATAGTTAGAAAAATACAATCAGATAAAATAAAATAAGAGAGAAAGCAACTGTTAACTTCTAAAATCACTAATTCTAGAACAGTGTTCAAATAAAAAAGTTTTCACCTGGCGCCGAAAAGAATATAAGTTGGGGAGCGCATTCCACAGTCTAGGTGCCACTGCAGAGAAGGCCCTCCTCCAAGTAGACATCCTCTTTACCTCCTTCAGGGAGAGTTCCTGGAACTGGGCCTCTCCTTTTAGTGATGTTTGTAAGGAAAAGAAGATTGCTTTGAATTTCAGTTGCTCTTTGGGTTGGCAAAAGGCTTTTCTTCCCTTGAGGCAATATTCTAATATTTTGTCCTTTTCCAAAGAACAAAACAAAACAAAAACAAAAATGGGGTGCTGCAGTAGGAGCAACATATCCCTTATCCCTCATTTGTATGAAATGGAGACGCTGTGCTCCTTGGCTTCTCTGAGGAGTATTGGCTTTTGCTCTTGGACTGTAACTGTTTCCCTGGTTTTGACTCTACTCAGCTTATAGACAGTCATGGTCATTTTTATAATTTCCAAGACAGACAGGAGTATAATTATGCTCTTCTGCAGTTTTCCGTAACAGGGTTCCAGATTCAAAGCTTGGTATAATGTTGGAAATAATGCTGTTTGTGACTACGCTTACATCTTCCAATGTTCCCATGGATGCCATCACTGTGAGGGGATTAAATTATTATTTGCCGTTAATTTCCTATGTTCCTCAGAGTATCAGGTTTGGGTTTAGGGATAAGTCCATGTGTGTGTGTGTGCACGTGCTGGCACATGGGCAGGGTTGTTCCCCCCGCCACCCCCCGGGTGGTGGGAGAGGCTGACTAGAAAGATCACAGCTGGAACTTGGACCACTGGTCAGTAAAATTTGCATTAAAATTCCTTAACTGTAGGCACATCTATTGTTTAGCTGCATATTCTCGTATTCAATATCAGTTGCACAGTGGAGTGAGAAGAAAAAAAAAACTTCCTCAAAGGCTGTGCTCAAAATAAATTAACTAGATTATGTATTATACATTAAACAATTTACATCACTGCCTGTAGTGATGAGAATTTTATAAAACACAGGATATTTTGCTACTAGCTACTTTTGATTAAAGATTATGAAAGCATAGAAATGCAGGTGGGGGCAGGGGTTGTACAGGCAGGGCACAGGGACCAGGAGTTGTATAGAGTAGCAAACATGCTCTCTGGCCTTTACAACCTTCCGTTCATTCCCAAGGCCCTCCTGTCTGCCATTCAGGTGAGTGTGTACCTGGGTAAGCAGGCATTAAGGCAAAATGGCAGCCTGCTTACTGCTTACAACTTCTCTTGAGGAAAAGTTCATAAGAGTGCAGCAGATTCAAGGTGCTTTAAAACAAATACTGGTGTGGGATTTGTTCTCTACAAACACCTGATATGCAGTATAAAAAGAATCTAGGCCATGGTTTTGGGTGAAGTCTGAATGGTCTATTACCCTTTCCTTTGGTCCTGATTACAGTGATGTTTATCAGGAGCCAACTTCAGAGGAGCTATAATGAAGGGTGATATATAAAAAAATTAAAATAACAAAAGTTACTTTGTGGCTTGGGACCATACATTTTCAAATTTCCTTGCTTGATATCATTGGTGTAGATCATGAGCAAAGAATTGTGTGATGAAAAACATTCCTCCAAAGACTGTGCTCAAATAAATGAACTAGATTATGTGTTATGCATTAAACAATTTGCATCACTGTCTGTAGTGAGATTTTTTTTAAAAATAAAACTGACAGGGAATTCTGCTACCAGATGCTGTTGGTTAAAGATTATGAATGAGTGAAGACATGGATGGAGGCAGGGGTAGTACAAGCAAGGCACAGAGGCCATGAGGCTGCATGGTCATGGCATGGAATGAATCGCAGTAAACTGTATGGCAAGTGAAAGAGGATTTCAGGGAGGGGGCAAGTTTCTTTCTCTAGAGATTTGCACAGATTTGAATTACTTCACCTCATTTGTGAGTTGCTGTTGAAGTGATGAAAGGAGGTAGAGATGTATCAATTGGAGTTTTAATATAAATGCATGAAGGCTTTTAACCTTTTGATTGGCCAGTCTCCGAGCCAGTCATCATCGCATTGGCTGAAATATTTATTTTCATATTGCAAAATTCCATCTTAGTGAAATGTCTTGATCTTCTAAAGAATTTTGAATGGTTGAAGTGAAGGACTAGAATCAAAACAAACAACTTCGCCAGTGGTTTTACTCATGTCATACTCAAACGACCTCAAGTAGGAGGTTGTCTCCAGAAGGGCTAGCCAAAGTGCTATAGGCATTCCAGCCTGAAACCCCTATTAACTCAGGCAAAAAAGGAAAAAGAAAGTGTGTTCATGTTGGAGGAGAAAGCAGAAAGTTGTTTCATTCTCAGCAGCTTATCCATCTGCTGCCCTTTACAGGACCAAATCAGCAGTGGTGTTGAGTTCCTCTTCTCATTTACTCAGCAAGATTAAAATACTATCATACTATAATATGGTTTATAGACACAAATGAATCAAACTTGGTCTACCTACTCTCTGTGAGCTTGACTGATTCAGAGTTTTTGCCTCCATTTCACAGATGGAGAAGTTCAGTCAGGTAGTTAATAAGAGGTTTGCTCCCAAAGCTCTGAGAAAGTAGTGACACGGTTAATTCTTAATGTACATACTCTATAAAAGGAATCAGTTGTACAGTATGCCAAAGTGTTCAGAAAGACAAACTGTAAAGGAGCAACTCCTTAACACAACTAAACTCCTTGTGGCACCTCATTACAGGTTAAAATGTTCACCAACCATTTTAGTTTGATCATAAGTACCAAGCATCGCAACACCACAGCAGCAGCTGTCAGGTTTTGTTATGGTTGGCTGTTCTGCTACCCTAAGGAAAAGCGCTATAAAGCTGCCAGCTGTATAACCTATAAAACAATCATTGTTGCTCCCCCTGCCCTCATAACTCCTGTTATTAAAATAGAAGAGTCCCTAAAATATTCCAAAATCTTTCAGGCCATTGGGACCCTCTGGATAGTTTTGGGATATCTGTGGTATACATCTTGCAGAGAATGCATTGGTGGAATAGGCTTTGCCAATTCAGACTGTATGAGAAGATGACTCCAGTTTTGAATACACCTTTACTTTAGAAAAAAAAATCCCCACAGATAAAAAGAGTAACACATTCCTTGCCTGTTTTTCAGTTGTCAGAGGTTTCCCACTTTGTTATGTCATCCTACTTAATTTATGCAAATGAGAAGGCTAGATGATACAGGTGAAGAAATTAGGAGCCTATATCAGGGAGCCAGGAAACCACCTGCTTTCTAAAATGGAGGAGCATCTCCTTCCTTGTTGCCAGGTGGTGAAGTCTGCCTGTACAATTCTAGCATATGTACTTTTTTCCAGGAGGTAATTCCTCTCAGGAACATAAAGAATATTTGTCATTTTTTAAATTTGCCCGCCTGTATAATACTCAAAGGAGGAACTAGGATTTCCCAATATTTGGATTAATCTGTGCCAATTCAAGCTCCTTGTTCAAGCATTCCTAGGTTGTACCGCCATTCTTAAATTTTTAAGTTCTTCTTTGTCGTCTCTCTGTAACACACATATAAACATGGCATCTGTGACTTCCCCAGGTCTTGACTCCACATGCACCCCCTCCAGCTACGGTTGTCGATACATTCAACCATTCCACCAACCCACGGAGAACTCCCAGGCATTTTCCAATGGTGAATCAAGCACTGCAACCTTATCAGGGGGACCACCTTCACTTGCCTGAGCCTGATGATTCCCACAGCTGCCTCCCTTTCTAGTTTGGGGAGCTCACTGTGATCCCTCTACAAGTCAAGGCAGGTGCTACAAGGCATATCAACTACTTGCAGATGCTTGCAGTACAGAAGGCCCCTTGTCCAGGGCCAGCACGTCCAGGTCATTTCTGACAATAACGCAGTGGTTTGTTACATCCACAAGCAAGGTGGCACCATTTGTATGGGATTATAAACTAAAGAGAATGTCATAATCAGTTAGTCAGATAGCGAAATGAGGTTCCACTAATCTGTTCTTTTAAGAATCATATTGGGAGTATTTCTTTTAGATAGTTCTCTATTACGTTAGCTGCATTCACATGGAACATGCTAATTCACACACCTTGTTTGCCCATGTTGGCTCCTATAACTAGCATGAGTGACTATGGTTTGGAAATGGTTTGTTTAATATGTGATCTAATCTCACAATTATGGCTTGTTGCCCTGAAACAAATCCTGATTCTTCACTCTGGTTTGTAAAAGGAGAACAAGTGGGAAGACTGAAAATAAAATGGTTCCTCTGTACTTGAAAGGGAGACTGTTTTGTTGGAAGTAGAATGGTAGCCCGCAGCTTCACAGTATGTTAGATTTACTGCTATCTTGAAACTTTCCTTATTGGCTCATTTCACTTCCATCTGTTATCACAATGGTTACTGTTTTTTAATTTTATTTTTTCTTGTCAACAACCATTCCATATTTGCTAATATTTGCTAAAATTTTAAAAATACTTTCTAAATTTGATTGGTTTATACAATGAAGTCTTTTTATCTGAACCTATATGCACTGTATTAAAATACTATAGTGTTGTCCTCACAAAATAGCATGGCATACTGATGTTATCATGCAATGATATCATGGTGCTTAGGAAAGTGCCAGTAATAGCAATGGAGCAGCATCTTACTGCAAGATAATATTGGGGTTGGGTATTCCATTCCATTTTGATGAAATTTGGGAGTTGTAGAAAATTAGGAGTTTTAAATTCATGGAGCTAAATTTAACTTTAACTCCATGCTTCTTAAAGGAGAGTTGTTCTTTCTGCATGCTCTGGTAGTAGCGCATCCAATACCAATTATTTGTTACTATAGTCAGGGTATAAAAATTGCTCACTTTGACAAATGGTGACAGTAAGTTCTTTGCCTGGGTGGTATTTATTAATTTGCTCCTGTCTTATTCTATAAAAGGTAATGGGAAGCTGCTGTCTCTTCATTGCCTCAAGCTGTCTACATAGCTAGCAAAATGGGTACTTAGTCTAAGTGAAAGTCAATATAAATAGGGATTGTGTAATGCCGTCTACCCTACTTTGTTTAGCAAGCTCTGCTTTGGACTGAACACAATTAATGTTTCCCTTATGTCTGCAAAATTAATAGATGATGGAGACCTTGGCATGTGTGTGTTCAGACTTCTTTCACAGTGTCTTAGTGCAGGATTCTCCAAGAATTATATTGTGGGCTTGGGTATTAGAGTATTGTTGAACTGAACATTTAGTGATATAATCAATTCAGGATCCCCTGGCTTTAATATACTGATATTAAGTGCAATTTATTGTTCCTGTTTTTCAGTATGCTGTGGTTATTTGCATTGGCAATGATTGCACCATTGGGGAGCAATGCTGGAATTAGGAGAATGGAGGTTTTTTGCTGCTGGGAATTGAAGGGAGTTTGATTCCCAAGGAGGTGTAGATATTTTGTTTGGATTTGTTTGGATTTTTGGCAGTCTGCATGTGGGTGGATATTTGGCACTATGGGGATGTTTCAGCTTTCATTTTGGTATTCCTCTTAGGGCATGATTGGAGATTTTGGGGACAAGAACAGGAAAGAAACTAGTACCAAACAGGTGTACGATAATTTCCTGAGTATGCATGCAGCGGGGCGGGGGGGGGAGTGTCCAAATTGCCTTTGACTTGCCAAAAACTTGCCCTCAAACATTCTCTACATTGTAAACTGTGTCTTACCCTACTTATGCATCACCAATGCCACACATCACACTCTGAGGCACATACATGAATCTTTACTACCTGTTTAACAAAGCTTGTCACGGTGATTGAAAGGGAGCTGAGTCATTTGTACAAGTCTCCTCTTTCACAAAAAGACAATGACTTTTTTTTGCATCTATCCCCTTTCTTTGACATAGGCTTAATTGTACAACTTCTGGCACAGTCTCTCCCCTCCCCCCATGTGTCTACAATAATTTCTTCACATAGGTAACACTATGTGGGAACTGGTAACTCGGAGCATGTGGGAACTGAATAGAGACAGTTCGAAGGAGCACAGCTGGGTGGCTACTGCTGAGGCCCTGTACATGATGCTGCATGTGCTATACCTGATTCTGCCCTCTGCCCCGAGTTTGGTATATCTGACATTTGCAGCTGCCTCTCAAAGTTGAGCTCTTCTACTAAGGCTTAAATTCACTTTTACCCATTATATGGCCAGCTTTGCTCAATACCATGTCAACAAAGACATTCTGTTGATATTTTACTAATGTAGCAGTGCATCACATTTCATGCCTTGGAGCTGAAATAATGGCTTTTGAGAGAGTTTTCTGACTTTTTCACCAAGCCAGTTTGAATGTATGAAGTGCAATTCATTATGAAATGGATGGTCAAGCGTTTACAGGGTTCATCATGTTCATAGGTCATTCAACTGGCCCTTTTTCTATTTGTTGAAGCAAATGGATGGAGAAGAACTTGGGGAAACTTTGTTTTCATCCCACGGAAATTTTCCGTTCCTATATACTTGCAGACACTGTGCAGAAAATTTTCCTTGGATCAGAATGAGTTAGCACTTAGAATTAGCACTTAGTTTATTTTGTCTTCTCTTTTACGGGTTATTGCTTGACTGGGTTTGTTTACTCATTCCATCCTGCAATTAGATCTTTGCTCCTATTCCATTGCAGGTACTTTTGAAACAAGGGAAGGGATGGATACCAGTGATGGATACTATTCTAGTGATGGCTACACACAGTTGGATACAACACCGTGTTTCTAGGATAGATGTATTGAGCTTTTAAATAGATTGGGGCAGAAGTGGTTGAACAATTATGCAATGAAGATGTAAAAAATTCTCTGGAAGAGGATAGCTGAAATGCTGAGTCAGATAATAGAGATTATAAAATAGGAAGTTCCAGAGCTAGAACAACTTAAAACGCAAGAACAAGTCACTACGTCTAGGTGGCATGGTGCAGACCTAAAAATATTCACATGCAAACATCTTGATTTTCTTTTGCTTAAAGTGCTAATTACATTTACATCCTGTATTTCATCAAGGGCAAACAACTTCCAGCTTGAGGTCTGAATTCAATTTTGGAAAAGGTTTTGGGGGTCATATTCCAGTGGTGGTCACAGAGGAAAGAGAAAATAGGTGGGTATCAAAAATAGATGAGCGGATTGTAGCATAAAGCAGTTATTGCCAATAACTGAGTCTTCGGAGAGACATTTCAACCTTTTAGAATAGGGGAACAACTGCATAAAGGCTAGGAAAGCACAAAATGATTGGTGGTTATGGGAAAGGGGTAGTGTTAAGGGAAGGGGGGGGGTAACTGTCTGGGAAAACCTGAAGGGACTTGGGAACCTGGAGGGATTGGTAAACCTCAGAGGTTCCCTACTGTACTGTAATTCTTCCAAACAGCCTAGAGTAGCATGTATAGATTCTGTGTTTTTATAGTCTCAGCTGCCTGTGAAGTAGTTTAGACTGAGAGATGATTGGTCCAAGGTAATGAAGAGAATCTGATGGCTATTAAAGAACAGCAAGCCAAGAGCAGGAGTAAATGGATAGCTTTCTCAGTGGAATTAAGTAATAGGTTTTTTCCAGGGTTCAGTATTGAGATAAGAAGTAAGCTAGCCAAGTTTGTGGATACAGGCAAATTATTCAGGATGGTGGCACTGGAGAAAAGCTGTAGAAAATTTGAGAAGGATCTCTTCAAACTGGGAGTATAAATAACAAATGACAAATTAAATTGAAGTTACTAAGTGTGAAATGGAGCTGCTAATCGTCACCATCACCATCATCTTAGTTTGTACTCATACCCAAGAAAAAATGGCACTGAAGGCAATTTAAAACTTGATTAAAACAATAATAAATCAAATCCTTAAAGCCAATTAAAAACATAACCATAGCAGAATAAAAATGATGCCTATCCCAATACTCCTGTTTATGTATTTGAATGAAAGGGTATTTGCACGCTAGTGGAAGAACAGCAGAGAGGGAGGGAATGAGCAAGCCTCACATTCCTAGCAGGGAGTTCCACAGTGTGGGAGCGACTACTGAGAAGACCCCCCTTTTGTGCTGCCACCAAATGTACATCTTAAGATGGCAGTCTCAAAAGAAGAACCTCTTCCAAAGATCTTAAGACATGGCATACTTGTATGCGAGGAGGTGATCTTTCAGGTATATGTCATAACCAGTACTTTGAACTCTGCTCAGGAACAGGTTGGTAGCCAGCAAAGATGTTCTAACAAGGGTGCTTCCTGTACCTGCCCCCAATCAACTTCTGGTCACAGCCTTCCCGACCTGCTAAAGTTTCTGAACTGTTTTTGAAGGCTACTCCATGTAGAGCACATTACAGTAGTCTGAACAGGATATAAGTAAGGCATGTGTGGTCACAGTCAGATCAGACATCTTGAAACAAGTGCAGCTGACTCTCTGGCTGCCCAAATGCACCAAAACCGGGCCTTCTCGATTCCAGGCTAAATCTAGGATTACACATTCATTCATTCATTCATACATACATACATACATACATACATACATACATACATACATATATATATATATATATAAAAAAATAAATTTATAGGCCGCCCCATTGCAACAAAGCCTCGGGGCGGCTTACAACATAATTAAAAGTATACAAAACAGTACAAAATTTAAAAATACATCCCCCCCCCCCCCGCCGGTGCATCTCGGCAACAAAAATTACCAAATAAATAAACCCCAATAACTATAAATAATAACATACATAATCAATACTAAACCACATAAACACAAATAAACTCGACATTAACAATTAAAATAAGACTGAAATAAAAAGGTCTTTGGCGCCGAAAAGCATATAATGACGGCGCCAGGCGAACCTCTCCAGGGAGCACATTCCATAATTGGGGCGCCACCGCCGAAAAGGCCCTCCTCTGGGTACTCACCCATTTCACCTCCCTCACAGGAGGTTCCCGGAGGAGGCCCGCTGTTGCAGATCTTAGGGGGCGGGAGGGCACACAAGGGTGTAAGCGGTCCATTAGGTATCCGGGTCCCAAACCGTTTAGGGCTTTGTAAGTTAACACCAAAACCTTGAATTTGGCCCGGACTTCAATTGGGAGCCAGTGGAGCTGATGGAGGACTGGGGTTATATGAGAATAACGCCCAGCCCCCGTCAGCAACCTGGCAGCTCTATTTTGCACCAACTGAAGTATCCGGACCATCTTCAAGGGCAGCCCCACGTAGAGGGCGTTGCAGAAATCTAGCCGAGAAGTTACCAACGCGTGTGTCACTGTCACCAGGCAGTCCTGATCCAGGAAGGGACGCAGCTGATGTATCAATCGTAATTGCAGGAAGGCACTCCTCGCCGCTGCCGTCACCTGGGCCTGTAACAACAGCTCTGGGTCGAGGAGCACCCCCAAGCTGCGGACCTTATCCTTTAGAGGGAGTGCAACCCCGTCCAGGACAAGGCCCAAGTCCCCCAACCCTAGGTTCGAACCGCCCACCAACAGGACCTCCGTTTTGTCTGGATTGAGCTTCAGTTTATTGGCCCTCATCCAGCCCATTACCTCGGCCAGGCACCGGTTCAGCACAGCCACTGCCTCACCTGGATCGGTAGAAAATGAGAGGTAGAGCTGGGTGTCATCAGTGTACTGATGACTCCGCAGCCCAGACCTCCTGATGACCTCTCCCAGTGGTTTCATGTAGATGTCGAATAGCATGGGGGACAAAATAGACCCCTGCGGTACCCCATGGCATAACTGCCATGGCGCAGAGGCATAGTCCCCCAGCACCACCCTCTGGAATCGGCTATCGAGGTAGGAGTGGAACCACCGCCAAGCGGTGCCTCCGACCCCCAACCCAGCCAGCCTATCCAGAAGGATACCATGGTCGATGGTATCGAAAGCCACTGAGAGGTCCAGGAGAACCAACAGGGACGCACTCCCCCTGTCTCTCTCCCTGCACAGGTCATCATACAGGGCGACCAAGGCAGATTCAGTGCCATACCCGGGTCTGAAACCGGACTGAAATGGGTCCAGATAATCCGTTTCCTCCAAGAGTGCTTGGAGTTGTCCCACCACCACCCGCTCTAGTACCTTGCCCAGAAACGGGATGTTGGCCACCGGTCTATAATTGGCGGCCACCTCTGGATCCAGGGATGCCTTCTTTAGGACTGGCCGAACTACCACCTCCTTTAGGAGTGCAGGCACCCGGCCGTCTCTTAAAGAGGTGTTGACCACCTCCCGGATCCAGGGTCCAATCCCGTCCTTGGCTTTAGTAGCCAAGAAGGGCATGGGTCTAGTAAGCAAGTGGTAGGACGTACTCGTCCAAGCACCTTGTCCACATCATCAGGCCGCAACATCTGAAATTCATCCATTAAACAAGGACAAGACGGCATGGAAAGCAACTCTACAGCCGAATCTGAATCTAAAGAGGAGTCAAGCTTGCAGCGTATCTGAATGATTTTCTCCTGAAAATGCTGGGCAAATTCGTCACAGCGGGCTTCCGAGGGCGGCACCAGATCTTTCCTTGGGCCAGGATGTACAAGGCCCTGAACCACTCAGAAGAGCTCCAACACATGAACTGCAAGCTTGAGTCTTCAGGGAAGCCGTCTGGCAACACTGGTTGAATCCCTGTTTCCTGATCTACCTTTTAATTAACCAGGATCTGGAAGTCTGTGCTCCTCATGTGATGTCTGCCTTACACATGAGGACACATAGGCCTCACCATCAGGGAAATTGCCCCAAAATGCCCATGTCTTCTGCTCTGTTGCTTGCCCTTCCCTTTGTTGCTTTCTTGTCCCTGACATTTCTAAGCCCTTCTATCTCCCCGCACCTGCTGCGGCTGTGGGACAAGCACGGCACCCTACCAGAAAACTTTCCTGGACAGTGCCTAGACAGGCACCATTGCCTGGCAGGATGCCTGTGCCGATGCCCTCTGTGTGCCGGGGGCGGGGGGGGGGGAGGTTGTGGACACATGTGCAGCAAGGGAGGGGAAGAGGTGTGTGTGTCGGGGGGATCAAGCTTGCACATTACTGCAGAGCAGGACAGTAGTAGGGAGTGCTCCCATAGTGCTAGTCCAGAGAACAGTGCCTCTCTAGTCGCTTCACTGAGCAGCAGGAAAAAAAGCAAAACAAAAAAGATAGCAGGCTGAGGACGTCAGGGAGGAATGTGGGTGAATAAGGGAGAGACAGGCACTGCAAGCAGGGGCAGCACACACTGGAATTGATTATGAGCCACGGGCTGATGGGATACCAACTGCCATTTGGAGGGAAGATGGAAAAGCATGGAAACCATGCACCTGTCCGAACCCAGGACACAAGGTGCGATACTGTGCTGTGCAGTTACGATCCAGCATTGCTTGCTGTTATGTGCAAACACGCCCATTAACTATGACGGCTGGATGAAAACACAGTATTCAAAAGCTTTATGCCTTGGAAGAATGACTTGGGAGGTGGAGGTGAACAATGGGGCAGGGTAGTTGCCATATTTCCCATGAATCAACTGGATTCTGTTGTAAACAGGAAGCTGAAGTAGATGCACCTTTGGTCTGATCCAACTGGGTCTTTGTAGGTGGGTCTTATGACTCGTACCTGCAGGGTAATGGAGGCCACCTAGGCAGTGAAAGTCTGTTTTTTCCATGTGTTTGCTTTGTGTGCATCATTTATGTGAGTGTGCTGGAGGGGACAGAACATGCATTTCTGTTACAGTTAGTATCTTTCAGCTTCATATGGAAATGGTATCTAATGAGGTGATCTCGGTTCTAGTCATCTAAGTAACTAGCATATGAATGTAATAGGCACAATCTTTTTCTGAGTTTATGTAGCCCAGTTAGTGTTATAAAATCACTGGATTGGTTTTCCTGTTCTATATGTCTGAGTAACCTAGTAGAAGCAATTGACTGCACAGAAGTTGAGTTCATTCTGCCCACCCACCAGTACAATGAGTCACTGTTGCTACTGGTGGAGTAATGAATTCATTATCCCAGCACTGAATCCACAGTGATTGCATGCTATCTATGCCATCATTGAAACCAGGAAGCATAAGCATTGTGCTGGGGGTGTGACCTGAATCTTTGGCCAAATTTGACGGTGTGATATTACTGTCTTTGACAAACCCAGGGATAATCTAATAGAGCAGTCCTCCCACACATTCTTTGAGTGTGAACCTTGAGGACGAAAAGAGATATTAATGTATCTCTTGCATTTAGCAGTGGTGTATTTTTTATTTTTACCAAGGGGATGCAGGCACACTTACCTGAGTTGGGCCCATAGCAAGGGAAAAGAGTTGAAGCTCCTCATGCTAGTATCCTGACTGAGGAGGTTTAAAAGAGGCAGGGAAGCTGTAGAGGCTAGATACAGATTTAGCTCAATGTCTTTTTGGCCCTAAGTTCACACAGGAGGAGGAGGAGGAGGAGGAGGAGGAGGAGGAGGAGGGGAAATAATGCCTAAATTGATCCTTATCCTCAATTTCATTGCCTACAGGCAATGGTTAACAAACACACATGGAAAAAAAACCATGCTTCCACAGGCCATCTCAGTCCCCTTATTTTACACTCAATTACAAAGCCAGCTAATATTACTTTAAGGCATATAAGAGGCATTGGATATATTTAGAACCTCCATAGGGATAGTTATACCATATTATCAGTGAAGTCAAATATACACAAAATAAAGCTTTAAAAACAAATTAACAAATACATGCTAGCAATATAAGTAAATATTCCTTTAAGCATGATGAGGCTAAGAACTCATGGAACTGGTTTCTATCCAGAAACTTGGTAAAAAGCAAACTTTGGTTTTGGGGTACTGAGTACAGATGGTATTTGATTAGCTGACAAGCAAGTACAAGAACAATCCCTTTTTGATTATTTTTTGTTTTTGTTTTTTATTAAAGGAGCCAAATACAACCTTTTGTGAGCTATGACTTTACAAAACTAGGAAATTGCTCCTGCAGCCTGACTAGTCTTCATATTTACTGAAACTGTTCCTTGTGATTGGGTGGGCAGGTATACAAGCACAGGACATGCATTTGTTCTGGGAACAGCTTGCTATACCTCAACGCATTAATAAGGTATGTAACCCCGAAGTCAGTGGGGTTGCTTTGGATGCCCAAAGCTATTCAAAATATTTAGAAAAAAGCATTTAAAAAATTAAACTTGAACCAATTTGTGTACTGTGTTGTTACCAACAATTAGTATTTCATTTATCCCGCCCCTTCTACCTGATTTTTTAAAATGTTTAATTACCAAGTTATCAGGGGGCTAATTTACTCTTATTGAAATGAATGGAAACTAAAATTATTGAATGCTTAAGCCAAATGGGCTCTTAGTCTTTCCCCTGTAATGGTTCAGACTAATTCAGGGAAAATGTTATTTTGCTCATATTTTCATTTCATTTCTTTAGCTTCATCTCTGCCCTCTGGGCTGTTTACAAACATTGCAACTGAAAAATCCAAAAATGTTATGCAAATCTATTAACATAAAAAATAAAAACAAGTTTAGAGTTACTGTAAGACCTGGTAAAGCAACTGACATTAAATCCTCATCATCTGCTGTGAAACATTTGGGAATAGTGGACAATCTTAGCCTGTTGCTAAAAGGACCATAAGGTAGTCACCTGGTTGATCTCAGTGGGGAGATAATTCTACAGAGAGAAGACTATACTTACAAGACCTTCTTCTTTGTTGCCTTCTTCTGGCCCTCCCTCAAGGGACACACTCAGAGGAGAACCACAGATGTTGATCCTGTTCAAGGATAAAAGCAGTATGTGGTGAGTATGTGGGGCTTCCACCTTCCTGGAACAACATACAAATGTAGGATTTATAGATTATTTCCATGATACTCAAACCCAGGCGCACTTGTTCTTCTTGGATTCATAAATACCAGGCTAACACATGGTGTGTTCTTTGGTTGACTTGGGCTTGTTTAACTGACAAAGTACCCCAAGTGGCCCTGTTCAGACATCACAGAAATAGCATATGAATTCTATATTCATGTGCACTTTCAGGAAACTGGAAGCAGCTTTCATGTGGCTTGTGCACAGCACACATCCCCACGATTTTTACCAGATGCGCTGCTATATGCAGACAGCTGATGAAGTATATGGTTAGGATCATAGCATATCATACATTTGATTTTACTGTATTTTAGTTTAGTTTAGGATTTTAGTTATCTGTGAGAACAGTTTTACCTTAACACATACATGTTTGGAATGTTCTTTGCGGGGGAAAACCCTTCTATTTGGCTGTTTGGATAATCATTATAAGCCAAAAATGTCCTGGGAGCCAATGTACCCAGTTTTGTTTTGAATACATTAAATGTATTTTGTTAGAATACATTTTTTGGAATATAATATCAATAAAAGTATTTTAATGTTAAATTGGGATCACTATTTAAATTATAAAGTCTTTAATTTCAGGTAGGATTTTAAAGGGGCCTATTGGGTCCTAATAACAATTTGTTAGTTAAAATAAATGATGTGAGAGATTTAGGTAAGTATTTCAAAATAAGACACATTTGTAGTTACCTGTATTTATTTATTTATTTATTTATTTATTTATTTTTATTTGGAAATTTATAGGCCGCCCCTTGCCACAAGCCTCGGGGCGGCTCACAACAATAACAATAACAATTCTAAAACATTAAAATTTCCAAATACTAAAAACACAATCTTAACAACACAACATTAAAAACTAGCCCATCTCCAGGTCTAAATTAAAAACATCTCAATATAAATAATTTAACATTTAAAATATTGTTTAAATAAAAAGGTCTTCGCCTGGCGCCGAAAAGCAAATAAAGACGGCGCCAGGCGAGCCTCTCTGGGGAGCGCATTCCATAGATGGGGCGCCACCGCAGAGAAAGCCCTCCTCCGGGTACTCACCCTCCTAATATCTCTCACAGAGGGTTCCCGGAGGAGGGCATCAGCAGCAGATCGTAAGGGGCGGGAGGGTGTATATGGTCGCAGGCGCTCCTTTAGGTAACCGGGACCCAAGCCGTTAAGGGCTTTATAGGTAAGAACCAACACCTTGAATTGGGCCCGGACTTCAATGGGGAGCCAGTGAAGCTGACGGAGAACTGGGGTGATATGAGAACCACGCCCAGTCCCCATCAGCACCCTGGCAGCTCTATTCTGCACCAATTGAAGTATCCGGACCATCTTCAGGGGTAGCCCCACGTAGAGCGCATTACAGTAATCTAGCCGGGAAGTCACCAACGCGTGAGTCACCGTCGCCAAGCAGTCGAATTCCAGAAAGGGACGCAGCTGATGGATCAGCCGAAGCTGATGGAAGGCACTCCTCGCCACTGCTGACACTTGGGCTACCAAGGTCAGCTCCGGGTCGAGGAGGACCCCCAAGCTGCGGACCCTGTCCTTCAGAGGGAGTGCAACCCCATTCAAGACTAGGGTCAGGTCCCCCATTCCGAAGCCCGAACCACCTACCAACAGGACCTCCGTCTTGTCAGGATTGAGCCTCAGTTTATTGGCCCTCATCCAGCCCATTACCTCGGCCAGGCACCGGTTCAGCACAGCCACCGCCTCACCTGGATCGGTGGAAAACGAGAGGTAGAGCTGGGTATCATCAGCATGATCTAGGTATTCTAGGTATTCTAGATACGGTAACATTGTGCAAAATGTTGAGCCTAATCAAAACAATGGGGCATGATAGTCTGATTACTTGAACTGTAAACTGATACCCTGTGAGATTGCGGAAGAGTACCATTTTACCAGTGAACTAGGTTTGCAGTAATGCAGCATCAAATTCAAAAGAAAATTTAATTTTAATTTTAGTTTCAGTTGAATGCAGTAGGTTGTTTTGTGTTTCAATTTTATGTTGTATTTTGTATTATATGGACCTGCTGTAAGCCGCCCCAAGGCTAGCTGGCAAGGGGCGGCATAGAAATTTTTCTAATAAGTAAATAAATAATAAATAAAAGAAAGCTGGTTAAAGGGACTGGATGGGGTGGGGAACCACCCCCACAGCAGCAACAGCATCAGACAAGGTCAATTCCAAAACAGAAACCATACACATGTTCATTGTCTTTCAGTGAGGGACTATTAATAATCAAGCCAACTCTCTGTATCTTATAGTGCAAAGCCTCATCGTTAGCGATGCCTTAACTTGGCATTAAACATTTAGAAATGTCCCAGTGGTATTTCCTGTAATGGCCCTCAATGATAACAAATAGGTTTGCTTTTAACCAGGGCTTGAGCGGTGGTTAGAAGTTTGGTAGAGTATTATATTTGCATTATCCAGGGAGGAACACGGATAGTTTATTGTGCGTACTCTACCCCAAAAATAATACAAGTAATGAATAGTTGCACCTCAAAATCGCTTTGTTCAGACATATTTCTAAACTATGTATTGTTATTAGCATGAGACTAATGTTCCTTCAGCCTTACATGCTCCTCCTGCAATTTCCCTCTGGAGAATTTCCCTCTTCCCACTGGAGAACAGTGCAGCCTGGAGAATGAGTTTGGAAGCATTTGCTTCTATTTTAGACTTATCATGGCTAGTTGTGACATCTGAACCCTGAAAAACAATGTTTATTCTTTACTAGAGTTTGCTGTCAGATATGCAGATGATACCACTCTCATGGCAGAAAGTGAAGAGGAACTAAAGAGCCTCTTGATGCGGGTGAAGGGGGAGAGCGCAAAAGTTGGCTTGAAACTCAACATTAAGAAAACTAAGATCATGGCATCTGGTCCTCTCACTTCCTGGCAAATAGATGGGGAAGAAATGGAGGTAGTGACAGATTTTATTTTCCTGGGCTCCAAGATCACCGCAGACGGGGACTGCAGCCAAGAAATTAAAAGACGCTTGCTTCTGGGGAGGAAAGCTATGGCAAATCTAGATAGCATACTAAAAAGCAGAGACATCACCCTGCCAACAAAAGTGCGTATAGTCAAGGCTATGGTTTTCCCAGTTGCAATGTATGGCTGTGAAAGCTGGACAATAAGGAAGGCTGAGCGCAAAAGGATTGAGGCCTTTGAGTTGTGGTGCTGGAGGAGACTCCTGCGAGTCCCTTGGACCGCAAGGCGATCAAACCGGTCAGTCCTAGAGGAGATCAACCCTGACTGCTCTTTAGAAGGCCAGATAGTGAAGATGAAACTCAAATACTTTGGCCACCTAATGAGAAGGAAGGACTCCCTAGAGAAGAGTCTAATGCTGGGAACAATAGATGGCAAAAGAAGAAGGGGACGGCAGAGGATGAGGTGGCTGGATGGAGTCACTGAAGCAGTTGGTGTGAGCTTGAGTGGACTCCAGGGATGGGGGAGGACAGGAAGGCCTGGAAGAATGTTGTCCATGGGGTCGCGATGGGTCGGACTCGACTTCGCGACTAACAACAACAACAACAAGAGTTTGCTGAAACAAGGCAACTTCAACTTGTTAGAGCCCATGAGAGTAGAGATTAAATACAGTTTAGTATTTTGATGTAATCCTAAATGTTGCTATCATAACCATATCAGGGGAGGGGGATATATGAGCTCAGCATTCATGCACATAGCAATAAATTCAGCCAATGAACAGAGAGTGTATTTCTGCAAAGCTGGGAGTGCTTTAGGTTCTGCAGGTTGCTTTCTACCCTCATCCAGTCTTGACATTTAAATTATATCCTTCATTTCTTACATTTTTTAATAATAATTAGAAGCTCTATGTCCGGTCAGGCCATTCTCTTTTAAGACTGAACTGTAAACCCACTAATGGGAACAGCCTGAGGAACAAGCATGACAAGAATCAGAACTATTCAGCTTATATGGTTTTTATCTATTTTTTATTTGCTTCCCTGTGTGCTCTTGGGTTTCATTTGTGCATTTAGCCCAGGCTGTATTTGCAGATGGGGTGGGGATGAGGGAGGGGATGCATTATATCTGTTGTGCAATTGAAGCTTTCTTCTGTACATTGATAAAGAATGTGGCATACCAATAATGCCCTTTGTTAGGTTGCCTAAAAATCTTAAAGCAGTCTTTTCATTCTCATCTCTTTAACTTACCAGAGCACATTCTGCCAATTAAAGCCAAGCAGAAGGAAAAACTGGAGCAGAGTTAGTCAGCTCTTTGAATCTGACAGGCTCTAGTTCCAAGAATAAAGACTCATCTCATTATTATTTCTAAGTTTTTTCCCCGTCTTCCACAGTTTGGAACTGTTTTGGAAACCACTCTAAGTCTGCATGACGTCACCACAGTTTGGTAGTATCTCTGTCTCCATTCTAGTTAGGCTCTTCCTGTCTTCTGTCTCTTTGCCTCTTGATGCCCTGGTCTGGGATCCTCCTCTTTCTCCACAACTCCGATGGGATAGCCTTTCAACTCTTTTGACTCCCCCTTGCCCCATTTTTTATTCATCTGATTTTCCTGCTTCCCCTGCCACCCCCTGTCTGTTTTTGTTCTTAAGTTCCACCTCTTCCTTGGCATTGAAAATGAGAAGGAACTGTCCTTATATGAATAGCATGTATTCATTTAGGGATATGCAGTAGCATCTGGGCCTAATTTTCATTCTGTGACTGTTAGGAAGATTAGTGTCTATCCAGTTGTAATCCTTGGGATTCCTTTTTTTTTGGGGTGGGGAGGGTGTTAGAAAATAGGCCAGACAGAAAAGAACTAGAAACAGGAGATAGACTATTTAAATAAATAATTCTTCCTATTTTGACTTCATATTTTATTGTGTGACTTACAGAAGCAATAGTGAACCCACAGTCTTCTCCCCTCAACAAGGTGGGTTAAAATGTATATCCTCTTGATGGGCATTATTAAGCTACAATATTTGAAAGTTTATGACTTGCACAACTTCAGTTTTCCACTATGCTATTGCCACATCAAGTACTTGAGCAAGTATACAGTTAAATTACCTAACTTTAGGAGATAAAGGATGGAAAAATCTTACTTGCTCATATTGTACATTTGGGTGCATAGGAATGTATTCTTTACCCTGCACCATTAACCTCCCTGACCATGTCTGGCAAAGTGCAGGTTGCTCGTTCAAACTTAAACTGGTAAGACAGAAACAGTTTTGCAGGCAGGGAGGTGGTGGAGCCTGGGGAGGTGTGGCCTTCAGTGATATCCTGGAGAAGCAGATTATTTATTAATTTATTAAAAGATTTTCTAACCCGTCTGCCACTAGCGTCTCGGGATGGCTTACAATGAAAAATTAATAAGATAAACAAAACAGCACAGCACCCAACAACTAAGATAATAAAACTCCAGTTAAAATCATCTAAACATTAAAATGTTTGGAAAATAAAAAGTTTTGCTTGACACCAAAAAGAACATAGTGTTGGCTATAGGGGAACCTCTCTGGGGAGCATATTCCATAGGAGGGTTGCCACCACAGAGAAGGCTGTCCCCTGGATAGCCACCCTCCTAATCATCTTCAAGGAGGGCTCTGCCTCTGCCTCAGCTCTCAAGGGGTGGGAGGCACATAGGGAAGAAGGTGTTCCCTCAGCGACTGGATTAGTACCCATAGAAGGCTGATTTTCATCCCTGGACCTAAGTTTCTGCATCCCTGCACTTGATTTGAGACATATTGTGATGAATTTTGAGGACTGCCGCTCTTCTGGTTCTCAGTCTTTTCCCTGTCTGTGAAATTCATCTTTCTAAGGTGTGGGTGGGCAGCATATGAGTCACAAATCGGTGTAGCAGAAACAAAAGAAGGCTTGGTGGTTTGCCACCAAAATTGGGTGGTACAGCAATGGCGAAAGGGTCTGTGTATCTTTAAAAACTTTTTACACGGCCTATCTGACAAATTGTAGTGCCAAACCACTGCTATTTTCCTCCCAGGCCCTGGTGCAGTCAGTGGCAGAAGAGCACCTGCCAATGGATTGGGGGGGGGGGGCAGTTTTGCACCTGGATTTCCCAACATTGTCCTGATCTGAGGCATGTATTGGTAGTGCTCTGGGTAGGACTAAACTTGCAGCAGTATAGGCCTTTTATCCCATGAGTCATACAGGCATTGTCAGTGTTACCTTTCATGTAGCACATACATCATGTGCATTGGCAATGAGTCAGAGTAGAAGATCTGGCAGCAGTTTCTTCCTCAGCTTTGTGCATGTGGATATGCACGCACTTTGTGCATTTAGTTTGATCCCGAGAGGCAATTTATGTGGAAATTTGCATGTTGCTGATGAGATTTGATAAGTGTAATAGTGACAATCAAACAGAGAAATCAGTCAGGAGTTCATGATCTTTTTAGACAACCTTGTCTTTTTACCATCCAAAATGTCCTTCAAGATGTTTACTGCAAATTGGTAATTGCATGTTGCAGCATTTGCTAGTTCCCGTTGCTCTCACAGTGCATGGTGTCCCTGTTGACTGATATTTAAATATATCTATATTTTCTGTAACCCATCTTGCTTTTCTGTAAACTGTAACAATTAAACTTCTACTATTATATGCTAGGCATATTCCAGAGATCTTTTAGGCATACATTATTATTTGGATGTGATTCCATCATACAAGACCCTTATTTCAGTGTCTCTTGGGGAAAGACCAGAGAAGATGGAAAAAGAAGTTAGGATATTAAGTGTTTCTTGCTTTTCCTTCTCCTCCTTCTTTTTGACACTATTGCATAAACTTCTTCCAACCCCTTTAATTATATGTCACAGCTTCTTAAATACTCAGGAAAAGGACAGAAGTGGTGGAAGGTTCTCCCCATTGCCCACCCCTCAGTACCAGTACCCTTCTGGTAATTTTATGACAGTAACTTAATGTCTATCTAAATATAATTGTATCACTACAGATTAATAAAAAAGTTAGAACAGGTTTTATTTAAAGGAACTACACAGTGGTAAAGAATATGTAATAAGAGATGGATTAATGATAAACTGTCAGAAATTATTGTTTGATTACTTACTATAAGAAGTATCAATTACTAGACTGATTTGCATTTAATTTGATGATATTATTATTATTTTTGTTACATTTCATTTATATCCCACTTTTTTCATCTTGTGAGGAACTCAGAGCAATTTACAAAGCTCCGTTTTATCCTCATAACAAACAACCCTGTGAGATAGGTTGGATTGAGAGTGAGTGAGTGAGTGGCTCAAAGTCACCCAGTAATTTTCAAGGCCAGGTGAGGACTAGCACCTGGTTTTTATGGATCCTCAGTCCAACACTGAGAAAAAAAATTCAGTGCTTACAGACTGGTTACTGAAAATGACCATCAGTAGTCTTTTGAATGGGTTTAGAATGCATAGCTTCAGTGCTTCAGTGCATCCATCATCAAAAATGCAAGGCAGCTATTGAAAATTAGATTTTGATAAAATATTTACAAAGAAGAAAAGAACATAATAACCACAGTTCATCAGACCACTGTTTAATTCAGTGTGTGTTTACACAGTGGCCAACCAGTGCAACAGTGCCTTCCTGCCCATGTTCCCCAGCAACTGGCATACATACACATACTGCCTCATGAATATAGCATATAGCCACCCATGAAGTTATCCAGTTGTCCAAATTGGTGGCCATGACTGCATCTCATGGAAGTTATTTCCATAGTTGAGCTATGAATTATGTGAAGAAGGCTATTTTTATCTGTCCTGAAACAAATTATGTGAAATATCATAGGATACCCCATTGGGCTCTATTGTTAAGAGAGATGGAGAAAAATGTCTCCCTGTCCACTTCTTTCACACCATATATAATTTAGTGCACCTCCCCTCACTCTCCTTTTTTCTAAGTTAAATAATCCCAGAAGTTGTAACCTTTCCTCATAACAGAATTGCTCCAATCCTTTCCTGCACTTTTTCCAGTTCTACAATATGCTTTTTGGATGCGGTGACCAGAAATGTATAGAATATTCTAAATGTGGTTGCACTATAGATTTGTATATGGGCAGCTATTGACAGTTTTATTTGTGGCAAGATAATGGCAAAATAAACTTGCCATCCATATAAAGATTACATAATTATAGTATAAAAAGATTAGGGTTAATGTGAAAGCACTCAACCATAATGGAATCCTCCCATCACCCACTGTTCAATCCAAAATATGGAAAGCCTGGTAAATATATATCCCACAGTTAATGGATAATGTGTATATCTTCATACCAACTGCATGACTGTTTTAAAGGAAAGCTTTGTCTTGAAGTGGCGGATGGGAAGTGTACATCTCTCTAAGATCAGAATGCATAAATACTCATGCATAAATAGAGTACTAGTACTCTCAGTGAGGTCTTCAGTCTGCTCAAGGAATCTGCCCATGAACAAGATGAATGTGGTGCAGGGCTCAGTGCTTATGTAGTGAATATTCCTGAACTGTAGCAAATTAATCAGTAAAACTAAATACAGGGTGAGCTACAAAATACTGTTGGCTATGGCTGCTACAGGAAATACTTACTTTGGAAGGGTGACTCCAAATACAATATGTTTATTTTGTCTGCTTCACTTTTTTCCTTTTTTTAAGTGTGGTCTATTCAAAAATGTCCATGCTCCCATTCCTTTCAGTTAGAAATCAAAATGCGGGGAGAAATGAAATTGCAGTATTATGTTCCTTGAGCCTCATGACAAGGTATGCAATATTTCAGTGCTTAAAAAAAAATATTTTACTAAATTCTCCTGTGAGTGATACAAATTCATGCAAACAAGAAAGTACATACGGCATCTTACAGTTTGACATTGGCATCACAAATTTTTGATGATTGAATTAAATTCCATATTCATTAATCTAAACTAGCCCATGCATATAGTTTCACGCAAACTGGTGAAAGAGTCCCATTGCCCTTAGTATTATAACTTTGTTGGCCTGTACCATAGATCTAGGGATAGAAGACTGTATATAAGTACTTGCAAGTAAGGCATTTTGAAGCAATTTCTATAATTAAGAAGCAACCACAGAAAAACAAAGGCACCCTACATGCTGCTTTGGTGTTTTCCCATGCTACATATATACGCAAGTGGGTCATGATAAGATATTTTGCGTACACATCATTCTGGGAAAGACTTGTTGGATATTTTCCTCCCTGTTAATTTTTATACCTCTTCATAGAGAAGCTCTTCTGTTAAAAACTGAGGCCAATATTAAAAGCTTGGGTACAGTAACACTCAGACATTATTAAAAAAAACCCCTAGAACATCTCTAGAAGTTCAGAAAATAGTTCATGCCAACCACAGGAGTGGATGGTATGAACATTTGCACATAAATATTAGAATATATACGTAACTAAACAACTTTGAAAGAATCAAACTTTTGTTGGCTTCTCATAGTGTGCAATTGGTATGACATTGTTCCATAATTGCTGTCTTCCATACCAATTTACACCATTCATTGAAATCTGTAAATTTAGAATCCTTCCAGGTTGACACTATCACTTTTCTAGCAGCAAATAAAAGATGTAGAATTAGCTCCATATGTTTCATATTTATGTTCGTTTCAACAAATATGTTCAACAGGGCCAATTCTGAATTCACAGGTACTTCTACTCTTACAATCTGAGTAATCTTAGTTAAAACTGCAGTCCAGAAACTTTGCATCTGATTACATTTTCATCACATGTGTTGATATGTGCATGGCTGAGTTTTGGCATGGAAACATTTTTGGTTGCCCTATGCTGGCAGGAGGCGTGTGACCCTGGTGATATTTTTGAGTTTCTTGGTGGCTTTTGGTACCATTGTTCTAGGCAGTACTGCACTGCTGTGGTTGCACTTCTCCAGAAGGTGTCACTTGAGTAATATTGCTTGGGAGGCCTCAAGATAAATCAAGGAGCACCCCCAGGCTACAGCACCCCCCCCGTGCACCCCCCCCCCATCTGGTCAGGAATGGCTCACCAGCAGTCACTCATTCTTGTCTTCATTGATCTGCATTTTTTTGGCCCTCATTCAGTCCATTTGTCCCAGCCAGCGACAGGTTTAGGACATGCACAGCCTCATTGGCTGAAGATGAGCTGTGGCTTAGCAGCATACTGATGATAATATACTCTAGATGTTTAGATAACTACAGAGTATACAATCTGAAGAGAAACCAGAGTTCAACTACACTCCATGTTTACTTGTGGATGGTGAATAGCATGAAGGACAGAACTCTGCCCTGAGCAACCTGATGTTGGAAACCATGGGATTGCACCATATTCTCCAAGTGCTGCCTTCTGGAACCATCTGTCCAAGTAGGGGTGCAACCTCTTCAATGCAGGACCCCAGTTCAGGCTGTCACTCCATGGTCAATGGTGTCAAAAGCTGCCAAGAGATCCAAATATATCAACAGGATCCCAAAGGATCACACTCCCTGACTCTCTGCTGGCATACGGGGCAACCAGTGCTGTTTCCATGCCAAAACCTGACTTGAACCCCAACTAAAACATCCGTATTACCTGTCCAAGGGCTTCTGGAACTGTTTGATAAGCATCAGCACGTTGACTTGCATTGAGGAATGGACCAGTGCAGATGTTTCTGCCTTGGTGAGATGTGATACAGGTGCCCAATCTTGGTTGTTTTTACAGCAGTATCATATACTAAATGCAGTCCTCAAAGGCAGCCCCAATGGACAGATTTTCTTGTCATACTAATGAATCTGGCAGTAAGCCACGGTGCATTGTTCATTCTAAAAACAACTTATATGAGCCCGACAAGGATCTTTGCAGGCCAAAAGGAGGTGTTTTGGGATTTACACTTCCTTTGCAGCAAAGTCCTCATCTCTCAGTCCCCACCCCCCCACTCCCTAACTTGGTGTACATTTTGTCCTGGTCTCTGGTTGCTTGGAAAAGTGCAGAAGTGCATCCTCTCCACACTTTGCCTATCTTTAAAAGGAGGTTCTGACGAGGCAATGCATTTGGTTTTGACTAGGATATGTACAGCAATATGGCACAGTCGAAAACCACCCACACATAGATGCACATCAGAACAAGTAGAGCTAATGGAGTTCTGCTGGTTGTGCCATGGGATTGCTTTCACACCCTGCAAGAGGGCAGTCTACACCTGTGAGAAGTTAAGACTTGACTGTGGTGTAAGGAATGGCTCTGTATCTGATTAAGATGACTCAGTGCTGGATTTGAAGCCTGTGGCACAGGAATCTAGCTATTTGCTGATTCCTGCTATGTCTGCAAAGAAATCTCCAAGAGCAAAGACCAGAACTAAAACAACCTTGGTGCTGAAAATACTTGGCATTAGCACTTGCTGTGATGAAGAAACAAAGTAGAAGAAAATAAATAGCAGGAAAATACTTTCAATATGCTAAAACAAGAAGCTTGATACTGATTCAGCATCCTACCTTCATCCTCTCTTCATGTTTTTCATTTTCCTTGGAATTATTTGTGAAGACTATGCAATTTCAAGAAAAGTTTATATATCATGTGTATAAGTGACAACATGTAGAGGAGCTGTTAGAATCATAGAAAGTCAGATGTGGCCTCCTGGGCCATCTAGTCTGACCCCTGGCACAAGCCAGCTCCACTCATATAATGTCCAACATGTGGGTGTCCAATCTTTCCTTGAACACCCTCACTGATGGGGCTTCCACTACATCCTAGGGGTCCTCTTTTCCAGGCTGAAAAGTCCCAGTTCCCTCAATCTCATTTCATATGGCATCCCCTGCAATCTGGCTACCATCTGTGACCCTGTGCTGAACTGATTCAAGCCTTGCTATGTTCCTCTTGTAATATGCAGCCCAGAATTGGACACAGTACTCCAGATGTGGACACACCAGAGTCTTATAAAGCGGTACCAGCAACTTTCTTGATCTGGAAACCACACCTCTGGCTATACATCCAAGGGTGGCATTCACCCTCAACTGCTTCATCACACTGCTGGCTCCTGTTTTACTTGTTGTCAACAAGTACCCCAAGATCCCTTTCACAAGTGCTGCTCTCCAGCCACTTGTCCCCGATTCTGTACCTATGGCACTTATTCCTGATTTCCAAGTGCAAGATTTTGCACTTACCTATATTGAATGCCATCCTGCTGTTCCCCTGCCCACTTCCACAGTCTGTCCAGACTGAGTTCTCTTGTACTTAAGTTATATAGCACAGTAGAACTTAGCCTCTGCATATGTTTTTTAAAGGAGTTTATCACTGGTGATGCCAGACTATCCATTAGATGTTCATTAATATTGTACAGCCATATTCCAAGGAGCAGTCACAATGTCAGAACAATTGACAGAAAAATAAAACATAAGATACCATAATGGCTGCATAAATACGGTATTAAAATATTGTACAGAAAAAACTGAAAAGGCTTATTCAAATTTATTTAGACTTGCAAATTGTAAGGTTTTTGAATATTGGGTAACAGTAATTCATAAAGAACTTTGAGTGTATCATGCACTTTTGGAATTGTTCTCATTTTACAGCAAACTTACTATTTACAAAGAGCAGAATTTGCAGCAAACAAAACTGTTTCAGCAAGCTTAAGGGATGGACTACTTTTGTTTTATATTAGGATTCATGGGTCCACAGACACTTTATGTACTATTTCTTGTAATGGGTGTGCAGTACCCACTTAAATGGGCCACAGGTTCTACTGTTGCAGGATCCCATTCATTGGTTAGTGGCAAGCAAATTGCCCTGTTAATTTGAACTCAGTTCACCTGAGGGGAAATCGAAACCTCTCTTCACTGTTGCATAGTGACCTGGATCTTAACGGAAGCCCTCTGGACCATATTTTGTGAACAGGCACACACCTATTTGTAGCTGTTCTCCCCTCAGTTTTCTGAAGCACTGAAGGGAGCAAATATCTCTTTGAATATTCTAAGGCAGTGGAAACTTGGCATTAGCTTGGTGTTAAGGTCTCAGGTACTTGATCAATGTGTCAGAATTAAAAGAATCCAGAGGAACTTGCCAAGCCCTAAAGAATGTATTCATATTTATTATTTTCTGTAGACTTTCTTTGGTAAAAGCATACCATTTTGCAGTTTAACCCAGAAACTTCCTCGTTCAGACCCTTTCATCTTTTATTTAACCAGCCGTGAATGCCAGTAAAATAGCAAGGGTTGCGTGTGTGCATGCATGTGTGTTAGTGTTTGATCTGCAGCAATAACAATTCTAAAGGCTTGCAGAGCTCTTGAGGCCTTCAAAGTACTATGTAGTCAACCACTGTTTGAGATTATAATAAGAAAATAGAATGAGATACATAGTGAGAGAGAGAGAAGGAGAGAAATTATGAGCTATTAGGCTTTCAGAGCAGAAACAGAAATGTGTTGTTCTGTTGTCTAGTTCCTAGCTTTTTATTTTTATTTTTAAAGTTCTGTTAAATTATTGGTTTGGCTCACACATAATGGTAGCAAATTACACTGGTCTACAAGGAGAAAGCCTCGGAAATAAAAATAGCTAAGTTTTACCAGAATTGGGTCACTAATAAAGGAAAATTATGACCTGAGTATTAATTGGCTCCAGTTTCTAAGATACAGTTTCAGGTCAAAATTGTATCAAAATAATTCAAAATTACGAGGGGGTGTGCGATTATGCTCCATAACTTTTCTGCAAAATGTGATATAGCAATGAGAATGGTGCCACACTAATCATTATAAATTTATCCTTTTTATGTCAATAGAATAACTTTCCATTCATTTATTGGTTTTTCATGTAACATTTTCATGCTTTTTGCATGAAAAACTGACAAGCTCTAACATCAGATTAAACATCCATCGTTATTCAGTATCTAAACTGTGCTTTTTGGCTTTTCTCTCCAGGATCATCCCTGGAGAGATTCCAGCAGTAATCGGCAAGCATGGTTGGACTCCATTTCCCTTGGTATCTTTTCTCCATGCCTGAGATATCCTGGTGGACTCTCTCCCCATGCTCGTCACTCATTGCCCCACAGTTCAAAGGGAAATAGTCTAAATGCGAGTGTAAGAAATGAATTTTCAGTGACATGTTTGCACCAGGTGCATTATAGGACCTAAGCATATTTTCCACATGTTTTTCATAGTCATTTGCCTTGCTGTTCCTGAGAAACTCCAACTATGATTAGTGGGTTCCCTCCACACCATTGGTACTGCAAAAGGCACTTTTTCTTCTTGTTTAGCCAATGATGCAGAGAAGTTGCACAGGTAATGCAACAATAATGAGGGGCCCAACTCTTGTCCTGATCCCCTATTTTGCACCCGAAATATAGGTGGGATGCTTTTTTTACTACTGCCATCATACTGCACTTTGGAGATGCAAATGTGACCTCGCCACATGTGTAGCAGAAGTTATCTGCGTTGTTGGCACAGTTTGGAGGCATCTTGGCTTCTGAGGGAAAATATCACACCACTGTTCCTTGGAAATGTTAGGTAATGACACTTTCACAAGGCACCAGATGTAACTGTATGATGCATAGATCTGACCAAGACAAATGTACCTTGCAATAAAAAAACAATAAATTACAATTAGGTAATTATCTTTAGTCTCAAAGTGAAGATAAATATTTAACTTCCATGTGGTACCATTTTCATTGTTCTACCGTACTTTGTCGAGAAGCTATGAGGCACGAGACACCTCCCTTCCATGTGGGCAAATATATTCCCTTGTGTATAAATCTTTACTGTGAAATATCTTGAAAACTTTAGCTAACCCGCACCGTTATCACCTGTTTTCTAATTCATCCAATCAAAATATGCAAGAATTAGCACATTTTATCTTGGAGGTCAATAATTTCCCAAAATTTGTAGAACAGTGTTATGCATGACCAACTGACTCTTTAAATATTACGGTTTAATGTTGGGTTAAACAGCTTACAAATAGCAGGAACACATGGAGACAGACAGACAAATAGACAATCATTGTCCCTCTCCTGACTATTATATTTCTTAATAATGATGCCATATAATGTTGTTATTGCTCCCATTTTATCATTTGATCTCGCATTTTTCAGGCATGATCTGGCAAAGCACTCGCTCTCTCACTCTGTGTGTGTGTCCAGTTGGTATCTGCTGTCCTCTTGATGTGTCCTTGATGTGTCCTTCTGCTTGCTCCCTTCTTCAGTGATTTATTGATTATATTTCTCCAACTGTTTCCCTGGCATTGTTCATGGCATTGTGGGTGCTGCTTGAGAATGAACGGTTTGAACTTTCAAAGACACTGCTGGATTAGAGTTGTTTTCCAATGTTTAGGATGCTCTGTGCATTGCGGGCATGGGCTCCTGAGCCTGTGTGGAGTATGTTACTAGGAAGTCAGTAGCTAAGAGTGTTTGGGCAGGAACCCCTCCCCCACCCCAGCACCCATATGAAAGGGAACGGCTCCCACCATTTCCTTCGGCTCTTCTTTGACTGTCTTCAGTGCCTCGGACAGTTCTCCTGCTGTTTTCCCTCCTCAGAGTGTTTTTTTCCTCATTTTTCTATTTTCTTTCTAGATATTATGAGTGCCTTTCCTCCCCATATGTGCATCTCTGCATATGGGTGATGCACAGAGACCACGAAGAAGGAAGGCAGGTTGCTTACCTGTAGCTGTTGTTTTTTGAGCGGTCACCTGTGCATTCACAGAACCTACCCACCCGCCCTACTATGTGCTGTGAGCTGCTGAGCTCTCTCTCTATGTATGTGCCTTGCTTTTTTCCTTTTTATGGAACTGTTCCCTAATGCAGAGATGATACAGTTTTGCCTACTGTGAAGTTGGTACTGCTGATCCTCCCTCATCCTGAGGCCCCGGGGCAGTCTCGTTGGAACTGAGGGAAATGGAAGGAAACCCTCCCTTTTATATGGTTGCCAGCAGGGCAGGTTCCTGCCAAAGCACGCTTAGCTACTGAATTTCCCCAGTAACAGGCTCTATGTACAAGCATTGAGCTCTGGGCCCTCTCCCTAGGCAGGGGGTCAAAGTGATGGGAACAAATGTCCGTAGCAGTTGTCATCTTTGTAAATACACAGATTGTAATTGTAATTGTAAGGGTTTTTCTACTCCACAGTTTCCTGTGCTCACAGTTTACAACTGGCATGGAGCCAGAAATACAGGGCTGCTCATGGAAAGGTGTAGAACATATTATTCTAGGATACCAACATTCTTCTTGTGGGTAGATGTTTGTACTGAGAGTGTAGCTCATACTGACCTTATGACATACTGACAAGGCATCAGCACAGACTGGAGCAGTTTCCCAATATGTTGTCTGGATACATGAAAGCCAGCTTATTTGCTCTAAATTAAAGCCACCTCGAATGCCTTGATTGACTAGAAAGAGCAACACCTTGGAAGCTCATAAATCAAAATGTGGTTTTAAATTATGAATTCCAAGCTGCCTTGTGGCTGCTGTATCCCACAGCTGGGGTAGAAATATTTTAAACATTTGATCCCAGGGCATAGTCCAAAGGCGTACAATATCTTGCTGAAGGTATGACTGCATTGGAATTGTGACAGGAAGGGAGATTACCTCAAAGTGTTGAAGCAAGAGTATGATAGCGGTAGCAATGATCATGATGATCATAATGGCTTGCTAGTTCTCAGTGAAGCGTAATAGTCAGAATTGTCTTTCATCTCATTCTGTTCATTTTAGAGAGAGAATCATCCAAGATTTGACAACTATTAGAAGTACAAGCAGTGCCAGAAATAGATTCTGTTGCTTCATCTGCATATGTGGCATGGTATTAATGCTTATATTACATTTTAAGTCACAGGAGTGTTTTCACATGGGGAGTACTCCCAAGTGTAATGTAGGCAAAAGCTTGTTCACATGTCTAATTCCAAAAAAGACCAGTGGTCTGCCAAGTCACTCTGGATGCTCTGCATACCCAGAGGATGGCTTGGAAGTATATACATGCAAAAAATCTCCCTTCAATACTTTTAAGCGTTTTTTGTTTGTTCAGAGGAATGAATTGTGAGAACTCACATAGTATTTATAAGACTATAATGGGAAGTAACCTTCATAGACCTCTCCTTAGGAAAGTCCTGGCATCTGTTTTTCTTTTGAATGTATTCCTTACTATGCTGTCTCATGAGCCCTGATTCTGAATACAGAAAGGGCCTAATTTTCTATTGAATTTCATGCATTACTAGATAACTGCAATCCCTCCTTTCCCACCCCCAATGAAGAATGCTACTCCTTAAAGAAGTTAAAATCTTTAAGAAGGTAAACCTTAAAATGTATGTGATTTGATTTCATATTTATAGGTGTTAATTATATAATTCACAACAGGTACTTAGTTCAACCTACAATTGGTATTCAGAGTTCTTCTAGAAGATTACCAGTTGCTTTCTTTTCCAGACCTTTCCCTGGATCAATTTTGCATATAAGCAACCAATTAAACAACAATTATTTTCTACATTTCCTAAGATCGATCAGACAGACTTTTAAGAGCTTGAAAGTGAAATTGACTCATGGTGTATAATGGACTAAAACTTACAGTTTCAACTGAGAAGGACAAAAGTTGTCTATGTGAAGAAGAAAAAAGCATAGTAGAATTTTGGAAATACTTTCATAAATCATAGTTTCTGTGTTGGGAAGGATTTTCTTTTAAAATAGAATTGTATCACTTTAAACAGAGGTTACATTGAGAAACTTCATTTTATTTTATTTTTGACATGTATGTAATGAGTTATTAGAAGTGTCTCTGCACTTATGAGTCATTTAGTTGCCCCATACATTAAGCTGATAGTTTGGGGGATTATTAATTGTTCCAAGATTGACTGGGTGGAGCCCTTTTTATATGGCTATATTGGTATGTAGTGAATTTGATTTGGCACAATAGTAAACTTTTAAAATTTGGAACAGATAGCTGTCTCCTATCTTTATATGGGAACATCACAGTTTCTAGTTTTATTCTGGGGTTCTTGCCATTACAAATATAATTTATTCTTTTATATAACTGTTTTCATATGATACACTCTGAAGAGTGGATAATGATTCAGGGAGAAAGAGAGTATATTTTTTTTTCAAGGCTGTCTTCCCAATTAATGAGTTTGGGAACATGTCCCAAAAAAATCTTTTTTCCCCTCCAGGCTCTTTATAATGCACTCAAATTATTCACTAGTATGTCTTGTGCTTCCTTTATACAGTTTGATGCCTAAATATTTAATGGAAGTTGGAGCCTGTATAAATAGCAAATCTAATAAGTTGCTCTTGGCGCCATTGGTCAATGTGAAATGTCTACTTTTACTTTTTCTTTTTTACTATGAAGACAGTGAAAAAGATTTGGGATCACTGAAAATTAACTGTGCTATTCTATGCATGTTTACTCAGAATTAACTCCCATTGTGTTCCATGGTGCAAACTTTCAGGTAAGCATGCATATGAATGCATCCTAAAAGTATTGGATGGACTCCTGTGGACCTTTTGATATTTGAGTAGTTGGAATCAAACCTATTTGCATAGTCCAAGACTTTCTTACATCTTTAGTTCATGTATTTGCAACCCAGCTTTAGGAGATCTGAGTGAAACATCCTGCTATACCATAGACCGTGGATGTGACTGAATCGATTGCACAGGAGACTAAATATGCAATGGGGTCCTTACCTGGAAAGGATTTACTTCTGAGTAAGTAGGTCTTACTCACTGAGTAAGTAATAGAAACATAGGACATAGAAACAGAATTAGTCAGAAGGAGTCTCCCGACCCATCTAGTCTGACCCCCAGCTCCAGCCAGCTCCGCTCACGACATGCCCACTATGTGCATGTCTAGCCGATCCTTGACACCCTCACCGATGGGGCCTCAACCGCCTCTCATGGAAACCCATTCCACACCCTCGGGGTCCTAACTGTGAGGAAGTGCTTCCTGGCATCTAAATTGAACCTTGGTTCCCTGAGCTTTGCTCCATTGGAGCGCGTCCTGCCTTCCTCTGCAGGGGAAAACAGGTCTCTACTCACCTCTGCGTGACACACCCTCATGTATCTATACATAGGATTGCCTTGTTTAATACCTTTATATATACCTGTTATGTAGTCAGGCTTAGAATATGGTTCATCATGCTGTGCTCTATTTTAAAAGGACTTTCTAGAGCTTCAAGAAAGCAAAAGCTGGAATGATAAAGGGATTGGACTACATGGAAAAGCTAAGCGGGAACACTACAAATATAAATAAAACTCATACATGGAGTACATACAGTTTTTAAAGATATTAATAGAAATATTTTTCCTCTTTTCCCACAATGAAATCACTCAAGAGCAGATTTTGGGCAGACTATTTTTTTCCACAGAGTACTTAGTTAATTGGTGGAATGTGCTGTCAGAATTTGTGCTTAGGGGTTTAGATAAATAAATGTGGGATAAGTCTATTGTCAGTTAGTCATGGTGAATATATGGAACTTCCATGTTCAGGGGCAGCAAGCTGCTTCCATGCTAGGCATGTCTGTGCATCTGCCAAGGGCCTATATGAGAAGGTTTCCACTTACAAGTGCCCCCTAGATGTGCCCCCCCCCCCCGGCTTTCCTATTCTGACATGCTTGTTTGTCTACCTCTTGCTCAGACCCAGTGCTCAAGCAACAGTGGTGGTGAAGAAGACGAGTAGTAAATGCTGCCTGCTTTCTTCCTGCTCACTAAGCAAGCAATTGATAGCAGTGATGAAACTGAGGATGAGAAGCAACAGCAGATAGTAATGGCGGTGAGAAGGAGCACTGTTTGAGGAACGGGCATGTTGAGGATTCATGGGCCCTCAAAAACTTGGAACCATGTGCTGTGCCATAGGATAGCGGTCTTAAGAGGCAGCAATGAGGGAAGCTGTTGGGGTTCATGCCTCACTTGTAACTTCCTGGTTGGCCACTCTTTGAAACAGAATGCTGAATTAAACTGATCTTTGGTCTGGCCCCAAGCTACTTACTCTCATGTTCTTTTAATGAAGGTAGTATAGCAGCCCATTTACAGCTCAAATATATGATTCTCTGGGTTCTATGTTTACTAATTCTTCTAATATACAGACCACTACACTTCAAAAAATGCATATATACATACAATTTGGACTTGGAAGCATGTGTATATTTCAAAATGCAGCGCTTTCTCAAAGTTCAGATGCAGATGTGGTGGGATGGGGTGCTGAAAATCTTATGTGCTCTGCAAGTATTGATTCAGGTCATGTTAGCATCTGGATTATTCAACTAATCCAATTGTCAATGGAGAAGTGAATCATACTTAATTCAGTGAATGATAGTTCTCCAACTGAATAAAAGCATCCTGTACTACCTTGTCAGACCTGAAGAATACAGCTTCGGACAGTGGCCCTGGATTCTCTAAGCAAGTGCTGGGAGTTCTGACTTTACTGCCTTGCCAGTCCTCTCTCCCACCTGGCTTAGCCTCTTCACCAGCCCCCTTGTAATCTCATCAGCCTTTTTCCCCTGGCTGAAGTTGGGGTTGGGTGGTTGAGGCACTGCTGAGAGTAGCTCTAGGGGCCCCAGTCTTGTGACCTGCTTGCATGACTGTCTGCTATAGATTTGATGGATAACTGCCTACACCTGGCCTGAGACACACCAGGACTTTTTCTGCTGGCCTGACACAGGGCAGAGACAACCCTGGAGGGGAGGATGCCCAAGGTTGTCACCCCTTTGGGAAAAGACACTTTGAGGGGCAAGGGCAGTCCCCCGCAACGGTACTGCAATTATCAGTGTGGGGGAAGGGTTTTTTGACTCAGTAACTTCCCAAATGGACAATGGGAACACTGTGGACATAACCTACCACAATTTGAACAAACCTACCACAATTTGAACATAGTGCCCCATGATATCCTGATAAGCAAACTAGCAAAAGGTAGATAGAAAAACTATTAAGTGGATCCAAAATTGGCTGCTAAATCAAATACATCAGTGGTACCTTCTCACACTGGAGGTAGGTAAATAGCGGGGTGCCAAAGGGTTCAGACCTAGGGCCAGTACTCTTTATTAAAGATTTGAATGAGGAGATACAAGGAAAGATAATCAGATCTGCAGACAATGCTAAACTGGCTGGAATAGTAAACACCCTAGAAGACAGAATGAAGATCCAGGGAGATCCTGATAAACTTGAATGCTGGGCTGCAAACGACAGAATGAGATTCAATAGAAACAAGTGCCAAGTCCTCCACCTAGGAAAAAAACCCTAATGCTTCGATACAAGATGGGGAATACGTGGCTCAAGAGAACTGAAAAGAAAAAGACCTTGGAATTATTACAGACAACAGGCTAAATATGAGCCAACAATGCGATGCAGCTGCAAAAAGGGCAAATGCTATTTTGGAATGCATCAATACAAGTTAAAGTATTGTGAGACGTAGTAGTTCTCCTGCTCTCCTCACTTGTCAGACCTCATCTGGAATAATATCTCCAATTCTGGGCGCCAAGATTTAAGAAAGCTGCAGGAAAATTAGGAAGGGTTCAGAGGAGGGCAACAAAAATGATCCATGGTTTGGAAACTCTGCCCTGTGAGGAGAGACTGAGAGAACATGTTCAGCCTTGAGAAGAGAACGCTGAGGGGGGACATGATATCCCTCTATAAGTACCTCAAAGAGGAAGTTCAAGATCTCTTCTTGCCGATATCAGAGTGTAGGAATAATCAACTCACGTTGCAACAACCCAGGTTCAGATTAGATATGAGGAAACGTTTCCTCACTGTCAGAGCAATTTGACAGTGGAACTAGTTGCCTAGAGGTTCATGGGTTCCCCCAGACTGGGGACATCCAAAAAGGAACTGGGCAGTCATCTGAGAGGAATGGTGCAAATTGGTGACCTTCAATTGCAGGGGATTGGACCCGATGGCCTTACTGGCCCCTTCCAACTCTACTGTTCTATGATACTATGAGGACAAACTCTCTTGTATTCACCAGGACTTGGACTCCAATGCTATAGCAGTTGATGAGATATCCAGAGCACAGTCTGGTCTAGTTATGTTGGATGAGTTCCAGCTAGTACAGCTTGAGGATGTTGACAAGGTGCTTGGACAGGTCTATGCAACTATACGGGATCCTTGTCCCTCCTAGCTAATGAAAGCCAGTAGGTGAGGGAACTGCTGGCTGGGCCAGGGAGGGGATTAATACTTCTCTATAGAAAGGAGTGGTCTCAGACTACCTGAAACAAGCAGTGGTGAGACCAATCCAGAAGAAACCCTCCCTGGACCCAGAAGAACTTAATAATTTTATGCCTATGGATAATACCCCTTGTTGAGCAAGGTTCTTGAGCAGGTAGTGGCCAACGAGCTCCAAGCACTCTTGGATGAGTCTTCTTATCTGCATCCATTTCAGTCAGGGTTTAGGCCTGGTTTTGGCATGGAAATGGCTTCAGTTGCTGTGTCTGACGATCTATGCTGGGAGAGAGAGAGGAGTGTGATCCTGCTGGTTCAATAGCAGCTTTCAGTAACCATGGTATCCTTCTGGGGTGATGGTTGGAGCTTGGAGTAAAGGGTACTCAGGGGATATAGCTCTGCCATTAGATTCTGCATTGTGGGGTTCCTCAGGGGTCAGGCTTGTTCTCAATGTCATTTAACATCTACATGAAACAACTGATTGAGGTCATCTGGAGTTTTGGAGTGTGTTGTCATCAATATGCTGACGACACACAGTTCTATTTCTCCTTTTCATCTTAAACAGGTGAGGCTGTGGATGTGCTGAACTGGTGCCTGGCTGTGATAATGAACTGGATGAGGGCCAAACAAACTGAAGGTCAATTCAAACAAGACTGAGGTGCTGTTAGTGAGTGAGTGATTCTTCTGATTGGATAGAGAAAATTCAACCTGTTCTAGATGGGGTTGCACTCTCCTTGAAGTAGCTTGGAGGTGTTCCTTGAGTCATCTTCGAGGCCCAGGTGGCTTCAGTGACTCAGAGTGCCTTGGCTGGTGTCTCAGTTAAGCTTCTACCTGCACAGAGATAGCCTGCTATCAGTGATCTGTGGTAATCTCTAAGATAGATTACTGTAATAGACTTTATGTGGGACTGCACTTGAAGATTGAAACTGCAATTTGCAAATTGCAATGAAACTGCAATTTGAAAACTGCAGTTTATGCAAAATGAGGCAGCCAGACTAATAACAGGGATCAGATGATCTGATCATATAACACCAATTCTGGCTCACTTGCACTGGCTGCCTGTATCCTTGTGAGCCCAATTCAAGAGCTGGTTTTAACTTACAAAGCCCTGCATGGCTTGGGACCTCAATACCTACCTGGCTTGGGCCCCTCATTACAGGAAAGATATAGCCAGGCTAGAGTCAGTGCAGCTTGGGCCACAAGGATGGTGGCCGGTTTGCAACGGATGCCGTATGAGGCAAGACTGAGGGAACTGAATCTCTTCAGCCTGGAGAAGAGGAGACTCGGAGGGAATCTGTTGGCAACATACAGGTATGTGAGGGGGTGTTACATGGAGGTGGTTAGAGACCTGTTCTCCCCTGCAGAGGAGGGCAGGATGCACTCCAACAGAGCAAAGGTCAGGGAACCAGGGTTCAATTAGATGCCAGGAAGTACTTCCTGACAGTCAGGACCCTGAGGGCGTGGAATGGGCTTCCACGGGAGGTGGTTGAGGCCCCATTGGTGAGGGTGTTCAAGGATAGGCTAGACGTGCACATGGTGGGCATGTCGTGAGCAGAGCCGGCTGGAGCTGGGGGTCAGACTAGATGGGCCGGAAGGCCCCTACTGAGTTGCTCTGTTTCTATGCTTCTACCTGACAGAACGCCTCTCCCAACCTTCTACCCAGGCACTATGATCAAGTTCTGGGTCCTGTCTCTGCCCCCCGCCACAGAGGCTTGGTGGCAATAATGAGTAGGGCCTTTATTTATTTATTTATTTATTTATTTAAATATTTATATGCCGCCCCTTGCAACAGCCTCGGGGCGGCTCACAATACAAAAATGTATTCTACTACTTTTCAATGGTAGAACCCAGTTTTGGAACAAGCTCCACACTGGGGTGTGCCTGGTGCCAACCTTACTATCTTTTTGGTGCCAGGTAAGGACCATTATCTACTGCAGGGCATTCAAGTAGCTTCAGGGTCCTGCTAGCTGTTAAATGACTCTGAATGGTTCTTTCTATTTTTTCTTCTTCTTTAAGTTAGTGTTTAAGATATATTTTAACCTGTTTAATTTATGATTCCAAATTTAGTATTGTAAACTTTTAATGAGGTTTTAATATGTTTTTAATATAATGCATTCTTTATTTTTAATGTGCTTTGTCAATATCCCAGAGAGCATCAGCTGTTGGGAGGCACAGAAATTAAATGAATAAAGCTTTTGGCTGCTTTGGCTATTTGATCCCAGGAGTTTCTCTAGCTTCCCTTGTGTTGCTGTGATACAGCAAATGCCTTGTTGGTAAGCACCTTTTGGGGTCCTTGTGCTAGTATGGTTGTTATGTCCCACCCAGCTCTATATATAAAAAAACCCCAACAACTTTCTACTTTCCACATCAAAGATCTGTATGTGCGTGTATGTGCACATGCATTCACAAGTGTGCAAAAGAGCACACTTAATCTCTTTCTCACCATTACATTTCCTCTAAACGTTTCTTCCATAGGTTCCAAGCCCATGTTACAGCCATACCTGCCCTGTAGCTCCTGTGTTCCAGAAAGGCTTCCTCTCTTTCAGCCCTGCATTTGTCCTTTCAGTCATGTATTTAGAGCTGTACAAGACACAAAGGGGCAATTTGGGAAGAAGCAGTTTGTAGGGAAAGGTTTGAGCCTCTCTTCCCTGCTGCTTCACCTCTTTTTCTCCCAAAGCTGCTTTTTCTTGGGAAGAACACAAATAGGTTTCTAAAGGTTTGTATAATGTTTAGTTTGTCCCTTAAATGCCAGCTATAGGTTTGTCAGAGTTAGCCAAGCCAGCCTGGTATCAAATGTGTCTTGAAATAGTTGGAGCAGCTTTAAAAATCATAGATCCTGTTCCTAAAAAGCCCACTGATTCCAAAATGTTGGGCTGTATTTCAGGTCCTGTTTCTAAAAGCTCACCGATATTTCATCCTAAAAGGAGTTACTTTATTAGGCGTGTGTGTGTATGTGTGGCATGTGTGAGAAAAATAGTCCTTAAGTTTCAGTCTTTCCTGTAGCGTCATGACCAGATTTCTTTGTATAATTTGGTGGTTAAGATCCATAAAGGGGCTTTGGTATAAATAGTGCCTTCTTACTCAGTGTTTCTGCTCCTCCCTCTGAGGCTGAGTCACATCTACTCACTTTACTGACCAAAACAAACTCGTTTTTCTCCCCCTCTGATTTCTACAAGGCCAATACAGTGCTTTTCCTCACGCGCCTTTGACAGCAGAGTCAGCCGAATTCATATTACATAATCTTTATTTCTGGCTGTACTAAAAGTAGCAAAAACCCCTCCTCCCAAAGTTTAATTTTTCATGCTGCCAAACTGAGTTTCAAGCAACTAGAAAAATTGTATCAAGAGTTAATGGAGCGAATGTAATGTGGAAATTGAGAGAATTGTGAAGCTCAAACTCAGGGTGCTCTTTTTTGTTTGTTTGTTTTGGTTTGGTTTTGGGTTTTGTTTTGTTTTTTCTCAGTCTCCCTTCTGAGTCATGGCCCACTCTGAGTTAGTACTAGGACTTTCTGTGTAATGTTTCATTAGAAGACCACCTTGGAGAAAGCCTCCCATTCTAAGGATATCAGCAGTATTAATTTTGTTTAAATGGAGCCTTTGTGTACTGGCTACATTGCTAGCAACCTTATTGGTATCTCAAATACCTCATACTGCTTATTTGCATAAACTCTTCTAATGGCGAATGGAAGCTTTTTCACTGTTAGCTCTAGCCATTCCAATCAGATATACCTTCTTTATGTCCTTCAGAGTTGTGAACCAAACCTTTTCTTTTTGTTTGTTTGTTTTCTTAAAATGGTTCCTACAAACATGTTTCTTGAGCCCCTGAACCTTTCAGCTTTTCATTTTTCTCTCTGATTGCATCTTAATTCATGCATAGCAGCATCTCCCTGACCATTCATTTGTGCTCTTTAGATGGTCTCCAGCACTTCAACTTAGAAAATGATTTTTCAAAGTTTAGCCATCCATTCTGGCAAAATAAGAAACATCCACAAACAATCCAAAGTCCTTCTGATTAATCTAGTGTTTGAAGATATTGAAATAAAGGTTGCGTGAGTTTTGTTCTGAGTTGCTAAGCAAGTTGAATTCCGTACATGAGTCCAGTTCCAAATAGGGCTCAATTCTTCTTTGCCCACTTGCTTACTGTATTTTTGTTCGGTAATTTCAATTGCCATATGAGAAGACCCACACATTGTGCTCTTCACATCATCCCTAGCAATCGCATCCACATTCCTATAATGACTTGAACAAATGAGTTCAAGTGGGTGGAACAACTGAGTTATTCGATGGGAAATGGTTCCACCAGACAGCCGATGGACTGCTTCTGTCTATAGAATGCCTGAATTACTATAAGGATTACTGAGTGTGCCATGCAATCGTTGCAGTAGGTCCGGCCTCAGAACAGTAACTGATGGTCTGTTTCTTCTCTGGGCATAACTAAGGATGCATTCAACTGTCAGTTTTGCTTGCTCCCACATCTGAATGTTTTACAAATAGCTTTACAAGTCTTTTGTTCCAGAATATGATCTTTTTGTAAATTCTTATCAAATAGAAACCAAAAAGAAATCCTCATCCATCTACTCCAGTCAAATTCAGTAGGCACACACATTCCCAGCATGGAGAGGGCTGCGTTACAACTGCCTGCCAGGCAACCAGTAAAGATAAGGAGCTGTCAGGGGGGGAAAAGAGGCAGCAGGCAACCCTAACTGAGTGTTAACATGGCTAAAAGCACAGGGGTTCAGACCCAGTCTTAAAGCCCTGCGCTTAGATGTGGCGCCAGAGCACTAATGTACTTTGGCGGTTAGAGTGTTTAACACTTTCGTATACTATCACAATAGCCACATGGCCTCAGAGTGTTGGGCTGGGGATCTGGGAGATCTGGGTTCTAGTTTCCACTCAGCCATGAAGCTCTCTGGGTGACTTTGGGCCAGTCTCTCAGCCTTATAGACTCTCAGCCTTATAGGGTTGTTATGCAAATAAAATGGAACTATGGAAGCACCTAAGTCCCCACAAGAGGAAAAAGGTGAAATATAAATGCAAAATAATAATCATAATACTAGATAAATCTATCAGTTTTGGTTATTCCCACATTCACTTTTATTAAATTTCAAGTCCTTTTGTCCCAAATCTCAAAAACTTTGTGAATATTACTAAGTTCTTCTCTAAACCAAACTGAAATAAAATTTTCACCCATCTCTACTTAGAAATGACTTCACACAAAGACCATGGGCTACATATAGAAAATGCAATGGCCCTTTACTTGGCCCTGTTTGATTCTGTTTTGTCTTCTGTTGAGATTGGCACAGAATATTGGCTGGCAGGAAGATAGCTCATCTTTCTTTCTGTCTTTTCTTCTATTTGTGCAGGCAGGAACTATGCTATGAATTACTTCTTGGTTGAATCCTTTTGAAATGATTTGGAAAATTTGCCAGTTGCAGTTGACTGTTCAAGGACATATTTAATGGAACTTCTACATAATTGCTCTAGGGTTTAGGGTCATTAAAAGAGTGTGTGAGTGTGTTCCTCAACTGAATGCCATTCCTCCTCCACCCCTTCCAAATGAGATTACACTATGCATCTTTTGAAGTATCTAAAATGCATGTGGGTTTTGGCACCAGTACCTCTATTAAAGAAAGAACACAAGAAAACAAAGCAAACATTTTCCAAAATGCACATCTTTAAAGTATACTGGTAGAAATGTCATTCCAGATGTACTTAATTTTTGCATGATAGCAGTGCTATCATTACAGTTCTGCTCTTCATCTGCTCAACATATTGCATCACTCTGCAGAAATTGGTTATAACAAGGCAAATTTGCTGCCCATATCTTCCAGCCAGTATGTACCAGCTGAACCAAAAGTCCTTCTCTCAGTGTAAGGGATGTTCTGCTTTTACAGAGTCCACTCTGCTGTCTGAACTCTGAGGGCTGCCTCAGTAATGGAAAAATGCATATACTAAAAACAAATACATATTTCTGATCTATTATGGTAGTGTTGCTTGTATTATTTTTAATGAAGCAAACTGAAGCAGAAGCATCTATGTTTGATCCAAGGCTTTCTGATATACCGTATTTTTCGCTCTATAAGACACGCCTGACCATAAGACGCACCTAGTTTTTAGAGGAGGAAAACAAGAAGAAAAATATTCTGAACCAAATGGGCACATGATCACAGGCACATTCCCCATCACTTCCCCATGGGCTGCACATCTGACAGACTTACTGCACACACATATTCGCTCTATGAGGTGCACAGACATTTTCCCTTGCTTTTGAGGGGGGAAAAAGTGAGTCTTATAGAGCAAAAAATACGGTAGTTAACATGAACTTAATGATCTGGTGTCTGTCTGTCGGTCGGTCAGTCGGTCTTCCTTTCTTTTTATTTTATTATTTATTTATTAAAACATTTATATGCCGCCCCATCGCAACAAAGCCTCGGGGCGGCTCACAGCATATATAAAATACAATAATACATTAAAACTTATCTATCTATCCCCCCCACCCCGGTGCATTTAAGAAGGATGGCTTTTAAGAAGGATGGCTGAGCTGAAGCTGTGTTTTAGCATAAGATTATTTCTGGTGCATGGTTTGCTGTCCTCAATTAGTATTTGTCACCCCCTCCCTCCCACGCACAATACGTCATATGCACATACATAAATGTACCTGAGTACTAACAGAAGAATGATGAACAATGTAGTAATGTTGTTACAAAACAATCACAAAAGACCCAATGGTCTGTGAGATCAGTGTATGAAATTACTTTGCACAAATAGAATCAGGGTCTGCTGTGTTCAAGTGGGACTGGGGCTAGCCCAATCATTGTAGGGAGCAGTTGACCTTCTTTAGATGCATATCTTGCTTTCACACCCATTCTGACTAGCTCTTACAATCATAGAATCATAGAGTCGAACAGGCCCATTTAGGCCATCAAATCCAACCCTCTGCTCAGGACAGGAATCCAGGTTCATCTAAAAGCATCACTGACAGATGCCCTCCAGTATTTGCCTGAATAGCTCCAGTGATCCAACACCTTTGTAGGTTGTTGGTTCCACTGTTTGACTGTCCTGACTGTTAGAAAATATTTCCTGATGTTCAGTTACAATCTGGCTTTCCATAAGTTAAGACGATCACTTTTTGTTGTACAGTCTTGAGGGGACAGAGAACACATTACACTGATCTACAAGGAGAAAGCCTTGGAAATGAAAGTAGCTAAATTTTACCAGAATTGGGTCACTAATGAAGGAAAATTAAGTCCTGACTATTAATTGGCTCCAGTTTCTAAGATACAGCTTCAGGTCAAAATTACCTTAGAATAATGCAAAATTACAAGGGGGATGTGCAATTATGCTCCATAACTTTTCTGCAAAATGTGACATAGCAATGAGAATGGTGTCACACCAATCATTATAAATTTATCTTTTTATTGATACCAGTAACAAAGCTTTCCTTTCAATTATTGGTTTTTAATTGAGGGAACCATGCAAAAATCGCAGTCGCTTCTATGATTGCTGGGTCCCCTCCACACCATTGTGACTGTGAAAGCCATGGACTTTTTCTTCTTGTTTAGCCAATGATGCAGATAAGTTGCACATGTAATGCAACAATAATGAGGGGCCCAACTCTTGCCCTGATCCCCTATTCTGCACCCAAAATGTAGGGTGGGATGCCTTTTTTACCACTGCCATCATACACCACTTCGGAGATGCAAATGTGACCTCGCCACACGTGTAGCAGAAGTTATCTGCATTGTTTACACAGTTTGGAGGCATCTTGGCTTCTGGGGGAAAATATCACACCACTGTTCCTTGGAAATGTTAGGCAATGACACGTTCACAAGGCACCAGATGTAACTGTGCGATGTATAGATCTGACCAAGGCAAATGTACCTTGCAATAAAAGAACAGTAAATTACAGTTAGGTAATTATCTTTAGTCTCAAAGTGAAGATAAATATTTAACTTCCACGTGGTACCATTTTCATTGTTCTACCGTACTTTGTTGAGAAACTATGAGGCATCATGATCATCAGACACTTCCCTCCTGTGTAGACAAATATACTCACCTGTGTATACATCTTTATTGTGAAATTTCTTGAAAAGTTTAGCCAACCAGCACCATTATCACCTGTTTTCTAATTCATCCAATCAAAATGTGTAAGAATTAGCACATTTATCTTGGAGGTCGATAATTTCCCAAAATTTGTAGAGTAGGGTTATGAACTGCTTCTTTGTGGAAGCCCTTTAAATACATGAAAAGTGCTATCATCCCCCCTCCCCACGTTGTCATTTATCAAGCCTAAATATACCCAGTTCTTTTGATCAGCCATCTTAAGACTTTGCTTCCAGTCTGTTGTTCATTTCTGTAGCCCTTTTCTGAATTCATTCACATTTTTTCTATCTGAATCATTCTTAAAGTGTGATATACACAGACACAAGATTTGAGCAGTGCAGTGCAAAGCAGAGCACAACTATTACTTTCAGTGATTTGGAAACTATGCTATTTAAGCACCCTGTAATTGCATTTGCCTTTGTGTACATCACACTGCTGACTCATATGCAACTTGTGATTGATAAAACTCCAAGATCTTTTTCACATGTACTGTTGTCAAGGCAGGTATCTTCTGTGCTATACTTCTGCATTTCATTTATCTTTCCTAAAATGAGATCTTTGCACTTGTCTCCATTAAAATTCACTCAGTTAGTTTCTGCCAAGTTTTCTAACCAATCAAGATCATTTTGAATTTTGTTTCTGTCTTCCAAATTATTAGCTATCCTATTCAGTTTGGCATCATCTGCACATATGAGAAGCATTCACCCTACCTTTTCCTGCAGCACCTCAATAGCTTCCTCCAATTTGATAAGGAGCCATGCATGAGTACACTTTGAGTATGGTTCTTCAGCAAGCTGTGATCCAAGCTGTAGTAGTATCATCCACCGCATGCTTAACTAGTTTGCTAATAATACTATGGGAGAGCAAAGGCGAAAGGTCTGTGTGCATGTGGAAGAATGGGTGGAGCCAGAAAACATCTTTTTACTTTTCTTTCTGTCCACTGAATAGGACTGGACTGTCTACTGATTAGTAGCAGATTTGGGAACAGGAGGGAGAACCTGGTGTCTTAACTTTTTTCAAGTAATCTTTTAAAATTAGAAATATGGTTTTGAAGGGGATAGGGAACAGAGGGCTTTGCAGATATTGTTGGAAACCCCCTCAATTACTGTTTTGGGGGTCTCAGCACTAGCTCCTTCAACACCTAGGATGCATTTCATTTGAACCTGGGGACTTAAATTCATTTTGGGTGCTCAGATACTCTCTGCCAATCTCCCTATTAACCTCAAGATGCTTTTTACACATGCCAAATGGGGAAAGATTGAGCCAAATAGGAGTAGGGCAATTCTACCTTTTCTTTGTCACCTGTCAGCATTTTGCCATCTTCACAGAGTAGTTGGAGTTCATTACTTTTGTCCTTCTTTTACTCTGAAAATATCTGAAGAAGTCCTTTTTATTGTGTATTCTGGGCTTTAACCTTCCTGACACCATCTCTGCAATTCCAGCTATCTGCCTGTATACCTCCTTAATGACCCTTCCCTCCTTCCACTTTCTGTAAATGTCTTTCTTATGTTTAGATCAATACTAAGCTTTTTGTGTACCCAGATTATTGTTCTGTTATTTTCCATTTCCCCCCTTTACTGGTACTATTTCTGTTAGAGCCTTTAGAATCTTCTCCATTAGGAACTCCCATCTTCCATTCTTTTGACTAAATATTGTTATCCCTTATGCTGTAAATACTAATGTCCCATATGAACACAGAAAGCTGCCCCTTATTGAGTCGGTCATAGCTCAGGCAGAGGGTTATACATGCTTTCGGATATGGGTCTTCCCCAGCCCTACCTAAAAATGCCTGAGCATGGAAACTTGCAGGAAAAGAATGTAGTCACTTATTAATCGACAATGCAATGTCTCGTGCATCACTGGTTCTTTGGGCAATGTGCCAATTGGGGATATACATCCTGAAAATGTCCTTCCTTGGCCTGGAAGACCTTAATAACTTCTGACCCGTAGCAAACATTTCTTTCCTAGGCAAGGTTCTTAAGAGGTGGGTTACCAGTCAACTCCAGGCACTCTTAGATGAGACTGCTTTTTCTGGATCCATTTTATTTTATTTATTTTATTTATTAACAGATTTATAGGCCGCCCCTTGCCACAAGGCCGCCCCTTGCCACATTTTTTTGGTGGGGGGGGGGGTTGCTCAGGAATGCTTTTGGCAGCTTCCTAGGTTCATAGCTTGGGGTGCCCCTTGATCCATCTTTTTCAGTTGAGGTTCAGGTGGCCTTGGTGACTTGGGATACCTTCTGCTAGCTTTGACTGGAGCTCTAGCTAAACTCCTTTCTGGAGAGGTATAAGCCTGGATTCAGCCTGGTGATCTCTGAATTAGATTACTGCAATGTATTCTACAAGGGGCTGAACTTGAAGATGGTTCAGAAGTTGCAGCTTGTGCAGAATAACTAGGACCCATAGATCCAAACATATAAGACTGATTCTGGGCCACCTGCATTGGCTGCCTGTGTGCTTCGAGGCCCAATTCAAGGTGCTGTTTTTAACCCATAAATAAGACCACAATATATGTTGGGGAGCCTCTCCCAGCTGTGAGCTATCCAGACACTACTCAGCTACCCTCTGGAGCCTTCTTCCAAGCACCAACCCCATGGGAAGCTTGGAGGGTGGCAACAATTTTGTAAAATAAATAAATAAAAATAAACAAGAGCGGGAGCTTTTTGGTTGTGTTGCCCCACCTTTGCAGCCTGCCTGCTGCAGCCTGCCTGGTGCCTAATTTGCTATCTTTTTGGCACCAGATCAAGACAGCCCTTCATGTGGAGGCTTTAACATCCCCTGGGTTATCCAAGGCCCTGAGGGGATTATGCAAGTGATTCCTCTTCTTTGCTGGGTCTTTTTCGCTGTATTTTTAACTGTAATACTATTTTACATTCATTTTAAATGCTTTTTTTGTATTTGTATTCTAGGTTATTGTTTTGTTTTATACATTGTTGTAAACTGCCCAGAGAGCTTTGGGCATGGGGTAGTATAAAAATGAAAATAATAATAAAATATAATTAAAATATTATCATTATTAATAATAGCTTCATGCATTTGATAAAGTGGGCACTGACCCACAAAAGTTCATTCCATAATAACATTGTTAGTTAGTTATTCTAGTTAACTCTTTATTCTTTTTGGCACCAGGTGAAGACCCTTTTATTTACCCATTATTTTAATAACTAAATCATTTTAGCAAATCAATTATATTTTATACAGTCTCTCTTTCTTTTTCTTTCTTATTCTTCCCTCATCTCTTTATTTTTTGAATTGTTATTGTTATTTGTAAAATTGCTTTTATTGAATATTTTAATTGTGTTTTATATTATTGACTGATTTTGTGTAAGCCATCCTGAGGCTTGGGCAAAGGATGAGTTAGGAATGTCTTAAACAAACAAACTGCCAGAAGATGTTCTGTTGGTTTTTCTGCAACAAGCTAAAATGACTGTCCTGAAATATATTGTATCATGAATTAAAATGTGAATGGTTCATATGGTTCACGTGGGGGCATTCATTTCCTGATGATGATGTTTGTGCTCCAGCTCAAAAAAACCATATGGCTCTTGCTGGTGGCTTCTTGGTGCTCTAGGTCAAAAGGTTTAAATGAACTTTTTATTCCATCTGACTTGAAGTGCTTCAAAGAAAGTATCATTAAAATTTGCAAGTACAGGATGCCTAAAAGTTAGTTTCAAAATCACAATCCTTCTGGGGGTATATATGCTTAAGAAAAACAGCTTTGATTGGTTTCTTCTTCTGCCTGTCATCTTATCCTTTCACAGGGTAATGTGTGTCAGATATCTGCCATGCAAGATGCCTGCTTTTTGTTTGCGTTTTGGCTTTGCTGGGGTGGAAAGGAGCAAATTCAGATGACATTTGAGTTGTAATGTAATGTCCAGGTACCAGTGTGTATATGTAGGAAGAAGAAATGCCTTTTGTGATGGACAGCTCTAGATCCTCCAGCAACAGTTTTCCCAGCATCATGTATAGAAGTGTTAGATGTTGTATACGCAAGTTATAATTAATAGAAGTTTATTCAAGTTCCCACTGAAAGTTACTGTCACATTTCTTAGCATTTGCAACACCACTGGATTGTACGTATTGTCTTAACCAGGACTTGACATTTAATTTCTACCTGTATGACACATCTTGCCAAGGGTGTTCTTCCAAAATAAATTTTGTGTCTGCTGAAAATACAGCTATAGGTGAAAAATTGGTCTTTTTTTTTCCAAGTAGATAAAATTCATTTTATGTAGACAGACAAATGCCTCTTCCAAAAATACAATTTAGTAAAAATACCCAGAGCACAATAAAATGACTCCTTCTCCCATTATTTTGTTAAGGGATTTAATATGTAGTTCCTATAGTCTGAGTCATCAGTGAAGTAAGTAATCAGAAAGGAATATAAAAGGCCCAGCACAGTAGTGACTCATGTGGAGGCACAAGGAATCCAGAGGTGAAGCTTGGATTTTCATGGGGGAGGGGTGGTTGAAAAGGAAGTCCAGGACCTAATTTCCATGTTTTTCTGTGTCAGTGGAGAGTCCTTCCATATTTCATATATTTTCGACTTCTCGGGAGTTACAAAACTATACCAGAACCTAGGAGCTGATTTCCATGCTCAGAGCAAGGGTCTGATAAAGCTCTCCTGGGATGTTTTCACTCCAGAATAGGGGTTTTTCCCCCATGGGAACATTGTTTAGTGTGCCCTCATTTTAATACTGCATAAAAATGGTGTATCAAGCAAAAAAACAAACAAACCCTTCCCTCTGTCATTGTTATGTTTTACATTTGGGTGGAAGAGTTGATAAGGCCTAGCATTCAATGTGCAGTGCCTAACCTGGGAAGGCTGGGCCAATTACTTGCATTCCTGAACGCATGCAGGTCAACATAGGTATATTCCTGAATTTCTTGCATACCCTAGGCTCTCTTGATTGTTAGAATATATTCACAAAGTAATAACCGTCTTTTAGTCGCATGTGTTGTACAATATTATTGAGGTTCCCTGATGGGGTGGGGTGGGATGGAATTCATTTCTTCCCTTCCAGAAAATACCTGCTTTGAAAGAGCCTCTAGATTCAGGTTACATGACAGGAGTGGCCAGACTTGCTCAGTGAAAGAGCCATATACAGTAAATGTCAGTGGTTTGAAATCTACAAGCAGGCGCCCGCAGGTGGTGGCAGTGGCAGGCAGTGAGTAGCAAGTGGGTGCCCACGGTGGCAGACAGCAAACTGCAAAGTTGCAAGCCTTGGTTTGGCCATCCCTGTTATATGACATGTAGCTATGTGTTTTTTGTGTTTCCATTTATGACCATTAACATCCTGCCTGGAAATAATTTAACTTTTGCTCATCTTGTTACAAATGGTATTTAAATATTAAATATTTTTATAGAATTTGTTTGTCACTGTGCTATAGTAGGTGAGAAAGCCAGTAGTCATTAAACACTCTGGAATTAATAGCCAGGTCCCTTTAGGGGAAAGGGGATGAGACTCCAAGCCCTGTTCCTTAGAGGACATTCCCTCCGAGGGCATTCATCTGCTGCTGTCTCTGGCGTGAGACTGGATATGTCAGTGAGGATTCATCCATTCATTGTCAGCAATGGATGAATGAGGGTGGCAGGTTCTGGGACTCTTCCCTGCCAGGGAAAGCTACCACACTTCCCATGTGGGATGAATCCCCTTCTCTTTGCAAACCCTGCCCTCTTCCTGGAATGGGTGAGGGGAGTGTGGCTTGTGACAAAATCCCAGTAATGAAATGGAAGATGAGCATGAGAGAATTTGGTGTACCTTAATTAATTTTTCCATACTGTAGGTGCAAACATATCCCTTCCATTCACTTCCCACTTTACATACATTTGTGTTTCTGTTTCTCCCTTCTTTTTACTCCATGGTCCAAAAAGTGCAAATATTCCCAATAGTAAAGGGGGGAAGGGGAAGGATGGAGGTGGGCAGGCTGGCATATATAGCGGCAAGTGAAGCACCAAGTTACTTGCATGCACCTCCACGGGGCTTCATTCATTCTGTTCCAGTAGCCTTCTAAAACTTAAAAAGAAAGAGAACTGACAGGGAACTGCAGTAACTGCAGCACTAAGAAACTCTGAAGAGGAGCTGTAGAAGGATGCAGACAGAGTACCCCTTTCCAGAGTAGTTGTAGAGGTAGGGAAGTGTTGAAAAGGTGGAGGACACTGACAAGTTCCAGGTCAACACTTAATACCAAGAGAATCCAATTCACGTCATTCCTCCACCCCTTTGATATACTCCCTCCCTCCCTCAGCTTCCCCTCACCCTCATTTTCCCCCTTGACAGCTATAATTTACCAGGCAGTACTATACATATTGCCTGGGTTGGTACAACTTGACAACACATTGTGGTGAGTTGTGTTGTACAAACTGGGTTACTGGGTAAATCAGGAATATGACTGTAATGAGTGTGAACCTAACATGCATTCATAAGGCAACAGTCCTGAAAAATTATAACACTATTTGGGATCCCAAAGTTTACCCCGCTTACTTTTCTTCAGGAAGTATATGTTAAATGCCCTGAACAAAATTGCCTCTGTAATGGAAAACCCAAATATAATGTAGAATGAAATCCAAATATAATGTAGAATGAAATCCAAAGGGCCCGATGCTAGGAGATGCAATAAAGAATTAGTACATTTAGCAGAGCAGTCTTGGGTCAGGATAGTGAGCTGTTTTAAGTGCAACAGATCTGGGGACCATACAAGTTCTGTTTTCAGCATAAGGGAGAGATCAGCAGTGGGAGGCCTTGGACCAAATCCAGACCCTTACCATACCATCTGGCCACCACACTAGTCAGTCCAGAAGCAAGAGCACTTTACAGAACTACTAACTGCAAACTGTAGACTTTGCTTGGCGTTCACCTTGTGGGATGCTGGCCTACCAACCTCCATTCCCTTGGCAAAATGACCCCCTCCCTAGTAAAGGCATTGCTAACCTGTTTCTGAGGAAAGTATTGTTGCTTGCTATGAAATTGTATTGCACCTGCTGGCTATGCCAAGTGCTTCCGGAATAATGGCTTAATGAGCCAGTTGACTGACTTTGTCATCAGGTTGCAGCTCCCCATTGCTTAGTTCACAAATAAGGAGGCGAGTGATTCATAGTGTGAAGTTGCAATAGTTATGATCATATTTCTTTACATATAAGAAAAATGCAGTGCTGTCAAATGGATGATTAAAAATCCTGCAGTCCTGCCTACAAGTTAAAATCTAATAATGCTTCCAAAACATGGGAGCTTGAGATTTTACTTTTCAATTTACTTTGTACCCTAATAATCTAAGATCTGGTTGCTGCTGTTTTTAGGGGCGAGTTTCTTTCAGTGAACACTGTAGATGGTAAGTTTATTACACCACTGATTAGTATTCTGCCTGGTTGCTTCCCACTGCTTTGGAGTCAGCTTGTTGCCATTGCTTGGCAACCATAATGTGAAAGTACAACACCAGGTCTGGAGTACGGGTTGCTGCTCGCAAGCGACTACCAGCTTTTTCTTTCTTCTGCAAGGAAAAGGAGGGTTAGAAGAAGTAGCTTGGAGATGTAACCAAGGAGGGGGAAAAAACCTTCATGTTGAATGCACAAGAAGGTCCTTTAGATTGTTTGGAACCCTTGGGCTTCCTGAACTAAGGTTTGGTCTGTCTGTTTGATATTTTCCCCAGACACCCTACCCCTGCTGCCCTTTGCTCTTCCTTCCTGGTAAGGTTTGTGTCAGAAGATACAGTTGATAAGCTTCTGGACATGAACTTGCCAGGCATACATTTATTTCCCTTTACCTGGTTTTCCCCGCATTATTCTATATCGGGTCAAATAACAGTAAATTGCTGTGCCAGGGTACTTTTTGCAGTGGTGAGCTGCATGCAGGTATGTCTGTTTCTCAGGAATTACCTCTTCTCAGGTTTGGTTCTTAATTCGAGAACAAGCATATTTGGCAGAAGTGAGTTGGTGAATCAGGTCCTTATCAGATGAAATAAGCCATCGTGGGCAGTAGTTGTTCCCTCCATTCAGTTCTGGTGGTAATATACGGTGCCTGTAGTTGACTTTCTCCTCCTGCATTCAGCTGCCTCTTGTGGATACCACAGGTTGTTACAGATACAGAATGTGCATTTTTGTCTGTCTACACTCCTCAGTGGTGCCTGTGCATGGGCTCATAGTATTGTAATTCCACACTAGCGCACACTGATTCTCCTAGAAAAGTGCACAGATACCCATTCTCATCCAGTATATCCTCATACTGCTAACTGAGATTAACAGTCCACAGTGAAGCGTTATGTCTTTGCAAATGAATGATTAATGTTTATGCCAACTGATAAATTTAGGTTTTTACTGGATTCTGACTGAGGTTTGCATTTGAAAATGCTATATTTCTTGACTGGTAGTTAAGGATTATGTCGAAGACTTTAATTCCTTAGGAGTTATGATATCTGTCGGCCAAAAATATATAAAAGAGGTGGATGAGTTGCCATTTGGGTTGTTTAACTCATGGGAATTTCAAGGAACCCCACAGGTAGACTGGATTGCTCTTATCTAGTCTCTGACAGGTTTGTGGCTCGAAGAATGTGCTAATGATTCAATATATGGTTTGGCCTGTGTTGCCCCTTGCAATGGGTGGAAAGGTTTTTGAAATCCCTAGAAAACAGTATGTCAGCTGCAGGTTTGCCTACAAGGAGATTCTTTATTGATTAATTGAATCAACTTACAATGCTAGAACATTCGCAAACAGCAGATTAATCAGCAGGCTCCTACCGGCTGGGATGAATGGTCGGCAAAGTTTGCTGGTCTGAGCAAGAGGTCTGAACAAAGAGGGGTTGGGCCAAGCACCTAGTTATATTGCTGCAAATGCCATGAAACCTAGCAATCTTGCTCTACAAAAACAACATGAATGTTTCTTATCCCAGCAAGTCCAGCTGCAGCTAGGCAACCCACTGATGAGTAGGGTTACAAGGAGGACTGGCAGATTCCCCTGGGCACTGCAGGCCCTTGAATAGAGTCATAGAATAGAGTTGAAAGGGGCCTATAAAGCCATGGAGTACAACTCCCTGCTCAGTGCAGATGCAAGTTAAAGCATGCTTGATAGATGGCTGTCCAACTGCCTCTTGCATGCCTCTAGTGTGGGAGAGCCCACAACCTCCCCAGGTCATTGGTTCTATTGTTGTACTGCTGTAACAGTCGGGAAGTTTTTCCTGGTATCCTGCTGGAATCTGGCTTCCTATAAGTTCTGGGATGAATGAGAACTCCTTCTGGCCCTCCTCAGTGTGGCAGCCTTTCAAGTATTTGAAAAGTGCTATCATATCTCCCCTCAATCTTCTCTTCTTAAGGCTAAGCATGCCCAGCTCTCTCAGTCTTCCCTCAAAGGGCTTTGTTTCCAGTCCCCACATCATCTTTGTTGCCCTCTTCTCAACTTTTTTGTCTGCATCTCTCTTGAAATGTGGTGCCCAGAACTGGATACAGTACTTGAGATGGGGCCTAACTAGTGCCAAGTAGAGGGGAACCAGTACCTGATGTGATTTGGAAGCTATACTTGTATTAATGCAGCCTAGTAGAATATTAGCATTTTCGTAGCCACATCACATGGTTGATTCATTTTCAGTGGTGATCTATAACAAATCCAAGATCCTTCTCACTTGCAGTATTGTTGAGCCAAGTATATCTCATCTTGTAGCTGTGCATTTGGTTCCCTTGCCCTACATTTAGAACTTGGCATTTGTCCCTATTGGACTTCATTCTGTTGGTTTCGGTGCAGTGCTCCAGCCTATTAAGATCAATTTGAATTTTGCTTCTGTCTTCCAGGGTATAGCTACCCCACCAGATTTCGTGTCATCTGCAAAACTGACCAGATGACATTGCACCTGTTAATCCAAAGCATTGAAGAGCACTGGGCTGAAGTCTAAGCCCTGTGGTACCCCATTTATTACCTCATCCCAGTCAGTGAAGGTTTCATTGAGGAGTGCTCTCTGAGTCCAATTCTTTAACCAACTGTGGATCCACCTGATCATTGTTTCATTGTTCCATCAAACTTTTAGCCAGTTTGCTGATCAGACTGTCATGGGGCACTTTGTCAAAAACTTTGCGAAAAACAAGATAGATTATATCCACAGCATTCTTCGTCGTGGCCTCTGTGCATCACACATATGAGTGGTGCGCTTGTGCAGTGCCTTTGGCCAGACGATTGAAAGCTAATTGTTTTTGGCGGGAAGCTCTGCTCCCCCCCCCCCCCCATAGCTTATGTAGAGTGGAGCATCTGCCATTTTGCTGTCTTTGCGACCGCCGTTCGTTGTGCCTCGTGCTGCTTTGACGCTTCTCACTTACCTAACTAGTCCGTTTATTCTTCTCCAAGTTATATTCCCCCTGATAGTTCTTGTTATTCTCTTGTTGTTCTATCATTATTCTTCATTCCTTCTTTCTCTAAAAAAGAAAAAAAAACCCAAAAATATATTCTTACCCTACTGTACTATCTCCTTTTCTTCTTTTCTAAAGATGGCGCAATGAGCAGTCTGCAAGTGTGCGAACTGCGAGTCCAAAATGTCCCCCGCTGACCTGCACGATCTATGCCTCCTCTGCCTAGAGGAAGGGCATAGGATGGATAAATGTTCGCACTGCCTGGCCTTCTCCAAACAGGCCAGGATGAATCGGGAGAACCATCTCAGGAGGCTTCTTTGGGATCATGCTCTCCTTCAATCTGAGCTGCTGGTCTCCCGCCCTGCACTGGCTGTGGCTGCCCGTCCGGCCCCGCCTGCTGTACTGGCTTCATCTTCCAAGGCGCAGCCTTCACGCGCTTCTGACGAAGCTGCATCTACTCTAGGCAATCAGCCTGCCTCCGTTCCAAAAAAGAAAAGTGAGAAGAGGAAGCACGCCGGCTCCGACAAGCCGTTGGAGCGCAAGAAGCCTAGGAAGGATAAGGCGGAGAAACCTCGGAAGCCTAAGGACTCGGAGCTCTCTAGACACGGAGACTGGGGTTCGTCGGCCCCCTCGGTACCAACAGCGCTTGTGGTACCGACACTGCCAGGCCCGACGCTTCAGGAGGCTATGAGGGTGACACCCCCCAGGTCCCCTAGACGAGTGGTGAAACCGACATCGGAACCCATCCATGCTCCGCCAAGGGAGTCTATCTCAGATGGGGAGATTCAGGATTCCCCCCCCTAGGGCCAGGTCCCCTACGTCCATGCCCTCGGCTGGACCTGATGTTGAGACGGGGATGTCTTCTCAGCGCCGCAGAAGCAGGTCATCTGAGAGGAGGTCCGTTGAGTGGTATCCTCAGCATGGATGGGGAGATTATCTGTTGGTCGCTACCCGGCTCCTGGGGACTATTCACCTCTTCCTCGGGACCGTCCAACATCCTCGATCTCGAGGCGTACCGCAACGATACCAACGAGGAGAGTAGCAGATCTGTGTCGCCTGCAGAGTCCTCTTCCTCTGTGCCCCCATATTATGGGGTTGATTCCGGTGACTCTGATATGGATTCTACATCACAGGGCATTGTAGTAACCTCCCAGGGCCCTGGGTCCCCCGATGAATCCTACACCTCCTTCGGGGAACTGATGTTGCGGCTGGTCCAGTCGTTGGAAATCGACGCCATTCAACGACCTGGACCAAGCACCGACAAATTCTATGATGTCGTGTGCAACAAATAATCCACATCAATAGCCTTGCCACTCATCACCACCCTGCGGCAAGCTATGGTGCAACCCTGGGACCTGCCTAGTCAACCATAACTGACATCAAGGAGATTCGAGTCAATGTATTGGGTTCAGGAGGAAGACATCCCGTTCCTTCTACAACACCCCAGACTGAATTCAATCATGGTCGAATCCTCCCAGGGCAGGGAATCCAGGGGACACACTGCGCCACGTGATAAAGAGGGCAGGAAAATCGACTCCCTGGCCTGCCATGTTTACGCTGCTTCTGGTCTTGGAGTTAGAATTTCCAATTATGAGGCGACATTAGCTCTCTATCAATATTTTATTATGCAATGCCTCAACAACGTTGTCTCAACACTCCCAGGCAACCAAGCTGACCTCGCCAAAGTTCTGATCCGGAAGACTATGCAGGTCACCGTGCAGCAGTTGTCCACAGCACGTCATCATGTGGACACAGATTCCAGGGCCCTGGTTGGTGCCGTCTCCCTCAGAAGACATGCATGGCTTCGTAGCTGTAATTTTCCTGAGGAGACAAAATGGCGCATAGAAGAAATGCCTTTTGATGGATCTGGTCTGTTTCATTTGAAAACTGACCACAAACTTAAGAAGATCCACAAGTCCAGGATGACGGCCTGGCGGATGGAGCTTCAACCACAAGCCAGACGTAAGTGGTCTTGGACTCATCCGTCGTACTGTCAATCATATCAGCAAAGGCAGCAACCTCCGTTTAGACAACAACAGCCACTGCGCCGTCGCCAACAGCCACCACAGCGCTATCAGCAAGCCTGTCGTCGCTTCAACATTGACAGAAGACGAAGTTGACGGGATGGGCGAACCATTCCTTTCCTCCACAATCCTTCCACCCTTCTCTCATTTGGGGATCAGCTGAAAGGCCAACTTCCCATTTGAGAGTCCATCACATCTGATTGGTGGGTGTTATCCATCTTACAGCACGGATACTGAGTAGAATTCGACATTGTTCCTCCGAGTGCGATCCGGTCCACTCCAGCTTTACCAGTACTGATTGGCAAAGTTCATCAGCTTCTTCGTAAAGGAGCGATTCATCAATTAACTCGAAAGGAAGGACTTCACGGATTCTACTCGAGATATTTTACGGTTCCGAAGCAGGATAGTGGCCTTCGACCTATACTTGACCTGAGGGGTGTCAATAAGTTTATCACCCCACAAAAGTTCAGGATGACCACCCTTCAAAATATCTTACCGCTGCTGAGGAGACAGGATTGGTTCGCCTCACTGGATCTGAGAAACGCATATTTTCATATTTCCATCCATCCATGCCATAGGCGTTTTCTCCATTTTGCTGTTGACTCTCAGGTGTATGAATTCACTGTGCTACCATTCGGATTGGCCACTGCACCCCAAGTTTTTACAAAGTGTATGGCACCTGTCTGTGTGTTTCTGTGTCTATGAGGAATCCAGATTTGCCCATACCTGGATGATTGGCTGTTGGTCTCCCAAACTAAACAAGAACTTATGCTGCTATACAAACAACGTGTTCCCTACTACAAGATTTGGGACTGTGTATTAATACTGAGAAATCTTCTCTTGTTCCTGCACAGATTATCACAATCATTGGAGCTCGCCTGGACTCTGTGATGGCAAGAGCATTCCTCCCGCAGGACAGACAGCAAGCCCTTGCTCAACACATCCATCCAATTCCACGGGATGGGACTGCTTATTTATTTATTTTTATTTATTTAAATATTTATATGCCGCCCCTTGCAACAGCCTCGGGGCGGCTCACAATACTAAAAACATATACAATATTAAAAACTGGTCCATCTCCAGGTTAAATATAAAAACATACTACATAAATAAATAACCCAATAAATTAATCTTAAATTAAAAATAATATTAACATTTAAAATACCGTCTAAATAAAAAGGTCTTCGCCTGGCGCCGAAAAGCAAATAACGACGGCGCCAGGCGAGCCTCTCTGGGGAGCGCATTCCACAGATGGGGCGCCACTGCCGAGAAAGCCCTCCTCCAGGTACTCACCCTCCTAATATCTCGTACGGAGGGTTCCCAGAGGAGAGCCTCTGCTGCTGATCGTAAGGGGCGGGAGGGCATATATGGTCGCAGGCGCTCCTTTAGGTAACCAGGACCCAAGCCGTTTAGGGCCTTATAGGTAAGAACCAACACCTTGAATTGGGCCTGGACTTCAATGGGGAGCCAGTGGAGCTGACGGAGAACTGGGGTGATGTGAGAACCACGCCCAGTCCCCGTCAGTACCCTGGCAGCTCTATTTTGCACCAATTGAAGTATCCGGACCGTCTTCAAGGGAAGCCCCACATAGAGCGCGTTACAGTAATCCAGCCGGGAAGTCACCAACACATGTGTCACCGTCGCCAGGCAATCGAGCTCCAGGAAGGGACGCAGCTGATGTATCAGCCGAAGCTGTTGGAAAGCGCTCCTCGCCACTGCTGACACTTGAGCAGTCAAGGTCAGCTCCGGGTCGAGGAGCACTCCCAAGCTGCGGACCCTGTCTTTCAGAGGGAGTGCAACCCCATTCAAGACTAGGGTCAGGTCCCCTACACTGTAGCCCAACCCACCTACCAACAGGACCTCCGTCTTGTCTGGATTGAGCTTCAGTTTATTGGCCCTCATCCAGCCCATTACCTCGGCCAGGCACCGGTTCAGCACAGCCACCGCCTCACCTGGATCGGTGGAAAACGAGAGGTAGAGCTGGGTATCATCCGCGTACTGATGATTCCGCAGCCCACACCTCCTGATGACCTCCCCCAGCGGTTTCATGTAGATCTTAAAAAGCAAGGGGGACAAAATGGAACCCTGCGGAACCCCATGGCATAACTGCCATGGCGCAGAGCCATAGTCCCCCAGCACCACCTTCTGGTATTGGCCATCGAGGTAGGAGTGGAACCACTGCAAAGCAGTGCCTCCAACTCCCAATCCCACCAGCCTCTCCAGAAGGATACCATGGTCGATGGTATCGAAAGCCACTGAGATGTCAAGGAGGACTAACAGGGACGCACTCCCCCTGTCCCTCTCCCTGCATAGGTCATCATACAGGGCGACCAAGGCGGATTCAGTGCCAAAGCCGGGTCTGAAGCTGGACTGAAATGGGTCCAGATAATCAGTTTCCTCCAAGAGTGCCTGGAGTTGTCCCGCCACCACCCGCTCCAGCACCTTACCCAGAAACGGGATGTTGGCCACCGGTCTATAGTTGGTGACCACCTCTGGACCCCTCTCCTTTAAGGGGGCCGGCACTCGGCCGTCTCTCAAAGAGGCGTTGACCACCTCCAAGATCCAGGGCTCAATCCCGTCCTTGGCGCTCTTTAATAGCCAAGATGGGCACGGGTCCAGTAAACAGGTGGTTGAGCGTACCAATCCAAGCACCTTGTCCACATCATTGGGCTGCAAAAACTGAAATTCATCCAATAATGAGGGACAAGCAGGCATGGTTGGTCCCTCCCCAAAAGAATCTGTATCAAGACTGGAGTCCAGCTCGTGACGAATCAGAGCAACTTTCTCCTGGAAATGCGTGGCAAACTCGTTACAGTGGGCTTTCGAGGGTGGCACCAGATCTTTATCGGGGCCAGGTTTTGTCAGCCCCTGCACCACCCGAAAAATCTCCGCCGGACGGCATTGCGAGGAGGCAATGGATGCGGAGAAGAATCGCTTCTTCGCCGCCCTCACCGCCACAGCATAGGCTCGATAGTGTGCTCTAAGATGTGTTCGGTTGGACTCATCACGTGATTTCCTCCACCTGCGCTCTAGCCGTCTCCCAACCCGCTTCATCGCCCGTAATTCCGATGTATACCAGGGAGACGAACGGGCTCTGCCAGGTTGGAGAGGGCGCTTAGGAGCGATCGTGTCGATGGCCCTGGTCATCTCCCCATTCCATGTTTCGACCAGGGCCTCCACGGGAGCGCCAGCCTTGTCAGCCGGAAAATCCCCCAGAGCCCTCAGGAATCCATCCGGATCCATCCGACTCCGGGGGCGGACCATCACAATCTGGTCCGCACCCTTACAGAGGGAGAGGCCACTCTCGAGCTCAAACCTCACGAGGAAATGATCTGACCATGACAAGGGCGTCAAGCATAAATTCTTCACCCTCAGATCACCCTCTTCCTCCCCCGTCAAGAAAACCAGGTCCAAAGTGTGTCCACGTTCATGGGTCGGGCCGATGACATGTTGAGACAGCCCCATGGCCGTCATGGCAGCCATGAAGTCCTGAGCCGCCCCAGAAAGGTCAGTCTCGGCATGGAGATTGAAGTCCCCCAGGACCAACATCCTGGGGGTCCTCAACACCAAATCCGAGACGACCTCCGTCAGCTCAGGCAGGGAGTCTGTTGGGCAGAAGGGTGCTCGGTACACCAACAGAATCCCCAATCTGTCTCGGTCGCCCAACACCAAGTGGAGACACTCCAGCCCCGGTCTCGAAGGGACAGGAAGCCCCGTGAGGGAAAAAGTAGCCTGATAAACTAAAGCGACCCCCCCTCCCCTCCCCTCCAGGCGCGGTTGGTGCTGCACTAGGTACCCGGGTGGGCAGAGCTCCGAGAGGGAGACATCTCCCCCCTCCCCCGCCCAAGTCTCGGTGATACAAGCCAGGTCGGCCCTCTCATCGACTATCAAGTCACAGATGGTATTGGCCTTATTATGGACCGACCTGGCATTGAGTAGCAGCACCGTTAGGCCTGTGGGGCAGCTGACAAGACTCCCTGGTACCCGCCGGTTGGGGGAGTAACCAGAAGGAGGGACAGATGTTAACCATCTGTCCCGCCTTCTCCTAGGCGGGAACGTTAAACCCCCATTGCGGCCATACTGACCATTGCCCATCACCACCCCGATGGCAGCGCCCCCGCGCTCCCCAGGTAACATCCTGAACAGCTTACCTGAGATGGGCCTCTAAAATGATTAAAAATTTAAACTCTAAAAACCCCCACCCTCTTACCCTCTCAGCCGCATAGCCAATGATATGTGTCCACCACAGCCGAAGTCCAGGGTTCCTTCTGCCCAATCCGTGCAAAGACTCGTGGGCATTTGGCCGCATCAGTTGCCGTTGTCCCATATGCAAGACTTCGCCTTCGCCCTCTTCAACTCTTTTTCAACAGAGTATTTCGGCCGCAAATCAACGTCCCAACAAAGCTACTTCGAATTCCATCTTCTGTCCTTCACTCTCTCCTCTGGTGGACGGTGCCGTCAAATTTGAATGTGGGGGTGCCTTTCCAGCCCCGATGCCCTGATACCCATCGGTACCGACGCATCTCTGTTCAGATGGGGAGCAGTGTGCTCCGACCTGAGGACTCAGAGCGTATGGAATCGACAGGAATCCAGCAACCATATCAATTTCCTAGAACTTCTAGCCGTATTCAAGGCACTACGTTCATTTGAGGATAGTCTTTGGGACCGAGTAGTTCAGATAATATCAGACAACATCGCTACAGTCTTTTACCTGAACAAACAAGGCGGGACAAAGTCACTGAAATTAGCCACACTATCAATGCAAATCTGGGAATGGTGCATTCCGAGAGGCATTGCTTTGGTAGCGGTACACCTTGCCGGTACCGACAATGTGGAAGCCGATCTTCTGAGCAGACACATGTCTGCATCTCACGAATGGGAACTGGACCCCCACACATGCGACTACCTCTTCCATCTCTGGGGTTTCGCGGAAATAGACTTATTTGCCACTCGACAGAACAGAGTATGCAAGACTTTTTGCTCGAGGGCGGGAATCAGACTCGGATCCTTAGGAGATGCCTTCATGATTCCTTGGAACAATCTGAATATTTATGCTTTCCCCCCGATTCCGCTCATTATGAGGGTTATATCGAAGATAATTCACGACAGGGCCACAGGACTGCTGATTACCCCTTGGTGGCCACGTCAAGTGTGGTTTTCCACACTTCTTCGCATCTCTCAGGAAGAGTACCTTCATCTTCCACTCGTTCCATATCTCATCACCCAACAAGAAGGCACAATTCGACACCCACATTCTTGACTCTGTGTTGAAGCTGTCTACACGGAAGTCATACGCAGCTAAGTGGCGACGGTTTTCTACCTTTGCTGAGTCCCATTGGTTCGTACCACTCTCAGCATCTATACCTCAGATCCTACAATTCCTACTAGAACTTCACCATTCTGGACTGAAGCCATCTTCTATAAAAGTCTACATGGCAGCAATTTCATATTACCATGGCACATTTCAGAGTTCATCTATCTTCTCTCAGCCACTTATAAAGAGATTCCTCAAAGGACTTTATAATCTCAACCCAACGGTCAAGACCAGTGATGTCTACATGGAGTCTTTCCGTTGTCTTGCAGGCGCTCACAAGACCTCCTTTCGAACCTTTAGCGACAACAGATCTCTGCCTTGTTTCATGGAAGATGGCATTTCTGGTAGCGGTAACATCAGCTCGAAGGGCTAGTGAGCTCTGTGTTCTGTGTGTGGATCCTCCATATTTAAATTTCCACAGGGAGAAAGTTGTCTTGAGAATGGATCCATCCTTTCTTCCGAAGGTCACTACTTCTTTTCACATGGAACAGGATATTGTCCTACCTGCATTCTTTCCATCTCCGACGAATCCACTTGAGAGATCTTTGTGCACTCTCGACGTAAGACGCTGCCTAGCCTTCTACAGATCGAGGACTGAATCTGTCCGATGTTCAAACAAGTTCTTTGTTAAATACTCTGAGCAGAGTCAAGGTTTTCCAATTACCCCTCAGAGGCTTTCAAAGTGGATAGTTCAAACAATTACTTTATCTTATCAGCTGTCTTGGATTGACCTACCTATGACCCCAAGGGGCCATTCCACTAGAGCTGTTGCTGCTTCGTCTGCCTTCGCGTCGGGGATACCAATTGACGACGTCTGCAGAGCTGCCACTTGGGCAACGCCATGCACATTTGCTAAACATTACCGGCTGGATGTTTGTGTCAGACAAGACTGCTCCTTCGGCAGAGCTGTTTTTTCATCTATTCTTTGTTAAAGACACCTTCCCATCCACCAATGAGGGTAAGCTTGTTAATCTACCCATATGTGTGATGCACAGAGGCCACGATGAAGAAAAGCAGGTTGCTTACCTGTAACTGATGTTCTTCGAGTGGCCATCTGTGCAGTCACACAACCCACCCACTGGCCCTGCTTGGTGTTGGTGAGTGGAACTATCTCTTCAGTGCCGAGCGATACATTTTTCTTCCATGGTACCGATACCATCTTTCATAGAGACTTCTTTTTTCCACATGGGGGCGAACGTTTGGTCTTCAAGACTGAGCGAAATGGTGAACGCTCCGCTCTATATAAGCTATGGGGGGAGGGGGAGCGGAGCTTCCCGCCAAAAACTGTTAGCTTTCAATCTTTCAGCCAAAGGCACTGTGCAGGTACAGCACCCATATGTGTCGAAGAACATCAGTTAGAGGTAAGCTTTTCTTACAGTCCACAAGAGAGGTTATCTCATAAAAAAATGAGATCAGATTAGTCTGGCAAGACTTGTTCTTGATAAATTTATGCTTTGATGGCCTTCCTGTTCCACTTCTATTGTTAGGGTTAAAGAGGCTCTCATTTATTTATATATGAGGGGTTTGGACCAAGAATCAAAGGTTGATGCTTAAATGCTACCAGCTACCCATCTGCACTGTGTAATGTTTTGTGTTTTTGCATGGGTGTTGCGTGTACCTAGGGAAAAGCTGGCATTTAATGACATCCTTTTTCTGTCTTTCAGAGCCTTGGATCAGCAGACAAGAAGGACTTGTACCCATCAAAGTAAGTTTTTTGTTCTTCTGTATGAGATTTTAGTGTGATTTACAGAGATAAAAATGTATTGATGCTTGCATTCTAAGAGTATCAGCAACCTCTATTACTTTATAACAGGAAATTGTTCCATCTCTGATGCATTAGGCAAAACAAACAAAAGCAGGCTTTTCTTTGTGAAATATAATGTGGCTTCCATAAATAATCAAACCATCATTTCTAGAAGTTAATACATGACAGCGTTATCATAGGTAGCACAAGGATGATATTCTCAGGTATCTACTTTCCCAGCAGAATTGTTTAATGGTCCAATTGAGCTGCTGTAGTATTAAAACAGAACAACTGCTGTGGATTTATTTACTGCATCTTTGCAGAGACGAGTTCTGCTGAACAGTCTTCTAATGTTCACATGCTGAGTTCCAGTGAGGTTGTTTTGGTTGGCGAAGTAGTCATGAATCTTAAATGACTACTCCTAGTTGCTTTGCCAGATACCAGGCACTGCATCCATGCTCTATAGTACAATTTCGTGGGTTGGATCCAGACTTCATCAGAGTAGGCCCTTTGGAATCAGTGAAACTTGAGTCAATCATTACTTGTCCCATTTTTTTTTCCAATGGGTGTACTCATGACTGAATCCAACTGATTGACCAGAAAAGAAGCATATGAATTCTTGGTGACTGACCCACAGCTATGGACGTCTTTTCCTCTTTCTATATATCATAGTGGATATATATTGGAAAATCAGACTTTTTTTGTATTTTCAGTTGAATACAATTTGTTAGGTACATGTCTACTTAATTGCTGCCAATAAGCACATGAAGAATTATTTTGGAGAATATGATAGATTTTTTTTGGTAATCTTTAAACAACTGAAACATCTTTTCTATGCGTTGTACTGGCACATATACTGTTTTATACTCAAAAGGTTACATATAAATTGCAGAATGAAGAGAGTATAAGTTTCCATTTATCAATATTTTCATTTACTTTTTCGTTCAGTACACTTTGTTCTAGGTTTTCCTTTGCTGCATGTGAAATGTAAATCTGTGGCAAAAGGAGGGAGATGTGACTGATGGAGGGCATATTGTCTTCTGGCAATGCCACACAGACTCTCCTAGCTGGAGACAGTTACAGGCTGTAATTGCTGCCACAGCATCGGGCTGTGTTGGGGTAAACAGTGCAGGTACACCCAGTGTGTTTGCTGTCCCAAAGATCTTGCTAACTAGGTTCCGTCATGATGTTCTGAAATGCTTCATATTTAACATTAAGCTTCTAAATCAGCATTTGGATTTTATAAAAATATTTAGAACTATTAGTCTGCTTGCTTCAGGGCACTTTGTAATTGCTAGTTTGCAGAAAAGGAATTAGGGCTGCCAGTAAAACCACTTCTTCTCTATGCCTCCTGGCAGCATGATTTCATAGGAGGTTGTCCTAAATGATATATAACAACTTTAGTCAGCCCTAGCATTTTTGCTGTGTCGTGTATTGTCTCTATGGCAGTAGGACTGCAAAGGTGAGCAATAATGTCTGGCCCTAATGAATCACTGTAAGTTAAAAAAGTTAAGAATGGCTCAACTTGCAGAAGTGGGACTTTTCAGCTTGGTCTAAAAATGTACATCCCAATGACTCCAGCTATGTATGCATACACTTATCAAAACATTCCTACCAATAGAGTTATATCTCCATCCCATCTTTCTGAAGCCAACTGTTGTGGTTTAGGAACCTTAAGTCTAGAAAATAATAACATACTTCACATAAAAGTATAATGAAATATTTTTAAAACCTAGTAAACTGTATGATCATCAGATCACTTTATAGAAAATTTCTCATCTGACCTCTGTAAAGATTGTTGTAAAAGGCTTAATCTCCAACCTTTTCAGTTCTTAGGTTCACTTTTAAGTCCAGCCTGTTAGATTGCACCTTCTTCTTTTTTGCTTCTATTAAACTATATGTGCCAGTTTCTATATAAATTTGTCTCCCTTTTCCTTATACCTGTCCATGCCTTATTTATTTTATTTATTTATTTAAATATTTATATGCCGCCCCTTGCAACAGCCTCGGGGCGGCTCACAACAGCCTTCCTTCTATTTTTCTGCTGTACATTTTCTCTTTCCTCACATGTGCCCCTCTCAACATGAACTAGACTCTTGTGCTTACAGTAAGGCTATATGAAAACAGCTTGTCCCTTGAAGTGAACATCCCAAGGGAAGGTGAATTTTGATGTAGCTTGTACTGTTCTTTGATGGATACAACTGTTAGAGGCGGGACAGCATTGTTGTCTGTCTGGTTTAAAGCCAATCTTAACCAGTCTCCCCCTCATCCTTCATCCTTGCTGCATTTTCTCCAAATTAAACATCAGGCAGCTGAGAGCTGATGTATGTTTTAATAAATGGGTTGTCAAGTCATTGGTTAAGCAAGTAGTGATGCATGGGAAGGTTCAAGAAATTGGACATTCTTAGCTTGATGTGGGCAGTGGGAAAAGCAGGTGATTCAGCTTCTTAGAGGAGCACAACTAGCTTTGGATGTTGACAGTGAACATTTCTTTAGAAAAGCAGCTGGCAGTTTCTGCTGCCTTTTCTTGACATTCATCTCCTAATGGGATACACAGCAAGGTGTCACTCATTCAACAAACAGTTCAAATAATGAAGTATTCCTGCACGATACAGTGTTTTGAGAAACAGCTTTGAAGCATGGGTGCCTGAGCCTAGGTTTTTATTAATGACTGCTGAGTTAAACTCTCCTGAAGTTTTGCATGTCTACCATATGCAGTATGAACTCCAGCTCTTAAGCATCAGCAAAATCATGCATCTAGAAGGGAAGGTAGACTTACTCCATTAAACTCTGATCTGAAAATTTGCAGTTTAATTAATTTGTTCACAGCACTGCCCTCTTTGTGTGATGCCAACAGAATATGCTACATTAATTTATGCCCTCTTCAGCCCCTGAGCCCTAGAGATATGTGAGTATTAGGCTAAATAATTTAATTGTTATTGTGACATCTTACTGTATCCTCAAGCAGTCAGCCTAGAATTTAGTTTTAACTGTACAGAAATCCTAACAACAGCATCCTGTTTGCCTTGTTTTGTCCTTTTCCCTCTGCTATCACCCCTTTGGTCCTCTTCATGCAAACTTACTTTTCATAACATCTTGCCTTATGAATATGTGTCAACAGTGTCCACATTTTAAACGATCTATGAGCTGACCTAATAAAGGTATCATGCTACATGGATTTGAGAATTGTTCTTATGGCCTATACGGTGGCCTTTGTTTTTTTGTGTTCCTACCTAGAAAATGTTTAGCTTTGTGAAAGCTGGTTTTTTCTTTTATTTTCTATACCTTTTAACATGTTGAGATCGCACTGGGAGATTTTTAAAAAAAACTGTGGTGGTTACTATAGAAACACAAGTCTATCCCCCACTTTGTACCAAATGTGAATCTTCTGTATTTTACTTTCAGTCCAATTTAAAACCTTCTTGGCTGAGGCTCTCCATTTGCAAAAGTAGGTGTGATGTTTTAAAAAACATCCCACACTTAAAAAATTATATACACATAAAGAGAGAATTGAATGCTGGAGGGGGTGCTTAGCAGACCATAAAGCTAACTTTGCCCTGCCATGCTGTCCTCTCCCCATCCTAAAGGGACCACCCTGAAGAAGAACAGCAACAGAGAAGTCATTCTCCATGGCCATTCAGGTACTGGCCTTTCTTTGAGTCAGGGGTCAGTGGTGGTGGTGGTGAATGATTGGTCACTGCCAGTTTAATGAGTGGTTGAAGATGAACAAAGCAAAACAAAAGAAAACAAAAGAATTCATGGCTAGCAAAAAGGCCTTGCTATCTTCTGGCAGATTTTGTTCTACGTATCTTCAAGCCGAATTAATTGAAAACAATATGAGAGACAAACCCAAAGAATCAAAATTGAAAAGAGGTCAAGGGTTGTGTGATCATTAATTGTATTAAAGCTTATAAAAGAAACTAGAAAGGAAAATATGCATCTGTGCATCACATATAACTGCCATTTCTTCAGTATGCATATTTTTATTCATAAAGATTATAAGCCAATGCATGTAATGGCTATGATATTCTCATTTTAACTGAATAATAGGCATTTAATTTTATTTATGGTTTTCAGTCCATACTAAGACAACAGCAAATATTAAGTTTAGTGTTAGAATTGACCAGAACTATTTGAGATTCTGCTTTATGTTTAAGAAAAGGCATTTTCTAATAGCATTATACCTTGGAGTTTCTGAAGTCTAGTATTTGAACTAGTTTAGCCACATGGCTATGACAATGATGGCACATAATTATGTATGGATAGGAAAAGGAAGTGAAATCTGTAGAGACAGAGACTGTAAGTTTATGGGTGCCAAACTGGAGTTCTATTTTTCTTACAGGCTTGAGGTAGGATGAGTGTATAAAGCTGTAAAATTATATGGCTAAAGGAGGATCTAAGAGGAATTAAGTAGGCTATATAACACACAGGGAGTGGACAATGAGCAGTAAAAACTGAAGTGGAACATAGGAGACTGTAAACTATGTAATTAGAATGGCGCAGCAGCCAGATTGGATGACTATGCATGGCAGTAATGGGAATATTAGAAGTTAATTAATGCTATGTGGTAGGTTTTTTTTTAATGAACTAGTAAATTTTGGTATCCTAATTACAAGGCGGGCTTTAAATAGCAATATAACCCCATTCAAATACATGTGAAGTTTTATAGAAAACGATTATATAATATTTGGATTGTTAAAATGAAAGCCAAGTTCAAGCAGTTTGTGTGTGAATCCATGTATGTGACTGTCCAAAGTGTGAATCTGAACCCAAAGAATTCCTAATTATTTCTCTTGCATTATATCACATTAACTAGAAGTAATTATTTCCATAATCCTGCAAAATAGAAGATACACTATTGTATTCTTACATCTCCCTGAACAGGCCTTCATTCTCTAAAAATCACGGAGAAGTATGGGGAGGAAATATCATCATGGCATCTACCCTCCTAGGGAAGCTTTGGAGAAGGCAGCTCATCTGGGAGAGGGGGAGACTCTAAATTTTGAATAAATTTCCCCTGTAGCTCAGCAACAGTGGTCAGTTAAGCCACCTACTGACCACTTGCAGCAATTCTGCGTTGCAAAATTTCAAATTTACTTCACCAAGGATGAGCATAGGAAGATGGGCATTTTTGAAACAGAATAACCAGGCTACATTCTCTTTTAAAATTTATAATTTGAAACGATTCAACATAGATATTTCTTTGGCATGCATACCCCACTGAGAGTAACACCCACACTTCATTCAACCAGTAACACCAAAGAAAATAGATTTTGGAATTATCACCATTAAAAAAATAAACGGAGTAAAGCATTATGAATCTGACCAGTTTCTTCCAGTTTTGCTGTCCTCACTTACCAATTGGGATCTTTCCTTACAGCAAATTCTTTAGTGATTTGCGTTCACTTATACTGCACCAAGCAATAACTGTTGTGAGCTGAGGTTCCTATTTCGAACAAATACCAGCCTCAAACTATTTCCATATAAATCTTTCTTTATTGCTTCTAAATGCAAATCACCCACACAGGCATCTGAGCATGCACAAAGTGGTTTGTTGAACCCAGTCTGCTGACTACCTCCTGAAACTTTCCTTATGAACATGCCTAGACCCCAACCCTTTAGGAGGGGCTCTCTGAAAGTGAGCATCCTTGTCTCTGCTCACTGTGCCTTCAGTCTGAGTTCTTGCCTCTGCTGGCCCCTTGCCACAGGGTCCAGTGCAGTGGAGGGGATGGTCCATGTCTGGGAGTTTGACAAAGTGCCCCAAAGTGTTCTCCTGGTGGAGAAACTGAGGAGTTTTGGGATACACCAAAGCAATGTCCGGTGGATTAGGGCATGGTTGACTGACTGAAAGCAGAAGGTAACCATTAGCGGGGAATCATCGGGATGGTGGCCAGTGACAAGCAGGGTCCCCCAGGGCTCTGTCCTGGGGCCGATCCTGTTTAATCTTTTCATTAACGACATGGAAGAAGGGGTGAACGGTCTGCTGATCAACTTCGCAGATGACACTAAAACTGGAGCAGTGGCCACAACTGAGGAGCAGGTACTCCAGATCCAAAAGGATCTGGACAGACTATGGAAGTGGGCAGGAGACAACAGGATGGCGTTCAATGTGGAGAAGTGCAAGGTCTTGCACTTGGGGCATAGGAATAGCTGTCATAAGTACAGGTTAGGTGACAAGTGGCTGGAGAGCAGCACTTGTGAAAGGGACCTCGGGAAACTGGTTGACTACAGGCTAAACATGAGTCAGCAGTGTGATGCGGTGGTCAAGAGGGCGAACGCCACCCTTGGTTGCATAGCCAGAAGTGTGGCTTCTAGATTGAGAGAGGTATTACTATCTATAAGACTCTAGTGCACCTGCAACTGGAGTATTGTGCTCAGTTTTGGGCCCCTCATTACAGAAAGGATATAGCCAGGTTGGAGTCAGTGCAGCACAGGGCCACAAGGATGGTGGCCAGTTTGCAGGGGATGGGGTATGAGGAGCGACTGAGGGAACTGGGTCTCTTCAGCTTGGAGGAGACTCAGAGGGGATATGTTGGTGACATACAGGTATGTGAGGGGATGTCACACGGAGGTGGGTAGAGACCTGTTCTCCCCTGCAGAGGAAGGCAGGACGCGCTCCAATGGAGCAAAGCTCAGGGAACCCAGGTTCCATTTGGATGCCAGGAAGCACTTCCTGACAGTCAGGACCCCGAGGGTGTGGAATGGGCTTCCACAGGAGGTTGTTGAGGCTCCATTGGTGCGGGTGTTCAAGGATAGGCTGGACGTGCACATGGTGGGCATGTTGTGAGCGGAGCCGGCTGGTGCCGGAAGTCAGACTAGATGGCCCAGGAGGCCCCTTCTGACTCGCTCTGTTTCTATGTTCCTCATCCCCAGTGGCTCCTCCTACTGGCTGTGTGCATAAGCCATCCCCTGGAATTGTCTGGCATGGCTGACCTTGAGATCATTCTCCCCACCCACTCTGCCTGCTGACACATCCCAGGCTCTTGAGTTAACCCAATCTCGCTGAGACATCCCTCATATTCCAGATCTGAATCAGGATCCTTGATGTTGCTGTAGGAATGCTTGCACAGGCCTGTTATCCCCCTTGCTCCCAACAATAACTTCTCTGGCCAAAACTTTAAAATGGCAGACTTGGTGCTGACTGTTGCAAAAATGCCTCGGTCTCCATGGCATCTTCTCCGGACCGGCAATCTGATGTTCCCCTAGGTCTCATGACGACCTTCTCAGAACTATCCCGACCACCTGAGGACACTGGATTCTTTGCATCTCAGGTTCTTCGAGTGGCCCATAGTCTAAGGCTTAATCCTAGACAAGAACCCAGTCTCTGAGGCTGGTTATGCAGAGTCTGCCACCATCCCGCTGCTCCCAACTCTGCTGGATGCAATCCATCATTAATGGAGATCCCTAGCATTTGTGGCCTCGCCTTGAAAATATGTATCACGTTCAAGTAACTACTATGATAGTTACTATTGTTACTATTGTTGCTGTTCATTTGCAATCAGTCTCTTTTCACAAGCTATGCTTAAATAGCCTTTTGTATTTCTGCATCTGTAGTTCAAACGATAGACATTTACTAGATGTCTGATTTGAGAAACCTTTATTTCTGTTTTTAGACTGTCAATTTTGTAGCTTAAAGTGATGGAAAATAAGTATAACATGATAGGAGATCAAGTATATAATTATTTAAAAGGTGACAGAATCTACCTTCCTCCTATCTTTGCTTTCTAAATCTAGTTCAAAAGAAATATCTAGTAGCTTCTGTAAGAGACTGCCAGGATTCACTGGGTCAAGTCATGCTCATGCTCTGTCTGAAGGGTCCCCAAGCAGCTAAGTATGAGGACAAAGGTGAAATGGAAGGCTGCCTGAGAGGGCTTCTGGTCAGTGAGGTTGTGGTAGCTCAGTTGTGGTGGAGTGGAACTGCATCAGCAACAGCTGGGGCTTGTCCTGAGCAGACTATTAATTGCTGAGCTGTAGCAGGGACAAAGACGAGAGGAAATTGCTACATGCCACACCAGAATAAGGTGAACGATCCCTCCTGCAGTCTCTGGCCTTGGCTTCTTTTGGCAAGGAGTCTGGAAGAGAGATGAAGTTGCTGCTGGCACAACCAAACCCGGACCTAATACCCAGCATAGGTAACTAGAGGCAAAGCCTTACAAATAAAGGCCGTTTGCATTTACCTTAAGAGTCTTGTGGATGTGGAGGCTATGGGAAAGGGTGGGTTCTATGTACCCCTCCCTGAGAAATCCCCTAAGGGTTCACCCTGGTGGAGAATGCGGGCACAAGCCCAAGGGGGTGTCACAAACCTCCACTCAAAGACTGGCTGGATTTATTGGCCCATCAACAGAAAGGACATGTATAAGACCAGCAGAGGCTGTTACAACAGGTTCTGCAACAGTCTCAGCTTGTTGAACAACTATTTTCAGCCCAGCAGCAGAACCAGAGTAGAGTTCTGGAGCAAGTATGGAAAAGGCTACAATCACAAAGGGTGGCAGTACAGACTGGTAGTGAGGTGGGTGAACAAGCTTGTGCTATAACCTCAGTGAAAATTTCCAAGATGGGTCCAGATGATGATCCTGAGATGTGACCATCACAACAGGATGGCCAGAAGCTGCTTGAGCAATTATTTTTACTCCCTGCTTAACTGATCCAGCTCAGGCTGGAGTAGAAACACTGATAGTGGAAGAGGCAGGGCAATACCAGAAAGTAAGAGCTGCTATTCTGGGTATCTTGAATGTATCTGATGAGACTTATAGAAAGAGACTGAGAGGAGTAATATATGGCCCAAATACTCATCCATGAGCTCTGGGCCAGCAGACATGGACTCTGTCTTACGTGACTAAAGCTGGCACTGAATAGCTGAACAAGTGACAGAGTTTGTAATGCTAGAACATTTTGTGAATGCCTTACCCCCAGCAGCCTGGAGTTGGGTAAGATGCTAGAAGCCCAGGACCCTGGAAGCAGAAGTTCAGTTTATGGAGAACTTTGTTGCATCAGGAGAACCAGAAACCTCAGTTCCATGGGGCAAGAGTTGAATGTAGAAGCACAACCCAAAAGGAACTTAGGATAACTGCTTTGGACAAAGGCCCCAGTAGGGGAGGAGCCCAAGGGTGGGGTTGGGGCCAGCCACAGTCCGGATCATGCAGAGTGACAGTCTGGTCTGCTGGACACGGAACCCCATGGCCAGAGGAGAGGACCTCATGACCCAGGCTTCTTGTATGCTTCCAATGTGGACAAGAAGGACATACCACCGTACTGCTGTGTGGATCAGACATTCCTGCTGAAGCGGACTGGCCTCTTGAGAAGGGGGCAGCAGGCAGTGATCCACTCAGTACTGCTGCCCCATACTTGGTGCAGTGGCTCTGAATGGATCAGGCAACACCACCTCCTGCCTGGCTCTTGAGCAGGTGACGGTCCTCTCAGCACTTCTGCCAATTGCTCAAGGCGGGTACCAAGTGGGTTGCGACCCTCACCGCCCCCTACCACTCCTTCCTCCTGCTTGAGAGCAGATCTCTCGAGGGCAGTGCTGCACCCTTGTCTCTGTCTTGAGCAATCTATGCTGCTGCAGAGGGCAGGAGTCCATCCCATGCTTGGCCGGAGAGCACAGCTGGCACCCCTGCTTCTGTGTAGTTGAGGATGTGTTCCATGCTGCTGCCTTGTGCTAATGAAACAAAATGAATGCAGCCCCCCCCCCGCACTTCCTGCTTCAGCAGATCCTTCTGCTCCTCCTCACTGTTTTTGAGGTATTAGTACAGATCTGCTTCTCTGCTCGCCTCCCCCCCCCCCCGCCATGTGCTCTCGAGGAGACCTCCCTAGCACAAGGAGGGAACCTCCCTTGTGGCACTTCGGGGAAAATGCCCTGTTTGCACAATGGGGACAAAGAAAGTTTTCCTTTTTTCCCTGTTGTGCAAAGGGGGGTTGCCTCCCAGCCATGACTGGGCAACATGCAGGGGGCTACCACTGCAAGCAGGCAGCGGACAGCCCTCGACAATAATCCCTGCTGGGGCTGGAAGTTTTGTCCCCATTCCATTTAATGGTATCTCCTCCCCGCTCCGTGCAATGGGGATTCTGACGGCTAGTGCCTTGTGATTTCAGCTGTCAGAGAGAATCCTCATTCTTCCTCATGGTGGGCCTGATCCTTCATGGGCTTATTGTGGGTATTCAGCACTTAACAGCAACAATGAGTTGTTGTTGTATACAAACCCACCCTAAATTTGGCATGCAAGGCCTGGTCACATGCAACTAATTGACTGTGTTACAGTAGCACTTGCAATTTTAAGGACAACTAGTTTTAAGGAACAACGATTTAAAGAACAATGGCACTTTTAGGCAGAAAGTTGATTGTATAGTTGGGTAACGACTGAAGAAGGGTGTACTTGTTTTGGCATCCAACTGTGCAGGGCCCTCCCCAGGGAGTCTCTTCTGATGGCACTTTTAGGTCTTTTGATATCTGCTGAAAATATTTCTATTCTATCAGTTCTTTAGTGTTAGTTTTAACCTCATTTTAATGTAGAGGTTTCTTTTTTGTTTTCCATGACCGCTGTTCCTAATATAAATATGTTTGTATTGTGTTTAAGTGTAAGCTGCTCTGAAAATCTTTAGCTCCAGCAGCAGGATACCAAGTAATTGAAACAAATGAATACATAAATAACTCCTTGTTTCCAGCATATCCCTGCTACTTTATCTTCCTGCACTCCACCCCCCCTCCCCCAAACCTATTCTGTACCAAATCTCTGGTACCAAATTTGCACCGAATCTCTGACAGATTAGTTTATTAAAAACTAAGTTTGTCTTGTGAGATACTTGGCTTTCATATTCCTTATTATGTCTTGCTCCTGACCTTGTCTTTCCTGGACTTTATCTTCTTCCTATCTTGCTACTAATTACTGACTGTGCAGACTATACCTGCTCCTGTTGTTGATCTTGGGGCTTATCCTGAAACATTGCACCAGTTCCAGAGTATATGGCATATACATTATAAAAGTGTATACATGAGGGTTGTTTTTCTTCATTTGACTGTTCAAATCCATGCAGGTGGTAGATGCCCAGTCCTTTGCTGGTTGTTGCCTTTGTTCAAAGGGACAACTGATAAACCATGAATGCATATGCCATTTGGAAACGATACCGTATGTATGTATGTATGTATGTATACTTGCTTGTCTGTAGCAGAGTAAAACAATTAAATAAGAAGCTACCATGAATGCCCTTTGCATAGCCTGAAATCTACTTGTGAAATTCTGTCTGTCTTGAATTAGGCACCATTAGCATCTTTGATCTCTCCTCGACCCACCCTGCTTTTCACTAGAGATACGAGAATATCAACTGATAATCATTTCCTTAAGTCACATAACACATCATTAATGTATATGTCAAATAAGAAAATGAACAATGCTGGAAAGCTTACCCTATTCCCTAAGTTTCTTAGGTATTAACAAATTAGAGCAAGGATGTTTTTGATAGGTGGGGATGCAATGGAAGGAACATAATTGCGCTGCCTCCTTCTCCAGTGTTAGCAAGGAATGGGAAAGATTCCAATATCCAATATCCATAAAATAGCAGAATTTAAAATATAGTGTTTCTCCCTTATTTAAAATAGAAACTCTTAAAATGCCTGAAAGAATCAAAGCATTTTTGCATGATGCCTGAAAGACAGTACAGTAGGTACAAGGCATCTTCCAAGAAGATGGAGTTCTGTAATTGGAGTACCACAAATGAGAGAGCCTGTGGGATCTTGCCACAGGCTGGGGGGAACTATAGCTTGTGACATAAATGCTCAGACGAGGGGAAGCTGTAGCATGAGGTCCGGTTGTGGGAACCAGATGCATGAGAAGTGTGTTCTGTTGGGCTTCCCACTGGCCAGCAAGCTGGGATGGGGTGAGAGGCAAGAGGCTGTGATCTGTCTTCCACAGTTGGGAGATCTGGCCTGGATACTGACTGCTGCTTCTTGACCTGGGATATTTTCCAGGGGCACAAGAATGCAGGAGGAAGTTTCTGGGAAGGCTGTTTCAGAGGTGTCGCTTTTAGAACACTGCCAGCTGAATAGGGTAGGATAGAAGCACCTGCTGAGGCACAGCGACTGCCCAAGAGCCAGGTCTGCTTTCTGTAGCCCTGTTTAAGCATTCACCTGAATATGTGGGAGCTTAAAATAGGCAGTGAGTTGCTGTGGTCTGTACCTCTCTGCATGCCAGCTCCGCCCAGCTCAGTTCAGACCTTGCCATGTTAAATGGCTGCAGTCTGAAAGGAAGCTCTGCTTGTATCAACCGGAATGTGTGTAGAACTCCATACAATCAGGAACCAAGATAAGGTTCCTGGAGACATAACTGGAGCTCTTGTGCATTCACACTTCTGCTGTATGGATTTCCTGCCACATTAATGTTAGGCAGCCACCAAGCATTTTGCTTTTCTATTAGCCACAACTAACTTAAGCTTCATTTATTTCAGTGGATCTATTCTAAGGATTATAAAATTGGAATGCAACCCATTGAGTGGGCCTTGAATGATTTTGATTATCTAATAAGCAGGAAAACCTCAAAAATAGCACTACAGCAAAGAAGAGTACAATCTGAGTGCAAGCAGTTTTGGTAAACATTTGTCACAATCCTAACATATATGGTAGTGGTGCTTGTAGTTATTATCATTATAATTGTGGTTGTTAAGTTCTAAGCTTAAAATAATCAAAATCAAAATAAAATATGTGCATCAAAATACCTTGGTATCTGCACATATTACCCATTTTTCACAACTTAGTCATAGAGGGATAGAATAAGTTCATTTTTGTGCTGAAAATATTAGTTAAATGTTACTTGCATTTGTCAAAATTATACCACTTGCTTTATATAGCCATTATGAGAATGTTAGGAGAATTTTGTTTATCACTCTAATGTAATTGACATTCACAGTGGCACAGCTCCTGGAGGTGCAGATCAGCTAGGAAACCTAACCTTTCTGGGAATATGTTGCTCCTTAGTATCTAACAAAAACTAAGAAATGTAAGGTAGAACATTAGCATTTCAGGCCCGAAGTTTAATTTTTGCGCATTTGCAACTGCTGACCTCTATAGCTCCTAGTTCTTCCTCACAGCCCTCTTTACTAATCCAACGATTGCTATTTTCCTCTTCTTTTTCACTGCTACTATTTTCATATTTTTAAAAGAGTTGCAAATTCTTTGAAACCCCATCTGTTGGAACCAGAACACATTCTGTTAATTTTAACTGTTTCTGTGGTTAAAATATTCTAGTCTCAGGCTTCCAATCCTTTTTTCCTGTTATGTGAAATAGCAGTAGAAATATGATAATTTAAACTATAGAAATGTGATATTTTAGGTGCAGCATAGATCTGGCCATGCTTATCCTCCTTCCTGGAAAAGCTAAATCAAGCTGTGAGAAGGCTGCGTTGTCTGAGGCCTTTCTTCTATCTGTAAGCAAATATCTACTCTGCATGATATAATGCTCCAGCAAAGCAGGCTGCAGGAAGTCAAGAGGACCACATGGCCGTACCAGTGTTGAATTGTACTAAATAAATCCAAAAGGCCTTGAGGGTAGGCAGTAAGCAGTGGGAGGGAGAGAGAGAAAAAATAAAATGCTAAATATTTGTACATAACAGTGAAGTTGAAGTCCACATCCCCAGCCAGACATCTGATGTGTCATTTTGGATTTCACAAACACAGAGGGAGCTTTTTCAGGGCTAGTCTGCTCAGACACTGCAGCTTTAATGTCCAAGCTCTCGGCGTGTTTCCACTCCCCTCAAATTCATCAATCAGCTCTCGGTAAGGCTCTGAAAGGGCCAGTTTATTAAACAAACACACTTAGTGTAAAAAGTTTATTCCAGTTAATTAGGACTTCATTGCAATGGAAACAAATTATCCAGCTGTCCTATGCCAAGTTAAACAGTATGGGTGTGAGTGTGTGTGGGGGGGAGGGGGTCCCATATTGAGAGGAGGCAAACAACCGTCTTTAGCAACTTTATTTATGTCCTTTTAATATATTTATTTGGTCTTCCCCAAGCTATAAGCATTGGCTATTAGAAGGCTCAGTATCTGAGTTCTTGTAGGATAGTCTCTCACCAGCATCATATTATTGGTTCTCTAGAAGGGGTTTTTTGAGGCTAGTTGCCATAGTCCACACGTGCATGTTCATAATTTAATTAGCGAATCAGGTGCTAGTAGTATGTGTGAATGAGCCAGGACTGATACCAAGACCGTAGGCAGCACTTTCATGCTGTCTTAGAATAATAGAATCATGGAATGGGAAGGGGCCTATAAGGCCCCTGAATCCCACTCCCTGCATCAGATCTCAGCAGAGTCAGTTTATGCTTTCAGCTGTCAGCTTTGACAGCCTTGTACTGAGTCAGATCATCTAGCCCAGCATTGTTGATACCAGTACAAAGCAGTTCCCCAGGGTTTCAGGTAGGGATTTTCCTAACCATACCTGAAGATGCAGGAGATTATACTCCAGACCTTTTGCATGCAAAACATGTGCTTTGCCACTGAGCCACTATTCCTGCACCTTGCGAGTAGCAATTAGCTTCATCTAGAAATGTGTGGGCCTGCATCTTGCCTGTTTTGCTCACATGCAGGTTTTGCCATGTAAATAGAAACCAGAGACAGAGAAGTCTGGGGACTGAAGATACAAGTCGTCACTTAGATACACATGGCAAAAATTGAACATAGGTTGATCAGTGAAAGTACTATAGAATAAGTAAAGGCTATCTGAAGAGCTGGTTTTGAAGATCGGGGTTTCTGCACGTTAAGTGTTGGCTTGGCCAGATCATTACCTAGTCAAGGCTGTAAGATCACAGACCCTTTTTTGGGTCCTTGTAGAAATGATGGACCTAATAGAATGAGCCACCCTCAAAGACTTATGAATCCAAAAGTTTTCCAGTCAGTCTAGGAGGTTCTTTGACCAGTTCTCCAGTGAAACTGTTGTGTCCCTAATCACAAAACGGAATCAGGAATTGGCTAGGGCCTTAGACATAATTGCTCCTTAGCATCCTCTCCTTCCTTTTTCCAGAAGAGCTCCCAGAATGCAGAGGAACTCTAATGTATGAGGCAGGATGGAGGATGACTAGAATGCTTATGAGGGAAAGCTCCAGACAGTCCTGAACGATACTGATTTTCTGGGCCCATTTCAAACTGGCTTCTGAGTGGGGCATGGAGTTGTGAGACTGCTTTGGTCACTCCAGAGGATGATCTATGACTCAGAATTGACAGGAAGAGTGTGCCCCTGTTGGTTCTGTTGGAGGTCTCAGTGGTCCATAGTACTATCAGCCATAGAACTCTTCTGGATTGGCTGAGGGAGTTGGGAATTGCAGGCACTGCTTTGCAGGTCGGTTCTGGATGGTGCTGCTTGGAGACAGTTGCTTGTCTAAAAAGGAGCTGGCTTGCGGAGTCCCACAGGGCTCCATTCTGTCTCCAGTGCTGTTAAACATCTACATGAGGACACTGGGAGAGATCGGAGGAATGGCACTGGATGTGATTATTATGCTGATGACACCCAGATCTACTTCTCCTTACCATCATCTGCTTCTTCTTCTAAAGACAGCAGCTCCTCGGTGAATGAATGCCTGAAGTTGGTAATGATTTAGAGGAGGAAAAACAGTTGAATCCAGATAAAACAGAGGTGCTTGCTGTTAAAGGTCCAAATCCAGGATTAGAGGTATGTCAGCCAGTTCTAGATGGGGCCACACTCCCCCTGAAAGTTTGGAGGTGATACTTAATCCAGCCCTTCTGATGTCAGCTCAGATAAAAGCCATGGTCAAGAGTGTATGCTTTGACCCTTCCTGGAGGACAATGACTTGAAAACAGTAGTGCACTTGCTGGCAACTTCTAGGCGCGATTTCTGCAATGCATTCTACCTAAGGCTAACCTTGTGCCTATTCCAAAAACTGTAACTAGTACAAACTATGGCAGCCAGGCTGGTCTCTGGGACATCATGGAGAGACCGCATATCACCTATTTTGTAGTCTGGTTTTGTAGTCTGGTTGCCAATAAGTTTCTGGATACAGTACAAGGTAATTACATTTAAAGCCCTTCATGATTTGGGTCCAAAATACCTCCAGGAGCACCTCTGTCCATGTGTTCCACCTTGCCAGCCAAGCTCCTCTGGGGATAATCTTCTGAAGTCTGTTTCTGTAAGATTAATGTCAACTGCCCAGAGGGCTTTTTCAATGTTTGCCCCTAAACTGTGGAATGACCTGCCAGAAGAGACGGGTCTGATTACCTAAATTGCCACCTTTAAGAGGGAGTTAAAAACAAATCTCTTCTGAAAAGCCTTCCCAGACTAGTTCTCATGTCAATTTTATTTAATATGCTGCATTAGTCAATATTACTTACAGTTGTTTCTAAACTGCCCAGAACCTAAAGAATGGGGTGGTATATAAATATTAATTTTTTAAAAAAATAATGATGATAAGGATGATATTGGTTACCCACTTATTCTCTATCTTTTCTGCAATCCTCCTTCCCATTGGCAAATGCTTGGTGCTTTCTTTCTGATTAATTCATTCTGTTATTAATATCAAGCAGCGAAGGACTATTGTCTGCTTGTTTAGGGTTTGTTTATTATCTCTTCTTCCCAATATTTTGTCTAAAAAACTGTGTCCTCCAGAATTCTGCTTGTGTCACATGCATAAACATGAGTCTTTTTCTTTCATTGCTGCTAACATGCAGCTTTTCCTTGTGGAGATGACTGTAAAGGACAATGGAGCCAGTTTCTCCAAGATTTACTTTAAGTCAATTCTTGGTTGCAAATGAACTGTTGTAACATGTCCGGAGAGCTTCAGCTGGCTGTTGGGTGGTATAGAAATAAAATAAAGGGCTGGAGCATTGGTTCAGTGGGTCTCCAATCTAATCTAACTGAGCTGTAGCATTTTGAGGAGGAATAGGAAATGTGAAGCTATATTGAGAGTGGCAGCATACACTGTGTAAGAAGGATGACTTTGCACTGTAGGTAGCACTCATTTTGCCTTTTCTCTATAGTTAAGTTCTCAGCAAGGAAAATATTCTATCATATTTCATCATTCTTGTTTCTCAAGTAGCAGAGAAACTTAAGTACCAAATACAGAAATGCGAGCATATTTTAAGAAGTTTAAAATGCTAATTGAGACCATATTTTGCCCTTTCAAAACTAGTTCCCTAGAGATCATTTGAAAACACAGGTATGTATTTATGAAAGATTGTGTGTGTGTGTGTTTGAGGGGGGGTGTTGTTAAACTGTGTCATCTGTGTCTGAAATACGGCTTTGCATTACTGGGAACTTTTTTGCTTTGATGAACAGGGTTGATTTCCAGAAAAAAAAAATTGATGAAACTGGGTTCTGGGAGTGAAGATAATGGCAAGTGCTTGATAATGTTATTCTCATATAATGCCAGTCTTCTACCAGCTTCACTGGCTTCTGATTGGAGTCCAGGCCCAATTCAAGGTGCTGATATTAACCTATAAAGCCCTAAACACCTTGGGACCAGGGTACCTGAAGGAGTGTCTCCTTCCTTATATGCCCTCACTCCCCTTAAGATCTGCGGGGGAGGCCCTGCTCTGGGAACCCTCCCTGAAGGAGGTAAAGAGGGTGTCTACTCGGAGTAGGGCCTTTTCCACAGTGGCACCCTGTCTGTGGAATGTGCTTCCCAGAGAGGTTTATATTCTTTTCGGCACCAGGTGAAAACCTTTTTATTCGAACATTGTTTTAGAATTACTGATTTTAGAAGCTAGCAGTTGCTTTTTAATTTTATCTGATTGTATTTTTTACTATGTATTATTCCTATTTATTGTTTATATACTGATGTTTTATTGTTGTTTTAATTTTATAAGCCATCCTGAGACATTGTCATAAAGGACGGCATATAAATGTTTTAGCTAAATGATGATGATGATGATATAACTAAAGAGTTGCCTTAGTTTATAATTTCATGAGTCCCCATAATCTCCCTTACAAATCTGCCCCCCCCACACCCGCCTTCATCAGTGGGTTGGGCGCTGTGAGAAGTGTGTAACAGTATGACCATCTCCTCCTTAGCTTCTTTATTGACCATATACTTTGCATTTATCTTGTACTTTAACAAGTACACTGTTGAAGAATGCACTACTCTTTTTAAGCCCATGCAGAAAGTCCTCACACTTCTGGAATAATTATTAACAAAGAGCTCCCTAAAATAATTGCTCTCCTCTTCCTGCACCTTCGCTGCTGGCATGCTTTCCCCATCCCCAACAGTCCCAACCAGCCAGATAAAGGACCAAGGGGAAGGGGAAGAGATCCAAACCCAACTCTCCTTGGATGAAACTAGTGTTTCATTACAGCATGAGACTGACCATACACAGGTGTCTTTGCATCTGGGCAGAGCCAGATTAAGTGTGGTATAACCTCTGACAACTGCAGTTTAGGAACAGTCTGAAGTTGGTATCTCTTTAAATTAAATTCTACACTGGATTCAGAAATCTGCTTAGGGATTTCCACTTATCCAGTAGTAAGTAAATAAATCAAATGTATATCTCTTTAAGCACCTGACAATACCTTGGAAGAACATTAAATGGCACTAAAAAGAAGAATTGGACCTAGTGAATATTTTCATTTTGGGTTTAAGGATTATTGTTTCAGTAACCTCAACACTCACAATCCAGAGGAACAAATTGCTTCAGCCATCTCTGGGTCTTTTAAGTCCACATGACTGACAGGGTCACATTTGGAACCAGTGCAAACTGTGCCCTCTGCAGAATTGATTCATCACAGGGCTACACTGGCATATGTATCTTTCCTCTGGGGCATTTCCCGCATCCTTAACTGTATGCTACCATGCTCAGCTCAGCCCAGGAGTGCAGGAAGCTGCTGTCTGGTGAGTTATGGAAGGAGGGAAATTCATGAATATTAATGTGCATTAGAGGCAGAGGGATTAAAAGTATAGAGGCTAGGGGAAAGGCTCACATAGGACTGAGATCCACGCTTTGAATGCTGAAAGCCATTCAGATACATTTCAAGTGTGTGTCTGCATTCAGGAGGCTTAAAGACTAGGGGCTAATATGCACGATTGTTGCGCTAACAGCAGCTATGATTTTGCTCTGCTTGAAGTAGCTCCCTGTCACACCCTTGGATGGCATTCTGGATATTCACTATCACTTCACCAAACACTACAAAAGGTAACCATTCCTGGCAGAAAGTTCTGTGAAGAAAAATTTAGGCATGAACAGAGCAGCTACCAACTTAGAACACACTGCTGTTTTCAACCCTGTGCAGAAAGTTCTCACATATCTAAAGTAACTATTAATCCAGCACTGTATGTAGGCACACAGTTTGGCATCTGATGGATCAGAATCCTGATTGCCGAAAAGATCAGCCAGTGGAGTTTTATCTACCTGCATTGTTCAATTTCATCTTGTTCCTGGAAGTCAGGCCATCTGAAACCAGCTGTACTAGATTGTTTTAGTACCTGTTGCGGGCAGGCTGCTGCTGTATTCCACTTGAAAACACCAAGTGATGTGGTTTGCAAGGCAGTGGTTATGGGACATACATTTGCTTTCTGTCTCTACTTCCTATGAGGTGGTTTCTAAAGAGGAAATCAAGTGTCCCTGTTTTCCTTCAAACCTAATTATACATTCATGCTGAGATCGTTCATTCAAGGCTGACAGCTATCAGAATAAAGTCAATGAGATGTAATCTTAGACTCTTTCGGGCAAGGATGGACAACCTGTGGTCCTTAGCCACATTTGCAAACCTCTTGGCCAGATTTCAACAGCCCTCTTTGAGTGGCTTTTTACCTCTGACTCAGAACTCTGGCTTTAGCATCAGTCTTCCCTTTACTAACAGCCTGTGAGGAGAGAAGTGGCAGGGAGAGAGAGAAGGGGTGTCCTGCACCTTCTTTAGTTCTGGCCCTACTTTAGCTGTTGATGGTGTACGGTGCCTAACAGATTACGCCCGAAGGAATGTGGTCCTTGAAAGACAGCTCTGTGGGGCATTCCTGCTTCTTCTAAAACTTGATCTGTTTCAATCCCATTTCATTTAGTACACTAGCAATAACTGTCAGCTCACCACCATTTTAAATCTTTTAGCATCAGTGTCACTCCAAGATGGTTTGTTGTTTGACGCTGCTTCCATAGAACGCCTTTCTTACCTAGGACCAACAGTGTAAAAAGTCTTGCTGCACTATCCCGTCCTTATTTCTTTTATCCTATCTCCCATAGATTACTTCATGCTACTTCACCTCGTCCAATGTCAGATCTAGGTTATTTTGTTCATAATTGCCTAAATTAAACCATTAAAGAAGTTATTCGTTCTCTTCCTTAGTAGATACTTGACATTTGACTGAAATTCAAACAAAGGGAGGAAAACCCTCTTTATTATCCTGGCTAAACCTTTGTAAAATTCAACAACATCTTTGTACCTTCCTCATGGCTGGAAAAAAAGAGAAGAGAACTAAGAGTTGGAAGAGGCCTATATGGTCATAGAATCCAACCCCATGCTCTACTTCCACATGTGACCACCCATCCTGCTGCTGGCCCATGTCTTTCCAGTTGAGCCAAGGTGACTTGGCAGAACTTGATGTACAGTTGCGCAGACAGGTGATACAGCATACCAATGCAGGTATATTGGACAGAATCCATAACTTCATGCTCTAGGCAGGAAGCAATCCTCAAGTAAATAAATGCAGGAAAGGGAAGAAATTTTTAAAAAATGTGAATGAAGCTTTTTGTTACCTACATATCTCATTTTTAAAAATTAATGAAAGCTTATCCTAGGCTGAAGATTTTATATGGAGCTGATATGTTACCTATCTCTGGGAATCCCAATTAAAATATGATATCATAATGTTCATTTCTGTTGGCTTGCCATATCAGATGTGTCATAAACTTTTTAGGTGGAAAAAGATAACAAAATATACCTCGTAAGATGTAACCTGACCTTGGCAGCATCCTTCTTCTTCATAGTGCCATTAATAAGAATTTCTAGCAAGTGAGGATTTATTTCTTTATTTAAAGCATTTTTATCCGAACCTTGCACAAAATAAAAGTTTCCTGAACTAATTGACACTTGGGGGTGTGAAGGAACCAAGTCCCTGCCCGCAGAGTCTAAAAGACAGAATACAGAAGGACAAAAGGAGATGAGAAGGGGTGGGGAGGCAAATTCAGGTACTAGTTCTTGAAATTAATGTCATATAACAAGCAGCTGCAATGAAAGCAGTTCAAGGAGAGGAGGAGCTAATAGCATCTATTCTGTAAAATAATCCCATGGAGTGGCTCTGCATCCTTCTCTTCCTCAGCTGAAGCACAGAGGAATAGCTATTTTCAGATGGCATTTGAGGAGCAGATTGATGGCTTGTGGGTGGAGGTAGATGGTTAGTAGTTATCATGCCATTTTTCCTTGTTCTAGATTAAAATTCCACCAGTCACTGTGATAGACCTCGACACTTAATAATAATCTATCTATACATTCAGCATGTTTGATCATCAGCATGTTTAATAGAAGCATGACATAAACCCCTTTCAAAGATAATGAAAATGTCTCTTCAACCTCCCTAAACAATCTACAATTTCTATCTGAAGGAATTTCTAATGTCTGCCAATCACCATCAGCTCTTTTTGGTCTCACAATAACAGTCCAGAGTCCCCTAGCTCCTTTGCAGAGTGTTCAGATGGAAATTTTAAAGCAGCATGTAAAGTAACTGAAAACAAATTTCAAGTATATTTTGGACTCCTGATGACTTGTCCTCTTGCTTAGCCTACTGGCTGCCTTAGACAAGGACTCATTTTGAATTTATAGTTCTGCTGAGCGGACAGAATGTTTTGATTCCTAATTTAGAGTATCCATCCTGACAGGTTCCAACCTTCCTGTCTCCTGCTGAGACAGACTGGAAGGTGCTCAGATCCTCTGCAGCAGTTACCAAGAAATGCTGTGATTTAATATGTATTGTTTGAAATTTCTTTCTTCAATTATAAACTCCCTTCTTTCAGAAATAGTAACCTAATGTTTCCAAGCATCCCTCTCTACATTTCAGTTAATTGTGGGGAAATGTAGGCTCTAAACAAACATTTCATGAAAGATATATTTAAGTCCAATTAAATGCGGCATGGAGTTCTCTGTCAATTTCCCCTGAAGATATTGTTACGTTTAGTCAGGTGGAAGTTTTGTGGAATGAAAAAAAGTGGAGGTAAGATGCTTCATTCTTTCCTTCCTGGTGCTCATCTGCTAAAAACTTTCCCCAGGGATCACTCATGGGGTGGGAAGATACAATGATCCACATCTTTTATCTTTTTAGAAGAAACACAGCTTTTCTTCTAAAAGGCAATTGGAGGGCAATTGGAGAAAGATGGGACACCCTTCTCTACCCCCATCTGAGATACTGTTGATGGATGGAATCCTGACAAGACTGAGATACTGTTGGCGGGTGCTTTCCTTCACCAAATGGAAGGTGTTCTACATGGGGTCCCCCTGAAAGAACGGGTTTGTAGCTTGGGGGTTCTTCTTGATCCATCTGTGTCACTGGAGACTCAGGTGGCTTCAGTGGCTCAGAGTACATTCTATCAGCTTTGGCTAGTGGCCCAGCTATGTCCCTATCTGGACAGGGATAGCCTGATTTCAGTAATTATGCTCTGGTAATCTCTAAATTAGATTTCTGCAATGCATTCTACATGGGACTGCTTTTGCAGACAGTTCAAAGGCTGAATGTGGCAGCCAAATTAATAACTAGGACGTGTAGGTGCAAACATATAAGGCCAGTTGTGGCCCACCTGCATTGGCTGCCTCTATGCTTCTGGGCACAATTCAAGGTGCTGATTTTACCCTATAAAGTGCTTACATGGCCTGGGACTGCAATAACTGTCAGAACACCTCTCCCAACCATGACCTACTTGAACATTGTGCTCAGCCTATGAAGCCTTCCTCCACTTGCCAACTCTATGAGAGGCTTGGGGCAGCAAGGAGGAAGGCCTTTTCTGTGGTGGCCCCTGTCTTTGGAACAACCTCCATGCTGCAGTCTGCCTGGCAACAAGCTTTCTATTTTTTTGGCACCAGGTCCAGACAGCCCTTTTTGCAGAGACCTTTAGAGATCTCATTGCTTACCCAGGAATTTGAGGGGATTATCCAGGTGATTCTTCTTGTTTGCAGGGTCTTTTTTTACTGTACATTCGGAGGATGTACCTATCCTCTGAAGGTGTAACAGTCACATCAGCAGAAGAGAAAGGTCTTCAATGGTAATGAGAGCAGAGAAACTTCTGAAGGGCAGCTACTGGGCAGCAGTGGTAGTTGACGATGGCATGGACAGAGGATCTTTCACACATACTGCAATGATGCCAGAGAATTTTGACTGAGTCCCAGTCCCATGCTCTTAACCACTATTCCACATAGGGAGATAAAACACCTCCTTGTCTGGCATCTTTGCCTAAAGGAAACCATTCTTTTTCTCCCCATTCTGCCCTAACAGTAGCTTTTTGTCCATGATACAGGTTCCTTGTCAGGACAGTCAAGTGCTGAGAAGCATCCATTTCTTTCAGGACCATTCATGGCTCCTCATGACCCACACAAAGACTTTGTTGTGGTCTATGAAGCATAGACTGATCTTTTTCTCAAATTCTTTGGTGCACCTCAGTAGCCAACAGCACTATCCATACATTTCTCTTCCTCAGTAGATGTTTGAGCACCTTCTGATCTGGGAGTCTCATCTTCTACTATCCTCCTCCTCCTCCTCCTCCAGAGGGTGCCTCTTAGTCTGATGTCTCAGCTTTGAGCATTCTGCCATGGGTGGCCTTGCTACTTAGAAGACAAGACCAATGAGATAGTCTAGCCTCCTGGCAGGATTACTCTTGGCTTTTCTGACACTCTCAAACCCCCTCACCCTTAAGCGCAGCATTGCACAACAATGGGAACTTGCTAGAGTCTTCCAATCAGAAGACATGAGACTCTCCAATCTACACCTAAATTCAGTACAACATCATCTGGACTGTTATTTGTCATGCTCGGGGCATCTATACTCCTGCAGGATACAAGGGCATCAAGGACATGCCCTTTGACAGTGAGGGCCTTTCCAACACTTGGACAGATGAGAAGTTGGACAACATCCAAAAACTGAGCGCTCCAGCACGTAAGATGGGCTTCACTCCCCCCATCACCCAGACCTTGGGGCCCATCTTATCACCCCAGAAGGAGCTAGCCTTACAATCTGCCTCAGCCAAGGCAGCTTTCATCCCAACAATGCCAGGATGCTCCTCCTTGCAACCAACAACCCTTCAAAAAGAGTCTGGATGATGAGAGATGGCACTGCTGACAACCATCCCAAGCCAGTTCCCCACCATCAGGGCCAATATGGTTTGAAATTAACAGAATAACTTCCCAAATGGGAAGACAGATGGGCACTCTCCATCATTGAATTTGGGTACCACATTGAATTTGAATCCCTTCCACTGCCAGAAACCTCCTCATCAGTCACCTTGGAAGAGGATGTAATTACACTTCGAGCAAAGAGAGAGATTCAATTGGTTCCATCATCCAACTGAGGGAATTCTACTCAAGATATTTCATTGTTTCTAAAAACAACAGTGGCCATCACCCCATTTTGGACCTTAGAGGCATGAATTTCTATATTCCACACAAGAAGTTCTGCATGATTTCACTACAAATTATGCTACCATTGCTAAGGAAAGAGGACTGGTTTGCCTCCATAGACTAAAAGGATGTGTATTTTCACATCACCATCCATCCAGACAATAGATATTTTCTCTGGCTCCAAATCAGGACAGAGACGTATGAGTTCTGTCTTCTTTCCTTTGGACTGACCATTGCCCTGAGGGTGTTTACAAAATGTATGGCCATAGTCTGTGCTTTCCTTTGGGTTCAAAGGGTTAAAATTTACCCATACCTGGACAATTGGCTGTTAACCGCCTCATCCAAATCAGATTTGAAAGACTCTATTCACAGTACTTGCACCCTGTTGGAAGAGCTGAGTCTTTGTATTAACAATGAAAAATCTCTACTCTCTCTTACCCAGTCTATCCAGTGCATCAGTGTGAGGCTAAACGCAATGACTCCCCAGGTATGTCTCCCACAGAACAGAGCCATAACCTTATGTGGACTGGCTGTACACCTCCAAATGGAGCCCAGCTCTGCTGCTCTGGAAATACCTGCTAGGACTGATGGCAGCTACCATTTCAGTCATGCAGCCCAACCGCCTCTGCATGAGGCCATTCCAGCTATGGTTTTTGCAGACTCTGTGGGGTTCCATTGCAACAGAGACTCCAAATGGAAGCACCTCATACTTCCACACTCTGTATGGTCCAGTCTCACTTGGTGGACTGTAATGCAAAGCCTTTTGGCTGGTGTCCCCTTCAATCCAAAGATATCACATCTGACATTAACAATGGATACTTCCTCATGGGGATGAGCACTTCCCCAAGGAAGTGCATGTGCCATGGGATGGTTCAGAGCACACCAGGTGTATCGACTTCCTGAAGCTCTGTGCTGTATAGAAAGCACTATTATCTTTCCAGCAATTGCTCTATGAACACCACATTCAGATCACTTCCAACAACACCATGTGTTACTTAAACAGGCTGGAACTCACTCCTTTCCACTATCATGACTGACCATACAGATGTGGGAGTGGTCCTTAAAACACAGTGTAACCCCTGTAGCAGTCCATCTAGTGAGGGTCTACAACAAGATAGCTGACAGATTGAGCAGAAGGATGGATCCAACACACAAGTGGGACCTACATCCTGTCATCTTGAAACAGCTATTTGCAACATGGGGAAACCCTTCTGTGAATCTGTTTGCAGTACCAACCAATGCAGTGTGCAACCTATACTGCTCCAGGGCAGGGCCAGGCATAGGATGATCTCTTGGTGATATGTCCCTAAAACAGTGGAAAAATGAACATTTTGCAAAACAGCAAGAATTCAACCCTAACATATCCTCCATTCACCAGATTCGGACCTTTTCATAACGACTTCATGCCCTCCTCAGTCAGAATATCTTTGGCACCTGTATCCTTCTTCCATGGGACAATTGAAGGGTATATAGATTTTTCCCACCCTTTAGCCAAAAGGTTCTTGGAAGGACTGCAGAACATCTCACCACCATCCTGACCAACCTTGCCAGGATGGAGCCTTTCAGTGGTGCTCCAGGTACTAGCAAAGCTGCTGTTTGAACCCTTGACTGGCACAGATTACCCTTGAAGGTAGCTTTCCTTGTGGCTATTACATCAACACTCAGGGCTAGCGAACTGTGCACCCTCTGGATTGACCCTCCATTCTTAACCTTCCACAAGGACAAGGCAGTGCTCTGGCAAGTCCACTCCTTTCTCCCCAAAGTAATATCCTTCCAGTTGAATTGAGATATTTTCCTGTGTGGCACCAGTGAGGGGCCAGTGTGTGGCTGTATCAGAACCACAGTGCATATTCGGAATGTGAATTGAACCATAGGCTCTTAATGAAAAGAGGCTGATTAGGAGGACACTCTGTGGGTTTTGAGTGATTTATACAATAAGTGATTGGGCTAGCTATTCATCCCAGTCAATGAAGTGCCTTGATGTATAGTCTCCCTGCTGATTTTTCTTCTGGCTGGTCCGATTTTGCCATTCTGCTTTTTTCTTATACTAAATCCAGCTTGGCTATATTCTTTTCCTCTGCTTCAGAATGTGAATTAGACACTGCAATCATCTCTCCCCCTTTATCACCGGCTTGCATGTGCTACCAGTATGGCTTCCAAAGATGCAGTCCCATACTCACTCACTTGGGAGCAAATCCCGGTGGCCACCCATGTGTGGAATTGCATTGCACATTTGTAAAATTATTTTTGGGCAGAAGCTCCACATTTAACAGGGCTGGAATTTATTCAAATTAAATATAATAGTTGAGGTTAAGTTCTTGGTGCGTAGGTTGTGTTTGTATTAGCTCTTCCCTTGAAATTGTTTGCAAGGCAAGAATAGATTTTTGCTTGCTCTGGTAGTTTCCTGTCTAGATCATAGTGTGGGTATTTCAGCAAATTTTGAATTGGAAAAATTTTTACTGCTTTAAGTTTGCCGTGTTTGACTTACAATTAGGAAACAAAACTAAATCACATACCAGGGGCAGCTAGACCTGCCCTGCAGAAGAGCCATGTATGGTAAAGCTCAGATGTTTGAGAGCAGCAAGTGGGCACCTGCAGGGGGTAAGTGGTAAGCAGGTGTCCATGAGTGGTGGCTACAGATAGTGAGCGGAAGTGGACGCCTGTGGATGATGGCTGTGGGCATTGAGCAGCCAGTGCGTGTCCGCGCCAATGGGCATCCACAGGCAGCATCCATGGGCTGCAAAATAAATGCAAAGAGCCATGTGCGGCTCCCAAGCCTTGGTTTGGTCACCTCTGTAATACTGATTTATTGTTCTGTGGGGACAAAAATCTTGATTTTCCTCCGGTAGTCTGAAAATAACTGAAATATTTAATTTGGAAAAATGGTGGCCAGTTTTACATAGTTTAAATGTTATGTTCAAATATTTGTTTTTAACATTGCTTTTGTTTCTGATTTGCTCCAAGTCTTGCTGTTATCTTCTTTTACCACTAACTACCAGATTTTTGTATTGTTTTGTTTCTTACTGTATTATTATTTGATTTATTGATGTACTGTTGATTTTATTGAATTTTATTGTAAACCGCCCAGAGCCCTCAGGGCTATGGGGCAGTATATAGATGTAAGAATTGTTGTTGTTGTTTGTTTGTTTATTACAACATTTATACCCTGTCTTTCCGACAAGCGCTAAGGATGGCTTGCACAGTGTTGTTGTTGTTGTTAGTTTACTTGGAAGTTATATTTATGGTAATACTTGTAAGTACTTTTAAAGCAGCTCCATAGCAAATCTCTCTTGCACTACTGAAATTTTAAGGAGGGAAATGAAGGCACTGAAAATTGTTAACAAGCTAAATTAGGATGTTGAATTGCTGGGCGCTTAAGTAAATGTGCTTCCTATGAATAATCACCTGAATAGAGCTAATTACAACTTTGACTTTAGACTGTTATTTTGTCTGCACAGTTGTCCAAATTGATGTATAGTTTATTCATTCCTCATGTTGCTAAGTGATGCTATGAAACAATGCATTTCTAAAAATGAAAATGTTTTCGTGGGGGGAAAAAGCAGTGGAAACATTTCACACTGCACTCATCACTTGCCTCTTGTTCTTTTGGAGTCCATGTGTGTAAAATTGCAGCAGCTGAGTTGGGGCATTGTTTGGAAATAGAAATAGGAATCAACTGGTATGAGTAAACCTTTAGATCAGTGGTGGCCAGCGAGGCGTGTCAGGGTGCAGTGGCACCACTGAAGGTCAGTCAAGGGGAAACCCTGGCTGTTGCTTGCCTGTGTTGCTGCACATAGCCTCCCCAGCCACGTCTCCCCTCTGCCACCAAGTGATAAGGTCCAGTAAGTGCCTGGGGAGGGGTTAGTCACTGCTGTGTGATTGGGAACTTCTTATAGCTCTCCTCTGGTCAACCTACTACTCCTGCTTTTGTCAGGGACTCTAACCCCAACAGGCCTCAAAGCTCATTTGTCCAACTGCAGGAGACAAAAGCCACCAGCATGATTAAAAAACCAAAAACTCATTATTGAAGCGTGTACCTAACAATGCAGAGCAGCCTGCTTCTCCTTCCCAACACATCAGCAGCAGGTATTAACAATGCAACTTTAATCCCTTTACGAGCAAACTCATTTATTGGTCTTTTTGGCCCATCCGTATCCATACATTGATCCCACCTTCTGCACATTGTATGCTACAGAAAGTTGGCCACATTCCATTCTTATCTTACCAGTGGAGAGTTAAGCAGAAAGTTCATTTATTTGTTTCTTTGATTTATATCCTGCTTTTTTTCTTACAAACTCAAAGCAGCTTACATCATTCTTATCCTCCTGCTTTCAATCTTATCTCCACAGCAAGAATCCTGTGAGGTAGGTTGGGCTGAGAGTCTCTGAATAGTACAAAGTCACCAAGTTGGCTCCATGGCGGAGCAAGAACTAGACCTCAGATCACCCGAGTTCCGGTCCAGGCAACAATTGGCTTTGTTGCCAGCAATTATCACAATTAAGGATGCCATTTCAGCTTAACAATTTCTGTTACACTAGTATAACATTCTTACACACATACTGAAATTTTGTATGACTTGTGGGGCACTTTTGAGTCGAGATCGCAGCAAAGTTACAAAGAACTCAAGCACAGGGAATCAGAACTTTATATCACTTTCAAAATCCACTGAAATTTCAGTATCCGTCTTTTAAAAAGATATATGTGGCATTGCACTGAATTGTGTGCAGTGTTGCCTTTTCATTTATGAGATTACTTTTGTTTATGAAGAGATTGGATGAGTTGATTGCTCGAGGAAAATTTAATAGCAGTGAGCACCAATAAGCATAATAAAGGGTCCAAACCAACTTGGGTGAAGTGGTAACTACTATGGAAACATTAAGGTTCTTATCACTTTAATATTTATTCTGCCTGCCCAAACTTAGCTTTTCCTTTGCATGGAGGGAGGGAAGGAGAAGCCATGGTGTCAATTTCCATTGCTTTTGGGAGAGAAGTTTCTGTGACTTTTCCATTATTACATTCCTCTTTTGGCCATTACACCACATGGAACACCCAGCTTTCATCAGTAGTTAGCAATTAATATTAAATCAGTAAAGTTGCACAGTTTATGTGTCTTCTGTGTACTTCAGCAGGAAAAGCCCTGCATACAAGTCTTCAGGCTTTCCAGAGAATGGAGGAAAGAACGTGGGGCTGCAGTTGTCCCTTCCTCACCCCTCACTGCAGAAGGCAGAGCGTGGTCGTCTCTGTGTCTCTCATGACCTAGACGCCAGGGAGCTTTCCTCTCAATTGGCTGCAGAAACTTGCTCAGCATCCCAGTTTTTGAGCTTTCATGTGGGAGCCAATAGTCACACAGCATTCATCCAGAAACTATCATTATCGGCCCCTTGCTTTTCTCGGTTTCTTTCAACTACAGCTCCCAGGATGCCTGAAGATATGCAGACATCCGAAGACAGTGGTTTCCTATAAACTTTTGGGGTTTCATGCTTTGCAGGCAGGAATGTTTTTATTGCATCACAAATCCCCTTCTAGACTCTCTCTACCTCTTTGGCATTTCTTAGCCATGGAAAGTAGACAGAGGTTCAAACTATGGACATAATGAAGAGAATGGGATGCCTTATGAATACCACACACAGAAAGTTGTTCTCTATGGCAGAAGATGCTCCCCTCCCCTCCCCTCCCCACACACACACCCACTCTAAGAATGCCTACTGCCTTTCAAAATAGGGCTTTCACTTTTGGCAGGACACTGGATCATAAACTGAACATTTCTCTCGCTACTGAGACTCACTGCAGCATTGGCCGTATATTAATAAAACACTTTTTTCCTTTTGGCTAACCCTTTTTTGTAGACTTTAGAGATTCTCTAATATCACAAACATAAACTATGCAGTTAAAAAAACACAGCAAGAAACAGCAAGGCGGCAGATGGAAAGAGCTTGAACTGAAGGGAGTCCTTCATTCATTTTGAATCCCAGGAAGGGATACCTACTAAAATTCTTGGCAGACCTTTTGGTATATGTTTGAATCTGTAAACTATTTATTTATTACATTTCTATACTACTGTGCTACCCAACAACAGAAGCTCTCTGGGCAGTTCTCAGTGATTATGTTAAAACTATAAAATACTACATGATAAAGTACAAAAGTAAAGTTTTAAAGCTGTCAGTTGTCTAAGATTTAAAATAAAGTAACAGATTTAAAAGAACAATCTGAAAGACTAAAATGACTGCGGAAATAAGAAGGACTTCACTTGGTATCAAAAAGACCACAATGTAGGCACCAGGTGAGCTTTGCTGGGAAGCTCATTCCACAACCAGAGTGCCAAAGCAACAAAGTCCTTTCACCTTAGTAGGTCCTGTGGGCTCCTGAAGAAAGGTAGCTGAGGGTCTTAAGCAGTTAAATATGGGAAGAGACAATCCTATTGGTAGCTTGGCCTGTAGCCATTCAGAACTTTGAACTGGGCCTGGAAAGAGCCACTGCCTCATCTAGATCTGATGAAAAGAAGAAATGGAAAAGACCCACATAATAGTGACACCTCAGTCCACACCACTGGATAACCTTCAGTGGTTTTGTGTAGACATTAAACAGCATGGGGGGTTAGAATGGAGCCTGGTCGAACTCCATAGCATAGCTACCAAGGAATAGAGCAATAATCTCCCAACTCCACCTTCTGGAATTGACCATCCAAGTGGGAATGGGATGACTGCAATGCACTGCCTCTAGTGCCTGACCCAGAAAACCTATCAAGAAAGATACTGCGGTTGATGGTATGTATAGAGAAAAGGCTTAGCTCTTGTATGTTGCAATCTGTTCAGACAGATTTGTCTGATCCTGAGATGAAAGTGGAGAGACAGAGTAAGGCAGATGACTGTGCAGTGTTAAGTTTTGTTCCCCTTTTTTGTCCGTTTTGTCCCCCTTGCTATTCAACATCTACATGAAACTGCTGGGAGAGGTCATCCGGAGGTGTGGGCTGAGGAATCATCAGTACGCTGATGATACCCAGCTCTACCTCTTGTTCTGTACCGATCCAGGTGAGGCAGTGGCTGTCCTGAACTGGTGCCTGGCCCAGGTAATGGGCTGGATGAGGACCAATAAACTGAAGCTCAATCCAGACAAGACGGAGGTCCTGTTGGTGGGTGGGTCGGGCTTCGGGGTGGGGGACTTGGGCCTTGTCCTAAATGGGGTTGCACTCCCTCTGAGGGACAGGGTTCGCAGCTTGGGAGTGCTCCTCGACCCTGAGCTGTCATTAGTAGCTCAGGTGACGACAGTGGCGAGGAGTGCTTTCCATCAGCTCCGGCTGATCCATCAGCTGCGTCCCTATCTGGAGAATGACTACCTGGCGACAGTGACCCACACATTGGTAACTTCCCGACTAGATTTCTGTAACACGCTCTACGTGGGGCTGCCCTTGAAGACGGTCCGGATACTTCAATTGGTGCAAAATAGAGCTGATGGGGACTGGGCATTGTTCTCATATAACCCCAGTTCTCTGTCAGCTTCATTGCCTCCCTATTGAAGTCCGGGCCCAATTCAAGGTGTTGGTTATGACCTATAAAGCCCTTAATGGCTTGGGACATAGTTATCTAAAGGAACGTCTGCGTCCATATATGCCCTCCCGTCCCTTACAATCAGCAGCAGATGCCCTTCTCCGGGAACCCTCCATGAGTGAGATTAGGAAGGTGAGTACCCGGAGGAGGGCCTTCTCTGTGGTGGCACCCCACCTATGGAATGCGCTCTCCAGAGAGGTCCGCTTGGCACCGTCATTATTTGCTTTTTGGCGCCAGGTGAAGACCTTTTTATTTAAAAGTTATTTTAACTGCTAATTTATTATTATTGTATTTATAGAGCTTTAATATATAACCGAGATGTACCAGTTTTAAATGTGTATTATAGATTGTATTTTATTTTGTATATGTTGTGAGCCTCCCCAAGGCTTTGTTGCATTGGGGACGGCATAGAAATGTTTTAAATAAGTAAGTAAGTAAGTAAGTTTATTTTAAGTGAAGATTCCCTGACAGAAAGTGAGAACTAGCCTATCTTGGAAAAGAAGGGAGACATTTCAGAACTGGGGGAGGGGGGCTAATGAGGAGGGTTTTTTTTTTAACTTTGTACGGAGATGAAGCAGACCAGTTAACAAGTGAGCAGTGTTCCTGCCATCTAACGCTAAAGCAGCAGGAGCCACACTGTGGGTAGAGTCAGAATCTTCTCAAAGAGAGGAAAGTGATGTTGCACTTTGGATTCAACTCTTCACATGGGCAGATGGTTTCACACATCTCAAAGTGAACTCTACTTTGATTTATGCTATTTTGTAACCTGTTGTGCTTCTAAAGTCTCATCTGAGTCTGCTAGAGAGGAAAAGAGGGAGGGAGTGACTTGCTGTGACAACTCAAGGCACTTTTCAAGCAGCTTGCACAGGAAGCAAATGTTAGTTACTGACTTATAGTTATTAAGATCATCTGGATCTAGGTTAGGCTTTTTAGACCAATGCTTTTTAGACCAATGGTCCATTAGGTCCAACACTCTGTTCACACACTGGCAACCCAGTTGTCCACAGGATCCCTCGAGCAGGATGGGTTCAAGATAGCCACCTGTTCAAGCTCCTCAGTACCTGGTGTATGCAGGCATGCTGCCTCTGATAATGCAGGTAGCACATAGCAAAGTAGCTAGCAAATTTCTGCTTCCTTTATAGATGTTCACACCATTCCTTCTCCCACGTGACTCCCAAGATTCTCAAAAATACAATACAATTTAGAAAAGTTTTTATAATAGGGCCATATATGCATTTCTGCCTACTATTTCAAAGAGTACTAGTCTACTTCTATGCTAACTTCATTAATTAAATATTTTGTTTCTGTGGTCATGTGGACACTTTGGTGGGAATTAAGCTTCTGCTCCTGTCCCATATTCTTCGATGAATACTAAGAGTCTATGAGGAATATTAGGAAAAGAGCACCCAACTGTTTCTGACCAAAAGAAGCAATTATGTTCCACTTCCAAACTGTCCACATGGTCCATCCAAGCATTCCAGAGTAAACTTCAATAAAGTGCTCCTGGATCTCCCAGTAATAATTTAATACTAAAATACTGCTCATCAGGAGAAAACCTTACATTAGTAGGACACATCCACCACACGTTTCAGCATAAGCCAGTGGTAAACTGCCAACATGAATGAATTTACTCCAGCTGCCAGTGTTTCCTGAAAGCCAAGTGAAAGAGATCAGGGATACCTCAGGTACTGTGAATGGTTTGGCCTACTCTTTAGTTCTTACACTGGCTACCTTTGTTTCAATTGATTTACTCCTTGCAGACATTCTTCCTTATACCATTTGTAACAGCGAATTCAATTAATATGGCAGCATAGTCATTGTTTCCTACCCGTGGTTACTGATTTTCATTCACTGAAGGTTATAAAAACCATAAATGGTATTACAATATGGGGGAGAGCTAAGTGGAGGGTTCTAGCTTGTTGTTTCTGCATTGGTATATCCTTAAAATACTCGAGCTTAACTGTTTATATTGTGATAAAGAATAAAGACCCAAGGGCAAAGCACTGAGGCTTAGCCATCCAATCTGTCAAATACATGAAGCAGAATAGAACTAGGAGTGTTACCCTTCAAGGAAATATTTGTGAGTGGCTTATTTTTGCCATACCCTGTGATTCACTAGTCCCTCTGGGAGGAAATATGTTTAACAACAAGGCAGCATTTTTATATGGTCACTTTTCAGATGTAATCCCATTTAAGTTCACTTAAGTGAACTTTCCTCTTATATTCCTGGTATGTGCCAACTCATTGCTGTGAAAATGGACTGTTTTCTATTTTCTATTATTTGATTTTGGAGGAAAAATATTTGAAGTTATAAAACTAAAAGAATAGTAATCATTACATGGATTTAACCAACAGTGTGTTTGTTTGAAATAAAAGAGTAAGGGGTGCTGTTTTAGAGTCAGCAATATAGAAACATAGAGACATAGCAAGTCAGAAGGGGCCTCTCCAGCCATCTAGTCTGATCTCCAGCACCAGCCAGGTCCGCTAATGTAATACCCAACATGTAGTTGTCCAATTTTTCCTTGGACATCCTCACTAATGGGGTCCCCATCACCTCCTGTGGAAACCTGTTCCATATCCTAGGGGTCCTAACTGTCAGGAAGTTCTTCCTGACATCCAACCTGAAATCCAGTTCCTTGAACTTTGCCCAATTGGACTGCATCCTTTCCTCCACTGCAGGGGAACACAGGTCATGACCCTCTACCATGTGACACCTCTTCACATATCCATATGTCGCTAAATATAACATTAGGAAAACAAGTGGAAGAGTCTATGAGTCAGGTAAGTTAATAGGATATATCTTGATATGTGGTATGTTAGTTTCATCTGCTTGTTGAAAGGATTTGTAACCCAATTTGGGGCTACAAATTTGGCCCTTTCAAAGTTTAAGAGTAAACACAATGAGCATAATCAGAAAGGACCATCATTGGAGATCATGCAAATGTATAAAATGGTATGTGAGCAAAGTGCCCATTTCAGAGGAAGCAAACTGGTGATGCTAAAAGACAAGTAACTTGGCACAAATGTAAGTACACAACCGTGGTCTGGTCTGTGTTCGGCACTGAAAACCACTGTTTTAACCAGCCAGTTTTCTTCTCCAACAGACAACTGTTTCATGCAAACATCCTGCTTCTTCTCTACTTTCTGGCAGCCAACTTCTCCAGTACTTTTTTCTTATGTCCCTTTATGACAGCCAGTTTTCCTTCCCCTCCCAAGTACATACACATCTCTTTTACACCTCACTGCCCCCTCCCGTTAAGCCCTGGGCCCTTGCTCTGCTCAAAATTACTCTGCTGAGCCTCCAATCTTCTATGCACTCACACTTCTCCTACTAGTTCTAAGGCTTCCTACTTTTTACAATTGCTCCTGGGTCTCCATACCATCCTGCCAAATATTGCTGTCATCTGGGTTTAAAAACAAAACCAAAAAGACTTGGGACTGGATGCACTTCAGAGAGAACCACAGTAAATGACTGGATCAGTCAATCTGATTTCTGTGTTGACCATCTGGTGAGGTCCATGTGTAGAGTCATCTCTTGGGTTGTTGGAAAAGCGTGCTTGCTATGACCAGCGTGTCCTTTTGACAAAATTCTGCCAGCCTTTGCCCTGCTTCATTTTGTACTCCAAGGCCAAAATGGCGTGTTATTTCAGTTATCTTTTGGCTACCTACTTTAGCATTTCAATTCCCCATGATGATAAGGACATCGTTTCTGGTGTTATTTCCAGAATGTTGTAGGCCTTCATAGAACCGGTCAACTTCAGGCTCTTCAGCATCAGTGATTGGGGCATAGACTTGGACTACCATAGTTTGCCTTAATAAAATAGCACAACAAGCTGTGTAGGAGGGAGTCCAACACCAGTGTAAAAAAGGACCATTTGTACTGGACCAGAGTTTGGGAATGATAAGTTCAATGAAGGTGTAAATCCATGTGCTTTATTCTCTTTGGTAACTATTGATGATTAGTTAAAACAAAGCAATAAAGCAGTATACCCATGACTATTTTTGAGTCAGACACAGTCAAGCCATTCTAGGCCCATTCTTCTTTCATCATAGGACTGATTTGTGGATTCTATTCCAAAACAAACAAACAAACTAACACTAGTAACATCCAGTTTGGTCATTACTTTTCCATGGCACTATAATTCAAAGAACTGTAGGAAATTAGGCACCTTGAACAACAGTAACACTTTTTAACATGTACCATTTGTCTCTGTAATTTTAAATTTTCATTTGGTAGACCTTTCTCTATTTTACCAAAATACTTCCTGTACTTCACCTTTGTCTGTGTTAAGAGGCCCTTCAAATTATTCCGACTACCTTTTTGTTTTTCATGGTTCACTTTGAATTTTAGCCTGTAGTCTTTTCCCCAAGTTATCAAGTTTCGAACTTTCTTGTTAAGCATTTCACTTTCTTCATAGGCACAAGCAAACACATGTTTCCTGGCACCTGCCTGGAATTCCAGATAGTGACTGATTATATCAGGCAGTGTGGTCCACTATCTTGATATCCATCCAAAAAGGAAAACCATTGAGACTCTGTGGCTAAGTCAATGTAACCACATCACTGCTTTCCTGAACTTGGAAAACTCTGGCTGAGTGGCAGCCCAGAATAACAAAGTTTCCATTCCTGACAGGATCTTTGGATACTTGGCTTCTGAAAAACAAGAATAGGCTCCAGTGCTAGTACTGGGTTCTTCAGACTAAACAATAGCTTAATTCCCCTAAAAGGCTGGAAGCATTTTAAGGCATGCATCTTGCCACTAGAATTCCATATCATTCAGCTTGACAACTCCACAACCTCTCTCAGTATAACAGATGAAGCCAGAGGGAAGCTACACTGCAAGTCAGGGACCAGGATGAATCAGTGAAGCTGTTTGTGGGCTCTGGGCTTTGAGAGGAAGCTTGCTACAGAGGAGCTCTAAGTGCACAAGCTAATTTTTAATGGCTAACTGGTTTTACAATAGTTTTAAGTCTCCAGACCTTTCCAGTTGCATACCAAAATTTTCCTACTTTATGTATTGCACGGAAAGGATGGAAGCAAGCAGGTCTCATGTAATGCTAATGTTAGTGGTCAGATCCTTGTTCTAGAATAATGCCACACCTTTTAGATGGTAGTTTTAATCTCTTTTGTGGTGCTGATATCTTCTAATTAGAACAGAATGTTTCTCTAAGATGTGGGCCAAATCTGAGCAGGATGGAGGCATCTTGCACCAGTAGGGCTCAGACCCAATGGCCTTCTTGGCCCCTTCTGCCTTTGCAATTCTATGATTGTATGAAATCAGCAAAATTAATGTTCCCAAGGCCACATGGAGACTAGATTTGGTGTGGTAGTGATGGGGATCTCAGGAAATCTCTGTGTTATTAGCACTATTATTAGGTGAAGACAAACTCTGAAGAAAGACATAGAGATCTGTGTGCTTCAGGGCAAACAAAAGAGATACTTGGGCCTTGGGAACCCATGCAAAAGAGATACCCAACATCCTGGAACAACTCTGCATAATTGTTTTGTCTTTTGTGACTTTTTCATTTTTTTAACGTAAGAATTTAACATTGTAAGCCACCTTGAATGGCTAGCCAGAAAGGTGATACATAAATAAATCAGAGTTTAAATGTGGTACTTAAAAAAACACAAATAGTCAATAAAATAATCAACAAAATGAGCTCAGATGACATTCACTATGCAAGCATGTGATCTCTAGTACATGTAGGTATTTGTCAGCTGGAAAGTTACCTCTTTTCTGATGTCATTACTATGTTATCTATAACAATGACACTACCAAATCCTTGTTCTCATCAGTTTACCTGCCTACAAGAATAATGCTACAGTGTCATGGTTTTGCAGTAGGATGTTATCTGCAATAGAAGCCCTTATGCAAATTTAAAATGAAGCATCCCTTGTTTTGAATCTTTTCTGTGCACATTTGTGTATATTTTAGTCAACCAACATAAGGTAAATAATAAAATAGTTTAATTTTATGACTTAATGGGTGATTTGGATATATCCTTGGCTGGTTACCCGTTCTCTGGGGTTGGTTTTATTGATCATAGGAAGGGCCCTGCTGGATCAGACCCTCAGTGCCCAACCAAATACGCATGAGAAGTGTGTAAGCAGGATGAGAACACCACCCTGCTCATTTTCTCCAGCTACCGGTATTCCAAGGCATATTGCCTTTGGCACTAAAAAGGCAGTTGTCTTTTTACTTTGAAAAATGGTACTGATACTTTAAAACACTTAAATTTCTATTATATGACTGTTTGGGATATAGCCTTGGTAGGTTACTGAGTAGAGTGCCATATAATTGGTCATAATAGTCCCCATGCTGGCTAGGGATTATGGGAACTGTAGTACCACACAGCTGGGGAACACTATGTTGTGGCGTGGCTGCCTTAAAAGTAACTGACACCTGTGGCAGAACTTAAATTGTTGTTGATGATTTTGGAGTTTGAATTCCACCTTCGTGAAATTATGTGTAAGAGATGGTATTCTCTAAAATAGGGAACAGTTCATCATCCAGTTGTTCTTACACTTTTATGGACTTTATTATTGATTTCACAAGGGATTAGGGCCACATTAGCTGACAGAATATTTAATATTTGTGGTATTTTGTTCATTCTCTTTCTGGCAGTTGTTTGGAGGGATAAATTTTTCTATAAATGGTGCTGGGGTAGGACAGAGAACGAGATCTCCAGGAACGTGTCTAACAAGGCCAGAAGTCTGAACTACAATTACTCCTTTTCTAAAGTTCTGTTTATTATGTCCAGACCAGTCATTCCTGGCTCACATTTGCATGAACTCTAGAATACACAATGGAAGCAGCATACATTGCGCATTCCGGGGAGATGGAGAAAGAAGCTAAATCATTAGGGCTCTTTGGAGCTGCCAGTTATTTGCTTGATTCCAGGTTTTCTGCTACAGCGGCTAACAAGCTCACTATTCCTCTTGTTACTCTCTGTGTTGAGAAATGGGTCTCAATGACAGAATATTGCTCTACACAAAATAGCCATGTTAATTACGAAAATTTACTGAGAGGGAAATTTGTACACCAAATGCCCTTCTCTGCTTCTTTCCTGTATTTCTTTGACCTATGCTTGCTGTAAGTGAGAAGAAAAGAATTTTGCAGAACTTTCAGTGTGATCCCCCCTTTCATGGTGCAGGGATTTCTTCCCAATACATGCCACAACTCTTTCACTCAGTTTACACTCAATAAACCACACCATTTTGTGTACTATGCTTTAAAGCAAGCATCTTCCATTGGCTGGAACATTTGACCTTCCAAAGTATGTGCTCTAAACCAGATTTACTTACATAGCAGAATGAGTAGGATATTTGGTGATAAGAGTCTTGAGCTGGAAAATTGAGCTATACTGCTCCAGATTCTACATGCTAAAAATGGCATTTTAAAGTTTCTCCATTAAGAATTCCCCTGTGAGTAGAAACTATTTACATCAGTGGGTGAAGTAACTTCAACAAGGAGCTACTACTTCTCTTGATGTGAATAGTACTACTTATCTACTTGTCTTTGGGAAGAAGGGGTGTTTGTTTTACACAAGAGAACATTTAAAACATGAGTTTTCAGCCTGCAATCTGAAGTAGTTCATTCCAATGTGCAAGCTCAGGACTCTACCATTTACTTTCTGTTTCATTCTGCTGCACATGGAGATCTAGTCTAGTTCTTGCAAATACTAGCAAACGTGAATGAGCCCATATGAATATATCTGGTATTATTTCCAGAATTGTCCAGCTCTAGTGCCATACGCATACATTCAAGCCTTACTAAATATCATGTAGGATAAATTACCTCATCTCAGACATACTATTGTTTTAAAAATACAAAGGAATTTAAACAGGGTTGACATATTTCTCTATTCAACATGCTGGTATATGTGTTGTGTCAGATGCTGGTTCTGTATAAACACACACACAGTTCTTACCGCAATTAGTATTTTATGCAACCACTAAAATAATTTCCTCTGTGTTCTTTATATAATTCCTAAAGAGTAGCCCCTAAGTGACATAGCAGAATATACTTGGTTCTTGGACATTGGTAGATGCAGCTGAAATGTGACTTCTATGTGCTAGAAAGGAAATAGTTTGTTCTCGGTATGCAATTAGAGTGTGGCGTCTTTAGCTATCATTTGCTATGGAGCCTAAAAGCTTCCTAGAACTCAGGATTGGGTTGAGCATGTATGTATACGCCTGTTTAATATATCTTGGGCAATTGTAGTGAATGATTAAATAGTTGGCAAGTAAAAGAAGAGGTTGCTTGGATGGAAAAATAAGCTATTGCCATAATGCAAGTTGAGCTCTTAGTATTACAGTTTACAAGGAAATTTCTCTGGAGAAAAGATCAGATTAATGTGTTGCTTTTCTCTGAAGCAGTCAGGGAACCACTGCATGAAATACTGTGTCTTTCAAAAGACAAGATACCAAGCAAAGTTCACTTGAAATTCAGTTGAACACCCTTACTAGTTTCACCTACACAAAGCCATGTAACTCATGGTTGCAGTGCTGATAACTACATGGGTACTAGCCATGGTGAGGTTTCATGTCCTCTGTGCCCAGATGAATGTCCCGCATGGCTCCTGCAAAGCACTGCCTCCTCCTCCTCCTCCTCCTCCTCATTGCTCCCACTCGCAAGGAGGGGGTGTGGGTGGGCGTGGGATGCAGGATGCCTCTCGCAGAGGCAGCAGTGCGAAAGGGGGGTGAGTGGCACTGTCTCTAGCTGGGCACCACTGCCAGGGGATTCTCACTCCTGCCACTCACACGCCTACAGTGTGCAGGTGGCAGTCAGGCAATCGGCCGGGTGGCCCTGCGCCTTGCTGCCATGCGCTTTCACCTGAGTGTGGATCGGTACAAACCCCCATCCTGCTCCTGCAGCTTTCTCTGAAGTAGGCGAGGGTGCCTCATCGGCATCGGCATTGGCATCCTCTCTGCTGTGCCTCATTGACAGCGGCAGTGAGCTGAACTCCACTTGCGATTGCAGCTGTCAAAGAAAGGAGCCCCTGTCCTCTCTGCACTGTTTTCTGAGTTGCAACCTGGAAGACTGAGAGGGAACGTGATGGAGAGAGGGAGGAGAATCACCACCATGAGCCTGATTGTCTGTCAGGTGGTAAGCGACTAAGAGTGGCTTGTTGTGATGTGCGAACCCAGCCACCACATAGTTTTTACAATGGGGCCGCAGTTGACGTGCAAGCCAACCCATTGCTTTGTTTTCCTTTCTCCTTCCCCTTTTTGCATATATGTTTCTGTTTGCCTTAATCTGTGCAGTCTTCCTGACTCGTGGCCTTCAGGCCCTGGTTATTTCACTGTCAACTTTACTTCCTTGCACGGTGGTGGACCTAATTCCTGTACTCAAACACTGTACAGCTTAATGGCTAGGCCAAGCTACATGGGCATCCTGGATATAGGCCAGTTCTAGGTTGCCCAGAGGGCTTTTTGTTTGCTTTTGTTGTATTTTGCTCTTAAATTTGCTTTAATTCTCTGTCTCTGCCTGTGTGTTTGCGTGTGTGTGTGCACGCTACTTTGATGCCAACTGGTGCTCTTTATGCAATGCAGATCGTTTCAAGGAGAAAGACTGAGTTAACCCTCAGGGTACCAGTAGAAAATTATGTATGTTAATTGCCAGGGAAACGGAGGAGAAACTTAGAAGCTTGCCCATGTTGGACCTACTCTTGTGTAGCATATTACTGATATCATGTTTCTCACTGGTTTGTGAAGTATCAACTAAATGGATTATATTTTGTATATCAATGGATAAATATAGTATTCATATACTGGTAGTGAGGCCTTCATTGCTAAATCAGTTTAGCAACATGAAGACACATTCATCAGGGAACAAGCTGTCTAGTAGAGAGTGGCCCAGCCATAATCCAAGAAATGCCAGCATTATCTAGTTTGATTTTTATAGCATGATGTATCATTGAGTTGTTCTATTCTTGCCATCTGGCACTATCTGTTTCATCTTGATATTTACTAGCATTTTCCCATTATCAGTGAGTAAAATCTTTGAAAAATGGAAGGGCGGAGAGATAACTTGCCTTGCCTTCTAGTTCTATTAGGCTAGCTTCCTGTTAAATGGGTAGATACAAACATATTTCATCAATGAAGAGTAATTAGGCCAGTAAGCTGTCCCATATGATTCCCTGAGCACAATAGTAGTTTATGCTTAGCCTTACAACATTCCTATTTCCCTGAAATGTGCAAATCTGCCACCATTTCCCACCTTTTGCTGCTGGTGAGCCCTCCGTGGGCCTTCCCTCACTGCCTCCTCCCCTGGTGTAGGTGGGAGCTGCGCTGTGGGGCAGGGGCCGATTGTGGGGGAGGGCCACGGCGCATATCTCTTCAACTGTGCCCCAGGGCCAGCGGTTGAAGGGCGACGGCCCAAGGATGCAAAGCTGTTTGGGGCTGGCCAGGCCAGGGATTCTGCCCTTTTTCTGTTAGTGGGTTGGTTGGAGGGTTTTAACTTTTTAACTTTTATTTGTATTTGTGGCTGAATCTAGAATGTTATTGTTTGGGTTTTAGATTGTTATCGGAGTGCCTGGGGTGGCAATGGGCAGGGGAAAATGGCGTTGGGGGTTTAACATGTCATTATAGAAGAAGGAGAGACCAATGTTTAGTATCTGTCCCCTCTTCTGGTTACTCTCCCAACCAGTGGGTTCCTGGCAGTATTATCAACTGACCCTCAGGCCTGACGGTGCTGCTGTTGAACGCCAGGTAAGTCCATAATAAAACATCTCTCATCCATGATTTAAACATGGATGAGGGGGATGACCTGGTGTGTATCATGGATACCTGGGCTGGAGAAGGGGGGCGGATGTCTCACCCAACTTTGCCCGCCTGAGTATCTGATGCAGCACTGGCCCTGCCTAGAAGGGAGGGGAGGGGGGTCTCCCTTGTTTATCAGGCCTCAATTTCCCCTGCAGGGCTTCCTGTCCCCTAGAGTTTTGTACCCAGCATTGGGTGATTGAGACAGATTAGGGATTCTGCTTGTGTACTGTGCACCCTTCTGCCCATCAGACTCCCTACCTGAGCTGATGGAGATAATCTCGGACCTGGTGTTGAGGATCCCCAGGATGTTGGTCCTTGGGGATTTCAATATCCATGCTGAGCCTGTTTGCACTGGGGCAGCTCAGGACTTCATGGCTTCCATGACAGCTGTGGGGCTGTCTCAACATGACATTGGCCCAACCCATGAACAAGGTCACACTTCAGACCTGGTTTTCTCGATGGGACAGGAAGATGGTGACCTAGAAGTGAAACTTTTGATTTTAACTTCTTTGTCATAGTCAGATCACGTCCTCATGAGGTTCGAGCTCAGGGCTGACTTTTCCCTGTGTAAGGCTGTGGACCGTATTAAACTGATCTACCCCTGGAGTTTTATGGATCTGGATGGATTCCTGAGGGCTCTGGGAGATTTTCCAGTTGATAAAGCTGGTGCTCCAGTGGATGGTCTGGTTGATTTGTGGAACGGGGAAATGACCAGGGCAATTGACACAATCGCCTCTCAGCGTTCTCTCCCGTCAGGCAGAGCCTGCTCTGCACCATGGTACATACCTGAGTTGTGGGCAATGAAGCAGGCTGGGAGACGATTAGAGTGCAGGTGGAGGAAAGCATGGGATGAATCTGACCGAACATGTTTAAGAGCTCATTATCCAGCCTATACTGTGGTGGTGAAGGCGGTGATCAAGCAATTCTTCTCTGCTTCCATTGCCTCCTCACAGTGCCATCCAGTGGGGCTTTTTCGGGTGGTGCATGACCTAATACACCCTGACCCAAAAAAAAGATCCAGTGACACCATCGGTAGCCCTTGATAACTTTGCCCAGCAATTTAAGGAGAAAATTGCTCAGATTCATCACGAGCTGGACTCCAAAGTTGATAGGACTCCACTAGGGGAAGTGTCCAGAGCTCTGTCTGGTCCATCACTGTTGGATGAGTTTCAGTTGTTGTGGCCTGATGACATGGACAAGGTGCTTGGACAGGTACGCCCTTCCACCTGTTTACTTAACCCTTGTCCTTTGTGGCTGCTTACCAGAGCCAAACATGGAATTGGTACCTAGGTGCAGGAGGTCATCAATGCATCGGTGAGGGAGGGCTAGGTTCCTGGCCTTTTGAAAGAGGTGGTGATTGGACCCATCCTGAAGAAAGTGTCCCTGGATCCAGAGGTGGCCTCCAATTATAAACTGGTGGCCAACATCCTGTTCTTGGGCAAGCTGCCGGAGTGAGTGGTGGCAGGATAACTCCAGGCACTCCTGGATGTAACCGATTATCTGGACCCATTTCAGTCCGGCTTCAGACCTGGTTGCAATACTGAATCTGCCTTGGTTGCCCTGTATGATGACCTGTGCAGGGAGAGGGACGGGGGGGTGGGTGTCCCTGTTGGTTCTCCTGGACCTCTCAGCGGCTTTCGATACTATTGACCATGGTATCCTTTTGGATAGGCTGACCACGTTAGGAGTAGGAGGCTCTGCTTGGCAGTGGTTCCACTCCTATCTAGCGGGCTGATTCTAGAAGGTGGTGCTGGGGGAGTATGACTCTGCATCATGGCAACTTTGCCATGGAGTACCGCGGGGTTCCATTTAGTCTCCCATGCTCTTCAACCACTGCGAGAGGTCATCAGGAGGTTTGGGCTGCAGAGTCACCAGTACACTGATAACACCCTGCTCTACCTCTCTTTTACATCTAATCAAGGTGAGGCAGTGGCTGTCCTGAACTGGTGCCTGGCCGAGGTGATGGGCTGGATGAGGGCAAATAAACTGAGACTCAGTTCAGATATGCTATAAGTCCTTTTAGTAGGTGGTTCAGGTTTTCAGGTAAATGGTTTGGCCCTGTCCTGAATGGGGTAGCACTCCCTCTAAAGGACAGGGTCCGCAGCTTAGGAGCGCTCCTCAACCGAGAGCGGCCCAGCTGGCAGTGGTGGTGAGAAGCATTTTGCTCCAGCTTTGGCTGATCCATTAACTGGGTCCTTACCAGGACGAGCACTGCCTGGCAACAGTGACACATGCTCTCGTAACCTCCCAGTTGGATTACTGCAACGCACTCTATGTGGGGCTGCCCTTAAAAACGGTCTGGATACTTCAATTGGTTCAAAACAGAGCTGTCAGATTGCTGACAGGGGCCAGTCAGTATTCTTATATAACGCCGGTCCTCTATCAGTTACACTAGCTCCTGATTGAAGTCTGGGCCCAAGTTAAGGTGCTGGTATTGACCTATAAATCCCTAAATGGCTTGGGACCAGGATACCTGAAGGAATGTCTTTTTCCCTATATGCCCTCCTGCCCCCTAAGATCTGCAGCAGAGGCCCTGCTCCTGGAACCCTATTTGAAGGAGGTATGGAGGGTATCCACCCGGAGGAGGGGCTTCTCTGTGGTGGTGCCAAGACTATGGAATACGCTCCCCAGAGATGTTCGCCTGGCGCTGACTTTATATGCTTTTTGGCACCAGGTAAAAACCTTTTTATTTGCCCAACATTTTAAGGCTTAAATATTTTTAATCTAGTTTTATTAATATTAATATTCTCAGTTACATTTTATCTTGTTACTGTATTTCTTGACTGTCTGTATTATTGTTTATTTATATTTATTGTAAGCCGTCCTGAGACAATTGAATTGTATAGGATGGGATAAATATATTCTACATAAATAAATCTTTGAGCATTCTAGAATTGCTCTAAACAGCAGTTGGTACAACCCAAGTGATCTTAGAAAGAATTAGGAAATCATGAAATGTTCTTTCCACAGATGCCTGTTGTGTTTGCTTAGCATACCATGCCCAGATTTTAAAAGTTGATTAAATATTATTGTACTGTTTTGGTTGTTTTCTTTCAGAAGGCATCTTAAACTTTAGAGCTACTTGATTTGTTTGAAAGCCTATAGAATAAATCATACTATTAAACAACTAAAATATGGAACGCATGTATTCATAGAGACAAAAGCAGAATAACAACAACACAGAGAGAAATAGACAGTATAGGTATGACATTTTAATTCAACAGTAGTAATGCTGGGGAAGACCCACATGTAATTTGTGAGTGGCCACATTCATATGTAACAATAAGCAAGGCATCCTGATTTAATAAGTTGCAGTGTGATTATGCTAGTGCATGCAACCTGGACGTCATGCAAATGGATAAACAAACCACACAGGGTCTCTTGATTTACAAATGTAAATGTTTGTTCACATGCAAACTGGAATTGCCCCCATGGCTAAAACTCATTTGTCAGTAAGGTCCAAGCACAGCTGCAGTACCCATTTATATTCTTTGTGAAAGTAAACTACAGTAACCCTCTGCCTCAATGCACATTCGGATTGTGTGTCTGTAATCAAAAATAGAACACATCCACAGACTTGCTAATTATAATGCATCCTGATAATGGCATCTGTAATGAGCTCTGTGTATCAGAGCAGTTTTGTTGGCAAAAGTTTTCATGACCTGGTTATCATACTTTAAGTTGAAGCACTAACATAGGGCTGGAGTGTTTCATCAAGTGTTCCTGAGCCAGTTTCATATAGCTTTATCCTCAGTGTTTGCACCAGTCAGTCTGCCAGTAGTTTGATGTTATATTTTTGTGGTGTTGCACTGGGACAGTACCTATATCTGGAGCATCTGCTTGTGAAACATTGCATAGGTATCCCAATTCTGCATTATGCAGTTCAGATTCACATCATCCACACTGAATTTGTTTTATGTTTCTAAATCTGTCTGTTACCTAATTGAGAATTGTGCTGAAATTGCTAAATTGAAATAGAACTGCAGAGTCAGAACAGAATAAAATGTGCACTCTCAAAACTGTTCCCCTTTACACAGAAGGAGACCCCTCAATCCATATAACCATTGGATCAAAACTTGATGGGCATTTATCCATAGTTTTTTCTACCTTTACAATTTCTGTAGCTATTTTGATAAAAATATGACTATATTTCTGGTGGAGAGAGGGACTAGCAGAAGAGCTAGTGTTTGTGCTACGTTCTGCTTTTGGTAGTTATCATCTCTGCTGCTTTCTTCTTCTTTGAGGAGCATCTAGAATGGACTCATTTAGGGTGACTCTACATTTTGTTTTTGTCTTGGGGCAAATATCTGGCATACTCAATAAGTTATAATGATTATATTCATGCATAATGATGTATCTGTTGCTTCCAGTCACAGTTTGTCAGGGTGCTATGCCGTATATTTATAATGAAACTAGCACTATGGTTAGAGCAGTTGGGCGTGATCTCATCTCAGCCATGAATTGTTTAAGCATTCTTAGGAAAGCCACTGTTTATCAAGCTTTGTTTGCCCAACATAATTGTATTGAGTGAACATGAGGCAAGGGGAGTGGGAATCATGCTACATATGCCTAAAATCACTGATATACAGGTAGTTAGCATCGTGGACCTTAGCATGCATGCAGTTCACTCACAATTTGTTATCAAAGATTACAATGGGATGAACAAACACATGCAGGTGAATCTAGGGATGAGGCAGTGCCTGTGTGTATTATTATGTGTGTGTAGATGAGTGTATTAATATGCATGCTAAGGAGAAAGTGGGTAGGGAGCTGTTTCTCTCTTTTCTAATAATACTACAAGTTGAGGTCATCCCATGAAGCTGATTGGTGGGAGATTATGGACAGATAAAAGGAAGGAATTCTTTATCCAATGCTTAGTGGAATTCATTTCCCCAAGCTGTAATAATGGTCAGCAATTTGGACAGCTTCAACAGAGGATTTGATAACCTGATGGAAGATAGTGTTATCAATGGCTACTGGTTCTAATGTCTGTTCAGCTATACTGCTGTGCCCATTTACAGCAGTTCCAAGGGAACCTGGGTGCTGTGGCCCTCGCATCTTGCTTGTGGGTTTCCTGTGGGCTGGTCGCAGTGTGAACAGAATGCTGGATGAGATGGACCAGCATGGCTCCTTTATGGCCTGCCATATTGCTTTCTGCAGTGCGTGCAGAGTTTGGGTACTGTGCTTTTCCTAACATAGGTGGGGCTGCGACAGGTGGCTTAAAATGCTTTATGTAGGAATAATCTGTCACTAGTAAAGGTGTGTGATTTAAACATTTAATTTTCTGCTTGCTTTGTTTTCATTTCCACTGCAGAAATACCTTTTGTGTTGTAATTGACCAAGTTAAAAAAATACAGCTAATTTTTTTTAAGGTGAGATTTCAATAGCACAACAATTATCCTGGAGTCACAAAACGATCATCTACAGTTTATGTCGTGCTGTGTTAAAAGCTCTTTATTTTGGGAAAGGCTTGAAAATGACCTTGTGGCCATTGAATTAAAAAATACAATATTAGGGCTGGTCAGATTTGACTTCCAGGGCAGTGATTGCATGTTGCCTTCTCTCATAGTTACAATTCAAGTTTACATTTTTTTTCTGAACTTCTTTTGTTGATTAGCCTGTGCTGCTGACTAATTTTGGTATTCAAACGAAATTAAACATATCTCCTAATGGATGCATTCACCGCACAAGGTATTTGTACACAATGGGCAGTGATACTCGCTAAATGTCGAACAGATAAGCTGATTGGTATTTGGCCAGAGAATAAACAATATCCAGCCTTTCGTTGCAGTATGCGGAGCCCATGGGCACTCACCCCATGCTGAACGTTACCTCTGAGCTGACCATTTAAACAGTCCCAGCCCCACCGTTGACAATACTTTTATGAGGAGTAATGAAAGTGCCACAAAAGAGCATGCACACTTTTCTGTTATCAAGAAATCTTCATTAGGCTATGCCAAACTTCCCTGACCTGCTACCTTCCAGATGTATTGGACTATAGTTCAAATTATGCCCAGGAACATGACCGCTGGTTGGCTGGGTATGCTGGGAGGTGATAATCAAACACATCTGGAGGTACTAAGCTGGGGAAGGCTAAGCTAGATAGTAGAAAAAACATGGGTGAGGTTGCAACAACAAAAAGTACAAGGATTTAGACCCATTGTATAGCTTTCCCATTTGTTCTTCCTTATTTTTTTCATGGTAAGGAAAAAGATGGAAGTCATGGGAAAATGCAAGTGGGCTATAAATGGAAGATGGCAATACAACCCGGATACATATAGAAACACTCTTCCTCTTCCAACTTCCCCTATAGTCTTCTGCTGCCCCTAGTATCACAAGAATATAAGAAAGCTCAGTCTGAGGCAATGGTGTTTGAGACCAATCAGTGGCTGAGTTCACACATGACATGATAGGCCATGTGGTTTATAAACTAGAGCTGGTCTGTTTGTGATCTGAGTTCAGCAGCAATGAGTTTGCATTATCACTGTGGAAAAGAAGTCCAGATGTCCTTATTTTCTGCCCCCATGCATTGTGGTCATAGGCAGCCACTTTTCCGAATTACCCTTATTGCATGAAGGTTGCTGTACCATCTGAATCTGATTAGGTGTGTGGTGGGGGCAGGCACAGGGGTTTCCAAACCGCTCTATAACCCTACAGCAAGTCATGGCTTCTGAGGACGTTTGGAAGCCACCCCTGCCATGCACCTTGCGGGACTTGGATCACATTGCAACCTGCACACTGTGTGAGGTTGCAATACAATTAGGCAATTGTGCAGCACAGACCGCGTGGGGAATAGAAGCCACTGTGGCTCTTTTTCTCCAGTGATCATGCAGACCTTGCCAGTGAGTGAACCAGATTACATGCAGGGAACATCAGACCAGGGAGCCGGCATGGCATGGCAACCCTGGATTATCGCCTCACTTGGGTTGCACAAGAATAGTTTTAAGAGGTGAAAAGGTGACAACCTTTACCCCGCAGACTTGCAGAGGAAATGGGAAGTATGGTTTGCTGTTGACTCCACAATTCCCCGCTGCCCTTTCTCTCCCCACACACAGTCCTTTCCCTCCCTCCCTCCCTCCCTCTGAGCCCCATACAATGAGTTGTTATGTAAAACACCGGCTAGAGAGTGAGAGACAGAGAGAGGAGGGAGAGATTCTTTAGTGTTGGAATCTGAGTCACATGGGCCTGTTTTATTTCCCCCCTCTGCTAATCTCGTTTCTATAGAAACAAGATGGGAGGGAGACAAGCAGAGAGAGAGAGAGAGAGAGAGAATATTAAGGTGATGGGTGAGGAAAAAATGGTTGGCAAATGAAGGAGAAGGTCTAGTTTGGAGGTGGGGTTGAAACATAGCCAGACTAATATGATGGAGGGAACTGGCAACCTCTGAGTGGGGAATTTGGCCAGCAGAACCTATCCCCAGTTTGGGTGATTGTCTTTGATGGAGTGTATGCATACATGCATTTTGGAACGAGGGTGTTTTGAAACATTTTCTGAAGTGAATCCATCTTCCTGAGAAGAAGAAACAGGAGGCATCAAGAAAGAACAAACCGAAGTATTAGCAGGTGAGTGAGAAAGCAGCAGTGCTGGTGGGGAACATGGGGAGGAAGGCTGCAGTGCCATTCTTTCTAGCCATATTTTGGCATTCTTTCCTAAATTGTGGCGCAGCCAGCTGGCAAGAGGTCTCACTCCCCAGGATGTTGATTGGTGGATGCTTCTTCCCCCATCTCCTCTCCCCGTTTCAGCAAAGCTCCAAGCATGTTAGCATAGTGATAAGGAGAGACTGTTGCTGCAGTTGGACTTGTTACTTAGGGAACTGTATATATGATGCTAGTCTTGGCCATCCAGGTATGAGGGAAAGGGGGTTTGCTTTGATAAATCCCCCCTCCTTTTTTGGTTCTTGGCTGTTATTGAGACTTGAAAGAACTCTGTCTTTACATTTAGTTAGCTAACATTCTGTGCAAATCTTGAAGAACTTAAGCTCTCCACCACCACTAACCCCACTGCCTCTCTGTCCATTATCGTTTTGTTTCAGCTCTGTTGGCATTTTTGCCTGCATTCATCTACATCCCTGGTGAGCAAGACTCTGCTGGGCTGGTAATGAACACTGTTGGCACCATCCTCATTAATTTGTCTCTGAATATTATTGTTTTCATGGCTGCCCAATGCTTTGACTAGAGTTCCATGTGCTTGTATTGGGACCTCTCATCCTTAAAAAAGATGATGCTTCATGGGGGAGGGGCTTCAGGGTAATTCATCTGATTTGGTTCTTCGATGGGCACTTCTCAGAATGCCTTTATAAGTGCATATGCCAGTACCTGGGATTCATAGTCTCCTGAAAGGATTACTTCCCTGTATCCTGATCTTTTCATTGTGTAAGTGCATATTGTGTAATCACGTGTTGACTTGCAAGCCATTGGCTTTTCTGTAGGCAGAGTCCAAGAGCACAGATCCCATGGTGGTTTTGGTTGTGCATCTTTCTCATGCCATTGCTGAGTCCATTTGGCATATAATAAAGGCACACATAATGCAGAACCTTGTAGCATCTTTGCTGTGTGTATTTTTCTGGCAAATGGGCTTTCGTTAGCTCTTTCCTAAGTGATGAATCCAGGTATGTTTTCTTCTAGGAATTGGTAACATAGAGGAGGTATGATCTGAAAAAGGTTAGATAGAAGTACAAATTAGATAGATCCCCACCTTTTAACTTGGCAATGTCATGTGATTTCACTTCATGTGAAAAGTGAAGTTTCCTAAAATTGCATGGCTGCACCGTGTAGCAAGCCATTTCATATATTGCACTTGGTCTTTTGGATCAGGCCCACCACATACTCTTTTTCTTGTATATGAATATTATTAAAGGAATGTCTTCTGGCAATATGGAGAAAGTTGTGTGGTGGGGAGGCAGTCTACATTGTGGTGTGCCCTCCCTGGAATAGTATCACATGGGTGTAGTTTCAAGCAGCTTCCATTACTTTTAGGTTGGTTTCAGAAATAAACTACGTTACATTGAAAGCATTTTAACTAACATGCTTAGAACTGAGCACACAGTTTTCTTTAGAAATAGCCACACGGGTCCAAGATCAGGGGAATCTCGCAAGTGAGGGAAATAACACATTCAAGGAGTAGTTTTTTGCAGGAACATGGTGAGTGCAAGAAAGGGTAAGGCTCCTTCATCATGATTCTCTGTGGTTGCCTTTATTGAGAAAGTGACATTGCCAATGTAACATGTCATTTGGTCTTTAGTATTTTGGTTTCCTTTAGTATGAATTTTCATTGTTGCTGTTTCTACTCCCTCGTAAACCATTCAAAGCCTGTGGGAATTAGGCAGTGTATAAAATCAAAATTAAAAATTAATAGTATAATTGTACCGTATATATAGCAACAGAAATGTGATGTCTAGCTGGGGTTTATTAGTTTGTCATTTGGATTTACTGTCTATGTAGTAATATTAGCAATGGAAACTCCTTCTCCACATTCAGATATTTCGTGGATAGGAACTTTTGACAGGGCCTTCTTGGTTGAGATGCTGCAACTTGGAAATGCCACGCTCAGATGCAGCTGTCTGGTCTCTTTATAGTCTCTAGGAAAAGATATTTATTTATTTATTTATTTATTTATTTATTTATTTAGGAAGCTTCTATGCATCCCCATTCACCAAAGCCTCGGGGCGGCTCACAACAATAAATAACAACAATAAATAACAATAACTATATAAAACAATATAATTGGAGCCGTCCTGGCCAAAGATGTAAAATCAATAAATAATATTAACAATTAAAATGATGTTTAAATAAAAAGGTCTTCACCTGGTGCCGAAAAACAAATAACGACGGTGCCAGGCAGATCTCTCTGGGAAGCGCATTCCATAGATTGGGCGCCACCGCAGAGAAAGCCCTCCTCTGGGTACTTACCCTCCTAATATCCTTCACGGAGGGTTCCCGGAGAAGGGCCTCTCTCGCTGATCTCAAAGGGTGGGCGGGCACATATGGACGTAAGTGCTTCTTCAGGTATCCAGGTCCCAAGCCGTTAAGGGCTTTATAGGTAATAACCAACACCTTGAATTGGGCCTGGACTTCAATGGGGAGCCAGTGGAGCTTCAATGGGGAGGCAGTGAAGATTGAGGAAAATAAAACAATTTTAGAGCTATTGAGGGGATTTTTGTCATTTTGTTTGTGCTGCTTATTTTAGTCAGTCGTAATCTATTGATAGTTTCATTGATAGTTGCTTATTTTGTTTTGGAGTTGTGTTTTGGAGCCCTTTAGTGGAAAGGCATGGTTGATTTTTGAAAATGCAATTGCTAAGATGCCTCTGAATTTCATCTAAAACATAACTTGACATGAACTGAGAGTAGCTTATAGTAGCTATATTGGAAATTAAGAGCCTTGCAATCAAGCTAGAAAAATGTACCTGGGTTTCACGTGTCTCTTACTAATAGTGAACTAGGTAGATGGCTGTATTTTTGGCCCCTGAAAATCCTTGGGGGGTTATATAGTAGCATCCTCTTATGATGTAAAGATGGGCACACTGCCATGATGCAGTGGATTCTTACTTTAGGCAGCATGAAAAGAGAACTGATTTTTCAGTTGAGCATCCCTTTTAGTCTGCCTGAAGGAGCAGTTCTTTGTAAATGTGAATACTTGGATCAACCTACGCAAAAGGCTGGCCTGCATAGCTGCAGCTTGTGCTCCTACTTGGACAGGCGTGGCACATTCCTGTGAAATGCCCCAGGATAATTTTATTTTATTCATTATTTTTTGTTTAAAACGAGGTACCTTTCTCCTTAGTACTGGAAGTGCTCAGAGTATGTATGAAGCTTGACAAACAGACTGCATAGCTAGATTGTACCACAATAATCTCTTTCAACTGAATTATAGGGCATTATATTAACACACTTTGGGTCATTGTTTATGCATTGCAAAATCCAAGTGCAATTTTGATTTGCTAAATAGTATGTTTTAATATTTGGTAAGCCTAATCCTCCTTCCTTTTGGGGTTTATGCCATAATTTTTATTAATTCTAGCTTTTTTTCCCCATTACAAAAGAAGTTAACCATATTCTGCCAACTTTTCAAATCAGAATCCACAATCTTAATGGGTAGCATCCAAAAAAGGAAATTAAATTTGGGAATAATCTTCATTTTGCATACCACAATTCTACCAAATCAAGATAGCCTGACCTTATCAAATTCCTTAATATATTCCTGTATTTGTTTTTTAAGACAATCCATATTCAATTTCACCATTTTGTGTATATCCCATGTATATAAATTCCCAAATATTTTATTGCATCCCTCCTTTTCCCTTCAAAAAAGTCTTTCAGTTTGGCCTTATTTTCTTTGCTATAATTAATTAACATAATTTCTTATTTGCTCCAATTAGCTTTTAGTCCAGTTATTTCCTCAAATTCTTGTAAATGCAGCTTAAGTCTATCTATAACTTTTATAGGGTCTTCTAACATCAATAGAGTATCATCAGCAAATAAATTTACCTTAGCTTCCTCTTTAAATCCAATTCTTTCAGTTCCGCATCTGTCCTAATTACAATAGCTAATAATTGCATACCCATCTCAAATAAAATGGGAGACAAGGGGCATCCTTGACGTGTTCCCTGGCCTAGAAATATTAATATCTGTGATTCCTTCATTTACCAGGACTCTTGTGGTGTTAACTTTATATAATTGATTTATGCAATGTTTAAACTTGACTCCAAATCCCTATTATCTATCACAATCTTTAATGTATCCCATTCCACCAAATCAAATGCCTTAAAGATATATAATGCAAAAATCCCAGCGTTTAAACTATTTTTTTGCTAGATGTATAATATTCAGAACTCTCCTCAAGACATCTGGCATCTGCCTATCTTTCAGGAAGCCATTTTGATCTGTATTAATATATTCCAAGAAAGGTGTACAATCTATTAGATAGGATTACATCATTAGATATAAATAAGTAATCTGTTCTTGAATAGGATTTATGAACTTCTGAATAAAAAGAGTATCTTCTTTAATTCCCCTCCAGACATCTTTCAGATCTGGCCTATTTATCATCTTATATAGTTTAGTATACTGTATCTATTTTGTTCGTAATTGTTTCCAAGAGGATTTATCATTCACTTTATCCATTATCATATTACAATCCCCTCCCAAAATCACAAATCCTTTCCTAGTTTCCTCCAGTATCACTAAAACCTTCTGCATAAACATTGGAGCATAGAAAAGTACCATTCTCTCCTTTCATTTGCCCCAAACTATAATATATCTTCCTTCTTGATCTTTAACTACCTTCTCAACTTTAAATTCACATCCCTTAGATATTATAATAGTTATGACTCTGGATTTAGAAGTTCCAAAACATTTTTCATAAACATCTATCCAATTCCCTTTAATTTCATTTAACTCATCCCTTTTCTGATGAGTTTCCTGTAAAAACACCACATCATTTGTACTCTTATTCAATACATTCTGTATTTTACGACTTTTAAAATTTGTCCCGAGGCCTTTCACATTCCATGTTAGTATATTAATCTGTTTAACCATTTTGATTTTTCCAACTCTGTAGCTTCAGTTCTGAGTATTGTGATCCACATTTCAGATTACCAATACTTATAACATAGAAAACATAAATCAAAGCTTGGTAACATTTTAGTTAACCATTTTCCTGAATGCAGAGGTTTATGTGCAGTTGTGTCTGTCTGCTTGGGATGGCATCAGTCAGAATGGATTCTGGCTCCCCAAACCTGTTCTGGAAGAGTATGCAAGAGTGTGTGTGTGTGTGTGTGTGTGCGCGCACACATGCACATGTATGGAGCAAAGAAAAGAAGCATCTATTGTTTTAGTGAAAGTCTCTTTGGATCTCACACAGGACTTGCTTTGATTCCATGGGCGTGTGGAACCACTACAAAATGTGACACTGCATGTAAGATTTCCCTCCTGAGAACTTGAATGTGGGGAGGAGATATCCTAAACCTTATTCTAAATTCTACGTTGTGCAACAGAGACAACATGCCTGGTGAAATTTGAGCTGCTTAATATATCGCTGCTTGTTGTTCCAGTAGGTAGCAATCTATATAGTCCCTCATTGTTCTTTGGGATTAGCAGAAGCCAAACAACTCAAAGTAATTGATATCAGCAGCATTTGCTCCTGTGTATTGTTTACATGCAGAACGCAAAATATAGTTGCCTGTGGTACAGAATTTAGATTACTTGGTACAGGTTTGGATTACCAAAAGTACACACAGCCCTATGTAAATTAATGGGCACAGCATAATGACAATTTATTATTTGGTACTCTGATGCAGCAACCTTGCTGAAGGTAATCAGATCTGAGTCTGTGCATGCCTGAAAATCCAGCACATTGTGCCTTGAATTCAACAGAAGTAAAACAATTCAAGTTGAAGTGGGTGCAATATTGGAGACACTCCAGGTAGGATGGTACATTCCTAGAAAATTTAGGTGTAGAATAGCATTACATTTAAAGGTGAGGTTGCCAAGTTTTTTTCTATTTTATAGGAAAAACCCTGCACCACTCTTTCAAGTCGCAGTTGATTTGCCTTCAACAAACTTGAGGTGTCATCTACCATTTTGGGACAGAATGCCCTGTGGAGATGACACTATATTTCATTTCATTTCATTTCATTTAAAACTTTTATATGCCGTCACCACATGTCTCAGCATCTCAGCATGGCTCACAACACATACATTTAAAACAATAAAACAATAACAAATTCCATAAAAGATTATAGAAAAACAAAAAAAAAAAAGAGCGACTGTTAATGATAAAATATTCGTTTTTAAAAATTGCAATCCAATGCTTTTCTCAGGGGCATTTTTGAAGTGGGGTAAAGACTGTCTCCTTTACAGTAAATACGGGTTTTGTTGTTGGGTTTTTCTTTTTTCTTTCCCTTTTCTTTTTGGTTAAATAAAGAGAAGGAGAGAGAAGAGAAAAGGAAGAAAATCCTACTCTTGACTACCTTAAAAGTAAGTCCATCTCTTCCCAAAAGCTCTGAGCTTTGCTCTCTCTCAACCCACATCCCCCAGATCCTTCCAGTCTTTAGAGATGTCACCCTGTCCCTGCACTACAGAAAAATAAATGGGGGAAGTATCTGGAGATAAACTCAATTTAATAGGACTTATTTCCAAATAAAATTCATTTGGAATCAGGGTATCTTTTGTAAAAAAAAAAAAAAGACTTTATGAAGAACCAGAAGTTTGGACCAAACAGACTGGTAAGATTATTTCTTTTCCTTTCCACTGCATACTTTTCTCTTCATGAATAGAGCTTTGAAGACTAGCAGGAATGAAAGAAAGAGAAGAACAAAATAGTTTTATGTGAAGGGCAACTAGTTTTCATCTCTGATCTGTCTAGAGTTCAGTTCATTGGTTCTTTCTACTGTGAGACAGATATAATTGAATATGCAAAAATGAGCACTTTTAATATCCTTTGGCTTTAGGGAAAATCTGGGAAAAGATGAAACCAACATACCTCAAGTTTGATTTCAACTCAGAAAGAGACATTTGAGAAAGTGTTGGTAATGTTTGTCATGGAGAATCTTGCTATGCAAATAATAGCAGTGAAAAAAGTAGGTAATATTCTGATTTTTGGATGTCCCTGGACCTAAGAAGAAGTTTAGAGGTAGCAATAGGTTTCCATTACTGCTAACCAAGTCTGGACATCAGTGGGAGATTACCTCAGAACCCTATGTAAACTATTCCTGAGTTTCTTCCCATAAGAAGATTATTTCCCATTTTAACCTAGTTTTGCTGGCTCTGATTAGTAATGCCTCCCCAGAGAGACTGTTGTGATCACCTGCTACCTCATCATTTGCTCTGAAGATTTCACAGGTTGAAACTAGGGCTTTCTATATGCAAAGCATGCACTCTACTGCCAAGCTCTTGCCCCTTCCTTTTGTGGGAGAAATAAAATTCATAATGCACTAATAGTAAATTCTTTTAGCTTTATTTTAAGAGATAATTCTCAACCCTTACTTACTTCTTTATCATGTGGTCTCTGGGACATTATTTAGAAGAACACAGCCATGCACTGAGCTATTGGCAGCAGATATTATATACAAAGGAATGAAAAGAAAGAGAGCCAGTGTGGTGTAGTGGTGAAGAGCGTGGGACTGGGACTCAGACAATCTGGGTTCTAGTCCCCACTCGGCCATGGAGCCAACTGAGTGACTTTGGGCCAGTCACAGACTCTCAGCCCAACCTACCTCACAGGGTTGTTGTGGGGATAAGATGGAGGAGGAGAATGGTGTAAGCTGCCTTGAGCCCTTTGTAGGAAAAAGGCAGGATATAAATTGAAAAATAAATAAATAAATAAAATACTGCTTGAAAGACTGGATGCTTTTTTAAAAATAGACCTTTTCCCCATCTTGTGCATTTGCTTGTGCAGTTGTCATATGCCAGGGTGGGGAATCTTTGACACTTCAGATCTTGTAAGGCTGCACTCCCATCACCCCTGGACGGGACTTCCAATAGCAGTTGGGGTTCAACCATATCTAGAGCGCCATGGGCTCCCCAACCCCTGTCATACATTTTGAATATATTAGAACATGCTATCTGAAGAAGTCCCATATACAGTATCCAGCATTAAATAGATGAACTAAATGTGTAGAGTTTTTCCATTAGCATTGCTCCAAACTGGAGTTCTTTAGAAAAACTAGGCCTAAGATTCCAAACAAATGATGACTACAGAAATAAGCACACAATGAATTTGCCTTGTGAATGGTGGGATGCAAGTTTAGGAAGCTTGACTCATCATGACATAGGATGATAATTTAAGGGTCTAACTTCTGAATAAGCAAATAAAAATGCTGGACAAATAAACAAACTCCGTAGCAGATGAGAAAAAGATGTGGCTATCCCATAGCTCTTGAATGCACTATATTACCACTTTAGCCAAATATTTCACAATGTATAAACTAAGACTGGTATCTGTTTGCAGTTTGAATCCTCTAAAATGTGTGATATTTAAGTGGTTTTAACTCCAAGTTAAGGCTTGAAAAACAAAAAGAGATATAAAGCCACTTTTCTAGAAACCATTCTATTACTTGAACTGCTGTTAACAAGATGAAAATTATTGTTTAGTATCAGTACTAGGGAAGATACACACAGAAAGAGCATCCAGAAATCTGAATGTGCTTTCTGCTGTATAAAATAGATTTTCAGTCTCATTCTAGGTTTGTCTGAAATGTAAACTCCTTTATATCTTGGAATCCCATTTCAGTCTTCCCCAGAAAATAAGAAATCCCATTAAATATCTCCAAATAAAATACAAGTTTTTAAAAGATTAAATATTCTTCATGAATTATTTGAGAGCTAGCATCTTGTTGTAACTGTTAAGCTGTTCAAATTAGTTTTTTTTAAATTTTGTATAAAGTTTTTACATTATATTTTGTAATCTTTGTAGACTGCCTAGAGAGCTTTGGCTATTGGGTGGCATTACAATAATTTGCTGCTGGTGGTGGTGATGATGATAATGGCAGAGGCAAAATGGCTTTTTCCATGGTCAAGGCCAGCCATGAAAACTGTAGATTTTTCCAGTTTGAGAAGGGACTGTAAAGAACAACTTTCTAGTTCTGTGATTTAGTGGGTCATGAAAGGATATTTGTAGGGTATCCATAAATTCCTTCACCTGGTCATGTAGATTCTGCTCACTAATCCTTCCAGAATCTCTGGTTTGCTATAAATTACTTAAGTGAATCTTGGATTAGGCAAATCTTATTGGTTTATATTCTGCTAGAGTTCAGTGAGTACAACTTTCTTATTCCAAAGCACTGATGATATTTTGAGTCAAAGAGGAAATAAAAGCTTTTATTTCTTCTTTGCATCTCTATGTGTCATTTCTGTAAATGAGCAAGTGGCATAATTTTCAGGTTGATCGTTAGGTGCATTATACATTCAGGTTTATGCTTCCTGTAGAATGTAATTCTGTGCACATGGGAGGTAGAACAGGATTTTTGCTTGTGGGCATCCTTTCCTTTTTGATGCAGCAGAACATCTATCGTTGCAGTAAAATGAAACTCCATAAGAAGGGAACAGAAATAGTAAAGACCTCTTGCAGATGGGTCTGCATGCACATTTGCTTGATCAAATGCAGGACATCTAGCCAGGATGAGCATTGTCTAACTTTATTTATTTATTTGAGGCATTTTACAGCGGTTTCCGTTTTCAAGCGTAAAAGATAGCAAACATGGTATTCGATCACATGCACACTGGTAGTGCACATGTAGCCCCAATGCTGAAGATAATGGTACATATACCCACCATGGACATTTGGGGGATACTTCCGGGTGAGCATATAGGACCAGTGATACAGATGGAGACAGAGCAAAAAGATAGCAGAGGGCATAGTTGCAGGAGAACTGTTCTTACATGCCAGATGAGAGAAGATGCAGTATCACAGGCAAAAGCTAGGGAAAACATACTGTACACAAAGAATGATAAAACCTATATAAAAGGAGTTAAGGAGTAAGATGAGGAGCTGACACAGGGCTTTTCTCATAACCCTTCCCTTTTGAATGTAATTGTGTTTTCTTACCCAGTATCCACTTGTCATATGAGCAAAACAGAGACTGTGCTGTTATAATGAACTGAAGGCTAATTCTGAGCATATTCATTAAGATTTGCCATGGTTTTTCAAGCACTCTAATAAGTATTAAATATTGTGGTACTTATTTTCTGCTGGTGGATTTTTAAGGATGTTGGGTGAATAGTCAGTCTCTCAAATTGTCGTTATAGGCTACATATGCTGGGAGTCAATGAACACAGTTACAACTCATTAAAAAGTTAATATTGGAGCAAAGATATAAACATGCTTATGTCCAGTGGTTCAAACCAGCTAATCTTAAAGTCAATGTTGCAAGGTGCAGGGCTGGGGGTTGTAATCCTAGGGTCCTGGAGACCCTTTTACTCTTCTAAGTTACCCTTCAAGGTCCCTAAAAACTAATACAAGGATGGAACAAGGAGTTCAGCATTTGATCCTTCCTCTCGCCTTCCTTAAACCAGCAACTGTTAAGCAGGGGTGAAGAGAGGTCAGAAAATGGGTGTGCTGATGGTCCAGAAGAAAATGGGAGAATCCTCATCCTAGATGAGGACTCCTATGGCCTCTCCAACCCCAGTCCCGCCCCTGCCAGCACACTCTCCCTAGATGGGCTCAAAGCCTCATCTCAACAAAAAAGCAAAACACAAGACAGTGAGACATCAAGACAATTGATTCTGGCACTCCTCCTTTTCTGCTGGCAGCAACTTGGTAGGTTGATGTATATGCAGAAGTCTCTGAGCTCAGAGGCTTCCATCTCACGAGGGTGAGCAATTGCTAAAAAACTAGTTGACTAAAGTTAAGAAATATATCGCATCGTATCTGTGGTCAGTAAAGGGAACGAAGAATATGTGGTTTATTTCTATAATGCAATGAAGTGTACTGAGAGCTATTTTGTGCAAGTACAAAGGTTACTTTGTAAGTGCCTCTAAGTGCATTAACTTCTTGCACCAGCCGAGCAAGCTTGGATATAGTTTCATAAGAGATGAGTAGAATGTTTCTTCCACCATGTTACAGCATTTGTGTGAAGTTATTTGAGTGGGAAGAATTAACTTGAAGAATTGACTTGAATTAACAGTCAACTGGAGAAAGGCTAATGCCCCTATCTTCAAAAAGGGGAAAAAAGATGAACCTGGGAGCCACATATCTGACATCAGTCCCTGGAAAAATACTGAGAAAATGATTTAAAAATAATTCTGTTAGCACATTAAAGAAAATGCAGTGATTAATAAAAGTCAACATGAATTAATCAAAAATAAATTCTGTCAGACTAATTTAATCTCATTTTTTGACTGGGCTACATAGAAACAGAGCGAGTCAGAAGGGGTCTCCTGGGCCATCTAGTCTGACCTCCGGCACCAGCTGGCTCCGCTCACAACATGCCCACCATGTGCATGTCCAGCCTGTCTTTGAACACCCTCACTGATGGGGCCTCAACGACCTCCCGTGGAAGCCCATCCCTCGGGGTCCTGACTGTCAGGAAGTGCTTCCTGGCATCCAAATGGAACCTGGGTTCCCTGAGCTTTGCTCCACTGGAGCGTGTCCTGCCTTCCTCTGCAGGGGAGAACAGGTCTCTACCCACCTCCGTGTGACATCCCCTCACATACCTGCATGTCGCCAACATATCCCCTCTGAGTCGCCTCTTCTCCAGGCTGAAGAGACCCAGTTCCCTCAGTCTCGCCTCATACAGCATCCCCTGCAAACCAGCCACCAACCTTGTGGCCCTACGCTGCACTGACTCCAACCTGGCTATATCCTTTCTGTAATGAGGGGCCCAAAACTGAGCACAATACTCCAGTTGCGGGCGCACCAGAGTCATGTAAAGTGGTAGTAATACCTCTCTCGATCTTGAAGCCACACTTCTGGCTATGCAACCAAGGGTGGCATTCGCCCTCTTGACCACCGCATCACACTGCTGACACATGTTTAGCCTGCAGTAAACCAGCACCCCGAGGTCCCTTTCACAAGTGCTGTTCTCCAGCCACTTGTCACCTAACCTGTACTTATGACAGCTATTCCTATGCCCCAAGTGCAAGACCTTGCACTTATCCACATTGAACGCCATCCTGTTGTCTCCTGCCCACTTCCATAGTCTGTCCGGATCGTTTTGGATCTGGAGTACCTGTTCCTCAGTTGTGGCCACTGCTCCAGTTTTAGTGTCGTCTGCGAATTTGATCAGCAGACTGTTCACCCCTTCTTCCACGTCGTTAATGAAAAGATTAAACAGGATCGGCTCCAGGACAGAGCCCTGGGGGACCCCGCTTGTCACTGGCTGCCATCCCAATGATTCCCCACTAATGGTTACCTTCTGCTTTCAGACAGTCAACCATGCCCTAATCCACCGGACAGTGCTTTGGTCTATCCCAAAACTCCTCAGTTTCTCCACCAGGATATCATGGGGCACTTTGTCAAAGGCCTTGCTGAAATCCAGGTATACCACATCCACTGCATCCCCTCCATCTAGCCATCTTGAAACCTTGTCATAGATTTCCACAAGGTTTGTCTGGCAGGACCTGTTTTTGCAGAAGTCGTGTTGTGTGGCTGTCAGCCTCCCTTCCCTATCTAGCATCACTAGATCTCTCTCTATTATGAGCCTTTCCATTGTTTTTCCTACAATGGACGTAAGGCTAAATGGTCTATAGTTCCCCATGTCCTTCCTACTAGCCTTTTTGAAAATTGGGACCACTGATGCCACCCTCCAGCCCTCTGAAACTTCACCTGTTCTCCACGAGGTCTCAAAAATGGAGGCCAGCGGGCGTGAGAGAACCCCTGCCAACTCTCTAAGTACTCTCGGGTGTAACCCATCAGGGCCTGGTGCCTTTGTAATGTCCAATGCCCTGAGGAGCCCCTCGACTTCAAGGGGGTGACTCTAATCTGTGCCCCTAAATCCCCAGCCTCATCTAATCTCCTATGTGGATATCCCCCATCCTGCTTTGGGGAGAACACAGAGGCAAAATAGTCATTTAGCATCTGTGCCTGTTCCCTCATATCAGTCACTGGATCTCCTTCCTCCTTATTTAGTGGTCCCACCACTTGTCTCCCCTTCCTTTTCCTATTTACATGCTGAAAGAAGCCCTTTTTGTTGCTCTTGATATTCTTGGCAAGTCTCAGCTCGTAATCAGCCTTAGCCTTGCGAAGAATACTTCTGCAATGGGCCTCCTCCTCCCGGTATACCCTTTTGTCTATTTCCCCCAGAACCCATTTCCTACGGAGGTTCCTCTTTCGTCTAATCCCTCTAACCACCTCCTTTTGCATCCATGGTGGCACTCTCCTCCGCCTCCCCACCTTACTGACTAGCGGTATCGTCAAGGCTTGCGCCTCCAAAACCTCCCTTTTGAGTGCCATCCACCCCTCCTCAACTCGCTTACCTTCCAGTAACCTATCCCAGGAGACTTTCCCCAGTCTGGCCTTCAGTTGGCCAAAGAAGTCCCAGCTTCTAGTGCTCGCCCTGCTGCACGGCTCCAGTCCCCTGATCTCAAAGCAAAGGATGGAGTGATCACTCGCATCCAGAGCTCCCCTAATCTGTACTTCATCTATCAGCTCCTCCCTATTGGTCAAGACCAAGTCCAAGATGTTTCCCCCCCTCGTTGCCTCTCGGACCCTCTGTGTGAAAAACCCTCCCTCTGTAGCTTCTAGGAAGCGATGTGACCTGGCTGTCACCGCCGAGTGAGTCTCCCAAGTAATATCTGAGAGATTGAAATCTCCCATAATTACTGTGTCTCTCCCCCAAGATATCCTTGGAATCTGGCCTGTCAGGACATCATCCAGGGTCTCAAGTTGACCTGGAGGGCGATAACATACCCCCACTGTCAGGTCTCTTTCCCTGTCAAAACCCCTAAGTTTCACCCAGACTGCCTCTACCGAATCCCCATCTGTGCTGCATTCTATCTCACTGCATCCTATCCCTTCCCTGACATATAAAGCCACACCCCCACCCCTCTTTCCCTTCCTGTCCTTTCTAAAAAGGTGATACCCTTCTATGTTCACATTCCAGACTTGCCTTTCATCCCACCAAGTTTCTGTGATTCCCACCAGATCATACACTCCTATTCCCAGGAGAGCTTCAAGCTCTTCCTGCTTATTACCCATGCTCCTAGCATTGGTGTACATGCACCTCAACTCCTTCCCACCGCTTCCTTTCCTTGGAGTTCCCAGCCTCCGCCTTCCTCCCATCCTCCCTGTTACCTGGCCCCTCTCTGTAGGAGTCCTGTCAGTCCCTGCAGTATCTCTAAAGCCCTGCTCCCAGAGCCCCGATCCTCCCCCACACTTGTCCAGTGCAGATATGTTACTGGGGGACCTGAAACCCCCCCCCCCCAGCTCAGTTTAAAGTCTTCTGGACGAAGCTCGCTAGAGCATCTCCAAAGGACCTTTTCCCCATCCTCGTGAGGTTTAACCCGTCCCTTGCCAGAAGTCCATTGGCAAGAAACCAAGTGCTGTGGTCAAGGAAACCGAAGCATTCCTTCTGGCACCACACCCTAAGCCAGTCGTTCACCTCGGAGGCCCTCCTGTCCCTTCCTGGCCCAAATCCCCGGACAGAGAAGGCCACTTGGGCCTTCAGCTCCTTGAGTTTCTTCCCCAAGGCCTCAAAGTCCCTGGTGATCCCAACCACACCCTGCCTGGCCACGTCGTTTGTGCCCACATGGATCACCAGGAGCGGCTGGTGACCCCCGGAGCGAACAAGATGCTCCACTCTGTCCTTCACGTGCTGGATGCGTGTGCCCGGCAGGCAGCAAACCTCCCTTGTCTCCAGGTTGGGGCGGCACACCGCCGCCTCAGTGCCCCTCAGCAGGGAGTCCCCGACAACAATCACCCACCGCCGTACCTTCCCGGTGCTGGTGGGCGGCCATGCCCTGGCCCTCACCTCTCCTGCAGCAGCCCCCTTGCCGCTTGTGGTCCCAGGCTGGGGGTCCTGCAGGTCCCCCGAGGCCTCACCAGCTCCATCCTCCCCAAGTGGAGAGAACCTGCTTCCCAGCTCCAGATTGGTGCTCCTGTGGGTGACATGCCTCCATGTCTCTGCAGCTGCTCCTCCCGTGGTCTCTCCCTCAACCCTCTGTCCAGAGGGGGGCTGCTCCAGAGGGGCCTGGAGAGCTCTCTCGGCCCTCAGGCACCTCACCTCCTTCTCTAGCAGGGTCACCAGCTTGCACCGAGGGCAAGTGTATCCCTGCCTCCTGGGGGAGAAGGACGAACATGTCGCAGCTCTCGCAGTGGACAGCAACACCTGTGACTCCCGCCAAGGCCATCTCCTGATCTGCCATCGGTATCCCTTTCGAGACCTTACCTTGGTCCCCTGCCTTGTTAGTCCTGCAGTTCCTCTCACTCACCCAGTTCTCCCAGACAAAAACTCACTCGCACACACACACACAAGGATAAAGTAAACTTAAATTTAAATTGGAAGAAAAAGCAAAGCACAGCAAAGCACAAACGAAACAAACAAACAAACCTCTGTGTCTCAAGGAAGGGAGTCTCTGGACAGCCCGGACCACAGCTAAGGGATGCAGACAAGGGATGACGCCTTATCAGTCCCGCCTGTCTGCTTCCTCCTGGCTGCGCTAGCTTCTCTGGCCCCGCCACCCTTCCTCCCTGCTGCTCCTGGCCCCCTGCTCCCTCCTGGCCCCTCTAGCCTCTCTGGCCCCACCCCCTTCCTCTCTGCTCCCCTGCCCAGCTCCTACCTTGCCTTCGCCAGTCCCCTGGCCACTCAGCACTCTCTCCCAGCCTGTGCCTCTGCTGCTTTGCTGCTCTGCCAAGAGGCCAGAGCCAAAAGCTCTGGGTTACCTCCCAAATGGGCAGAGGAAACACTATGGACATAATATACCGTGTCTTTAGCAAAGCTTTCAACATAGTACCCCAATAGAATTCTGATAAGCAAATTAGGTGGATCCAAAATTGGCTGCTAAATCAGACACAGAGAATGCTGACCAATGGCATCTTCTCAAACTGGGGGGAAGTAACTAGGGGGGTGCTGCAGGGTTCAGTCCTGGGCCCAGTGCTCTTCAAAATCAGTATTAATAATTTAGATGAGGAGGTACAAGGAAAGAGAATCAAATTTGCAGATGATACAAAACTGGGTGGAATAGTGGACAAAATGAAGATCCAGGGTGATCTTGATGAACTTGAACTCTGGACTGAAAGCAACAGAATGAGATTCAATACAGACAAGTGCCAAGTCCTCCACCTAGGAAAAATAAATCAAACACATTGATACAAGATGGGGAATAGGTGGCTCAACAGAACTGAAAAGAAAAAGACCTTGGAATTATTGTGGACAACAGGCTAAATACGAGCCAACAATGTGATGAAACTACCAAAAGAGCAAATGCCCTTTTGGGATGCATGAACAGAAGTATTACTTCCAAATCATGAGAAGTAGTAGTTCCTCTATACTCTTCACTAGTTAGACCTCATTTAGAATACTGTGTCCAGTTCTGGGGGCCAAGATTTAAGAAAGATGCAGGAAAAATAGGAAGGGTCCAGCGGAGGGCAGCAAAAATGATCCATGGTTTGGAAACACTTCCCTGTGAGGAGAGACTGAGAGAACTGGGCATGTTCACCCTTGAGAAGAAAAGACTGGGGGGCAAGGGGTGGGCATGATACCCTTCTATAAGTACCTCAAAGGCCGTCACAAAGAGGAAGGTCAAGATCTCTTCTTGCTGATACCAGACTGTAGGACATGGAATAATTAATTCAAGTCTTGACAACCCAGGTTCAGGCTAGATATCAGGAAAAGTTTCCTCATTGCCAGAGCAATACGACAGTGGAACCAGCTGCCTGGAGAGGCCATGGGCTGCCTCACACTAGAGACATTCGAGGCGAAACTGGACAGCCATCTGAATGAGATGGAGTAACTTGGCGTCCTGCAACAGCAGGGGGTTGGGCCTGATTGCATGTGTGGTCCCCTCCAACTCTTACTGTTCTACGATTCTATGAAGAATCAAACAGTCACAAGTAGTTGACACCTGCTGATGACTCTGGAGTCTAGAAAAGGCTTCCCTAATCCGATGTCCAGCAGAAGTATGGAAGTGCAACCCACAGGACATCAGGGATAAGCAGGAACAAGTAGCCGTGCCATCTGCAGATTGCTTGTCGCTCCCACTTTTGCTGAACAACCCACAATTGGCTCCTTTGCAGGTTGCTTGAATACAAAATGCCAATTGTCAAACCCCTTGTTGCCACCAGTACTTTTTTCAAAGAAGAGCAGTACCTCAGGAGGTCATTAAGGTAGACGTGAATGATAATGGGACAGCATGTGATGCCATTTAACTTCCCTGCTTCCCTGCAGCAGTGACTGGCTATTATATGGAAGAAAGGGACAATGCATGTGTGGTCAATGAATATAACTTCTAGTGAAATTCTGTTGTGAGAAATGTCTGATGTATAGACAGCAGTTCTTCCAACCCTTTAATCCACATCACTTGAACATTTTCCTTTCCTCTACTCACCATCTGAATGTAGAGGCTGCCTAAGAGATAAGTATTTAGTTTTACTGAGTTCCAGTTAATTGAAATATGACTCATTACCACCTGAGCTGTGACATGGAATTGCAGGGGAGAATATAATGACAGAGATAGCATTTGAGCTGTACATTCTATTTCACAGGTTTTAATGAGATGTGTAATTGCTCCTAATCAAATTCCCCTCACAGCCTTTTCTTCACCATTTTTTAAAGTGAACAACTCATTCTTTCCAGCAAAATGAAAATGATTATTTAAAAAATTTAAAGAATTATACTGAAATGCCTGAGCCTACTCTTTCCCAGTGGTAATATTTAGACAGACGGCTTCCCCCTCCAAAAAGCTGTCTCCACCCCGTCATGAGCTACAGAAAATTTATAAGCTGAAAAATCAATCAATAACCAGAGTTAATGAATTAAAGATGCTGATGTTTTAAAACATATCTACAAAATGGCTAGCTGTTTGTGGTTTATTTCATTGTTGTAAAGAGATTGCTTTTCTGGGAAATGTTTCTGAAATATTTTGCTTGGTTTAAAACATCCCATTAAAACATTGTGACTTAGGTATATGTAGCACTGAGGCAAATACAAATATGGACAAACCTGCAGACAACTGTGAAGTTACAGGTTTTGTTCTGTTTCCCTAGCTTTTTGCTTTGCCGTTTGGTTTGGTTTGGTTTGGTTTGTTGAACTGTCCCTTGCCAGGTTGGCTTGGCTTGGCATAGCATTTCTCCACAGTGAGTCTTTAATTTTTGCCTTCAGTCACCAGCTGTTATAGCCATTACACATTACTTGTATTGTCTGTCTGTCTGAAAGCCGCCTCTTAGCATCACACTCTCTACACTTATATATCCAGCAAATTACCCTTGGTACATTTAAGAGAAATTTGTTTCAATTCATTTTCCATCAGGATTTGCTCAGTGTGGGGATCCCCAGCCTGCAGCCCCCATGCTCCTTCTTTGTGGCCCTTCCAACCTGCTTGCTTAGGGCATTTTCCCCCAGCCCCACACTGTTCTTCCTGCCTCAAGCCATAGAACCCGCTGCTGTTTTTCTTTCTTACAACAAACACAACAGCGACAGTGTTTCTTCTGGTCTCCATGATTCCTTCTGTCAGCCCTCTTGCTCTTATCTTCCATACTAGCCTTTTGGCCATCCGGGGTGCCTTGCTAGCCAGCAGAGCTCAGGTACCCGTTGCCACGTGGCTTTTTCACTCCCCCTCTCCAGGCACGACCATGTCAAAAGCCATGTGTGCGCGCAAGGAAGATACAGCAGCTGCCTGGATGAGGTGCCTGGCCTGCTTTTGCAAAGAGGCAGGAAAAGGAGAGTAAAGGCCAGGCCTTTTTGCAAAAAGGAAAGAAGGCGTTCTGTGTACTGAACATTTCTAGGGCTCCACCCATCAAGGCCTCTGCAAGTGGCTTCCAAGCTTCCTGGTGAAGTTGCTGCTTCAGACAAGAGCGTTCTTCCTTCCTCCACAAGAGCTGCTCACTATGACTTTCTGCCTGGCTGGCTTCTGTCTCCTCTCCCACCCACTCCAGCTAGAAGTCTTCTCATGCACCTGTGACTGAAGGTGCCAGTGAGTGGCCCCTGGGTTGAGGGGGAAGGAGGGCTCTCTGAGCAGGGAAACTTATGGGATTCCCCTTCCCACGTCTTCCTCCAGCTACTTTGCTTCTCATGACCAAGGCTTGGCTAGCAGGCAGCGATGTGTGTGTGCATCCTGCACATAATCTGAAGCCAACTCAATGGCATATCCCCTGCTGCAGGTGGGAGGCTGCCCTTTCATTCCCTCTTCCTCTCTACCTGCCCATTTTTGCAGGGCCCCCAATAAAGTATCAGCACCTGTAGATTTAAATCTCAAGGCAGTGTGTTTATTAAGAAATATATCTCATCGTATTCCATGTACTTAGGACAGCAACTCTGCCACCTGGTAGGTCAGAGTTATAATCCATTTTTTAAAAAATGCTTCCTAGCCTGTGCATATGGCCCCATATTCCTGAGAACTGCAGAGGCAGGGGTCTCTTCTCTTCTGTACCACAGTCAAAATGAAAATCCCCAGCTAACAGATGCCAGAGTGGGGTGGATACAGGTTAGACCCCTAAAACTATACGTCTCATATTTTACTTATTCAAAGTTAATATTGAAACTTTACAACTGTTGTTCTGCTAAAAATTCTGAAGATGACTGCAAAAGAAAGTATTCTTTCAAAGCAATGAGAAATTGCAAATGAGCACCGTGTCTTTCATGACAGATGGACTACTGAGTACTTCTTTGTTTTAAACAAGGATAAAGTGGTTTGCCTAATACGTCTTGAAACTGTCTCAGTATTAAAGGAGTACAGTGTTAAGAGGCACTTTGAATCCTGTCACAAGAGCTATCAAGGAGAGGTGTGACTGAACAAGATAGATTCCCTTGAAAAAGCAATGCTTTTGCAGCAAAACAATTTTAGACCAGCTACCAACAGGCCAGCCATCATGTTGCTCAGTGTATTGCTGAGAGTAGAAGGCCACTCACTGATGGTGAATTTAAGTGCATGGATAAATAATGGAGAAAATGTGCTATGATAAGGCATCTTGTATTAGTTGTGTCAGTTTATCTACATCTACAATCACCAGGCATGTTGAAGAACGAGAAGAGCTGCATATGTCTGTGAAAACAGTTTTGATTTCCCCCCCCTGTGGCATTAGATGAGAGCAATGAAATTATAGACACTACTAGTATTTATCAGAAATGGGTTCCAACTTCAGAATCCCAGAATAATTGTGTGCAGTGCAGAAAGTCAGAAAACACATTCTTGAAGGTGTGTGCATATGTAGCAAATCTTGGTCTGAGTTGGGATCAATGGGAAAACATCACAACTGATGGTGCAAGAAATATGGTGGGCAATGAAACTGGTGTGGTTGCAAGAATCATTGAAGAGCTATGGTACCCTTCCCATGAACCATCCATTAACAGGCCTTGTATAGTAAGATTTTTCAGTGGGAAAGTGGGAAATGCATATTGTTATTTCCGGCATTAATTACATCAGGCATCATGGCCTTAATCATCGTCAGTTTCAAAATTTTCTCTCAGGGACAGATGCAGAATAGGGAGGTGTATGGTATCATGCAGAAGTCAGGTGACTTAGCAGAGGCAAGGTCCTCAAACATTTTTTCAGTCTTCATCATGAAGTTGATGTTTTTCTCAAGGACAAAGGAAAAAGTTAGGAAGGGCAAATGCTATTTTGGGATGCATTAACAGAAGTATTACTTCCAAATCATGAGAAGTAGTAGTTCCTCTATACGCCTCACTAGTCAGACCTCATCTGGAATACTGTGTTCAGTTCTGGGCACCAACATTTAAGAAAGATGCAGGTAAATTAGAAAGGCTCCAGCGGAGGGCAACAAAATGATCCAGGGTTTGGAAATGCTGCCCTATGAGATGCTGGGGCATGTTCATCCTTGAGAAAAGAAGACTGAGGGGGGTGACATGGGATCCCTGTATAAGTGCCTCAAAGGCTGTCACAAAAGGGAAGGTCAAGATCTTTTCTTGCTGATACCAGAGTGTAGGACACAGAATAATCAATTCAAGTTGCGACAACCCAGATTCAAGCTGGACATCAGGAAAACATTCCTCACTGTCAGAGCAATATGACAGTGGAACAAGCTGCCTAGACAGTTGTGAGCTCTCCCATACTAGAGACATTCAAGGCAAAACTGGACAACCATCTGAGTGGGATGGTTTAAACTGGTGACCTGCAATAGCAGGGGGTTGGACTTGATGACTCCTTCCAACTCTACTATTCTATGATTCTATGTGATACTTTCTGACTCTGGAATAATTTTTGATTTGGCTTTCTTAATTGACATCACACAGCATCTGAACACACTGAATCTAAGGTTGCAGGGGAAAGAAAAGCTTAGTTGTGATATGTATTCTGAATGGAAAGCTTTTGAAGCAAAACTGAACATTTTTTGAAGCAACTTACTGAAAGTAATTTTTCAAATTCCTTATGCTGCAGTAGGCTAAAATTTGAGGACAGGAATTCACAATTCATTGTTGAAAGACACATCAAAGAACAGATTCACTGATTGCCATAAGAATGAAAAGGAAATGAGAATGTTTCAGAATCCATTTCAAGTAGCACCAGAAGATGCAAGTAACTTTTTTCAGATGGAACTAATTGATTTGCAAACCAGTGATCATCTTAAAGAAAATTGTCTGTTAGATTTCTGTTGTGGTCTACCTGGTATATTCATCAGGCTAAAGAAATTTGCTGCAGGCATGTTCACAGTCTTTGGCACCACACATATCTGTGAACAAACATTTTCGAAGATGAAAACTGTGAAATCCAAGCGTAGGTCAAGACTTACAGATGAATATTTGCATGACATTTTAAGGGTGTCTGTCACAAACCTTGACTTGGACATTAATGCCTTGGCTATATTCCACATTGAACATGGTCCTGGGATCAAACCTCAGTTGAAACTCATACATTGTTGAACTTGTAGTGTGATTTGCAGATTTAAAAAGGTGTGTTACACAGAGTGCATCCTTTGGAAAAATATGTACTTTTCAAGGATGTGAACAATTCATGCACACGTTTGGAAAAATAGATTAGGATTTTTATGCAAAAAGACAAAGCAATCTTGCAATCCAGTGCAGAGGTGACCTGATTCAGAATAAACTTCAAGAATGAGTTCAAAGAACTTCAGCAAGCACAGCTTTTGCTGATTCATATAGCCCTAGCCAAACGAACAAAAAGCAAGAGAAAGAAAGCCACAAAGCTTTAAGCTGTTGTGAGGGGTTTTGAAATTAAGACCTATGCATTCTATTGGGATTTCTTGGTCCAGATGCAAAAGAAGACAAAGACCCCTGCACCTTTAACAGTAGAACAAATTCCAGCAGGTTTACTTTGCATGAAAACTGTCCCTGCTGAACTATTAAAGATGCAAGATACCTACAGTCTTTTGCATTTGGCCAGCTTATCTAAGCCATACTTAATTATGTGAATGGATTGCTGGGGTGTCTTTGTCTTTGTCCAGAATCTTTGTCTTTAAACAACATTCATTTCTTGCCTCTTGAGAGAGATGGTAATAGGCCAACAGCTAAAATACTGAGGGCAAAAATATATTAGATTCAGGTATACATTTAGCGTGTCTGATTTTTGTTATTTTAATGGCTCCAGGACTGTGGCATCCCATGCACTGACCCAGTGGGAGCAACACATGCATCCCTGATGAGGGAACGTGCCATTGGCACCAGTGGTGGTTCCCTGTCATTTGTTTTGGAGGGAGGGGTGATTTTCATTGATTTCATCACAGGAAGGTAAAGGGCTGAAATCCCAACTGGGTCTCTCTTGTGCCTGCTATTTAAGTGACAAAATTTGAATATGTTATATGCCTACACTTCTTTAACATATCATCTAGTTTAGCTATTAGCTACAAATCAAGCAGTCTGTGGGTTTGAATCTTGCTATTGCTATGTATATAGTCGCTGTCCTTCGATAAGCCACTTTCTTAGCTTCAATCCACTATGTACAGTATGAGAAATAATGCTACTAGCGTACTTCACACGGTCACTGTGAGGATTACTGGGAATGTACGTCTGTAAGTACCATGCAAATGCAAAGCATTTTGTTTCTGTTATGGTGATGAATGAAGGTGGTTTTGAGAGAATGACTTCTTCCTTTCTTCTTAGTCTCACTCTTTCACTCTCCACACTTACAAATGGCTTGGTAGAAAAAGTGTGGGCTGCGAAGTCTCCAGTTCAAGGCCAACTATTTTATGAACTCACTGGATGACTTAGGGCTTGGCAGTGTTAGCAAACTGCACTATCCTGTACTTACAGCCTGTGTGTAATGAATGGACAATAATACTACCCTACTTTGCATGCTGCTTCTAATAATTAGAGATTTAATGTGCATTAAGTATTTGAGCATTTGAAATGTATTATATAAATGCTTGGTCCTTTTTGCAGCTGAGGTAAAACAAATATTCCGCTGAAAATGAAAATAAGTCCTTGCCATTGTTGCCTTTGTGCACTCAGGCCTGATGGCTACCTCCACCAGGTGCCACTACCTGCTGAATGCCACTCCTATGCTGTGTTTGCACATAACTAGTCCTGGTCTGTGTATGTTAGGGAAGGTTGGTTCAGAATTGGAACATCTATCCATGGAGGATAGATTGGAAAAATTCAGTATGTCATGACTGTTCACAGTTTTGTTGATGGGAATGATTCTAACGATTCTCCATTAATCTGTCTTTTCCTGATTTGTTAGTCTGTGGATTAACAAACTAGCTCACAATTGCTGATGTTGGTTGGTTTCCCCACTTTTTAAAAAACACACTTCCATGCAAACATGGAAGAAATCCACTGTCCACCATGGCTTATTCATACCATGATGGGTTGGGGCACATGCCAGAAACCTTTTGAATATCCAATCCAAAGTAGGCATCATGGAATATCATGACTCCTGACCTTATGCAGGATGGGTTTGGACATCATAATAAGACATGGTGCTTGCCATGGATTGAACATTCACAGTGGTCAGCAGAGTGTATCACAACCCACCAGAGCTTACATAAGCCACAGTGGACTGCAGTGATCATTTGAACCATGTAATAGAGTAAATATGGATAATTCACATTAGGGGTTAACTCCAAATATCCACTTACAGTAGGTGAACACTTGAAATGCATTGATTCACTCCTTCATTTCCTAAATTTCTGCCAACAGCCCTTCTTGCTGGCTTGTTTCTCTTGCCATTCCCTCCTGTGACTGTGATGCTGAAATGAAGTTAACAAATTTCCTTTCCCCCCTCCCCAAACCAGGTCTGAGAGCAGCCTTTCTAAGTTCACACACCGGTTAACAGTTAAACAGAAGCAGGAGAAGAGGAAGAAAGCTGAGTATGGCCTGGCTGAGCTGCCCACCTTCCGCCCAAGGTCTCTGAGCTTTGAATGGTAAGAGTAACCGGGAGGGTCCAGGACAGAACAAAGCCAAATCCTAATCCAGTCATTGCCACACTTGGGCATTTCTGCTCTTACGCTTTTCTTTGGAACTTTCCCCCACAACATGTTAAAAGTTTTTCAGGGAAGGGAACCAGTACACTGAAAGCAAACTAGATCAGAGTCTCTGTTAAGAAGGCTGTGCTGACTTATTTATGTATTGAAAGTATTTTTAACTCCCTTCTTAATCAAAAAGCTTCCACAGTAACTGATACACGTCATCAGTAAAACAAGACAGTCCCTGCCCACAGGACTACAGTCTAAAAGGGCCCAAGGAAAAAAGGGCAGGAAGGGAAGACATTAAATAGTCTTTTGGCAGTGCTGATAGAATGGCTCTGCACGCCCTTCTCATTTCCCTGTGCACAACCTAGCCAAACTCCCACTGTTGAGGGGGGAAGAGCATTCATGGAAAGGCCTTTCAGTGGAGCCCACCAGTAGATCGCCAAAAAGCATAACCCCGAAAGAGTGTTTGAGAGCGCACAAGAGTGCATTGGCTTGCATTCTTAAGACTCATCTAAGGACTTGACTTGATGAGGGATGCAAATGCATGTGCAGTTTTTGAGCCTGTGCTTACAGTATGATTCCTTCACGTTTACACCAGTGGTCCTCTTGTGGATCATGCATGACAGGGAGATGCACATCTCTGTGCAGACATGTGCTGAAGCCAGCAGTGTGTCCCTGGATGTCTGCAGAATGCGTCTCTGCCCATCACATGTTCCCCGTGAGGAAAACTAGTGTAAATGCTGCAGATGTATTCTCTGAGACAAACCACAGAACCAGGAGTGGCATACAGTTGGGATTCTAGTCAGAAATATGCTGACTAAAAGTTGATCCTCAGAACTAGTGAAGCCAAATGCTGGAATGTTCAGTCTCTTGCTCCATGCATCATGTGGATCAACTGAATCATTCATCACAAGGAAAAACTGCATTTTGGCACACCTCTGTTTAGCCCAAGCGAAAAAGGTTCATGATGGCATGCCAGATTTCAATCTGTGCTTGTGACAAATTATTCAGATGATACATTTACCTTCTTTAGATTCATTCCAGGCTGTAAAGTAAAGCAGCTGGCCATACACGAAAAGCTTCTTTGTACAATTAAGAGTTAGAGGTTATTATTGCACAGACATGATCATGACAGAACTCTGTCTATGCAAACAAGGAATTTGAGGGCGTTTCACCACACTGCTCACCAGCTTGGACATTCATATTTGTATTGTGTTTTTTTATACAGTCACAACTTGCACCCATCAGAGGTAACAGTTCTACCAGGTTTGTTTGTTTGTTTGTTTGTTATCACTTTTTATTGTCACTCACCTATCCAGAAATAAGAGTAGCAAATCAGAATCCCCAATTTTTAGCTGTCTCTTAATTCACATAAGTACACAGATAAAGGTTGCAGTGCATTCATGGATCTTATCCATGGAAAACTGAGTCTCTTAATTTGCCCAAGACTGCATTTTTCAAGTCTTTAATTCTGTGAATGGGCCAGAAATTCCATTAAGAAGGATGGAGATGTCAGTAAAATTCTTACAATTCTGAGAGTGAGGAAAAACCTGGGTTCTCTACATTGAAGACATTACTTCGTTCAGATGTACACACAGTTAATGTCCATTGTTCAGTGCTGTGTTAGGTAACTAGGGAAGAAAAGGGGCAAACTGATATTAAAAACAGTTAGATGGGATCCCTTCTTGTATGAGATAATACTGTGGGAATTAGAGATCTTGCTGTAGTTAATGCAGTTATTCCTGTTTGCCCTGTTATTCTGTGAAATTGTCTCTGGCCTGTGCAGGAAGAGTGCTCTGGGACTCATGTGGGAGTCAAGTGATGAGTGCTAACTATGCCAGGCAAAACGTTTAATTAAGATACAGTGTCATGCATATACCTTTGTGAGTAATCAAACTTTTCTGCTGCCTAGAAACATTCTATCAAGGTAGGCATGCCATGAGTGAAGCTGGCTGGAGCTGGCAGTCAGACTAGATGGCCCAGGAGGCCCCTTCTGACTCTCTCTGTTTCTACGTTTCCATATGCAGAAACCCGTATTCTCTTTTTTTACACTGGCTCCCAGAAGGGTAGTGGTAGCAGTGGTTTTGTGACCAACACAAAAAGTAGTTGAAAAGTGTTGCGCAGAGCTCCCAACCTCAAGAATGTATTTCCCCTGAGCTTGATCTGGGAGAGAAGATGGCATGTGTTTCCAAAATACAGCAAATGTTCTTCCACAGCCAGCTCATTCTAAAATGTGTATGTGTGTAATAGCAAATCAATAAAACTAATAAGGTATTGTATCGTTCCTCTCACTTTCTGAGAACTCAGCTTTGGAACTCAGCAATCAGAATAGTTAAATACATGTGTGTGTATGTAGCATGTATGACACCAACCGCAGCAGATCTTTGGGAATAGCGAGAGGCTTGTAAAGAGTCTTGTTTATTAATTACATATATTAGTATAGTCCCCGTTGGAGTCAAGATGACTATTGTAGTATAAATGGTCCATGACTCACTTGCAAGATCATTTATGCTGCTTTCAAAAATGCTGCTCGGTTAATTTCTTCAGTATAGCCTTTCGCAGAAACAATTCATGCATCAAATGTTGCCCTGCTCTCTTTGGTGGATTAAGTGCTTCTTTGCTTATTTCCCAGGTGGGGATATGTAGACATGTAGAATTGGAGGCTATTGACTTTGACAACCAAAAATGATACACCCAGGACCTAGTATTCAGAATTGCCAAGAATGAGTGGTGCCAAATTAAGTCTGTAGAAGCTGAGGATTTCAGCAATTCTGAAGATCCCAAAGCTCAGGATTTCCCAATAAAATCAGATTATGCAGATTCAAGTGAGCTTCCAGCAAATGAATTTGTATGTCTTCTGGATGAACAATTCCCCATGATATCATAGAAACAGAAACATAGAAACAGAGTAAGTCAGAAGGGGCCTCCAGAGCAATCTAGTCTGACCTGCAGCTCTAGCCGGCTCCGCTCACAACATGAGTGGACATGGTAGGTTTGACCCAGAGTGAAGTGGTAGAATAGATCCTTCCACTGTGCAGTGTAGTTGGGAGGGGCTCACAATCATTCCAGTGCTCTCTCTACCCACTGTCCCCACCCCCATGCAAGTAGAATAATAGGAATAGTGGTTCTAGCTCAGATCTTTCTGACCTTATGGTCTACTTAATGTATGTACTTGTGTGTACATAGGGGAGAATTAAAATGTCTATTTCTACCATCTCATTCTGCTACATGCATAGGCCAGTCCAAAGGCACAAAATGACAAATCATGAAGTGTGAGAGTGAGTGTACTTTGGAATATGGTAACGTCTCAGTTTACCTGCTTTGTGAGAAGCTGTTCCTATTCTAACTCTACCCTGCATTATTGGTGAAGTGACATGGGAATAAATACTACACATATGTAACATCAGTGCAACATCCAGAGAATTCTTACAAATATATGCATGCAGATTTCCTAATTTGTCATCTAGCTACTTCCAGACCATCCTTTTTGAAGATGGATACCAAGTGATATTTGCCCAACTTCAAAGCACAATTCTGTGATCTTTCATACTGTATATTCATCATAATATATTTATTAGTAAACTGACAATGAGACTTAGCAAGCATTTGTTGAATTTTGCTACAGGTAATCCACTTGTTTTTAGCAGAAGGGCTATGATAAACATGTTCTGTTCTGCCTCTGTCATAGCAAGGGCTCAGTGTCATTGGGCACTGGTGAGGCCTGGATTTATAGATCATGTTTTCAGCAAGTTCTTGGGGAAGCCAATGGAGGCAGGAATAAGAATAGGACAGCACTACTGGGGGACATTGAGGCAATAAGCTTCTGTTTTAGTAACCTCAGCCTGCAACAACACAGTTTGCTGTGCTGTGACTTCAAGGTTGATTCCTCAGAGTCTGAGTACGAAAACATAACTTACTATGGATGGGTACAGGGAAGGTCTGCTTGAGGGATTGTGCCCGGAGAAGAAGAGTTGAATAGATGGATGCATTTCTGTAGCTTAGTTCTCTCCCTCAACCTTTAATTCAGGAGCATCTTCTAAGTACGAAAGATTGGGATCATCTGATAATGAGAGTTCAGGGTCCTAGACCATGACAGCAATTGTGTGTCTTCCTTCTGGAATCTCTGTTATGGAGACCCATAGAATTCTGGTACACCTTTGCATACCCTCTTTTCAATCTGCATATGAAGCTGCTTGGTGAGATTATATGGAAGTTTGGCGTTCGTTGTCCTCGTTCTATCTGCTGACACTATACTGGCTTAATCTTTTTCAGGCATAATATAAGACTCTGATTTTGATTTAAATGCTGGAACATGGTTACTATTGCTAATAATTAATGGTTTCCCCCCCTCTTCGGTTTAAAAGATTTGTATACCACCCTTCAGTTTGAAAATATTTAGTGTGGCTCTCAAAATAGCATTAAAAAGCAATATAAAACAAAAGAACAAGATCAGGTGAGAAATTAGCATACTAAACAGGAGGATCCTATAAATAAGGCTTTGGTGATGAGGGAGCATAAAAGGCAAGTGTGCATGGACAGACATATTAAACTTTCTGAGAAGGAAGGCACTCCATGATTTCCTGAGGGAGGGAGTTCCTGAGTCTTGGCACCACAACCAAGAAAGACCTGAGTTTTTTTGTTTGTTCATAGGGTTAAGAAGGGAACTGGTTGTCTCACCCCGATCCCATGCTCTGTCATTTGCACTGCAACGTCTTTCAGCAATCTGGTGCCCTCTAGATGTTATGCACTTCAGAACATCCCCCAGTTCCATCGAGTCGGGAATCCTGGGAGTCATCATTGATTGGGAGGATACCAGCATCGAAAAGGCAGCCCTACACTGAAAATGGTCATGTGGGAGGTGGTGCCCAAAAAGGTTTTCCCTTGCACATCTTGGGTAGAAGGTAACATCTTATACAGAATACAGAAATACAGCCCCAAAGGAGAACAGACACTTTAATCAGCACTCAAACTTTCAAAGCTAGCCAATATCTAAAGCATCAATCCACCACATTTTCAAGCCTGCATTCAATTGAAGTGGAACATTAAAAGGCGCTTGTCCCTCCTGGGGTACAGTGACTGATTTATTTAGCCAGTGCAGCACAAGTTTATGTACTCTGAAAAGTGAGGGAAACAACTTTTTATTTTTTGCTCCAGAGTTTAGCACTAACTATACACTATGTCTGCTGAATTCCTCTTGTAAAAAAAATTGAGGGAAAGTGGCAGGGAGAGACTTGAAGTATTGAGAAAACACTTATTTCATTCATATGATATTTACTAAAATAAGTACTTCATTATTAGACTTTTCTTAGGTGTATTTTTTCCTAAAAGCTGGTGCCACAAAGTTCTTACTGTTAGGGACCTATGAATGTGCTGTACCATGTCAGACCATTGGTCCTGCCACTGTTTTGGGATCTTACCTTTGGCACAGGCTGACACACAAATTTCCAGAGGCCAAGTATTCAAGCTGGTCACTAAACAGATGTGTAGGAAGATAGACAAGGAGGGAGGTGTCTATTTTGTGTATTCTGCAAAAGTTGTGAAGGCTAACAAGTCTCCATCACAACCAGAAGTATATTTTCTCATTCCTATCTGTCAAGTTCAGGTCTTCATATATCTTTTCTTTTCAAGAAGATGTTGTTTATAACTAGGAATGATTTTTGGATTTTAGAGTTAGAACAAACTGATCAGGGAGACAAACACTGGAAGTTTTGCGAGAAGTAGTTAATCATTGTCTTTCCACACAAGAAATGCCAGCTTTGGAGAGAAATTCAAACCAATGGTCATATACATTCTTGCTCTGTGACATTAATGGTTTGTTTGGGCATTCTTTACATTGATTAGTGACAGTGGCACAGCTGGCCTTGTAAGATAGCTGCAAATGACATGTGCATCAAACATTTGGGTTATGGTTGTAAATAGGTTTTGCAGTTTTTTAAAAAAATCCTTTTCTTTTTCCTGTTCTTCCTCCAAAAAGTTGCCCACATACTTCTTTCCCACCCATTTAATTATCCTTGTAACTGTGAAATTAGTGACTGGCTTAGGGTGTCACCCAGTGAGCTTTGTGGCTGAAGGAAAACTTGGAAACCAGGTGAAAACTTGGAATCCAGGAGTTAAACATTCCAACATTTGGACTTTGCATGGGAAATGAAGTCACCTGCCACAAAAACACACACACACACACACACACAGTAAAGTAGTAATGCGAGAAATTCATTTGGTTTTTATTTTAAGGCATACTTAGCAAATTTGCATTACCCACAGCTATATCTTTATTTTTTATTTTTATTTATCCTATTTATATAAAATATATAAATTTTTTCCCATAGGCTCTGGGCAGTTTACAAGAAATTAAAACCAACTGTGAATAATACTGACTAATGCAGCATATCAAATAACACTGAAATGAGAACTAATCTGGGAAGACCCATTCTCTATGACCACACTACACTGAAAGGGCCTGATCTCGTCTGATCTTGAAAGCTAAGCAGGGTCAGGCCTGGTTAGTACTTGGATGGGAGACTGCCTGGGAATACCTGTCAGAAGAGATATGTTTTTACCTCCCTGGGAACTTAGCAAATTAGAGGGGCATACTCTTCCTGTCATTTCTGAGTCATAGATCATCCTCTGGAGTGACCGAAGCAGTCCTCCATGCCCCACCCCGAAGCCAGTTTGAAATGGGCCCAAAAAATCAGTATCATTCAACTGATGATGCTAAAGATGGGTTGGGGGCATGGGGGCTTGAGATAAATCCCTTGCCCCCCTAAATACGTCTGCTGGACATGAATTAGCAGAGAAGAAAGCCTTCTTCGCTGCTCATATTGCCACCTCATAGGAGCAAAGATGCTCTCTAAATTTATATCTAAATTTTGTGATGCAGTTCAAAACTCCAAAATTGCTCATGGGAGTGCATATAACAGCAAAATACGGGCAAGGTTGCATATCCTGGTAGGACATTCTGTTGTTTTGTTTTGCGCTGTACTGCTGCAACCCGGTCTAATAACCTGTGCCCGTGTGGCAGGAGTGTATGGGCTGCTCAGTAGAAGGCAGTCATGAGGCGAGCAGTGTTGGATGAATTCTCTAGTGCTCTCATTTCATTTCATTTCATTTCATTCCAGTGCAGTGCATGACTAGAAAAGAAACACAGTTTAAAATAAGTATTGTGTAGAGATGGAGAGGATGGCTTGGCTGAATCTGATGCTTCTAGTGATCTGGTTGTACACTTGTGGAATGCACAATCACTGAGGATATGAATGGGAAAGGCATGGCATGTATATGCATGTGGGAGCTAGGCAGCCTCAGAATTCTCCACAAGTCTCACCCTGTGATAGCTGCATTCAACTGCTGCAGGAGTAGTTTGGTTCTGTCAGTAAACAGATGGCACTCAGCTCCAGCTCTGCTTTTCATTAAATCAAGATGAAGTTGCGATCTCTCTGAATGTATTCCTGAACTCAGCAATAGTGTGGATGATGAATGAACAAACTGAAGCTCAGTTCAGATAAAGGAGACTCCCTTGTATTAGTGGTTCTTTGACCTAGGAAGTTGTAAATTCTAGATAGGGTCAGATTACCTCAGAAATATGAGTACTCTTGAATCCAGCATTGCTTCTCAGTTCCAGGTGGCCAGGGCCGGGGGTTTCTATGGCCAGCTGTACCCATTTTGGAGACCAAGGACCTCACAACTGTATTGCTGTTTTCTGCTGAGTTCTCCACTGTACTACTGTCACATGCTTGATGCAGGGCTGCCCTTGAAGACAGTGAAGAACTCAGCTGGTCCAGAATACAGCATCATAGCCATTGTTCGAGAGGCTTCCTGCATGGGATATGTCTCACCAGTACTATAATAGCTTCAGTGGTTAGCCACTGGTCCTTACAATTATTTGGTTGTGCCCAGTGGATGACGCTGTCTGGGCAATGTACAACAGTGTATCTTACATGTTATTTGCTCTTTCTTTGGCTGCTTACTACACTTTGCAGCAGTAGAGGCTGCCAGGAACAGCTCCAGAAGATAGGGAGAGCCACCTGAATGGTAGCCATGCGGCTGATGCCCTCTTCCATTGCTTTGTTGCAACCTCTTACAGCCCAGTGCCAGTCTATAAGGAAAGTCACTTGCTTGCCTAGGCACCCACTCCTAGGCAACACTCTTATCACCCCAGCAGCTGGCAGCTCAGTGCAAGAAGAAAGGGAAGCATTTTTGTGTTGCCTAGGCAACACAGAGCTACCCTCTCTTCCCCATGCTGTGCCACAGTGGGTGTGAGTGGATGAGCTCAGTGTTCCCTTGAAGAATCCAAGGTGGCAGCTTCAATGAGGCTGTGATAGTACACCGTATGCTTTGGCTCAGCCCTCATTGTTGGTGACTTGGGGTACACATGGAAGCTATTGTAACATTAAGAATGCAGCAGCCAGTACTGGATACAAGTGAGAGGCATTTGTGCATACGCGATTCAACACTGAAATCATAATGGCTATAAATAGACAATGTTGAAAAGAGTTACTACATTTCCACGTTCAAAATATAGCACATCCATTCTGAGAAAATAAAATGCGTCCTTGAGGGAAGATGTCAGAACTTTTAGTTGCACTGAAATATATTACACGTAATAATACAGAAGAGACCTTAGCACAAGAGAAAGATTGAAAAAGAGGACTAGTAAGAGATTCTTTGAATTTATTTATTTATTTATTTATTTATGGATTTATATCCTGCCTTTTTCCTACAAAGGGCTCAAGGCAGCTTACATCTCCTCCTCCATCTTATCCCCACAACAACAACCCTGTGAGGTAGGTTGGGCTGCGAGTCTGTGACTGGCCCAGAGTCACCCAGTTGGCTCCATGGCTGAGCAGGGACTAGAACCCGGATCTCCTGAGTCCCAGTCCCAGCTCTTAACCACTACGCCACACTTGTTATGGAGCATGGGATATTGTTTAGGCTGAATCTCTGACAATGGTAAAGGGCTTCACATCAGCTACACTTTCTAAAGTTACCTCACCTAGGATGCTGTTTTACCTTAAATAGGAACAGAATGTCCTAATTTCTTCGGCAGCTTTACAAATCCCAGCCACTGTTGCTGTAAACTGCCTGCATCTCCTCTGGAATTCTTAGCACAACTCTCCAGCTAAGTCAGATTCATCAGTGCTTCCCCCAGCGCGGAGGAGTGGAGTGAAATGAAATTAAGACACTTTATGTTGGCTGGGGAAGGGGTGCATTAAGCCATTGCTCAGGAACAATGGCCAAGATATGGGGTCATTTGTTCTGGTGCTTCAGCAGCTTTGCATGATTTATGGGATGTTTTTTGTTCTTTTGCTTGTTGCTGTTCTGAAGTACCCCCCACCCCTCCACCCTTTCTCTTTCGCTTCTCCATTTCCCCCTTCTTCCCCCTTTCACAATTCCCCTAATAACTTTGGAGTCTTTCTGCCTTATGAAGTAATGGTGTCTGTGACTTATTGAATTAACTGTATGGAATTGAGCTTTGACACTGTCCTTGTGGTCTGCTGAAGCTAGGGATGCCATGTTATGTTGCCAAAATGTTCTACGAACGGCAGGGCCTGATCCTGAAAATTTGGTAACTTGGTTCAGGATTGTGATGGCTATAACTTTTCTTCCATTGCACAGAAATACCTGGATGCACTGGGCTCTAGAAAGTAAAATGTCCATTAAATCAATTTATATGGATACCTCATCTTCCCCGAAACTAGTTTCTCTCCAAAAAGCTGATCTCTTGCTCAGAGCACGGCTATTGTTTACCACTCATTCTTGTATCATCTCCAGACTTCCCAAAAGCCTGTGATCTGTGTCAAAATATTGGACAGGAAGTCTAGACAGAATCACCCTGCCCTGCCCTTTGTTGATCTCTCTTGGGAGATACTTTTCTTAAATAAGTGTTATTATATGCCCCACTCATTTTGGTGGGATTTATCAGGAATTAAAGGATCACCATCTCCTTTAATTCTCTACACTAAGGCAAAGTCCCATTATAGCACTATACTCTTTAAGTGTCCATTCTCTGGGTTATTAACAGTGCATCAGCTACTGGAGTGAAAGCATATATAGATTACAAACAGGATTGGTTCTTCCTAGTAATGGATAATGATTTCTGTGTTGCTGTTTTACCTTATAAACATGCACATGATGTTGGGGGTGGGGTGAGACATAGTGAGAACTGGCAGTTTGAACCTAGAAAATAGTGGGTGGGGAAAGGGTAATTGGGGATTGGCAGCTTGTGGCCTTCCAGATAATTTGGCCCATCACTTTCATCAAATCTAGCTAATATGGCCGACAGTGAGAGGTTATAGGAGTTGTAAGCCAAAATATCTGGACAGCCACAAGTTGCTCACCCCTACATTAGGTGATCCCATATATCCCAAATTTCATTCTCAACCGGTCGCACTAGAAGTGATTTTTTTAAAAAAAAGTCAGGACATTAATATGCATATTCTTATGTAACATATGTAATTAACTCCTCCAGCTATGTGATGGATTGGCTCGATAAAGGAACCCACAACCTTTAGTCTGAAAGAGCTAAACAGGACTGTGAAGGGCAGGACCGTTCATCATTCACAGGGTTGCATAAGTTAGAGATGACAGCTAATAGCAACAAACTCCTAAGCTGCCTGGCTATACCATGAAATGTCAGCCATGTATGTCCCACAGAGGATTTGTCAGCTGCATGAAATAATAGATGTGTACATAAAATGGAGCATAAAAGTCCCTGATGTGCTGCAAGAAAATATCTGATTCCTACTTTTAAAGAGCCTGAGCAAGTTCAAACAGTAGAAGCAGATCATGGCTTCCAGCCCTGCCCATGTATAAAGTACCATATTTTTTGCTCTGTAAGACTCACTTTTCCCCCCCTCAAAAGTAAGGGGAAATGTCTGTGCGTCTTATAGAGCGAATATGTGTGTGCAGTAAGTCTGTCAGATGTGCAGCCCATGGGGAAGTGATGGGGAATGTGCCTGTGATGATGTGCCCATTTGATTCAGAATATTTTTTTCTTGTTTTCCTCCTCTAAAAACTAGGTGCGTCTTATGGTCAGGTGCGTCTTATAGAGCGAAAAATATGGTAATTCCCATCCTCCTAATTATCTCATGCTGCTAACTATGTAGAACTAGGTCATTTGAGGCTCCACTCAGCTTGGTGCTTATCATGTACAGGCTGCACAAAAACCATTTTCCATAGGTTTGCTCATCCTGGAGCGAAATGCTAAGCCAGTCCCACATGGCTCTTGTCAAGGAATAAATGAGGAAACTGCCTTCTAGTGCAATATGTCATATGAATCTCCCGTTTCCCAAGGTTTTATTAAGATTTTGGGGGTTCTGGAGTGTAGGGAGGGGGTTACACTATGCTTTTTTGTTGTTGCAAAGTGGAATTTCTACCCTTGTGGAAGGAATTTTCAACCCGGTCCAAACATACAAACTGCTGCAAGCTAGGTTTTCCAACAGACTGTTCTTTTGCACGAGCTCTTCCTTCACCAAAGCATACCCTATTTATTTATTTATTTACTTACTTACTTACTTACTTACATACATACATACATACATACATACAATACATACATACATATTTATATGCCGCCCCCTTGCAAAGAAGCCTCGGGGCAGCTTAACAACAATAAATTGTTTACATTAAAAACAATTACACTACTTAAAAACTGGCCCATCTCAAGATCAAAATTTTAAAAATACAATAAATATAACAAAAATAAATTAACAATTAACAATTAACTCTTAAATAAAAAGGTCTTCACCTGGCGCCAAAAAGCAAATAATGACGGCGCCAGGCGAGCCTCTCTGGGGAGCGCGTTCCGTAAGTTGGGCACCACTGCAGAGAAGGCCCTCCTTCGGGTACTCACCCTCCTTATTTCTCTCACGGAGGGTTCCTGGAGGAGGGCATCAGCTGCCGATCGTAAGGGGTGGGAGGGCATATATGGTCGCAGACACTCCTTTAGGTAGCCAGGACCTAAGCTGTTAAGGACTTCATAGGTAAGAACCAACACCTTGAATTGGGCCTGGACTTCAATAGGGAGCCAGTGTAGCTGACGGAGAACTGGGGTGATATGAGAACCACGCCCAGTCCCCGTCAGTACCCTGGCAGCTCTGTTTTGCACCAATTGAAGTATCCGGACCGTCTTCAAGGGTAGCCCCACGTAGAGAGCGTTGCAGAAGTCAAGTCAGGAAGTAACCAACGCATAAGTCACCATCGCCAGGCAGTTGAACTCCAGGAAGGGACGCAGCTGATGGATCAGCTGAAGCTGATGGAAAGTGCTCCTCGCTACCGCTAACACTTGAGCTACCAAGGTCAGCTCCGGGTCGAGGAGCACTCCCAGGCTGTGGACCCTGTCTTACAGAGGGAGTGCAACCCCATTTAAGACAAGGGTCAGGTCCCCCACTCCGAAGCCCGAACCACTCACCAACAGGACCTCCGTCTTGTCAGGATTGAACTTCACTTTATTGGCCCTCATCCAGCCCATTACCTGGGCCAGGCACCGGTTCAGCACAGCCACCGCCTCACCTGGATCGGTGGAAAACGAGAGGTAGAGCTGGGTATCATCAGCGTACTGATGATTCCGCAGCCCACACCTCCTGATGACCTCCCCCAGCGGTTTCATGTAGATGTTAAAAAGCAACTTCATCACCACAGAATGAATCTCCGAGCATGCCTAGAGTGTTTTGTTGAACCCAATCTAGCAACTTCTTCCAGGAACCCTGCTTTTGAGTCTGTCTGTGGGAGGTCCTTTTGGAAGTGAGCCCCCTTTTCTCTGCACGCCAACCCTCTAGTTGGCTAGCCCTCCTCTCCCACTGCTGCTTCAAGGGGTCAGGAGTTGTACCCGCTTCACCTGGCTCTGAGAACTCTCCCATGCCCTCTACCCATAGTTCTACACTGTGGTTGTCCCCAGGGCTTGTCTTGGCACCTGGAGAGAGTGGCTTTGAGATAAGCTCCTCCACTTCTCCCATCTCAAAGTCTGAAGCACCAGATTCCCACGCCCCCTCCGCCCGCTCCTCTCGTTTCTGAGTCGCAGTCCCATGACCCAGGTGTGTGCACCAAGAGCATCTGCCCCCCGCATTCCAGCAGAAAGCACCCATTTCGCTGTCTGCTTCAAACAAAACCTGGGTGGGAGGACTGCTGCTGCATCTCCTTATGCTGGCTGTTTGTGTGAGTGTCTTCCTTTTGCAATGTTTCGAGAACATTAAACCACAAAATTGTAAACCATACAAAGTCATTTCAGCAGCACAAATACAAGTCACCTGAATGAATGTGGGAAGCATTAATCCAAATAGCTTATTATGTAGAGCAATTTATTTCAATTGACCACCCATGTTTTTGGCTTCTCTTACTTCCTGCCTGAACTACTGTGTGTCTCTGCTAGTAAGGTTTTTCATAGCAACTGCCTTCCACTGCAAGTTATTCACACCTCATCTAACAGTCTTCTGGTATATCAAAGATCACTTAAGTATGGTAAAGTGCAGTATGCATTATGTTTCTTGAACTGTGAGCTAATAGAGTTGATATTTAAGCTAATTCTGCAGTAGGAGATGTTCTACTTTAAGGAACAGATAAAGAAATACATTCTTAGTAGAAGCACAGTCTCTAAAATAGTAGAGTTGGAAGGGGCCTAGAAGGCCATCACATCCAACCCATTTACACCATCCAACTCCTCGGTTACTCTGGTCAGATTCCTGGACTGAGAGTGGAAATAGCTACTTCTCTGGGTAGCTTTAAGAGAGGTTGAATACTTAGGACAGAGTTCTGCCATGATGGAAGGGGAGCTAGATGAAACTGTGATCTACTGAGTGTGTCTGTGACTTTAGGACTGCACCTTCCAGATTGTGGAGTGCAAGATCCAATGTTGTCTGAGCTTGAAGCATGCTTGTGTGCATCCAGTGCAAGGCAACCTGTGGCAGTGGCAGTCTCCCCCACTCTGCATCATGCATCCTGTATGTCACCTGGATGGCCATTTTTGGCCATCTAGATGAAGCATCATGGAGGAGAAGGCTGGAACATCATTTAGCTACGTGGTAAGCTGTTGCCCCCGGCCTGCTCCCCTTCCTGCCCCCTGTGGTGCACTGAATTCAGGCTTAGAATAATCCTGCCCCCCCCCCCCGCACTTGCACACAATATTTGAAGGTCATAGAAGAAGCCAATCCTATGCATGTTTAGACAGAAGAAAGTCTTAACAGTTCCAGGACTTTTTTCTGTCAGAACTTGCATGGAATGGTATCCTAAACTTGGATTAATTAATATGCTTTGACCTCCCTTTCATACTTTGTTTTATTTTCTCCCTTTCTGCCTTCAGACAGAAAAGAGATACATAAACGTTAGATAATAGGCATATTTTTCTTTTGCAAGATTCTTTTCTGCAAGTGCTGAATAAAATAATTCCAAATATGGGACACACGAACCACATTTTTTGAACCCAAGCATAGAGCTCTGTATTTCCTGGTGCTTCACATTTCTTTAAATAACTGGAATCAGTGGCGTTTTGTAATAGCTACACAACAGAAATGGTACATCCCATTGTCATTGCAGCTAACTGCAAATTCTTATGTTTCAAAACTGCTCAAGAAACCAGGGCCTCGAAAACAGCTCGCTTACTGCTCACTCCTCATTGTTGCCCATGCCTGTCACTTTCTGCAACCTGAGCACCAGTTTCTGCTTGTTATTGGACATGCAGAAAGGTTGGCACTTTACATTTTTCTCTTCCCCCAAAAGAAAATAAGAATCTCTTTTGTTTGTCATCTGAGTCCAGCAGGAGAAAATGTGCCATTTGGGAGAATAACAGATCAAAATAATGACTATTTTCAAGGCGAATATTTTCCAGGTTCTCAGTGTTTAGAAGTTGGAGTCCGTTCCAGGATTCACTTGTCATTAAGAAAACAGAAACATATAATCATCATTTGTGAAAGTAAGCAGTAAGGTTATAAGTTACACAATGTCATTTTGCTGTTCCTGGCAATTCAAGTTCCACCCTTATGGCTGTTGACGTCATTAGGAGCCCCCGCTGGGATTCTCTCTCGGTGCAACCCATTTATTACTCTCTGTGCAGTTTGATTGCTGTCATCTTTCCTATTTGGCTGATATTTACTCCTTAAAAGATATACAATGGCAAGTTAGTAACTTGTTATGATGTCTTGTTCTGTTGGTGTAGGGACTGTACAAGCTTTTGATTGGCACAGATCTCTCAATCTGACATAATGGAAAGATGAAGATTCAATCCTATACATGCTTAGATAGGAAAATTCCTACCATAATGGGCATTCAAATATTTTGTGTAGTGTCACTGGGCCTTCTTCGTGGTGGCCCTCCAAGAAGTATGCCTGGGGCCAACTTGGATTCTCATTTTGTTTTCAGACATGTTTACCCCTTCATAACTTTTCTCAGTTCAATCACAGAAAAATGAATTACATCCTACTGTGTGTGGTGAAGTGAGGTTATAACATCAAAGCCTATCTATCTATCTATCTATCTATCTATCTATCTATCTATCTATCTAGAGTATTTGTATGCCGTCCCATCGCATAGCCTCAGGACGGCTTACATAAATAAGAAAAAATAAAATAAAACATAATACAAATAAAATCCAGATCCACCCTGGCTGCAGATTAAAACCTATATAGCGGATGTTAAAAGTTATTAAAATATTGTTGAAATAAAAAGGTCTTAGCCTGGTGCCAAAAAACAAATAACGACGGCGCCAGGCAGACCTCTCTAGGGAGCACATTCCATAGATGGGGCACCACCCCAGAGAAAGCCCTCCTCCAGGTACTTTGCCTGCTAATGTCTTTCACAGAGGGTTCCCGGAGGAGGGCCTCTGCTGCCAATCTCAGGGGGCAGGAGGGCAAATACAGAAGAAGGCGTTCCTTTAGGTATCCAGGTCCCAAGCCGTTAAGGGCTTTATAGGTAATAACCAGCACCTTGAATTGAGCCTGGACTTCGATGGGAAGCCAGTGAACCTGGTAGAGGACTGGGGTTATATGACAGTAACGCCCAGTCCCCGTCAGCAACCTGGCAGCTCTATTTTGCACCATCTGAAGTATCCAGACTGTCTCCAAGGGCAGCCCCACATAGAGCACATTACAGAAATCTAACTGGGAAGTAACCAATGCATGTGTCACTGTTGCTAGGCAATCATCCTCCAGGTAAGGACGCAGCTGATGGATTAACCGAAGCTGAAGGAAAGCGCTCCTCACCACCGCAGTCTCTTGAGCTTCCAGGGACAGCTCTGGGTCGAGGAGCACTCCCAAGCTGCAGACCCTGTCCTTTAGAGGGAGTGCAACCCCATTCAGGGCAAGGTCCAAGTCACCTACCCAGGAGCTCGAACCACCCACCAACAGGACCTCCTCCTTGTCTGAACTGAGTTTCAGTTTATTGGCCCTCATCCAGCCCATTACCTCGGCCAGACACCGGTTCAGCACAGCCACTGCCTCACCTGGATTGGTGGAAAACGAGAGGTAGAGCTGGGTATCATCAGCGTACTGATGATTCCGCAGCCCACACCTCCTGATGACCTCTCTCAGTGGTTTCATGTAGATGTTGAATAGCAAGGGGGACAAAATGGACCCCTGCAGTACTTCGTGGCAGAGTTGCCATGGCGCAGAGCCAAAGTCCCCCAGCACCACCTTCTGGAATCGGCCGTTGAGGTAGGAGCGGAACAACTGCCAAGCAGTGCCTCCTACTCCTAGTCCCACTAGCCTATCCAGAAGGATACCATGGTCGATGGTGTCGAAAGCCGCTGAGAGGTCTAGGAGGACCAACAGGGACGCACTCCCCCTGTCTCTCTCCCTGGACAGGTCATCATACAGGGCAACCAAGGCAGATTCAGTACCATACCCGGGTCTGAAGCCAGACTGAAATGAGTCCAGATAGTCAGTCTCCATCCAAGAGTGCTTGGAGTTGTCCCACTACCACCCGTTCCAACACCTTGACCAAGAACAGGATGTTGGCCACCGGTCTATAATTGGCGGCCATCTCTGGATCCAGGAATGCCTTCTTTAGGACCGGCCTGACTACCGCCTCCTTTAGAGAAGCAGGCACCTGGCCATCCCTCAGAGAGGCGTTGATGTCCTCCAAGATCCAGGCACCAATCCTGTGTTTGGCTTTGGTCAGCAGCCACAATGGGCAAGGGTCGAGTAAACAGGTGGTGGGACATACTTAAGCCTATGCACATGCACACTCGCTCTTGCTCCCTCTTTTATGGGAGGATAAACACATTGGTTTCATCTCACACTCACGATCTAGCTGGTCAGTCCCATGGTTTCTGAAAGGTAGTTGTCTCTTGAGGCTGGTTGGCTCGTAGTTCCCTGTTGCTCAGCTCATTTGTCTGAACCCTCTCGTTTTACGGCTAGTGAAATTTCCTCCTTGATCAGCATGTATCTCTGCGGTGCAAATAGCTAATGTTTGATATATGCTTGGGGCATATCATTGGTAAACAACACAATGTGGACTTTCAATTTTGAGGCTGATAACCTCCATGGAAGAACACATCCTTAGATCTCTCCCAGGCCTACATATTATTCTCTTATGCATGTGCTGTAAGCACTTTTTCCCATCTGATATTTAAAGGTACAAAAGGTTTTTTAGATGCCCTGTAGTGCATGTGTAAAATCTGCATCTGTCACAATGTGTGCTCGAATGGTGTATGCCCTAATTCAGTTTTCCACATGAAGAGCCATCACATTTATGTCAACTGGTAACCAAAGATTTCACTAGTTATTTCAAATCAATCATGTAAACTTCAACTTTTATCATGCCTGTATTCTATGGCCACAGGCACAGGCTTGAATTTTCTCCCCCAATTTTCTTTCCCCTCTGATACCTTCTCATAATCAACACAATCATTTCCTTTTTCTATCTGCAAATCCTAGTTCTTCATTGTGGTCTCTGTGCATCACACCTATTGGCTTCAGTGCAGCACAAGGCACAGGTAGGAAAGAAACTTTGTCAGGGAGTGAGTGGGGGCCCTGCCCCTTCCAGGACCTGGTTATCAAGGAAGGGGGCTCCTGCCCGGTTCATCCATACCTTTTCAACTGCACATCGCTTAGGTTGGAATCACTTCGATTTCCCTACTGTTTCCTCCTTTCTTTGTTCTCATTTCCTTAAGCAAATCCTCCTCCTTTCTTACAGCTCCTTGTTACTTCTTTCCATTCCTTCACCTCTTTTTTCTCCACAATGGCATCTGATCTGGCCTTTTGCAACGGAATTGTGTGCTCAGCCCGCTTGCCCTTGGCAGATGGCCACTCTTTCTGCCTGCTCTGCCTTGGCAAGGAGCACGTGGTAGAAGCATGCCTGCACTGCCAGGCCTTCCAGAAGCAAATTCACCAGTTGCAGGCTGATCACCAAAAACTGGCACTCTGGCAATGAGCCCTCCGTGTGGCTGATTCTTTGAAAATAGACATGGGGAGGCCATCCACTTCCCCGGGCAGTGAAACCACGAGGCCTCAAAAGGAATCTCAAAAAATGTCCACTGTCACAAAGACGACCAAGCCGGCAAACAAGAAGTCCCCACCTCGCCGATAGCCCCAGGCTGCAAAGGGCACTCCCCTACTCTGGAGCCCAAGGCCCGCCACCTGGGACTCCCCCTGTGCCGGAAGGGGACTCACTGGGCTCCTGTGCTTGCCCCTGGGCAACAGACCACTTGCCCATGTGCAAGGCATCGCCACCGACACCCACAACACCCAACAAATTGCACCTCTACATCACCACACAACCTTCCGCCAGAAAGCCCAACAACTCCACTCTTGGACTGTGGCCACGGCCCCAGGGGACACCGGAATTTGCCCGCTCTCCCCTCCTGGCCTGGGACTAAGAGTTCAAGTGGTCCCCAGCCTCCACTTAGGAGGAGAGGAGAGGTTGGAGCTACCGGACTGCCTGCCGTTGCTAATTCCCACCAAAGGGCACACTCAGACTCTGCTGAAAGCCTCACCATAGACTGCCACTGCCACTGGGCTAGACTGAGCACCCTGTGATGCTGGGCCCAGCACAGCAGCAGCCATCAAGAGCCTGCTGACCCTGTCACATGTTGTCTGCGCACCGAGCCTGAGCACCACTACTCTGAATCTCTGGATGCCCTCAATGTGCATCGCCAGTGTGCATGGACTTCCCTTGATGCTGGGCACACACTCATGACAGGGATTGGCTGCAGCATATGCTCCCACTGACCAATGCTGTGCTGAGCCCCCTGCCGATGCAGCCCCTTGCAGACACCAGGGCACTGCTGTGCACCACACAAGCAGCAGCAATCTCAGCTCCAGCTCCCCTGACTACAGCCACAGCCACTTCACCTCCAGCAGCCACCACAGACGACATGCCGTACCTGCCTGAGGCCACTCTGACACATGTGGCCTTGATCTGCGGACCTACATGCACCACTCACGTCATCCGCAATAGGCATGCTCATGCTGCTCTCCACCCGCTTGACTGGAGCTCCTGCCACCCAGCCATGACCACTCATTGTCCATTGAGTAGGGTCAGTCATACACCTCCAATTCTGCTTGCTCATTTTCACTGGCCCCCTTGCCACTGTCTCCCTACACCAGGAAATAGCATCCCCATCTGAGGAGAAGGGAAGGTCTGGGGACATGGTGCTCCAAATGGTGGGTAACTTGGGGTTCCAGCCAACTGGCCCTGTCTGATGCCCTGGACACGGAGGCATCTACCCCAGTCGCCATCCCTTTTCTCCCAGCCATGCTACAAATAAACAATCAGCCATGCTACAAACTGAGCTACCTCAGCATCGTATGAGTGGGAGCTTGACAGCACATGCTTCCAGATCCTATACGACAGGAGGTTTTTGGAAAGGCCAAGTTAATTTCAGAATTGTCAGAGGATTGAAAGGGAAAAGAATCAGGATGGTGGAAAACATGCCCAAACATTTTTGGGTGCAAAACAATGAACAGGACCTCTTCCAGCATGTGCTGGAAACAGAGAATGCTGAGTTTGGACATTTGTAAGTCAAGAAAAGAATAATTCCACCACCATTCACAAAAACCTTCCTTTTTCCTGTTCATTTATTTGCATGGTTAGAACAGACATTTGTACAGAAAACAATATGTACCTGAAATGCTACTGATCAAGAAAAGAAATCAGTAATTATATTATACTATTCTCCAATTCTGTTATTGTGTCTTCCCAATGTTTGGAGCCTCTGGTTTCTTCGAGTTATTAATTAAACTGTATCAGATGGAGTTTATGTATTCCTCCTAGAGATGTGAAATTTCTCACTGGTCTTACCAGATTCAACTTGCCTCTGAGAAATGGGACTCTATTGCACATGCTGCCTAACCCTCTCCTAACCTTGCCTCTCATCTTGTGGGTGGAACTCTGCAGTTTGACAGTATTTCACACTCTACTCTAATTTAAGCTGATGGGTTCTTTTTGTTTTAAGAAAAATAGAGAAAACACATAATTTGAATAGGTTATCCTTTAGGCACCACAAAAGATTTCTTGTAATATGGAACACCTTATGTTAGCTGAGGCCTGAAAAAATCAAGTGGGTAGGCCGTGGGCCAAACTTTGGAACTATCTGAAAGCTCCAAAAACACATTGGACAGTACAGATGGCCCTCTTCACCTTCCAACCCATCCTTTGGAACCACTTTGTTCAGATCACCACAGACAACACTACCATGGTGTTCTATCTGAACGAACAAGGGAACACCAGGTTCATCACACCAGCACATCTTATCATGCAATATTTGGAATTTGTGCATCAACAGGAGTATCACTCTCACTGCCCAGGATCACTCTAATGGCCAGGATGGTCAACCTGATAGAGACTCCCTGAGCAGACAAAACAGGGGTGTTCACAGATGGGAAGTGGTGTCGAGAGCCAAGCTTCCTCCTCCAAACAAACATCAGCCACAGTCTGATTTCTTCACAAAACATTCTTTATTGCTTCCCAATACAAATCATCCAGAATAGATCTCTGGGCATGCACAGAGCAATTTGTTGAACCCAGTCTAGTGAACTCTCCTTATGAACATGCCTGGACCCCAAGCCTTTTGGAAGGACCCTTGCCTCCTCTCTGCCTACTGCTCATTCAGTTGGGGCTCTCCCCTTCACTGATGCTTTGCACAGGGTCAAGCACAAGGGGGGAGTCTGGTTTGTGTCTGAGAATGCCTCATCCCCCATAGCCCCATGCACTGTCTATAGCCCCACACATTGTCTGAACCTCTCAGCCATTCCCAGATTTGCCTGCCATGGAAAAGCTTCTGGTCTTGAGATAATCTCCTTCTCATCCACCTGTTCCAGGTAGAGGAAGAGGAAATGCTAGGAAAAGAAAAATACTCCAAGTGATTACCTGGAGGTACACTGGGCATTTGCCTTCTATATGTCTCACACCTAGTCCTTTTGCCATTCCCAGAGACAGCAAGAGGTCCAGAGGCAAACCCATCAGCTCTAAACAGCTTGCATACTAGGTGGATGAGACCATCATGCTTACCTAGCACCTTACAGGACAGCAACTCCCTCATTGGCCCACAGCCCACTCCACCAGGGCGATGGCCACTTTGGTGGCACTTTCTGCTAGTGTCCCCCTGCAAACTCTCTGCAAGGCTGCAGCATGGCCTAGTCTGTTGACATTCATGCTGGACAAGATGGCTCCTTTATCTGGGTGGTCCTCTCTGCATTCCTCCACTGACAATACCTTCCTACTGCCAACGTGAATGTAAGCTTGCAGTGTGTGAGAGCCATATGTGTGATGCACAGAGACTGTGAAGAAGAAAGTCAGGTTGCTTACCTGTAACTGTCCTTCTTTGAGTAGTCATCTGTGCATTCACACAACCCACCCTCTGACTCCATGTTGGTGCCAGTCAGCTTCGATACTCTGCAACTCATTGATCTCATACTTCTTGGGTTTGAGGTTGGCTGTTCACTGGCCTCCCCTCGCTTCTGAGGTCACATTGTCGATCTCAGTGAAACTGAGGAAATGGGTGGGAAGCCCTCCTCGATTTTCCAGGGGGTGGGAGAGGCTCCCACCAAAATGAATCTAGCTAGGAAATCTTCCCAACAACAGGCCCCACGCAGGCTCAGAGCCCATATGTGTGACCCCTCAAAGAATGACAGTTGCAGGTAAGCAACCTGTACCAAAGCCAAGCTTTCGCACATAAAACTGCTCCTAATTTTTCTAGAGCACAGCAACATCAAAAATTGTGTCATTCTCTCTTTCGTGTGTAGAGACTTTTCGTTGCTGAAGTTGTTAGACCATCTGAAAGTTAGAAACTTTTGCTGATAGACTGCAAACCACCCAGTGATCTACCAGTAGTTCACAACTGTTTGCAGTCTGCCTCTCCCCCGCCCCATGTTATGGATGGCCATTGCCAAAGCTGTGTGAGTAACCAGGGCATAAAACTGAAAGGCTCTAGTTAGGTTGACAGGGGACAGAGGAATAGCTGCATTTCCATGATTAATGAGCATTGGCATTGGTACCGCGACAGAATCATCTCTCCTAGCAGGGGACTGTTGTCCAAACTGGATGGCGAAGCCTCCGGTCTGGGGCAGTGAGAGGACTTCCCCGTCAGAATGAAGATCTGGCAAGGCTGCCTGAAGAAGTGTTTGTGGCACAACCTGCCTTGCTTCCCCAGTTGTGGCGATGCCCTCATTTATCCCAAGCAAGGCATTTGTTCCAAATTGCTCATCCACATGGAATCAGCTGTAGGTGGCTTGGAGTGGAAGGAATGAGTGAGACAAACCAGCGGCTTTTGGTCTATCAGGGATGTCTCCTGCATTTAGCTCAAGGTTCAGGGTGGCTGAGGCTCAGGCAGACTGCCTGCTGTCAGAGCGCAATCTATCCCCCTCCCCGCAGCCCCATTCTCAAGCTGTGACGACTTTCAGATTAAGCTGTTGGCTCCAAGCAGGCTTGTGTTACCACAGCAACTTGTACAACAACCTGCTTTAATAGTCTCCCCCTTCTCCTCGCTGTCAAAGTAGTACAGCTAGAGTTTCTGACTCCAAATGTTCAGAAATCATGTGAGTACCAGAAACTGCAAGAATATGTTTAAGATCTTAAGTTATCCTTGAAAATGGCATTCTGGTTACAGAAACAATGGAGTAAGTATTAAAAATGATGGACTGAATCCAGACATAATGCTTAGTGTAGATCTATTGAAATCAGGGGGATAAGTTGGTTTTGACTAATTTAAAACCTGTTGACTCCACTGGGTCTACTTTAAGCAGAAATACATCTGGGTCCAACTCTATGTCTTCAGGATGATCTCTGCAGCCAGAAGAGTTTAGAACTTTCTTTAAAATATTGTCCTAGGAAGCTGAATTTTTCCTGATTGAAAATTTATACAAAGTTAGACTGCAGAGAAATTCTGCAAATGTAAATTATGTAAGATGTACATTTAATACATTTCCCACATGCTAGTTTCCCATAGATTACCAGTGTACTTTTATTTTAAACACTTTTAACTTATATATTTTTTCTTTCTTTCACTGCCTTACAGGTCCTTAGAACATAATAGATTCACCTAATTATAAAATGCATGATATATTTAGCAACCTTTGTCCACATGCTTGTACTAAGTGTCCCATGACTGCAACGTCATGGAAGTTTTAGCAAAATGTGTCCAGGCATTTTGAGTTATATATTTTCTGATTTAAGAGCTCTCAAGGCCCACTTCATTGTTGCTTTTAGAAGTTTTACTCTCCAACTAAGATAGCCAAAAGACTCTGTGAGTCATAAGAAAAAACACAGTAAAGGGAAAACTCATATGTACAACTTCAGTCACCTGGAATTTTTAGAACACATGTGTATGAGATGTTAACATTTGAGAGTAAGTATAGCATAACTGTTAGGCTAGTGTCAAACTAGTGGGGTCCTGGGTCAAACTGTTAGGCTAGTGTCAAACCATGGGGTCCTGGGTTTAATCCCCACTCAGCTACAAAGCTTACTAGGTCACCTTGGACAAATCATGACCTCCCTCAGCTTACGTTTCCTCACAAGTCAATTGTAAGAGTATAATGGTTGTAGGTCCCTTAAGGCACCTTGGAGAAGAGCTAGGATAGACCTGTAATAGGTACAGAAAAGTTTGTGCTGTAAGTTTTTCTGGAGGATGTGGCAACCTTCACCTGCCCTTCTTTCCAACCTATATGTGTATAATTACTGGCTTTGATTTAAATGTGTTGACAACACCTCTCTAACAGCACCTCTCTTGCTACCTTCCCCCAGTGGTGCTCTCTACTTTGGGGATATTGCTTTTCACACAAAATGGGCAAGTATCAGCATTTTCGTCACTGAAGGGCATCTGGAGTGCTTCATGGAAGGCAGCTACCTGCACGAGGGTCCCTGGCACCCATCCATGCCCATGATGATGAGTGCCATGGAGCTTCTCTCCAAAAGCAAATGTTCTCCATGGTGGTAAAAGACAATTTAATTTTAATGCTGGATGGCGCATGCTGGGAGTTGTAGGAACATGCACAGAGTTGTGCCATAACTAGTTAGCATTTCTGTGGCGTACTAAACTGTGGGAACATTTGTGAAGTGCTTTTAAAAACAAAGATAAATGTCACACACTAGCAACAGCATGCATACTTTGGATTGTTGATATTTCAGAATTTCATTGTTGAAATTTGTTCATTCCTTCTTCCAGTACTGATGGATATCTTACACATGGGTGTTTACTTTTTAAAGTAGTAACCATGTTACTGAATTGGATAAGGGACCAGTGTGAATCAAATGCTTGAGAAGTTGGTTTAACCTTCTAGGTAAGCCGTAAATCTTGTTTTCCTTCCATGTATGGTAAAAAACAAATCAACCATCCTAACATGTAGGGTAAAAAAATGGAGTAGGAATAAAACAAAGGGCATCTAATCTACACCCCTTGCCAAAGGAGGACATGTCACTCATCATCATAAGCAGAGGCTGACCTCCAGAATCCATTTATGATAAGCTGAGAAAACAGGTGGATTGGAAGAGTGACTTAGATAGCAATTCTTCCAAACAGCAGCAGCGTTCACATTCCTTTTTGAGACATGGAGCAAAGAATGAAATGAAAAAGCAGCTCCAAACAGTTACCTAATTTTAGACTATCTGCTTCTCATCAAACTCAGACATTTCTATCAAGCTCATCAATCTTTTACCTGCGGTTCAGTACCTTAATCTGTAGTGGTTTCAAGAAAAGATGTTCCTTTGAATTCTGCTGTACAGACTCCTTCCCATGTTCCTGCATAAGTCCCCAAAGCTAAACAGGATTTAATTAAGTAATAGGATGGGTTTGGGTCACTTTGACTTGTTGCTCAGGTTTGTTTTCATCGTTTTCCTTTTAGATTAAAAAAAAAGCCAACATGCCGCAAGCTAATTATGGAGTAGTTAAAGCTTCTTCAACAAAATAAAACACATACCCATGTACCATAATTCTGACTGCAGCCTCAATTAGGACAGATTCCCAGTGCAATCATAAAATGCCCCATACAAAAACAAACAAGCAAAGTCAACCACATCCAAAGCATTACAGCATCCTTCGGCAAGCTTTTAAAATTCACACACAGATGAAAGATTATCTTTGCAGGCAAGAGTTCTGACGTGAGGTATTGCAGAAGCTGCACAATGGTGTGGGGAATAGTAGCAGGTTGTGGGAGCTTGCGTTGAAGCATTATGAGATGGGAGTAAGTGCAACTTAGCATTAGGGTGGTGAGTGGTTTGTGGATGGGTCTGCAGGAGCTTACGTTCTTTGCCGGCATCGTATGCTAAATTTATTGAATGGGCTCAGCAATAGCAGCATGTCTCTTTAGCTAGACTACAAGAAGTTTCCAGCCAACCAAGGAAGGGAGGGGCATGCTGTTATTTTGCTACGGATCTGAGTAAGAACAGTAGAGAAGCTGGAATGTGTGTCCCTCATAACCCTGGGTTGCACCGATTCCAGTCAGTCTGGTGCCGAGATTCGGGTTTCACTGTGGACTTTAAAACCAGCCATATTTAGCATGTGCTTCTCTGGCCTTGTTGGAGAAAGGGGGGGGGGACCCACAGCACAACTAATAAAAAAAAAGCCAAACAAAAACAATGTAATTAAAGGGAACTGTGTGTTCCCATAAGCAAGAACATTTGCCCAACATTTCCTCACTTCGATATTTAATGTTAAGCAGCAATTAGGGGTTGGCGGTGAGGAATGCATTGGGGAAAACCCACCAAGCCTCTCCAATATCTAATTTGGGGGAAAGGGAAGGAGACAGTCCCTCAAGCAAACCAGCCGGATTCTCCTAGCAAGAATGGTGTGCAGTCCAACCATACCTATTAAATAGGTGCAGTACTTTCCTTTCTGTGCGTACCAGTTGTTGATTTGTACCAACCTCATGCCCCTAATATTGGAGCTTAACCTCTAAATGTACCAATTTGGCTGGCAGAATACCAGCATCCTTGTCTCCGTCTGGGAACTGACCATTTTACTAATGCATGCGGAGTGCTGCTGTTCCGAAAATTATACTGCTTTGTGTGACACACTGAAAAATACAGTTTGTAATCTCTAAATGGATAGTTCATGAAGTTAAGGTGGCCAGAATTCTGAAAAGGGGCGCATCGGCCACCAGACTGCACGGGGAAGCATGTCCCACTAACCAATGTCAAATAAAATTAGGTACTTTAACGTATCAGTGTGAATGGCTCACAGTGGAGTAAAGAACCACTATTTGAGCAGGAAATGATATTGAATGAAATGGCTGTTTTATGATTGAATAAAATGACTGGGATATTAAAGTATTTTGTAAAATTACAGAGTAAAGGGTGGTAGTAGAGGGAGCCTCAGCTTTTCCATCATGAAACATTGTCAGGAATGGTGCAATCATGTATCAAGCCAAAATCGTTTTTGTTATAAGCAGGCCAAATCGTCTTCAGTAAAGCTGCAACAGAATTCAGAGACAGACAGAAGAGCAAGCAGAGTTAATAACGTAAGCTGCCTGTAAAGTTGTTGATCTGATTTAAAGCTAGGTGTTGGCCACCCAACTCTACCTTGCTGTCTTTTTCTCTCCCAGAAAGCTTTAGGCACCATAAATTAGTTCTTGGCTGGAAAGGAGCAGGGGGACAGAATCCCAGAGATTCCCCCTGGCACCATCCTAAGACTTGGTTGAGACTGAAGATGCAGGAGGAAATAGGAAGCCTTTTCAGCTCATAGAAATAATAAAATAAAATTAGTTTTATTCTCTTTACTACTGAGAAATATCTGCAAAATCAAAGCAGTGTGACAGGTAAGGCAGAGCAATATTCACAGAGAGAAATGCTTGATATTCTGTGTTTGTACATGTAGAATAAACACCACAGAGGATAGATGTGCCAGGTTTTCCAGATGGCTCCAAGAGAACTCATTTCAGAACCGCCACTTCTGATGGAAGGATTTCTTGAAATCCCAGTTCAGCAGATTGCATTAGAAAAACATGGAATCCTTTTCTCTCCCTGCCTGTTATTATGACTGGTTAAAATGGTCTCTAAAACTGTGTGGCATTTTGTTGGAAGTTTAAAAGCACAGCAAACAAAACTCAGTAGTTTAGTCATTTACTATGCTTTTATCTCACAAGCTGATCACATTATTTGGTGGAAAAAAGAGGGATTGCCAGTAACTGAGGCAGGCCACTACCCCTCAGCCAGTGGCTTCCTGTTTTGCAATTCCTATCCCATTGCTCATAGAAGGGGAGCAAATTCCATTATAGTGAGGTTCTCCTAGACTTCCACATTTCTGAGTGGTAAGAGTTAGGTCCCTTTATATTTGTGTAGTAGTTTAATGATTTATCTCTTTAACCTTTGACTGTCTGTGAAGACCACCCACAAGAGCTCCAATTAGAACTAGCCATGGTAGCTAGTGATGCCACTAATGTTTGATGGATGACAGCCTTGTAGTAGCAGTGCATCTGTGATCTCTCTTGCCTGTGCAGGAGAGATCCAGTCTGGTAAAATTGGTGCAGGTGTTTGCTGGGTGGGGGGAATATTCAGTTTAAGAATGGGTTTACTTTTTTAACTGGAATGGGTTTCATAAAGATGGCACCTCTGTCTGAAACAGTCAAGGACACATGCCCCCTTAAATCTTGACTTACAAATATCTTATGTATATATATACTATCTGTAAGGAAATATATTGGAAGTTTCTTAGCAGCAATATAGTTCAAGTAGCTTGTATGGTCTTAGGGGTGTTTCATTCTCCCTGTATGTGCCTTCCTATTTCCTCCCATTAATTATCTGTTATTAGGGGATGTAAGCCTGTTCATCATGGAATTCCCCACAATGAGTGATGCTAAGACAACTACTCATTCTATAGTAGACCCTACCAAAAAAACAAACCCACAGTCTGTTGCTTGACTTCTGTTGGCTTTGCGGTTAACTACAGGGCCTCTTTTCCCAGAGCTCTGCTGGCATCATTAGGGATTCAGGAGAACAAACAAAAATGTTTTTGGCGTGAGTAGATCCTCTATAAGTTTAAGTTGTTGTTGCAAGACCAAACAGGCCTGTTAACTTCAGCTCCGTTCAAAATGAGAAAACAAGGTAGTTTGCCAGATGGAAGAAGGACAAGAAGAATGGGCCAAATTTTCAGCAAAATGCCAAGCCTAGTTTCTCATGGGTATATACAGATTTTCTGTATCTACAAAACAGATTTTCATGTCAGAGATCCCTGTTGCTTACCCTTTGATGCAGAGGAATCTGTCAAAGTAACATTCAGCGCAAGATGTAGCCAAACAGCCATGACAAAAATGCTAATGGCAGGTAATAAAAACAATAATAAAAGCAATACAAATACAGCAAATTGCAGAAACAATTATACCACAGTAAAAAAAACAAAACCTAAACAATTGCAGTCGCAAAAGTAATACATTATTATTAAAAGACTTCCAGGAAATATGATTTTTCACTATGCAAAGAAAAGGTGAGCAGTGATGAGTCCAAGTGGATTTCCTTCGGCAGGGCATTCTACAACTATGGTATTGTGCCAAAAATGGCCCTCTTTCTCATAGCTTCAGAAACTTGGACAAACAGGGACATTAAGAAAGACTTCTAGTGTTGTTCTGAATGAATGGAATAATTATGACTGCGTTATTCTAAAGACCGAACTTTAATTCTGGTATCAGCTGGTTGTCCATATTATCTACCAAGTGTTAAGGGGCTTGTAACCACAGATCACGTGCACATGGTTGTAAGAATTTAAGTTAATCTTCATGCTAGAAGAAAGTAATAGATAAAGTGACATGGCAAGCAGACAGTTTTGGATCCCTCTTAAAAGTGTAGTGTGGCAGGTTTGACGCATACTGGAAGCTTTGCGATGTACACTGGGACCATTCCTATCTCTAACCAGTATTCACTGCTTCTATGTAACAAAACAGCGCTCAGCATCCATCTTCTTTGTGAGCAATGAGTTTTTCTGTATCAACTGTGAAAGCATTTTATACACGTGCCATAAGATCTGTTGAGGGAAATTGGACCTTTTCTGTTTATTCCAAGCAGAAATTTCCATGCAAAATATAGTTTCTACGTCTTCTTTTAATAAACGCAACTGCAATGGATTTCCACAGTTTTATTGTGTAAAGACAAACAATACAACGCTAATTGCATTTGCTGTGTCTTTTAATTTGGTATGTGACAGATTGTCTGCTTTTGTTTGCTGATTCAGTAAGGTTTCTTTCTACTTCTGGTGTTTCTCTGCTTCTTCATCGTGGTCTCCATCCCTGTGTATTCTGCTTGATGTCTTGGAGGTTTGAGATAGACAGCTATTTTTGTTTGTTTGTTTGTTTGTTTGTTTCCATCATAAATAATAAACTGGCTTTGGCTTCTGGTTTGTGGGAAGTTGAGGTGTCTAATTTTGTATGTATCAAACTAAGCAATATGTAAAATCAAGTTCATCTAATTATGTTTTTCTTACTGTCTATGAGAAGACTCTTGCTTTTGGTGGTTCTGCTCACAAACAGACAACGGCCAACACAAAGAACTTAGTGATATTGTGCTTTGTCTGAAGCCCACCTCTTCTGAGTCCAAGCCCTCAGTGATGCTTTTTGCACAATCACAGTGTAGCTAACAATCTTATCAGGCTAGAATGTCTTCTCTTATCCTTAAGAGGAAGGTATGCCTTCCTGAACTGCAGGTGGCTCTCAGGAATCTCACTGGAGTCATAGTACAGGGTATAGCAGCCTCCAAGGGCAAGAGAAGGCAGCACATCCTTGCCAGAAGGGATCCCTCTGCGATTAACGGCAGTCTTTTTCATCTTGGACAGAAAAGGTCCCTCCTTGGGCCTCCTCCTCCTCCATCATGCAAATATTTAAAGAAATAGTCGCTGTCTCCCGAGGGGGGGTTCATAAAAACAGGCATCTTTGTCGTCTGTGTCAGGGATCCTTTCTCTAACAAGGCTCCAGGCCCATTAGAGGTTACCTCCTGCTGACTCCACTTGGTGTAATGAGTGTCTTGTTTTTTGTTTGTTTTTCTCCTGCATGTTATGTAGCATTTCAAATGCTATGTGACATTTCAGAATTTTAAAAACCTGCTTCAAGAGGCGTCTGGAAACCTCTACAAAATTTACTGTTCCTCAGAACTTTTTCAGTTTGTTACATAAGTGACTCAAGTAGATTTGAATAGTACGCTTGCAATTTTACTCTGAGCCAGCAGTCCTACCAGCTTTAGTGTGAGAATACAAGTATGTGGGGATAGTGGGTGCTAAATACCTAGCAACTCACAGTTCCCTAGAGAGTGTGAATTAACTCCAAACTGAATTTCACAGAGATGCACATGCTCTTCTTCATTTCCTTTATTTCCTGATATAACTTAGTGAACCATACCCTTAGCGTATGGTCCTGATTCAGCAAAGGTGGGCTGCCCCTGAATGGACAGGAAGGCCATTTGTTTATAAACTTCCCACTGAGCCTTGTTCATTTACTGGTTCGTTCCTGCATCTTGTTCTTCTGACCTTATTCTGAGATGCTGCAGCGCCTTGTATCCTTGTCTATACCCACCCCTCTCTGCCCATATTATGGTTTACATTCAAGATGGATACAAAACCTTTCAGCTCTGCAGGATATTTATGATGCTTAGCCCTTAAGGAGATTTGCCCTTCATTAATTTGATACTTATTGTTATGGTTCTTTCCTTTGGACTTCACTTTCCTCATGGTATTGGGCATGTTACCATTAAAGCTTAGATTATTTTGTTTGGGTCAGTCTTGAAGTAGGACTGAGACTCATGCATTGTATGTTGCCTCCTGGTTTAGTAGTCAAGAGCAAGTTGACAGTCTCATATTTTCATGCAAACAATGGAGAATATACATCACTGATGTGTGAAAACTGATGCATGCTGACAATGGAGAGGAGTGCTAAGGCGGTTCATATTGCCCAACTTTGGGGCAGGGATTGTATGAACAGGCTACAGCTCCTTGACAGGATGGGTAAATCATGGCAACCAAGCATTTTGCATCACCACCAGCTAGCAGCCATTGCAGCTGTCTGGAATGTACAGCATACTTGATATCTATATTATGCCATTAAGAGTTCAAAGTACATATATTTTCTGACTGAACAGCTTAGAACAATCCAGTAAGTCAATATTATTATCCCTAATGTTGCAGGGGGTAGGGACTGAGGGAACATGATCAGTTAAAGGCCACCTAGCAAGTTCATGGTAACCATCTGCTGACAGTGGGAAGTCTACATCTTTGGCGCTTGACAGCACTGCTGCCCATGTCCAGTGCAGTGACTGGATGCAGGTCTCACTGGTTCTTTCCCCTGTGGACATCCATCTCTAAGACAGTTATCAAATTACATTATTTTGTTTTTATCACTATTGCTGCTGCTACTTTTCAATTGTGTGTTTTGGATTGCCTTTCAAATACCTTATTTCGCAAGTTAATTGTACATGGTGGTGCTGTTGTTCTTTCTTTGCTGCCCAATAGCCAAAGCTATCTTTGAAGACTTGGTAGAAGTTCTGTGGGTGTGTAAATGTTGTTAAATGCCATGGTGAGTGGCCAGCTCCCACACACTCTTTTGATGTAAAGAATGTATCATGAGATGATTCTTACCTTTCCAATTTCACACGGTCAGAATCTCCTGCATGTGGTGACAGCTAGTATTTACCCCATGAGGGAGAATGTTTGTTGTTATGTCTTTCCCTTGACATGCCAAATACCAGCTGTCACCATGTGGGTTGTGGGGGGGTCATTCATAAGAAATGCTCACCATGTAATTTCAGTGAGGTGAAATGATTTCATGTTGACTTTACTACACCAAGAGCAACGTGGTGAGGTCAGAACTGAAAGCCTTTTTTCCTACCAAACCATACCTTTTAGCCCCAGGAGCTGGTGTCCGCTTCCAGACTACACTGGACTTTTGTTTACATTTGAAAAACCATGGTCAAGCGGCAGATTTGTGCATGGGTCTTGGATGGAATTCTTCAGAGAGGTCAGTGATGTGGTCTTATCACACCAGTAGCATGTGCCTTTAAGAAGAGGAAATGCGGGTGGAAAAGAGTCAGGCTTAACAGCTATTGCTTGCACTACATTCTAAAAGGCAAGAGGGGAGGGACAGCATCAGAGCAGGGCAAGAAAGAGGAGAATTCAAAGAACACAAGAATCAGTTTCAAGTTATGAAGCACTTCCTCAGGTCCTACTTTACCCAAGTGTAAGTGGAACTTTGTAAACTAGATGCATTGAACTAAAGTCTATTCACAGTGTTCTTGAATTCTCAAGAAAGAACTTCTCTTCAGTTGACAGCAAATAGTGGGCCACAGTGTTAGAGTTGTAGCAAGGAGAATTGAGTTCCAGAAACCTACCCAGCTACCCAGATGGATGGTTTAGACAATTTTTGTCAGTCTTTTAGCCACACATGGGAAATAACTTAAGGGTGGCTACAGAAAGCAGCCAAACCATTAACATAATAGATTGGTTGCAATTTGAACTATTTTTGTTGTTGTAAGAACATTGATTTTGTATATATTTGGCTGTCTGGGTTTCCAATTCTGTTTTGGCCTCTTCTAATGCTAACTAGTGATGGGCAAACTGACCTTGTTTTGATTTATAACTCACCAGCTTAGGAATTCAAAAGTATAAACTGGAATGGAAGTTCTGTCATTACAAAATCTGTTTCCCAAAATCTGGAAGACTTTTCATTGGAGCTTGGATCGCTAAGAGTGATGTTGCTTCAGAATTGATACAGTTCAAACAGAAAGCGTATATAGAGGACTTAGAGGTTCTCAGCCAAGCATGGGTCTGGGTAGATGCCTCCATCCTTATCTTCCACAGTCAATTGATGTGGAACTAACTGGGCATCTCATCAGTGACCCTAATGCTCCTAATGAGCCAGGTGAGGCAGTGGCTGTACTGAACCAGTGCCTGGCCAAGGTAATGGGCTGGATGAGGGCCAACAAACTGAAGCTCAGTCCAGACAAGACGGAGGTCCTGTTGGTAGGTGGTTCGGGCTTTGGGGTGGGGGACCTGGACCTTGCCCTGAATGGGGTTGCACTCCCTCTAATGGACAGCATCCGCAGCTTGGGAGTGCTCCTCAACCCAGAGCTGTCCCTGGAAGCTCAGGTGACGGCGGTGGCGAGGAACGCTTTCCTTCAGCTTCGGTTAATCCATCAGCTGCATCCCTACCTGGAGGACAATTGCCTAGCAACAGTGACACATGCATTGGTTACTTCCCAGTTGGATTTCTGTAACGTGCTCTACGTGGGGCTGCCCTTGAAGACAGTCCGGATACTTCAGATGGTGCAAAATAGAGCAACCAGGTTGCTGACGGGGACTGGGCGTTACTCTCATATAACCCCAGTCCTCTACCAGCTTCACTGGCTTCCCATCAAAGTCCAGACTCAATTCAAGGTGCTAGTTATTTCTTATTTTATTTTATTTTTATTTATTTTTAGATTTATATTCTGCCTTTTTCCTACAAAGGGCTCAAGGCAGCTTACATCTCCTCCTCCATCTTATCCCCACAACAACCCTGTCAGGTAGGTTGGGCTGAGAGTCTGTGACTGGCCCAAAGTCACCCAGTTGGCTCCATGGCTGAGCAGGGACTAGAACCCAGATTGTCTGAGTCCCAGTCCCATGCTCTTAACCACTACACCACACTGGCTCTTATAAAGCCCTTAACGGCTTGGGACCTGCCTACTTAAAGGAACGCCTTCTTCCGTATTTGCCCTCCCACCTCGAGATTGTCAGCAGAGGCCCTCCTCCAGGAACCCTCCGTGAAAGACATTAGGAGGCAAAGTACCCGGAGGAGGCCTTTCTCTGCGGTGGCAGCCCGCCTATCGAATGCGCTCCCCAGCGAGGTCCGCCTGCCACCGTTGTTATTTGTTTTTTGGCGCCAGGCTAAAATCTTTTTATTTCAATGATATTTTAATAACTTTTAATATCAGTTTATAGGTTTTAATATGCAGCCAGGGTGAATCTGGATTTTATCTGTATTATGCTTTATTTTATTTATGTAAGCCGTCCCGAGGCTATGCGATGGGATGGCACACAAATGCTCTAAATGAATGAATGAATGAATGAATGAATGATTGAATGAATGAATGAATGAGATGTCTAGGAATCATGGCGACTGTGGTGGACATTGCTGGTCTTATCATGGACAAGTCTGAATCTGAAGGCTGCTCAGCGTCATTGTGGGTATAGGAATACATGGGGAGTTCCTAGTCCCTTGCCAGTCCCCCCAACTGATTGCATTTCCAGCTCTGGACAGAGTGAACTCTGACAGTTTTGTAGTATTTTTGATTTGTTTCACAAAATGCATCTTAATCAACAGATACCTATGCGTGGAGATAGTCCTCACACACCTGCACATGCCTCACCCCTCAATTGTGTAACCCACTCACTAGTTAAATATGCAAGTTCAGCAAATGTTTGACCACAGAGAGACCCACATCTAAAAATTTATTCACCCAAAAGAAAATCAAATGTAAGACAAAAACCTGAAATAAGGAGTAGATACAAATCTGTGTGACTCTTTCTTCAAACATGATTGGTGGATGTTATTTAAGGTTTCTAAACCACCTACGATTTTTCTAAGCACCATGTGTGTGTGTGTGTGTGTGTGTGTGTATTCCAATATTCCTGGAAGCTTACAGTCCAATAAAGATGACAAAAAAGGGAACATGGAGAGGAAAAATGAAACGAAGTGTTGAAGTTGCAGCTCTGTTTCTGGCAGATGAGTAAAGTCAGGTTGGGCTCTCCCTTGAAGTGATGTTCATCTTGTGAGGCAGGAAGTGCTACTTCTCGGAGCTCTTGGTCTCCTAGTGGGTGGATGAGATCAGGGTGTGCCGCCATCTAACTTTCCAGTCCCGAGACAATTTTTAAAGTGATCAAGTATTCAAGAGTTAAGCATAACAGCAGCATTTATATGGATGTCTGAATGTTGTTGCTTAGTCATGCAGATGACACAAAAATAGAAATGTATACATTATCAACTGAAGTGGACTGACGTCAGTGCATGTTATATATTTGAGAATTACAAATGTTCTAGATTCTATTTATGAAATGGCTAATTTCAAGTTTTATCTACAATGCAAATATCAACACTTTCCCATTTGCTAACAATACTGGCATCCCCATAATTTTAGAAAAACGGTGATGTGTCATAATTAGTATTATTAATACTAATGAACTTATAGTGTTTCTCTGAATTCAGACTTTCTGAATCCAGATCTTCAGATTGCATGACTAATTTTAAAGGCACCAATTCCAGTACAGATCCCAGTGGGATTCCACCATTCACCTACCCCATTGTGAAAGTTGTTCATTCATTCTCTTCCTGATCTTTTTTCCCGCCAAAGCAAAGCAACTGTATGTGTCACATAACTATTGACATGGCTTAAAAGAAAAAGAACTGTTTCTACCAAGGCATTCCTATATCCATATGATAGCAAGGACTTCAAGAATCTGTCACTGGGGTCAGTACACAGAAGAAAGATCAACATGTAAGGTATTATGTCTTCTACTTGAGATAAACCACAAATTCATAATCTGCATTTGAAAGGCACCTTGTTATACCATCCTTCCAAAACTACAGTTGGCATAACTTGGAATTGCAACTTGATAAAAGCATATGGTAAAGAGGATGGTTTCAGTCTGGACAGATAGCTAGTTCTGTAATGTTTTATTTTCAAATGAGGAAACCACTGAGAAAGTTTAGAGTTTTTAATTAATTGCAGGTCCTTCCTAGAATCTATCCAAAATAACCAATCCCCTAATTGTCTCTTATCCAGAGCAAATATGGTATTGAAATCAGAAATATAGTAGCTACATGCCAACTTATGGAGCATTGACTTTCAGATATGAGTTTCATTCATTTCCAAATGGCACAAAACTGAGAAGCGTTCATTGGAGAAAATAACAATTTGTTTAAGATACTGCAATTGGGCACAATCTATTCTTGCCCTGATAGAATCAGCATCCTGATTCTGTGCACAAATGGCTGCCGTAGTTGTGGGAGGAAGAAAATAATGTTTATAAAAGAAGATGTTCTGCACAGTTTCAAACATTTATGGTAGTACTATCAGTCCCACAAATTTCAGGCCATAAAGTATTTGTGCAATCACTTTAATAAACTTTCAGGATAGGTTCAGTCAGCTGCTACCTTTCTTATAATGCAATTTCATTAAAGTTGCAAAGGTTTTCTGTGCCTTCAATTTTATTGTCATCTTATGCTGTTTCCATGAAAGCAACTCATTTAAAAGGATGCCCAAATATAGTTTGTTCAAGAACATGTTGATCTAGACACCATCTATGCTCAGATCTATGACTCCCAAAACCATAATCTCAATCTTAAATCTTATTTACTGACAGATCTACATGTTTACAGTAACTACTTTATGTCTATAGTATCTACAGCCTTCCCCACCCAACCTTGTTCCATCTGAACACATTAGAACTGCAACATTCAGAATTCCGAGTCAATGGCCCTGCTGGATGGGAATTCTGTGACTTGTGTTCCAAAAAACTCTGAAGGCCACCAGGTTAAGGGAGACTGCTTTCTTCAAGCCCAAATGGGAGAGATAAAGTAATACTAAATCATCACCATACATCAAAATAAAGATCTTTCTGTTCATAATTACTGGAGAGGGAGAAGTTAGTTGTGCTAGATATTGCAAATCATTGACATAAATATTAAAAGGGGGACTAAGAGACATCCTTGTTTTACTTCCCAAGTTGTTTTAAATGCCTCAGTTAAGGAATCATTAAGCCGAACCCTAATCCTGTGTTGATACATAATTCCTTAACCAGTATTCAGGAATCTACAATCAATCTTGTAATTTTGCCATAATCTGTTTCTGCTAATAGAAAGCTGCATAAAGATAATTATTGAGGTTCTTAGTCTGTTTCCTAATTTAAGTAATTTAATATAAAACATTGATTGATAGTGCTGTAACCATTCCTGAAAACAGCTTGTTCTTCATGTATTATTTGATTTGTATGTAGCCAGTGGAACAATTCTTGAAGATTAATATGAACATATCTTTGAGGAAGCATCTAGCCAACTAAATCTGTCACCTATAAATTGGAAAGATAATACTTAAGGCATTAGTCTGGGAGGCATGAGTCTGGTGGAGTTTATTTTGATGAATAAGCTGGCTAAAGCTGGTGTCCACCATTCTGAATATTCTTTATACAGCTCTGGAGGAAGCGTGGCTTCTCTAGGGGCTTTCCTTTGGTGGTAAACAAGGTATGAGTGACTTCATCTCACTGCAAGGAACTGGTTGCCACTCTGGTAAGCTAGTAAGGTCTTGATTTTCTCCTTCAGTTCTTGGACAGGTCATGGTTTGCAGCTCTTACACTCAGCATCAAGCCAGCCAGAATGCAATGTTGATGCACTTCTATAAGCCGAAGTCATCACACAAGGCCCAAGTGCTGTAATAATCTGTTGAGGAACATCTAAGTGATTAACTGGCTTGTTCCAAAATAATCGATGCAGATTCATCGTATTATGCCTATAAAGTCTTTCTTTAATAGTACTACTCAGCCTGCGTGACCATTTATTCTTCTCTCACCAAGCATTCCTCCAGTCAAAGTTGCTGTTTCTGTAAATTATTACACCTTCAGCTGGTGTGCAGCTAGTCACTAAAATGGGAAAATAGTCACCTTCTATATGATCAAGGACTTGAAAGGCATTTATTAGGGGAAATAATGATGGAGAGACCATAACATGGTCAATAACACTACCACCACCTTTACACATACAAGCATAATAACCTCCAGATTTGTTAACAGAAATTCTGTGAGGTGTATATTGATTATACTGATATAATCTAAAAATCTTAATCTCTGCTGATTGTATTTACTATCCATAGAAGTATGAACTGCTAGAAAAATATCTTCTAAATCTAAACCCAGAGGTAACAAAAGTCCCTCTATATGGGCATTAAAGTCTCTACAAATAAAGATGAATGCATTTGGCAACTTCTGAGTTATCTGATCCAGAAGAGATACCAAATCCTTCCAAATCTTATCAGCCACTTGTCTTCCCTTTGTGGGATGGAAATAAAAAATATACAAAAAAGAACATTTCCATCCAGTTTTGATTTCTACAGGTAAGTGGTAACCATTTTGTGATCCACTGTCTACTAACTGTAAGAGTCCTGTTAATTCTAATGAGATAAAGGATGCTAAACCCCCCTTCCTCCCCCACTTCCAACATTTCTTTATAGCTGGCTGACTAAATGATATATAACCCTGAAGGTATGGTGGACTATGCTCATGCACTCATGTCTCCTGCAGATAAATAGTATCATATTGTTGTAGTGTTCTGACAAATTCTCTGTCCACCATCTCTGTTGTACAGTTCATAGAATTCATTTTGATTCTGTTTAATCTCAAGTGGTGACTCACTGATCCCTCTATTTTTGATGTTTTGGGGAGCTATTAAAGGCTCAATACCCCCAGCAGGGAGACTGGGAGTTTTTCTCTTTGTGGAAGAGTCTAATTGTGTATTGCTTAATGGAATGCTACTATCTCGTGCTGGGGCAAAGAAAAGGCAGTCTCCAAGTACTCATTAATTATCAACAGCCTTGGGTCAGATGGAGTGATGTTGAAACCGGAAAAGGATTGCTATCTCAACACACAATTTGATTAGACTGATAGTGTATTTCTGAATTAGTTTTCCAGTCTAGGACAACATTACTTAATTCTTTAAGTACTGAGTCCATAGAGAGTTCATCAACCTAAGTTTCTTCCTTTTGCTGGTGATCCACCAGGCTCTCTTCATCCTCTTTACTTTGTTGGGGGAGCCATTGTCAAAATCCTGAACTCAGCTAGCCTGACCATAGTGCTGATAGTAGCTTTGAGACCCAAAACTGCCTCTTGCAGAACATTTTATTAAAACTCTCTGCTGTTGGTTTAGACAAAAAACATCATCTCTTAATAATCTGTACAATGTAGAGGATTCAGCCTCAACATCCACTAACGCAGCTTCACCTAAAGTCTTTCTGAACGTATTTAATATTTATTAGTTTGTATGCCTTTTGACAGGTGATGAGCAATGCCTTTTCTTCCAATATTGAGTCAATTAACCAGTGAATTGAATAATTATCATGAGAGTGTAATAAAGACTCTTCTTTGTGAAAGATAACATATCTGGCTTTAGGCTCTGCACCTGTACCATTTAATAGCTCACAGTTATTGTTTAGGGGTAAATCTGCTTCTTGGTTCATCCAGTATCGGTTCTCTTCTGTCTCTATTTCTCTAAGCAGAGGGTCACAATAGTCTATGATAGTTTCCTGGACTAGGCTGATTTTTGGAGAAGGCTTGTTGTAATAACGATTTTATAGAAATAGGATTTAGAAAATACCTACAGGAAACAAACTAATCAGATAAAGTCCAAGGTAATAAAATATAAATATTTAAAGTAACTTCAGAAAACTCCAAAGTTTATATATAAAACCAAGTATTTTGAATTTAGTTTGAATACATTTATATAAAAAACCAAAGAAACAAACTAGTTTGTTATGGCTAAAACCAAGGAAGGATTTTACGATCTTTCAAGATAAGACTTAATGTGCTAATTTGTTCCAATATGAAGAAGCAACCACTGTAATGACAGAAGCTGTTAAGCATAGTAAACTTCCAAGCCCTCTCAAAGTGCTACGCCTCTGACAGCTCCCCCTCATATATCTAAGCACCGAAGAAGACAAACACAGTCCTAGTCATTTTCCCCTCTTCTCCATCTGCTTCCCTCTTTCACTTACAATGTAACAATGGATCCCAGTGCCCAAGCTGCCTCATTAAGTTTTTTAAAAGACCCCAAATCAAACCCACTACTGGCATGATCAAGCTTATTGTGTTCATCAAATAATTTTAAACTGGCCTTCACTCTCAGAGTTATCCAGTTTCTATATTAGGCCAAATTTATTGCTGAAGAACCTGAGTTGTCTCACAGACTCTCATTCTTCTGCCTAGGTGGAAAAGAATCACTTTTTCCTGAAGCAGGGGGGTTATCTTCCTTTGTAAGGAAACGTGTTGATTTCAAAATCCATCCAGGAGAATCTCTGACAAGAGCTAATCTCCTTGTGCTTTAAAGAAGATTGACATAATAAAAGATAAAATGGTTAATGTAATTCTGCAGCCCATAATGTCCCAGATTAGATTGGAGTGATAGAATGAGTTAGGGGGAGGTTGTTATTTTCTGCAGGGCTGTCTTTGCAAACCTAATCATAAGAATGGCTGCTTCTTTACCATGTGTTGCTACAGCATTGAACAGAACTGAGGTTTTTTTTCACATTAACTATAATTTAATGGTGCACAAGCCTCCCCAGAAAAACAATTCACTACCTACATTTCTTGGTTCATTCCAGCTACAAATATGTTGAATTGTATGACACTGTACAATGGCTCCATCTTACATTAAACATGGACCACATAATTCCTCAGGAAAACAAACGATGATGTAGTATCGTAAAATTATTACTAACATGGCCTGAGCTTCTGTGAGCAAGAACTGCAAGCATTTCTTAAAAGCACGTTGTTGTAGAACTCCAGGGGTCCTGAACAGATGGCTCTGGGGAGCAGGGCACAGGCTCCCCTCTCCTTGTGCCACTGTAGCAATTTGCAAGCAAATGTTATTGCTGGCCTGATCTCTAATGTCCTACAGAGGACTGGAGGGTATACTGAATCCGCAAGCGTCTGCAGTTGGTGACCAGAGCAACCATGGGGAACCCTCTCGCCGTACATATTTCATGATTCTCTGCTCTGGCTCTTCAGTGTGAGCAATGGGTTGCTTAGTGCAGGCCAACCTGCTCACATCAACTACTTGAACAATGGGGAGTTAACTGGCAGGTGCCATTTCTCTATCCCACCCACCCATTAAAAGCCTCTGCAAATCTGCTGGCTTCCACGCCTGGGCCACCAGCCCCGACATGTCCCCGGATCTGTGAGGGGCATTCATAGTTTGGGTGAGGGGGTGAGTGCAGGCTGGACTAAAGCATCATACATGCGTGTTTCAGAGGGCTTGTGGTTTTCAACTAGCTGATTCAATCACTTTCTCCAATGTGTCCCAAATTTTCTATTCATTTTTCTTTCTGTGATGTGAGTAATGTCAGCTTGCGCTTAGACATGCCTTTGCTCAATTCTTCCATGTTCCCATTTCAGACAAATATAATGAAGGTGAAATAACTATTCACGGCTTAAAATAAGAAGTATTTATTTGTGGTGGCATCCATTTAGTCAGCTTTATGCATGTTGCCATTTCTGTACTGGTAGTCTTCTCCTTTGCTTTCTGAAAATCTGTGGTTGTTCTAGGCTAACTCAGTGACAGCATTGCGAGGAGTCTTTGCTAGATCTGGGGGAGGACAGGCGCCAGTAGGTTGCATGAGAAACCTGTCCCACCATAACTCTTACGGAGTCAAGATGGTGCCTACTTTTGTGTTCAAATATCACAATTTTAGCTCTTTCAGGCAGTGCTTCAACAGTTGATTGACATGTCTGAAAAATAACCACAGTCTGATCTCCAGTAACAAATGCTACAGCCCCACTCAAAAGAATGAGATTTAAAAACATGCAGTTATGAACTGGCTGCAGTTTAGGTTATTAAAGCTAGGTGCTACTTGGAATAGTCATGAAGTTAACCTGGCTTCCCTTAAGAAGACTGTCGCTGTGATTTTGCCTGCTACTGTTGCCCACCTTGACAGCAGACACTGAATCTTAGTAAGCCACCAGGGAATGAAAAGGTGTAGTAAATAATGCTGACTTGAGAGTAGGAAATCGATTACAATTTTTGTACAAATACAAAACTCAGTGAAAAAATCATTCAGTTGCAGTAAAGATGCAAGGGATAAAAACAGCAAAGTACCGCATCAGAAAGCTCTACAAAAAGTATCGGCAGGGCCTACATAACTTCTCAGCATGAGGACTAGACTTTAATCTTAGCATTGGTATGAAGCTGCTCTCTGCTAAAAGCAGCAACTTGCATCTGCCAGACGAGAGCCAGGGCTACTCCCAGCACTTATCTGAGGCCGAGGAAATCAGTTGCTTTACAGTGAGCCAGAGCAGTGGCCCATTTATCTGGCAAGAATGGTCCTGGCCTAGCTGATTACCTGCTGTGCTAGGTTTCCACTTGAGGGAAGGTGGAAGTTTTCATATAAGTGCATGTTTTAAAAAGAATGTTTCTCTCACCTGCACTCTGAAATTGTAGTGAATTCTACTACGTTAGAGTAGCAACTTATCCCTACTTTGTTTTGCTGCATATTTTGGTAAGGCAGGTCACTTACATCCATATGCTTCTGGGTATATCTAAGGAATTGGTTTTAACCTTTGAGGCCCTTCTTAACTTGGGACCCATGTACCTTAGAGACTACTTTCCTTATAACATCTCCCACATTAGCTGTCTTCTGTGAACTACCTGCTGTTTTGTATTTCCATTCTATAAGTCACCTGTAGTAGGGATTTCACAGCACTGGCCCTGAGACAGGAGAACAAACTTATATTATAACTTTTGAGCTTATATTATAACTTTTGAGCTTATATTATAACTTTCAGAAAGATATTATTTATTTCATTGAATTTCTGGTTTTATTTTTGGTTAATGCATGTTCCAAACTTGTAAGCTGGTGGCTGTTCATGTCTTGATTTTTATCCATTGTAAGTATCTTTGTGTCCACTGAAAAGTACCTCATGTGTAAATAAAGGAATTAGTGAACATTCTGTTGATTGTAGGTATATAAGACACGACATAGGAGCCCGGTGAAAGGATAGTGCTATAGGAAGACAACACCTAACCACAATGCTGGAGACACCAATCAACTTGAATTCAAAAGTAAAATACGAATGTTCAAAAGTAAAATATGAATACAAAATACTCCTATGATTTTGTAGGAGTTTTAAGATTCCAGTCACTGCAATGCACATCTCCAGACCCATTCGGTATAAGTGAACTTCAGAAAGAACTTCAGAAAAGAGTCATAACTGATTTCAGCGTACCCTACACTGGGCTACCAGTTTTTGTAGAAAACTAGCAAACTTTTGACTGCACAAAGCTCTTCAGGCAGAAGTACTACTACTTCAGTAAGAGAAGATTTAATGGACTTCCATTTTCTGCTGTGCTACCATTTATAACACATCTAACTTACATCCATTCTGTTCCTCAGGTCTTTCTCACCTAAAATGACACAACAAATGAAAGATCTGCAGCTGGCCCAGTCTAGGAAGCAGCCAGGACCCTCCTCTCCAAATGCTGCCAAAAGGCTCTACCGGAACCTCTCTGGGAAATTCCGAGTTAACTACATGTCATTTGATGAGGGCAGTTTAGCAGGAAGAAGTGAAAAGGAGAAGTTGCGCAAGTCCTACCTTGTGAGTATCCAGTGGTCCCTCAGTTCACGGACTTATTTCATTCTACAATTCTGGTCGCGAACCGAATTGGTCACGAACCGAGTCAAATTTCCCCATAAGGTTCAATGTAAATATAGTTAATCTGTTTTGAACCATATATAATTTTTTTAACCACAAAAATATGAAACAAAGTACAGTACAGTATGAAGAGAGAGAACACTAACCTTGCTTGAGGCGAGTTCTGGTGTGGAGGACAGGAAGGTGGGTGGGGAGGAGGGTATCATTTACAGGGAAAGTCTGCGACTCGACTAGAGGAAGTCGAGTACAGGGAAAGTCTAGCGACTCGACTAGTCGAGAAATCTCGACTAGAGGAAGCCACGACCACATGTCAGAGCAGGGAAGATGGCCATGTTCGTCTTCGTGCAGGGAAGATGGCCACGGTCGTGTTCATCACCCAATGTGGAGTTCGCAAACCGAAGCAAAATTTTGCCAAACTTTCTGTTCACGAACTGAATTATTTGCAAACAGAAGTGTTTGTGAGCCGAGGTATTACTGTACTTCAAACAGAACTGTTCTATGCTCATAAAATTGTAATTGTGTATGTCTTAAGAAATGGATTTGTACAAGGGAATGCATCTAATTTTGATGCTTCTCTTTAATATTGTGCTTGGGCTCTACCATGTTTACCCACTTCCTTGCTCTCACAGTGGTAACTGGTGATGACTTGGAGAAGCTGAAAAGTAAACTGCCTAGTCCAGTTCTTAATTGGAGAAGAGTAAATGTGAAAACAACTCCTGTTCTATATAATGACAGGGAGCTGTTTAGTAGATCTGGTGCTTCCTGCCACAAAGTGGCAATAGGTTCGGTTTTGGCTGCCTGTCCACCCACTGCTGTGTCATGGAACGAGTTTTAATTCACTACTTCACTAATTCTTACCTCCATCCTCTCTCAGAGATATACTACTGCATGCAGGATGTTCTATTGTAAAAATCGTGTGGATTACCTTTGTAAAAAAAACATATTGCAGTGTGAAATTCCATATCATGCTACAGGAGAATAAAGGACAAATACCTGATGAGTAACTCACATTCTTCATGCCATTAGAGTTCTGTATTTCTCTAGCAAATTAATCCAGGAAAAAAAGCTCAACGTATAATTTGAGTGGAGTTGTTCATTATTGGGTGACATATTCGTGGTTGTTCTTCGTGGTCCCTGTGCATCGCACTTATGGGCCGTGTGCTTGTGTGGAGCCTCTTGTTGGGAGGCTTCTTTAGCTAAGCACTTGACTGTTCTAAGAAGGACTCCCACCCATTCCCTCCATTCCTTTTCAACCACCATTGAGCCTGTATTGAGAAGTGCTTCTCTCTACCTCAGCCTTGAGTATCCTAGCATATTTTACTTACCTCTTTCTCTCTGAATGTTTTTGATCATCTAAATTGTCCCTTTCTTTACTCTTTCTCTAATTTTTTAGAATTCTACCAAAAAAAAAACAAAAACTAAAAACAAAAAACCTCCCTGCCTTCCCCATCTTTCACAATGGTTTTGGTGGCGCCATTTTAAAAATGCATTCAGTCCCTCTGTCTCATGAGAAGTATTTTGGATGCAGTAAGTATAGCTTCAGTTGTGAAAACAGTCACACAGCCTGCAAGTGTCAGTCAGTTTGATCATGTTAATTTGGTGAAAGCAAAGTCCAGTGGGTGAAATGAGTGATGCCTTCTGTTTCTCCTTACAGTTTCAAGGCAATGCTGCTCTCTTTGAGGCTGTTGAGCTGCAGGATCTTGAGAAAGTCCAGGAGTTGCTTAAGCAGTATAGCCTGGAGGAGCTAGACCTTAACACCCCAAACAGCGAGGGCCTTCTGCCACTGGACATTGCCATCATGACCAACAATTCACCCATTGCCAAAACACTGCTGCTGGCTGGAGCCAAGGAAAGTCCTCACTGTAAGTCACTGTTCAATGGCTCTGTCTTACCGTAACCAAATTCTTTCCTAGGTGCTGAACCATCACAGTTTCCTGACACCACAAGCAAAGCAATTTCTGGTTTTTCTGGCCGATGGTAGACAATGAAGAGCATTTAGCTACATGAGAAAGGTCCTGTAGGGGAAGAAACAGGATTGCTCCAGTGCCTTTCATAGCCGTGTGGCATAGTCACAGTACAGGATAAATCAAGCTGCCAGGCAAACATTAGATAGAGGTAGAGGAACTTCTGGGTCTGGAGGAGCCTGATGTCTTCAATCTGTCTGGAGTCAATAGATTATAGATTTTGGTGCATAGCGGTGCAAAAGACAGCTAGAGCACAAGGAATCCAGAGACGTATGTCACCCCAAGAAGCTGCCTTATCAACATGACTGCCAGGAGTGAACCGCAAAGGGGAATGGCAGTGGCAGAAGCATCAGGAGGGTGACTTCATTCTCTGTGGCCACATTCAGCTTGCAGTGACATGTTCCTGGGGAGGAGATTCTTCGAGCTGATTTGCTTGTTACACAATGTGGGTCAGCAGAAATAGGAGCAATTCAAACTGAACTTCTCGTACACTGCAATCCATGCACCTGATGAATATCCAGGTCAGTTATCAAGAATGGCTTCCTGAAATAGAACTAGCTTTGCCACAAAAAATGCTGTGAAATACTGAAGTGTATATAACAACAAGGAAGGGAATTTGTCTCCCTTCGGTTTACTGGCTAGGAGCAGCAGGAAAATCTTCAGCTCCTGGATATTTGCAAATAGTCTGCCTCATGAAGAAACTAATGTGCTGGAATTAGGGTCAGGAACAGAATGCCCTTTCTTTAAATGAAGGCATTCCTGTGAATGGAGAGCAGAAAGGGAGTGACTTTGAATAAGTGTTTATTAGCACTCTGTCCCTGGAGATGGGGATATTCTCCCACAAGTTCTCACACAGACATTCTAAATAGGTTGTGCTGGATGCAGCCACTGGGGTCTCGGCTTGCTGGGTGGCCCACACAGAGGGTAGCCACAGCCCTAGCTGGGAATATGTAATAATGTGTAAGAATGGAGTTCAGTGAAAGGAGGTAGTGAACTCCAAAAGGGGTGTGTATTTCTTTGCTGTCTGGCCATAAGAGTCAGACAAACCAAGAGATTCTAGTGAATATAGCACATGTACACTTATCCTCAATGCAGGCCTTCTCCTCTTTCTTAACACAAGCTGGCTTAGGAAGTGCAAGTACCTTGCTCAAGCAACTTGCAAAGAATTTTCTGCCAGCAATTTGTCATCTACTATACTCTGAATCTGCTGCTTCTCAGAAAGCAGCAACAAAACAGAATCTAGCCATCCCATCTGAAGGTGGGACATTTGTCCCAAGTGCCAGCTGCGTGTAGGGATATCCAGCAACTGGTTGCTGAAGTCCCATTCTGTCCCAGCTGCAACACAGCACCTGAAGGCACCAGAAGTGGGGCAAGTATGTGTGTGTACACTTGTGCATGTGGCTGTGTTGTGGTGTGGCATGCATGGTCCAGGAGGGAAACTGAAGGAGAATGCAGAGGCCATGGGACAGCATTAAGGCCCATCTGAGTCTTCCCGCCAGATAGGGGTGTTTTCATAAAGGATGTCCAGAAAATTTTCGGTCATGGTTTCATCATGACAATTGCAATGAAATAGGAAGCAGGCATGCAATGTGGATGTTGTTGATATGGATTTGAAAGTAGAAAAGCCATGACTTGTGGTGTTGCTTAATTTTGATTCTGCTAGTAGAGGCAAATTCTGTAATTTGAATTTGAATTTTCTTTGAATACTGAAAACAGGAAGCAGTTATAGCTGCTGTCCTCTAACAGCAAGCTTCATTATTTCTGGAATCTTTTAGTTCCTACTAAATAGAACCAAATTTGTCAAAACTTAGAAAGAATTTCTGACTTTGTCTGAGAAGAGGTTGTTTTACTCCAAAGGAGATTTCTGTTCATGATGAGCAACAGGTTTCCTGTACACTGCAGGAGTAGATAGCTAGGTCTCTCAGTCTACAATTAAGAGGAACCAGAATGTTAGGCAGTTTGTAGAAGCACTTGTAAAGGAGCAGTTCTGTGGTTCAATCCAATAACTGTATCCACAGTTGACCAATCATTGATCCCATATTGCTCCATTCCCATATTGGGAATGGAGATTAGGATTTGCTTCTTGGGCTCAAAGGATTTTCTGAGTGCAAAGCCCAAAAGGGACTTTCACACAAATTTTTTCCTTATCACATTTTTCTTCCTCCTCCTCTTCTTATGCATCATCTTAATTTTTATCCTCCCTCCCCTCTTTATTCCTTTGCAAAGTTGTGAGCCTGGAGAGTCGGTCTTTGCACCTGTCAACACTGGTCCGGGAGGCAGAACTGCGTGTCAATGATCTCACGGCTCAAGTGGTGAATGAGGTACCCAATGCAGACTGCTCAGAAAAAGAGAAACAGCTGAAAGCCTGGGAGTGGCGCTATCGGCTTTACAAGCGCATGAATGCTGGATTTGAACATGCTCGTGAGTGTCTGGCAGAGCAGTGCATTTCATATCACCACCTAAGTAGACCAGGGATTAGAATATGGGCTATGTCACCACAGAATCGCCAAATAAGAAATCAGACCAGACCTTCTGTAGTCACTCCAAGAAAGAGTCAGAGAAGTGGCATCAAGTTCATCCAAGCCAATGACCAAGCATTGAGTAGGAGCCACCTTTCTAAGAACTTCTAAGAGATTAGTCCCATATTCTTGTTGCCATCAACACATGCCAATGGACTTCTCCTACCCATGCCCAGCATTATGTATCATGGTGGTTGATACAATAGATGAATGTAGCCTGTACAATCATAGTGGGCCACGTGCATTAATAATTACACCATGGAAATGACTCAGTAAACCCAACTGCTCAGTCACCTGCATGTTGAAGGAAATTAATTGCAAACCCAAAGTATAATGGCAACAGTGAGCTGTTGACTACAAAAGCTACTGGAGGTACCAAGCTTACTGAAAAGAATGTTTTCTTCACTTTTTAAATTTCACAGATCAACTCTTCCTGGTATTGTTATTCCCATTAGTAACAATCCCTGTTGCTTCAGGGAGGGAAGACAGAAAACTCAGAATCTAAATTTCAGAGAGTTCATCTGCCTTATCTTTCATGTGACCTTCTTAGCTATTAACATAGAAAGATACCAGAAAGGGCACAATTTGGCTAAACTTATGAGAGTCAGGATGGAACTTGTGGGTTTTGTGTCCCTTTTCTTTTCCTTCATAGTTCAAGTAGTGAGTCAGAGAGGCTTCTTTGACCATTATGGATTCAATCTCCCTGTCGTACTACACATACACTTGTACTGTGCAGTCATATTACTTTTTAGAAAAAGACATAGCAAAGGAAACAGGTCTTCCTTTCTGTGACAAGGGTCTCTTCCTATGTTAATCCTGATTGGCAGCTACATTTTAAATTAGGTTTCCACACGTTTGTATACATGAATGTGTCCCGTTTGATGTCTGATCTCAGGGGTTCCAGATCCACCCACGAATGTTCACCTTTCAGTGGCCAGCAGCAGTTCTGTGGAAGTTTCCTTCCAGGAGCCTCTAAGTGTCAATTCAGCTGTTGTCACCAAATACAAAGGTAAGCCCACAGGGTGCTCACCGCCCTGTTACCTGATAATACCACTTACTGAGGCATGTGAACTGATTTCCCCCTTTGTGACACTCCATCTGCACATGGAAATCATATCCTAATTAACTCCTGGGTCATTGATCCTGCTTCAAGATCCACTTTTGTGAAATATTGCTTGTAGCTTTAACAAAATAATGTCTGAAGATACATGAAAGACGAAAGGGGGCAAAGGGAAAAAGAAATGCATCCATGTAGTTCCATGGCTACCTGGATATAATTGTATCACTGTCACAAAATATTGTCTAGTTCCCTTAAGGGCTTGGAAGTGGACATTTTCCATGGTTGTCCTCCCAGAGCCATCATCAGTCACACTCATTTTGAATAACTTCATTATATACTTCATAACTTTATGAAAACCTAGTGGCTGGATTAGTTTGTTTTTCCCATACCTTTTCCCTTTTCTATCATGTATATGAGATTGGAAACCTGCAGGCAGACGCTTGTTTGTTTGTTTGTGTGTTTGTTGCATTTTTGTACAACACCTAAAAACTTTATTATGAACATCTGGTGGCTTTCGGAATCTCATGTTTTGTTTTCAAAGCCTGCTTAGTTATTGAGCAAGTTCCAAGATCTGTGAATCTGGCCTAATTGAAAGACTCAGAATTCATAACCTGTCCAGGACTAGTGGCCAGCATTCTGTGGACACTTCCCTATTTTAACTCCTTGACATTAATTTTTGCAAATTAACATCCAGATCCCAGATTGTCGCTGGGTTCTGAAAACTTCTTTACCAAACTATTTGGTGACAAGTTACCAAAGAAAATTAGATAATTCTTTTTGTTAGAGATAGTGGATATATTAAATATATATAGCTGTCATTTCTTACATTTAAGTATGATAGCACTTAGGGTTAGGGTGTTTTGGACATTCTGATAGTACTCCATTTCTTCCTTTGTTTTGTTTTATACATTACATTTGGTTGTTTCGTCTCTTTGTTTTGGGATATGCCTGGACACCCAGATTAAAAGATACAGTAACTGGGGGAAGAGGGAGAAAACAGGCCATTTGAGAAAAAAGAAGACCAGCATGGCTACTTCCAGACATTAAGACATAATTCCCTTATTAAAAAATAAATAAAAATAAAAAACCCACCATGCCTGGTGACACTGTGGCTGAATGCGATATTGACCCACAATAAAAGATAAATCCTCCAAAAGATAAATATGGAAAAAAAGGCTTTCCCTGGTATACATTACTGAAATTTGAGTAGACAAGCTCAGAGAACTTATTCTCACTTGTGTCCACTAAATTCTTGGTACAGTGCTAACATAAGCTGGATGCCCAAGATTGGGTGGATGGGATGTGGTGATGCAAAGGGGTTTCCTCTGGCTAACAGTCTGTTTTAGCTGAAAGAGGCAATCTTGGTACTGAGGATTCAGGATGGTGATCCCAGGAAGACTTTGATGTGCACACTAGTATCACTTCATTAGGGATGACTCAGTACTTCATGGCTGCCAAAGTATCTATCAAGCTGTCCCACATGACCGATTGGACAGCTTTGGACATAGCTCTGTGCAAAGTTATGGTGGTGAGGATGTGGATGTTTTACAGGAGAACTGGAAGCCATGAAGCAGTTCAGATGGTGGCTAGAAAACAGGTGGTGAAAACCTAAGAGCAAGTACAGTGGTAGCTTGGCTCATGAACGTAATCCATTCCAGGACTCTGGTCATGACCCAAATTGGTCATGAGCCAAGTTAAATTTCCCCGTAAGGTTCAGTGTAAATAAGGTTAATCCGTTCTGTAATCATTTTTTAAATCAGAAAAATGTGAAGCAAAGTGACAAAGAACAACAAAGATCGCAGCCATCTGCCCTCCCCTACCCTGAGCACAAGCGTGGCCATCTCCCCATCCCCGCTAGCACAACCAAGTTTACACCTGCCATCCCTGCACGACTGAGATCGCACCTGTCATCCCTGCACGTGCCCATCATCCCACTGCACTGTGGGGTGGGACAGAGAGACGGGCTCAATTGTGGGTGCACTGGGGGAGGGAGAGATGGGCACGAATGGGGCATGATGGGGGAGGGAGAGATGGGCATGATCTCGGCTATCTCCCCCCCACCCCCAGCATGATCACGGCCATCTCCCCACTTGGGGGAGTGGAGAGATGGCCACAATCGTGCTGGTTGAGAACGGGAATGGTCAAGATTGCGCCCATCTTTCCTGCAGGAGCGCGCCTGTGATCACGCATGTTTTCCCTGCACAAACGCAACTGTGATCGTGGCCCCACTGGGGGGGTGGGGGGGATGGCTGTGATCTTGGTTGCCACCCAATGCGGAGTTTGTGACCCACATCAAAATTTTCATGGAATTTTTGTTTGCAACCTGATTTGGTCGTGAACCTTCGTGAGCCAAGATACCACTGTACAGTGAAACACAGATACAAGCTCTCTTTAGAACTCATTCTGTGATTTTGGTGGCAGTGAAAAAGCCACTTCTCCATCACCATCACAGTGCTGTCTAGCATGACAGTGTTGTCTACCAAACTGTTCTGGATGCTTCAAGGCCTTCTCAAGGAGATGGCTGATTCTCCTGGACCTCTCAATGGGACCTCTCAGTACCAACAACCATGGTATCCTTCTGGGTCAGCTGTCCAGGACAGAGACTGAGAACACTGTTCTTCACTGGTTCTGTTCCTATTTGGATGGCCACTTTCAGAAGATAGTGCTAAGAGTCTGCTGTTCCTACTCAGTGGCAGGTACACTAGGGTGTTCTGTAGGGCTCTGTTTAGTCCCTCATGATGTCTAACATTTACACAAAACAGCTGAATACAATCATCTCAGGATTTGGGGCAAAGTGTCATCAGTCTGCAGATGATAGACAACTCTTTATCAAACTCACGTGAAGTTGTGGAAGTGCTGAACTGCTGTCTGGAATTGGTAACAGATTGGATGGGGGCTGGTAAACTGAAGCTCAGTCAGTCCAAGACAGAGGTGCTGTTTGTCCAGCCAAAGACGTCGTCATCAGCCTGGTCTGGATAGGCTGGTGCTCTTGAAAGTTCAGGTTCACAGAGAACTTTAGGATTGCTTGGCCTTGTCTTTGGAGGATGAAGTAGTCTTTGCAGCACGAAGCATGTCGCCACCTCAGGCTGGTGTGTCAATTGCAACCCCCTCACCCCCGAGCAAAGACATGTTGGCTGTGGTAATCCATGCCCTGAGAAATTCTTTTGGATTATTGCATCATATTGCACATGGGGCTGTTCTCAAAGATTATTCAGAAATCAGAAGGAGTGCATAATACAGCAGCTGGATTGCTAGCATACTGGGAGTACAGAAAAAATCTCCCAAGGCTGAAACTGCTACACTGGACCTGGTCTGTTTCTGTACACAGTTCTAAATGCTGGTTTTGTCCTTTACAAAGTGTGTGTGCGCTGTGTAGCGGTTTTGCAGTCATTCTCTCGGGTTGCAGCAGGGGGGTATGGGAGGCAGCGCCATTCAGTCCGCCCAGTGCAGTTCCATCAGGTTTTCTTTCTCCCTGAATTGTTTCCAGCTGGATAGTATGAGAACTACTGTTTAAGAATTGGTGTCTAGGCTTGCAGTTTTTCCTTGTGTGTCAGGTCTGTTAGATTGTAAGCCTGTGGACAGTGACTGCCTTGTTTTTATTGATCCTGTGCAAGCAGCTTTGGGAACCTCTCAGTTGAAGAGTGGGTTAAAAATGAATTTAATAATAAGCAGCTTGGGACTTTCAGGACCTACCTAAAGAGATCTCCTCTCCTGCCATAAACCTGTCCTATAATATGCACACGTTAGTTTCCATATGCTTGTTCATCTCAGTCACAGCTAGCTGCTTCACAAACACTGATATAACACTTGAGATATTTAAAAACTGAGTCGATACATTTTCTCCATAATAGCTGAGGCTTACTGAAATTACGTCTCCTAGTTGTGAAATTTGAACTATTTTCATGCTTTTTTCCTCGCCCACCTCTTTTTGTGATCTGGATCAGTTTCAGCACTTTGCCACCAGGTGCTGTGCTGAAAATTCAGTGGAAAGTGCCTTCCTATGTAACGTGAGAAGGAGAAAGGGGTGGCCGTGCTTTATGAGGCTGACCAAATGGAGGTGGTCCTACACCAGGTCTAAAGGTTTCGGCCCTTTCTTCCCTCCCTAACTGCTCACCCAGAGTTGAACACTATAATTCTATCCCATCTTCAGACTGCTGTTTGGATATAACGTGTGTTCCCTTTTCAGCTTTAACACCTGCTCCCTCAACATAGATTTTCCATCACTTTAAATCCTGTGTGTCTTGTCATCATAACTTTGGATTTCAGAAGAATTTTCCTTTACCAGCCACCACCAAATCCAGCCACTTAATCTGTTCTGACTATCCATCTCCCCCCTCCTCCCTCTGTCGCCTTTGTTTGGTCCATCTGTTGTGTTCTCTCTCTTTTATCTCTGGGTTCATCAGTCTGTCTGTTTGTCTATTTAGCCTGCCGTTTTGCTTTAACTCTGTTGCTGTTAGGTCCCATGTGCTGAGATCCACAGCTGAAGTTACAGTAGCTAGAGAGACTTCTCTTTTCCACAATGTTCAGTTCCTGCATCACACATTTGGCAGGGAATGAGGCCCTTTGAATATGGGAAAGGTGTGTCCTGTTATTGCTCCCTTGCAATGTATACCTCCCCCCAAACCCCCTCTTCCATGCCTTTTCTCAGACATTTTTCCAGTATGCACAGCTGGTCTTGCTGTAGCTCGTTCTTCAGTTTCACAGTCAATCCCTTTACAGCAGCTGTACCATCCCTGGCAGCCCAGCTTCTAATCTAGCCCTGTCTGCCTGCCAAGTGCTACATCTTTCGCCTTACTGATGAAAGACCCCCAATTACTGACAGAGTGGCTGTGCTTTTCCTTTGTTTGCAGTGGAGTGGAGTTGCTCCCCCACCTTTTCCCCACCACTGGGAGAAGTGGTGATCAACAAGCTGAAAAACCTACGTGTCACCATCAATGGCCTCGTCTCGGTGAGTGACTTGCTATGGTACATGTTGAGCCACAAGGCTGCTTCAGGGCATGACCCCAACTGACCCTCCACCCTAGTGTTTGTGTTCTAAGGCACCAACATGCAAGATGGCTTTACATTGACCTTCTACCCACCTTACAGCAGGTATCTGAGGATATCCAAATGCTTTCACTGTGCACTTTTCTTAGGAAATGCACCCATTTCAGTGCTCAGTATATTCTCACAAAGGACAAACGCTATTGTAGTAAACTGTATGGAAGGGCCATTTTGGTACACTGAAATATTTGTGACCTATTTGAGATCTGCTGGGTACAATCTGCCAGGCAACAAGATGTACCACTTACTATGTACCTTGATTCAGAGCACCAGATTCTGTTTCAGGTAAGTCCATTTAGTTTGTGCTTTGTTATGTGGTTGCAAAATAGGAGTAAGCATTTTGTCCTGCTTTCTGGGATAGAGATAAGTCCAAAGTTAGCTTTACAGGTTAATTTGGTAAGAGCTGAAGAGTGTGGAAAGGAGAAAGGGGGCAGCCTTATTCAGATCTTGCTTTTGCATGTAGTGTGGGAAAGTGGTGTGTTCGAAAGAGAGCATATGATTGGTGGAAATATGTCATTCATCTTTTTCTGCACTGTAACACCAGAAGTGGAAGAGAGACATCCAATTATTTGAATGCTCTTCCATGTGAAAAACATCTAACAAAAAATATTAGTTTATCAGGGGAAAGGGGTTTACTTAGGCTTCTCATGGCATGGTTGCCATGAAGTAGCTCTTACCAGCCATGAGGAATGTTGTCAAGGTACTTCTGGGGTAAATTGTCCAGTACTGGGAATCATGGTGATTATTGTAACTATTTTTCAGAAAACAAAATGCCCTAGGTTGCCCCTGGAGATAAAGGAGATCTGATGTATTCTAGATAATTTGGAAGAAAAACTAAGAAATTGATAATTTAAACTAGATAATTTGGGGGGGGGACCCCTAAAAATTGCTCCTTTCTGTTCTGTTCATGTTCTGTTTCATGAGTGTTGAAATTCATTCCTATTTATGTTCCTATTATAATAGGAATTATTCCTATTTACTCCTTGTCAACTCAGGAGCTGGTCCACTGGTACTATCTTTTCCTTCTTTCTTGTCTTCACATTCTTTCTTCACATATACTTACAGTTTTGTTTAATCTTACTGGTTGTGACTAGCCTTTCTTTATTGATTTATTGATTGATTGTGGCATATTTACACCTTGCAAGAGGCCTTTTTTTCCCTCTTGCAAGGAATGCAAGGTGGCTTACATGAGCTGCCGCCTCCTCTTCCTTCTATTCTCCATTTTATCTTTACATCAGGCCTGGGAGGAAGATTAGACTAAGAGTCCATGAGAGGCTCAAGGTACCCAGTGAACTTCACAGCCAAATGGGAACTAGAACCCAGACCTCCTGAGTCCCAATCCCACACTCTGACTGCCACACCACACTGTCCCGCATGGTTTTGTCAATGAAATGTCACTGCTAAGTCTAATATGATATCACTGACATTCATAGCAAAACCTCATGGCCACTCCAGCCATTTGAACTGGACTGCGTTGTGGGCACATGAGGCTGAAGGGGAATGGCACCAAGAAGCAGCAGCTGCCAGAAAAATGGCATAGACCAACCATCAGCCTATACGAGGGGTGTGTTCACACCTCCCAAGAGCCCACCCTGGCTATAAACCACAGCAGATGGAATGTTCTGCAAACAGCCTATGGTGAGCCTTGCCGTGCAACCGAGTGCCCCATGGGTTCTTGAGCTTCCAGTTGGTATCCCACCCGGCTGCTGCTAGCGTAAACTGCTTTGGGCTCACTGTGACTTTCTTGCCCCATCTTTCTGCCTTTTTCAGAGATCATGAAAGCTGACTGTTGAAAATTATTTTGACAGCCACAAGGAATGCCTTTGGAAGCACTTTGGAAGCACTGCCCATGATTGCCAAACATCCTTTTATTATCTTTTCATCCCCACAAACACGTTTACTTTTTAGTCACAGTTTCACAATTCAGCTTCATGGTTGCATTTTGCATATGCTGAGGATTCAGAGCTGCAGCTGAGGCAATGCCAGTCCAGGGGTGTCTGCTGCTAAGGGTACCAACCCAGGACAGAAGCGGCTCCAGATTCATCCCCCCCCCCCCCCGCTTCACTTTGTTGGTTCTTCACAGCTCTCAGAAGGGCAGGCTGTCCAGATAAAACAGTGGCATAAGGATCTTTAGCTGTGAAAAGGGTTTGGGGGGGATTTAAATACCCTTTGCAGCAAAATTCCCCCCTTAATTCCCACCAGGGTACATATTGTATAATTTGTCTCAAGCCTGTAGGTGTTCAGGAAAGTGCAAATTTGTACTTTCCCCATTTTTTTCTAGGGAAAATGAGTTTTGGCAGCTTTGCCAGCTAGCTATCAAAATTCTAGTTGGGTGGTTTTGGACTGGGACGTATGTTTGTGTAGGAGTAGTCCAAAACTGCCAGCTCCCACTCAAAACCCTCTTTGTAAAGGGCTAACATCAGGGGGTGAAGAAAGCCAGTGCCAGCTGCCCCCAAAGTGCCCCAAACTGTGATGGGCAGTCATGTCAGGTGAGCCCATTTCAAAATGTTTTTTGTGATCTGTTTGGCTGTATCACATGTGTTAGTTTGGAAGTAAATATTAAAATTAGTGCAACCTAATGAAAAGTTTTCTATGGAGGTTGAGAGGAGAGGAAATTGGGCCACCATTGCTATTTCTCTGTGAGATAAAACGTTCTATGTGACAGGAGTAGTTCATGGTTTTCAGTGCATGCTTTGCATGGGAAGCCATGTTGAGTCTCTCCAGGAAGAAATGTAAGTGTCCTGAGAACAGGAAGAAAACCTGACTCCCTGAGCTACATCTTGTAGAATTTCCTTTCTCTGGGCCATTTCCACCCATCGGTGCTCCTCACATCCCCCACCTCAGTCTAATAAATGTGAAGGCCTTTCCCCTACTACCTGCAAAGATCAAACTCTCCACCTGCTCCATGGGGAGGAGAATCAGTGACTCCACTCAGAACCTTGAGTGTTTGTAAGTCACGGGCTGGCTGGCGGGCGCCTGCCCCCACACCCCAGCCTCACTGTCTTATCTCTCTGGGAACTGCACATTGTCTGCCAAGTGTACTGTCCTCATTGCGTGGTGGACAACTTCCAAAAGCTCAAACAAGAGCCAGGCTTCAGAGCACACAGTACGATGGGAAGGCAATGCATGAAGGAGATGAGTCTATAATACACAAAAAGACATGAGATATGCTTCCATACTCTTGTGATGAATTGGTGTTTTGGACTTGGTTTCTGGAGAAGGACTGGAGACCGCTGGCAATGCTTTGCTGTAGGTGACCATGTTCAAGTATTTTTGCAGCAAGATAAGATGCATCCAGGAACTGAATACAGGACAAAACATTTGGAATATGCTTTGGCAAGTTTAAGATGGCAACACAGGATCCAGAGTAGATGTCAGATTGTTTTACCCCAAATATCAGCTGGTCATCCAAAAACTTAATCTGGGCTCTGAGACTTCTTAAGGAGCCACGAGAATTCCAATTTAACTTGAGTTTTAATTTGGATTTATCAGTACAGTGTCTGAATGAGATACAAACTCCAAATTGCCTAGAATTCTATCAGGTTTACTATACAGGAGATAAATGCCTAAAATCCAGAAAACAATCTTGGGTCTTCCAGATTTCATTAGCAACTTTAGTCTGAACTCGTAACAGAAGGGGAAGATTGAAGTGTTGTTAGTTCATAAAAACCCTGTAAGATCATGATGACCTGCAGTGCACTTGCAAGTGCGGGGGGGGGGGGGGCACAAATAATGTTGCATCACACATTCCCTTCCTTTGAGCAGCAGCATGTTATGGAGAAGAACTGAAGACTATTATGGGAACGGGAAGCTGAAACCACACTTTGCCTTGTGTGGTTGCTGAATTACACATTGCTTTCCAGCTCCGATTACTCCTTATTCATTGCCCTTTCCCCACAGGGTACAGCTTACTATGTCCAAGTGTCTGCCTACAACATGAAGGGCTGGGGACCTCCTCAAACTTCAGTGCCACCCTTTGCCATTCCCTCAAGTAAGTGTGAACATCAGGGAGCATCATGTGCACATCTTGGTGTTGCTGCCTGGTTGCTACTTTCCTGACTTTGGAGGTTCTCTTATAGATCATCCCATATATAAAACCCCCAAAAGGTATTGGAACACTCTGAAGGCTAACGGGACAGATGCACAGTGCTCTGCGGTTAATGTGTGCTGTTGCATGTTGGGGGATTGTTTGCTGGCTTTTGGGGGAAAGTCCAGCTTCCATGTTCCCTGTTGACATCACTACTCCCTCTATGTGTCTTTGCAAATGAAAATGTGTAAGTTATACTCTTGGAGCTGCCATTCCCCACCCGCTCCCAGCTTCATGAACAAAGCTGCATCTTGACTCTCCCAATCATTAATTCTATCGAGCAGAGGCAGCCAACGGGTTGCTGACAACTCTTCTTTTGCTTATTTTAAGGGAAGAAAAACTCAAGGAACCCCTCGGTGGCCTTGTCCTCTCCTCCAAAAAAGCATCAAATTCTCCTCCCTATTCCTGTAAAATGTACACAAATGCTAAAATGTAGGGGATTTTTTCGCCCCACCATCACATTTATGTAAAATGCATGTTGCACAACAAAGCAGAATTCAATGAAACCGGGTTTTTTTATTAAAAAAAAAAAAGAAATTATATTTTTTCTTACTTAAATGCAACTAGATTGGGGAACTCCTCTCTATTAGATGTTACTCCAGCCAAGAGAGATTTCCATTCGGTTTGCAGCATACTGAGCAACTGTCCCACATGTTAAAATAGGATCCTCTCATCCACTAGGTACCCTTTCCTAGACCCAGAAGGGCAATGCCTTTAAAAAGAATTCATGTGGCCTACAAGTGGTAAAACATTGTGTTGTGACCACATTAGAGGTTGCTTGGGAATTAAGTGCAGTGGATTGTGCCCTTCAGCTACATACATAATAATGCACGTAGCTATAATGCCCAGCATGATTTAGAAAAAAAAATGCGTGCTTTGACATTTTAAAGAAAATATTTCCCCCTAAATAAAAATAACCAACGTTTGTCACGTAAAAGTTTGAGGCACCTCCCTGGGTGTTTTTAAAGTACCTAAAAATAGCACCTGGCCTCAGCCAAAATTAACAGAGCTGCTCTTTCCATGGAAAACAGCAGCATGGAGGAGTGTATAAACCAATTAATGTAAAGTTAATGTAAAAGAGCTGTTCCCCACACACTTGCCTGTGCTGTTCAGTAGCTCCGCCACCTCATAACTAAAAAGCACGGGGAAGAGGTTTTGTTTATTTATTTGTCTAGGTAAGTTTGCCTCTCACTGTTGGTCTGAAGAAACTTTTGCCCAGTTGAAGGCCAAACAGCAGGAGTCGAGCTATGGAAACACTGGAAAGAGCGACAACAGACATGACCTTGTTTCTACTGATTTCTCATCTCCTCCTACTGGTGGCAGCTGTTAAATTCCATCATCCTTACAAGCAGTTCCCACCAGTGGTTACTGTTCTTGGGCTATTGCTTCCATTTGCCATAACTTGATTTGCACCTCTTAAGCTTGCACTGGTGTCCTCTGATGTAAAACTAGAGCAATCAGAGGGCCATCCACTGTCGTGGTGTGCAAGGAGAGTATGGGGGAAAAACAGTCCGACTTCTTGAGAATCCCAGGATTCATTTAAAAAATGAAAGTAGCCAATTTAAATGTTCTGGGGATATGTTTAAAAGCAGGTTGAGTTGCTGAAGTCCCTGTAGCCATAGAGGAACTGGAATGCTTCCTCCAGCTCTTTGCCCTCTCTATGGATAGCAGAAGCCTAGTAATTCCTAAAACATATGCAAATGTGCTGAAGATTTCTTTGTATCGAGACAACATCATCTTCCAGTCAGAGCCCTCCCATTTTCTCCTTCACTCCTTACCACAGAATAGCTATTATTAGAAGGATAAAAGGAAAGAAATCAGAATGTGATTTTCCCTGCCACAGAAATGGGAATTTGTACAGTGCAGAATCTGAATATTCAAAGCAAAGATTATACAAAATGCTGGTCATGTTGCAAACATAGCTGAAGTCTCTATATGTGCAAAACCAGGCAGCAACAGGGGACAGAGTTTTAATGTTTTACTGCAGGCTGGTCCCAGATGCTATGCTAGCGGGGGGTGATGGGAGTTGTAGTACAACACATCTGAAGGGTGGGAAACTTTCACTGTGTAAAACACATATTTCTCTTCTTCGTTCTCCATTCCTCAATCTACTACTCTCCCTTTCTTCTTCTTCCTTTCTTCAAAAATCTAAAGAATCAAAGCAACTAAAAATGGTAGTAGTGAATTGTATTGCTGTTGCCGGTATCAGCCAATTTAGAAAAGATTTGGATCCAGTTGTGGGTTTGGTCTGCAAATTGAAGCTATTGCTCTCAGAATAAGGCTTTCAAATCACAAGCCATCTGCATCTACCTGTCAATCTGAGAATCGCTAGCTAGCTTTAGTGCCAGTAAGTACTTTATGTTTGAATAAGGTTCTGGATGGGAGAAAACAAAATGGCTTTATGGCACACTGTAGTTTTGGCCTTGAATATGAAACTACCGTGGGAAGAAAATGCATTGTGAAGGATGAGAAGGTACTTGTTCAGGTGCATCTTTCGCTGCTGTGACTCCCTCTCTTTGATCTTCTTACTTCAGACTGGAGAGAATATGATGGGCGGGCACCACGTCGAAGAGGTCAAGCTGAAGCTTTAGACCACCTCCTCAACCAGGTGAAGATGGTGCACCAGCACTGTGTGTGCCACGGTAAGTCTGGCTGCACAAGTACAGGCACTTTGGCTACCAGCCTCCAGAACTAAGAAAGGGTTTATAGTTGGTTGAGAGGAAAAATGGGGAGAGTGCAGATAAGGCCTCAGCTGGAATTTTGAATGAAAACTCATTTTGGAATCTGCATCAAATTCCTCTGCTGATCCTAGCTGCCCAATACCAACTCCAGCAAAACAGTACGTTCATCTCCTGTGGAGGCAAGATCACTGAGGTCTTCGGAAGGGGCACTTGTGTGCTTCAAGCAGAAGTGGAAAATAATGAAGAGCACAAGGTATTGGAAACCTTCAGGAAGTGGGGAAGAGAGGATGAACACCTGTGGGGTTGATTAAGTCAACAGGCTTTCCAAATTGAGCTCGGATATTTTACAAGAAGATTAAGTTTGATGAAAGCTCTGATTTGCTACCAGTAAAGAAGGCTTTTCTCTTACAATAGTTTAGTCCATGGATGAGGGAGCAACAGCTTGTGAGCTAAAGCAGACCCACTAGGCCTCTGTGTCCAGCTCCCAAAGAACCCAGAAGGTGATACTCCTCCCCAAAAAGGGAGATGAAGCAAAAGGGCAGCCCCTGACTGAGCCGCAGCCTCAAGGAGCAGCTCTCAGGGCCACAGCATGGGCCACTGCATGTCCTTCTCAGTCACCTTCACGCCCTTCTGATCAGGGAAGGGGAAGTGAAGCTCCCTCTAGACTGCACCAGCACCTCAGGGAGGCACTCCTTTGGACTGCTGGTAAAAGGCCCCTAACATGGTGGCATGATGCCAGCTCAACCCTTGGGCCAAAATTGGTTCCTTCTCCCCCATTTAGTCCTTTTATGACTCCACCTCACAGAGACCTGACATGGCCCTGCTAGTACAAGGAACAAATCTCAACCAGACCCAGAACACTAAGTGGGAGGGATTGTGGCTAAAATTTTGGAGGATAGGTAGGAAGGGCCACAAGCACATACACAAACCCTGTCCTCTGACTCCTCTCAATTATAGCCAAACCATGCTTGGTCTCTGTTTCCTACCCCTTTAATTCAAGCACTCTGAGAAACTGTGAGCCAATGTGACCTGTTGGTGGACCGCAGGATCTGAATGCCAGCAACAAGTAGGCACAGCAACCTGGAACAACTTAGGCCATTCATTCCTAAAGACAGTTCATATTATCGAAAGGTGCAAATCGAACTAACTCCTCTCTGAATCCCTTTCTGAACAAGTAGACAGTTGCCATGTATTTTAATTGCACTCTGCCTTTTAAAATAGAATAATTATGGCACCTCTTAAAGGGTTATCAAGATGAGTGCAATAAGATACAATCAAAACAGCAAATACCTCTTTTAATTGTAGTGTTAAGGTGTTTATCATGTGTGTGCATAATAGACTAGAAACTGGTTGTTTCCTAAGTTTTCTTTAGAGATGGAATGTTTGGAATCATTCCTCTTTTAAGAGGAAAAGCTTAGTTATAGAATGAACAGTAGAAAGTGGAAAAATGCCCAGGGGTGGTGGTGGGGAGAGAGAAAACTAAGAGACAGGATCCTTGTAGGCAGGGCAGCTGAAAAATGGAACAAAATAGCCAACAGGCTGAAGAAGAGTTACGGCTGTGATGAGAAAGTCGAGGCTTGAGGGAAGAAAGAAGTCAAGGAAAGAAAGTGCTGGGAAGCCACCCTGCAGACCGAGGCACAGGAGACCGTGTGTGCATTTGGCGAGGAGACAAAGCCAGTGTGGGCCAAGCATGCAGGGGGGATGACTGCCACACCTTGATTTTGACTAACCAGCCAATTCTTTGGCTGCAAGTCTTTCGCATGTATAAACAGTTACAAACATTTACTGGCTAATTGCAGTTACCTAGTTCAAATACACTTGATTGAGTTGACTTGGAGATACTTATGTGTGCATCCTACATCTTGTACTAGCTTCCTTCAAACCCTTCCAAGATCACCCTGGTGATGATGCAACGGTTGTGTATTTTATTCAGCCAGGCGTGAGAGAGGGGGGGAGAAAATAGGGATGGGGTGGTCATGGTATATATCATGGCTTGTGTACGGACTTTTGTATGTTATTTATCTCTCAGAGTCCTGTAAGAATCAGACACAGAGCAGAAAGCATTCTGTCTCCAAGAGCCTGAAATATCTCTTTCATCCCGGAAGCAAATTCTTAAAGACACTGAAAAGGTAAGCAAGTGCACCCAGTTCCCATTCTGGATCAGTTTCCCAGGGAGCAGGGAGGGAAAGAGGTTATTCTGCCTCTTTGGCCTCGCTGTCTCGTTACATGCATATAGCTCTGCTGTTCCCCACTGAGATGTACAGGATCTTTCCTTGACTGAGCAGTTTCTGTCTTCCCAGGGGCCTGTATCTGGCATCAATATTCTACAAAGATGACAACATATTGGTGACACATGAGGATCAGATCCCTGTGGTGGAGATAGATGACACCTACTCTTGCCTGCTCATGCAGGACTTCCTCTGGTTCACCAAGGTGACTTCTTCATACAGTGAATTTAGAATGTGTGTGAAGTACTATATGGCTCGCATTTCTAAGAAAAACAGAAAAGACGCTGTAGCTTGGCTTTCCTGCTAAATAAATACCTGTAGACACAAAATGTCACCACCTCTACTTTTGCCTTAAGCCACGTTAGGGTTGTAAACCTGATGTAGCTCCGTACAGTGTTTTATGATGTTTTAATATTTTGTTATTTCAGCTTTCATAAGTGGAAAATAAGTCTATAAATTTAAATCTAAAGACATAAAATGTATTTTAATCCACTGAAATATGACAAATTGACTCTTCCAATTTTGCTAATTTATTATAGATAATTAAAATGAAAAGACATTCCGAAAAAAGCTTTGCCAACTGTACCTGCATTAGAGCAGTGGACAGTTGCCAGGAAGGATGCAAACACATTTGTTCTGTTAATTTTAAAAGATGCAGATCTCAGGTAACTCAGTTCCTGACATAATCAAGACTAGAAAGATCTGAGGCTCCTAGATTAACCTGGACTGTCCTGTCGCTATACTTGGTGCAGGTGTCTTGCATGTGGGATGAGATCCTGTGGCTGCGCCAGTGTGTCACTGTCTCGCAGTCGTCCTGTTCCTGTGTCCTGCAAACCCGCCTCAAGATGCTGCTGGCCATCTCACAGATGCAGGTAAAAAGCACCCCAGGCATAAGGAGATACAGCCAGGAGTTCTTCCTGTAGCCTTGCATGCATAGTAAGGCCAGAGGTCCAGCTCCGAGTGTCAGTTAGCTCTCTCCCTACAATGAGTAACCAATAGGGATTGAAAAAGTAGGAGGATGCATTCTTCACTAGGAAGGAACATGGCAGTTGCGTTCGGAGCAGAAGTGAGCCATAAAGTAAGCATTAAGTGTTTATATCCCTTTGTTTTATTTAAAAATTTCCATATTGTCTGTCATGTAAGCAAGTCCAGGTGGTGTACAGCAAGACATCTAGCATTACATATGTGAGCATTACACAGTATAAGGAGCGCATACTAAGGTATAACCAATGGTTATCTGAAAACAAACAAACAACAATCAACATTATAAACACAGAGATCATCAACACTGAGGAAAATAGGAAGACTTTACCATATGACTAAACCAGATCAAAATTAGTGCATGTTTTATTTCTGGAGGAGAAGGGATTTCAGAAGTGGATAGTCTCTTAGGTACCTTCCTGACAGCGGGCTAATTTCCTTGTCACTTTTAATATTTCACTCCCAATGCACACATTCCAAACTTTCTGTGGTGTTGTTTCCCTGTTGCATTATTGGGGGCAAAACTGATGCCTGTTATTATATTGAATATTACACACATTTTAGCAAGTATTTAGCAAGGGTGCCTCTTCCCTTACATGTCCTCATGCTCCTTAAGATCTGTGGGAGAGGCTTTACTCTGGGAGCCCTCTTTAAAGGAGATAAAAAGAACAATGACTCAGAGCAGGGCCTTCTCTGCAGTGGCACCCAGATTATGGAATGTGCTCCCTGGGGAGGTGCACCTGACGCTGAGTTTATATTCTTTTTGGCACCAGGTCAAAACCTTTTTATTTAATCACTATTTTAAAAAAATAATATTTTAATTGTATCGAACAGTTGCTTTGATTTTGTCCTTTATGTAAATTTTTATTGAATTATGCTATTTATACTTTTAATTTTATTGTATTTCAATCTTATGGATTGTTAGCCATCCCGAGATGCCAAGGCATAAGGGACAGCATACAAAAGTTTTAAAGAAAGACAGAAAGACAGAAAGAGAAACTTACTAATTCATTCCTTACTGGATTGACCAATACAATTCATAAATTAAAGATTAAGTTGCTTATGGTGTATGATGCATGCTGGTTACTTGGCAAAACCAGTAGCCTTCTCAGACTGACTCTTTTTATTCCAGAAAATTATCCTTGATTGAGTAGAAGAATGCAAAGCCCAAAGGAGGAATTGTTAACCCACTTTTCTGCCTCACAACAGGCCTCTAAAGACATAAGCAGAAAATAGTGCATAATGCATATTACACGATTTCTTTATGTAAAACAGAGGGGTTACCGAGAAAGGTGGGCTGGGGCACCAGGATGGAGAATGCCCATTCCCTCCCACACACACGCCCCTTGCCGCACTCACAGCAGGATGAACTTTCACAGGGCCCCCCTGTGAGACTGCTGTGCCTGTTGGCTCCCTGACTGTCCTGCACGGCCACTGGCGGGGGAGGTTAAACTTCACACGAGCCCCGACAGTGTGTGTTTGTGCTGCCATCTTCACTGAGGTTATTGGACAAGCAGCTTTGCTGCAGTGTTGTGGTATGCAAATACATGCCAGTTAAGTGCTACGGTTTAATTAAAGTATCTTTTCATCAGTTGGCAATCTTGCTTATCAGCTCGTGGGCCTGGTTGTGTAATAATCCTTGTTATTATGAAGCCTTGTTTACATAGAGCAAAGGAGAGCTCAGTCTGGATCTCTGTATACCCAAAATGCTTTCCTGCCCCACCCCACCAGTGCATGAGTGATGCACCTTCTGAAGCTGATTTAAAGACATTTGACTCACCCCAACCCCTTCTTTGTCTCTCTGAAGGGTCTGCTGGGAATCCAGGACCTAGGACAGGTCTTTTTTGAACCCATCAAAGACAAGCAGGGGAATATTTTGGTTGTGACTCTAAAGGAGGTAAAGACGAACCAAACCTTTGAAAGTGTCCGCTGGATCCCTCTCTCAAAGCTGCAGACAAACCGCAAATCGATCTCCTCTCCAGAAGAACCTACAGCTCTGGATGTGCTGCTGATGACCATGCAGGTGGCTGGTTATGGTTTCTTATGAAGAAGGAAGGGCCCTCCCTTATTAATGAGGAAGAGCCATTGGTCAGTTGCAGAGCAAATACATGGAGAAATTACCATGTTTCATCCAGGGCATCTCTAGTTAGAAAGATCTCAGGTACAAGGGCTGGAAGCCTTCTGCCTCAAAGGTGCTGCTAATTGGGGTAGAAAATAACAGTCTGATAATATGAGGCAGCCTGGTGTTGGTATGATTCATTTACATAATCCAGGATAGAGCCATGGCCTTGATCATGGATTCTGGGGTGAAGCCCTGGTGAGACTTGGTTCATTTTAAGCTCTGCTCAGGAGTATAGAAATTGAGCTTCTGTCAATTTAGATTAGATACTGTTGTACCCAAGAACGTTATATTCCTTTATTCAAGGTACATGATACTTTGCAGAAGCAAGGAAATGTTTGTTTTCTGGTTGCCATCTTTCCTGCTATGGATTCGGATAACTCTTGTTGAGACATTTGCTCTTCTTGCTTCCAGTTTTCCCAGCCCGTTAGCAGGTTTTAGCAAAGAATCTCTCCCGTGAGTGCCCAGCCTTTCCACCTCTTCTTGACCCCTCTTGTTTTTTCTCTCTCCTTTCACTTCCTTTCACTCAGCCAAGTGTCTCCAGCAACAAAAGGCACTCGAGCACCTGTACAAGGGGCTATTGAAACTGCTTATTCAAACCCATTGCCAGGATTAGCAAAGGCCAAACCACTAAAGGGCCAGTTCAACGCTGCCTCTGTTCCTGGAGATTGCAGCACCAGTCTGGATATCTGACAACAACAGTCTCCTTTGTAAGGCTTCCGGTGCCTCCCGCCCGTGCCAGTCTGTCTCCTGGGGCTTTTGGTGCTGTGTGGAACCTAGAAGCTGCAGACAAAATAGCTAAGCTGAACTTTTAATTCAAGCCACACAAACTGTTCAGTTTGACCTGCTTCTTATTTTATCCCACCACTATTTAACCCATTCTGGTTCGAACCATCTTATAGCAGCTTCTGGTCACCTTAGCCTTGCTGTGCGGGCTCTTACTTTGTCTTTGTTGGATTTTGTGGTATTTTTACAGCAGAGTTTGTGGGGGAGGGGGAAGCTGTCATTTCTATAGCGATTTTCCTCTCCCTCAGGACAAACTGGCTTACCACCAACGAAGCAGCCAGGCTCTCCCTGCTGGTCTTTATTTGGGCTACCTGAAGCTCTGCAGTGCCGTTGACCAGATCCGAGTGTTGGTGCCTGAGCAGTTACCCAACATTTTATGTCACATGAAGATACGAAGCAACCCAAACATCTCCAGGTAGGGCTTTCAACTTGGCTTGTGCACAAGTAGGTCTTTATAGGCAACCAAGACAATTTCTTTAACCCACTGTCTTCCCACTTGGTCTATAAGGAGGTGAGGGTGAGACTGCTGGCAAGTTTGAGTACAGCAACACAGACAAAGTCAAGAGACACAAAGAAGACAGTCCACAGGCAATGCAGACACACAGCTGAGCAAGCAGGTTTGCAGGCAGGTTGAGCAGCAGGTGAGGTTAAACACAGATGTGCCACGGTATCTAATTAATTGCTCACGCAGTGAGGTCAAATATGCTGAGCAAAGGTGAAGGCTTATTTTATCCACTGAGACCAGTTGGCTGTACATTAATCTTCTTATAACAGCTTCAGGTGGTATAACTAAACTGTCTTATGGGGTTACTGCAGCTTCCTGTTCTCACCTCAGCTTGGGATAGCATGGTATTTATAGGCCTCTCATTTGGTCTGCCAATTCAGCACCAGATGCACTGGCCTTCATAAATCCAGTAAGGGAGTCTTGAGCCCTGTGCTGCTTAAGAAAGTGGTCCAAGCAAGGGTTGTATTTCTTTGCATTCTGTGGTTTATGCTTGGCTTCAACTTCTTCTGATTAAAAAGAGAATGTGAGGTTTCATATTAAGAATGAATAATCGTACCTTACCAGCCTCTTTGCTGACATCAGTACAGGAGGTACCAAGCAGTACAGGATTATTAAACATCTCCTACATTAATCTGCCTCCATCAAAGATGTGAAAATGCATGTATTGGCAAGCACAGTCAACGGCACACCATTCCCTGTGCTTGATTTTCATGCCTTTTATTACCAGAAGTCCTCTGTGCGTTCACCATCCCTTTGTCTCTTTTTCAAGGGAGGAATGGGAATGGCTCCAAAACCTGGCTCACATGGAGGAACCCACTCCAGCAGAGCAAGACCTGGAGGCCACCTCAAATCTCTTGCTTCAGGAGCTCCAAGGGGCCATCAAAGAACTGATGCAACTGGTCAACATCCCACTGCATGAGGTAGTTTCTAGGTGGGACTGTATTGTGGCTGTTGGGAGACATGAGAAACATTTGTTGTGGAACAGAGCTGCATTGGTACCAGTCTACTCTTTTTCAAAGTTCAGCTTCAGTTCATGAGGATTAAGCCAGGGCACAGACAGAATGGTGCTGTTCTTTATAAACTGTACTATGCAGGCAAGGATAAGCAGCCCAGCGCTGAAACCATTCCTGTTCAGCTGCAGGTTCTGCTCACAGCCACAATGGAAATAGTCAACAGTACAGACATAAACAGCTCTTGCTCAAACAGTGGTGTGGCCTGCAAGATTTGGATGTATCTTAAAGAGGATCTAAAGCCAATCTAGATCTGTTTTACTGTTATTTGCTAATACAGATCTGTAGTAGTGCTTGGTGCCTCAGCCAAGAGAAACCTACAAGATATGCCACATGGGGTGAATGTTTGTTCAAGTGTTGTCTCTATATGAGAGCAGTAAAGGTCCAAAGGATGTTTCCAAGGCACCCTGACCTCTACAAACCATCTCTGTAAAAGACTGCAAAAATAGTGGATTAGCACCAGTTGTTTCCTCCTCAACAGTTGTCAATAGTTGCCACGCGGAGTGGGAATGAAATTGAAGTGCCTACAGGATTCCAGAATGGTTGACTCAACAGCCAGTATTCAGTGGAAGACCTAGATTTTTCTAGCATGCCCAGCGAACAGTACCAGTGAAGAATTTGGTGCATGTGGGCCCCTTGACACAATCTAATTATAGCTTTCTTCTCGGCATGTGGCAATTGCAAATATCAGTCTGAGTGGAGAAATCCACCTTTGGTTTCTCTGTATTGGCAGAAGGATATCTCAGTATTGTCAATACACTTTCTAACTAGTTGCTAGGACAGAGATAAATACAGTTTAAGGCAGTTTAAATGGCTATTGTGCACTGATAAAACACCCGACTTCTCATGTTTGCATTCTCCAGGCCAGAGATTTCCGTCTATACAGTCAGGAAGTTCTGGACTTCGGAGGACAGGTCTCCTTCCTTCTGCTGCTGCCTCCCTCTGATGACGTGTGCACTGCCCCCGGCCAGAATAATCCTTATGCGCCTCGTTCTGGCTTTCTCACACTCCCTCTTCAGATCTTTGAACTAGGTGAGGACAGCTGCACATTTCCAGACATGTAGACCTCACCTTGCCATCCTCTGCCTCTCCACAAGGGACTATTGCCCTTCAGCCCAGGGATGTTCCTAGAAGAGAATTAAGTTGTGACATGAAAAAGATCGCACACTGGAATAGGGAGCCTTGGTCTGATTTCAAGAGGCCTTCAAGCAACCTGTTCAGTCTGGCAAGAGCAATCTTTCCCTTTGCTGACAGCTGTGGGAGAGAGAAATGGTGACAGAGAAAGAAAGGAGTGGGCTCTACACACTTTTAGAACATGTAGTCCCCCAGACAGAACACCCACATGGAATGTGACACTTGACCCAAGGGGGAAAAAACCTTCCTCTGTACTGGAGTTTACCAAAAGACATAATACAATGTACTTTCCAGTATCATAGCTCAACCTGAGAGAGAAAGAGGGATGGAAAGCTAACCTTTCCAAGAACAAAATCAGGAAGGAAAATCACAAACCAGAACCAGTTCTGAATGAAGTAGGGCTCCTGTGAAGCAGACCAAATCCAAACACTTGGGAATATTTGTGATTTGGAGGGGCACAAAGTATATCTCCTGTGTCTCAATATAAGAAGACTAGAGGGGGGATCTTTTGAGACAGACAAGTCTAGCTTCAAATCACAGTATACCAGGGCTGTCCTAGAGCAGTGGGGGAGGGATATAGTGTACTTCAGCAGTTTGCTAGTTTACTTTCCGAAGCAGGACTGTTAAAAGAGGTTTGGTGGCGTCTGACCAGGGATGGCAACACGGGGCAATTGCTTGGAAAATACTGGATGTTCAAGTCCTTCTGTCTTTGGCACTCTATGCTTCACACCCATTACCCACCCAGCTGTCTTTTATTTTTGTGCAAAACAAGGAAGTCTTAAACTGTTCTTCATTCATCATAACTCTGTAGCTCCTATATCTACCCTTCCTAATTTTTTTCCAGTTTCTTGTTGAGGGACACCTGTAGAACATATGGCTTAGTAGATTTGATCCTCAGAAGGGAGAATCGCCTTTCCAAATTTTACCTTTCTTCCAAAAATAAAAATAAAATTATAGGCAGTTTCTTTTGGGCAAAAAAAAATAATTTCAGAATTTAAAGGCACACTATACAAAACTGCTTGGACTTATTTGACTGTAATTTGGCAGGCCCTGCTCTCACACCCCTTCCCAAAATAGTAGTATGGCTGCAAATTTTATCCAGTTCTGACAAACAGAAAAGCTATAACCATTGTCAGTGACAATAGAAAGCATGAAGATTTCAATTCCTAAAACTTTCAGATATCTGCAAATCCTGTGGTTCAGTGCACACCACTAGCTAGCATTGCAAGCACATGCACTGGCAGGGGTGGGTAACCTTTTTGGTCCTACGGCACATTTGGCAATTGTAAAAATGGCCTTAGGCACCACCACAAATTGTTATAGAAGTAAAATCTATAACCCATTTACTGGTAGGACTGTGTTGTTAACCTTTAGTGAAGACAGGAGAAAGCACCAGTTGTCACAACAGCCCCTGAGACAGAATCACCCATTGCATGAACAATGAGTCAGGAAGACTACACAGTGGTGGTGACCTGCAACATCTGTTCAACGTTTGTTTTCTTACCTGAGGGCCACATGCAGCAGGTGCAAGTTAGTAGCCCTGTTAGAAGAAAAAATGAGAGCACTAGAACAGAGATTGACCACCCTCAAAGTAATAAAAGAAGGTGAAGAGTTTTTAGACAACGCAGTGGAGCTGCAACAGCTAAGTGTAGTCCAGAAGCAGGAAGTGCATCAACAAGCTGAGGCAGAAGAAGGGAACCCTGAGGGAAGGGAAAATGAGGAAACTCCCTGGAACACGGTAACAGTTAGATGCAGAAAAACTAGAAGACACTCTGTGCCAATGGAAGCAGTGGGACTCGAACCACTTTAAGTTGCTTCAGGAAGAGATGGGTGAGAAATCTATTGGAAAAGAACAGCACAACACACCAAGGACCTTTGAAAAAGGGACAAAAGGTCAAACAAGTAAGGAAAAAGATGTCTCTGTTTTCAACAACAAAAAGAAAAGAGTGATAGTTGTGGGAGATTTCCTGTTCAGCAAGATGGAAAAATAGGCATGTCACGGCAACCCAGATAATCACCAAGTATACTGCCTCTGTGGTGCCAAGATTAAAGATATAAACAATAAGGTCATGCATCTCACACAACTCACTGACAAATACCCCTTCCTTCTCATCCACGTGGGAACTACCAACCCTGCCAGGAGAAGCTTTGACAATATCACGTCAGACTTCAAAGTACTAGGGAGGAAAATCAAAAACACTAAGGCCCAGGTAGTCTTCTCCCCAGTTCTACCAGTATGTGGTAGAGGAACTGATCGGGAAAGAAAAATCCTTCAAGTGAATGACTGGCTACAATGGTGGTGCCATAAAGAGAAATTTTGATTCTGGGACCACATGCGAAGGTTCCTGGAAGACAGACTATTGACAAATAATGGGCTACACCTCACAAAGAACGGAAAGGCTGCATTTGGCCACTACATGAAAAAGTCCATCAAGAGAGCTCTAAACTGTAACACACAAGGGAGAGAGATGTGCAGCACGGCATACCATCACCTGACAAAGAGTTGTGTATTTCAACAGTGAAAAATCCTCAGGCAGGGCCTAGCATCAGTCTAGGAAGAAAACCAGGTAACAAGAATGAACTTCAGTGCCCTGAGTATGGGACACAAACAACACAAACTTGTGCTCATGCTACACAAGGGCAATTATGACGTTATAGTAATAACTGAAACTTGGTGGGATGACTCGCATGACTGGAATTCTACAACCTGTTCAAGAGAAAAAGCATAAAAAAGGGAGGTGGAGTCACACTATACATAAGAGACACACATCTGCTCAGAAATACAAGAGGAACTTAGTAGCCTCTTTGAAAGCATATGACTTAATTTAAAGGGAGCAAAAACTTAAAAAAGAGTTATTGGAATCTATTTCACTGGTCTACAACAGGAAAGCCTCAGAAATGAAAGTAGCTAAATTTTACCAGAATTGGGTCACTAATAAAGGAAAATTAAGTCCTGAGTATTAATTGGCTCTGGTTTCCAAGATGCAGCTTCAGGTCAAAATTGCATGAAAATAATTCAAAATTACAAGGGGGATGTGCAATTATGCTCCATAACTTTTCTGCAAAATGTGATATAGCAGTGAGAAAGGTGCCACACCAATCATTATAAATTTATCCTTTTATTGATACCAATAACATAACTTCCCATTCATTCATTGGTTTTTCAAGTAATATTTTCATGCTTTTTGCATGAAAAACTGACAAGCTCTAACATCAGATTAAACATCCATCTTTATTTGGTATCTAAACTGTGCTTTTTGGCTTTTCTCTTGTGAAGTGCAGTAGGATCCTCCCTGGAGAGATTCCAGCAGTAATCGGCAAGCATGAATGGACTCCATTTCTCTTGGTACCTTTTCTCCATGCCTGCGATATCCTGGTGGACTTTCTCCCCATGCTCGTCACTCACTGCCCCACAGTTCAAAGGGAAATAGTCTAAATGCGAGTGTAAGAAGTGAATTTTCAGTGACATGTTTGCACCAGGTGCATTATAGGACCTAAGCATATTTTCCACATGTTTTTCATAGTCATTTGCCTTGCTGTTCCTGAGAAACTCCAACTATGGGTGGTGGGTTCCTCCACACCACTGGGACTGTGAAAGACATGGACTTTGTAATGCAACAATAATGAGGGGCCCAACTCATGTCCTGATCCCCTATTTTGGACCCAAAATATAGGTGGGATGCCTTTTTTGATAATTTCACAAAATTTGTAGACCAATGTTACCAACCACTCAGTCAAAAAGAGGACAAGGATGCAACCTTTGAAAAGCAACTTGCCAGTGTTTCCAAAAAGATTGATGTTAGTCATCATGGGGGACTTCAATTTCCTTTATATATTCTGGGAGACAATTTCTGCCAAACATACCCCTCCAAGAGATTCTTGGCATGCGTTGCCAACAACTTCCTCCAGCAGAAGACAGAGGAAGACATGAGAGGATCAGCTGTCCTCAATTTAATACTAACAAGGATGACCTAGTGGACAGAATAGCAGCCATGGGAACTCTGGGGGAAAGCAATCGTGCAATACTTGAATTCTCAGTTATAAAGAAGACAAGGGATGCCAAGAACAACAGGTAAGCTTTCTTCAGATACATCCAAATCACAAGACATGTGAAAGGAAAAGGTGTCCAGCTACTTAAAGTGGATGGCAGAGTCACAATAGGTAACAAGTAAAAGGAGAATTCCTACTTTACCTCAGTCTTTTCCCACAAGAAAATCGACAACCAAGAAAAAGCACAAGCTGAAAGTAAGAGATGGCAGCCCAAGAGGAATGGGGAAGGAATACCTAGATGAAATAAACGCATTCAAATCTCCAGGGCCTGATGAACAGCATCCCAGAGTCATACAAGAGCTAGCAGAGGAACTCTCAGAACAGTCTTGGAAAACAGGAGATGTGCCAGGCAACTGGAAATGAACTAAAGTTGTCCTCATCTTAAAAAAGGGAAAAAAGACTAACCTGGGAACTATAGACCAGTAAGTCAGACATCAATCCCTGGAAAATTCTGGAGGAAATTATTAAAAAATCAGTCTGAAAGCATCTTGAAGAAAATGCAGTGATTAATAGAAGCCAATATGGCTTTATCAAAAATATATCCTGTCAGACTAATTTAATCTAATTTTTTGACTGGGTAACTTCCCAAATGGACAAAGGGAACACTGTGGACATAATCTACCTAGACTTTAGCAAAACTTTCGACATAGTGCCACATGACATTCTGATAAGCAAATCAGCAAAACCTGGACTAAATGGAAAAACTATTAGCTGGATCCAAAATTGGCTGCTAAATTGGACACAAAGAGTGCTCAATGGCGCCTTCTCAAACTGGAGGGAGGTAACTAGTGGGGTGCCTCAGGGTTGAATCCTAGGCCTGGTGTTCATCAACATCTTTATTAATGATTTAGATGAGGAAGTACAAGGAAAGATAATCAGATTTGCATACAACACAAAACTGGGTGAACAGTGAAAGAATGATATTCAATAAGGACAAGTGCCAAGTCCCCTACCTAGGAAAAGAAACCACATGCATCAATACAAGATGGGGAATACATGGCTCAACAGAACTGAAAAAGAAAAAGACCTTGGAGTTATTGTGGACAACAGGCTAAATATGAGCCGACAATGCGATGAACCTGCCAAAAGGACAAATGCTATTTTGGGATGCATTAACAGAAGTATTACTTCCTAATCATGAGAAGTAAAAGTTCCCCTGTACTCCTCACTAGTCAGATCTCATCTGGAATACTGTGTCCAGTTCTGGGCACCAAGATCTAAGAAAAATGCAGGAAAAGTAGAAAGGATCCAGAGGAGGGCAACAAAAATGATCCAGGGTTTTCAGACACTGCCTATGAGAGAACTGGGTATGTTCAGCCTTGAAAAGAGAAGAATGAGGAGGGACATAATATCACTCTATAAGTACTTCTTTCTGGCTATCACAAAGAAGGCGGCCAAGCTCTCTTCTCACTGATACCAGAGTGTAGGACCCGGAATAATCAACTCAAGTTGCAACAACCCAGATTCAGGCTAGATATCAGGAAAACTTTCATAAGGCAGTGGAACCAGTTGCCAAGAGAGGTCATGGATTCTCCCACTCTAGAGATAATCAAGGCAAAACCGGACGGTCATCCGAGTGGGATGGTGTGACGGTATCCTGCATTAGTAGGGTGTTGGACCTGATAGCCTTCTTCGCCCCTTCCGACTCTACTGTTCTATGATCCTATGATATCGGGAAAAGCAACCTCATGAACACAGGGTGGAAGGGAATCGGCAGGCACTGCATTGCTGACCTCTGCTGTACTGGATAATTTGACCATTTTTCCTTACATACTATGAACTTAGGAAGTAGCAGAGATGTGTGTGTATACAAAACAGCATTTTAAGGAAGGGCAGCATTATATGTATACATAGCCATAACACACCCAGTGCTGCATTAATCATCAGCTTCTGTTAACATTAATTCCTATCTTTTTTGCTTGGTTTTCAACCTATATGCACCTTCTTTCTCAGCAGAACATTACCAAATACATCATTCATCTTTATCGCACAGGTTCTGTTGGCAATTATGAGATATGCTTCTTTGATGCCCCCTGGTGACATCTGATATCTTCCCCTCTTTGTTTTCCAGTACATTTTTTCACTTATGACCATGAGTTCATTAGCCAGTATTGCCAAGTGTCTGCTCTCTTGGAGCTAGAGTCACTTCTCTCTCAACAGAGCCTCAGAGAGGCCTTCTCAGACTCAGAACTAACTACTGCCAAGCAGAGGCATCAGCAAGTGCAGGACTATATACAGGTATGTTGTCAGTGGTGAGTAGATGATGTTATAGGCTCAATGCTCAGCATGATATGCTAGGATAAGTTATATCCTGTATAACCAGATATGTGTATGACTAATCCTACTTCGAATGATTCTACATGGAAAGGTGCCTTGTACTGCCTCCTGCTCAGTCCAGACCTGCCCTCTAAACTGATGCCATGATCCTGGCAGCTTGAATGCAAAGGGCAATGAGGACATCACAGGGAAGCAAGAGGGAATCTCACTGGTTGGTTGGTTGTTTTTAAATAGGCAGCTTTTGAGTCTTCCTTTGTTATGGGCCTGAGGCAGAATCTTGGACTCCCTGAAAATGCAAAGTGATTGCATTGGGAACTGTGAAATTATGCTCCCATTTATGGATGTAACAAGTAAATGAACCCTAGTCCTGTGGACTGGTATTACAGCACTCATGTGATTCAAGCCCTTGAGCTGCAGTATGGGGTGAAGGGAACAACCAGGCACACTACAAAGGGCTTCAGATGACCCCCACCCCGTGCATTTAAGGAAGGCCCCCTGTCCTGGGGCCGATCCTGCTTAATCTTTTCATTAACGACGTGGAAGAAGGGGCGAACAGTCTGCTGATCAAATTCGCAGATGACACTAAAACTGGAGCAGTGGCCACAACTGAGGAGCAGATACACCAGATCCAAAAAGATCTGGACAGACTATGGAAGTGGGCAGGAGACAACAGGATGGCATTCAATGTGGATAAGTGCAAGGTCTTGCACTTGGGGCATAGGAATAGCTGTCATAAGTACAGGTTAGGTGAGAAGTGGCTGGAGAACAGCACTTGTGAAAGGGACCTCGGGGTGCTGGTTGACTGCAGGCTAAACATGAGTCAGCAGTGTGATGCGGTGGTCAAGAGGGCGAATGCCACCCTTGGTTGCATAGCCAGAAGTGTGGCTTCTAGATCAAGAGAGGTATTACTACCACTCTACACGACTCTGGTGCGCCCGCAACTGGAGTATTGTGTTCAGTTTTGGGCCCCTCATTACAGAAAGGATATAGCCAGGTTGGAGTCAGTGCAGCGTAGGGCCACAAGGATGGTGGCTGGTTTGCAGGGGATGCCATATGAGGCAAGACTGAGGGAACTGGGTCTCTTCAGCCTGGAGAAGAGGAGACTCAGAGGGGATGTGTTGGCAACATACAGGTATGTGAGGGGATGTCACACGGAGGTGGGTAGAGACCTGTTCTCCCCTGCAGAGGAAGGCAGGACGCGCTCCAGTGGAGCAAAGCTCAGGGAACCCAGGTTCCATTTGGATGCCAGGAAGCACTTCCTGACAGTCAGGACCCCGAGGGCGTGGAATGGGCTTCCACGGGAGGTCGTTGAGGCCCCATCGGTGAGGGTGTTCAAAGACAGACTGGACATGCACATGGTGGGCATGTCATGAGCAGAGCCAGCTGGTGCCGGAGGTCAGACTAGATGGCCTGGGAGGCCCCTTCTGACTCGCTCTGTTTCTATGTTTCTAAGACTTGTCTCTGTGTGCCTACCAAATTACCCATGAGATTGGAGATCCTGCTTAGGCTGAGAAGGAGCTTCAGGAGCATGTGTCAGTATGTGTGCAGCACCCCTTCTCAGGCACAGTGGGTAGGGCTCAGAACAAGGCCCAGATCCTGATCCCGGGGGGGGGGGTGAGGAAAGCTGGTTGCCCCCACAACCAGCAGTTTAATTTCCTTTGCAGCTGCTGTGTGTGTACATGGCCCACTGGGGACAGGGGACACACAGTGCCCCCTGACTGCCCCTGGAACGGGACCTGCTCAGAACTAGCCTGCACCTCTCTAAAGAGGCTTTCTCTCCAGCACGGAAAAAGAGATGCTGATTCTGTGTCTATTTCTTGGACAGCAAATGGAGGAGATTTGGCGGGAAATGCGTTGGATGATGGATGCCCTGCAGCATGCCCGATATAAGCAGCCATCTTGCGGCATCCCACTTATGTGGTTCATTGAGGAATCTAGTGCCACACTGAAGGAGAAAACTTCGTCAGCCTCTTCCCACATGGACTTCCTTCCCTCGCCTATGCCCTCTCCTGAAATGAGCCGCAAGCTCAACTCTGGTGGGTTTTTATTGCGCTTTTCTGGAAGGAATCTGATTCATCCTCCTGTTGCAGTCCACCCTTCTGCCCTGGGGCAGCTTATTCCCTCTGAAGCACCCATCCCTAGAATCTGTCTGCCCAACCTTTTCTGTAATCTACCAACAAGAACATTCCACCATTTTACCTCTCTTGCTCAGATTCTTTCAGTGTTTTATTCAGCTTTCCCCAAACTAGTGCCCTCCAGACAGTTTGGATTTTAGTTCCCATCATTCCTGACCTTTGGCCAAGCTGGCTTATGTGAGTTAAAGGTCAAACAGAGAGGGCACCAAGTTGAGAAAGATTGGCTTTGTTTCATTGAGCAAAGATGTTCAGGAGAACTCTGTTTATTACATTTGGTACCAACAAGGGACTTTCCAGAAACATCTTTGAGCATAACTGTTTCCAACCCAGTGGAAAACTTACATCATATTGTCTGGAAGGTGGCAGACACCTGCTCCCCCATCTTTATTTTCCTATTACTCCTCCTCTGAAGAGGACCAGAGCAGTATGCTATTCATGCATCATTCTTTTTGAGTTCAGGGCTGCTCAGATGGTGTCATATGCCCCCATAGGGTGCCAGTGGCACTGGTTTGTATTCTATTCAGTAAGTGAAGATACCAAACCTTTTAGTGAGAAGTGTAAGTAGCAAGAGAAGCAGAACTGGGAATTACCGTATTTTTTGCTCTATAAGACTCACTTTTCTCCCCCTCAAAAGTAAGGAGAAATGTCTGTGCGTCTTATAGAGCGAATATGTGTGTGCATAAGTCTGTCAGATGTGCAGCCCATGGGGAAGTGATGGGGAATGTGCCTGTGATTATGTGCCCGTTTGATTCAGAATATTTTTTTTCTTGTTTTCCTCCTCTAAAAACTAGCTGCGTCTTATGGTCAGGCGCGTCTTATAGAGCAAAAAAATACGATATGTCCAGGCCCAAGGAGTCTTTCCACTGCTTTCTTTGTCCTTTTGCAGGTTGCTTTCCTTTGCATTCTCTTAAAAAAAAAAAGGTGCAATGCCTACAAGAGCAACATGGTTTGCTTAGAGTGGGGAACACAACTCAGATCACTCAACAAGGACTACTTTTATATTGAACTTATTCCTTAGGATTGCACTAAAGTTTTGTGTTCACATTTTTAACAGGTTTTCTGTTTAGCCCACTCTGTTTACCCTCTTTTTCTGCATAGTATTCCCTTTTTCATCCGTTACTTTTTATATTGTTAAAGCTGAATCTTTTGTCCTTGGGGAAAAGCAGTTCCTCTGTGGTGAAATGAATGTTTTATGTTCCCCGCTTTCCCAGATTCAGGTCCTAACTTCTTGACGCTAAGGCTGGGAATGGTCCTGCCCAAAAATCAAACAAGCTGCTGCCAGAAAGTACAGATGATAGTGAGCTAGGGAGACTAGTGGCCTGACTTGACAAAAAGAAGCTTCCAGCGACCCTATTTTCTCTCCTCCTTCCTGAATCTGGCAAAAGCTCATAAGCATTCACTCTCCCTCCAGCTGAGACACTTGAAGATTTTTCCATATGTTACACCATAGCTCAGCTTCCAACTAACAGAGAACCGTAAGCTGTCTGATTAATGCACCTGTATATTTTACGTGATTATAGAAAAGAAAGTCTGTACAAATAGCTGATGGTGAAATTATAGTTCTTACAATAAGGAAAAGAGGTTGACCATGGTAAAGTGTGAACATTGTATTTGACTTTGATTCCTTTGAATGCTTCTGCTTTGTTGTTGTTTATCTTTGAAAGCAATATCCTATTTTTTTCTCTCAAGATTGGTCATAAAGCAGTTAGGTGCTTCTGACATTAAAATATCTGGATCAAGTTACTAGCACTTTAAAGAGTGCATTTCTATCATTAGCCTTAACGAGGCCTTCCAGATAACCTGATGGGGCAACTTTGTAAACTTTTTCAAATTTGGTACTTTGCAATCTTAAAAAAGATCTCAAGTACCTCTTGTCTGACACTTGTTAATAATTAATATTGTTATAATATATTATAATAACACATAATAATACATAGACTTGTTAGTCCCTTGTAGCCCCTCTAAAGATGCTTTTCTCTCCAGCAAGAAAAAAAGAAATGATGCTTCTGTGCCTTTGTACATGTATCTTTCCTTGAACCATTGGAAGGCATCTTCAGCCTATTGCAGGGTAAATTGATCTAAACATGCTTCAGGAAATATGCTTGAGACTGGACATGGAAAAGAATTGTGCAGGAGTAGTTTTTGCCAAGAGTAGAATAAGAAGGCTTTAATGCACATTGCTCTCTAAGGATACTGATGACTGGGGTTCCTTTAAATTATTTATTTATTAGATTTATATCTTGCCTTTTTTCATTCTGAAAGAACTCAAAGCAGCTTACATCATTCTCCTCCTGCTGCTCTCAATCTTATCCCTACAACAACCACCCCATGAGGTAGGTTGGGCTGAGAGTCTGTGAGTGGCCCCAAGTCACCCAGCTGGCTCCATGGCTGAGCTGGGATTAGGACCCATGTTGCCTGAGTCCCAGTCTCGTGCTCTTAACCACTGCACCACACTGACTCTCAATATATGCTGGTGAGGAACGTCAGACGAGGATCTACAGTAGGGAACTAAGGACAAATGGAACCGGTTCAGGTTCCTTACATGTGCCGTAGAGTTTCCTTGGATACAGGTTTGGAGAGGGAAAGACCCAACGCTGTCTGCTACACCGGATACCTTACTAGACTGGTTATAAAACCATGTAGAGGTTGGAAATGAACAGTTGTAGGAAATGAGGAAAGCTAACTTCCTCTTTCGTCACAAACATACCTTCAGCTGCTTTAGACCATTGGTTTGAGGGAAGACCTTCTCCTTAGGAATGAAGGTACCATTTCGTTTTCCCGCTGGGGGTGTTTCATGCAACAGTGCAGAAACACCTGTGTCCTGAACATGTGCTATTGTGCTAACTAGTGGTGACCACTCTTAGGTGTGGGGCTTTTCTCGCTAGGGTTCCAGGATGGCCAATTAAATGGGTGCAGCTCAGATGACTTGCATTGGGGACCAGGTGAAATGTAAAATACGTGTTTATTCTGGAGGCTCCACCGCCATTATATTATGAATACAATATAGCCTCTCCATTAACACAGGCTGAAGGATGATAGGATATACTTCTTTGTACGCCCTTTTTCAAACTGGGAGATTTTTAGATTCACAATATTAGGTCTGTACTTCAAAGAGTAGTGAGGCTGAGCCTCTGGGTGATAATGTGGCCCCTTTATCCTATTCTTGCAGATTCTCACGGCATCTCAGATGAGGAGGGCTCATCCGAAGTATTCTTAGCAACGGACAGTGACTACGATTCCAGCAGGGCCCAAAGCCCTAGGGAGCTTGACCTCGTTTACTCCTCTTCGGGACTTGACTGCTGTGGCAGGAAAACCCCCCGCCCTCTGAGGGACAGTGCCCCTGATGTCCTACAGAGTCATGAGCTAAAGACACCCCCAGTTCCTCCAGAGGAGCCCCGGCCTCCCCCAGAGCTCTACGACAGCGACTTTGTACTACCTAGCCGGCAAATAGAGCTTCTGCGCATCACAGAGAAGAGACAGGCCTACTGCGTCCGCACCAGCAGCCTGGACTTCCCCAAACCATTCTGCCACGGGGCCAGAAAATCTTGTCCTGGTTCCGTTGACAGCTCCCCAACAGAAAGCAGGACTGTAGGCCATTGCAGCCCTGTGAGATTTGGGACAGACTCATCACTCAGCCCCAAGCACAGCTGGCCTGCGGAGAGCTCTGAGCCCGTCTTTCGGACACGCTCAGTGGAGTGGACTCGCACCTTCCAGGAGACACCTGAGCCAGGACACGTAACAAGCCAGGGCAAGTCACCAGGTTCCTTCACCTTGCGAGTGTGCCCTCAGTATGAAACAGGACTCTCCAAAGAGACTAGTGTCAAGGTATCAGTAAAAATAGAATTCTGCTAATCCCTCCCATGAGCTGAAGATCCTTCCAGCTGGCTCCATTGCCTTCTTGCACTTCCAGAAGGAATTGAGAAGGGAGAGAAAATGCAACATTATAACAGAAAGTATAGTTTGTCCAATTCTTGGTTTGGTACCTGCCAGGTGCACAACCCATCCTGTGCTCCTACGTAATGAGGGACAAACAGAAGATGAATGTTGCTCAGGTGATGTGGTCTGTACACATTGCACATCAAAGGAACCCTGACAATTCCCCCAAACATAAAATTCCTGGTTCCAACATCTTTCTTACTTACTTACTTATTTATTTTTATATATATATTGCGATTTATATCCTGCCTTTTTCCTACAAAGGGCTCAAGGCAGCTTACATCATTCTCCTCCTCCATCTTATCTAATAGTGCGCCTAGCAGCCATGATACTTTGAATTTTGATCATGTCCCTCTTATCAATTATTATGTGCTTAACTAAGAATTTCATGACATATAATAGAATCAGATTTTTAAGTGCAATTTAGTGGGGACAGAGGACTGTGCTCTAGATTATGGTAGTACAGTGTTACCTCCAGGGTGTAAAACCATGAATACACCTGGAAACAGTTGACATAACGATAGCAATAAATGCAATGTGATTTTATTGGTTAAATGGTGACCCATAAACCTTACTGCCATAGCCATAATGATGTTTACATCATGGTCACTAAGGCAGAGAGAATTTCAATCTCACTGGAGAGCTGAACAGTGGGAGGGATAATTACTGCTCTTTGGCCCTACAAACCAGACCTCCTTCCTTCTGTCTAAGCTCTATGGACACAGGATGCCCTCTCTGTTTTACTCACTTCCAGTCCTTACAGCTCCAGAACTTGCCAGAACAGGATAAATGGCCAATTATATCTATTCCCAGATGATATTTTGTTAGTGTAAGAGGGAATATTGTTATATTAAAACCTCCTTGGCTTACCAGGATCAGTGCTGGTTATAACTATATTTTGGTTTTGGGATCTGGCTTCTGAGCCAGGGTTCTAAACCTGCACATTTATTGAATATATTTACATATCATCTCCCTGGACAGCCAGTCCTCTGAAGGCAGTTCACACAATCAAAGAGACTCTCTGTGGTGAAACTGTCTAAAGTTTGACTAAGTTTGATTCTTATTCCCTCTTCCAGTCGCCAAACCATGGCTGTATGTCATGCTAACACTGGCCTTTAGTGTGGGGCTACTTTTGGGGCAGTAAGATCTAGATAGAATGACCTACAGACCATCCTCATTGGGAGATGGTCCTCCAGGGCTCAAATGGAAGGGAGTCATATTCCCCATATTTTTCATTGCCTTAGCCATGACTGACCTGAAGCCCAAGCTTGGCCCAAACCTTAGAATGCCAAACCTGACCTCTCACTATTGAATGATGGTGTCCTGCTGATTGAAAACATAGCTCTTTTGAATACAGGCAAGGTCTCAGTTTCTGTTGCTCCTTCCACCCCTTGGTCTGACCTCGTAGCAGGAAAAGATGAGTTGGGTCATTTATTTATTTATTTGTCTGGTATGCCGTCTAATTACTTGTGTCTCTGGATGGCTAACAACATAGATGTTCTGTAATTCTCTGAGGTTGCTTGCATGTCATCACACTCCAGTCCTTCTGTCCCACTAGTTGTGCGCCAAAAGGAGTAATCAGGCTGCTCTGACAAATCACTGGAGCATCTTCCATATTCTGCTCTTCTTGGTACTGCCAGGCTCATCCCGATTTGTCAAAAAGGCCTATGGACAGCAACGCCACACACTGATTGCTCTTCAGCGGTAACTAGGACAATGCTTCAGATTACACAAAGCTGATGTACAGGGTTTTTAGTTCTGTTTTGTTTTTCTTGACAACAGCTTAGCTCATGGGTCCTCAAACCACGGCCCAGGGGCTGGATCCGGCCCACCCTGCCCATTTGGACCTGCCGTTTGGGCGCCCGCGCCTGCTGCCGCCCACCTCACCCCGCGCGCAGGGAGGCAGCGGTTTGCTCACCCAGGGAAAACCATCTCCAAGTGTGTGCCCGCCTCGCGGTATGTGCCCGGCCCCGCCTCGCTGCGCGCCCCCCTCAGCACACACGCCCACACGCACCACTCTGATGTGCACCGCCTGCACCACCTTTCTGGTCCGCGCGCAGCACCAGCACCTTTCAACCTTTCAACCCTGGTGAAAAAGTTTGAGGACCCCTGGCTTAGCCATTATAGGACATTCTTTGCAACTGGGGAAAGATGAGGGAAGCAAAATTAATTTCTCAGTAAGCAGGTATATTTTCCAGGGTGAGCCAATTTGTTTGTGTATGCCTTGTCTTTCTGTGTCCTTTTCCTTTCTCTTACTTTCCTCTATTTCTGCACAGCTGCACATCACCAACCAGATGTCAGCAGAAGATGTGGTGAAGCTGGTGGTGCAGGAGATGAATGAAGTCTCACGCAATGTCCTGGGCAACGCGGATGCTTTCTGCTACAGTGAAGAACAATTGGGCCACTTTGGACTAGTGTTCGTGTCAGATGATGTTGAACAGTGGCTTCCAAGTGACTTCCTGCCTGTCTCACTCCAAAAGGCTTGGCCTGATGGCAGGTTCTATGTTCGGATCAAAGAGACTTCCCCTCTTTTGTTTCCATATGGACCAGCAACAACTGTATGAGAGAAGGGGAGTGGACAGGGCGGGAAGTGAAACATCCAACTTCCATTGAGCAGACAGCTCATCACTAATGCTTCCTTCTTGAAGACACTTTTGTGCCGGACACCACAGGTTGAAATAGGAGGATGCTGGGCAGTGTGTTGCTTTTGTGTGTGTGTGTGTGTGTGTGTGTGTGTGTGAGAGAGAGAGAGAGAGAGAGAGAGAGAGAGAGAGAGAGAGCGTGTATTTTATTTTAACCAAAGAGATAACTAGACTTGGTTGTTACAACTATGAAATGTGAGGGTGGAGTCAAGAGCCTTTAAGATAATGAAATTAAATTTTTGAAAGATGCTTAACAGCAAGGAGAAGAGCTAGTTAGGGATAAAGAAGCAATACATAATTATATATACATTTTTTTTTCATTTTGAGCATTGAAGAAGGGAGGGAAAGGGATGTATTAATGAAGGAAATGCCTGCTATAATTTGGACTGGAGTGGGCTGGAAAGGGGACAGGAAACTCTCAGACAAGTCATGTCCTGTTATCTGTTCTTGCTTCACTGTATCTTGGGAAATAGGAAGTGGCACATAGTTCTTTGAACAATCTATTTTCCTTTTCTTAATTCCACCCTTGGCATTCACAAGACAAAATATTGCAATAGATGTTCAAACTAGTAGAAAATAAAGTCCATTATCTCTCAGTCTTTACATCTTGGGTAAAACCTTCTCTTGGTAGGAAAACCAAATCAACCTTAGACCTCTCCAAAAAGAGGAACTTCCTTGCTTTCCCAGACCAAATTTGGTGGCTAGAAACAGATTTTTTTTGGGGGGGGAGGGCTCCTAAGAGTTCTATATTCCTTTAAATCCACTTCATTATTTCTCTTTATTTTCTATTCAGCTGCTGTGCCTTCCCCTCTACCCTGACACAGATCTGAAAGAGAAGGAATTGAGAAAGGGCTCCCATGAACCCTTCACCAACCAGCCTTCTGCAGATCCAGTCAGTGCAGGGAAGCAAGAACTGCCTTTTCCCATCTCCATTGTGAATGAAGCAATGGCGAGACTGTGTGTAATTCCTTCGCATGATCAGGAGCACTGCTGAGCAGCCGCCTTTGCAGCCCCACACACACAACTGTGCTCCTATCTCCATGGCTGGCCACCTCCACCACATGCTGTGGCTGAGAAACAGAGAAGGATCTCACTACAGAGCACCCAAAATGAGGCCCAGGAAACTGGGGTTTAATGCAGCTTCTCACCCCTGCACTAGAAAAGGTGGGATCCAAAGTCAAGAATATCCTTTTTCATTCATTCAATCTTGCTGGCTACAAAGAAGAGGTTTGATTAGGTCCAGACTTTAGGCTCTCAATTCTCATTTACTGCCTAGTCCCTTGGGAAGTCGCATAGAATATCTGGAAAAGGGGAAATAATGGAAGCCTCGTTTTCCAACAAGAATCACACAAGTTGCTCTGGAAGTCTGCAGAACACTTTTGCTAATCTCCGAAAACTGAGTTCTCTGATGAATAAAATGCTCCCCACAAATGCAGAAAATGCTGCTTCTCTTCTAGTAGCACAAGTTCTAGGTCCATATATTACCTTTTAAGGACTCTACATGCATCTTGTTCCAGAATAGGGACAAACTCCATATTAAACAAATCTTGCTGGACTACTGCTCTGCCTTATAGCAGAGTGGGATTCCCCCAACCGGAGTTTGATCCTAGAGGCATACAAATAAGAGCAATACAAACTCATCACCCTTTCAGGATTTAACCAGCTTGTGTATCCTGAAAAACATAAAAGGGAAAAGGATTTCCCCATATCTGACGCAAGACATAATAGATGGTCCCCAGCTGAGCTGTTCTTCACCTTTACTCAAAACTACTATCACACTTGGGCTTTCTGAGGAGAAGAGATCATAGAAAAAGTTCTCAGCTCACCACCCAATCTGTTTCTCCTTCCAGCCAAAGCAGCAACTGTCCCTTTCTCCTATTTTTTCCCTGTATAGATGAGTCTAAATGGTCGAATCCCTTCAAAAGAAGCACTGTTCACAAGCTCTCTAACAAACGCAGGACATACGAATCTACCTAGAAAGTCATTCCTTTCTCCAAAATGCAACGGTTGTAAGGAGCTGAACTGAGGCATCCCTCCTACCAGCATACTACCGGTATTTCAGTGCTCCATGAATATAGAGATGATAGCCTCTGTTTAAAAAGATTTTTGCCTGCCTGTTTTTATTTTTATTTTTTTAAATTTCAACAAACTTTGGGATGGTCCCCCAAGTGTACTTGCTTTTCAGTAGCTCCATTTTGACCCCGTTCCTGTTGCCACTGCCGAGTTAAATTTGGTATGAGAGTGACATTATGAAACATTGAGCATAGTATTTGCAGATGGTCTTTCATCCAGGCACTGATCAGATCCAGACCTGCTTCACTTCAGCAAAATGACTGTGTTTGTGCTTTCAACTGTATTGTGAAACCGATTCTGTCTTTGCCAGAGCAGTTTATCTTTAGGAAGGACACCCCGCTACTGCAAGACCAGGGAAATTCAAAGATATCTAGGGTGAGTTTAACGAGATCTTCTTCATAGCCATCTTGCTGTTGAATTCTTCCTTTTTCCATCTCCTGTGGAGCAGTTGAAGATTGTAAGTATCAGATTAGCCAATATAGTGGACTGGACTCCCCTAAAGCTATCCTAGTTGAAAAGAATTAAGAAAAAAGTACTCATGTGGTTATAAAGCAGAAGATTAGCACAAGCAGCAACAGTTATTTCAGGGCTCCAACCCCTGGAAATGTTTCACTTCCAAACATGCCAGCAAAGACTTTACCAGTCTGTTTCCTCAGGCCAGCTCTTCATCTAATGATGGCGCAAAGAAATATCATTCCCATTCATGCTCTTGCAGCAGATGCCTGTGCACTGGAGACAGTCAGAAGGACTATGCCCCGTCTGTTAGGATCTTTATGGATTGTTTCATTCAATCTGTGAGGTCTAGCTGGCCAAGTCAAATATCAGACTTTTCTCAGCCATACAGCTTCCCATAGAAAAGACCATCTCTGCACAGAGAGGCACCCGGCATGGCTCTCCAGCAGTCGCCTCCTGGCTCATAGCACCCTAACTCTCTGGGATGCCCCTTGGGGATGGCATGCAAGTGAGGGTGCCATTCCACTTCTCCCTCCTCCCCTGCCTTTGTGGCCCCATACCTGGTTGAGAAGATGGCTATGGAGCCAAGTAGGGAGATGGAGGGGGTCCCAGTTGGCATAGTGGTGGGTAAAGGGAGAGACAGCAGTGGCGGGAGGAGTGGCCAGGAAAGGGAAACGTGGCCTAGGCAGCTAACAGCCTCTCCACACCTGTGGGTTTGATGGCTGGCATGCTAGCTTGACCTTGGGTCTCTGGATGCTGATTTTTCATGCCAGGTTGGTGCAGAATAACCCCCAGCCCATCCATGATTTAATAGTGGATGGTGCAGCCAATCTGGCATGTATAGCAGAGAGCTGGGAGGGCGAACATGGAGGAGTTAGTCTCTCCCAGTTGCGACCACCAGGGTATGTGGTTCAGCATCTGGGTAGCCATGAGGACTGCGGAGGGGGATGTTCTGTGGTCTATAAGAATTCAGGAGTTCATGGCTGCCATGCCAACCATGAAGCTATCCCAGCATGTCACTGGCCTGATGCATGTGGCAGGGCCTCCTCTAGACTTGATCTTAGTTGGCTGTGAGGATGGTGCTCTGAGCATGGGGCTTTCAAGGCAGTCCCTTCATCGTGGTCAGATCACCACCTGCTGAGATTGAGACTGATGGTGGCCTTTCTTCTCCACAAGGGCAGGGGACCTATTAAGACATTCTGGCCCTGGAGGCTAATGGATCGGGGTGGTTTCCAGAGGGCTTGGGGGGATTTTCCAGCTCTGGCTGCAATATGGAATACAAGGCAGTTGACAGGATCACTCCTAGGCACCCTCTCTGCTATAGAGCTTGTACGGCTCTGCAGTACGTCCTGGAGCTGAGAGTAATGAAACAACTTAGGAGACAGATGGAGGAAAACCCCCAGCGACCGCAACAGACCTCTCGTACATGCCTACAATTGCGTATCTTTTGAGGCGGGAAGGAGGGTGGCAAAAGAATACCCAGCTGCCTCTATTCAGTCTTCTCTTTGCTGCCCCACAGGACATTTCAGGGCTGCATGGGGCTTATGACATCCTGGCACCAGGGACATCTTGGAGCCATCTCAGGCATGCTCCGATTTACTCACTGAGCACTTCCAGAAAACAATCCCTTGCCTCTGCTGGGACTTGGACTCCAGAGTTACATCAGCTGAATCTGTGGAGATATCCAGAGTGCAGCCTGGGCCGTCTTTATTGGATGAGTTTCACTTGGTGCAATGTGCAGATGTGGACACAGTGCCTGGACAGGTTCACGCAGCCACCTCTGTACTGGATCCTTGCCTCCCCTCTCCTGGCTTATAAAACCAGCAAGGCAGGAACAACCGGCTGGGCCAGGAAGGTGCATAAAAGGCGTCCCATGCCGCTTCAGAGAGGTATGGCAGTGGGACCACTTCTGAAGAAGTCCTCCCTTAGAAGATATGAATAAGCTGGTAGTAAGCAAGGGTCGAGAGACGGTGGTTGCCAAGCAACTCTGAGCACTCTTGAGTGAGACTGATTGTCTGGACCCATTGCAGCTAAGGGTTCAGGCTGAGTTGTAGCAGATCGGTCACCCTGTATGATACCCTGTGCTGGGAGAGAGACTGGGAGTGCAGCCCTGTTGATACTACTAGACCTCTGGGCACTATCCTTCTGTGGCAACTCTCTGAGTTGGGAGTGGGGGGCATCACATTGCAATGGTTCTCTCCTACTTGGAGGGCCGTCTGCAGAAGAAAGGGTGCTGTTCGGCCCTGTGGAAACTCCAGTATGGAGTTCCCCAGGGACTGTTTCCCCTCCGCCCCCCACTACTATTCATCATCTAAATAAAACTACTGAGTGGGGTCATCCAGAGTTTTGGAGCGTGTTGCCATCAATATGCTGATGACACGAAGTTCTACTTCTCCTTTTCATCAGCAGCAGCTGAGGCTGTGGATGTGCTAAACTGGTGCCATAGCCAGTGTACTGGATAAGGACCAACACACTGAAACTCAATTCAGACAAGACTGAGATGCTGTTTGTAGGAGATTCTTTTGTCTGAATTGAGATGATCAGAACCTGAACCTGTTCCTGAACCTGAATGCGGTTGCATTCCCCCTAATGGAGCACATTCATCGCTTGGGGTGCTCTTTGATTCATCTTTGTCATTTGAGTCTTGGGTGCCTTGGAATTCTTCTACCAGCTTTGGTTGGTGGCCCAGGTACAGGGATAGCCTGCTTCAGTAATCTGCACTCTAGTAAATTAGATTACTGCAATGTACTCTATGTGGGGCTGCCCTTGAAGATGGTTCAGAAGCTGCATTCAGTGCAGGTGGTGCAGCCAAATCGATAACCAGGATCCGCAGATCCAAACATGTAAGACCAGTTCTGGCCTACTTGCATGGGCTACCTGTATGCTTCCAGTCCCAAGTTAAGGTGTTGCTTTTAACCTATAAAGTCTCACGTGGGTTAGGAATACCATACCTATTGGAGTGCCACTCCCAACCACACTCTACCCGGACACTAGACGCGACTTCTGGGGCTTCCTCCAAGTGCAAACTCTGAGCGAGGTGCAGAGGTTGGCAACAAGGGAGAGGGCTTTCTTAGTGGTGGCCCCCCATCTCTGGAATAGCCTCTCCACTGCAGCTTTGTTGGCACCATATCTGTCATCTTTCTGGCACCAGCTTAAGACTCCCCTCTTTTCTGAAACTTTTTCTGAGACTTACTGAGCAACATAGGGGCTTAAGGGGTATCTTGCAGAGTCGCTTTTTTCTTTTCTCTCTTTTTTGTTATTCCTTGTTCTTGCCTGTTCTTAACTGTTTTAGACTTTAAAATGTTTTTTCTGATTTTATTATATTTTTATTGTACTTTTATCATCAGTTTTTACACACTGCGTGAACCAGCCAGAGAGCTTTGGTTGTGGGATGGTAAATAAATAAATCATATATCTTAAGTCCATAGACCCAGTTCTTCCCCAGGAGCACTGTAGGGGCTTTGTTCTTTTACTGTTCCAAAAAGGACAGAGGGCATTAAAGGGCGTCCTTAATCTAAAAAGATTCCACAGGTCCTAACGTTTGGACTGCTTTGGTGCATTGTCCTGGAAGCATGGCTGAAGGGACAGTGAGTGTTTATGTGGACAGTCCAGAACTAACGTAAAAGCAGCACATTCACATGGAAACCCTTTGGTCTATCATACCATTGCGACACAATGGTTCCCTGCCTTCTCTAGAGCGTTCCATGGCCCATCAAACTGAGTCACTCAAGTTTCTGCAGTTTCTGTATCGCGTTGGCATTTTCACTAATATGCTCACCCATTTGAGGGTTACATTGGCTCCTGGAGTAATATAGTGGCAGCTTGGTTCTTGTCCAGACACAGTGCCTAAAAAGAATTGTGAGCTCACATCAGACACAGGGGAAAAGTGCTCTTCAAATATTACAAAGCTTGAACCAAGTGGGAGTGATCAAGGACACCCAGCGTTCCTTTCCAAGCCAGGAAGGGTGAGGGGTGGGGACACCCAGTGCAGGCCATTTAGTCAAACACCCAATTGTAGGCTATGGAATTATTTCTTTGTTGAGGGAAACTAACAGGATATGGTAGCATTGCTTGAGTCTTGTAGATGCTGCTGCCCTTCTCAGCTACAGAGGAAATTAAACTTCCCTTGCTTGGGCTTCCCACTGGGTGATCTCAGCTGAGTTCCTCTTCTGCTTCTTGGCCAGAGAGGGAGGTGGTGATGCTTGGAGATGAAAGCAGCTGTTTGGGCTTGCTGATAATGGCGGCTGTTCGGTGCTGCTCCTGCTCCTGTCGAAGAGTAACAGGCTGCCCAGTTTGTTTCTAATGGGGAAGAATGTTTCTTACTCTGCTAGTTTTGGTCTGGGAACAGCTAGAGCTCTTTCCATAAATGATATCAAAGGCTAAACTCGCCTTCCTACCAGGAAGAACCACTACCCTAATTGTAAAAAAATACTCTGCATTTGTAAAGGAATGGAAATACATGGTGAGTTAAAATGTTCCCTTTCTTATTCATTTTAAAAGAAAAAAAAATCTGAAGACATGTGGAAATTGATTTTGCTGTCAGAGGTGTACTTACAACGCATCTGCTGTGACAAGGCTTTTGTTGTTAACTTTTCCTTTTCTTCTCAGTTGTTTTGTTTCTGTGATTGTGATTGGCTGCTCTTGTACTACCAATAGCATGATGTTTCGTTGGCCACTAGGTCTCTTTGTTAGCTGCAACTATTATCCGAACTGTGGTCCATAGTAAAGACAGCTGTGCTCTGAGAGTCACCCATCTTTTCTTCTTGTGCCACGAGCCTTTGTGTGAATAGCATCGATGTGCGTCACTGAGACGATAACTCTTGTGTTCTGAGAAACATTGTTGATTCTCTTGCAAATGAGTGCCGAACTTCATACTAACATGATTTCTGCCCTATTATATTCAGATCAGGGAGAAGGCGAGTATCACCCTTGCACCAAACATGTTGGGAAGTCTGTAAAAATGAGTTTAGCCCTGTATCTGGAGAGAATGTACATGAATACTGATCATATCCTCTGTAGTTTATGCTGTGTATTCATAGTTTGGGCTCCTATCCTGAACTACTCCTTTGTAAGTTTTCTTTATGCACAACTTCCTGTGGGATTGGTCCCACAGGGGCTACACATGCTTGAGAGGTGCCTGAAGCTATCTGCATTTATATGTTCTTTGATGTAGTATTGCTGAGTACACTCAGTGAAAGTGCAGCACAAAGAACTGAACATCATCACCAAATGGCTAGAGTACTTGCACAAAAATGCTTTAAACATTGCTTGTGTGACAAGTTTAGTTTTCAGATTTAGCCTACTGAACTATGGAAAGGACACGATCCTTTCTTGAAAAGAGCACTGTGGGAACAAGAGATTAATGTTCGAAGAAGAATTTGTTTAGATGATAGATAGATGGATGGATAGATGGATGGATAGACTTTATTGTGGTCAAAAGACCAGTTCCATTCAATATTTATTTATTTATTTATTTATTTAAAACTTTTATATGCTGTTCCCTCATGCCTCGGCATCTCGGGATGGCTTACAACATAGAATTAAAACAATGACAGTAATATTATATAAAAATCAAAACAAACAACAAAAAAGCAACTGTTAATGATAACATTGATTTTTAAAATAGTGATTAAATAAAAAGGTTTTAACCTGGCGCCGAAAAGAATGTAGACTCGGCGCCAGGCACACCTCTCCAGGGAGCACATTCCATAACCTGAGTGCCACCGCAGAGAAGGCCCGGCTCCAGGAGTTATTCTTTTTATCTCCTTTAAAGAGCAAAGCCTCAATAAATACACAGATTTTAAAAAGTAAGTACATAAAACTATCTATATTAAAACCTCGCTTGGATTAATTAATACTTCAATGCAATATCAGTGGATTAATTAATACTTCAATGCAATATCAGTCACCTTAAATCAGTGACAGTCCGAGACTTTGTCCTTGTCCAACTAGGTAGAGCCACATTCCCCCAGGATCTGTTTAGATGCTGCATTTACAGCCTGCTCTTCATGCTGGCAGGTGAGAATGGTACGTATTTTCACCTCACAACAGCTGTATATGAAAGGTTAGGCTGAAAAATAATGACATGAATAAGGTCCCTTAAAGAACGCCACAGCTGAGTGGATGAACTAAATCAAGGTTGTCTGTATCGATTTCTAAATTTCTATTAGCTGTTTTGCCACAGTGGATCTTACTATTTCATTTACTCTCCACCCATTTCCCTTTAGCTCTTGAAAGAAAACTGGTTAAGGCTCAGATCCACTAAGATGCAGTTCCCTAAAGTGGCAAAGCCAAGCCAGTGTCAGACCCAGGATTATGAACAGGGAGTTTCCATGTGCATGAAGGAGTATGCTCTGTAATCATGAATTATTATTTCCTCCCTGTCATAATTACAAACCAGCATGCTGACCGGCCAATGGCGATGTACGAGGCTCCTGCTGCTCCAGCGTGCACACGGCCAGGCAAATTGCTTTGGGAGGACGAAGGGAAGCTCACTGTTCGACAGTTCATAGCCAGCCATGCCTTGCTTCCTTTCAGGAAAGCTTCTCTTCGCCAACAGAGAAAGGCAGCTGCTTCCTGGGTGATGAAGGCTACCTTCAAAGGTTGTATGCGCTGCATGTGAGCAATGGACCCCCGGCAGCAGTAACTCTGCTCAGTGTGCAGCAAGGTAAGTGGTAAAGGTCCATTGCCATCCTTCTGCACAGCCCACTTCAACTGTAAAAGACGCAGAAGAGAAAGAAGCTGCTCCTTTCCACAGGACACCAACGTAAGTAGAACCTGAGTAAATAAGTTTTATGTTACAAAATACTGTGTGGGGGGGTATATTTCTGGCCCTTTGCCTAATGACCCTCCCACAACTTAAATATGGCTCTGACAGCATCTCCAAATTTGAATTTGACCCTATCTAGGTAGGGCCTATCTAAAAGGTTTCCCATGCCTTCTATAATGCAGAAATAAGCTATGATCAGATCATATGTTGGCTGTGTGCAGTTTTTTCTTCATCATTGTGCTTCCCAATACTCCTGCCCATGTAGGCAGGAGTAGTACAGACATGTGTACTAACCACAGTCTGCCATACTGTATAAGCTGCAGACTGGTTAATCTTAGCCTACATTAGCTTCATAAGCCATGGTTTGTAGTTAGTTTACTTGATGCTAACCATGCATGAAATTAATCAGCGTTTGCCAAGTTTGGACAACATGACAAGCTGTAAGTAATGAAAAGCAGAAGCCTCCAAACTCCTCACAGCAAGACCAGAGGAGAAAGGTTTGGCATATTTCACTAAGCCAAAGTTTAACATGACGGCCAAATGAAGTCAGTGTGTGATGCGAGGCAACACAGAAAACAAAGTTAGTGCCAAATCTTACATAAAGAGAGAGAGAATCATCCAACTGAGGACTTGCTGGCATTCATTTTATCAATTATTTTGTCAATGAAAAATCAATCACCAGCATTTTGAATTGTCTCATGTTAACTTGTGTATTACCATGGCTAGACATCTAAAATTTGACTTGACTTATTCAGTTCCATTATCCTACTTGTGGCAATGTCTAAAATCCATTTGTAGTGTACAACAGAACTTCCATTTTTGTAATTGTCCTATTTTAATCATGTTGGGTTACCCTAACGTGGAGGGCTGCTCTTTTCATCTCCTGGCCATTACAGCAACCAAACTCCCTTCTCAGATTTGGCTGTGCTGCAGATCTCTCCCCTACATCTTGTGGGTTTCAGTCAGCAGCAGGTTTTAGGGATAACTGGCTCATGGAACTGATGGATTTTCAATATGAACAGAAGAAAGCCTGCTGGATTTTTTCCCCTTTTTTCCTTCCAGTGAAGTTGTCATGGGGTGTGGCCAACATCACCGGTCAATACAATCTCAGATCCCCCTCTGCAACAGCCTGCCTGGCCTGCCTTAATCTCACACGTGAGCTGAGAACCAGCATCTTGGTTGGGTTGGGTTGCGCTGCCCTGAATATCAGGAAAACAATGGAAGGAGGTGATATGTTCAGGTGGGACTACAGCGGGGGATGGCCAGACACTGTCACCAGCAGAAGGATTAACTGCCCTTCCCACCTTGTTAAATTTCATCACCCTTTATGCAAACGGCACTGGTGACAGCCCTCTGGCTACGGGGCCTTTCTCAAGGGCAGGAAGTGGTGAATTGCTCTCTCCTTGCCTTTGCCCCCACTCAAATTGCCCACAAGAGTACAAGTGCGGAAGAAGAAACTTCACAGAAGAACAATTTTAGGTGACTTTCCATTTAGAAGCGTGCATCTCCAGTGGGAAGTATATCAGTGAGGGGTGGAGGGGGGCACAGAAATCAAACTGCCATTTCCCAAGATGTCAAGATCAACCTACATAGACTTCCTATCTGTGGGAATTTTACCTCCAATTTTATACAGAAAGCACTCTTAAAACTGCTTAGCTCTAGTATTTGTTGAGTTAATCTGATAGTCATTCTGAGGCTGAGGCAAGTGAGGAAAAATATACAGAATTAAGAAAAAAGTTTGTAAAATGTTGGCATATCTCCCCCACAGATGCACAGTTGAGAAACTAAGTCCCTAAGAGTTCAGCACTAACTCCAACGTTATTGCCAGCAAAGTGCAGGAAATTTTATTCTGTTCTCCACAACAACAGGGTGTCCACACAACTCTTCACACACTCCTACTTGTTATTTGTTGTTGTTGTTAGTCACAAAGTCACATCCGACCCATCGCGACCCCATGGACAACATTCCTCCAGGCCCTCCTGTCCTCCACCATCCCCCGGAGTCCACTCAAGCTCACACCAACCGCCTCAGTGACTCCATCCAGCCACCTCATCCTCTGCCGTCCCCTCCTTCTTTTGCCATCTATTGTTCCCAGCATTAGGCTCTTCTTGTTATAGCCTTGCTTATTTTCTCTTCATGCACATGCCCCAAACAAATGTTCTTTTTGCCAAGATTATAGCCCAAGGGTTCTTTGCAGTACCAGGATGCGGCCCTGGAATGAGCACAAGGTCCTCTGACCCTGCGTAGGGAGCATGTTTCACACCTCCAAATACACACTGAATGCTTAGAGACAACCCGGAGCAAGTTGCCTTTGAATACATACTTAAATCACAAACTTCATTTGATGATAGTCCTGATTTTTAAAAATGTACTAAGGCTGTGGACTCTGAAAAAGGCAGATAGAAGAAGGATGGATGCTTTTGAATTGTGGTGCTGGAGGCGACTGCTGCGCATCCCACAGTCTTCAAAAATCGCAAAGAAAGAAGTCCTAGACTGAGCTTCGCCAAAAATATAACTTGAAGCCCAGATTATACAAAGGCTGCCATGTCATGAGAGTGAAAGTCAGTCATGCTGGGAATGATCAGCAGAACAAGGAGAAGGGGCCGCCCCAGCACCCGTTGGCTGGACACCGTAAAGACACTGGGATGGACATGACAGTCTTGAAGGAAGCAGTGCAAGACAGTCCTGGAGAGCAATGATCCATGGGGTGACCGATGGCTGAGAACAACAATGACAAAGGCCGATGTTTTGAAGAAAAGGCATCTGAGGAGACCCAATCCAGAATGTGCCCTTGATCTGGATCAGGAGTCTGCGTTAGTATGCTGCCCACCTGACTATTGTGTGCCCCCAAAGGTGCTGTTTGCAGTATGCAGCACCTTCCAAGGGCATGTGGCAGCAGAGGGGATGAGCCAGGAAACTGGCACAGAGCCCCAAGGCAGACGGGGTACATGCTCCCAATCGGAATTCCGTGACTCCAAATACCAACGGCCAGTTTAAGCACACTTTTTTAAAATGTGCAACTAATATGTATAGTTTGGCCCTGAGGCAGGAGTCTTAGTATCAGGAATGAATCCACAATCTGTTCTCTATACAGACACAGAAAATCTTCTGCTAGTTTCCTCCCACCCGTCCCTCATGCCCTTTCCCAGAGCCCAGTAGAAGACAACATATCTTCATCTTCTGGAGGGTGGAAGCCCTTGAGCCAAGCTGTCCCTTTACAACTGCTCCTCTTCAAACCTAGGCGTAGACCTGGTAACCAGCTGCATAATACCAAAAGCCTTTCCTCGGAAAGTTCCAGGGAAAGGGCAGCAAGTGCCCTTTCCTTGCTGCATTGCACATAACCTGTCATAGTTCTGCTGTCAGAATAAGTGCTGTATATACGATGAATGACTCCTTTAAGTTGTCTCAGGTTTTACGTTTAGCTGCCACCATCAGGAAGTTTAGAGGGTAGAGTTTTCACCAGATAATATTCTGAAAATCTGGATAGTTACGGATTAATGACTGGGAGGTACTATTTCCCTCTAATACTTCTTGGTGATCAGGGGTATTGCAGAAAGGAATAAATCTTCCAGGGTGGAGAAAATCAATTACTGTTATTTAAATGAAAAGCTCAGATTTTAAAAAATTAAATCAGATTTAAATAGTTTTCTATTTAAGATACAAGGGTATCATGAAATAAGGATTAGTTTTTAATTATGTAGCATGAGGCTGCATATTCACGCAAAGCTTAATTTTTTGGTAAATGAATTCTATTAATCCATTCACAATGTCGTGCTCATCCAGAAGTTTTTGTAATACCTCTTGAGGGAAATGGCTGCTGCTATAGACGGCAATCCACAATCGACCACGCAGTGTGCAGTGATCTGTCAGTTCACTATCTGGAATCTCAGTCTGGAAGGAGGCCTTAGTGTCTGCAGGGATGTGGTTGAATAGAGGAGCCACTTTCTTCCACAGATGGATTATATTTTGTATCCAGTGTCATCGACTTTTCATCTTTCCACATCTAACAGTTATGCATCTTATGCTTAGACCTTGCTTGAGATGTATCCACAGTGATAAACTTAGGCGCAAGGCAAAGGAATGAGCAGTCATCTTGAATTTTGTAAAGGTTCTCAAGATTGCAAAGCATAGGTGGAATTGTGCAGGGTTTTGTCCACGACTGTTTTGTGGCATGGACTGGAATTGGTAGCACTGATACCAAGACTGGTAGAGTAACGTTAGCCGAAAACCTATTTAGAACTGGGCCAGTGCAAGGACCTGGTGGCAGTCTGATCTCCAGGACAAGGGATTTGGTCTAACCTCGGAATCTGCTGAGCATAATACTGACCATAGGCACCAGAGGGCTGTCTGTGAGCTGCTGGTGCAGAGAGACCATTGACGGTGCTGGCACTGGACTTCTGAATGCCACCAAGAGGGCTCGTGGTATGGTCATGTTCTCCATAAGAATGGTAGAGGAGGAAGGTGGTCTTACATAGATAATAAATTAGATACTATGTAGGGGACTGTTAGGGACTGCAGGTGGCGCAGTGGGTTAAACCGCTGTGCTGCTGGGCTGGTTGATCAAAAGGATGCCAGTTCGAATCTGCACAACAGAATGAGTTCCCGTTGCTCCGTCCCAGCTCCTGCCAGCCTTGCAGTTTGAAAGCATGCAAATGCAAGTAGATAGAAAGGTACCACTTTGGCAGGAAGGTAACAGCGTTCCGTGCACCTTGGTGTTTAGCCATGCCAGCCACATGACCACGGAGACTGTCTGGGGACAAACGCTCGCTCCCTCGGCTAGGAAACGGAGATGAGCAGCGCCCCTAAGAGTCAGACATGACTGGACTTAATGTCAAGGGGAAATCTTTACCTTTTCCTTTAGGGGACTGTCCTGTACAGCTGAGTTGACTGCCTTTAATTCTGACTCCCAAAGGAGGGCACAGAGAAAGTCTGTCTGACTCTTGCTGACCTGCTTAGAGAAGGCCTTGCACAGGGAGGGAGTGTGCCTTGTGAGTGTCCCCAGGCACTTAGAACATCTTTGTGATCCTGCTGCAGTGGGAGGACCTTTTGCAAAAGGCTGTTGGAACCACCTCCCTTGAGGAGACCACAAGAGAAAAGAGGGAAAGGAAGCTCTGGTAAGTGCCTTAGTGGCAAGGAGAAAGGAAAAGGGATCCTTTAAAAAAATTGTCATGATGCTGAGCCTTCCAGATCGCTCTCTGTCACTGCAGCAGAAAAGAAGGAACGGAGTTGGAAGCCATGTCCAAAGCAGAGCTCCCAACTAAAGTTCTGCTTAGCTCTTGGAAGTTCCAAGCTCTATTCAGTGCAGGCACATAAAACCCATATGTGTGAGTCGCAGAATCCACAGAAAGATGGTTGCTGGACAATGAAGATGACTTTCTCCCACTGAAAGCAGCAATATTTATTTATTTGACTTGTATAAAAGATGCCCACTAGCATTATGCTGTCTGGGCGGCCAACTGTTAAAGAACTAACTGTACAATCTACAGAAGATCTACTATTTTAGTGACATTAGGTGAAATGAGAAATATCTAAGTCAGTTGACATCAGCCTGTAAGTAAATAGCAAGATACAGAGGAAGAGTTGAACTACCAACAGTGTGCACATCTATGAATACTGTGAGAACTGTGGGAAAAGAGAAGTGATATGTGGAGGAGTGATATATAGTTAAGAGTATATACACAATGGAGGATAGGAAAAACTTCCGAAAGGGAAGCTGGATTTTGATCATGTACTTTATGGAATGTATAATGAAACTGTAGAATTCACTGCTACGGAATGGGTTGACTACTAACAGAAATGGCTTTAGAAGTAGAATACGCGAATGCACGGCCGACAGAGATATCGATAGATTCTAGTCCTGAAAATGAGAAGCACACTGCAGTTCTACCTCTGAAAAGCAGATGTTTTAGCCACAGCGGATGGATATTTCCATTTTGCCCTACTTCTAAGGAGTATTAATTATCTGTTTGGCAGTGGCTGACAATTTGTTCAGTATGTTGCTCATCTGACCTCCGTGTGGCACTTATATGACAGAGTACCCAGCTGTCTGCCTTCATAACGCTTACAAAACTAGCTAGTAGAGGGTAAAGCAGTTACTTTGGTTTCTGTTCTGCTTGTGGGCTTCTTCCTTTGCTAATGTAGTTGGTGGGTGCCTTCTTTGAATAGGCCTCAAAGAACTGGGAGAAAGTGCAGAGCAACCAAAAGGAGGTGTGAATATAATTATTTGAAAGGGAAGAGATTAAATTTATCTGAATTTAGAAAGGGGAACCATTTTAATTGCATTTCTGTATCTCCATAAACACGTAGGTAAATCATAATTTAACTCCCAGCAATCTGATGCTTTGATGCAGCCCCTCCCCCACTGCCAAGCGAGCCAGTAGATTCATTTTTTTTCTTTTCCTCCCCACAGCAAATCTACGAAACCAACTTCTAGCATATAGAGGCATTTCCCAATGCAAGTTTTTTCTGAGGCGAAAATCATCAGATACTGACAAATGCATTTCCAAATGCTACTAGGATGAGGCTTTCTTGTAGCAAACTAAAATTCATAATGAGACACTTGTCCTGGTGTGCTTTCAAGGGCACTTGCAATCCCCTATTTGGGTGGTGAGATTAGGTATTATGCTGGAATGCAAAGGGTGGTGCAGAGGCCTCTTTTTCATGTCATGGTGCTTATAATGCCACGGGATGCAGAACTGCCCATTCAAAACGTAGGGTCACCTTAGGTGCAAAGGTGCATTCACACCATGGGTGTTAGCAGTGTGACGTAGTGTAACGTTTGGTGACTTGATTATCTGTCACTGCACACTCAAAACTGTTTCTGATTCTTCTGCCTTTCTTTTCTCAAGATTGTCCTTCTCCCCTACTTATTATTAATGCACCTCTAGCTTGACAATTTGGGAGTGTTCTGGGGGTGTTTGCAGCAGCACCAAGTACTTGATATATAAACCAAGGCCTGCTTGCTTCTCTCAATAGGCGACCCAGCCTGGAATGTGGTTTTCTGGTCTCTGCAGTGACAGATAAGCCCTCCAGATAAAGCTTTTGCAGCTCCTTCTCCACTGCCCAGCTCAATTTGCATGAGAAAGCCTGGCTTTGTTGCCATTCCTCCTCTGTGCAGGCTTTTCCCTAAGACATCAATAGCAGCTGCTTCCCCTCCCCAGCCTGGCCACTAAGCTAGGCCTTCCTGAACTCACTCCCAACTACATCTTTCCCACAATCCTGCCTTTGTTGCTCCTTCTCCTTCAGTCCTCTTATCTCTGCAGCCAAAGCATCATGACAGCTGACTGCTAGCCCTCCTCTTGCATACTCTAGAAAGGGCCTGGAACTGAGTTAGTGTAAGAACGAACACTATTGGTTATGTGTCTTTCCACAATAAAAACAGTTATAATCAGCAGCCATTCCTAGAATGGAGTGGATTGTGGTTCGTCCCTCACTCTGCACTGCAGGTGGAGAGGCTGGGGTGGAACGGGGCTGCAGGAGGACCTTCTGCCAGGATAGTCCATTGGCCTGCAGTAGCTACATATATATGCTTCTCTGGACGAAAAGCCATGATCACAGCAATTGTGGGCGGTTTACAACGGATGAATGTGTTGCCCACCAGTGGGCATCCCCACATACTGAAGCCATTTGGACATTGACGCTGGGGAGCTGGTTGGGATGGTGTCGGATTGTGCAGAACTTCCCTCATGTCATGGACCATTTTTGAAACCAAAGTAGTAGGAAAAGGTCCAGTAGGTCCATATGGAACTCAGTTATCAGTTAAATATGGCCTTCTTACATAATGTCTCCAAAGTGCGACAGCTTCAGTTTTGTCACTTTTGCTTCTAAGGAAAGTTCTGGCTTGGCTTCATCTAGAAGCCACTTTTTCAACTTCCTGGCCCTCCAGGGCTCCCCTCCAGTACCATGTTTTGGATGCACCCTTTTTATTTAATTAATTAATTAATTAAAACATTTATATGCTGCCCCATCGCAACAAAGCCTCGGGGCGGCTTACAACATATTAAAATACAATAAAACATTTAAATTAAAATACAGTAAAACATTTAATTGCCGTCATCTTGCTTCACTGTCCAGCTTTCACACCCACGAACAGTGAATAAGCACATAAGGAAGAGGATGATTTTGGCCTGGCTCTGTAGGGAAACAACCTTATGCTTGATTATCCTTTCTCATCCCTACATGGCTGTCCTTCCAAGTCCCAGTCTTTTTCAAATTTCTTGGCTGCAGTCTCCCTTTGAAATGATGGCTGAGACAAGGTATTAAAATATTTCACAGTTTCAATGTCTTCATTGTTGACATAAAAATCAGTTCTTCTGGGGTCATTTTTTAATGTTCAACTGTGGCCCTGCTTTTGTTCTTCATTCACTTTCAGCAGGAATTAAGTTCATTGCTGTTTTGTGCCAGTAAGGTGGCATTATCTGCATATCTTAAATTATTGCTGTATCTGCCACCAATTTTCATTCCTGCCTCCTCAAACTTTTCTTATATGTTCTGTGTCCAGATTGAACAGATAGGGAGCGAAAATATACCCTTGTCTGATGTCTGATGTATTTGTCATGAGAAGCCATTCTTTTTCTTCATTTCTGCTACATCTTGCCTCAGTATTAGAGCTATTCTGTTTTGTCTGCGTTTGTCACTTCTGGAGAAAAACTCTGTATTTGTCTGACTGGAAATGTCCCAGTCCAGTGCACTTCAGTTTACTCATACCATGTACTGCGATGTTTAGACGTTCCATCTCCTGCTTTACCATTTCCAGTTCTCCTTGGTTCATACTTTTCTCATTCCATGTTCCAGTTATAGGTATTGTGCAGCATTGGTCTTTCTTTTCACCTCTGTGCAAGTCAGCCACGCAGCTTCCTTTCAGCTTTGATCTAGTTGCGTCATTAGTCTAGCACTATCCACACTTGTCTTGGTCTTGCACTATCCTGCTCTTGTACTACTGTCTTGCTCAGTAGCTGATTGAGTGCCTTCTGACTTGGGAATCTCATCTTCACGCATGAACTCTTGTTTCTCATTGGGTCATTTCATCATGGGTGTACAAGGTAAGACTGTTAAGAAATGGCTTGCTAATGCCTTATTCTGTGCAACACTAACCAGAGTTAGCTTGAGTGACTGCTTGACAATGACTATTGTCTGTAAAAGATCCTCTTGAAGTCGAAGTATCCCGTTCAACTGCTGATGCTGCCCCACAGCTGCCCTTTGGGATCTTCTCTGCCCCCATCACGATTAGAGACATCCATTCTCTTCTGCTGATATTCCTGCTGCTCCTGAATGGGATCGATGCATCTTCATCCAGTGTCTCAGCTTTGACCATTTCACCTTGGTCACCTGATTTTGCCTTGTTAGGAAATCAGACTAGTGAGAGAGTCTGGTCTCCTGGAGGCCTTGCTCATGGTCTCTCTGACATTGTCCAACCCTCTTGCCACATTAAGGTACGCATCCAAGAGGGGGATTACAGTAGCAGAATTTCCCAGTTATACCAACCAGATTAAAGCAGGCGAGCCTCCCGTCCCCAACTCCACCACACCTTCTTTAATGCATGGTCACCATATCCCATGGTAGTGTCCTTTCCTCATAAGGATATCCCTGGAAAACCAGAGCCATGTAAGCTTCCATCTCCTCCCAATCATCTGCATAATAGCATTCCCCACATAAAACCCTGCCATTACTCTATTAATACCTCATGTTTCAATATAATCACATGACATTCTCCCAGTGCCTATGCTTTCCCCTTTATCCTTCCCCCACTGCATCAATATCACCTAAGCCAATGCTCCGTATGAGCAAAGCCTCTAGCCAGTAAAATCCAGACTCAGAGTACCCTGCCAAGCTAATGTGAAGTAGTAGCCTGAACTGTTCTCTTGCTGCCTTGTCTGCCTAACTTGCTACTAATCTTGTTTTTCAATAAAAATTTCTTAAGAATTGCACAGCCATGTCTGCTTATAAGGAAACAAATGCAAAAACTAGGGAACCGTTCCATGGTGCTGAGGGAAGGCAGTATGTGACGGTATAGGAGGGAGGCATGGGAGGCATGCATTCCATGCCCTTGGAAACCAGTTTGGGCGATGGAGAAATAGCAGGGTGAGGGAAATACGACTCTCTGGATAAACAAAAGTGTGTGTGCAGGAGACGGAAACAGGTGAAGGGGGAGCCTGAATCCAACCCACTTCCTGCAACATTGGAGTGCGGCAGGGCGGGGAAGGACCCACGAGCATGTGCCACGTCTGTGGCCGTCAGAGCATGGAGGGCCTTCAGAGGAGGGACAGTGATTGCAACCTGCTTCTCAGGCAGGTGAAGGAAGCATCACGCTACTCAAATAACATGGGTAAAGTAAGTGTCAGAGTTTACCGTGTTTATTGGCAAAGGAAGCATGGGCAGACACGGGTCAGGAAGGATCAGAAATCTTTCTGTGAGGAGTCAGCAAAGGCAAGGAGCGTCCAAAGTGCTCAATGAACCAAGAGCTGAAGTGTTTACAACACAGCAGGGAGCAAAGGATTAAAGGGTGGGAATGTTCACCTAAAGGCCCCTGGAATACATTCCAGAAGATGCGGGAGGAGTTAGACGCAAGTCATGATAAATCTCAGAGAAGCTTATCTGTCAGCACTGTTGTGGGTTCATTTGGTGAACAACCAACCCACTTGTGTTTAGCATGGCATCCATCCCTGCCCACTGATGCTAGTTACGCATGTCTACACTTTGCCACCTCAGAACAATTCCAAGCACCAACAGATTGGTGTCAACCGGTCAGTGGCGGCAGCGATGCAACACAATGAGGGATTCAGACGGTATTGTAGATTAAGGATACATAAGAGAAAGAAAATTGAGGGCAAGAGCATGTGAGAGCAACAGAAAAATGAGCTTGAGTGGAGCAGAGTCGATCCATTTCCATTGGCCAATCCACCCCCAGTGGGGGGTCCTGATGATTGTACTCAGGAAATGCTTCTCCACTTCGGTCTGAGAGAAAGGGAACTTCCAGGGAAAGAGCTCCCTTTGCTAACAATCAAAATGCACTGTGCAGTAGGCTGATCTCTTGTTCCTTAAGTTTTTTTAAAATATGAAGAAAATATGGGGAAGATGGACCAAAATATAAGAAGGCTACCCTATCTGAAGCCGTGCTCAATAAAATCCCATTAATAAGGCAGTGTGATTGCATAATAAAAGCAATCAGGAAAACCCTCGAAACCTGTCTCTCTGTGACAGGGAATGTGCTTACAGAGAAACCTGTGCTGCCCTTCCATACAATCTGTGACATGCATCCATGTGCTTACAGGGTCTTCTTAAGGAAGAATCAAGATGACTATCTCATTGACTCTACCAATCATCCTTTTAGTAATCAGATCACGTAAAGCAGGCCATGGCATTAAAAAGGAAAGAAGGAAGGAAAAGGCAAGCAAAATCAAAGCCAGCACAACAAATTCTACATCCAATTGAAATCTCCCGATTCTGGAAAGCTCTTTACAACTGAAGGGCTTCTCTTGTATGCTTTATTCACATCCTCCACCTGTGTAGACTCTCAGTTTACTGCTCTGATTGAAGGTTATTCTGCTGCAGCTAAAATGTTCTTATAGCAGGTAATAAGAGGCTGTTTGCAAGGGGCGGCATATAAATATTTAAATAAAATAAATAAATAAAATAATTCTGCAAACATGGTAAATGGATTTGGTCGCATCTAGCTAATCATCGCAATGAGCTCTATGCCCTTTATAGCCCAGAACTGTTTAGACATGTGTACATGAGCCTAACTCTCCAGTAAAGCAAAACCAAGGCCATGTTATCTCTTCTTAAAAGCATGACTGCAGTCTTCCAAATTCCAGTGTTTTTAAAATTTCAAACCTCTAAAAATCAATGAAGAACTACTAATATTCACAAAAAGCTGCACAACAGAATTATAGGTGCAATCCTATACTCACTTTCCTGGAAGTAGGTCCCTCTGAAACCAATGGGCTTAATTCTAAGTAGACCTAAGTAGACATGTATAGGCTTGCCTTGGTTTTGGCCATAACAAATTAATTTGTTTCTGGGGTTGATTATGTGAAGCTATTCAAACTGAAGTTTCCAGTGTTTTATTTTAAATTCTTCACGCATACTTTTTGGGGGGAGTTGAAGCGACTTCAAAACTTTTAATTATACAAATGAGAAACAGAAAATGCCCCAGTAGCAAATTAATTGGATTGAGGCCAGGGAACAGCTGTAGAGCAAGCAGCGATGACAGCGTTGCCCCGCAGGGTGGGGCTGACAAATAGGGGTGGAAGCTGACCAGACCTCTGATCTGCCATGCCGAGAAGTTTGATGGGTACATCCATCAATGAATAAATAAATTCACTCACAGTAATCAGTTAGATCCCGAGATGGGTGGTGCAAGGCAATTCAAGGTATCGGGGCAAGGACACAGTTAAGATCTCAAAGCTGACTAGGCCTTGGGTATAATCTCCAGGTACCTGGCAGGCCGGGGCAATGAATGGTGGATAGAGAATTTGTCTAACCACTACAAGATTATGGCATCATTTGTCTGCAGGATACATGATTGTATGAACATACTCCACCATTCCTTCAGGGCTGTATATCGTTTAGTCAGCCAGCTATAAAGAAATGCAAGAATGGTAGAGAAAGTGGGGGATTAGCATTCTTTATCTTATTTGAATTTGTAGGAAACCCGCAGTTAGTAGAAGGGGGATTGCTGTGAGCTGGGTTCTTCCTTCCAGTAGTAACCGTCTCTCTAGCACTTCCTTCTTCCCTTCCCATTAATGGAAGACCAGTGGCTTGGCTCTTTTCTGGGTGAGGTAACTCAGAAATCACCAAATGCATTCATATTCATTTGTGGGAACTTTAATGACCTTATAGGTAAGAGAGGCTTTTGTTTCTTTAGAAGATTTTTTTCTAGCAGCACATACTTCTATGGACAATAAAGACAATCAGCAAGGAATAAGATGTTTAGAGATTGTGTATTATACTTTATATGTATGTCATGGAAGTTCTGTGGACCAGTCTGGAGGTTATTATACTTACATGTGTAAAGGTGGTGGTAGTGTTATTGACCATGTTATGGTCTCTCCATCATTATTTCCCCTAATAAATGCTTTTCAAGTCCTTGATCATATAGAAGGTGACTATTTTCCCATTTTAGCGACTAGCTGCACACCAGCTGAAGGTGTAATAATTTACAGAAACAGCAACTTTGACTGGAGGAATGCTTGGTGAGAGAAGAATAAATGGTCACACAGGCTGAGTAGTACTATTAAAGAAAGACTTTATAGGCATAATACGATGAATCTGCATCGATTATTTTGGAACAAGCCAGTTAATCACTTAGATGTTCCTCAACAGATTATTACAGCACTTGGGCCTTGTGTGATGACTTTGGCTAATAGAAGTACATCAGCATCGCATTCTGGCTGGCTTGATGCTGAGTGTAAGAGCTGCAAACCATGACCTGTCCAAGAACTGAAGGAGAAAATCAAGACCCTACTAGCTTACCAGAGTGGCAACCAGTTCCTTGCAGTGAGATGAAGTCACTCATACCTTGTTTACCACCAAAGGAAAGCCCCTAGAGAAGCCACGCTTCCTCCAGAGCTGTATAAAGAATATTCAGAATGGTGGACACCAGCTTTAGCCAGCTTATTCATCAAAATAAACTCCACCAGACTAATGCCTCCCAGACTAATGCCTTAAGTATTATCTTTCCAATTTATAAAAGAGGTGATAGGAACGATTCACAAAACTACCAGCCCGTTAGTTTGCTAGATATTTCCCCAAAGATATGTCCACATTAACTATGTAAACAGAAGATTGTTAGAAGAATTCAATGACAAATGGAAATTTTATTACGCTCAGTATGGGAGTTGAGGGGAGTTTGGAACAGAAAAAAAAAGCAGTAGAAGGTGTGAAGTGATGGGAAGATTTGTTGTTGCATAGGTTAATTTTTTTTTCTGTTAAACTCCCACAGAAAAAAATAAAATTAAAAAAATAAATTACTTAAAGACTAAGATCATGGTTTTTGGCACTCAAAGTTCTAAGCATGGATGGTGTCTAGATCAACATGTTATCGAACAAACTCACTATCTGGGCATCCTTTTTAACAAGTTGCTCTCACGGAAAGAGCATAGGGTGGCAGTAAAATTGAAGGCACAGGAAACCATTGCAGCATTAATGAAATGTTATTATAACAGAGGTGGGCAGCTGATTGAACCTACTCTGAAAGTTTATTGTAGTAAAGTGATCAGACAATACGTATGTCATGGAGCTGAAATTTGGGGGACTGATGGCATTACCATGCATGTTTTGGAAACAGTGCCGAACAAACATTATTGTCTCCTGCCTTCGGCCCCTGCAGCCCTTCTTGCACACAGAATCAGGATGGCCTTCAATCAGTACAAGAATAGATTGTGCTCAATTGTGTACTTTGAACAAAATGCTCTTCCCCCTGTTGAACATTTTCCAGCTTTGTGCCATTTGGGAATGAATGAAAACCATACATGGGAGTCAAGGCTTCATAAATTGGCACGTAGCTATTATATTTCTGATCTGAATACCATCTTTCCTCTGGATAAGAGCCAATTAAGAGACTGGTTATTTTGGATAGACGCTAGAAAAGGCCTGCAATTAAATTCTCTCAGTGGTTTCCTCTTTCTAAAATAGATTATAGAGCTAGATATCTGTCCAGACTGAGACCATCCTCTTTAAGAAATGCCTTTATTGGGTAGCATTTTCAAGTTATGCCCACCACAGTTTTGGATGGCTCTTTTAACAAGGTGCTTCCTGAACACAGATTGTGGATTTACTCTTTACAGCAAGTTGAAGTCGTTTGTTACTACATTTTAATCTGTCCTCTATATAGTGACCCCAGAGGGATATTCTTGAATCCCTTGCTATCACATGGATATAGGAATGGCTTGGCAGAAACAGTTACTTTTCTTTTAAGTGAAAGTCATGTTGCTTTGTTTGCTTTTGCAGCAAAAAAGAGCAGGAAGAGAGAATTAGACAAAATTGCTACAAACTGTATTGGAGATTCAGAGTTAAATTAATTATGGCTTTCAGTTCAGAATTTATTTTATTTATACTGCTGAAATCCTTTATTGTGTTGTTGTGCTCATTCATTTGATATATTTATCGTGGACTTTGGCTAGTTAAAAAAAACTTTCTTGATTGATTTTTTTTTTCTTAAAAAAAACCAACAGACCTGAAAAACAGTAAGTGCCGGAAATACTCTGTATCTCTATTTCTTGATTTTCATATTATTCATCTTCTATGTATAGCTGGTATCCCTTCAATTTCTTTTCATACTGTGAATATTCGTAAGTGACATTGCACAGCTCAACAGCCTTTTGTTTCATCATGATCCATCTGTGTGTGGCTTTGATCTTGGTGTTTAATGAAGGCATTAATTGATAGCACCTGCAGGTGGAATTTACAGTCTCATGAGCTGTCTGAATTGTGGGAGCCACCACTTTTTAAAGGAGAGATAAACCAGGATCAGAATTAGGAAATAAATTGAGTGTGCGTTTTTACACGTTCCTTATTTTGTGGAATTTGTTTCATTATCATTGCTTAAATATTATGATTAGTAGCAATTAAACTTGCACTCAACTTCACAGTTCTCTGCCATGGACTATGGTTGGTGGCAGATTGCACAGAGCTGGGCAATTTGTAACTCTTCAGATATTTTGGCTGACAACTCCCATCATCCATCACCACTGGCTTTGCTAACTTGGGCAGATGGGATTTACAATCTAAAGCATCTGCAGTGCCCCAACTTGTCCACACCTACAACAGTAGCAAGATGGTCAAGGCAATGAGCACTGAAAGAGAGCAGGAATATCAAGGGGCGCTCATGATCAAAAGCAATGGCTTCCATGCACTAATTTATATTGCTTCAACAGGGCTTAAAATTTCAAATCTAGACCTACTAGCCAGGCAAAAATCTTACTCTCCACCTGGAGCGTGCAACCTTGCAGGGCAGAGGCATCTCCCCAGATCCTCCGCCACCCCCCGAGCCCTCCCATTTATTTATTTATTTATTTAAAACATTTCTATGTTTATTTATTTTATTTATTTAAAACATTTCTATGCTGCCCCATCGCAACAAAGCCTCAGGGCGGCTCACAACAAAACAAAATATACAAATAAATAACAACATGACAAAAAATTTACATTGTCCCATTGCATCCTCCAGCTCCTTCCAGCTTTCCCATGCACTGGAATGGCGGGATGTGGGGGGGGCAGGGGGGAGGAAAAGCTCTCCCAATTCACATCGCTTGGCCCCTCCAGGAAGGCGGAGACCCCCAGCCTCGCTTTGTCTCCGTTCAGGCCAAGAAGCAGCTGCCGGGCTTGCCTTAGGGGGCGAGCAGAGGACGCCAGAGCCCCACCACCCGCTCCGCGCCCTCCCACCTCCAACCGCCTGCAATAACACTTCGCACACTTCGCGGCCCATCTAAGGGTTAAAGCGAGAGAGGGCTGCTTCCTAGAAGGGCCAGTGGAGAGACAGGCCCGAGGATCGCAGAAAGCAGATGGTCTAAGTCTCTGCCTGTGCGGGTCGTGTGGGTTTGCTTCCCGGCTAGGGTCCCATTTGCAAATAGGGATGCCGGGCATTACTGTGCTCGCCAGAAAGGAATTTACACTCGCATTTGGTAAGCGGGTGAGCAGTAATTTCATGCCCTGGCTTCAAGATATTATGTGGCTCAACACATTTGAAATAGCCCAAATTATACTTCTTCCAAAATATACTAGCTGATCTAGTGTATTTTGGAAGAAGGTCTTTTTCTGGATTCTGTATGTTTATTTTATAACATTTTTGCTGTGAAGAAGAGGCATGTGATCTCTGTAGATACAAATTCACAGTTTTCGGAACTGTAAAACCAAGCATCTGTGATAATATCTTCTAGATAGAAAAATCATTGCCCAATAATCTTATCGAAACCCCTGGAAGAGCATGATATTGTAAATGGATTAATGGAATTTGCTTACCAAACAAACAAACATTACATGAATAGACAACTTCATACTCCATAATTAAAAACTAATCCTTATTTCACAATGAATAACATTTGAACCATAATGTATCTTAAATGGAAAACTATCTTTGTCCTCAAAAAGCATTTTATTAAAAAACAATTTAAATTAAAAACTCAAATTAAAAAAATCTTATTTTTTAAATCAATTTTTATCCATCCTGTGCTGAATTAACAACTACATAACCTACCAGCTATTCCTTTCTTTACTTCTAATGGCTTTTCATTTGGGAATTCACGTATTATAAACCTAGTGCATATCAATTTGCATGAATGGCTACTACTTTCACATGAAGAGAAGGCTTTGTTCAAGTGTTTTTTCAAGCTAAACTATGATAGCTACCATTATATAAGAAAGACAGAAAGTAATGAACACGAGTTAGGTGCAAGATTTGACTTGCCTTCTCATATTTCAGACTATTCACCATAGCAGCCATACTAATTATTTGATTTAGCCACAAAGTACTGAGATTGTGTGTACTTAAAAAAATCCAGTGGTCTGATAATAATCATAGTATTCAAAATAAATGTAAATTAGATGCTCTTCTCCTTGGCGCTCTAAGTACACTGCTTTCCTGTTTCCAACAGTGGGAAGCTTTCAGCCACAATGCAGCTATCTATCCCCCTTGTTTGTCCCAGTCTTTGATGAAGACATACTATCTCAGCTGATGGTTCCACTGTTAAACAGCATGGCTATTAGCAATGGTAGGCCCATCCCTCATGAACGGTTTAATCTTTTGTTCTAAATCTATCTAGCAAACGTCACGATATTATGTGCAGATTGCATCTATAAATTGTTTGTTGCATAAATTACTTCCACTTTTGTCTGAAAAGCACTGTCCTTTTCTGCCCCAATTAACATACAATGCCCTTTACAGTTTTTTCAAAAGCATCAGCAGCAACAAGGCAATTTCTGTTCCATTTCATAGCAGGGATACTATGTGCGAGTTGTTCAAAAGCCAAACATGAAATTGTCAACAGAACCTGAACTGAACAAAGCTGTACCCAGAGGAACCGCTTGCTTCTTCAGATCTATCTGGTTCCGCTATAGCTCTTCAAGGCCCAGTTTTATTTGGCATATTTTGCAGCGTCTCCATGACTTCACCCGAGTCCTGCCAGCACCCAGCTGTCTCTGAGCCCTTTGAAAAGAGACTTGCAATTCCATGGATGAGAAATTCAAAATGACCTCAAACTCTGTATTAAGAGCAACAAGAACCATTTAGTCCAACTCCAATATTCTGGTCTGGGGTAGCTGGGCAAGTCTCAAAGGGAGGCAAAACCTTGATATTACTTATAGCTGGATCCAATTTATAAGGCGTGCAGCAGAGAAGATGGTTGGGGAAAGAGACAAATAGTCTTCAAACAATTAAATTTAATTGCTCCATCTGAAGATTATGTATCTCCTTCCCTGATTATTGTCTCCTTCAAGACATGAATAAATTGGAACCAGCTATCGGCAAAAGTCATTCTGTTCCCCTGCAACGGAGCCGAGTTCTGAAGAAACATCAGGCTCTCAAATTAACATGAAGCTTTGTTCTAATGAGCTGGTGGCTGCTTTAGATCTGCCACCTTTGAACATCTTTTTAGCAGTCACCAAAGCGGCGCAGTGCAATTCCACTGTCCTCCTTTTAGACCAACTCTTGGCAGCTTTGCCTTGAAGCTGCCAAATCACCTGACCCAAAGCAAACGATGAAAACTAGATCTGTATATCAAGCCACTCTGAGAAAAGAGATCGTTCCTCCCATCACCACTTTAAAAATGGCTTCCCCAAAGGAATATTTTCAATTAGAAAGGTTTGGGAATCCCAGTAAGTCAGAGATCATCTGCCATCAAGCTTCCTTCCTTCTGCCTCCCTTAGGTGACAATAGATTGTGTTTAATTAATGAATGAAACAGCATGCAATTTAAAATAGTACTGTAGCTATACAAGCAGTATTACCCCAAAGAATTCATGTGCTACTGCTACTTGCATAGAATTGAATCACCGATTCCCATGAATAAGCTCTGGGACAAGGGTTTTTCCAACAAGCTGTAGCAGAGTTTACAATTACAATGTATATCAGACATAAACTTCTCAGCACCAGTTATTGGGAAACAGAAGTGAAAAGATGCTGTTGTTCTAATTTCCTGCTTGTGGGCTTCCCAAAGGATTTGGCTGGGTATTGTGAAAAACAGGCAGGCCGTCACCCTAAGCCAGCACGGCTTTTGTTCTCCTGACCTGCTGAGGAGGGTGTGCTCCAGCCTGACAATTGGCACAGGTGCTGCATGAGCATCTTTGCTGGTTGCATGCATATCCCGCCTTTCCTCCAGCAAGTTCAAGGAGATGAACATGGTCCCTCTGTGTTGCCTTCACAGGTAGCCTGCAAGTAGTGGTGGAAAGATGAAATCTGGGCCACGATCCTCCCACTGACACCCAGACCCTAACTGAATTCCTCTGAACGACACTGAATTCCTCCCGTCAGCCTCGGTCCAGTTCCCCTTGCTGCCTCTCTGCCCCTTAAGTTGCCAAAATGGCAGAAGGCTTCAGGAAATTCTACCTATCCCTCACAGGGTGTGACCTGTGGTGGAGGACAAGGATGCCTAAAATCTGGCATGTAGATGCTTCTGGGGTTTGGCACATTGCCACTAGGAAAACATCCCCGCCGTTTCCTTTACACGTGTTGATTACACACATGGACAGCACAGTGTGGTCATTTCTGTCCCTTTGTCTAAATGTGTGAAGCCACAAACATGGTCCTGAGAATTTATTGTGCACATTGTTAATCATTAATGAATTAAATTTGTGTACCACAATAGAGCTAGCATCCCTGTAAGGTTCCCTGCAACCATGCTTAGCACCTACCATGTTGGCCTCCTCTAATTAATCTGCAGTCTTTACAAAAAGCACAAAATCTATGGCAGATCCAGTGCATTCCATTCCCAACAGATACTGTGTTGAAGGGAAACGTTTTCTGCCTCGAGGGATAAGGACTTAAAGCAAAACGCCTAGGCTTCATTCCAAGTCTGTACTTGCATGGCATCTCCCATTTTGTTCCTTACAACCTAATAAAACATTGAATGATCTGACATATACTAACAAGAAAAACGGGTAGTGCAGCTAGACAACCAGTATGTGAAGGAGGTAATCCCATCTAAAATAGTTTCATCACACATGTTAGGTACTTTGCACATAATCTGAGAGAATAAATATTCCACAAACAAGGGAACCGAGTAGCTTCTTCAACTAGCAATATGTGCTAATAAAATCATTAGGGCCTTGGAGAGCTTGGGGGTAGCCATGAAGACGGATGGCCTTTTCTCGCATCCACTTGAAATGGGCCACTCGTCGTACGAGAGAAAAATCTTGCATGAGCACTGGTAGTCTCTTAGCTATCTCACTGATCAAAGCTCCAGGGAGACAGCACACCTGGCGATTCCAGGGGTCTTCCTGACGTGTGTGTTTTTCCATGTCACGCAACAGGGAATCTCTGACAACTATCACTCTTCCTGTTTGCTGTTGCAAACTTTGGTATCGTTTTCTTACCAGAGTTGTTACTCTTCCAGAGTTACTCAGCGTGTTGTGCAGTTCCTTCCTTGAGGCTTGTTTGCAAGGGTGCGGCATATAAATATGTAAATACATAAAATAAATAAGTAACGGTTTGAGAGTTTGAGAGCTTACATTTATTGTATGCGCAGGCCGTCTTGCCCTCAGGTAAGAAAGCAAACATTGCCCAGAAGTGGCAAGTCACCACCACGTGGGGTCTTCGTGGTCCATTCCTTGTGCTACCTTTGTGACTTTGCCTTGGGCTGTTGTGACAGCCAGTGCTTTCTCTTGTCTTCACTAATGGTTAGCGGTACAGTCCTACCAGTGAATGGGAATGTACAAGAAAGAAAACAAACAGGTGGGCAGGGGGAACTAAGAGGACAAAAAAGAGCAAAGAAGGGGGGAAAACAGCGGAGACCTCCCCCTTGACCTGCCCTGCCGAACTCCACTGCCAAACTCCTGGTCGCTCTCCCTGGGAGCTTGGCTGCTTGTATCCCAGAGGCCCCAGGCCAGCTGGGGCAGCTTCCTCTGATCTGCTCAGCCAGGAGCCAGGAGCCAGAGTGAATCGCCACACCCGCCCAGCTCCTGGCGGACCAGGCCGCTCGCCTTCAGTTGATCGGCTGAGCAGTCGATCGAAGGCAGCCTCAGAGTGTGCTGCTGGAACCGCCTCCTCCGTTCCTCTCCCACAGAGGTCGCATCTCCGAGGTTGCAAGACTGAGGAGACTCAGAGCTTGGAATCCCAGTGCTTAGTTCCAACCAGGTTTCCAGATCAGAGCTGAAGCTGCGAATAATCCCATAACCAGCTAGACTCAGGCCGTCGGATTGCGCCTGTGCTTTTCCAAGCTTCACATTTTTGGAAAGTTAAAATTACAAGGGTTCTTCAAAAAGTTTCTGCACTTTTTAAAACTCTATTTATTAAGAATTTCAAAAATAAATCACACAGCTTTTCTGCATGGTCACCTTCCTTTATGATGCATTTTCCCCAGCGTCATACCAATTTTTTAATGCCATCAGCAAAAAATATATAAAATATTTTTATAAAATAGAAAAGTGTGGAAACTTTTTTGAAGACCCCTCATATGTTTGCAAAGTTGTGAAATCAAAACAGATGAGGTCCGTGCCAGTAAAACTGTTCCACTGATAACAGTATTACATTGCAAATGTTTATTGTGTGTTTTATTGTATTTTCAAAAATATTTGCTAACAGTTAAACATAATGCAATAAATAGGGAAGGAAACAAATTTATTAAACATTCTTCCTATATACATATAAAATCATGTAAGTAAAATGAGGAGTTGCATAATAAAACAGATACTCCCTTTAATGTCATATTTTGCTTTCCAGAAGTCAGTCAACATCTGAGGCCACCCTTTGAGTGCCTGCTGCAAGAGAGACTCAGGCGGGGGCCTTCTCCGTGGTGGTCCCCAAGGTAGAATGCTCTCCATACTGAGGCCCACCTGGTGTCCACACCGTCATGTTTTGCGGCTAAGTTGGGGTGACCCACAGGATGTTCAGGCACCGAGCTTGTGCTACTCTGCAGCAAAGCCGCCCAGTCAGTGCATGAACCATCTACTTGGGGAGCAGGGAGAAGTCCAGAGCGATTGTGGGAGGCAATAGCAAATGTGCTGCAGCGAGCAGAATCGTGGCCGCAGGAGACGGGGGGATGCCGGAGGGGTGTCAGCTGGGCCCTGGCCTGTCTGCACTGCACAACAGCTGCCTGCAGCATGGCTGCTTTTAAAGTCAGTGCTGACAACTCCTTGCTTTTATGGGAACTAAATTTACCCAGGCACATGCAAAATAAAAATAAGAAGATCAACAAGTTATTCCATTGGCTTTCCTGATCTTCAGCCTGGATTAGCAGTGAGAGGCTGGCAAATTCTTCTAAGGTTTCAGGGTGGCTTTCTGCCCTTCTTTTCCCATCTTGAGCTGAACTCAGGGTGAGTATTCAATGAACTGCTTCGGGAATGGAGGCCAGAAGCAACATCTCCCGCCTGAAGCAACTCTCAAGGTCCAAATGTGTTTTCCAGCTTAATTGTACATAGAAGTGTCAAAGTCTACAGGCCAGGCCAGACTAGACTCCAAGCCCACCGCACAGCTTAGAATGTCTTCATACTGCCGGCTTCCTGCACCGGCACTGGCATGTTTTTGCATTGAACAGCATGTCCACCTTTCATCACCAATATTTATAAGTCTGTCCTTCGATCGTCTTCCTCCTATCTAGCTGTGTAACGGTAAAATTTTGCCCTGACTAGACCAAGGCTGCCTCCAGGTGAGCGGCACTAATAGTTGCTCTTCCCCTGCAAGTTTAAATTGATTTTCCACTCAGTTGGGGGATGTTTTACTCTTGGATGGCAACACTCCTTAGGAAGCAGAGGGGAAGATTTGGTTCACTTAGGGTGCAATCCTGCACCCATGAAGACAGAACAAGTGTTGCATAGCCAGCTCGTGAATGCTGGGAATTGTTGAACCTTTGTCTGTCTATTCATGCACCCTTAGAAGCCATTTGAGTACACATTAACGTGGTTCCTACGGCATGTGAGCTCACTGGGGGATGTCTAACCCACAGTAAGCATGCTGGACATGTGCCAGACACATGTGCTGGACACGCACGAGTGACATTTTGACCATGCAACCCCCGGGTGGGGGTCATCATGCTAACCCAGGCCCTGAGTGTCGTTTGAGGGTTAAACAAAGCTTGCTGAACCCTCATTTTGTTGCCGGGCTCTGCAAGGGCTTTTTAGCCCTCAAACAACCATGGGTAGCCGGGTTTGGACAGCGCGGCAACTTCGGCTCAGAACTGCCTATTCGGAATGTCCCCTGGAGCTCATCATGGTTGAACAAACTACAGTGAGCCAAACACATGGGCTGAATTCACACAACCACAAGCCCTCCTGCAACCTACACAGGCCTGGCTGGTTGTATGTGTGGATGCGGCGGACGTGGTGAAGCCAGGCACGTGTGGTTTCCTTGAAGAAACACTAGCTTGGTGTAGGCGTTCGACACTTCACCACACTTCGTCCCAATGTTGCTGCGTGGTTTCCACATTTCTGCCACGAGTTGGGCAGCGCGCTGCCCTCCAGCTTTCGCCGTCCTCTTCTGCCTAGCAACTGCTGAGGCGGCTGCAGCCGTGCTCACGGGCTGCTTCGTGCTCCTTCCACCCAAGTCCCTGAGCTTCCTCCCCAGTGCCCAGCCGCAGCTCTGGGCCCCCAGTGGCAGTGGCATCATACCCCACGTCTCTGGCAGCAGCGGCCGCAGAAGCAGCTGTGCCTGACGCTCCTGCCGGGTTGCTGTGCTTTGCTGGAGCGGTGCTTGGAAGAGCCGGATGCTCGTCCCACTTGGGGAGCCATCGCTCCCCTCTTTTCAAGGCAGCTTTATCGCCATCAGGGAGGCTGGGTCTCCCGCTCCCTCGTCGGTCAGCCCCGCCACCCCTGCCTCTGTCCCCGGCACTCTCGGGGGCTGTCCACCAGCCCCGCTGCCCCCTTCACCACCACGGCTGCGGGACGAGCCGGCCTCTTGCAGCCGGCCGGAAAACATCCTCGGGCTGATGTCTGCACAGGAAACCCTGGGAAGCCTGATCCCGCCGGATGCCCTTCCTCCCGTCCCTCTGTGCACCAGGCTGCAGGGGGATGCAGCCCGTCCTGCGCATGGCATGTGTGTGTGCGTGAATGGACACATGTGCAAAGGTGCAGCTAGGGTAGAGATGGGTGTGTGCACCACGGCAGCACAGGGAGTGCTTGTGCAATGCTTCTCTAGTGCAACTGTGACACTCTGGAAGCAGGCGGTTGTTTTGCAGAGCAGCAGAAAACAAGCCGAAAAGGGGGCTGGCTGAGCTCGCGCCCTGGGAAGCACATGGGCCGGGCAGGGACGGGGGGGGCAGGCAGCAGCACATAGCGGAGCATTGTTCCCGCCATATCCTGCAGAGTGGCACTGGACAACAACTGGGAAACCAGCCCTCTGTGGCATCACCCACCCTCTGGAGCATCGTACTCTGCCCCCTCAGGCGCCCCCGTCACCCCCCCAATCTTGGGCTGCCCGGCCGGTCTGCTCACCCTGCCAGCCAGCTGGCCGCTGCCTCCCTCGCTCTGCCCCTCTGGTGGGTCGCTTGCTCCCACAGTCTGCCCGGCTGCAGGGCTCTTGAGAGAGCCCAGCCAAACTCTAGCGGGGGCACAAGGGGGGCCAGCTGCTCTGGCTGGCTGAGTGACTGGCAAGCGGGGGGTGGGTGGGCCAGGGCCTTTGCAGGAAGCAGGGGTGGCCGAGGCAGCCGCCGGTGCTGCTTCTGAGACCCCGCTGGCTGCTTTCTGGCCGCTCCAGGTGGTGCAGGAGGAGAGTGGCTGGCCGGGCTCCCTGGAAGAGCTGCTGGAAGCAGAAGGAAGGCGGTGGCGGCAGCGGCAGCCCCCTGCAAGGAAGCAGGGCAGGGGGAGCAGCAGCCTTCAACCCTCAGCCCAGCCCAGCCCAGCCCAGACGTGGGTGCTTTGGCCTGACAGGGCCGGCCCCAGGAATGCCCCCACACACAATATGTGGGGCACCAACAATCGTACATTTGACAATTCTAAAATCTTTCTTGTTTAGCCTGGGTTTTCTCAGGCATTAATTTGCCCTAAAATTGCTGTGCTTAAGGAATAAGCTATTGTTTGACCTTTTAGCTTCCCTTCCCTTTTTGTTACAAATCATTTTGGGCTTTTTAAATAGAAAGTAGTATATAATTTTTTAAATGAATAAGTTAATATTAGTATATTGTACAATATTATAGTGGCATACAATAATTTAAAAGCAATAAATAATAAATATGATCAAACCATATTAAAATATTAAAAAGACATGCCTTTCCTCACTTCAAAAAAGATAGAGAGGAGACACATGTTAACTCTGAAGGGAAAGCATTCCAGTATTTGGGAGAGATGCAGAATAAAGTCATTTCATGCATGCCCAGCAAATGCCCCCCTGCAAACTTGTCCAAAGTGCCATTTCAGGGGAAAACATGGGGAAGGGGAGGGTCTTCTGAGGGAAATAAAACATTTGCAAGATGTCAAAGAATTCTGAGAACAGTGGTGGACTTTCTCAGGGAACAATTCCATGCATCTCTGCTTCCAGCTTCAATGGATCAGCTGCACAGCTCAGATTATCTGCAACGATCTACTCAATTTGCTCCATAGCCCGTCCCGCTTCTTGGGGACATGCTCCCAAGTAACCGAATAAGCTTATGGCCGGAACCTGGCCTTCTCCAGCTGAGCAGCTGCTGGACTGTCGCCACCTTGCTCGCATACCTCTGCGCCCTCCCAGCCATGGGAAGTGCACAGCGGGCAGAGGGGGGCGGCAGGCATGGTCCTTGCGGGGATTGCAAGTCATCTCCTCTCTCTCTTTCTCTGTGCATGTGCATAAGGGGGTGCGTGCGTGCGTGCGCACATGCATGCTCCCCTCTTCTAAGTCTGATGGTTGTGATAGATGTGGCATCGGCTAGATACGCCTCCAAGGGACCAGGCCTGGCCATTATTCCGTGCCAGTGTGCCGGGATGTCCGTCGCCCAGGAAGCGGGGGCACCGTGGCAAAGGCGTGCTTTCTCTCCTTGACCTGCTGGGCTGGCAAAGCTGCCCCATCCGAGGCACCAGCCTGGGGAGGCGACATCGGCTCGCAGCACGGAGGCGCGACAGATGCGCGCACACGCAGGCCTGCACATGCGCATGCCGTCCCAAGGCCTCAGGGCGGCCTGCTCGGGCATTTCTTTGCAGCGAATCCTCTCCCCCTTCCTAATTTTTTAGATTCACGCTCCCAATTTCCCCCTCACCAGACCGTCCAGGTGCAAAATGGAAGGCAGGGCTTTTACTCCGCGTCGTGTGGAAGGCAGGTGGCCACGTGCTGCTTGCCATGAAAGGGTGAGAAAAACTGCACTTGAAAGAACAATTTTGAGATACGGAGGAGCTGTTTTCCTTTGCATCCAGTCATCCGATCATATGATGGGGAAGAAGAAAAAAGATCTTTGTAACACATGGATTCTGCCACTTGTAGAAACAGACCCTGTCGGAATCGGCGCTGGGCCTTTCCTGCCAGTAACAGGAGAGCAGCCGCAGTTTGGATGCATTAGACACCAACCTTCTTCTTCTTTCTTTGTTTGTTTGCTTTCTATCAATCCCATTTTTTCAAAGTTTGAATCAGGTGAGTGGAAACCCAGCTCTTGGCAGCCTGCATGGAGACAGTTTCTTTGCCAGCAAGAGAGGAACGTTTCCGGAATCCTCCGCATCTCAATTTCTCCCTGGATTTTTGCAGTCCCAAATTACTTCAAAGCAGAATCAATGCATTATGAATCTTCAGAATTTTATAAAGTGAAGTGTAATTCCCTGCAGCTTCCAATTATTTTCCATCTGCTATATTTATCAGCATGAATGTGGGCACTGGTAAAAACATCGAGGGATCGGCCTTGATGGAAGCACATGTGAGATCATACGCAGACTGTTTTGTGCGGTGTGGATGAACGCAAATGCAGAATTGTATGGCTGAATCAAACACCGCAAGAAGACAGAGTGGCCACTTGTGCATCTTAAACATGCACTACAGAAAATGACACACTGCAAAAGGAATGGAAAAAAGAAGACAGTGCGCCCCTTTCCTTAGCCAAGTATTAGATGCGTGTGCACTTTCTGACTCCCACGTGCACACATGTGCGCACACCCACTGCAAAAGGTTCCCAGCACTGTTAACAGAATCACAGAACCATCACCCTAGAAATGGTGGAGGATTCAGCTTGGTTTTTTTTTCTTTTTAAATAAGAATTTGCAAAATTTTCAGATTTCTTAAAATCAGACTGAGATTATATGTATGGAACAGTTTTCTAAAATATGAACAGATCCCACACAGCCAGAGAGAAGGCACTGCGTGCTCAAGTCCACTCAGAACCAAACTAGCTGTGGTATCATTCACGCCTGGCTCTTTAACGTTTTTGACTCGGTGGGCACATCTAGAATTTTGTAAGGATGCTGTGTGTGGTCCCACACAATGACTGCCACAGGAAGGATCCTTCCAGTAATAAGCGACAACAGTTGCACCCTTTTTAAAGAGTAAGAATAAGCATGGGGGAGCAATCCAGGACGCTGGAGGAGTCGAGGGTTCTTTGCGTCCACTACATCTCTGATGTGGCTCAGGCCCTCTGCACTTCTGGTTTGCTTCTGGAGTAACGCTTCATATGGTCCATGCAAGCAAAACAAAGGTGTTGCATTTCACTTGCAGCAAAAACCCTTCTCATACAGGGTTGAAGCCACCCTCTCTGCAAATAATTCAAGGAGTACCACATCCTATTGCTCATCCTTCTATCTTTCATCCTGGCAATGTTTGGTTCCTCTGAGGAGCAAGTTCAAGAAGACCCCAAAAACGGATATCTGATTTTTTTAAAAAGCTTTCCTTTCTGAAGAGTGAAGAAATAGCAGCTGAAAAGCAACCAGAAGCAGTATTTATTTACATGCCGCATTTCTGCTAATGCACGCAAGGTGCTGAGCCACAGTCCAGAAAAATGGCTCGCAATATTATAAACCGAATGACACAGTGTTATTTGGATGCAACACAAAGTGTGCGTACAACACAAAAGAACATGCGAGATCCTCAGTGCAGAGACGCCCACGGCCTGGTGTGACGTTCATTGCGCCACAGAGAATGGTCAGGAGCTTGAGGAAGCATTAAATCTAAACCGTGGAAATAAACTATGGAGGGAGACAGTGGAGAGTCCTGCTTGTGAGCATGTTCCAGCCTCATGGCAAGTCCTGATCACCTTCAGAAATCAAGAACATTTCTTTCTGTAAATTGAAAGAGACATTATTGCTGCTAATGACTATGATAGTTATGTGAAGGCAAGAGAACTAGTATCCCTTTGGCCCTTTTTGCAACGTCAGTGTCGGTGTTGAATATTTGGTTGTCAGATATGAAGAAAAGTCAGCTTTGCAATTCATCCAGTGCCACAGGGTCGTTCTTCTCCTATTTTTTTCTCTCCTGAGCATCACCCAGTCTACCTTGCCATGTGGTCCATAAAAAAGAAATACTACTCCTGCCTAAATTCAAAGGGTAAAAAAGTGGACTTGTGTGTCATCTTTACAACCTGGATTGATGCTCCCCATTACATTCAGGATACCTTTTCGAGGGAGGGAGGGAGGTTCATCAGGTGAAACATCTTGGAAATTAATACGCATCCTGGGCATGCTCTGCTTAAGGACCGGCTCCATTCTTCTCTGGCTCTCTGTTACCTGGCAGTCTTGCCTCCTTCCCCATCTGCTTGTCTTTTCTCGTGGGAGCGTCTGTGGCTTAGCAGTGGAGCCCCTCTTTGCATGCAGGACTTCCTGGCTCTGATCCCCAGCAATTCCAGGTAGGGATGGAAAAACTCTTGCCTGAAATCCTGGAGAACAACTGCCAGTCTCTGTCAGCGCTGGACTAGATGGAACGAGGGCCAGGCTCAAAATCAGAGCCCTTCCTATATTCCCCGGTGTTTGAGAGCAAGAGGCCTGGCTGAGTGCAGGACAGAGGTCATATTCGAAAGGCGGATATGTCTTTAATATACATGCAACTCAAAGGTCAAGCCCTTGTGAAGTCTGAGATTCAGTCCTTGACATCTCCAGTTAGAAAGGATTTAGGCTACTAAGACTGAAGAAGGTCTCCCTGGAGCAACACTGGCCACCTGAATAGGCTTACTGAGTAGGTACTCAGTTTGGGTATAAAACTAGGCGTTACATAATTCATCCAATTATAAATGCAATTTTCTCTTCAAAAAAGATGAAATAGACACGAAGAGCCCAGTCTAGATGCAGCCCAAGCCTCCTTGACAGCAGGTTAGGGGGACTTTTCAGTCTTCATTCCCATTGCAGTCTGTGCCAGCCTCACCCTCTGCCTACAATTTCCATGGTAAGAAATGCTCGTGTTGGCAACTGGCATCACACTATTTTATTGTATTCCACCATTTTTGCTGGTGCCAACATGTGCTCTGTTTTCTGCCTTCCTTTTGCTTTAGTGGCCAACTCATGCAGAGGCAGACAAATCGAAGTGAAAAGCTATTTTACACAGGCCTGTGATGTTGCTTTATCTGGACCACCTCAGTGTATGGAACAAATTGCTTCATCGGCTCAGGGCTCAAAGAGAGACAGCACTTCCCAGAGATGCCCTGGCTCCAGCTGAGCTAACATCTGGCAGAGGCATCTCGCACCGTCTCTTCAGAGAGGCGAGCTCTGTGCACGGGAGCAGGACCTGAGGTGTCACGTACTAGAGGACCGGACTTTCAGAGGCTAAGCGAGTCTCCCCACAGGGCATGACAAAAGTCAGTTTTACAATATTTACCTACAAGATTATCTGGTCAGAAAAGGACTTGCTCTGGCAAAAAAGAAAAAGTGGAACGTAATTATCGTCCTGGTGTTAGTTAAAAAGGATTATCCTGTAAAAGGGAAGAGCTCAGCAGGTTTAATCAGCATTGAACAGAAAGCTGTTGGTGGCCTGGAGAGACACCAGGGTTCCCTTTCCCAAGCAATTAGTGTCTTGGCTGATGTGGGCCAGAGCCATTGCTGTGTTAAGAGGACCCCTAGGATTGCCCAGGGGAGCACTTAGAACATAGAAACAGAGCGAGTCAGAAGGGGCCTCCTGGGCCATCTAGTCTGACCTCCGGCACCAGCCGGCTCCGCTCACGACATGCCCACCATGTGGATGTCCAGCCTGTCTTTGAACACCCTCACCGATGGGGCCTCAATGACCTCTCATGGAAGCCCATTCCACACCCTCGGGGTCCTGACTGTCAGGAAGTGCTTCCTGGCATCCAAATGGAACCTGGGTTCCCTGAGCTTTGTTCCGTTGGAGCGCGTCCTGCCTTGCTCTGCACTTGATGCTCTTCTACTTGAAGTGTTGGCCAGCTGAAGTTCAGTTTAAAGATGAAGAACCATAAGAAAGGACATGAAAGCAGCAGATGGGTTTGCCACTTTGGGCAAGTCACTGTGGAGGCGAAGATCACTCAGGCTGAGCCCCAGAAATCACGTTCCAAACCCATAGCAGAAAAAGTTACTGTCAGCTGCCAACAAATCTGCCTCCTCCATTACCACCACCAGCACCACTGCTTGGGATCCCATCTTCCACGCCTCCTGTTTGCCCAGCTGGAGATCCCTGGTGGCCAGGCCCAGCCATGCGCATTGCACAACGCTGCACCACACCGGTGCTTCTCCTAGTTTTCATCATTTGCTGCAAAGCCATAAAAAGGAAGCCACTGAGGAAAGAAGAGAACGGAATGAGTCAAGCTGAAATTGCAATGACTGCTTCCCAAAGCAACAAGGAAGTCGGCAGTAACAATGCAGTGGGACAATTTCTGAGCCTTTCCCTAGAATAGTGAACCTTCGGAGCGCAGCTGGCATATGCAAGAGGGGGGAAAACAGCGATGAGAGAAGCCCCGTGGCCAAGGTCTTCATTGCCGAAAACAGCACACACTTTCATGATTCTGAGAAGAAAAGCAGGCAGTGATCTGCTGGTTGTCACAGTGGAGGGATGCAGAATGTGTCAGTCATGATTACTCTGAGAAAAGACTTCACAGAGGCATAGTCACTGTATGGCACACAATCTGAACGTGGCTGTCCTCCATCTTTCTTTCCTTCGTTCTTCCTTTCCCTCTTGTTTTGATAGATCATTAAAAATTGTGTTCTAGTAGGAAAAAAAAGAACCATAAGAAAGGAGAGCAGAGCCCCTCAGCTGTGCCCACCTGGACAGTGAGTTGATCAGCAGATCTACCTGGTTACAGAAGAGAGGTGTGGTACCTTTCTCTTTAACTTCTAGCCCTGATGGCCATTTATCCATCTAAATGAGCAAACACCTCTCTCGCTCTCTTTGGTGATGTGTTTCCTCATTTCTGGCACAGCCTACGTGGCCGTCCCCATGGCTGATACGGCCCTGCTTTTGTTTATTCTGCACTGGCACATGTAAACAGCTCATGACGGGGCTCCTAAGCTTATTGTGGCGGACCTGCCTGAAAAGTGGACTGGGTGGTTGGACCATATTATTTCAATCTTGGGTAATATATGCCGAGTGCTTTTTGTCTCCAGGCTCATCTTAAGTTCTTGCATTTGGCTTTTAAAGCCCTAAAACTTGGGGCTGACTCCCCCATATTATATGCCCTCCATGCAGCATCAGAGGCCTTTCTCCAGCTGGGCCTCTTTTACAAGCAGGTAGCAGACTGTTTTCCCTAAAGAGGATTCTCAAGCCCAAACACTACATTCCAAATGGCAGAGAACCTTGTTCAGCCCAGTGGCTGAATTCCATTCTGGAAAAGGTCTTAAGGGTTGCACTTCAGTGGTGGTGGAGGCAGAGCCTAAAGGGGTGGAGCCAAGTCTGGAAAATTTAGTTTGGCTTAAAGCTCCCACTGTCAGCAAGTAAGATACCTTTTAAGATATCTTTAAGAATTGAGAAATATCTGAACAATAGTCAGGAAATCATCAACAGCTGGTGGCTAAAGGAAAGGTGGTAGGATCAGGACTCAGCCATCTGGTGAACTCCGGGTTGGGGGGGGGGTGGATTTGCTCTTTAGACCTCATCCTTCCCACCTTTGTCCTATTCCTTCAAGTTTTTCTTCAGGAAGCCTTTAGTTGATTTTGCTTGGTTTTTTTCAGACTTGTGTCTTGTCCACCCCTGATTTAAATGGGTTAATAAATACAGTTATTATATTTCTATCCCGGCTTTTTTCCTTCCAAGGAACTTCAGGCAGTGTACATAATTCTCTTTTGACTCTCAATCTTATCCTCATAACAACAGCCCTGTGAGGAAGGTTAGGCTGGGAGTCTGTAACTGGCCCAACATCACCCAGCTGGCTCCATGCCTGAGTGGGGACTGGAACCCAGATCGCCTGTGTCCCACTGACTTTCAGGGCTTTGCATGCATAGAATCTCGAAGGACTCTTTTCCGTGTCAACAGCCATCAAATTGTTCATACGTGCTATTTTGTAGGATTTTCCTACATCTGAATTTACATAGAACTGAACGCTTAACCACACTAAATACTCAGGGCTATTGTCCTAAGCCACTACAGACAAAGCTAACAGAGCCTGTCTTATAATAGCGAAAATATCCGCATCAGTTTCTGATCTGCATAATAGGAATAGTAACAACCAGCAATGTAGGCTTGCTGTTAGAATTAGTATCACAGGTACTGGGTAGCACTTGTAAAAAGCAAAAAACTGTTCCCTCAATTTCTAAACCAGCCTCCATCCTCTAGGAGTTTTTGTTTTGTTTTTTGACATGCAAGCGTGCAATGGCGTACCATTTCCTCAAGAGTAATCCCCACAGTGGCCTCACACAGCACTAACTTTGTAACGCTTGCAATATCAAGTTTCCCTTTAATTCTGGATGGACAGGAGGTCGCCATCTGGTGTGAACCAGGTCAAGTATGATTGTTCCTCAGCTATATCTCAATAGCTGATTGGCAACGTTCACAAAATGGCCGTGGCTCCAGAAACCAAACCAGGCACGCTAAATATGCCCCGGCTTTGCTATTCTTGTCCATTCGCAAAACTTTTCTGTGTGAAGGTCTTTCAAGGGTTCATGTTGCCACTTGCAAATATCGATTGGTGGATTGCTACAAAGAAAGGAAAAGAGGTGATTTAAAATATGTTTAAACTGTTCATGCAGCTAGTGCTTCTTTCTAGTTGCTTGCTAGATTCTCCAAAACCAGGAATAGCTGCTGCACATTCTGTTTATCTACCTAGTATGTTATATCTAGTAAGTTTCTCAGGCATGTTTAGCTTCATATAGACTTACAGTTAAAATTCATAAAATGCACAAGGGCAGCAGCTGAAATACTCTCTAGAAATCCTCTTTTTAGAGCATGTTGCACTGGCCTTATGTCAATGGCACTGGCTTGAAATTTGTTTTCAAGCTCAATTATTTAGCAAACCTAGCATGCCTTAAGGCCAGCCAGAATATCTGAAAGATGGCTGAACCTACCCAAGGAAGGAGTGAAAATTGGCAGAAGAAACATCAGTAATTTAAGATATGCAAATGATACCGTACTGGCAGAAAGAATGGAAATGATTCCTAAAGAGGGTGAAAGCAGAAAATGCCAAAGCAGGGCTGCAGCTGAACAACGGCAAGCAAACAGAAATCGTGGCCTGTGAAGGACTCCATGACTTTAATGTCAACATTGAAGACACTGGGATTGTGAAGGATGCTGCATTCCTTGGCTCAGTCATCACTTAAAAGAAAGTAGAGGAAGTTTGAGAGTTGGAAAAGGCAGCAATGAAAGAACGGGAAAAGATCATCAAGGAAATTCCACTGCAGACCAAACGCTACGAACATCTACACTATTGTACTCCTGACCGCTATGCATGCATGGGACACCTGGACTGTGAAGAAAGCTGACAGGAAGAAAATTGCTACATTCCAAACATGATGCTGGAATTACTTTGAAAACACCTCAGATGGACAAAAAGATGACAAGTGGGACCTCCGTCAACTCAAGCCACTCTCCTTGGAACCAAAAATGAGATGGACATGCTCATGCTTTGGTCACATCATGGAGAGGTAAGACTCATTGGAGAAGACTAGCAAAAGTTGGAAGCAGAAGAAAGATCAATGACCAGAGTCCATCGAGGAAGCAGGGGCTTTCTGTTTGCAAGAGCTGAGCAGAGCTGCCAAGGAAACAATATTTTGAAGGGCATTTTTCATGTGGTCACCATAAGGGAGAGGTGACTTAGATAGCCTCAGAAGCCCTGTGACATGTCCCATGACCACAAGAGGCTCCTTTGGTAAGACAGAGCTTTTCATATTATTGGCTATCGGGCCATTTCCTCTTGAAGAAGATAAAACTATTTATTTTATGCATGAAAAACTTTTCTAACCTGTCCACCATTAGCATCTCGGGACGGCTTACAATAAAGAACGAGTAGAATAAAACAAAACGTCACAGCATCCGACAATTTGAAATAATAAAACCCCAGTTCAAATCAATTAAACATTAAAATGACTGGAAAATAAAAAGGGTTTTGCCTGATGCTGAAAAGAATTTTGTCTGAGGAGCATATTCCATAGTTGGAGTGCCACTGCAGAGAAGGCCCTCCTCTGGTTGTCACCCTCCTGACCTCCTTCAAGGAGGGCTCCCGGAGAGGCCCCCACCTCAGAGCTCAAGGGGGGGTGGGCACAGAGGGAAGGACTAGCCCCACCCATGAAAATATATAGGTGAGCAGTAAAAACATTCCAGTTTGCTTGGTTTTCAATAGTTTCTACTAAGTGAATGAAGGTTTTTGCTTGGTTCCTTTTATTTTTAAAAGGTATTGTTTGTAATATATCTTTGACTGTGTTTTGTGTTATTTGTTATATTTTTAATCTATGGATTTTCTGCTTGCAATTGATGTCACCTTCCAAGGTGAAGTTGGAGGGGGCTGTAGACAGACTTGGGGTGGGTGGCTAATGGACAATTGGCCTTCTTCCATCAGCAACTTTGGTTTCAGAAATCCTGGCCCTGTGGATTGGATTCAGGGTAGGTGGAATCAGAAATTACAGGAGAACCTAGTAGAGGTGAACGGGAACGTTTGGAGGGTCAAAGGCAGGGCGGAGGCAGGATCTGCCAGATTGTGGAGGAACCTGTCAAAGCGTCACTGTTCATGGGCAAAGTTTATTTAGAACAGCTGGTGGATCGGATCACACCCAACGCAGAGGGGACTTGTTCTCAGTGGAGAATGACTGGCAGGAGACAGAGCCAGACCAGTAAATCATTCTGAGGTGGCCAATTCCGTCTTCACTGTACAAGAGCCTTGAATGATGGTTGTGGTGATTATATGTGTATGTGCCCTCACTGAACAGGTGACGTGTGTATCAGTAGTCCAGCACAGTGGATCTTACCTCCCAGGGGTAGGAATAAAAGTGCTACTCCGTGTGGATTTGGATGAAGACAAGGGGAAATGGGCTCCCACCCGTTCCCCCACTTTGATTTGCAGGCGGTTAGATTGGGCCACTTCTCCTATGAAAGAGCCTTCAGCGGTTGTGTATACGGATCCTGGCCTGGACAAGAGGGAAGGGCCAGAATCTGCAGCTGAAATGCCAAGGTAAATGGATGCAGAGGCAAGCCAGGTGGGGAAGTCGAGCAACCCTGCTAATGCGGAGGGAGGTGGACCTGGCCTCTGTACGCAGTGGCTGTGGCATCAAGCTAAGCAGGCAAACTAGTTAAGAAATGTTTGGCATGAGGACCACTTGAAGGCAGGGTTGGCTTCTTTGGGGTTGAACTCTGTTTATCATCAAGCTTCATTTTCCTGAAGTATTTGATCTTTGCTTGTTTTCTTTGTTAATGACTTCTACAATACCCTTCTTTTGTACTACTCACCCAGCCTAGCTGATCAACATTAACATAATAAATCGTTTCTGTTAGAAAGGCTTTGTCCTGCTCTGCTGGCAAGGGGGTGCGGAAGACCTGCCATGACACTCACCTCCAATCTCATTCACCTGCCTATAATATCTAGGGAAAGTCGATTGTTGGAAACAGAGGAGAATTGGGGAAACATCTGGAAGCCATTTGTGAAAGCTTCATAAAAATAAAGTATTTACAAGTCCCTAAAGAACAGTTTTCAAAATGCACACAAAATGTATATATTCACAAAAAATTGTGCAAAAATGCTTTATTCAGTGTGATGTAGATGTGTACACCCACAAAATATATGGAACAAAATATGGAACGAATTCACACTATTTTTAAGGAGTCAAAACTATGTATACATATTCATAGACTAAAAAGAAGTCACAATCCAAAACAGAATGAGGAAAGCACAAACTTTAGTTTGGAAATTAAAAGGAAGCTGTGCAAAACAGAGCTTAAATTCACCTATCATTGTCAGCCCTGCTTGGAAATGCAGCATCAGGGGGTGGAATTTTGTGGCCACAAAGGGGAGAGAAACATAGTTGTGTGCGCATAAATGTATACAAACAGGACTCTGTTTATTTCTGCAGGATCCCGACCACATTAGAAGGCACATATAGAAGTGTGAAACCAGAATGCCACTTTTCAGCAGTTAAAGTCAATCTGTTGCCTCTCCTCTGTCTACAGTTGCCCAAAAGATGAAAAAACAGAACTAACGAAAACACGGCCTCCCGCGTTAGCTGAGCTATTGGCTTGGCAACGTCCAAGACAAGTTTCCCTTAAAAATCAGCCTTGGGATGGAACAATTATTTGCAACGACGGAGTAATTCGAAAGAGTTTGTACAGTTTCACCTTCCCAACTTCAGGCCCGGTTTTTATGGGATTAAAAAAAACACCTTTCATGGTCATATAGAAAGCAGGCAGTTTGGTCACTTCACACAGGAATCCAGTTTGTTCTTTGTTTTTTTACGTCCTGTTTTATTTTTACTTGAATCTGGAGACCCACCAGCTGAAGCAGAATTACATATACTTTGGATTGGAGAATTTGGAGCTCCTGATTTGTTTTGTTATCAGAACTGAAAGGAGCACTTGAGACTTGTGAACTGCTGACATGAAAAGAAATTGGTAAATAATGCACACAAATGAAATGCTAGATTATATAGACTGCTGTGTCTTATTACCGAATTCAGAGGGGTGTGTGTATACTGTGGCCTGAGTGAGACATGCACTCCGGCCGTTTTCTCTGGGAAGACATTTTCAGCCATCCTGGAAAACGCCAAGCCAGGGGAGGGAAGGCGGCTGGTGTGCGACAGGAATCCACATGGGTAGCCAGCCCCTGCCTCCTTCCCGCTGACGCCTCCTTCCCGCTGACTTCTTTCTCCCTTTGCAAGGTGCGCTTCCACTCTCAGAGACGTAGTTCTTTCTGGGCCAACTTTAAAGGGCACGGGGTGGATCCATCATGAACCAGGATACTGCCTGATGACAGCTGTGAAAAAGCGGACCAGAGGGCTCAGGCTGCCTCTTACGCATCCTGCTCCTGCAGTGTTGAGGGTTTCGTAAACAAGTACCAAAATACCAGAACTGGCATAGCAGCACATACTGCTAGCAGCTCCCTCGTACAGGTGTGAAATGCTGGTGAAAAGCTCCTCCCGTCACCATCCTCGCTGCGGCACACCTGCATCAGGTGCAGCTTCCAGACCAGTATCAAAGGCACTGTAATTTAGGGTGCAGAGGGAGGAACTTTGTGTCGCTACACTTATCAAACAATTTCAAGTCAGAAATCTCTGGCAATCGACAGATCATCCTGGCATCTACCAGTAGATGCAGATCCCTGTCTACATATCACTTCTTTTCTGTCTGCTCACCTTTTGCAGGTGCCTGAACCCTCTCCTCCTCTGGCACACTAGTACTTCATCTCCTGTCCCTCCCACTCCGGTGCATTTAATTACGGCCTTAAAAATTGAACAATAAACAGAAACTGTGGTACTTTTCCCAGCAACCCGGTGTAGTGATGGGAACAATCTTCTACTAAATTTTCTCTTGTCATTTAGCTGAAGAGTCACAAGAACCTTGCAGGGGATACGCAGGGGGGAGTTGTGTGTGTGTGTGTGTTTTAATGTATTCTTATTCATTTTGTGTTTGAACGTAAGCCAGTGTGGGAGAACTTGGCTAAAAAGCAGAGCATGCATGCCTAAAATAAACTGGAAACAGAGGACCGTCCTCTGTAAAGTAGGCCACATGCCCACCTGCCACATATACAGTACCTGTCAAGATGGAAATCCTGCTAGTTAGAAGCAGGATGAAGGGTGCATGCAGACACACCCGTGGGAACGGGGCCCTCTCCTGCGCTGCATGCCTCCCCTCCGTCAGCTACGCTTCGTGTAGTTTCTAACCGGGACCTGCAAGGGCAGCCATGCGTTCCCTTTGGCAGAGAATCGAATCGGGCCTTCCGTGAAGGGCTGCCCTGCCCGGTTCCACGTTCGGGATAAAGGACTCTGAGCGAACTGTTGCCCACCAGCCTTCCGCCCCCAGACCGGGCAGGCAGGCAGGCACACCCTTCCCCTGCACAGTCTTCCATGCTCTGCTGGAATGTACCATCTTTCCATTGGCGTTACTATTTCCACATCTGCCTCTATACTGATCGATTCACATGTGCAGGCTTTGTGCGAATCAGTTTTGTCCTCTCTTTTGCTGATTGAGCAGCAGCAGCTGCCCCAGCTGGGGCACAACCTTGAATCTACCCGGAGGTCTCTTTTCCTAATTTCAGACGGGGTTACTCAGTGGTGCACAAAAGGCCCTCTGCTCATGCCCTGAAGCAGTCTATTCGTGTGTTCCAGAGCGGAACCTTGGTCCCCACAAGAAGATTGCAAGTCTTCAAGGCTAAGGCTGATCTCACAGGAGGCCTCCATCTTTCTGCCTCCCCCACGTCGTCTTTCTCGAGGTTTTCCCAGATTGCTTTGTGTGGCAGACGACGGGCGAGTGGACAAGCTCCAGGCTGATTCGCTTGCCCTTCGAGAGTGCACTTCTGGCCACAACGGGATCCAGCATGTCTGCCTTTCTGCATTCAGATGTTGCTGGCTGGCTCCTGTTACCATACTGAATTGTATCGGTCCTTCAGCAAGCAAAACAACAACAGAAACGCCCACCCACACCCAGGCTGTCTCTAGAGCTGGCATCGAGAAAGGATCGGCATTCAAACTTGGCTTTCCTCAGCGCAGTCTCCCCCTCCATGTGCTGCTCCTCTCCAAGTTGTTCTTCCTCTCAGGCGCTGATATCACTTTGATGATGATCACTGGCAGAGGTTCAAATCCATGTATTATTAAAAAAGAAACCCTTAAAAATGCCCAGGAGTTGCCGTAACGTAATGCAGATTTTTGTCACAGCTCCACGGCTTCTGCTTTTAATTTCCAGCAAGAACGGAGGCTCCGTCGTTTTAGTCAGATGAAGTGCTACTCCCATCCTGACTGCAGCTTGGCCCCCTCCCCTCCAGAGAGATCCCTGGAATGGAATCCGTTCTTCAGTCTTGGAAGGCAAAACAAAGGAGTTGGTGTCAACAGGGACAGAGATGGGAGGGGAAAAGAACAGAGGAACAGGCTGCCAATCGCTTGTTTTCTGCTTTTTAAATGCCTATCAGGCGTGGTCAAACATCACGGTTGTAGGGGCTACTTTGTTCTTTTTTGCTCAGCCCCAGAGATCCACCAGCTCCATCTGGCTCTGCGGAGAAGACATGGAATTCGAGAAGGGCAAAAGGTAGCTGTGAATGCCAGGACTGACCTCGATTTCTTAGCCTTTTTCACAGCATCACCTTGCAAGTTTTCTTTTGTTTCAGCAACCTATTTAGACAACCGTTTAATTGTTGGTATTGTTCAAACAGTTGGAAGTCGTAAACCTTTCCCAATCTATTTTAAGTTATTCGAAGTAGTCTATGATCTATTCTGTGGTAGAGTAGAATGTTGTATTTTAAATTGTTGTAAACCATCCAGAGAGGCATGTGGCTATTTTGACAATCTATAAAAGCTTAAATAAATAAATAAATAAATAAAGCTATCTTTCGACCACTCTTCTTCTAGACAGCCTCGAGTTCCATAGTCCAGTTCTAGAAACACAGTATTTTTTCTTCTTTGTCATTCTTTTGTAAGCTGCCCTGTGATCTTGTTGTTATCCTTGGCTTGCAAAAGTAAATAGATAAATATGTAAGAAATGATGCCCATCCCATTTCCTCATCAGATCCAACCCACAATGGAAACAATTGGCTACCTGAGCCCCAAACCAGTGGACTCCAGGTTGGTGTTTTTAGATAAGCACAGGAGCTGGACTGCAGAGAAACAAAAACTAACAGTAGAATTTTCTGCTGAGCAGAAATCTTGAGAGGCTATTTGTCATGGTGACTCATCTGAGCCTTCGTATTCAGTGACAGCTTACCTCTGAAGGCGACATGTTTGAAATGTTACTGCTCTGAGTACATTGGGCTGGTACCTGTCAAATGACAGGCACAATCCCTCTTAGAGCTGTTGTCTTTGATTCAGTGGTCCAAATTTGTGTGGCCACAACATGTATGGTTAGGGTAGCCACTAGTGAATTTTATTTATTTATTTGTTTATTTATTTGGGATATTTCTAACTCGACCAATCACTATGTATCTCTGGATGGCTTACAAACAAATTCAATGAATATAAAAATATAAAAGTTCATAAATACCCCAAACAATTCTAAGACTAATAACCCATGACTGAAGTAAAACATAATTAAAATCTTTTAAACGTTAAACTATTGGGTGAATAAAAGGGTCTTGCCCTGGTTCCAAAAAGCATATAACGACGGCACCAGGCGGAGTCTCTAGGGAGCCCATTCCACAGCTGGGGCGCCACCACAGAGAAGGCCCTGCTCTGGGTACTCTGCCACCTGATCTCCTTCACGGAGGGTTCCCGGAGCAGGGCCTCTGCTGCAGATCTTAAAGGGAGGGAAATTGATGCCTGATAAACCAAGACGCCCCCCTCCCCTCCCCTCCCCTCCCCTCCCCTCCCCTCCCCACAAGGCATGGCTGGTGCTGGATCAGATACCCAGGTGGGCACGACTGAGTGAGGGTGACATGTCCCAGAAGAGGATCTCTCTCTCTCTCTCTGTCTCTCAAAAGAAGGGGAGAAAGAGGCGGCAGCAATGAACACCTGGTGTGCCTACTCCGTTGTATGTGTTTTATTGCAGATTTCGAAATCATGCTTTCAATAGAAATGCAGCGGAGACAGTGCCTGAGTGCCTTCTTAGCACAACTGCTGGGGGGAAACCCCGAGGCTCAGCCCTGACGTTCTTTTTCTTCGTGCTGGACCGGGTAGCCCTTCAGTACAGAACGCCTACAAATAGGGAAGTATCTGGAAGAAACGAGCACACACAGCTGCCCTGGAAAATTCTCCATAGCCCCAGGTGGCCCTAGCGGTGCTTTGGCCGTCAGTCTCAACCCCTTGTGAGATAATCCATGGACCACCCCACTGCTGGTCATCTTTCTGCTAGGGCCATGTGACGTTTTCCATGTTGAGAGAGTTCAGATGTCTACAGTCTTTTGAGATAGAATATGAAAGCATGAGGGTTCTTCCAATTTTTGCCTTCTCGCATTTCAGAGAAAAACAAAGGCTCTACACAGACCCCAGAGAACGCCTTCAGCTCAGTAGTTGGGCAAGGAAGTGCAGCCCTGGCTGGATTTTGCCACTTGTGCAATGAAGAAAAAAAATGCCACTCCTTAATTTCTGTTGGAAGAGAGAGGCCTGCCCTTTGCTTCAGCCACAGCTTTGCTGGGGTTTAAAAAGAACGACACCAACAGAAAACAAAGACGACCTTGAGCAATGGGAAGCAACCTGTTGCCCTCAGACGATTCCGACGGCAAACTCCAGAATTCCTGAGTGTTGCCCATGTGGCTGGGAATGGTCCCACACATACGGAGGGAATCAAGTCCAGGAAGGCTGATCTTGAGGGTGAGAGAATGGTAATTCCTTAGGGACATTGGAAGCTGTCTTGTGCTGGGTCAGACCATCTATCCTAGCACTGACTGGTTTTCGGCAGGAGTTTTTCTAGTCCTTCCTGGAGCGGCTGTGGATGGAACCTGGGAATTTTGCATGCGAAGTTCAGTAAGCCATGCCCCCCCTTCCCCTTTATGTTTGCAAAGATTTCTTATTTTTTAAAAATAATGATGCTTTGAAATCCTATTGTTCTGTCCTGGACCTCTAATGAAAAGTAAGTTCCTAAATGTTAAAATACTAATTTAAAAATGGTTGGCATGGCTTTACATAAGAAAGCGAAGCAAGTGAAATAAGAAAATTTAAGCAAGTGAAGAGAGCTTTCAATGTCATGGAGAGATTGGACATTTAATTAACAAAGAAATCTGGTACAAATCCACACTCCTGCTTGCAACATTGCTACTAGTTAACCTCATTGCATTTCAGTGTTTTGATAGTATGTAAGATACGGAGGGTTTTGGGTGCATAATCATGATTCCAGAGAAAGAAGGAACCCCTGACTTGTTGCTGTGTTTTGAATCTTGGGTTCTTTGCCATGTGGGTTTTTACCAAACTAGCAAAAAGTGAGCTACATGGAGCAATGATCAGGTGGACTCAAAGAGCAACATCTTTCCAAACTGGGGAGAAGAAACACGTGGGGTGCTGCAGGGTTCAGTCCTGGGCCCAGTGCTCTTCAACATGTTTATTGATGATTTGGATGAGGAAGTGCAGGGAGCAATGATCAGATCTACAGATGACACAAAACTGGGTGGGATAGCTAATACTCCAGAAGCGAGAAAGAAGATTCACAATCATGTAGGTTGGAATGCTGGGCTGAAAACAACAGAATGAAATTAAATAGGGACCAATACCAAGTCCTGCACCTAGGAAAAGGAAGCCAAATGCATAGTTGTAAGAAAGAACATAGGAGATGCTTAGCTCAGCAATACTGCCGGTGGGAAGGCTCTTGGAATAGTTGTGGATCACAAGCTGAATAGTCAACAATGCGATGAAGCCACAAAAAGGGCAAATGGCATTTTAAGCTGCATTCACAGAAGTATCACTTGTGAATCTCATGAACGACTAGTTCCTCTTTACTCAGTCCTGGTTAGACCTCATCTGGACCCCTGTGTTCAGCTCTGGGCACCACAGTGTAAGCAAGAGGCAGACAAGCTTGGAAAAGGTTCAGAGCGGGGCAGCGATCCAGGGACTGGAAGCAAAGCTCTGTGAGGAGAGATTAAAAGAACTGGACATGTTTAGCCCTAAGAAAAGAAGTCTGAGGAGAGATGTGACAGGACTCTTCAAATACTTGGAAGCTGCCACAAAGAGGGAAGACAGGATCTCTTCTTGATCATCCCAGTGTGCAGGACACAGACGAAGGGCCTCAGGTTACAGGAAGGCAGATTCCAGCTAGTTATCAGGGAAAATTTCCTGAGTGCTATGTAAGAAAGACACTGGAACCAAAGAGCTAAGGCGATTGCAGGCTCTCCCACATTAGAGGCATTCGAGATGCACCTGGACAGCCCTCTGAGAGGGACGGTTCAACTGGGACTCGCCCAGTGGCCTTCTGGCCCCTTCCAACTCTACTATTCTATGAATTTGTGATTCTATAATATGCATATTAATTAAGTTAGGATGAGACCAGCATTCAAATTAATGATGAGCGAACTGCCCCCTTCATAGTTTGCTCACCGAATTAAGAATGCAGCATTTAAGACCAGAAGTTCTTGGTTATTAAGAGTTTTTGAACTGGTAAGAAATACCAGCTTTTAATTTTAAGAGGTAAAAAATAAAATCTAAACTACAAGAAGCCATTTACTTCTTTATTTTATTTATCTCCCTTATGGTGCCATCCTGTGGGCTCCTGACATCTTCTGGTCAAGCCCCCACCGCAACTACCTCACAGCTGGCATAGGAAGGCCCACGTGGGCCATCTCTCTTGGGACCAGAAATGGGCCTTGGAAGGGAGAAACGGGGATGCCGAGGGCTGAGGAGGCTGGGCCAAGGGTTGCCCAGTGTCCAAAGAAAATGAGGCCGTCGTCTCTCCTCACCTGCCCTGGTTCTGTGCAGCTCTTCAAAGCGGTGCCACATTCCTGTTCTTGACACCATGCAATGCAGTGAGAGCTGCACGTAGAGACACTGCTGTCCTTAAAGGGCATTTTGCAAGAAGATTATGTTCTGTTCTTGCTGGAAAAGAAGGAAATTGTTTAAAAGCTGCCATTTTAAAAATGTGTAAATGTTTAACGGCTGTTTAAAAGCTGTCGTTGTGATACATTTTATAAGACTCCATCACAACCCTGTAGCCACCCCAACCATGCAGGCTGCTCACAGGAGACCCACAAAATCTAAATGGATTTGATTGGAATCATGACCTGTTTAACATTTATTGGATCTAAATCATCAGACATTCAAGAATTACAAACCGACTAATTCCGAGTTTCAGCATTATTCAAGCAACTGAAGAAAGTGGGAATGGTGATATTGAAAGTCTTGATTATCTTTTGCCTATTGAGCAGTTCCTTCACACAGACAGTTTTTAACATCCCATGTACCATATTTTTTGCTCTATAAGGCTCACTTTTTCCCCCCTCAAAAGTAAGGGGAAATGTCTGTGCATCTTATAGAGCAAATATGTGTGTGCAGTAAGTCTGTCAGATGTGCAGCCCATGGGGAAGTGCTGGGGAATGTGCCTGTGATTATGTGCCCATTTGATTCAGAATATTTTTTTTCTTGTTTTCCTCCTCTAAAAACTAGGTGCGTCTTATGGTCAGGCACGTCTTATAGAGCGAAAAATACGGTATGTATTTGAGTTTCCGATCTGCTCTTCCTTCCCTGCCACCTGCCTTACATTTTCACCCCTCTGTTCCAAACTTTCCTCACACCACCTCTGCGTCCCTAATGGAGACAGTACGGAAGCCCCTCAGCAGGGAGAGTGCCTGTTCCTAGGAGGAGACCCACTCAGTGGATCGATATTATGCTGAATCAGAATATCAGTCTGCTTAGTTCAGCACTGCTTGCCTCAGCTTTCCCCTCCCTGGTGCCTTCCAGATGTTTTGGATGTCAATGCCTGTGGATTCCAGAAAACATGGTGAACATGCAGGAATTCTAGGCATTATAGTCCAAGGTATGTGGGGGTTGCCCAGCGGGGGAAGGCTGGTCTCCTCTGAGTAACAGCAGTGCTCTCTGGTTGTTTTTCACCCACTTCCTGCAGGCTGACATAGTGGGACGCCTGCTGATGGCCCAGGAGGCCCCTTCTGACTCGCTCTGTTTCTATGTTTCTATGTTTCACTTTGATGGGAGTTCACGGAAGCCATTCCTCCTTTCCTTCCACCATCGCAACCTGTTTGCACCTGCTTCTTGCTCTGGCCCAGGCAAGGCAACACTGAGGAGCAGCGGACCAACTGTCAGTTATGACCGGGGTCCTTGGCGCGATGCCCCAAAGTGTTCCTGCATCAAATCTTAACAAGCCTCCAAGCAACCCTTCATTTGGGGCAAGCATGATTGGGCACCGGATGTGGGCCCCTGTCTCAGCGAGGGTCCCATGGCAAGAGTTTGCTCCTCCGCTGCAGCCTGCTTGCTCACCTGCTTCTCACCCAGGCAGCAGTGCTGGTGGAGCGGGGGGGGGGGCGTGGGCAGATGGCCCAGCCTGCCTGCTCACTGGCTCCTGCATGTCAAGGAAGCAGCCACGCCAGTGGCTGGAAAGGGGATGCGGGGCACTAGCAGTGGATGGCAATGGCAGGGAGAAAGTGGTCCTGCTGGGTGGGAGGTCCTGCTGAGCACATCTTGCCCAGGTGCCCTCCAGACCTGGGGCTGACGCCTGCCTGGCAAGCTCTGTGTGTGCAGCCTGCTCTTTGCCACGGAACGATGGTCCTTCCCTCGACGATTTGCTGCCGCTCCGTCCCAGAAGTGCTTGCAATTCTGTCCTGCTTCAAGCAATGAGCAGGTCATGCAGCATGTTCTTCCCCTGCAATGAAAAGCGAAGGAACTGAGGACCGCATGACGTGACTTGGGCAGGGCTGTATGGAACACCTGAAGCCCATCCCTGTTGCATTGTTCTTTTTTTTTGGGGGGGGTTGAGCAACAGTGGGGCCATTATTGCAGCTCTATCCTTTGTATAAAGGCCTATGAACCTGCCCAGTCCTCCCCGCAACCCCCATCCCTCTGCCTAATTGTTTATATTGCCCAATAAGCAGATCTCTCTGGGTGGCTTTCAACACATCACAATGCAACATGCAGAGTCAAACAACATGTTAAAAAACAGCCACAGCAATTTTTGTTTCATAACATGCTGTTGGCTGGCTGAGAAATGGCAATAGCTCTGCTAGGCGTCTGGAGTGCTCAGGTTGACATGAGGTGCTCCATTTGCTTGGATTTTAAAAGGCTCTGGTGGAGCTGAGCTGCCTCTCAATATCACAAATGAAAGGCTGCACACAACGTTAGTCTGGATTTTAAGTATACACATGCAATGATGCCTTTCTTATAAAATTCAGGACTGTGCACAATGCATCCTATATAAATGGCCCCTTGTAGCCACACACAGGGTGAGATGAAATTGAAACAAGGGGAGAACTCCAAAGGTTGCAGGCCTCATTCCCAGCATTTCAAGAATTCCAGCTTGCAACCTGGGGAGCGGTTGCCAGTCAATTAGTGTTACTGAGCTAGATGGACCAAAGGTCTGGCGTGATACAAGGCTTCTTCCTGGTTCCCGAGATGCTTCCCGTTTGACCATCAGGGCCGGCCTTACCATTAGGCAGGGTGAGGAAGCAGCCTCAGACAACAGGTTTCGGCTATCATAAGGGGAGCACAGTGCAGGTGTCCATGGGAAGCAAGATTCTGGCAGTTCTATTTTCTATCCCATTCCTAATTATGCCTTGCATGGCGATTGCCTCTTCACAGCAGCTGAGCACTGGGTTGCCATTCCGACTGAAGTACACGCCACCACGCCAAGATCTCATTCTTGCCCAGGCGCTGCTAGTTCAGATCCCGCCAATGTATGCCTGGACTTGGGATCCCTTGCTCCAGCAGGCATCACTGTGCGCTTGCTCACTTTGCATTTGCCGTTTTGATTCCCGTTCCCATGACTTAGAGAGATCCCTTTGGAGCTGCTTGCAATCTCCGAATTTTGAATTTAACCACCCTAAAAAGTTTGGTGTCATCAGCAAGCTTGGCCACTTCGCTACCCGCTCCTCATTCCAGATCGTTGATGCATCGGTTGAAAAGCGTTGCTCCCAATATGGTACCGCGTGGGACTCCACTGGCGACATCTCTCCGTTGGGAGGAATGGCCATTTATTCTCACCCTCTGTCCCCTGCAATTTAACCAGCAAGTGAGTCATAAGAAGACACCCCCTCCCCTTTGTTCCATGACTGCTTAGTTTGCTCAAGAGGCTTCGGTGAGGGACTTTGTCAAAAGCCTTTTGGAAGTCCAAGTAAGCAATGTTTACTGGATTGTCCCTGTCCAGCTGCTTACTGACACTTCCAAATACCTCCAATAGGCTAGTGAGGCAAGCCTTCCACTTGCCGAATCCGTGCTGATGTCTTTGTCCTGCAGGACGTGTCTCTCTGTGTGCTTACCAATTCTATTTTTAATAATGCTTTCAAGCAATTCACCCAGAACAGCTGTTAAGCTACTGGTCTGTAATTTCCTAGATTCCCCCTGGGTCCCTTTTAAAAAATTGGTGCTACATTGGCTATTCTCCAATCCTCTGGTACAAGGGCTAGTTTTAGGGGCATGTTTAGATATTTTGATAGCTCTAGGATGGATACCGTCCGGACTGGGTGACTTGCTGACTTTCAATTTGTCAATAATGTTGAGAATTTCTTCTTTTGTCACGAATATCTGTTCTAATTCCTCAGAGGCCCTTTGAGAATGCACGAGCTTTTCATTCTCTGCTGTGTAGACTGACAAAAAGAATCCATCTTGTTCCCTGTTAGTAATTGCATTATCATCTGGTGGCCCAACTGCTTCCTTAGCCACTTCTTCTCTTTTGATATTTAAAGAATCCTTTGTTGTTAGCTTCGGTATTGTTAGCAATGTGCTTCTCAAACTGTTTCTTTGTTTCTCTCATTGGCTTTTGCAATTTTCTGGTCCCATCTGTTCTTTTCATTTGGGCAAACTTCCATTTTTTGAAGGAAGCTTTCTTCTCCCTGATTAGCTTCCTAGATTCCATGCGTTACCCATGCTGGTGATTCCGTGTTTTTGAGTAACCTCCAAGCACTCTGAAGCAATTAAACCTTTTTGCTTCCCCTCTCCAGCTTCTGTTTTACTAGCTTGCTCACTTTTGAGATGTTTCCTCTTTTGAGGACAAACACAACCGTCTTCATCCTCTTTGGCAGTTTTCCACCAAACTTTACATTAAATCTGATACCAGTGCAGTTGCTGTTACCTAATGGCGTGACAACATTTACATCATGTATGATGTCCAGGACAACCCCAGCTAGAACGACTTGCGTACTGGCTCTCTACTTGTTGGGTAAGCTGGTGGAAGCATCGATGAGAAAGGAACAACAGGAGTTGGTGACAATGGTGGTGATTTCCCGAGGGAGGGGACCATTGAGGGTCTCATGCCCAAGGGCCCTCAAGAACCTGGAGCTGCTGGTGCAATGCAGAGTCTCAGCAGCAGCTGGCTGAACAAAGCTGATGTTTGTCCCATTGTTGTGGTTAGTCGCGAAGTCGTGTCCGACCCATCGCGACCCCATGGACAACATTTCTCCAGGCCTTCCTGTCCTCCACCATCTTCGGAGTCCACTGGAGTAATACAAATACTACCTAATACAAAATAACCACCACAGATCTTGCTGGTAGACCCACTTGCGAAGAGACTGAGGAGCTCCAAATTATCCATAATCCTTTGTTTATCACAATTCCCTCCCCCTTTCAGTAGTAATTTCGATCATAAGCACCTGCTTATGTTTATAGACTGCTAAGGGGTTGATAATCTCTATGAACTACTCCAGAGTTTGCAAGCCAAAGGAGAAGTTGTTCTGCTAAGCCACACCTTGTGAGACATTGCTGTTTAGAGATGATGTGTGTTGTGTGCGTGCGTGCGTGTGCGTGCGTGCATACGTGGGTGTGCGGGCATGGGTGTGTGGGTGTGGGTGTGTGCACTCACGTGTTTTCAATCCTGTTCAGGGCACCAAGCTGGAAAAAGACGTCCCTGAGGGCTCGGCAGCCATCTCCTCCCCACTGCAACGTATTGCAGTGCAGATGCCACAAAAACCCCAAGGGGGAAGCTTTCCCCCTCCCCATCCCTTGGAGTCCCAGGAGTTGTCTGGGGCCTGGGACTCCCCCAGCACAACCCCATCTCTCCCTGCCTTCCAGCCCTCCTCCCCATAATGAGCTGTTGTCTTCTGCAGCATTCAGAGTTAAGTAAGCATGAAAAATTGCGACAATCAAGATGTAGTTCTGGGACAGCAAAGCCCCTTGTTTGACAAGGCTAATTCCACACCCACCCACCTCATTTTCTTGTAGGCATCAACCTCCCCCTCCGCTTTCCTCTTTATTGAACAAACTGGCTATTTATTGCCAGGGGCTGGTTCCCCCCCGCCCCCCCCCGCGCACTTCCATGCTCCCGCCCCCAGCGCACCTCACGTTCATCTGTAATTTGGCAAGCTAATCTCCTCAGGCAGGAAGCTCTGTTTTGTTCAGGCTGCCGCCTGCCTTTGGCTCTTTAATTAGGTCCCGGGAAAAGCGGACCAGGACGGAGCCGAGGAATCCACGGCTGTGCTGCTGCGGGTGCTGCGGCTGTTTGAAGGTGGCAACACTTCGAATCACGCCTTCAAGGACAAATGCCAAGGCCTGTCTTGCAAGCTGCTACTGGCATGGAAGGGCTGCTAAGGGTGGCTAGAGGCCGCCATTTGCACTAGTGCTTCCAAGCACCTGCTATTTCAATATATATATATATATAGATCAGGTATCCACTCACCCATCACCAAAACAGAGGACAGAAGAGCCCCCGATTTGCAGAAAACTGCCAGGCTTATTCGTATCGAAAGACATACATTTACGAAGAATCGCGATCACTTAAAATGCGACGTTATGCGTCTCTTGTGACAGGTGACGTTCTGTGTGGTGTGCTGTCAGGTACCCCTTGGAAGCCCCTGCTCTCTCCCTTCTGATAGCTCTTCATTGTGAAATTGGACTTGAACTGGGTAGTTCTTTGAATAGAGGAGAACTTCAGACAGATGAAGCCCTTCTCTAGGGCACATGGCTGTTCCACGAGACATGCTGGTAACAGTCCGACTGTCATCCCAAGGGTCATTTCCAGTAGAGCTTCTTCTGTATAAAGCTGTAGGTTCTACACGCCCCGCTGCATTCAATGGCTTGCCTTTACTAAGGCTAGATTTACGGTTCTTTCTGTGCAGATGCTTTGGGGCAGCTCTGCAGGGACTCTCTTTCTTTCTTTTCTTCCATTCTCCCTTGTAAAAATCAGGAGGTAGAATTGACAGAACATGAGCTTCTGTTCCAATCCTTCTATGCTGGGGTTGGCAGCATATGCTTGGGCCTTCATTGGCCAGACCTCCAGGAAGGTCAGTTTGATCTTATATCAAACACCTGATGGGAGAGGCATTGTATGGGGTCTCTTCGTGTGCAAGGAGAACTAGAGAACAACTCATGATGACACAACCTGCCTTTTGGATCTGGACGGACCTTACTGAGGGAGTGATTTGTAATTTGGAATAATGCACAATTATGTTTGTTACATGTATCTGCTTTACAGCATGGTTTATAGTTTGGGGTCTGTTGACTATAATAAATTTGTTTGAATGATTGACTAGTCAGACTTTTGCTAAAGGAAAAGCCAAAAGAGTGTTCCTGTTTGTATGCACTTAGCAGGGGAAAAAACCACCCTTCTTCTCATGTATATGAGTAGAAATATATGCTTTCCACTTGTAGTTATATATATTGCTGCACAAAGGTCTGTGTGTGACATGGGAACGTGGAGTTTGTGACTCATACTCGCTGTGACTTGCCTGAGCCGTTGGCTCAATAATCTGGGATTTAATTTCTTGAACAGGGATGAGAGGTTGGTGGTCCTCTAGTTGTTTGCTGGACTGCAAGGCCTATCTTCTCCATCCAGTATGGCAAGGGATGATGAGGGTTGCAGTCCAACAACATCTGGAGAGCCATAGCTCCTCGCCCTATGATATTTGCTTCTGATAACCAATCAGACTCTCAGTGTACGATCAAAGGAAGTGCCCCAAGGACAAAGAGAAGGATGAAATTGTGATATTGTGAGCCGCCCCGAGGCTGCTGCAAGGGGCGGCATATAAATATTTAAATAAATAAATAAATAAAATTGAAGTACAACCAGTTCCCCAGTTACGAACGTTTGGGTTAAGAGCAGCCCCTATTTAATGAATGAGCAGCGACTGGCACAGGGGCACCTGTGGTTGCTGGGGGGACAAGGAGAGGGAAGGAAGGAAGGAGGGAAAGCGAAGGAGGATGGAGAAAGCAGCCAGCAGTGCTGGCAAGCAGTGAAGTCAGGACTGGAAAGCGACTCCAGTGGTACTAAGTCCATCCTAGCTAACCAGTCCCATCTCCATCATCATCCAGTTAATGTTAGGCTTAATGTTTAGCTCCAGAAGTGTTAACCTTGAATAATCTTGTTACTATTTTTTCTCTCTTTCTATCTAAACTGATTTAAGGACTGTTCTCTGTACCTACATCCATCCATGCGGATTCTCTCTCTGACTCTGGTACCTGTAGTTACTGTGTTATTATAATTAAAATGCTGTATTGTGTTTAAGGTGTTTTGGTGTATATGGAAGTGTTTCTTACATGTTGTATGTGTTTTTTCTATACAGAATCTGATTTACATCCAAACTTGACTTAAAGATGATCTTGGAATGGAACTTCCTGGGGGATCAGACATAGTGATGTTTCGAGAAGGACTGGGGCCCCTCACTACTCCAGCCACCCTCCTGTGCTGGCTTTTTTACTAAGTGAAAAAATAGCATTGTATTACATTACAGTGGTACCTTGGCTCATGAACTTAATCCGTTCCAGGACTCTGGTCGCAACCCAAATTGGTTGTGAGCCAAGTCAAATATTCCCATAAGGTTCAATGTAAATAAGGTTAATCCATTCTGTAAATATTTTTTTTAATCCAGGGACGACAGCATGATCGCAGGCGCGCTCAGAGCTGGGGGGAGACAGGGGCGGTCGCAGCCATCTCCCTCCCTGAGCATGACTTCAGCTGCACCCATGCAGGGAAGGCGGGCGCCATCGCGATCGTCACCCAATGTGGAGTTCGCGGCCTGCGGCAAAATTTTTATGAAATCTCTGTTTGCGACCCAATTTGGTCATGCACTGAGGCGTTCGTGAGCCGAGGTACCACTGTGCTGCTGGGAGAGCCACTTATGGTGCTGGCCTCCAAGGTGGTCAGAGCAGGGCACATGCCGATGACCCACAGCCCAGCATGGGCCATTGACAAGGGCTCCCGACAGCTGTCCCTCCACTTCCCTCTTGCATCCGACCGGTTCACCTGCCTCTCGCTCCGGCCCAAGCAATGGTGGTCACAGCCTACTTGCTGCCTGGCTTTCTGCTTGGCCAACAAGGAAGGAAGGAAAGAAGGAAGGAAGGGGGAGCCATGACAAGCACGAGGATGAGGATGAGGAGAAAGAGCAGCTGGTAAGGATGGTGGTGAGCAGACAGCATGGGCAGACTATTTGTAACAAGGACCAGCTCATGTGCCTGCATTATGCCAATTCTTCGCCCATTGAATGGGCTACCCATTGAGGCTCGGGCCCTGTTTAAAGGGCTTGGCCATATGAAGGGCTTGACATAGAAGTCCCTAAACAGCTTGGGACCAGGGAATGCCTGCTCCCACATGCTCCTACCTGACCACTATGATGGGCTTCAGAGGTCCTTCTCAGGGAGCCTCCCCACAAAGAGGGAGGAGAAGGGCCTTCTCGGTTGTTGCACCCCGTTTATGGAATATGCTCCCCAGAGAAGTACGCCTGGTGCCCTCATTGTTATCTTTCTGGCTCCGGTAAAGAAGTTTTTATTGACCAGATAAAGACTTTTCATTCAATTCATTTAAAGGACTGTCATGAATGAATGTTTTATATTTTTAGAAATTTTAATAGTTGTTGTATCACTGCTGTGCTCGAGATCATTGTACCGACTGTTGCAGTTGTCTGTTTTGTATTTTCTTGTATGGTTGTATGAATGTTATGGTTGCTTTTATTCACTTTGGACTGCACACCACCCAGAGAGCTTTGAAGAACAGGATGTCAATGTATAAATAGATACATGTAGACTCGGGGAGGAAAGGGTCCATGGAGGAGACTGTCCAGTCCTGGTTGCCACGGACTCTTTCTGGTTGCCTCAACCCTACCCTGAAGACCATTCTGGAGTATAGTATTCCTGCTTCTGTCCCCCTTGGCACTTGGCAGGGCGCCTTTGCAATGGCAGGAAATCCTTCATTATTCCTGAGCCAATGGAAGAAAATATAGGATGGCTGCTAGATCTTGCCTTGGCCATAGGATGATCCATGGAGGAAACATGGGCGTTAATGAGGGAGCACACATGTCAACATGCGGTACCTTTGTGGCATGTAAGAATAAGAGAAAAAATAATTCAGTTCACATTTAGATGAAAACATTTCTAATTTTGCATGTTTGGATCTATATGCACACTGAAATTCAGTTATCCTTCAAAATTCACATTTCTCTGAACGTTGCAGAGGAGAAGGACCAATGTTGTCCCTATACTCAAAAAGCTGGGAAAAAGTAAACCTGGGAACTACAGACTAGTGAGTCTGACATCAGTCCCAGGAAAATTCTGGAGCAAATTAGTAAAAAATCAGTCTGCAAGCATCTCGAAGAAAATGCAGTGATTGACAGAAGCTAACATGGATTTATCAAAAATAAATTCGGCCAGACTAATTAAATCTAGTTTTTGACAGGGTAACCTCCCACATGGACAAAGGGAAGACTGTGAACAGAACCTACTTAGACTTTAGCAAAGCTTTTGACATGGTGCCCCACGACATCCGGATAAGCAAATTAGTGGAAGGTGAACTAGATGGGATTGGGTTGCATTAACAGAAGTATTACTTCCAAATCACAAGAAGGAGTAGTTCCTCTATATTCCTCTCTAGACAGACCTCATCTGGAATACTGTGTGTAGTTTTGGGCACCAAGAATTAAGAAAGATGCAGAAAAATTAGAAAGGGTCCAGAGGAGGGCAACAAAAATGATCCAGTGTTTGGAAACACTGCCCTATGAGGAGAGACTGAGGGAACTGGGCATGATCAGCCTTGAGAAGAGAAGGCTGAAAGGAGATATGATATCCCTCTAAAAGTGCCTCAAAGGCTGTCACAAAGAGGAAGGTCAAGATCTCTTCTTGCTGATACCAGAGTGCAAGTCAAGGTGTGGCAACCCAGGTTCAGGCTAGATATCAGGAAAAGCTTCCTCACTGTCAGAGCAATGCTACAGTGGAACCAGCTGCCTGGAGAAGTTGGGGGCTCTCCCACGCACGAGACATTCAAGGTGGAACTGGGCTGCCACCTGAGTGGGATGGTGTGACTTGGTGTCCTGCAGCAGCAGGGGGTTGGACCCTGTGGCCTTCAGGGCCCCTTCCAATTCTACTATGATTCTCCAATAAAAAGAAAACCAAATACATATATTAGGGAAAGATGTGAGCAAAACTGTATACATTAGGGACAATTTTTAAAGGAATTGTATTAGGGAATTGCTTGCAAAATGCATACCTTGGGCAGAATTATGTACAAAAATCTCCTAGAAGAAATGCAGAGAAAATGCATATGAATGTTCATACAACATTGTGTGTGTGTTTGCGTGCAGGCCTCAGACTAAGGTGAAAAGAAACCAGCCAAACCCAAAATTGAAAGCCACCTAGGAAGTCCTCAGCAGGTATAGGTAGCCTATAAACATGTGTATAAATAAATACATACATACATAAATAAAATTGAGGACATGGGAAACTGAAATTGATAGATTCCTCTGTTCCCAGCTCTGTGCAGGAAGGGCTCGGAGAGCAGAAGAGCTGCCCAGCCGTTGCAGAGTGCATGGTTTGCAGCATGGTCCCAAGTTCCGTCTCCACCATCCCCGGATGGAGCTAGGATAGCTTGCCTGCAAGCAACCTTGGAGAGCCACTGCTAGTTGATACGGACGCGATCTCAGGCTAGGTCGGGGTCTTAACCTGGGGTGCTCCCACCCTCAGGGGCTGCCGGGAGGCATTTCGGAGGGTGGGACAAAGAAGGCTGCATTGTGACTCACCAAAACTGATGCGTCCTGACATTGTTCACCAAGAATTATCCCAATAGTAAAATTATGTACTATTAATTAGGTTGCATTTGCATTCAGTTCTCATTTGTCGATCAAGACACGATCTAGGAATCCACCACATCCACAAGCAATCAAGAAAGTGCCACATTTTGACAAAAGCATGAATGAGAAGCAGGAACAAAGAAGTCATTAAATTTTATGTTCACAATTGGGATTGATTTCACTATTTACATTTCCCCCTAATTACTCAATTTATATTTTAATTTTATGCACTGAATTAAAAAGCACTGAGTTTATGCACTTATCTTTTAAGTTCAATTTGTGGTTCAAATATTAGAAATTTGACATCATCTTCAAATGTAATGTTACTTTTGTAGGGGGTGTGAACAAAAAATCAAACATTTTCTAGGGATGCAGGGCATAGAAAAGATTGGGGACCAATGGGCTAGATGAACCATGTTCTGTCTTTCTGTTCTGGGCTGACCTTATATACTCATTGTTCCAGTTAATTAGTTCAAAGGAATCCATTGCCCAGTAGTTCCCACAGGCAGGAATTTGTCCAGTGAATCAGGTTATGTCAGTCTCTTCTCTGACTTCCCAGTGAGTAAGGATGCATGGATTTTGTTATCACAGCTTTCCAGTCTTTTGTTCTTTTTATTGCCATTATTTTCATTAAAAAGTAGAATACAGAAAAAGACAAAGGATACAAAGGAAGCTTACATAAATATTGCATATAATATCAAGCTCAAAACATTTCACAAAAGTCAGTAATTATTATCTCTTCTACACTCAGTTAAATTAATTAGTATTTAATTGAAACTTATAGACCAATTACTCTAAATTATAAAATTAATAATAATTTATTTTTCATTCCTTTGAAATTGATTTTAAATAACAACAAAACATTTGTATTAAAATGATGATATTTTACAGGCTTTATTAAGTAAATTGTATACAATAAGCTTTCCACTTATCATTACATTATTCAGCCAGTCTTCTACTTATGTAACTCGTTAGTCTTGCCATTGCTGCCTATTCAGCTAGATTATTTTTAGTTCCATCTTATGTTAATTGGTGCAATCAGATTTTTCTATCAGAATTTTGTTCTGTTTATATTAAATGTGCATTAACTGATGTGCATTAGTGAAAGGGCACATTAGTACCACTTGCGCTAATGTAAATTTGAATAATTGTAAATCCACCCCCCACCCCAGAAAACCCACACTGGGAATCCACACAGTCTCTGAATTGAGAGAAACCAGTCCAGTGGGGATTCCACAGGTTGGATTCATGGAAATATGAATGCATTTGAATCTGTTTCTGATTTCTCCAATATCCAACACTGACTCATGAGAAGTGGGGCAACATGTTGACACGAACGTGGTCGATTTCCCTGACTGGCGTATCCATGAGGGGAGCATCTGCTTGTCGTGGCTTCCTGCTTCCCTCATTTCCTTTCGGTCCCTTCACCTTTCCCTCCAAATGTAGATAGGAGATTGAACTCTCATCCCAACCCTATTTTTTTAAAGGGTTGGGCAGGAAACTAGCACATTTCCATCATAACCTCAAGAAGGCTTGCTATGATATTTTGATCATCCCTCTTTTAAAAGGAGAAGGGAAGGACAGACCTGCACAACGTCCAGGATACTGCAAGATCAATGGAAGCAGGGAAGGCATACCTTGAATTCATCCAATGAAAGAGCCAGTGAGACGTGGCTGTCAGCGAGGAATGGCTACTCCCTGCGTCACTCACTTTTCTTTCACATGTTGAGGTCCCTTCTCACGCCTTGCTCTCAGTTCTTTGTTGCTGCATCTGCTGCGCTTGGAGGTACGCAGAGCTTCTGCCATGGTCTTTCGAAGGTCAGCTGCTACTTTGCTACAGGCCTGTTGCTAGTTGCGCGGCTCATGCAAAGCCACCACTGCCCTCTGCAAGCATGTTCTTAACCATAATTGTAGAGACTCAGTGTCTGTGCCATTGTGAATGGTGCAATCATGTAACCATTATCCTCTTTTGGCATATTGACAACAGGAAGATGGGCAAGGAGCTTCCTTCATTTCTATAGCTGGGCAGATAAATTGGTTCAGCTTTGCCAGAAACTCCAACCCAGAAAAAGCAACTGCAAAGCAGCGCCGACTGAGGGATGGAGGAAGGGAAGTCTAAATTCACCCACTGATTGTCTGGAAAGCCTTGTAAAGCCTTGGAAATCTCCGTCGTCTTGATTTGGCCGGTGCTGTCTTGGCGATCTGGCAAGCCAGTGTTTCCTGATTGCTATTTGGAACCAATTTGCTTCTCCCAATGAGCCTGAGATTTGTATTGCCTCGTTTCGCTAATTATTCTTGGATGCACACATTCCTATGTTTAATTACAGATAAATGTCAGGATTTAATAGGATCTGGCAGCAGGATAAGTAATGATAAGAAAGGCCAACTGTCTAGAATTCAAAGTTCTGCTTGTCAAACCTGTTTTTTTAATAGTTCAAAGAGGGGTCTATAGTTCCTCACTCCTAAAAAATGGAAAAGTTCTGGGGCTAAAATCCAGCCGCAGCTCACGAACGGCGCTGTAGGACCTGCCACCCACAACAGCTGGCGTACGAGCGTATGAGCCGGAAGACGTTGGTGTGGTATTAACCGAAGCATCCCTGGCCCTGCGAACCAGGGGACCAGCCATTTCCGTGGCCATGGCTGCCTCGTTCGAGATTGGACTCCTTGCCTCTCTAGCCCACATTTGGCCGTTTTGTCCGGCTGGAGTCCCTAGTTCCAGGGATTCAGGCACAGAGTTCCTTCCTATCACCTGCTCCCTGCATTCCCTCAACTTGGGTGGGGAATTTCTTTTGGCCTGAGGGCTGAATTTGGTATTGAGGACATTCCTGGGAGCTGGAGCATCATTCCAGCAGAAGAGACGACAGGGCAAAGGCCAAAGGCACCGGACGGACGGCGCCCTGGGTGGAGCCAACTTGTTTTACGGAACGGGCTTCCTGCTAGGAACGAAGCCTGCAGAAAGGGATTCCAGCTCTTTAGAAAGGGACCGGCAAACGGCTGGGGGGCTGGGGGAAGGGGGCCCGTAAGGGGGGGGCGTGGCCATGTGGGGATCCCTGGAAGGCTACGCTGAGATCCTAGGAGGGGCGTATCAGCTCTGCTGCCCTGAGGCTCCCCCCCCCCGCCCCGCTTTGACTAGAAAGACCAGGGGTCAGGCCTGGAGCTTTCGGCATGTGGGGCAAAGCCTTTCCCACGGAATCCCCATTTCCTCATGGCTGCTGCTAAGGGCCAGACGCCAGACGCCACGTTGCGGTAGATGTGGCATTTCAAGCTGGCAGCTTTGAGCGGAACTGGATGCGAATTGCATCCGTGGTGCTGAGCCTGCAATTTCCCGCGGAAGCTGCCACTGGCCAGCAAATGCTCGGGAGATCTTTTGACGGGAAACGCTGTTCCCAACAGAGCCGCTGTCCATGTCATGGCTGATGCTGCTCTCCGCTGCCGCCATTCCTCCTACATCGCGCCTCAGCTTGTCTTCTTCACCGGGAACATGCTCATAGAAATGTTCCCCGGGAGAATAGTGAAAGATGAATCCGGGGGAATCCAAGCTCCAGGTCCTTCTTTGAGAGCAGGAGCAACAGTTGACATCATCCAGGAGAGTCATGGGACCGCCTCCCCGGGCAAACAAATGCAGTAATGATGAGGCTTTCAAGTGACACATTAACAAGAGGTGACATAGCAGAAGGGGAGAAGTAAATAGACACTGAGCAAGTATATAGAAACCAAGCCAGCACTTTCGTAGAATATGCCCAAGTCCAGGTCAGGGACTCTCTGATCCTTTGACCAAATATATTTGACCTCTGACTGGCAGCAGTTCTCCAGTGTCTCTCAGAGAGAAGCTCCTTACCCATCAACTGCTTTTTGACACTTTTAAGAAAGATGGATGTGTCATGAACCTTCGATCATCTCCACTGTATGGCACCCCCACGAATGAAAGCCTTCCAGTCCGTGGCAGTTCCATGCAGCTCCTCCAAGCCGAGGCTGTGGCTTCCTTAATGGAGCCCATCCAGCTCTTATCTCTTCTTCCTCTTCTTCCTCTTCCTCTTCCTCTTCTTCTTCTTCTTCTGCCTTTGACTTTCTCTAGCAGGATTGTCTTTTCTCGACAGTCTTGCCTTCTCATGATGTGTCTCAAGTACGATGGCTTCAGCTGTTATTTTTGCTTCTAGGTAAAGCTCTGGCTTGATTTGATCCGGGAGCTGCTTGTTTAACGAAGAAACCTGGGATTAAACCCAGGACTTCCTCCATACAAGTCAGCAGCTCTACCACTGCCAATGGTGACTCCTTTAGAGCCGAGTGGAGGTGACTGAGGGAGCCTTAAGCCCCATCTTTCAGAGATGGAACAAAGAATCAGAGGTGAAAAGAGAGACCGGGTTAAAGCCACGGAGCCTTTGAAGGTAAGATGCAAAAGGATTTGAAGGAGATCATCATCGGGTGATAGCAGGAGTTGCATCAGGGTGCCTGTGGGCATGAATATCTACCTTCTTGGCACCTGCTACGGTTCCCTAGCCATTACACTTTATTTTATTTTTTAATTTTAGCACAGTTTCTTAGTGGCTGCTGTGTCTGCTCTGGTTAGGTTTCTGGGGATGCTGAACACTGCAGATGAAAGGCTGTCACAAAGGGAATGGACGACGTCTCTTCTCGTTCGTTGCAGGGTGCAGGACATGGAACGCTGGACTAGAGGTAAAAGAAACCAGACTGAGACTAGACAGGAGGAAGAACTTCCTGTCTGTCGGAGCAGTACAACAACGGAGCCTCTTACCTGGGGAAGCTGTGGGCGCTTCCTCACTGGAGACAGTCAAAAGGCACCTGGAGAGTCATCTCAGGGGGATGGTGTAAACGGGCGAACTGCGGCAGGGGGTCGGACCTGATGGCCTTCTGGCTCCTTCCAACTCTGCCGTTCCGTGATCCGAAAGACCTGCTTCATGTGTCGGGGTTCAGGTCTCAGCAGTGCCTCATCGCTGGCCTGTTTGCTTGGTGCCCTGTGCTGCACCGCCCATCCCGGCCGTGTTGTGGCGCTGGAGTGAGTTTCTCACATGGCTAAATGTGCCCGGGTTTCAAAAAGCTGGCCCATCCCTGGATGATGAAAGGGCAATTAATTCTTCCATTGACATTTTGGCAAAAGAATCAACAAAGGAACGCCAAAAAGAAGTCCTTAAAGTGGGAGATGAGGACAAGCATGAGGCAGAGCTGGCCATCCAAGCACCTTCCATGTGAAAGATACTTGCAAGGTTTAATACTGATCCATCAATTTGTCTTGCCATCTAACTGTCCATCCATTCTTCTGTGTGGAAGAACTTATGCCCTAAGTGTTCTCCTTTTGAAGGGTATTCCTCTCGCATTTCTGTCTGCCCTAAATTAAAGACTTGGGAATCATGCCATGGTAGTGGTAATGGTTGTTGGAGCTGCTGGGAGGAAATGACATCTTCATTATTCGAAAAGAAAAAAATTAAGCACAATCCCAGGAAACAAAGAGGTGTTAGTGAAATGCATTAGGTCAGAGAACAGCACGTTTGATAGAAACACAAAACCCCGTTATTCTCATGGTTGCCCCTGTTTTTCCTCCCACAGATCCAGGCCTTATGCTTTTAATGGCTGCCTCACAGATAAATGTTTATTAAATGTTTATTAATTTAATAAAACATTCCTAACCCATCCTTCACGGCAGCGTCTCAGGACGGCTTACAAACATAAAATCAACAACAGATAAAATCAATCAGTAATGCCTTAAACAATAATAAATAACTAGGAATAATAAATACAATCAGTGGAGTGAAAATAGCGATCTTCACCTGGTGACATCCACCTGTCCGTCAGCAGGTCAAGGCCTATTTTGCAGCATCCCTGGGCTCGTGGCCTGGATTCTTTGCCCCTGCCTGGAAGGAAGGCAGGAGAGGGTTAACCCCAGGTCCTCGCGCATGGCACCCCCCCAAGACATGATGTCATGCTGTCCCCCTTGTCAGCCTTCCTCCACCCCCACCTCCCGACCGCCCATCAGTGGCTTGAATAGGGAATTAGTTTTGCCCGCATTTAGACCTCTTAATTAGCTATTCTTTTTGCTCAGCTCGGGAAGAGGAGGGGTAGGAGGGACCCCCTCCCCGCCCCCCGCACCGTGCCTGGCCCTTCTCCTGCAGCAGCAACAAAGGAGCCCAGCAGGCAGCGCCATCGGAGGGCGCTGGAGACGCCAGGGCCTGTCAAAGTCCGTTTCCCACCTTCCAGGGCCAGCCTTTTCTCTCGTCCAGCCAGGAGACAGCCTGCCTTAATTGGGCTGAAAATCTAATCATTTGTAACTCCCAGGCCTGGGAAGGCAGAATGAGAGCGCGAGGAGGGCTGCAGGAAGTGAGGGAACAGAGGGGCAGGACGGGGAGGCGAAGTCTGGGGGGAGAGGCGCTTGAAAGGAAAAAGGGAAGCCTCCGCAAGTGAGAGGGGAGCATGAAATAAAGGGAGGCAGCAGGAAAGGGAAGGGGGGGTGGGATAAATCGGGAAGGGGCGCCAAAAATAAGCAGGAGGAAAATAGCATTTGCCTGCCTCCTTTATAACCAGGGCTGGACTTCAAATGTGAGAAGGAGGCAGGCAGCTGCTCGAGCATCGCCCCCAGTCGGGGAATGCATCGCGGGAAAGGGGGCACCGATCCCCATAGAGGGTGCCAACACGGCCATAGACCCGCTCATCCGGAAAGGTGCCTGCTTTCTGAATAGAAGGACGGCCTCGTGGTCACTGGGCTTGCTGGTTTCGTGTGCTTGTTCGGCCTGCCGTCCAGGAGTCACCAGTTAGTGGGCACCCGTCCCTGACCTCGCTCTTCTGTGGGGTCTTCATCTTTAAAGTAGATTTGGCTGGGGCAAATTTCTTCCAATGACGGGCTCACTCTGACAGAGGACTGTTCCCTCCCATGTCTTCAGAGCAGGGACAGTCCTCGGTAAATTAAGGTGCATGGCAACCCTAGGAAGATACTCACAGATTATGCATCCTAATGTTTTCCCCTCAGCATTTGAACAGCTTGCTTTCATCCTGAAAAGACCACCAGTTCGAACCTTTACCCAATTGTTGCTCCTCGCAAGCCATATTGAGCCCCAGGAGACAAGGCAGTCCAGCCCATGGCGGGAAGTTCTGAAAGCTTTTGCTTAACGGTGTGTGTGTGAATGTGATCTTGATTCAAATAAAAATAAACTCCAATTTAATTATCTAAACATGTCTATTGTTTTAGCTTAGCAGGTATAAAAGATTAAATCCTGACAGCCAAGCACTAGCACAATTTGGAGATTCCAAACGGACAGCCCGTTGTTTGAAACAGGGATGGGCAAGTTGTGGTCCTCCGGATGTTTTGACTACAATTCCCATCACCCACACCGTTGGCTAAGCTGGATATGCATTGTTGGTGTTGCAAAACACAAACATTTGGAAGACCACAAGTTGTTCATCCCTGCTTTAAAACTGCTTGGTAGACCGGGTGCCTTGATTTCCTCCCCAGCTATAACTTAAGAGAAAATCAGGAGGTGGGACATGCTAGGCCATCTGAAGATAAAATTAAAAAGACTAAAAACGATATACATAATCAAAAAAGAGCACTGCACTTTGTGTAAAATGTGCATATGCTCATTCCAATCTATAGATGGAAGTATAGACGCAAATTTAGAAACCAGTGTTATCCTTTAAAGCAAAACAGAGTATCAGTCACCTTATTGGGAATGTGACCTGGACTGGCTGGATTCACACAATACATCCCATGAAGCAGCAACCCACAATTCAAAAATAATGACATGCAATCTCAAAAGTCCTGTAATAAATACGGCACAAAGACTTACACAAACCGGTTATGAACATCGGAATTAAGAACAGCCCCTACTTAAGAATGAGCAAACCTGGAAGTCCCATCTCATCCTCGAGCGACGGGTAGTCAGTCAGCTGTGGGCATCCAAGCAGTGAGTGGTAAGGGGACACCTGTGGTTGCTGAGCGGTGAGGAGAGGGAAGGAAGGAAGGAAGGAAGGAAGGAAGGAAGGAAGGAAGGAAGGAAGGAAGGAAGGACAGAAGGGAAGGAGGAAGGAAAACGTGGTGAGCAACACCAGCACGCGGCCAAGTTGGAACTAGAAAGCGACTCCAGTGGGACCTGCCCCCCGCCAAGCAGCACAATCAAGCCCTGACTCTACAGCACTAAGTCCTATCTAGACCAGTCCCATCTCCATCAACATCCAGTTACTCTTACGCTTAATGTTAGCTCCAGAAGTGTTAACCGTTAATAATCTTGTTACTATTTTTTCTCTCTTTCTATCTAAACTGATTTAAAAACTGTTCTGTGTACCTACATCCATCCATGCGGATTCTCTCTCTGTCTCTGGTACCTGTAGTTACTGTACTATTATCATCATTAAAATTCTGTGTTGTGTTTAAGGTGTTTTCATGTATAAATAAGGAAGTGTTTCTTACATGCTTGATATGCTTTTTCTAAGTGAAAAACGTAGATACAAAACTGACTTAAAGACGATCTTTAAATATAAATAGAGAATACTGGGTGTATTTATATATTTCACTTTACCAATATTTTTGTATTATACTTTACGAAGATTGGAGCATGAGTTCATCACAGAAACAGGGTTTATAATTTACTTTCACTATTCCAGGGAAAGGATTGATATTATATATGTATGAATGTATTCATTCATTCATTCATTCATTCATTTTATTGTTGTTATTTTTACTGAATTTTAGTGGTTAATTCTTATTGTTTACTGGTTTTACTGTATATTGTGGATTTTATCATGTTGTAAGACACCCAGAGAGCCTATGGGGCAGCATATAGATTGATTGATTGATTGATTGATTGATTGAATGAATGAATGAATGAATGAATGAATAAGGGTTGGTAATTGATATGTAGGGACTGCAGGTGGCGCAGTGGTTTAAACCGCTGTGCTGCTGGGCTGGTTGATCGAAAGGTTGCCGGTTCGAATCTGCACACGGGGTGAGCTTCCGTGTACCGTCCCAGCTCCTGCCAACCTTGCAGTTCAAAAGCATGCAAATGCAAGTAGATAAAAAGGTACCACTTCGGTGGGCAGGTAACAGCGTTCCGTGCACCTCGGTGTTTAGTCATGCTGGCCACATGACCACGGAGACTGTCTGCGGACAAACGCTGGCTCCCTCGGCTAGGAAACGGAGATGAGCACCGCCCCCTAGAGTCAGGCATGACTGGACGTAACGTCAAGGGGAAACCTTTACCTTTACCTTAATTGATATGTATAGCTGAGAATTTAGCTAGGAATAACGACTGCTGTTCCAGTAGCGACTCAGTATGTCTTTCCAGAGTGGAGGAGACTGTGAGCTCGCTCAGTCTGTCGGCCAAGTGCTTGTGTTGATGGGGATCTTCTAGGCCCCAGATTCCTTCCTTCTCGGGGTTCTTTACCTTTATATCAGCCCTCCAAACATGTCCTCTCCACAGCAGGACATTTGCCAACCTTGCTCCAGTCAGCGCTGGAGGACTGAGTCTGGGAGCTGCCGTTTTAATTTCTCATCCAGTACTATATTGCTCTAGAGCAGTGGTGGCGAACCAATGGCATCCGTGCTGCAGTGGGCATGCAGAGCCCTCTCTGTCGGCACGCGAGCCAAGTCGCCCCAGCTTCGCCCCAGCAGCCGAGCATCGGAGAACATCGTGCACAGGGGCCATGCGCATGTTCGGAAAGGAGTAGTGGTGCCAGGCAATGACATCACAAGCTGTGACTCATTAGCCGTGGCTTGTCCGAGCTTTCGCATGGCCGGTCAGTGTGCTGCCAAGGATATATAAACATTTGCTTGTTTTTTGCTTGTTTTAATACATTTGTTTTATTAACAAAAGATTTTAGCTTTGGAGTTTTATGTATCAGCATGCATACAACAGCAGAGATCACATTAATTGTGCAAAAGCACACCTAATGGTAACTTTTGCCTTTCAGGAAAAAGCTGTTTGTATCATTGAAAGTTCTGTTATTGTGTTTTTCTTTTAAGACAAAAGATGTTAATATATGAGTTGTTTTTTTCTAAACTGAAACCTCAGCATTCAGGTTTTATTGCAGCGTTGGCACTTTGTGATAAAGAAGTGGGTTTTGGGTTGCAGTTTGGGCACTCGGTCTCTGAACAGTTCTCCATCACCGCTCTAGAGCACTGTGGGAATTCACACTGGCAGCTCCCAGTGCCCGCTGCTGGTGCATGCCAGGGTGCTGGGAAAAATGAGCATGTAGGCGCCGGGCAGATAGTAGCAACCGGCTTGGGGAGACCTTGCCTTGCACTGGAGCATCCCGGCAGGTGTTGCTCCAGCAGGAATGGCGTCTGGACGGAAGCTGGCCCAGGAGCGGGAGGCGCCACCCCTTCTGGGGTCTGAGCCGTGCATGTGTCTCCCTCTCCATCTGAGTAGACCTAGAGGCACTTTGCCTTCAAACCCCTGCACAGCTTTCTCTGGAGAGGATCACGAGGAAGGGAGTCGGGGACACGGCCAAGAGCTTCTGGTTCTGAGCCCGGCAACTTGCAGGCCCACTGGCGATGCAAGGATCGTTGTGTGGGGACTGAGGAGACGCCAAGCCCCTCGTCAGGACAGGCCTCAGTCTGGACATCCTGCTAGGTGCTGGGATGGTAGGAGGTGCCGCAAGGCCGGTGTGGAAGGAACGGGGGTCATGGGAACGTTATGTAGGCGAGGGCGCTGAACGGTGCTTCTCCCAACCAATTCCACGCTTTCGAATTCGGAAAGTACGGGGGGTAAGCCCAGCCAGAGCAGAACCAAGTCGGCAGCCGCTCTGCGTAACTCCCTGTCGCCACTGCTTTCCCCTCCTGCAGAGAGATCTGTTTTTCTGTTTGCGTTTGCACAACCTGGCCCTTATTTAGCAATTGCTTTTGGTCCTTTGTTCTGGCATCACCTACTGCTGTTGGAATCCGGTCCTGGCACTGGCACGCTTTTTCACAAGCGTTTGCCATTAATAGCTCTTGGCTTGGAGCCTGGTGATGAGTGATTAGGAAGTTGCCTTCTTTCGGAGGAATGGAGAGGCATGCGGAGATCCTCAATGTAGGTTACAATGCAGATCTTGTAGGCTTGTGCTCCAGGCCCTGGCTTCTTGCAGGTGTGTAGCTCCAATGCTCCCGTGACTCTCCCTGGCTGGCCCATTCATTTCAGAAGAGCTCTCCCTGATGAGCTTTCCTCCACTGATATGGAGGCTAAGGTGGCCAGGTACCCTACCTGGGAGATGACAGATGCCTGACTCAAGGCCAGTGGGCAGTCCTCTATTTAGAGGCATCAGTATTGGCAAGGCTGTCCGTTCCAAGTCTTAAATGCAAAGATCTGAAAGAAGGGAGGGGCAGAGGGACCTTGACGTCTCTCGTTCACAGGTAGAACCTGGACAGCAGCCTGAGCAACAAGCACACAGGACGGCTGGTCACAGATTTTCATGCTATGGGGAAATGTACACCATGTGTACTTCCGTTATTTTTGTGTTACACAAGTGGCCAACATAGGTCAGGTCCCAAGGTGAGCCAGAAACCAGACGTCTGAGGTGAGGAAGTGCTCAGGACAGCAGAGCAAAGCAGGAGAGAGATGGAAGCAAGAAGGTCAGGAGAGGAAGCCTTTCATCATCCTTCCATGTTTCGGCGGGTTCTTCCCTGGGAAGGCCTCCCCTTGCAGTTCCAGGGTTTGCCACCTGGGGCAGCCACACTTCATGTTACATTGATCGATTAATTTCTAGTTTTACCTTTATATCCCATCTTTCCCCCCTTTTGAAAGGAACTGGGGGGGGGGGGCGTTGCATGGTTCTTGTCTATCCCATTACATTCTCACAACCAACCCTTGAGGCACTGCTGTTCCCAGGGTCATCACAGGGCACAAGCCACTGATTTCCATAAAATGGGCATATGCTAATGCAGGCACATCGATGCACATTGAGAAATAGCAATTATGACTTAAGCAGAGGTACAGCACACCTTGCCAGTCTCCGGTCTTCAAGGCCAACTCTTCCTTCTGGTGCTCTGTTCCTTTTTTCTTGGGCTTGGACCCGATAGGCCTTGATCTAGAGGCCGGTTGTCTGGTGGCCCTTCCCATGAGCCCTGCCCTCTGTGCAAGAGGCCTCATTGCCACCCTGTCAGGCTGACTCGTTGCAAAAGAGCAGAGCAGTCACCTTTTTCTCTCTTCCCATTGTCCATGGATGCCTTTGCCTGCAGGTTATATTAAACTTATGTTCCGCTATAGTCAGCCGGACTCCTGCTGTTATTTAAGACTGAGGTTTGCTTTTCATGGATTATCACCATGTCTGGCTTCTGGGCTGAGATTCCTCAAGCCAAGACTCAAAGTGGAGCAAAGGGTCCAGCTCAGGCTCTTCACCTGGTTTTCTCATCCCAAACTGTTACTTTCTGCCGCAAGGTGTGAAAGGAGACATCTCTGATTGAAAATAAGCCTCTGAGGGAAGGCCACCAGCCTCCCTATCCCCTTAGGAATTTCATATTTATTTATTTGTTTTGTAACCTGCCTTTCTACCAAGGTTAGTGCATAAAGAACTGGAATCCTAAAAGCCAAGACATTGCTCTGCTGTGTGGGAGATGGTGCAACCAACTCAAGGCAAAATAATTGTTCGTAACAGAATTCTATGCCAAGAAAGGAAAGGAAAACACAAATGGGATTCTTTAATACACGATCTAACAGCAATATAATATATATAGCACCACAAGTAATACCAAACTTCCCAATGAATCAAAATGTCTAGCATCCATCACAAAAAAATAGGCCATATTGGGTTCTGCAGGGGATGGTTTTGTCCCCCATGGTATTTCATATCTGTGTGAAACCACTGAGTGAAGTCAGCCAGAGTTTTGGAGTGTGTTGCCACCCGTATGAGCTCCATTTATACTTTGGATTTTCATCAGGTGAGGCTTCAGACGTGCTTAGCCAGGTGACTTGCTGTGATACTGGGCTGGATGAGGGCTAACAGATGGAAGTGGAATCCTGGCAAGGCTTGGATGCTGTTGGGGCGATTCCTCTGACCAGGATTCATCCTGTTCTGGATGGAGATGCATGTCCCCTGACAGAGAAGGTTTATAACCTGGGGGTTCTCCTGGAGGGAACTTTGTCCCTTGAGGCTCAGGTGGCCTCAGTGGCATGGAATGCGTTCTGCCCTCTTTGGTTGGTGGCTCAGCTATAGCTCCATTTGGGCAGAACCTGGCTATAGCACCTGACCAGCCATCTTTGCTCTGGTAACCTCCACTCGAGGGCTGCTTCAAAAGCTGCAGCTCATGCAAAACTTTGTGTCCAGACTGATAATACAAATGGGAAAGTGCAAACATGGAGCACAAATTCTGGCCCATTTGCACTGACTGTCTGTATGTTCCCAAGGCTGATTTAGGGAGCTTTTTTAACCTATAGATCCTTATAGCACTTGTGCAAATCTCATGGAACACCTTTCCCAGCATGCACCTCCCCATTCGCTGTGCTCACCATCTAAGGCCTTCCTCCAGGTATCTTCTGCAATGGGTGGCGACGGGGCGGGGGGGGCTTCTCAGGGATGCTTAAGCTTGTCTTGTGCCAGCTTAACACTTAACACCTTCCTCTGCTTTCAGGAAGTGGCAGCATATAAAGTTTTTAACTGGGCCATGGGACATCTTCCCATAGATGTGTTTGGGTGCATGTCCACCGCCTTCTGTGCCTGCTGTCTGTTTACAGCTTTTGTGATTGTATGGAAGCTGTTTTTGTATTCTTTACCCTTTTTAAAAAGTTTTTAATCTGTGTGAAGCACCCTGAGAGCCTTGGATTTTGGGCCGTGTAGAAAAGTAGTAAATGAAATTAAAATGGGTCAGTTGACAAATTTTGGACCATGGAACGGGATAGGCAAGGAGTGGGCGATGCCCCATGGCTCTCAGCTCTCAGCTGTGCAAATGGGAACGATGAGGAGCAGGAACGAGACAACGGCCCTGAAGGGAAGGCCCACTGAGGGATGGGACCCATGGGGAAGTTTTTGCACAGGCTCCCCAAAATGTGGAGCTGGCACAGGTGAAGGCATTGGGCATCAAGCCCAGAGTCTGGAGTCCGTATCCTTGGGTACCACTGGTGCCCACAATCCTGCGGTGGACCCTGATTCCTGCTGCAAGTCATTAGAGAGAGGAGCAGCCTAGCATGGCAGCCCCCTCTGGGTGGTTGTGTGGCTTGATCCTGGGGGAGAAGGCAATTGAATGGGCAGCGTGGGCCATGACTAGGAAGTGAGGCAGAGCAGGGACCACGTCTGAGGTGTCTTGCCAAGTCTGCCTCCAGAGAAACCGGCGTCGGAGTTCAAAAACGCATGGCTGCCTATATGTTCCTCGTTCTCGCTGCAGCATCTCAGTTTAATACAAAATAATAAATAAAAGACGACTTAGAAAATAGAAGCAAAATTATATATCGGGTGCAGAAACTAGGAACCGTGCCAGATCAACAGGGGCAGACTCTGTTTTGGGCTCCTTTTGTGGAGGGCATGCCCTACCATCTCTCCCCCACCTGAGCACTCAAACGCTGAATTGCCTTTTCATCTGATATGAGAGCAAAGTGATTCCAGGGCAAAGGGCCTTCTGTGCGGTGGCGCCCCAATTGTGGAACTGGCTCCCCAGAGAGGTCCGCCTGGCGCCAGCACTTTATTCTTTTCGGTGCCAGGAGAAAGCCTTTTCATTCTCCCAATGTTTTAAGATGTGATTGTTTTAATTAGGGTTTAATTGTTGGTTGGAAATTTTATTAGGGTGCTGTGTTTTGTTTTGTTTTGTTTTGTTTTGTTTTGTTTTAGATTGTCTTATTGTTAAACCATCCCAAGACCACAGTAAGGGACAGCCTAGAAAATTTATAAATGAATAAAGACAGACAGACAGACAGACAGACAGACCACGGCCTTCAGCCCCACCCCTCCTTCACGCCATTTCAGAAATGACGTGTTGGAGGAGTTGCATCATGGTTTATATGGGAAGCTGCATCCTATCATAGCAAAGTTTGTGTGTGAGAGTAGTTTTGGGGTGGGGAATGGTTAAAAGGCTTAAACATGCATGACATCCTTGTATGGACAGTCCAGTGGAGTTGTTGTTGTTGTTACATTTCTATACCACCTGCAGCCAAAGCAACCTGGGAGGTTCACAACTTTTAAGTCACCCATCCAGATTTCAACCAGGCCTGATCCTGCTTAGCTTCCTAGATTAGGCAGGATCAGGCACTTTGGGCTATACAGAAGCTGCCAAATTGTTGCTATTAAAGGACATGGTGTGCGCATCCAGTCGAGCATGACAAGGAGAGGAAAACGATGGATTTATTCTCAAGAACAAGTTTGATCACAAGCAAAAGGGTCATCAACTTGGGACATGGTGCAGTTCCTTTTTATACCTCTGATGACCATGTTGTGGTGACAGCTACTCACCAAACTGAACCCCCCCCCCCCCGTTTGGTGCGGGATTTCAAATTCTGTGTGCTGGTTGGTGTGCTCGAATTCTGGAGGTTCCTGCTCTTACCTGGAAGACTTGGGCTTGGAGTCCCAGCAAAGGATCGTTCCATCCTGGCCTATATCACTTGGCTCTGCTTGTTTCAGCCATGCAGGTGATGCAACAAACCTGTTGCATTTTATGCTGGCCAGCCAGGTACACCCTACAATATCTATCCCAAAACTTCACTGCTTGGACTGTTTGCTTTAGGATGGAAGCTGCCATCCCCTCCATCGTTTCTCTTGGGCTCTGGTGTTCTAACTTCCTTGAACAGCTGCCACACTTAACTCAACTTCTCCCACCACCCCTCTCTCTCTCTCTCTGCCGCTGCTGCTCAATCTAGATGTGTTTCCAGTTTATGTTTTTCTTTTGGAGACTCCTGGCAACTGGTTCCACCTGGACCAAACCTGCAGTGCGTTTCCTGTGTGCCTCAGTGTGTTACTGGACTGGACCAAATGCCCCAGTGTTTCAATTACACTTAGCTGTGTAATGACTGCTCTGTAAAAAAAGGCTGATCTAAAAGTCTTTAAAACAATGAAACGCAGAAATGATACAAGGCCAAGTACAGAATCGTAGAATCCTGGAGGTGGAAGGGGTCAGAAGGCCATCAGGTCCAACCCCTGCTCATTGCAGGGGTCCACGTTAAACCATCCCCCTCAGGTGGCTGACGAGTTGGATCCTGCATGCCTCCTTGTGGGAGAGCCCACCGCCTCCCTCGGTATGGTCCCAGGTTCACTCCCCAGCATCTCCGGCTCAGATAACAGGTGATGGGAAGGGTCTCCCTGGGACGCCTGGTTTGCTCCTGCATGGGGCGGGCTTGGTGGGAAGAGGCCTCTTGTACATAGGCAATGTTAGATGGTAGCGCTGCAGAGCTGGAGCCCCAAATCTTTAATTTGGAGCTTGAAACCTCGGGGCACCATCCACCTAGCTGCCCTGCTAGCCATGGGCACCTGATGGAAACAAAGCATGGGACCCTGATGCTTTCTGTTGCGTGTGACAACCCCGATTATTCTTTTTTGTGCTTATGCTGCTGCTTTCCCTGCCTCTGAGTTTTTCTGCTTGATTTCTTTCTGAAATCAAATGCCTTCTGTATCCTTACCTGTCCAGATGACAGGTTCCTTTAAAGACATACACAGGTTTTTGAGCAGATGCAAATCAGCATTAGCAAATTTGCTCAGTTTTATTTGTAGCCTTGTTCTGTGGGCCTGAGCTCCATGCTTTTCCGTAGAGAGCACCTTCCCTGCTCCAAAAATTGAACCAAGGAATTCTGACATTGGGCTTGTTTTTCCTAACAAGAAGCTGAAGTAGGGAAGGGCTGAAGAACCCACCTCCTGCTTGGCAGCATGCGTACGAAGCACCATCCAGAGAGTGAAGGTCAAAGGCAGGAGGGGAAATGGAAGGGCTGCTTGGAGGTGGATGGGCTCCTTCAAGGAAGCCACACCCTTGAGCTCAGAGGGGCTGAGCAGGGCTGCCAAGCAGAGGGTGGCTTTGCAAGCCCCATTCACACAGTGGGGATGAAAGGGGACCGAGAGAAACCTCGCGAGAAAAGCTCTTTCCTGGTTGGTTCAGGCCATTTTCACTCTGCAGAAAACAGAGACTCAGAAGAGACTCGTAGTGAGTAAATAGTCCATCATCCTGCAGAACGGTGCTACTGCCTTCACGCAGTACAGACGGGCAGGTGCTTTCTTGAGCCGCTTCTTTCCGTGACTGCACTGGCGCTTGCATCTGCTGCTGCTGGAGGGCCTCCAGGGGGCTTTTCTAGGTGGCTACCCCACCCCATAGTCTTTGGCTTCTGTGGGCAGGTCGGAGGAGAACATGCCCTGGAACTTCTGCGGGGAACCTGCTTTTCTCTCCCAGCGACTGCCACAGTTCGCGCTCACTCTGCATGCAGGCCAGCAGTGCGCAAGCCGGCGGCTCTTGGGTCATGGCTGGGAGCATCAGTGGACCAGTTCGTGTGTGTCATAATTCTCCCAAGGAAGGCTGCCCCATAGAAAATGGTGCCCGGCTCCCAGGCCTGCGCCCCCACTCTGGTTTCTTGCCTTGCCTTGGCCCTGGGGGCTGGCCGGTTACTTCATGCCTTTCGGAGGAAGTGACTGGCATCGAGAGGAATGTTTCTTTCCCCCGATGGTGTCAGTAAAAGCCAGCTGTGTGTCTAATCTTTGGATCTCGCTCAGTGTTGATGTCAGTGGGGAGCGATGCAGAGGTTACGGAGGTGAGGAGGGCTTGGGCTGCCCCCCCCCTCCGCCCCTGCTCTGGCGCACATGCTGCCTTCGTGCCGCAGTGCCTGGAGTCCAAGAGCGGGAGGCAGAGACCCCGGCTGGGCGGTTTATTCCCAGCCTCACCTTGCAGCTTGCGAAGGGTGGGGAGCTGCTGACGCTCTTCCCATTGGGGCATCTCAGGGCACACATCTCCAGCAGAAGAGATCAGCTGCCACTGAACTGGCGTGGCAACTAACTCAACACATGAGCGCCTGACACTGCACAACAGGAACCTCTCCAGGCCAGAACGCCAGTCGTTTCCACTTCACAAGTGGACAACTAAAACTGGGAGACAGCTGTTCACCTAGGAATATGGAGGGTACCTTCTTCAGGCTCAGGCTCCACTGACACTGCCTGGTTCCAATGGCTTTCTGGGCTTTCAGGCTGGAATTTTTCCAGCCACACCAGGAGATGCCAGGGATCGAACTTGGGATCTTCAGCATGCAAAGCTGGTTTTGGGCACAAAGCTCCAGCCCCTCCATGAGCATCCCACACTCGCCAGAGGTCAGGAGCGCAGGAAGCCTGCTCTCCCAGTCAGCCAGCACCAATGCTGGTGCACCATAGAATCAGGGAAGAGTAGAGTTGGAGGGGCCATGGAGGACATCAGGCCCAGCCCCCTGCTGCTGCAGGGCTCCGAGTCACACCATCCCCCTCAGAGGGCTGTCCAGTTTCGCCTTGAATGTCTCCAGTGTGGGAGAGCCCCCCACCTCTCCAGGCAGCTGGTTCCACTGCCGTATTGCTCTGACCGTGAGGAAGCTTTTCCTGATGTCCAGGCTGAATCTTGGTTGTCGCAACTTGAATGGATCATTCCGTGTCCTGCACTCCGGCATCAGCAAGAAGAGATCTTGACCTTCCTCTCTGTGGCAGCCTTTGAGGTACTTCTACAGGGATACCATGTCCCCCCTCAGCCTTCTCTTCTCAAGGCTGAACATGCCCCGTTCTCTCAGTCTCTCCTCACAGGGCAGTGCTTCCAAACCATTTTTGTTGCCCTCCGCTGGGCCCTTTCCAGTTTGGTGTGTGAACATTCCTTTGACACTCATATGTGAAATAATCACCGCATCATTGGCCTGTCCCACCTGAATTTGCAACCATTATCGGAATGGCATGGGATCGTGAATCAGGTAGGCATGAATCTCAAGGTCACATGTGCACGAAGAGTGAACGCAGACAACTACCTGCCAAGCCAGAACTTACCATGGTTGGTGTCCATCCACCTGGACATGGCCCTCCACAGGCCATCAGGACAGATCGTACAATTATATCACGCCCCTGCTCCCTGCATTTGCGCTGTGGAAGTGCTGCGACTTTGCTTAGCACACGGGCTCCTCGCAACTCGCTCCTCACCGCTTTGTATGCTGACATTCTGAAAAATTCCACCACACCCTCAGACAATCTTGTCTGTCTGTCTTGTCGTTCAGCAAGTTTCTAGTCCTTAAGACTGTGAGGACTAGATCTGCATGTAGACTGTGTTTGGTGAAACATGAAAAATGAGAGAGAGAGAGAGAGGAAAGTGCTGTTAACTGACTGTCCATTACTTGGGTTTCAGTGTCCTGGGTAGGTCTTTGCCACAGTCCATGATTATCGAAACAGATAGAAATAGTGGCGCAGTGGTTTAAACCGCTGTGCTGCTGGGCTGGTTGATCGAAAGGTCGCCGGTTCGAATCTGCACACGGGGTGAGCTCCCGTGCGCTGTCCCAGCTCCTGCCAACCTTGCAGTTCGAAAGCAAGCAAATGCAAGTAGATAAAAAGGTACCACTTTGGTGGGCAGGTAACAGCGTTCCATGCACTTTGGTGTTTAGTCATGCCGGCCACATGACCACGGAGACTATCTGCGGACAAACGCTGGCTCCCTCGGCCAGGAAACGGAGATGAGCACCGCCCCCTAGAGTCAGGCATGACTGGACGTAATGTCAAGGGGAAACCTTTACCTTTACCTTTACCTACACAAATACAAGCAGATAAAAATATCTATATCTCCATTAGAATGGCTTGCACAGGCCACTGAGGTGGAACAAGAGCTGATGCTGATGTGCACAGCCCTGATTTTAACAAACCTCTCCCTGGAGTGCAGGCATGAATCGCCCGTGGAGCCCTAGCAGGGAGGGCTCAAATGTCATTGCACGTGTTCGGAGAGGCCTGCTCACATCCTGGCATCACCTTTTTCCCAGGGTTGCCGCACCTGCTTTGTAGTGTAAAATTTTCTAGGAAGGGACTTTAGGGCCCTCCCTCCTGGAACATGAACTCATTGGCCTCGGTGCATGCCAGGCGCCCACACAGCAGCGAAGCCAAGTGTGCCCTGAAGGCCACTTGGAAGGGGGTTTCGTCTCTCCTGGTGCATTTTCTCCATGGCTGATGCTTTCCAGCCCAGGCGTAAGCCAAAGCCAGCCCTTGCTGTCTCAGCGCTGGAAGGCCTGGCTCTGTCAGAGCACCAGAAGGTTCCAGAAGGTACTGGCGTTGCACTGAAGCGTTAGGTGCTTTTTCCTGTTTGATTTGACTCTTTTGCAATGAGGGTGTTGGGTAATTTGAAGCTATAGCTTTGCTGATATATTAATTGACATTTTGCTGCATTTCAGAATTCCTGGCAGAGAAGAAGGAGGGGGCAGCACCAAGTTTTTGTCCTTCTTTCAATGAAGTGATAAAGGCTTCCTGGAGATTCAGACAGCCATAATTTCTCACTTCGTTCCCCCACCGTGGAACTGCTGATATCCACTTTCAGTATCTCATGGCTGGAGGGCAAATAAAACATCTGTTGGTGCATGTTCTTGGCCCCAGTTCTTCACATATTTATAGTTGGCTCCATTATCTCCAAAGTCCCTCTGAAGTAAGAATTTGATCCAGGATGGGGGTGCTTTTACAAGTGACAAGTAGAAAGGATCTGAAGTCCCGAATGAAGTTGTTGTTGTTGCTGCTGCTGCTGCTGCTGCTGCTGCTGTTGTTGCGTGCTGTCAAGTCATCTCTGACTTACACTGACCCTAAAACTTTCCAAGATGTTCTGTCCTTCACTGCCCTGATTAGTTGTTGTAAATTCAAGGCTGTGGCTTTTTTTACGGAGTCAATACATCTCTTTTTAATGAACTAAATGGTATGGCCATTGGACATTAAGGAGGGAAACCACCATTTTTATTTGAATGATCTGCTTAATGTGAACTGCTGTTTTGTTTTGTTTTCTTTTGTTTTTGGGTGATGTGGTCTTAGAAATGCCCACCATCCACTGCCAAGCTGAAGAAGAATGCATCAGGCTGCTCTAAACTCAGTCAGATCACAGGTCAGTTTAGCTCATCTTGTCAACACTGACTGGCAGCAACTATCTCTGCATGCAGAAGATTCCGGTTTCAGTTCCCAGGATCTCCAAGTAGGGCCCGAAACCCTGGAGAGTCGCTGTGGGTCAGTGCTGGCAGTACGTGGATTTATGGTATCAGGCAGCTTCTCCATCTTGCTATATGCATAGAGAACTGAGTTATACCAGGTTATACAACTGTCCGTCAAGACAAATATAGCCTACTCTGACAAGCAGCCACTCTTCACAGTCTCAGGCAAATTCTCTGTTTCCTCACCTAACACTTGACTCTTTTTAAGACTGGAGATGTCAGGGACTAAGACCGGCACTGCGTGGATGCAACGCATGTGCTCTTCCGTTGAGCTATGGTTCTTCCCCAAGTATCCACATGGAATGATTCTTGGGCTCCCTTCTCCAGCACTAGGCCATGGTTCTGAAGATATTTCTAGGGGCATGACCTATGAAAAGGCAAGTTGGGAAGCTTGGAAGGAGATTAGGAAGGTGACTACTCGGAGAAGGGCCTTCTCCGTGGTGGCACCTGAATTGTGGAATTCGCTCCCCAGAGAGGTTCACCTGGCACCATCACTTTATTCTTTTCAGTACCAGGCCAAAACCTTTTTATTTTCTCAATGTTTTAAGACCTGACTGTTTTAATTGGGCTTCACTGGAAGTGATGATCGTGAGAGGCTTGCAAACTTCACTAGGCAAACTTTTCATTCAGCTGAACTTTGTTTTACACGACTTGGATATGACACACACACACACACACTCACGGCAATGCCTCTTAATCCTGTAAGACGCAGTCCTAAGTCCTCACATTGCTGTCTCCGTGGAAGGCATCCCTGCCGCAGAGCGTTTCGTGTGTTCCTCTCGTCAGTAATCGTCATCTCCCCTGCAGCAACTGCACAGTTGGCTCTTGGAAAAAGGATAGTCATGAGCAAATTAAGGGAAGAAGCAAAAAGAACCTCACGTTAATGCGATGACTGAAGCTGCTGGTTACCCAACAACTGTGGCTGTGTTGTTTATTTCCTTTTCTCCAAGGGCAGGACTATACAGTCATTAAGACCCAATCTCCCTTCTCTGCCTGCAGCTGTCGCTGTTCTAATATCTCCGGGTCCTCAGGCAGATTAGGGCTTTCTGCTTGTTGAGTTGCTACCCCTGGAATTATGAAGTAATCCAGAAAATGTGATACTATGAATCTGTACACCAGGAACAAATGACAAAGACAAAGAGCCAAGATTGGAGGGGGGAGCGCAAAGACACGCTGCGTGTTTGTCTCTGTGATCACTGCTTCACCCAGGAAATCTAGGGAGGATTAAAGAGAGAAACAGTCATTTAGATCTCTACCTCTTTTTCTGAGATTTGGGATATAAATTAAACTGCTTGTTAAAAAAAAAGACAGAGATGCTTTTTACAAGTGTCTGGGGTAGGGAACGTAACCATTCCCACACTTGAAGTTAAGACGTGAGGGTTAGTAGAGGCCGCACTGGTAGCTAATGTACTGGATGGACCGGGTTCAAATTTCTGCACGTCATGCTCTGGGCTGCTTTCTGGGCACAGAGATGTATTGAAGGGGTGAGCTGCGTTTGCACATGCATCCTCTGCATATTGAGACACATTCTCTTGGCATGGGAACAGGAGTGGGCAACTTGAGGGTCTCCAGATGTTCTGGCCTACAGCTGCCAGAGACCAGCATGGGCCAGGGATGCTGAGAGTTGTAGACCAGCAACAAATAGAAGGCTCTCCATTCCTGATACACGCACTAATTTCTCTTGCCCTGTTAACAGACTTTCAAAACTTCTTTGATCAGAAAAGAAGGTTGACTGGAGTACGCTGTGAGCTCATCGACTCTCTGGAAAGAGTGTTAGTTCCAGACTTCATATAAAATAGCCATTTTCCCCCTTTGGTGGTGGCGTGGTTGTTGTGGGTAAGCCCATGGGAGTATAGCTTCCATGCAAGGCATTAGCAGAGCTGCTTTTCCTCTGCAGGTTGCTGACTAGTGAAGAGAGTTCCCTTGACCATGTGCTGAATTTCTTTCCTGTTGCACTAAGAAACCACAATCAGTCTTTATGTATCTGTAACAAGGGAACAGCTTCTAGATCAGTGGGTGTAGTTTCAAGGAAGTTTGATACAGGAATCTCTCATTTGACTTGATCAATTGCTTCTGTGGCCCTTATTCTCTGGTAGTACGAATCAGCAGAACTTGAACTCAGTGAGGTTCTCCAAAGTCCGTGCTGAAGCATCATACTGTGGCTTTTCTTTTCTTCTTTTCTTTTCTTTCTTCCATGAATATTTCTGTACACATTTCCCTAAATACATGCATAAATTACATGCATTTAAATATATGCATTTTTCCAATTGCTTAAAACATATTTGCATGCATTTTTCAAAAAATACTGTTTATTGATTTATTTTGAAACATTCATTTCCCATTTTATATAAAATCTGGAGCAGTTTTCAGCAAACCATGAAATAATCCATCATTATAAAAGTTCACAACATTAAAGCAATCTAATGGTTGGGAAAAACCAGGGTGAATCAATAAGATCTTAATAATTATTGAAGGCACATGATTACTGGTACCTGGTTTATTGTACAGAGAAAGTCGGTCCAGAAATATCTCTGCTCATTTAGCCTGTAGATTCCACAGTGAATTGGCTTTTCCAGAAACACGTGGAGTTTATGGATTTGCAGGCTGGTTATTCACTACTGAGGGGCTTTGCACTAATCTGAACGAACCATTAGTACTAGTGCACATCAATTAATGTGCACTTGTGCTAATGTGTGAACCTATCCATGCACTGTGCTCACCCTCAAAGGCTGTCAGCCAGATGCCTCCTCTGGGGGAGGCTTGGAAGGGGGCAACCAGAGAGAGGGCCTTCTCGGAGACGGCCCCACTTAAGGGAAGGGCCAACTTCTGAGCAAGGCCTGCCTTGTGTCAACACTTCTCTCTTTTCGGCATCAGCTTAAAACCTTCAACCCCCAGGCATCTGTCTTAATACAATAAGTTTTTAATCGGGAAATAGAATTTTGTTTGGGTATGTCTGCTTGCCATCTGCTTATCTGTTTATAGCAAAATGATCTTCCTATTTTGTATAATACTGTATTTATAAAGTTTTAAATCTGTGTACAACACCTTGTTTCAATTGGATGTTATAGAAATGTAATAAGTGAAAGGAAACGAAATTCAGATTAGTGATCAGGTAGATTAGCACAAATTCTGGTAGAAAAAGAATCTGATTTCATCACTAGGAGATGCTGGAAGAAAAGATGATTGATAGTCTGTGAAACATAGATGAAATGGATTTAACAAACTCTGTGGATCCTGCTGATTGCCTAATGAATGTCCATAAGGAGAGATCATATTTCAGGTAAGATGGCTCTAAGTTGCATTTGGTGTAGCTGCTCATGTGTTGAACTTCGATTTTGGGCCAGTCAATAACTCTCAGTCTAGCCTACCCCGCAAGGTTGCTGTGAAGCTAAAACTGAAAGGAGAAGGAAAATTATGTGCCACTTTGAGTTCCTGGCAGGAAAAAATAGGCATATAAATAAATGCACATTTTTCAAAAGTGCCCATTCTTCTAACACATTTATTTGTTCCATGAATCACATCCAAACTGAAAATATGTTAAGACGTTAACCATGGATTGCATTTGGAAGTGCATTTGCTTTCAGGAGGTGTTAACTGGGTAAATTCTGCTCATAAATGAACTAAAATGAAATGTTTATACATTCCTTCTCTCTAGTCATTGGGTCAGTGTCTGTTTCAAAGACAGGCAAATTATCCTTGTGAGTTTTACATGCTACAGAAAAGTCTGTGTACCCTTTGTATGAATGACAAAACTATTCTTTGCATGTAGATCCAAAACGGCACCAACCCTGCACAAGAGGAGTATCAGTCGGCTTGGGGGAGTCCCAAGGTTTGTAAAATTATAAAAACCAAAACCAAAGAAAGCAAAAACCCACAAGAACAGTCTCTAAAAATTGCCCCCTCTCCCTGCAATAGCCCAGTCAGGACAGAAAGTTGTCTGTCTCAGGAGTGTGCTCCAAAAGCGGAAGCAGAGGAGAATGAGATGGAGTATTTTGGAGGATGGGCATGTCTGTCTTGGGTTTTGAGCAAGAGTATTGACTGCACTGCAAATTAAGGATGTGGCTGGTGGAAGAACCGGCAGGCAGTGGTCCCTCATTCATTCATTCATTCATTCATTCATTCATTCCATTCCATTCCATTCCATTCCATTCCTTTTTAATTTCTATATCTTCTTACCCCACAACTCCCTCCCGGCTTACCTGGCATAACTGCCAGCAAAAGCATGTGGAGAGTAGAGTACATATTTGGAAAAAGAAAGATTTATTTTCACATGTGATAGACTAATGCTGTCCCATGCACGTCTTTCCTTCCCAGAATAGGAATGAAACTGAAGAAGTCATCCAAAAATGTGGAAGGAATTTTATAAAATGAAGAAGCACAAATAGGATATGGAGGAGCCCAAATATGCCAGCATTCTTGAACAAAATGATATATTTAATATAGAAAGGGCATCATGTCTCTCAAAACGACACATCCTCACAAAAAATGGTGAAATGTTTCAGCGTGAAATATCAGTGCCAAATTTTCCCTTTCTATGTTTCTCCTATCCTTTATTTTGTGCCTCGCTGGAGAACTCCTGAATCAAAGTTAATAATTGCCCATACACTTAAATTTATAAATAGATTTGGTCAAATTCATTCTTTCTAAGTAATTCTTCTTTTATCTGCAACAATTCTGTTGGTTCTAATCAACATCAGGGGAAAGACAATGGCCTGCCTTCCACAGGCCTCTCTCTTTGCCATCTAAGAGTTGGGAATGACAGACTGGCCGTCCTCCGGCTGAATATGGCTCACAACCTGGGGGGTTTTTTTCTGGCACCGGGCAAATTTCACATTGCTACAGTGCAAGGGCATTTCTAAGCACTTCCTGGCAATCGGAATAAGATGTAAATACCATATTTTTTGCTCTATAAGACTCACTTTTCCCCCCCTCAAAAGTAAGGGGAAATGTCTGTGCGTCTTATAGAGCAAATATGTGTGTGCAGTAAGTGGCCCATGGGGAAATGATGGGGAATGTGCCTGTGATTATGTGCCCATTTGATTCAGAATATTTTTTTTCTTGTTTTCCTCCTCTAAAAACTAGGTGTGTCTTATGGTCAAGTGCATCTTATAGAGTGAAAAATACGGTAAATATCAAATCTTCAAGATTTATTTTATGTATTTATTTATTAAAACATTTCTATGCTGCCCCATTGCAATAAAGCCTCAGGGCGGCTTACAGCAATAATTATAAACACAACATAGAAAAATTCAATCAAGTCCTCCCCACCCCCCCTCCGGTGCATCTCAGCAAAAACCCTTTAAAATCCAACTCATAACAAAAACTAACAATTAAAATACGATTTAAATAAAAAGGTCTTTGCCTGGCACCAAAAAACGACAGCACCAGGCGGACCTCTCTGGGGAGCGCATTCCACAGGTGGGGCGCCACCTCAGAGAAGGCCCTCCTCCGGCTACTCACCCTCCTTATTTCTCTCACGGAGGGTTCCTGGAGAAGGGCATCTGCTGCCGATCGTAAGGGATGGGAAGGCATCTATGGGGGAGGGAGGGCATATAAGATACCTTTTGCACTAGAATGCCCAGCATGAAACACAGTCAAAAGAGCAGAATCAAAAGACCAGGGCATGAAAAGGCTCGGCCAGCAAAAGGTTCTGCTATACCTGGTGCTGAAAGTCCAATTCGGCACTGCCAGGCATGCCTCTTTGGGGATGGTGCTCCAGAGCCCGAATCTCACAACCAAGTAAGACCTTTCTTTGGACTCACCTCCAAAGATGAGGGTGGAGGACAGGCTTGAAATCGGTCCAGTAAGCATGGTTTCAGTATCTGGATAGCTTCATGCGGGAGAAAAAGGGATACCTGGGCTCTAAGGTAAGGGTAAGCCCCTGCACATCTTGGTGGCTCCCCCTGGCTCTGGAATTCTCTGTTGAGGGAGGCTGCGTGGGGTTGACCCTTTTCTCTGGTCCATCCTCTGACAGGCACAAACGTCTGATTCAAATATAACACTCGATTATGTTCTGTGCCATATAAATAGCATGCTGCCATAGGGCGGTTTTATTTCTTAATTGAGTGGTACTGTTTACTCATTGTATGGTTCTGTTTTTAACCAAGTTTCAATTTCTTTATTCTGATGTTATGTTTTAGATAAGCTCTTGCTTTTAATCGGAATGTTACTTTGAAGATCATTTTTTGTTTTGGTAGTAAGTAAAGAAGTATGTGCATGCTTTGTGCATATTTGTACAACATACGTACATCCATCCATCCATCCATCAGAAACGGATGGGTATCAAGCACAGATGTTGCAGAGCTGGCAGGGGCAGGCTGTGGGCCTTGCTGCCATCAGGCTTCCGTGGCTGCCACTGGCGAGGCCGGTCCTGCACTCAGCACCTCCAGCCTCCCGTTCTTCGCCACGACAATCGATCCTGTAGCGAAGGGGGAGCAGCTAATCTCATGGGCCTCCCAGTGCCAACTGGGTGTTGGCACAGTAGTGCAGCCGGGGAATTTGGCTTGGCCGTGGGGCCAAATTCTAGGACTGGGGGGGCACTCAGATGACCCCACGGAGAGCAGCAGGTGATCAAAGGAGCAGAAGCAAGGCCCGTTTCGTGTAGTCAGGGTGGTACTGGGTTTAAAATATAAAACTGCACATGCTCAGCATACAGTTGTGGGTTTGTTTGAGAGGAAGAGCAAACAGCCCTGCTGTTATTGATCTCTGATGACATTTATTTATTTATTGGATTTATATCCCATCTTTTTTTCTTCCAAGGGACTTAGGGAGGCTTCTCCTGCTCTTCATCCTATCCCCACAACAACAACCCTGTGAGGTAGGTTGGGCTGACAGCCTGTGACTGCCCCGAAGATACCCAGATGGTTCCATGGCTGAGCGGGGACTAGAACCCAGATCCCCCGTGTGCCAGTCCCATGCTCATAACCACTACACCACACTGCCTCTCAATATGCCACTTCCTACCAAATGCTGAGGAGAGCCACAGGTGTGGGCAATTCATCTCTGTGTTCTGCTTGTACAGTTTCCAGAGACGTCCGAATGGCCACTGTTGGAAGCAGGCACTGGGCTGCTGAAGAACCTTAAACCCTCTTCAGCAGAGGTCTTGGTTTACTCTCTTTGCACAGGCCTGAAGAACGCCCCACAGGCACGGGCGAAGTGGCGTGCGCTCAGAGGATGGGAATCCACAACAGCTGGGAGGTAAAAGAATCTTGTTTTGATTCGTTTTGACTTAAATTTGCCCCTTTTTTTGAACATCTGAATGTGAAGATTGAACATGAATGCAAGCCACCTTTTGGGACAGGTCTTCCGAAAATTGCATCTTCCGAAACTTGTGTTCGCACTTGAAAAATCCACACTTCGCCCCCCCTCTCAGAAAGAGGCCTTGCATTCATGCTTTCTGGTGCATTTTTGAGCTTGCGTTGAAAAAATGTGTCCCGCTTTTCTAGCCCAGTGTCACAAAAAGGAGATTGGAGTTGTGTCCTCCATTTCTGCAATGGTCAGAACAACAGTGGATTGGCATGGAAGCCGATTTCAGGAGATCCCTCCTAGCAGTTAGAGCTGTTTGGCTGCGGAAGAGATGGCCTAAGTGGTGGCAGACTGTCTCAGTGGAAGCCTTTAAAGAGAGGCAGCCATCCGTCAAGAACGCTGTGGTTATGTCTGTGCTGAGCATTTAGGGCTGGACTAAATGACCTCTGAGATGCCCTCCAGCTCTAAAATTCTTTAATATCAGTGGCAGAGGCTGGAAAAGATGTGACCTGCAGCACCTTTTAAAAGAAATAAACTAGTGAATGAGGACAATCCTCCTGTTTTGGTGATGGGGGGGGGGAATAATAAACAATGTGGGTGCCTAGGGAGTCTTTCTGTCCTTTTTGTCAGAGTTCATCCCCACTTCTCCCCACCATCCACAAGCAGCAAGAAACAAAGAAGAGGAAGGGGCAAATCAGTGTGACTAGAGAAGGATGGAAAATGAAGAAGGAAGGAAGGAAGGAAGGAAGGAAGGAAGGAAGGAAGGAAGGAGGAAGGAAGGAAAATGGAGTTGCTTTGCAAGAAAGTGGAAGGAAACCTCTGCAGTATGAGGTTCCCATCCTAGCCTTCGGTGGGTATGATGGAGGACCTTGGGTGAGGAGGGCTGGTATAAGTTCCTACCATCTGAACAGCAACAGTGTCCGATTTTCGTTTTATCTTCTCCCCTGCTCTTTTTTATTGTAAAGAAAGAACCTCGCTGACTTCCAGCACAGCTTTCACTCTCCCAGCCCAGTGGTCCTCCCCACTGTGAGGCTGCGCAAACCGGGAACAGCTGCCAAAGGGAGCCAGCTCTGCTGGGAGCCGCCAGTCTCTCAGGCCAAGCAGAGTAGCCACACTCCTGAGTTCCCTTCAGGACCTGTGAAAGGTCAGGCACCTGTTGGGGCCCTGCACCCCAGCCCAGCCCACTGACAAGAGCTCCCTGCCGCTGCCCTCCCTCTTCACCTGCACCACTGGGGTGCTCACCTGCCTCTCGCTCGGGTGTGGAAGAGGGTGGTGGTGGAAGGGGGAGCTAGAGCACCCCTGCCTGCCCCCCTGCCCACTGGCTCTCTGCTGGCCAGGAAGAGGATGAGCTGGTGGCAGCAGCAGTAAGAAGGGGCTCACTGAGGGTGGCTCCTCCAAGGGCCCCCCAAAACCTGGAGCTGGCTTTGCTAAGTTAAGAAAGGATGGCCTGAGAAGGGTTGCAGCAGGCTCTGGGTAAGCTTTTGCTCTCTGGTCTACTGTGGAAGAAGGAAGGAAGGAAGGAAGGAAGGAAGGAAGGAAGGAAGGAAGGAAGGAAGGAAGGAAGGAAGGAGGGAAGGAGATCTTGCATCACAGGAGAGGAGGCTGTTGATTGTGATCGAGCCCAGGAAGATCCTTGTCACTCTGCGAAACGGGAACAGCCAAGCGACAGGCACCTCAGCCTCCTCTCAAACCAAGTGCCTGCAGCAGCGCCCAGCGGTGGACCAGCAGCCTGTGCAGGAGTTCGCATTTCTGCCGGGTCTTCTCTCCAGTGCGGTTGCAATTAACCCCTTTGCTGCTCACCACAGTGGCTCCAAGCGGAACACACAAGTTTAGCTGGAAACGGAGGCTGAGATGGGTTTGTGGGGAGAAGCCTGTATAAATGCTCCTTCCTGTATCAGGCCTACAATCCAGAGCGCTGCTGACATTGGATTCCACAACTTTCTAGTAAGAGCAAACTTTTTTAAAAAGGGCAGAGGATGTATTCTTCTCATTCCTCCACCACTCCCAGGAAAGTAGCAATATGTCTCCTTGAGCCTTTGAATCTTTTGGTTATATCTTTACTTTTGAAATGAATCCACATGCCACCATTCAGCTCAAAAAGAACCCGAAGGGGACTCGCCATTAATTCCATGGTTATGGTGGAGCTCCTGATACCGGGGTGCTAAACAAGTGGCAAGGTGCCAGGGCTTGGGTCTCCTTGGGAAGCAAGTGTGGGGAGGGAAGAGGCAGAAGGATCCTCACGAAGGACGGAGGAGTCCTGCCGGATCAGCCCAAGGCCCACCTAGCCCAGCATCCTGATCACACAGCGGCTGACTACTCACCCACAGGAAACCACAGGCAGGATGTGAGTGCATTGATTCCCTCCCACTGTTTACAGTTGAAGCCCAGATGCGTAGCTCCATAAGGCTTTTAGAAATCAGTAGCAAAGTAAAAAGATGGGAGCAGAGATTTGGAGCCACTTCTGGCTCCCTGCAACGCAAACACCGTGTGGTGTACCATGCAGAAGACCAGGGTCGTTTTGTAGGAAAATTCCTGCATCCTTGGAGGAATCAAGTGGAGTTTGGGGATTAAAAAGGCATCTAGTCTTTAAAGAGCAGTACAAAGGGATGATTCTCCAGCTCCTGAAACTCTATCAAGGCAAGAGCTAAATGCAAAGAGAATGCCTGCAGTCTCTCTCTTCCCCCACCCCGCTGTCTCTTGTCGCTGTCTCTCCCTTTCCCATTCCCACATTCTGATAGCTGGGCTATTACACAGACACCCAACACATAATTTAACATTTACTGGAAGTTAAAATCATGCAAATTAAAAATTGCTGCCATACCAGATGGTAGCAGGCATAATTGCTTTTTTGCAGCGAGAAAAATACACACAAGCAAGATTTCCTCGCTTTGGCTGCCTCCCAGGAGCTGTGCTGCCAACATAGGATATGGATCCACACTGCAGTGCTGTTACCAGGCACTGGGCTTAGTTGAAGAAAAGACCCCAGCAGGTCTTAGTTGAAGAAAAGACCCCAGAAACTAGGCCGGGCTTGTCTTTGGGGGATGCATGTTGCTGCAATAAGTGCCTCGAAGCATGTCCAGAGTGCTTGGAGTCCTGCCACTACAAAGAGCCCCCCCAAACATCTGGAATTGGAGGAGGGTCTCTTCCAGTGGCGAATGGGGGCTTGACTTCCAGACATACACGAGCCTTGCCCTTTTCCCTTCCCCTTGTGCAGAAGAAATCAATCTGGTTTTCCCGGATCCCTGTCCTTCCTGGCTTCTGGAGTACTGGAAGGGCAATCCAGCCAATGATACAACATATGATCTGCAATATCATATGTAAGACGATTTTAAAATGTATCTTTTTTCTTTTTTTCTTTTTTTTTGCAAAATTCCAGACGGTTGGCCAGATCAGTATGCTAAACGGAAAGTACAGAAGCAGTGCAGGTTCCACGCAGCATGTCCCCGACTTGCACTGCATGGCGATTCGGCTGCGCCTCCTCCATACCCCCCCCCCCCGCCACTCCGCGCACACCCCCAACTGCCAACTGAGGACACCGCTTTGATGAGGCCTTTGATGGAGGTTTCTAACCCGCGTGCTCCGCGCCCGATCCATCTGCTAGTCACACCAAGCCCCGCTCTATTTTGTTTTAAGAACTTGCCCTCGCTCCTTCCTTCTTCTTCCGCCTCTTTCCTTGCCCTTTCGCTCCGCAGAGGAGCGGAGGCTCTTCCCGTCCCCGCGCCGCGCACCACAGGTCGCGGCCACCTGGCCGGGGAGCCAAGCAACGACGCCCATCCTCCGCAGCGCGGCCAGCAGGGCGCCGACGACCGAGAGGGCAGCCGCCGGCCCCCGGCCCGCGGCCGCGCGCGGCATCGGCAGGCGCGCCCCTGGCGGGCGGGCGGCGGCGGCCCGGGGACCCGCGCGGGCCGGACGGAGCCCTCGCGGCGCGGGCGAGGCGCCGGAGCAGGCGGCCCCGCCGGAGCGCGGCGGCGCTAGGACCCGGCGGCGGCGGCGGCGGCGGCGGCGGGGCCCGAGGACGGCAATTTCGGGCCGGCGGGGGAACCGAGGGAGGGGAGAGCGGCGCGAGCTGTCAATCAGGCAACGTGGGGAAAGTGACAGAGGTGGGCCGATCCGTTGACACTTGGCTCCATCCGAGGGGGGATATTTAACTTGGGATCGCGCGAGGCGAGCGCGGCAGTCGCGCGGCGGCCGGGCAGCGGAGCGGCCGGGCAGCGGGCGAGGGGCGGAGGCGGCGCGGAGGCGGAGGCGGCGAGGGCGAGGGCGCCGCCGCCAGCGGGAGCTCGGGGAGGCGCGGGCGCGCCGCCCGCCCGGCCGGCCGGCCGGCCATGCATGCAGCGCGGCGGGGCAGGTAGAGCGCTCGCCGCCCGGCTGGCGTGCGCCGCGGACGGGCCGGCGCCGCGTCGTTCGCAGCTGCAGCCGCCGCGGGCGGAGCGTTCCTCGAGGCGGCCGCCGCAGCGCCGCTCGCCCTCGGCTCCGCGCTCGCTCGCTGGCTCGCCCGCCGCCCGCCCGCCGCCCGCCGCCCGCCCGGGGCCGCGGCGAGGCTGCTGTCCTCCTCTTCCCTCCCGGGATCCTCACCTCTCGGATAAGCGCGCGGCGCGCGCCTCGCCCTTTCTGCCCTCGCCGGTGCTGAAGAAGCAAGGCTGCGGGGGCTCCGACCTGCCCACGACGCCGCCGCGAAGAGGCGAAAGGACCTCCTTCCCCGGCAGCCTCCCCGTCCTCGTGTTCCCACGTTCGCTCACCCCGGACTTGCCGCCCAGAGGAGCTGCTCGGCGGCGCGCAGTTTGAGTGTCGTCCTTTGGCGAGTCGCACCCTGTTCCAGCGGGGGTTTTCCTGGGTCCCTGCGCCTCCGGGTGGCGGGGAGGATGGCCCCGGAGATCGGCTTGGGGGGCCGCTAGACCTGCGCCTTGGTTGGGTGCAGACGTTCCTGTCCTCCGACGCGGGGCACCACGATCTCCGCCCCCTCTCTTCTCCCCACCCCCGATAGCGCCCTATAAGAGCACCTCACGATGAAGAGACGTTCCCTTGGACCCGCTTGGCAGCCTCTTTGGGGATCTCCAGCCGTTTGAGGGGATTAAGGAGAAAAGGAGAGCCGGGCGTCTGCTGCACTTCGACACTCATCGGCCTGATTAAAAAGGGGGGAAGGCAGGAAAACGTGGAGCCCCCCCCCCCCCCCGCTGAACCTGTTTCTTGTGACTTGTTTTTTCTTCCTCACTCTTTTTAACTTCTCCTTCCCCACCTCCAGCCTCCCGGCTTTACTGCAGCCAACTCGTTCCCCCTTTTCACAGTTCCCCCATCTATAAAAGAGGGTTTTATTCTTGGGCTCCAGTCTCACGCCAAACCCTGTCACACCGTCTAGACATGTTGTCGTGGGTCTAAGTCCAGCTGTCACCATGGGGATGGAGACTCGTTCGCTGTGAATTTTTGGGAGAGCGAGCGAGCGAGCGAGCGAGAAGAGGGAGAATTACCAAGAGCAAAAAGAAGAAGAAAAGAATTTGGTTGCCCTTTGGGAAGCTTGTTTGGAAAGAGGGGCCCACCGGCTTCCCTGCCACCCACCCCTCTTTCTTCCTGCCTCCCCCCCCCCCTTGCTGTTCACCCTGCTCATCTAGTGGCAGGGAGGGGACCTTACATGTGTCTGTCATCTAACCCCTTGGCGATCTATTTAAAGCAAGAGGCCTTGTTGGACTTTGTTTCAGCCTATTTATGAATCCCTTGAGCTTGGCAAGTCGGACTGTGGAGTATTAACTCGGAGCTTTGGAACAATCGGCACGAGGGGGGGACAAGTGAGTCCTCCGCAGTGCGTGGCTGTTCTGGGGGGGGGGCTGGGAGAACTGTCTGCAAGTGTCAGCGCTCAGGACGAGGGGAGCATGAAGGCGCTGCAGGCTCTCCTGATCTGCTCCTCGCTGGCAGTGCTAGTCCAGCCCGGCTCCCTCCAGCCGTACCTCCGGCTCAGGCCCTCCCCTAGCGACAACCTGCCAGTCAAGGACATCATTGAGCATCCGGACCCGGAGTACGACCCCAAGGAGCAAGACCTGGATGATCGGACTTTGCGGAAGAAGCTGGGGAGTAACTTCGACCCCAATTTCATGTCTGTGCTTGCTCCAGCCCAGGGGAACCTCTCCAGCTCCGACCCTCTGCACAGGTTCAAGGGGTTGGGACCCTTGCCCAGTGAGCTGAAGAAGCTGGACCTCGGCGAGACGCCCTATGGGACCAAGCTCAGAATGGGCAAGAAGGCCCGGAGGAAGTTCCTGCAGTGGCTTTGGGCATACACCTACTGCCCAGTGCTGTACGCCTGGAAGGATCTGGGGAGCAGGTTCTGGCCACGCTACATCAAGGAAGGGCGCTGCTTTGCGGAGCGGTCCTGCTCCTTCCCTGAGGGCATGTACTGTAAGCCAGTCAAATCCGTCACCAAGACCTTCCTGAGGTGGTACTGCCAAGGGTGGTCAAGGCAGAAGTATTGCACCTGGATCCCTGTGCAGTACCCAGTTATCTCGGAGTGTAAATGTTCCTGCTAGCCCCATCTGTTGGTATCCAGGATCCAAGAGACCTTACTGCTCCTGTGCGTGCATCGATGTGGCTGTGAAGACCAGCTCCGCGAGATCTCTCCCGGAAACCACCCCAGCATCTTGAGATGGGTGGAGTGTTCTGTCAACTTCACAGGGTTCCCACCCTGGGAAGCTCTAATGATCTTGATGAAGGATGTGACACATGCTCACACTTTGCAAGCTCTGAGCATGGCTCAGATGCTTGAATCAACAACTCGGTGGTCCAGTGGGGAACCCGGCTCTTCCAAGAAGGCAGAGATGGACACCTGTGTTGACACCCCTCCACACGAGACCTCGCTTATCCAATTCTCTGTCCTCCTGTTTTTCCCCCAGCAGCCCCTTGCACTGTATTTTTTTAATTATTTTATTTTATTTGGAACGGGAAGAGCAAAACCTGAATGGAACTGCAGTGCAGGCCAGAGAAAAGTTAAGCACTACAATAAGATGTTTATTTTTATACGTATATAGCATTCTAACAAAAGAAAAAAGACCATCTTTTGTAAATATAGAGAATTTAAAAGGGGAAAAATTCAGCTGTGTTTGTTGTTGTTGGTTATTTTTATTATTGTTATTATTAATAATAAATTGGTGAAGATGCAGGACCACATGTTGAACCGAACCCTTTCTAAATAGAACACTTTCTTTCAGTACATAGGAAGGGTATATTTTTCCTATAAAGATGGTTTATGATACTGAACCCCATGAATCCTATAAAGATCTTTAATTTCTGTTTCCTGTACACTTCTTTCTTTCTGACTATGTCACCAATTTTCAGACTAATTTTCAAAGTTGTCTAGTTTTTTTTAAAGAAAAAATATGTATATTGATTAAGGAGGCTGTTTGGTTTTTTTAAATATATGATGTTATGAAAGAGTGGGTTTTTTGTTTTGTTTTGGAAAACCTATAGTAATGTAGAGATGTTAAAAGAAATTTCTTGTGTACAGTTTATTTATTTTTAATGTTTGTGTATAGGAAGGGGGAAAAAGCTAGAGATTATGCCAGAAAAATATTGAAAATGTTTACTTGAATATTCCTTTTACAACATATCAGTGTACATATCAACCATGACTGATCAAAACATTTTTAGCAATAAACTCTATCTTTGAAGAAAGATTCTCATGCGCTTCTACACATCTCTGAGAACCCAGATGGGTTGCATTTTGTATCCAAAGCCACTCATGAATAAAAGGAGTAAAGATTGTACCTGGTATGAAATCCAAAGTAGTCTAACAATGTTAAGCAAACCGCCATTTTTTAAGAGTTTGGACATGCTCATGGCGGACATGTCGTGAGCGGAGCTGGCTGGAGCCGGGGGTCAGACTGGATGGCCCCAGAGGCCCCTTCTGACTCGCAGTTTCTGTGTTTCTATGACTCTCGGATATCATCCTTTATAGTACAGCTGGGCAGCTTGTGGAACCGCCACCAGCCCTAGTTAGTGTAGCCAGTGGCGAAGGCACCCATTCTCCATCCCTGGTTGTAGCATCTGCAGAAAGTAGGCTGGTGGCTGCAGAGAAGGTGCAACGGAAAGGCAGGCAGGCAGGCAAGCGAACAGTGATGATGTTCTGGAAAATTAGCAACGGTTCCGAAAATCATCATCCGTCTTTGTCCTTTTCTGCTGAGCCGTATTGCCTTGTCAGTTAGGCTGCAATGCTATAATAAACCCTTACCTGGGAGTAAGCCTACTGAACACAGTGAGACTGCTTATGACTATGTATAAGATGGTCCTGCATGTCAGTCTTAGGTGGCTCCTTTCATCTTTTCCACGAGGCACTGAGGAACAGTCCGTATGGAGGTGGTCATCTGAGCCATGGAGATGCCTGGTCTAATTTCAGAAGCCCCTGGGTTAGATTCTTTAAGAAGTCAGAAGAACAAACATTCACATTGCTGGAAGTCATTTGTTGATCCAGGGAAAGTCCCAGGAGCATCCTTGCTAATGATAGACTATGAATGTTTTCAATTGCAAATTGTTTTTAAATTATTGACTGTGTTTGCCTCTTGGTACAAAGAGATAGAGCCCTCTAATTCCTGTCAGCTAGAAAGGTGTTTTTTTCTAGGAATCCTATAGTTCCTTGGAAGCTTTGTGGGATTCCGCACTGAGGAAGCCAATAGGAAACTATGAAGCTTCTAAATTTTTCCTCATCTAAATTTCCCCTGGTTTTTGTGGTTCCTCACCATAAAGCTTATCTTGTTTTCAAAGTGAACCAAAGCAGGCATTGGAATTTGTGCATGAAGATTCTATTACATTAGGAATCTTCCATCGTTGCATTTTTGAATTTTGTAACGTCTGCTGTGCATGTGTGTTTTGTTGCCACACCTGTCTGTTCCTTCCATTCATTTGCATCTTATCTATGTTCTTACATGAATGATGTGCATCTAAGTACCGCCAAAAATTGTGTGCATGGGTACATTTACATCAAGATGCCTTTTGCGCAGTGTTGTACCACCGCTTGCATATAGATGTGTGCACTGAAAACATGCGCACGACACAGAAGCAATCTCATTCGATGTCAATGTACAGGGAATTTCATTGATGTGCAGGGGCATATGTACACCTTACTCGAGCATTGCATGGCAGGAATCTGAGCACGGTTGTTCATACAACTGCATCGGAACTGACCCTATGTTCCTACAGGATTTTGCAGTGTGCACGTATGCATTAGTAACATGGAGCGGGGAGGGAATAAGAGCCAAAGAAGCTGCCGCAAAATGTACAGACTTGACTGTGCAAAGAATTCAGGAAGAGCAGAGCACCGGGGGCAGAGGCAATGAGTGGGCAAAACGGGAACGGCATGGGGGGGACCCCTTGTCTCAGTACGCGGCCTCCAAGCTGAGGCCTGGGAGCCGAAAAGCAGCGGAGAGAGATTGCTGGTGTGCTTTTTGGAGGCCTCTGGCTGGCCACCGTGGGGAAACTGGATTCTGGGCCAGGCAGAGCTTTGGTCTCATGCCACAGGGCTCCTGCGATGTTCTTGTTATCTGTGAGAGCTAACTAAAACCACCTTGCTTCCATGCAGGCTATCCTGCAGGAGCAGCAGATCAGCGTGCGATAACGGGAACGGTGGCCGCCGCCTTCGGCAGAGTCAGACCGGGACTCCAGCTCACTTGCGTCAACTCTGACAGGCAGCTGCTCGGCTGCGTTCCTGGCAGGAGTTTCCCAGGCCTCTCTGGAGGACGCACAGACTGAACCTGGGGCCGACCGCATGCCAGCCTGGTCTCTGCCACTGGGCTATTGTCCCTGTGGCCTGCTTCTGGGTAGGCTACTGAATGGGGTGACCTCAGGGCCTGCTTTTCCGGCTCTTCTTGCCTTCTCAGAGTTTGCAATGGCAGAGCAGCCTCCCTCAAACCAGCTTGCTCCCCATTACGCTTTGTGCCCTGCGTGGCTTGCTGGGTGTCTTCCAGGCCATATTCTCACAGTGAGCCCCACTAGTAGGGCCAGCAGCTTGCATGGTCTGCAAACGTGCTTTCAATGTCCCAAATTCCTTTGCAGTATTTAATGCCGTGGTTCTTTCTTGGGTAGACAAGTCGGTGTGAACATGGGTTTGCTGAAGGCAGAATGTTTCAGGACGACAGGGGCGGGGGATTGAGGGAGAACTCGCCCCAGCGGACACACAGTGGAAGTTCATTGTCAGAAGTCAGAGGAGTATAAGCTGAGCTGACTGAGAAGTCTCATGAACTGGCAGTTAGATCATAAACATGGTTATGGGGAAGAACGAGAGTGAGCTCCGTGGGGCCTACTCTCAAGTAATAGGATTCCTGCTTGTGAATTCCCCGTGAATTCAGTTAGGCTTCTGAGCTGAAGGTTGCAGGCTTGGCTTGTGAATGTCTCTGAATCAGGGCTGAGCTGGGACACAAACTCACACTTCCAAGCCAGCTGGCAACCCAAGAGTGTTGAAACCTAGGTCTATTCTCTGATGAGATATAGACTCATAGAGCAGTAGGGGGCCTTAGAGATCATCTAGTCCAACGCCCTGCTCAGTGCAGGCTGTGCAGTGAAGGATGAAGTTACAGCTTCCCCACCTTGCCCGGTTGTCTGGCCTCCATGACCTATCAGCTCATGAATGGGGAAGCAAACCGGAATTTTGTAGAGCAGAGTTCTTCACTTGCAAATTATACCTTTCATTTTTCGTTATTTTCAGTTAAGATTCATGTTACAGTCTCTAGAACACAATGAGACCACAACCTCTCTGACAGCTTTCTGAACTGGCTTCTGAATGACTCAAAAGCAAGGCCAACAGTTTTGTAACCTCCAATTTACAGTAACAGGAGGGGCAAAGTACATTTTGGAGGCAGAGGAGAGGAGAGCTTTTAACTTTCAAAGGGTTGTCACCTTTTTCTCTTAAATTGATCTTGCTTCTGTAACATTAACAGCCTGACATTCAGCTATTTTACAGCTTGACCATTTCCCGGCATCAAGAGAGCTAGTCAGGTGAGCTTCACCTAGCTAAGGGCACAAGTGTAGAACCAGTAAAGAATTTGGCAGCAATATTGCTTCATTATATTTAAATGCTGCCTTTCTTCCTCTTGCAAGACCCCCAAAGTGTCTTACAAGGGTCTCATCCCCTCCACTTTATCCTCCCCTGTGAGGTAAGCTGGCCTGAGAATCTAAGCCCAAAGTCACCCAGTAAGCTCTGTAGCTGAGCAGGGACTAGAGCCCAGATCCCAGCTCTCCGGGATCCTGGTTCAGCACTCTTGTCCCAGGCGGCATCCGCTCTTGCCACTCCACTCAGCAAAAGTTGTTCAGGAGCTTGTCCTTTAGAGAGAGCGTGCAGCTTTTAATGCCTTTCTAAAGGGATGCCTGGATTTGAGCAAACCCAGCCCTGTTGCCTTTGATGGCGAATGGGGATGGTGCCTGCAGATGGGGCCACTGAGAAGGGGAGGGGGGGGGCGGTGGATATCAGCAAGCCTGGAAATGCTGTGTTTAGCAGAAGTCTTAAAAAACCCACCACCACCAATACCCAAGCAGGCCAAGCTCGGTTGCAAAAGGAAAATTGTGCGAGAGAAGGAGGAAGAGTGGCTTGCTGATAGCAGGGCCCTCCTGTCAAGAGGAATGATGGTTGTGGGTCCTGCTTTAGTCACGCACAACCATAATGATAAGTGTGCCACCGGCCACAATATTATTCTGGGTGACTGTCTGTGTTTTGTGGGGTGGGCGGGCAGGTGGCTCTGCGTTGCAGTGGTTCCGCTCCTACTTGGAAGGGTGTCTCCAGAAGGTGGTGCTTGGGGAATATTGTTCATCCCTGTGGATTCTCCAGCATGGAATTCTCCAGGGACCTGTTGCATCCCCCATGCTGTATAACAATGCCATGGAGCTGCTGAGGGGTCACCTGGGATTTTGGAGTGTGTGGCCATCCGTTTGCTGACGACACGCAGCTCTTTTCCATGGTCTGCAGATGAGGCTGTGGATGTGCTAAACCGGTGGCCAGCTGCAACAGTGGGCTGGGTGAGAGCCAACACACTGAGGCTCACCCCAGGCAAGACGGAGATGCTGTCGGTGTGTGGTTCCTCTGACCGGATGGGAGATGTTCAGCCTGTTCTACACGGATCTGCAGGCCCCCCATAGGAGCAGGCCCTTTGCCTGGGAATGCTCCTTCCTCCATCTTTGTCACTTGAGGCGCAGGTGGCATTGGTGGTCCTCTCTAAATCAGGTCACTGCAAGGCACTCTGTGTGGAGCTACCCTTGAAGACAGGTCAGAAGCTGCAGCTGGTACAGAAAACAGTCTAACATCATGGAGGGTCACAAGCTGCCCAGCCCTGCTCGGGGTGTTCTCTAGGTCACCAGGGCCCTGGATATAGACCGTGACACTCTCTCAGCATATTTCCATTTGTTCGCCTTGCCTCCCCCTCAGTTCTCAATCCGCACTGCCTCTGTCTTCAAGAGATGATGCAGCCTGCTGCCCTTCCAGCACCCTGAGCTAGTGGTCCTTGATGCCTCTGTCCAAGCTGAGGATCTGGGACAATTAACCCATGCGCCCAGCCGATAAGCCCCCTGCTGGATCATCCATGAAAGGCACGGAGTCTTAGGAACCCTGCTCCGTTAGCTGAGAGTCACCTGACTGTTACCTCCACCTCTGGGATCCTCACTCCCTGTGGCCGCTCCCCTCGTGCCAGGAGCCCACCCAGCTGCAGGCGCTTGTTCAAGAGCCCCCCCAGGAACCACACGGGCAGTTCTGGTCACAGCGACTCTGCGAAGCCTGAATACACTAGTCAAGGTCCAGAGGAGAAGATGGGGACAAGGCCAAATATTATGACTACAGAGGGGTTTTTTATTCCCAATTATGGGATTAAATTGACAGCTAGAACCTGCAGTTCTTTTTTGAAAAGGGGGAATTTTGGCCTTGCAAAGTCTTGCATGTAGAATTTTGTGTCTCTGTTTGCAAGGAGCATCCAGAAAAGCATCTGCCAGTGCTGTTATCTATCTGCTAATAGACAAAAGGGGGTGTCATGGGGGGCCTGAAAAACCTGATTTTTATAGACCTGTTTAAAAGCTGTGTGTGCGCTCCAGTTTGAAGAAAGTGATTCCACTCCCTGGAACAGCAAACGCAGGAGGTGAGTGCCAACTCGGTTTGAGTCAAGACGTGGCCACTGGGGACCAGGAGGGAGGTATCAGCATTTGGGGGTACAGAGCATGCTGGGGGAACAAAGCCCCCAAACAGCCCAGTGAGGACTGAACATGCTCATTCGCCCAGCGAGTTGATGGTTACCCGGAGCCTTTAGCAGCTTCTGTCAGGTGAGCAGTTTGTGGCCTTCCAGCTGAATTTGGCTAACAACTCCCATCACCTTCAACATTAGCTATGGTTGATGGGAGCTGAAGGCCAAAAGTTCTGGACGGCCACAAATTGCCCACTCCTGGCTTGAAGGGCTTGGCTCTCTCGAACCCTAACCCTGTTTGGAGATGAGGAACATGCACCCACATGACTGCCGCTCAGCTTCCCTTCATCCTCCGCGTCTCAGACAGAAGGGGAGCAGAGAGAACTCTGGGATATTCTTTCCTGTGATTCTGGTGTGATCCTCATTGTGGGCAGAAAGGTAGAATACTTTCCATACAGATCATCTGAACAGTTGCAAAAAAAGCTCTATTCTCCTGCATCTGGGCTATTCAAGTTACTGTCTGTCTTTGTTTTCACCCATGTAAATGTTGGCAAGCACACAGAAGGCAGCCTGTCCCCAAATATTGCGCAGTAATTCTTCAGGGATGCAGAATACAGCACAGTGTGCACAGAGGGAGAAATTGATTCCCACACCCTTTTGTGAGCGGAGCTGGCTGGAGCCGGGGGTCCGACTAGATGGCCCGGGAGACCCCTTCTGACTCGCTCTGTTTCTATGCTTCTATGTTTTAGGGATGTATATTGGTCCTTTGCTCTCACAAAGCATGCTGTCAAATAAATGAGATTTATGCTGAGGGCCAAACATATTTTTAAAGGAAGGAAGGCAGGCAGGCAGGCAGGCAGAAGCCAACCAACAAGAAGCAAATGAAGCAAATGTTTTGACTGCAGATGGCATTGGAAGATGCGCTACACCAGAAGCAATACTTTGCACTTCTAGGTTTCAATGAACAGTTAAGGCTGTTCACCAAGTTTCTTTCCTCCTCCTATGTGAAAAATACGCTTTTTATTTTTTTGGGTGACATGGCTTTTGTGGGGTGTGTGGGGGTGGGGAAGGAGGCAGTCTCTGCAAAACAGCAGGGAGAAACTCTCAGGCTCTCCCATCTTCTTGCAATTAGCATGCACCAAAAGGGGAAGGGGGAGAGAGAAATCCTCTACCATCCTCCACAAAATAAATTTAGCCATCAGCTCTATCGAAGATTCATTTCCCAGGTTAGCACAATACAAGGGGTCTCTGCCTGCCCCCGAAAACCAAGCAGAACAAAACGCACTGAGACGGTAAGGGGCCATTTGTAACCAAATCCTACCACACCAGATACTGCTGGGATTAGGTCAGAAATATTTTCCCAGAATACCCTCCCCTACCAAAAAAAGGCTTCCCTACAGATGTTCAGCATCCACCCCACAGATGTTGTTCTTCTTACAAGACAAGCTGCCCTGCTGCTTTCCAAAACACCCTGATGTTTTCTGCATTGCCTGAGAAAGGTCCTGTTCCGCACCCCTTACCTTTTCACAAGGGCACCAAGGAAGTCTAAACTCATGACTGAGACTGAGAATAAATTAAAACGCTGCTTAAAAGATGAGGAAGGGTTAAAAGTTAAGACTATTGCCGAAAAGTACATTGCTTCCCCGTCTTAAGTGTGCTTTCCCATTGGTGCTCTGGGTAGTTTACAAGAAATTAAAACCAACGATGATTAAAGTAAACCAAAATAATCATATTCAATAAAACTGATATGAGAACGAATCTGGGAAGGCCTGTCGGAAGAGATACATCTTTAATTTCCTTTTAAAGGTGGCGATCTGGGATCTGCTTCTGGGATCTGCTTCTCTCTTGGCAGATCATTTCACAGTTGGGGGAACCACTGAGAAAGTCTTCTAGGTAGTTGACAATCATCGTACAGGAGCAGAATTCAGATTATCCCAGAGGTCCCTAGCTGGGGAGGAGGAACGTATGGACAAAGGTGCTCCTGAAGGCATCTTGGACCCAAGCCATGAAGGGCTTTAAAAGTAATTGCCAACACCTTGCACCGCATCTGGAACCGTATCGGCAGCCAGTGCAAAGGCTTCAAAATAGGTGATACCGTGGTGGCCCTTTGATGTCCCGGGGCAGCCTAGGCGCAGTTCCTGGAGAAGACCAGCTCCCCCAACCAAGTGCCCTCCAGATTTCTTGGAGCACAACTCACCTCAGCCCCAGTGGGCAGGGCCAGTGCAGCCTCAAACGGCTCCTTTGCATGGATCTGAACTGGATTCGGCGCTGCGCAACCACGGTGACAGCCTGCCCAGACTGCATAAAGGAAAACGTTTCTCTTCGGTACGACTTGACAGTTCTGGATTCTTGCTTGGAGAGATGGCGCCCGGGAAAGGGTCCTGTCAGCTCACATAGCCAGACTATTGTTCTGTCCTGCTCGGTGGCTTCAACTGCACCGGGTGCAGCATCGATGTGCCAAGCGGTGTGGGGTAACCTGCTCTGGCCGAGCCGTTCTCCATCACCTCCCCAAAGAAGATGCCCCCCGTTTGGAAAAATGAATGCAATTGCCATCTGCCCACACACCTGCCCCCAACATAAGCAGAAGTGCAGCAGGTGCAGCTTTCCTCAGCGCTGCCTCTCAGGGAAACTCCACTGGTGACATCGCTCCTTGAAAAAAGCATGTGAGAATTCAGCCACACCTTGTTGGTCTTTAATTTTTGAAGAGAGAGAGATCAGGTTGATTTGAGTCAACGGTCCTTGTGTAGTGAGGAAACACCACATAGCGTATCCTCAAAAGCACCCTCTCGTTAATATTCATAATTACATTGTTTATTCATTTCAATTCTATACCACCCTATATTCAAGGCTATCTGGGTGGTTTGCGACAATGTATAAAACAAAACAATACGTAAATACAACAGTGCTAGCAGAAATTAATATTAATTTAACGTAGCTTTAAAATGCATTTAAAATACAATAAAATGGCCCAGCAAGAAGGTTGCAATTCTTGGCTGTTGGTTTTGCTGGCAAGGGCCGAGGGGAAATGCACTCCAACCCTGGGAGGACGTCAAGTTGCCCAGCCCTGTTGTGAAAGACTGTGCTGAAAACAATGGCACGTGGCCATTCTAAGGCTTCATTGTCCCTAGAGGTGCTGTCGCTCTCATGCCACAGAAGATGGTGGAGACAGAACATGGTGTCTTTCCCAAGCTGCTGAAGTGAGACATCAGTCGGAAGGCAATCAATGTTTTGGGCAAGAACTCCCCAAATCTCAGACTGTTGGCCATACTGTCTGGAGCTTATGGAGGATATCTTTGGGGTTCGGCAGGGTTCTGCATTCAATATTTATATGCATTCTCTGGAAGAAGTCATCAGGAGGTTTGGGCTGAGGTATCTACTGTATGCTGATGACACTCAGCTCTACCTCTCATTTACATCAAATTCAGGTGAGGTCTATGATGGGCTGGACGAGGGCCAATAAACTGAAGCTCAGTCCAGGCAAGACAGAAGTGCTGTTGGCTGATGATCTGTCTGATGGATTGGATGGCCATCGTCCTGTCTTGGATGGGGCCGCACTTCCTGTCCTCCAAAGTACAGGGTCTGCACTTGGATGTGCTCCTGGACCCAAAAGGTTCACTGAATTCAGGCTTGGTGGCCAGCAGTGGCAAACAGGACAACTACGGCCTTATCTGGATAGACAGAGCCTGACCACGGTTATTCACGTGCTGGATCCCAGCTGGATTATTGCAATGCGCTCTACACAGGGCTGCCTTTGAAGATGGTCCAAAGACTTCGGCTGGTCTAAAGCAGGGCTATGCATCTGGAGTCCGGAGTCAGTTCATGGGCCCACATAGCACCTGTCCTGTGCACTGGTTGTCAGTCGAAGCTTGGACCACGTTTAAAGTGCTCGTTTCAACATACAAAGCCCTAAATGGCTTGGGACCTGGCTACCATTTCCAATATACTCCTACCCACCCACTGAGATCTGGGGATGAGGTCCTTCTGAAAGAGCCACCCCTAAAGGGAGTAAAGGGGTGGCAATTAGAAGAAGGGCCTTCTCAGTGGCTGCCCCCCACCTTTGGTCCTCCTGCTGCTGTCACTATCTTGGTTTCTGCACCATGCCAGAACTGTCCTCCTTCGAATATATTTTGAGACCTGATTTTAACACTGGTTTATAAGAGCTCACTCTCCTCCCCTGCACGTGTTTGATTGATGGATCGATGGATTGAGCCTCAAATTCTGTGAGCCAAGCAAGGGGACATAAAAACTTTAAATAAATAAATAAATGTATGTTAATGTTGGTAGCTGCCTAGAAAGCCCTGGCAGGTTATTCAGCAGCATATACACAAACTTGATGAACAAATAAATGTCTAAAATACCAAGTGGCCTTGCCTCATTGTGCGCCCCCGAGGGAAGAGAAGTCGCTGCAGGGCGACCCCTTGCAGCCCTGGAACTGCCCCGGGAGGCTGCGCAGAAGCGCCATCCCTCCCCTCCTGGATTCCGTAAATATTCGCAGCTTGCATGGCACACCTCGCGTGCCCTTGCTTTTCCCACGTGCTGCGGAGGCACTTCATTCCGCTTCTGGGTGCGTGCGTGCGTGCGGGCGTTTAAAACCCCAGGCCCTGTTTTGGAGTCTCTCTCCCTGTCTCCCCCCCCGCCCCCCGCTTTCATTTCCTCCCGCCGCCCTCCCTGCACAACGGCGGCTCAACGCGCGCAGCTCCGCCGCAGGACGCGCAGTCCCCGGCGGACACGCGCTGCGGCGGCGGGCGCGCTCCGGAGCGGAGCGGCGCGGAGCGGAGCGGCGGCGCGTCTGGCGGAGGCAGCGCTGGCTGCTGGCTGGCGCGCGGGGTGAGGTCTCGGGGGGTTTTGGAAGCCCCTCGCTATCAGTGGCGCCACCGAGCCGACGGAACAGGATGAGGCGGTTAGGGAGAGGATCAGCTGCTTAACCCCTTCTAACTTACACGGAGACAGAGAGAGAGAGAGAGAGAGGGAGGCCGCGAGGGATGGTGGGGCTAGGCGGATTTCAAGGGGGCAGCAGACGCAAGGCTGAAGCGCCTCCCGCACTGCCTGCTGCGGCGGGTGGGGGGTGGGGGGGATGCATGTTCAGACCAATGCTTCAAGGAGTCCCCTGGGCTTCTGCAGACCTCCCTCCCAAAGCAGCCCGAAATCAGGGGTCCTGCCCCTACCTGCAGAAAGGGGATGAATGTAGAAGCTTTTGCAAGAGCAGAGCCGAAGGCAGATCCGCATGGAGTGGCTGCCTCTCGATGCGATTTGCCCAGCTCTTTGCTGCTGTAGCAACAGCAAAATGATTCCTCACCACCCCTTAAATTCGGCTGCAGAAATGGAGGAAGGATGAGGGTAGCCGGAGGAGAATTTTGCGCGGGCAAAGTGAGCGTGAGTACAATCTGGTTCCAGTGCTGAAAACACATTCGGAGGCTGAGAGGCTTATCCATTCTCTAATTCTAAGGGCACGTCTGTTGCATCTGACTCTGGCCGGTGGATCTTGGCATTCTAATAAACAAAGTTGCTCTGACAAGGCTGAAGCCTGCCCACCCCTGAGCTAGACTGTGGCTCAACATTTCGCAAACGCAATTGTGCGCACGCTTTCAGCACCTACTGTCAAACCACGGGTCCTTATTCCAGGCTGGGTGCTCTCCTGGCCACCCCCTCCACCAGGTTCTCATCTAATCTTCCCTGACAAGGTGTTCTCCAGACATATTGGATGAGCCTTGCTGTGAGAAGGACTGGGCCAGTGTGCTCTTGCCGATTCTTTTGGCTTTCGAGACCGTTGATCATGGCGCCTTCTGGCTTGGGAGCTGGAGGCACTGCATGGCAGAGGTTCCAGCCTTACATGGAGTGCTGATTCCAGGAGGCTGTCCTGGCAGATTATTGCTCTGTGCCTTGGCAGTTGTGCTATGGGGTTCCATGGAGCTCAGCTTCATGCTCCGCACTGTTCGACAGCCACATGAAACTGCCGGGGGAGGTTAGGCAGAGGTGTTGGCCGAGCTGCCCTCAATGAGCAGACGACAGCTAGCCCTCTTTCTCTTTTGCACCACATTCAGGCGAAGCTGCGCCTTGTTCTACACCAGTGTCTGGGCACAGTAACGGAGTGGATGAGGACCAACGAACTGAGACTCGAACCCAGACAAAACGGAGGAGCTGATCATGGATGGTACATTTGGTTCGAGGGTGATCTTCAGACTACCTTGGAGAGAGTCCTCCCTCATCAAGGCCAGGTCTGCAGCCTGGGGTGCTTTTGCATCCAGCGCTGCCACTCGGGCACATGTGGACTCTGTGCCATGGAGCTCCTTCTCTCATCCTAAAAAGGAGATACCAACCACATTGGCCAATTGCCTCCTTGACGGGACAAGGCCAGCCTTGCTGTCATTATCCGTGCTTTGGTGACCGCTCAGCTGACTCACTGCCGTGTGTTATACATGGGGCTGAAAATGGTCCAGGAACATCAGCTGGCCCAAAACAGGGCGTGGGGTTGGCCAGTGCTTTATCATCTGCTCGTCCATGTCTGGGCCCGATTCAGAATGCTGGCGTCACCTTTCAAAGCCCTAAGCAGCTCGAGGCCAGGTTTCCCAAAGGAGCATTTCCTCCCTGTATAGATCCCAAAGTCAGCCTCAGTGGTCGAATCACACTCAATGAACTTCCTAGAGGGGTTCGCTTGACACCAATAGTGTACTCTTTCTTTTTGGTGCTGGTTAAATACCTTATTTTCCCAGGAATTTTAACTTCAGTCCATTTTAAACCTGCATTGTTTTTTAAATCTTGGCACTGCAGCTAGGCCTTACACTGGTTTACCTTTATTTTCAACTGCAGTTTTAACCATTTAAATGTTTGCACTGCTTTTTATGCTATCTTATATGTTTTTTAAATGTTCTAAATTGTTGTGAATCACCCAGAGAGCTTTGGCTCTTGGATGGTATCACAACATAACAAACAAACAAATTGTCATCATTTATACTATCAAGGTATGATGGGTTTTGTAGTCCAACAAGCTTCGAGGTCACTTGATTGGGGAAAGCTGTTCCAGTCCATAAGTTACACTCAGTTATTCTGCGTAGCCTTTCCCTTGCTGTTTTAAAGGCTTGGGTAGAGGTGCTCTTTGGATTAATGATCTTCCAGGAAAGCAGCAAGAATTGTCCCACATCCATGCCGGGAATGTGTGTTCTTCCCTCCCACCATTTTTTACCATTGGCTAGTCTAGCTAGGAGGGATGCATGTGGCGCAGTGGGTTAAACCGCTGTGCTGCTGGGCTGGTTGAGCAAAAGGTCACCAGTTCGAATCTGCACAACGGGGTCAGTTCCCGCTGCTCCGTCCCAGCTCCTGCCAACCTTGCAGTTCGAAAGCATGCAAATGCAAGTAGATAAAAAGGTACCACTTCGGTGGGCAGGTAACAGCGTTCCGTGCACTTCGGTGTTTAGTCATGCCGGCCACATGAGCACGGAGACTGTGGACAAATGCTGGCTCCCTCGGCCAGGAAACGGAGATGAGCACCGCCCCCGAGAGTCAGGCATGACTGGACTTAAAGTCAAGGGGAAACCTTTACCTTTACCTTTATTCTAGCCAGGGCTGATAGGAGTTGGAGTCCAACAGCCCTTGGCTTCTCACTCCTGCCCTACATCAATAGTTTAAATTTTTGAAATTCATTTTTATTGTGAAATTTCAACTAGAGAGAGGGAGAAAAAAGAAAAAGAACAGTTCTATATCCACATCAGTGAATAAATATGAAATGCATAAATGACAATGCAGCTTTCTAATAATTAAGCTTCACCAAAAGCAGATGAGAGAGCCAAAGGAATGTGCATTTCAAAGTGCCAGCTACACAGCATCCATGCAAGTACTGAAAGCAGGATCAAGTCCTAAGCCCATTGTGTTACAGAAGATGCACGATTCCCCTTCCTGTGTCACAATATCTCAGTCTTTAGCGATCAAAAGGGCACTGGGAAGACTCTTCATGAGGCTCCGAGAAGCAGGTAGAGGATAGTCAAAAGCGTGGGCACTGGCGAACTTAGACCCTTCCAGTGCAAAACGGACTCCCCGAAAGAACCCGCTGCTGGGCGCTGGGAGTGAGAAGGGCTGAACCGGGCAACTCGCAACATAGCTTCTTGTAATGTTGCAGAAACTGGAATAGTGATGGGCCGGGAGACTTGGACTGTTCCCTGGACAAAGAAACATCTGGTCCACGAGTAAACGGAGCTCCCAGACAGACAGAAGGCTCCGCAGTCTTTCAGCAGTACAGGGAGCTATTCCCTATAACCATCCCAATAACAATAACAGGGTTTCCAGCCTTGCTTTAAGAAAGCAGGAGAGATCCAGTACACCAGGTGTAGTGAGGAAGGTGTCACAGGGAGAAGTCTCCCCCTCGTTGGAAAGTTGGGGCCGAGAATGGATTTTGGCTACACCGCAGTCCTAGCTAAAATCAAATCTTGCCACAGCTTGACGGCAGGACACGAGGCAGACTCAATGGCCCCAGGAGCCCCTCCATTGCTCAGCCAAGCTCCTTCTGAACCCTCCAACCCCTCCATGAAGAGATGGGTGCAATTTTCCAAATACTGAATTATATTGAATGATGTCATATTTTAAGAGCTATAAAAGATGGTTGTCATTGAGGGAGAGGGTTTAAAATCAGGGTCTCTCTCCCCCCCCCCCCCTCAGTTCTTTCCTTCCCACTCAGACACACCAGTGTAGCCAGGACTGGATTGTCCAGGGCCCCACAGCCACTCTCCCCACCCGCCCCATAAGTCTACCCAGAAAGTAGCAGGAGCAGAAATGTGCTCCATTTTGCCTCAGTCATCATGACGGTGCTGATTCATGTGAGTTAAGTGCCAAACTACTCGGGCACAGAGTGGATTTGTCTAATTTTTTGTTTTAAATCATGAATTGCCAAACAGTTTTCTTGTTGTTATTCTTTTTATTGCATTGCATTTCTATTTCACCTGTTTCTTCTTGTGAGGAACCTAAGGCAGTTTACATAGCTCCATTTTTATGCTCAGAACAACAGCCCTGCGGAGCAGGTTCGGCTGAGAGTGAGTGGCTGGCCCCAGTGAGCGTCATGGCCAGGTGGGTACCGCAACTCGGACCTCCCTGGTCCCCAGTCCCAGATAATCACCACCGCACTGCGCCAACTTTCAGTATAACAGATGGACAGAGCCCTAACCCCATAAAGGCCATCAATCCAGGGCCTAACATTACCTAGCTGCACCAGCCTTCAAAGTGTCCTTTGGAAAGTGTGTGGGCTTAAACTGGGGCAGGAGAACTTGCAACCAGAGTCCCTGCTTCCCGTTCTGTTCTTTTTGCACTCCGAGTCTGAGCAAAATCTGCAGACACTTCTCTGCAAATGGGAAGAATGACAGAGCAGGGTTCCTGATTGCAGACATTCTGACTCGCTCTGTTTCTATGTTTCTATCATGTTGGGCATGTCGTGAGCGGAGCCGGCTGGTGCCGGAGGTCAGGAGGCCCCTTCTGACTCGCGCTGTTTCTATGTTTCTATCATTCACCTGGATGGGTTGCCACTCTCCCTTTGGAGTTTCATACTGTTTGCACCAAACCTGAAACTCCTCCGCATGGGGACAAGGATGTTGGAGGAGGTGTGGGCATGCACAGCCCCTCACTCCGACACATGCTCCTCTGGAACGCTGGAAAAGGGCCAGTCTCTCTCTGAGATCTCGGATACTCCCGGTCTTCCTAGACTTTCCATCAGGTGTGAGCAACCAGCAGCCTTTGCCTCTATTGCATGTGGCCCTCGAACTTCCCAAAATGCTCTGCAGGAAAACCCTGACCTCGCCCTCCTTCAACAGCAGGCTGGACAGAGAAAGAAGTGGGGGAATGAGAGAAATGGGCATCAGGAGGAGGGGGAGGGGAAAAGGAAGGCCCCACCCACGTTTGCCTCTGCACCCCCCAAGTGGCAGATGCCCCTCAAGGGAAAGCGGCCCTTAGCAAAAGCAAATGCGTCTTATGGGGGCTTCAAATCCTGGCAAAAAAGAAGCCCTGTGATTTTTTTGGGGCTCCGTGGGAGGCTGGTGACGCCTGTCGTGTGCATCTTCTCCAGCTGATTAAACGCATTTGCATTCCCTTTGGAAAGTGTGCCTTTCGCAGGGGCAGGGCAGTGCTGGAGACTCATGCTCGCGGACTACGGATTGCATTGGAGTCTGTGTTTGAATCGGGGAGATATTCACTAGACAAATTCTGGTTGAAAACAAGCCGGAATGAACTTCTTGTACATTCCTCCAACACACAGACACACACAGCCACAACTCATCCCTGCGCTCCATAGCTGATTATCCAAATCTGAAGGAAGCTTTAGTCCAACAATGGCTGGAAGGCAAAGGCTTCTCCAGCCATGTATTAATTGTACAGTAGCCCTGTTCATTTTTGCATATGGGTAATTGCACGGGGCAAATACTACAATTCAGAATTGGCATGGCATATTTACACATTTTCTTTGGGAGCCAGCAACTGGAGGGAAAAAGGAGTACTAACTTTCCAAGAGACCTTTCCTGATATAGGCGAAGGCCAGCAGCCTGCTTGCCTGGAGCAGTATCATATTACTCTCTGGGAATGTTAACTTGGTTTCACCTGCCCTGGATCCATCCCCTAAGAGCCACGGGGGAGAGCTTTTTCAAGATTCAGCGTCCCTCCAAACAAACCTCAGAGCAAGAGGACAACAGCAGCAGCAACAGAAAACACTTGCAAGAAATAATCAAGAAGATGGATTGACACAAAACAGGCAATTTTCAGCAGAACAAAAGATTTTAGCTGGACTGGCTGTGCTGGGAGAAGGCAACTTCCGTTGCTCCCTCAGTCCAGGGGCAGTGTCTCTGGCCCCACGAAAATGCTACAGAGAGTCAGGACACCCTGCTGAATGGGGCTTCGCTATGGACATGGGGATCTCTAAAAAATCAGGTGGTGGGACCTCTGAGGAGCAGAACTCTTCTTCTCATGGAAGGCAGATTCCGGATCCAAAAAGCTGACAGGGCCAGCAAATTAGACTGAAAGAGCTTTTGTGTGGCCACCTCCTATATATCACAAGTAGGGTGTCCCAGCTATGCTGAGCACTGATCACATCTGTGCAGCATTGCATTACGTGCCCTGAGCAGGAGATCTTGGGGAAATGGAATTTAGTTGGTGCAAACAAGCAAAGCTAAGAACAAATCATAGAAACATAGAAAACAGAGTGAATCAGAAGGGGCATTCTGGGTCATCTAGTCTGACCCCAAGCTCCAGTCAGCTCCACTCATGACATGCCCGCCATGTGCATGTCCAGCCTATTCTTGGACACTCACACCAATGGGACCACAACCGCCTCCCGTGGAAGCCCATTCCACACCCTTGGGGTCCTAACTGTCAGGAAGTGCTTCCTGGCATCCAAATGGAACTTGGTTCCCTGAGCTTTGCTCCATTGGAACACATCCTGCTTTCCTTTGCAGGGGAGAACAGGCCTTGACCCACCTCCATGTGACACCCCTCCTCATATATAAAATCATCCCACACCGTCTTTCAGCAATACTTCTTTTCGTCACTTTGCTGGCAGGAGGAGTCTGCAAAGCATGAAAGACCAAGAGAAGGTCCCTGCATGGCATTGAATTAGGACAAGAAAGATAACACCGTATTCCCAGTGCTTTTCTGTCCCTCGACCTAATGAAGGCATGGCTTTAAAAAACATGGTTTAGAAATAGGAATAGGCAGATCTGCAAATCTTGAACTTATCAAGGGCCTTGGTTTTCTGCCACCAAGCTCATTTTTTTCACAGAACTCCATTCTTATTTTGATGCACATTTTAAAAAATATATGGATTTTTCCTGTGCATTTTTTCAGGTAGATGAATTTCTCCTGCACATTTTTCAAATGCCTCCATTGACTAAAGCATGTCTCCGTGTGCATTTTTAAAATAGATAGAGCAGTTTTTCTTTATTTTTCAAAAGTAACCATGTTGTTAAATGCTGTTTCTCTTTTACTCGACTCATTTCCATGCCAGAAACGAATTGATTTCCAATTGACCATTGTATTCTGTCACACATTGAGTTCCAGGAGGTGTGAGTCATATAAATCTGTAAAAACAAAAAAATATCAATGGAACATATTTCTCAGCCACCGTTCGCTGAAGCTTCAGGAAACGGGAATTATGCCCCTGAAGCACTTGCATAGCACTGCTATGCACCTTCCTGGGAAGGCCTGCCTTGCTCTCTGGGTAACAAGGGCCAGGATCAGGCTTGGTAACGTTCACAAGGACAAATAATAACCAGCCCAGAATCCCAGAACGTGGCTTCACCACGTTGACGAACTACAGCCCCGAAAAGTAGCTCAGCAGTACGGGATGAGCCACAGAGGCAAATTCCTGTTTGCAGCTCATCCTGCCATGTCTGGACCGGGGCCTGAGGTTTAAGCTAAGAGAGGAGAGCGAGCCTGGAATCTTTGGATCCTGGAATGCCAAAGGAATCTTTGGCAACCATTCCTGCAGGTATGCAAACACCAATGCTGGGAACAATAGATGGCAAAAGAAGAAGGGGAGGGCAGAGGATGAGGTGGCTGGATGGAGTCACTGAAGCAGTTGGTGTGAGCTTGAGTGGACTCCGGGGATGGTGCAGGACAGGAAGGCCTGGAGGAGTGTCGTCCATGGGGTCGCGATGGGTCGGACATGACTTCGCGACTAACAACAACACGCAAACACTGGTAGAAAGACGCACTGTCGTTGTTATTTTCTGTACTGCCAATTAGCAAAAGGTCTCTGAGCAACTCACAACAATGTTAAAAAATCAGCTGAGTCTAGAATTTCGGAAGGAAGGGCATTCTGGGTTTCCGATAGTTGAAGGAGAGGCAGATCAGGAAAATGGATAATTCCCCAAGCCGCCGTTTCTCCCATTATTAATGGGACGCATCCTGAGCTGGTTGGTTCTGTTTCTCCACCCATCTGGCTGGCGTTCACTGCCAGTAGGTTTCATGGAGCCCAAGAGCCTTCGAGTTGCCCGCCCAGAGTCAGTGCCTGGACAGCAGAGCAAACCAGCCAACGCGGGCTTCCCCGCTGGGGCAGAGGCGCCGCATTTCTGCCAGAGGCCCAACGATTCCTTCTAGAAGTGCATCCAGGCACGTCAGTTCGCACAGGCGCATTGGTGCAACATGTGCCTGCCTGTGTCCTCCTACTCATAGACGCATATGCTTGTTTTTGCTATTCGTGAAGTGCCCGCTCCCCAGCCACCTCAAGGGATAACTAATTGTGCAGTGGAAGGGTGAGATTTTTTATTCTGGGTAAGTAGATAAAGCTCTGATTTGGACTGGGAACAGTGTGTACCATGTGGGGATGATTAAACCTCTTCCCACCAGTTTCCCCCTGAAATTCTGCCTCCTGAAGGGGTTTAAAAAGAGATCTTCATTGGTGTGGAGACCCTCCCCCCTCCCTCCCTTTTCTTTGTTGGGGGTGATTTTGGAAGACATGGTGATATGGGAAAGTTCAGTTCTCCCCTCCTGGTATGCAGAGTCCAGAAGCTCTGAATCAGAGCGATGTGCCCTCAGTAAATGAAAAGCCGATCCTCAGCTGCACTCATGTAATCAGTGTAACATGTAGTTTGACTCTTAGACAGCTACTATGTTGGGCTGCTGTTTTCATTCTTTTGAACTTGGGCTATAGGCAGTGATTGCAGCCAAGAAATTAAACACTTGCTCTTTGGGCTAGGCCAAATGTTGTCAGCATACTAAAAAGCAGAGACATCACCAGGCCGGCAAAGTTCATATAGTCAAAGCTATGTTTTTTTCAGTTGTAATGTATGACTGTGAGAGTTGGACCATAAGGAAGGCCAAGCGCCAGAGAACTGACGTTTTTGAATTATGGTGTTGGAGAAGACCCCTGAGAGTCCCTTGGACTGCAAAGAGCTCAGATCAGTCAATTCTAAAGGAAATCAACCCTGACTGTTCTCTAGAAGGACAGTCACTGAAGCTGAAGCTCAAATACTTTGGTCACTTAATGAGAAGGAACAACTCACTGGAGAAGCCCCTGATGCTGGGAATGATTGAAGGCAAAAGGAGAAGGGGGCGGTGGATGGGGTCACTGATGCAGTGGGTGAAGGGCTGGATGGGCTGCAGGGGATGGTGGAAGACAGGAGAGCCTGGAGTGCTGTGGTCCATGGGGTTGCAGAGGGTCAGATATGACTTTGCAACTAAACAACAGTAAGTTTTAAAAACAAATAATAAATAAGTTATAGAAACCTGTTCTGTTTCCCCTGTTTAACGCCTCTAATGCATAGAGCCCCCAACCCATGCATTTCTGCACACACGGCAGCAGGTGTATGTACAAGGTATCCTGTGCAAGGTATCTCTAGATTCTGTTGTCCAGATATTTGGCACTGGCTCAGCGAGGAGGCAGAATGTGTTTAGAAGGAGGGTGGATCAGAAATTCATTTCAATTGGCTTTGATCAATTGCCTAGCTCACACCTCTGGACTTGAACACGGACTCAGATGCCATCTGCGAACAAAGTCCATACATCTCCAGCTTGCAATGTCATTTATGGACCCAAAAATTGCATGTGAGAACATGCAAACATGTGAAAAATGTGCATGAGAAATGCCACAAATATGCTGTAATCAAGGAAAGGAGAATGCATACATTTCAAAGAGGCGCACAGCTGAGGCGAACATTTGCGAATGCATACACAAAAACACCCTTGGATTTTCATGCCAACAAAGGAACAGGCTCACAATCTGATATGGACTTCATTCAGTGCGAGCATCAAGATGCCGCTTGCTGGACGGGTGTCTGAAGAGCTACACATTCCTCGCTTAGATGAGAGGCTTAATGATTTTCAAAGATTTCTCAGTGACATTTTCGATTAGACCCACAAGATCCATGTGGAACAAACCGATCTCAAAAACATTTTCTGCATTAGTGGACGCAGGAGAAGCAGAGGTGTTCAAGATGCAAGTGGCAGAAAAGGGAGGGAATTCTATGCCATCAAACAAGAGTGTTATGGTTTGGATTTTGAGATGCTAATCTCTCTGTCTCCATCATCACCACCACCACCACCACCATCTAGGTGTCTTGAGAGACAAGAGTGTACAACTTCCTAACCATGAGAGAAATCTCCCATCTAGTGGCTAAATGTTAAATTACGCTGACCCAGGGAAGTCAGATCTTCTCAGCAGCACTTTCCACATGTCATGCTCCTAAAGCACACATGCACCAACAATGGGATTCTTGATGCTGGGGAAGGAGGCGCAGTCGGAGAATCTCCTGACTGAGCCCTGATAAATCTACATAAAATGGTTCCTCATGGGAGGCTGCAGGACGTGAATCTGGAGTAAGGTTGATTTGCTTGATCCAAGTATGCAAAACTATTAAAAATATTAAACACAGGCACAAAACAGAGGAGGAGAGACTTCTGGGACACCTTGGCTCTTCCAGAAATGTCTGGTTTGTCGAGCCTTCTCCAAGTTGGCACTGATATATGTGTTGCACTGTAGTTCCCATCATCCCCCATTCAACTTGACCATTAACTATGGTGAGAATAATAACAGTTGGGGTCCAACGCATCTGTTGAGCACCATCTGGGGAAGGATAGATTAACAGAAGTAAATGCCCTTGTATATTCTTGGAATGTAGAGAGGTGCTAAGCGCAATTCCCTTCCCAGGTTTTATATGGATAACCAGGTCCTCTGTTGATTTATCAAGGAAGGCTCCTTCTGTGCATTGACATTCATGCTGGGGGCATTTAAGGAATGCAAGACCTTATGCATTCAAAGAGCAGGATCCCTTCCTCTGTTGCCTCTCCTTTGTTGCATTTTGCATTGTCTGCTCCTTCAAGCAGGGAGTTGTCCCCTTGGATCCTGCAAAGCCCTTTGTCCACTCCTGGCATTATGCACATTCATAGGTACGTGCGTGATGTTCCGGCCTCTTTCACTGAGCTGTGGCAGGCTCAGACAATAGACTTTTCCTTATTGCACGGTGGCCTTAAACATTTAATAAGGGGGCAGAGGGGATGCATACACCCACCCTTGCCCACCGCTCTGCTATGGGGTAAGCGCTTTGCGCAAAGCTCTGGACTCTTGCTTAAAATGAAGACTGGGCCCTGCAGCATGTGAAGAAAGTGTTTCTGAGAATGTGCGTGTGTCCCCCTTGCGGCTGGCTCACTGCAGCAAGTCAGCAAAGGTCTGTGTGGCGGAGAAGGCTCCCAGTCTGAGCGACGTGGTTTTCCAGGCAGTTTGACTTCCAGCATCCCTCATGCTCTGCTGATGCTCATCTGAGCTCCTTGTATTGTTTCCATGCGCCATGAGTTGGATGGTTCATTTTGCTCATTTGTTTTGTTATTTGAGCAGTGCACAGAAGGATTGCTGCAAGCATCCAGCCGAGTTCCCTGGGCCCCCAAACAGCTTAGTCCCCTTCTGAAGGGCTTACCCTCCTGAAATTTAAGGACTGTTTGCTGAGCACCATCCATTCTCAGATATCATATTTGCGTGGAGGTCCTGGGGAGGGAGGGAGGGAGTGAGAGAGAGCGAGAGAGCGAGAGCAAGCAAGAGAGCGAGAGAGCATGCATGTGCAAGAGAGAGAATAATGGGCACATCTTTAGAACATTATGGCTCCTCCAGGAAAGTTCAATCTGCCTGAAGCGGACATTGGCCTGCATCTGGGTGCCCAAGGGACATGGGGCTTGGCGAGTCGAATGCCAGCTGCAACCCGACCATTTTCAGATTGCAAGTGCCCTTTAACAAAGAGGCAGTGAGGCAGGCACTGTCCCCTTCCTCTTCATCCTTATAATGCAGTCACAGCTGGAGAGAAACCCTTGGCGACGACCCCAAACTTGTTGAGTCTGGGGCAGCCCGGGTCCCCTTGGGAGAAGATGGGGAAATGCCTGAGGGACGTCTGTGTGTTTGTGCTGTTGGTCCATGGCCGACTCAGTCCTGAGGGATCGTTGCCCAGTGCTGCAAGAAAGGCTCCATAGGTGATGGGGAAGCCAGTCCACGCCAGCGATACTGTGCTAGAGCTGACAGGGTCTGACTCGCTGTCCATTTGTGAGTGCTGAGTTTTCAGCTATTTTTCTTACAATTAAGTCCATTAAAATGCACGTGAGTTTGCATCCCATGGACCTCAGCTGGACCTTTCTCTTACAGCTTGTTGCATGTCCACCCAGCTTGCTTTGCTGCCCATGGCCACCGTGCGGCTGCCTTTGTTTGGCTTGTCCCACATTGCCCTGTGCCAGCGTTCATGCGCGTGCTTTTGACTTTTATAGTGCCTGAGGCTCTCACGCCTACATGAGCCCCCAGCCAGAGCTGGCTGTAGGGCCACACAATTCAGGCACCTTCCCAGAGTGCCAGACTTCTGGGAGGCGGACATGGGTTAACTCCACTCAGAAGCTGAAATATATAGGACAAACTGTTTGCTTTCATTTGTAGAGCCGGCAGAATGTTTAAAGTGACTGAGAAATGCATGATGCTCACACTTAGTTAGCAAACACTATGTGTACATAAGTAACTGTGATCAGAACCATGTGTGGACCGTGGAGTTGTTTGTTTATTAGTATGTAACCGTATCCCTTCCTTTGCTGAGCAAATAGCCTTTAGAAAGCTTACAGGACAACAAAACTAATAGAAATAGATATAAATGGCCTCACAGACAATAAATATGAAAGGTATTTAAAATATAAAGTATACAAAACACAATAAACTTAAGATACATTAAAATATATCACATTTGAGAGTTAAAAAGGGCCTTCTGAGTTGTGGCGCCCTGACTGTGGAATTCACTCCCCAGAGAGGCATGCCTGGTGCCAACCCTTTATGCATTTTGGTGCCAGGTGAAAACCTTTTTATTTTCCTGGTATTTTAACTGTTAAATATGATTTCACTATTTTATATCTGTTTTTATTCATACTGTGCTTGGTGCTACTGTGGATTAATTATTATTCTGGTGAAGTATATTGTTTATTTTTATTATGGATGCATTAATTGTTGTGCTTATTTAATTTTGGTGGTTACTGTTGTGTCTTATTTGATACCAGATCTATTTATACCATGCAATGTTTTATATGGCTTTCTCCTATTGTATACCATCCAGAGAGATAGGCTGTTCAAAGATAGGCTGGACATGCACATGGTGGGCATGTCATGAGCGGAGCCGGCTGGTGCCGGAGGTCAGACTAGATGGCCCAGGAGACCCCTTCTGACTCACTCTGTTTCTATGTTTCTATGAGAGCCTGTGACTGATTGAACGGCATATGCAAGTTTTAATAAAAATATATATAAATAAATACACCCATGTTTAGACCAGCAAAGAAAATGTAGAAAGCTATAACAGTTCTAAAACTCCAGCCTACTTTCAGCAAAGTAAAAACAGACTAGACTCTCTAAGATCCTGGAAAATGTGGCCAAACGGTGGGCCAACATACCTGTCCCTGGCACTCCATTTGGTTTAAGGGCTGCCCTGTCCCTTGAAAACCTCCCGGCATGGTGAACATCTGGAGGGCACGTGGGCCCCAAACAGGGGATTATCTGGGGGGATCAGTATGCAAGGGAAGAGGTTGATTAGATTCCTCTGCAAAAGCCCATGAAGATGTGCGCGCTGTGTCAACAGAAAGGCATGCGGAAAGTATCTCATACCCATTGAGTCTGGGGCAGGCAGGTGTCCTGCTTGGAGAAGGCAGTCCTCTGCTTTTGGAAAACTTCCAGAGGAAAGTCCTTCATTTAAAAGCATGCACTATTTAGAAGCCAAGAAACAAAGTGAGTCAGAAGAGGTCTCCAGGGCCATCTAGTCTGACCCCTGGCTCCAGCTGGCTCTGCTCATGTCATCCCTGACAGGTGGTTGTCCAATCTTTCCTCGAACACCTGCACTGATGGGGCCTCGACCACCCCCCTTGGAAGCCCATTCCACATCCAAGGGGTCTGAACCCTCAGGAAGGACTTCCTGGCATCCAGCCTGAAGCCTGTCGCTTGAGCTTTGCCCCATTGTGCTGTGAGCTGCCCCGAGGCTGTGGCAAGGGGCGGCATATAAATATTTAAATAAACAAACAAACAAATAAATAAATAAATTGGATCACATCCTTTCTTCCACCGCAGGGGAAAACAGCTCATGACTCTCCTCCACATGACATCCCCTCACATACCTATAAGTCACTAAAAGACCCCTTTGGAGTCTCCTCTTCTCCAGGCTGAAAAGACCCAGCTCCCCTACTTCCTCCTGATATGTCCCCCCTCCCTACCTGGCTACCATTCTTGTGACCCTGCACTGAACCGAGAATTTTAAAAGCCTGAGAAAGGAGAGTCTGAAGCCCTGACGGTGAGGCTGGACTTTGGACCTGGACAGCCAACTGGGCTGGGACAGGCAGCTTGTGGCACATGTCCAGCGTCCCCAGTGTGGAGAGATCCACTGTATTCCCACTTCAGCTGTAGCTCTTTTTCCTGCATTGGCAGCCACGTCTTTCTGTTTGCAAATTCATTCATTTGTGCTGATTCTTTTCATCTGCAGAGGTCCTTACAAGTTGGGCTGCACCATTCACATTCCCCCTGCAGGAAGCAACACGAGAACACGCAGTCCCGCAAACCACACAGCCAACTCCCTCAGAACAGCCTGCCCCAAGTTGGTGCCCTCCAGATGTGGAGACTGAAATCCCCTGGAGGGGCAGTCCAGTGCATCTGGGCAGCACCAGCGTGCGGAAGACTGCATTTTAAAAAAGCACATGTTCTTTCACGGTGGAGAATTATTTGAAGACATGGGACTTTATTTATATTTATAGGGTGTTTCATATATTGCCAGTTCCAGTTTTGCAGTTCAGGCAGGCAGAAAAGTACCTGCCCGTGGTTTATGAAAACCTTGGGGAATGTTATGTGTCTGGTAGGTGGTGTTCCTTCAGTCTGGTGGGTTTGTTTGTTGTACCAGCTTTATATATGGAAACCACCTGCAGACATGAAATAGCACATCCATGGATCCCTCCTGCCCTCCCTCTGTCTCTCTTTCCCCCTGCTTTATACACCTAGCCTGAGGAGGAGTGCTGTGTGATCCTAAAGCTTGCATTCTGCATCTTTCATTCTGAGTCGCTCCAGTCAAAAGGGCTGTCTCTCCTGCTTTGTAACTTTCTGAAGTATAAATTTGCAAAGCAGCATGTGATGTTAAGGGTGAGTGGCATCTTTAATGCCCCGTTGCATCTGCCAGAAAGGTACTAACTCAGCCTTTGACAGCAAGGGGAGACAGACCTCTGTGTCTCATGAAAGCGACGTCTCTGGACTGCAGGCGCTCGTCTGAGCGTCTGAGCCTGGCTTCATATTTTAGGAGATCAGAATTCATCAGCTTGTCGCACTGTTGGCAGAGAGGCGAAGCACAGTCATTGGACATCACAGCTTGTACCTGCCATGGGAAACCAGCACACAGCCAGCGCTCATAAATGTTCTGCGGCAGTGAATTAGTGCAGCTCAGGTCTCGGTTACTTTCACCTGTCTCTGTCCTCTTGTGCTGGCATCTTGAAGAAATACAGCTTCACTTGCCTGAAGCAAAAACCAAAATTGAATTGAAACATGCGACAGCAAAACGATCCAAAAGCAGACTTTGTCCACCCTTCACAGGCATGTTCTAGCCATTATATTGCAATCTGCCTGTTTTGCGGCAGGATAAATAATTATTGGCAAAGCTTGCACGTTTTCGATCTGTAGGAACTGATCCCAGGCAGGGTTGGCCCAAGACCTTTTGAGGCCTAAGACAAAGGCCAAGATGTTGCCCCTCCATTGCACTTACACAAGCCAATTGGGCTGCTAGTCCAACCCTGGAGGCATCGGGCAGCAGCAGCCCCACACGTGAAGGCAGCAGGCCAGCTTAGGGGGTGCAGGGCAGCTCTGTCCTCTGCAAGAAAGCAGCCTCATCTGGGGAGCGGCTGGCAACGGCCCCCTCATGGAAAGGCCGGCTCTGACGACAGGGAAGCATTTACACGGGACAACGCTGAGGCCAGTCAGACGAAGCCTGCATCTTAAGTGCGTGGAATCATAGAATAGGAGAGTTGGAAGGGGCCAGGAAGGCCATCAAGTCCAACCCCCTGGTGAGGCAGGACACCAAGTCACACCATCCCACACAGAGGGCTGTCCAGTTTTGCCTTGAATGTCTCCGGTGTGGGAGAGCCTCCCACTTCTCCAGGCAGCTGGTTCCACTGCCGTGTTGCTCTGACCGTGATGAAGCTTTTCCCGATGTCCAGCCTGAATCTGGGTTGTTGCAACTTGAACTGATTATTCCTCGTCCTACACTCTGGTATCAGCAAGAAGAGATCTTGACCTTCCTCTCTGTGGCAGCCTTTGAGGTACTTCTAGAGGGATATCATGTCCCCCCTCAGTCTTCTCTTCTCAAGGCTGAACATGCCCAGTTCCCTCAGTCTCTCCTCATAGGGCAGTGTCTCCAAACTCCAGAACATTTTTGTCGCCCTCCGCTGGACCCTTTCTGATTTACCTGCATTCTTCTTAAATCTGCTGTTTGTTCCCACATGGAAGAGAAGGAAGGGGCATTTGTCAGAGTGTCGCATGAGTTGTGTGATCTTGCTGGGTATACCTTTAACCTTGGCGCCAGGGAGGCAGCACACTTGGCGATCCTCTGGGTCATCACGGCGGACATATTTTTCCATTCCACACAAGAGGGAATCTCCCACAACTAGCACCCTTCCCCTTTTGTTGCAAATTTTGCTATCCTTTTCCTTGTTTGATTGGCCTTTTGTCTCTGAAAAAGAGTCATTCAGTGTGTTGTGTGGTTCTTTTACAGTGGGTTTCTCACAAGTCCCTTCCTCAAGCAACTCGAAGCAGTTCGAGGGTCCCACTGCTCCCACGGGTGCAGAGTGTTTTCTAGGTCTTCTGCGTCTAACTGTCACCCTGTTCCAGAGTTTTCTCATTTTCCCTTCTCTCGGGGTTCTCCTCTGCCGCCTCAGCCTGCTGTTGTCGAAGCAGCCTAGCGGCAAGCAAACGCTCTTGCTGATGAGGACGCAGCCTTCTTCAGATGTTCCAGGTCCCTTTTTCCTCTTCACAGCAAGAAGCACCTTTGGGCATCGCTGCAAATTTTGCAATTTGTCATGCGCAACAACATTTATCCCCCGCTCTCTGTTTTCCTCCGCTTTTGCTTTACATCTAATGTGGAAGAGCATTCTGTGATATTCCAAAGCTTGATCCTAATCAAGTATTATCCTAATATCATTTTGGCAGCCAGTGTGGGGTTGAGTTTGAACTGAAGCCTGATTCAAGGAAATAGCAATGCAAATCTCTTGAAGGAAAAGTCCAGGGGTTCAGACAGAGAGAGGCGGGGGAGAGCGAGAGAGGAGGGACAACAGTTCGCCCAGATCGTCCTGGACTGCAGAGCAGCAGCACCATCTCGTAGCCAAAATGAGCATTGCTATCCAGAACACACATTTTCTACTCCAAGGCCTCTCATTAGCTTAAGAGGAGAGGCTTTGACTTGCCCTCTGGTGTGCTGTTTATCGTTCATTTACAGGCCAAGCTCGGTGCAAGTTCACACGCAGATGGAAATCCAGTGCAACTCAACAGGAATTACTTCCAGATAAAGTTTTGGATTGCAGCCTTAGCTCTCTAGTGCACTTATGCACAAAAGTTGTCCTTCGATCAAATAACAAGAGGCCGTGCGTGCCCCTTCATAAAACCTCATTCCTCTTCCTGCGAAAGCAAAGTAGCCAAAAGCCCTTCCAAAGCAAGGTACGCCTTTTTCCCTATTTGCCCTCCCACCCCCTGAGATCGGCAGCAGAGGCCCTCCCCCGGGAACCCTCCGTGAAAGACATTAGGAGGCTAAGCACCCGGAGGAGGGCCTTCTCTGTGGTGGCGCCCCATCTATGGAATGTGCTCCCAGAGAGGTCCGCCTGGCGCCATCGTTATTTGTTTTTCTGCGCCAGGTTAAGACCTTTTTATTCCAGCGGTATTTTAATATGTATTAATAGTAATTGGATTTTATTGTTTGTATTTTATTAATTACAGCCAGTGTGGAATAGTCAATTTATCTATTTTATTCTGATTTATGTTGTAAGCCGTCCAGAGACGCAGGTAATGGACGACATACACATTTTATAAATAAATGAATAAATGGGCTTTGTGACGCTGCTGGAAGATGTTCTTCGGCTGAGTCATTGGCTAGGCTGGGGAAAATTGCATTTTTGCTGCAATCCTCGTACTCTCTAACCCTGGAATAAGTCCCCTTGATGGGGCTTGCTTATGAATAGAAATGTGTAGGATTGCACACTTAGGACTGTTTCATTGATTACTCTGTGGCCAACACCACTTTCTGGGTGTGTGTGTGTGCATGTGTGTGCACTTTTGTGTATGCACACACAAATCTATGCAACTGGAAAGCCATGTTTGCTACATGCACACAGAATGAGCCGAGTGTATCCAGTATCCACCGTGTCATGCTGCGCATCACGGATGGTTCAACCAGCACAGCTCAAACTATCCGAGGTTCTCCAAACCCCACATGGCAGCCCCTTCCGGTTCATGGTCCGCATCAGATTGTGATCCTTTCAAATGACAAGTTGTGCATGTTTTTCCAAATACAATCCCAAATTGTATTTTTACTTTTGAAATGTTTGCATTTTTCTCCCACATGTATGCAGTTTAAAGAAAATTATGCATTTTAATGTGTATTTTTCAGATTCACGCATGTTATTGGATTCATTTTTTGTGGGGATGGGCATGGATCACACTGTGAGCTTGGAAGTGTATTGATTTCAACTGCAGGGAGCAGCTGAACCTGGGAAGTTAAAACGTCTGGGTCTGGGAGGTTAAAACTGAGTAAATTTTCAGCCAAAAACAAATGGAAATGAATTTTGCAGACTTCATGCTGATTTCACTTCTTCATTCTAAAAAGATTTGTTTGCAACCAGCAGGGGGAGAGCTAAGCTCACAGAAGGAGCTTAATGTATTAAAATCCTGGTGGCTGTAACTGAGCGGATTCCTTTTGGTTATTGTAGTAGGCTCTGGCAGGGTACACATTCTTCCTTCAGCAGCTACACACAACAAAGCCTGACCTCTAAATCATTCCAAAGGAGAAAGCACTGGGTGCAAATCCACACTGCCCCAGTCTCCTGCCTTGGATTGTGCTCGCTTGCACAGAAGTGGTGTGATTCCAGACACCTCAGTGAGACCCCCCCACACAATGCTTTTCGTTCAGAGACTCGTTTGGGATCCGTGGCATGGCTGATATTGCCTGACATGTGTAGATGGACATTGCAGCGTGCTGGTGGTGTCCTTCAAGCTGCCATTGGCTACAGCATTATGCGCCTATCTTTGAGGCATGATTCTGCATCCAGTCCCAAGGGCCCAGTGCTGCAGATACTTTGGGTACATCTTGCTCAAACAGCAAGAAATTCTGCACAGTTTGGGACTGTTTGTCTCCGGGATGACAGAAAGTTTTTGAGACTTACTGTGTATATAATATTAATGACAAAGATAAGACCAGGGCATACATGTAGGCAAGCAGCACATGAATTCCTGCCAAGATTTGTTGCTCCACATCATATACACTGTATTTTTCGCTCTATAAGATGCGCCTGACCATAAGACACACCTAGTTTTTAGAGGAGGAAAACAAGAAAAAAAAATTCTGAATCAAATAGGCACATAATCACAGGCACATTCCTCATCACTTCCCTATGGGCTGCACATCTGACAGACTTACTGCACACACAGATTCGCTCTATAAGACGCACAGACATTTCCCCTTACTTTTGAGGGGGAAAAAAGTGAGTCTTATAGAGCAAAAAATACGGTATGTAGAGAGAGAGGGTGGAGGGACATGCCAACCCACTCTCCTGAGCTGGTGCAGGGGGAGCTGGGCCCTCTTACTGATTTCATTTACATCCTGACTTTCTGCAAAGAGCAGACCCTAGAGATGGCCAGCAATAAAAGCCAGACTTCCCCACTGTTGATGAACGTGGCAATCAAAGGGAGTCGGCGGCGCCCTTGGTCCTTCAAAGGGCAGGGATGGCTGCCTCTTAGCTCATTCCCTTGTCTGCCTTTCTGGCATGGATGGGGAACAAGCCCGGGGGAGTCACCTGTCCAGTCTGGCAGCCTCTTCCTCTGCTCACCCCACCTGCCCCCAAAGGAAAACGCCTTTCTTTGTGTTCATCAGCTTTCCCTTGTGTGGGACCGAAAAAGTTTCCCTTTCTCAGAGCTCAGCAGGGCAGCCGCTGATCAGAGACAAGAGCTTTCCCTTGCAGGCGAGGGACTGAGTGATCCAGTCTCCCTTCCTTCTAGGCAAAGGCCTGGTCATTTAATTACGAGTAGACCCAAAGCTTCTGCCTGCTTTGTGCAAAATTGCTATTTGAAAGTGCTGTTGAGTAATTCAGTCCTTCTTTCTTCTTCTCAGACTTGTCCCAAAAGTCTTTTCCTGCTTCCTTCTGAGTGGACATGATGCTTTGGCTTACTTCTGAACTGGCATGCTTCCTACTATAAACTAAGAACAATAGAAGGATTTTTTAAAAAATAGTTTAAGGCCCAGCTGCTTTTCGTTTGGCTGTGCCCACGACTGGAATGAATGCCAAGAGCTTTTCCAAATCGGGGCACTCTTGCTTTATGATGGTGTTTCAGAGGTTGAACACCAGGGTCCACTTCTGCCTCTAGGAGTAGTTCTGTTCTCTGCTTTGATGTGGCAGTTCCCTCTTACCAGCAGTGACTTTACTAAAATGAACAAGTAAAAGAACAAACACAAAATGTATTTGTATGGATGCCTAAGCACATGTTAACTCAGCAAGAGGGAAGAGAGAAAGAAGGGATTTCCGGCTATTCTCAATCAACAAGACAGCTCTGGCAACGAACACCAAAATAAAATCGATTCCTTGCCGGTTCATTTATTGCATTTCTTACAAAGTGAATATTCAAACTGGTGTCTGCAAATAGTTTGATTGGTCAGTCTAGGATGGATAACCTGTCTAATCATGTTATATCTCATCTTCCTCCTCCCCCTTCCTGACATGCTTCCTATTGCCAATGAATTCAACACATCACAAAGGTCAAAATCCTATAACAAGAATGGTTTTGGCTGGGGAGCAACAGGGATAGGAGAAGCATGTTATCCATCCTTCCCTCTCCTTCTCTTGCTTCTGTGCTCGTCAGAAGGACACAAAGGATAGATGAGCCAACCAGCGAGATCAAAAATCGACTAGCCAACATTCCAAACACTTGCGTTATTGCACAACAAATGCACAGGTGTAGAATTTTGGAAGATCCCTTTCCATCAGGAAGGTGGTGTATGTGTATATGCGTGGTTACTGCATTTTCCCAGGGCCCAAAATACAATGTTTTGCTGCACTTACTGTGTACATGCGTGTCTCTCTGTGTGTATACACCATATGCAGTTGTACGAGCTATGTGGCTGTGGGAATGTCACAGGCACTTACGAACACCCTGGATCTGGCCCTGTCCAGGTTTTCAGTGACTGAAGCAGCGAGTATATAGATTTTTGGAAATCCCTAACCGGCTTGCCAAATTTTGATTTAAAAAACAAATGCTCTGCATGGGAATCCTGAAAAGCCACAGAGGTGGTACGAGAAAGTGTCCAGCTGTTGAAGGTGGCGCTGGGATGGAACCAGCAAATCAGGGGCAAAGCCATGCAGTATCTGAAGTTTCCTGGATGTTCAGACCTCAAAACATCTTCCTGAGAGAACATGGCTTGACCAGCCGAATTAGAAACTCTAATCCTAGTTTGCCCTTGCACTGGCCTTCTGCTTGCATGGGCACCTCCGATGAAGCAAGCCCAGCAGCCCTGTTCCAAAGGTCCTCTTTCCATGCCCTGTGTGTGTGCGTGTGTGTGTGTGTGCTCTTGGGAGATTAGTGCACAGAGGGAGGAGACTAACCGAGTCCTGGAGGCCTCCGTGCACTAGGACAGATTATGTGTGTCCTTAATCCATGGAGCTGGTGGTACCAGCAGTCCTTGAGTATGTTACATAAGCAACTGCCTGTGCTTTCTAGCCCCTGGTTCATGTGACACCGATTGCAGAAAAGTGTGTCTTATGTGCGATTCGGAAGGGAGGGGGCCCTGACTCCACAACTGGTCCCAACAGCTCCATTTCTTCCCCTCAGCTGTCCTTGAGAGGGTCCAGGATGCAACCTAAAACCAGCACCTGGCAGGACCTAACTTGAATGCCTGCAGGACCACCCCCTGACACACACGCTCCATGTTAAAGCGCTGACAAAAGGCAAGCCTGCGCGACTTCAGTACCAGCCACGGTTTTAACTCCGCTCGCCCCACTCTGCTTGCCGTCCTGCCCAGTGAACAGCTCTGAGGCACTTGGAAGCTCCATGCCTGGTTTTGAGCTGGCCTAATTAAGATCTGGCACTAATGTGGGCTTCAGTCCACGTGAATGATCAAGACGGGGCGGGTTGGATCCTCTGGCTTACATCGGCTGTTGTGTTAAATGTCTCAGTTGCGCTGGGACTGCGGGATGGCTTCTGCAGGTGCCCTACAGAAGATGGGGTGGGGGAAAGGTCATCTGGGCTTGAGGGAGCAAGAGAAAGGGATCAGGACCCCCAGGGAGGTCAGAGGAACTATAAATGTGAGGTCTCAACCTGAAAATGTTAGAAATAATGAGTCGGGTTCCTTCTCTATCCCAACTTTTCTCCTACAACAGTCCCATAGAGAGCAATGCCCTGATGCAGAAGAACACGTGGTGTGACGCCTAGTCCACCCTGCCCCCCAAAAGGAACATGGGGCTGCAGGCGAGGGAAAGGACAGGCAGATGCCATGAAGTCTGTCCATCCACGTTTCACAGGCGGCCAGACCCCTGGCATTCCATTCTGTGTCCTTTTGTACAAATACATGCATATGCCTTGTGCAAATCCGGAGCTCTGCAAATTCACACGCTTGTGAATGCACACATCTCTCCCCAGGTATGCAAATCCCAGAAAAATGCAAATTTTCACACTTTAGCCTATTGGGGAAATGCACATTATGGTTGGTGTCTTTTAATTGTTTGTAATTTTTAGCTGTGTACAATTACATAAGATAATTATAATTATACTTCCTCAAGTCCATGGACTCTTTGTGAATTGGGAAATCCATGGTGGATTTTTCCAACATCCCTTGTGCCTGGTCAAAGGAACACCCAGAAACCCGCAGATGCCAAAGCAAACTCCATTTTATTCCTGTCGTTATCATGATGCTGTGATTTAAGCGAGCTTGAAATGCAAAACAGCACATGCTCAGGGTGTGTGTGTGTGTGTGTAAATAAGTGAGAACTGGCAAACATTTTGTTGTTTAAACATGTCAGGGATGTAGACAGCATTTTAAAGCACACAATGGCAGTTGGAAGAGAGAAAGGAGGAAATGTTAGCTGTATGTTTCAAAGGGAGGTAATGTATATGGTCATTAAAAGCCATCTGCCTGAAGTTCAGTAAGCAAGGTCTAGCAGCACGCAGGTGTCGCACTGAGAGGGCCTGATGCTCTCATTTTGAGGTTAAACGGTCTCAGTGCAGAGCTGGGCAGGAACCTGAGGAAATGCTGCCGGGCGATAAGAGGCCTGGATGAAACTCTGTTTGCGGCAGCATCCTGCGTTTACAAGCGGTACGTGCTCAGCAGGGCTGGCACTGCTCCCTGGCATCTCTGGGCACTTCCCAGGGCCCCCACAGCCAGACAGGACCCATTCAAGTCCCTTTTCAGTTGTTTCCCTTGCCTGCTACACGGCATGTACAGTTCCCACAGGTCTCTGATGCAGCACTGGTGTGGGGCATTGTGGGAAGTTACAGTGGAGGTCCTCAGTCCTCCAGTGCTGCTGCTGACCAGCATATTGGCTGGGGTGGATGGGAGTTACAGTCTAACATGTTTGACATGCACATGGCGGACATGTCATGAGTGGAGCCGGCTGGGGCCAGGGGTCAGACTACATGGCCCGGGAGGCCCCTTCTGACTCACTCTGTTTCTATGTTTTTATATCTGGAGGGTACCAGAAGGCTACAATTAAATGGGGGAATTTTTACTGTGAACAAAGCAGATACTAAGTTACTCTTGGTGAGCACCATATTTTTGTAAACTCAAACAGGTGAGGCCCACTCCCCAAATAACACAACCAGCTGGGAAAAATGGAAGGTAAGCTTTTGAAATGGTGGGGAGAGGGGGCATCCCCTATCATATGAATTTGGGACATTTATCCATTTTCCCGCCAGTCCTTGAGTGTTTTGCCTGTCCGTTGTATGTTTATTCTTAAACCAAGCATAGCTGCAACAACTAGGACTAGAACCTTACATTTTAAAATGCACTGTCTTTCCCAGGATTGTAGCTAGACCTAGAGAATATTGGTCCTCCAGATATTGTTGAACCGCAACTCCCATAATCCCCACCCCATGATGACTGGAGCTCATTGGAGACGGAGTCCAGCTTCTCCACTCCTGACATTTATCCATCACATCCTGCCAGCTTATGGAGTAGTTAAGGAGAAACTTTACAGGAATAGAGAGGGGGGAACAACTTTGCAGGAAGGAAATAAGGTGGGATATGAATGTACTGCCACCACCACCACCTCACAATATTAACTTGAAAGGGTGTATGAAGTTTGCAACTCTTCACATGTTTACTCAGAAGTAGTTCCCACTATGTTCAAGGGGGTGTATCCCTTCCTACAGTTTCCCCGACCTGGAGCAGCCCAGGTCTCCTTCCATGTACCTGCAGATCCCCAGCCAAGCCGGCCCATGGCCTTCCACACGTGCCAAAGCATATCGCAGCTCATGCCAGCCCCAGAGAGAGGCATTCCTTTCTGCCTTGCTTCCAGTGCCTGGCCATCACAGAGGTACACTGCCCTGGGATGTGGAGGCCCCATTCCTACCTATCCACATTGGTAGAATTTGAGCGACTCTTGCTTGCTCATGTTAGCAGCTACTGTCACACCCGTAGCTGCTTTTGTGCGAGCAGGTGAGAGCCTGGCTGCTGATTCTGGACCCTGAGCATCTGTGCTGTAGTCCAGCCAGGGCTCACAGGGTTGAAGCACTGGGAGTCTTTTAGTCACAGGAAATTAATTTATTTCTCTGCTTGCTTACTGCATTCCTATTCCATCAACAGCCAAAGCTCTTTGGGAGGATGAAATCATGCCACCCCCTCAAACTTCTCTCTGAATTTAACTGCACCTTCTCACAGTAACTAGAGCGGCTGGATTTTCTTGGCAACGTGAGGCGGTTGTGGGCTAGCCCTGCTGTAAGGCAGAGCCTTTTGGGGTGGCTTGGTCTGTCCTGGGCAATTAAAACCATTCAGGTCACAGAAGGAGCTGGAAACTGCTAAAACTGGTTTGTGGGTAAGGATCAACAGAGCTGCCTGCGTGCTTGGACTCCCTTTGGGGCAGGGAACTACTATGGTGCCTGCTGTACAGCGTGTATCATCACACCAGTACTTAGCATACAGAAAGACGATACAAGGACCAACAATAAAGGCAAGATGTGTGCCTTCGACTGAATTTTGAGGGCTTTGTAGAAGCCCAGATACTCGTGGCGAGACGGGCAGCTTGGGGTGCATGGAAGGCAAAGATACGCAGATACACAGAGGTTTGTTCTTAGCCACAAGTAGATTTTACTTTGGGGGCAGCATGGTTTTGCCTAGGAGCTGGGCAGAATCAGTGGGAAAGAGAAACACACAAAGAAAAGCCACAGAGGTTTGTCATCTGTACTGCTGTGATTGTGTTTCCAAAGAGCAAACGCTGAAGGGCATTGTGAAACTGTGCCCTGGAGGAACAGGGTGATCTGCGCATGGGGTGAAAGCATCCTGTGACTGTGCCTGTATAGGCTCAGGGAAAGCACATGTGCTACATGCAGGAGGCCACGGGCTCCAGCTCTGGCATCCCTGGGGAGGACTGGGAGAGATCCCAGCTGAAAACCGCTGCCAGTCACTGGAGAAATTCCTGAGCTAGCTGGACTGAGGAATTAACTCTGTAAAGCATCTTCTTATGCTCACAGTCTATGGAGAGCTTCAATGGCTATCCTATCCAGCCATGATGGACTACAACTCCCATCAGCCATGAGCAAAACTGCCCTTGCTGGGAATGATGATGAACTTGCTGTCTGACCCATCTGGAAGACATTAAGTTGAGGAAGGCGGCTTATGGGACAGTTTTCAGCTGCTGAGCCACATCCTACACAGGTTTCTACAGCTGCTTAAGCCCATCTCTGACCATGGGAAGCCCTTCCACCCACATCATGTGTCCAAGGACTGTGTGGTTAGTCCGTGGTTGCCTCGAGGCACTGCCCACACCTCCTGAGGGTAGATGTCCTGCATGTGTTGCACTTCCGATCTCTGCCACTTGAGGCCAAGGTGGTGGACAAATGTTCTGGAATTCTCTACCTCTTCGTTGGCAAGGATACGGGGAGCTCTGTTTCGGCAAACTTCCACAGGAGGAGATATTTTCCAGCAACTTTTCAGGTGGTGGAATGGGGCCCACCACCACCACCACCATCATCAGTAATTCAGTAATACTTCTTCTCCCCCCCCCCCCCCCCCCCCCGCATGCTCTTGTGCATGCTGCTGCTGCAAAAGTCAGTGGTGGGAGCCACTTCAGTAGAGCATCTTGCATTGTCCACAACGCCCTGCCCCCAGTGGCGTCCTGAAGCATTGCATATGGCCGCAGCAGAGAAATAGCTAGCACAACTAAAGTTGGTGAAAATATTTAGAGAAAATTCTGCAGAATGGTCTCCCTTTTCTACAGCGAGGAAAAAATATCTCAGCAAAATGTAGGGAGAGCAATACAACAGTGGAACCACTGCCTAGAGCGGTGGTGGGCTCTCCCACACTGGAGACATTCACAAAGAACCTGGACAGCCATCCGAGTGGGGTGGTGTACATGGGTGTCCTGCAACAGCAGGGGGCTGGACTAGATGGCCTTCATGGCCCCTTCCAACTCTTCTATTCTATGATTCGGTGATTTCTGCTCAGCTCAGTTACTGGGTGAGCCCCTGAGTTCGATGCAACAGTAAACTGGAAATCCAGCAGGCTGCCTTGCTGTTTCCCTTCTATTATTATTAGATCGCATTTATATCTCACCTTCTTCCCCCTTGTAGGCAACTCAAGGTGGCTTACAAAGCTCCCTTTTATCCTCGTAACAATCACCTTGTGGGGCGGGTGAGGTTGAGCCGCAGTGACTGGCCCAAAGTCACCCAGCGAGCTTCACGGCCAAGCAGGGACTACAACTCAAATCTCTTGGGTCTGGGTCCAAGACTGGAACCACTATCCTACACTGGTTCTCACACTGGCTTTATGGATGTATACATAAGACGGAGATTACTTGCTCCTGAATCAGAATATGGGGGTGGGGGCGGGATTAGTTTCTTGATTTTCTATATTTTTCAAATGTTTATTCCTCTTTGTCTCTCTCTCTCAGCCTTTGGGTTTTTTAAAAATGCTGTAGCCACTTGTTCACATCTGGTGTTACTTGCGCGGGTGACTCCTGAGTATTTGTGCAGCCACGACTGACCATTTGCTCCCATGAGTCCGATGCTAGAACACAGCTGCATTCCTTGGGATGGAGGAGTTGCAATGGGCATCCCGCTGGCTCACACATGAATGTTGCTTGCTGGGGGCTGGCAGGGTGCGGCGTCCAGAGCGGCTTTGAGAATCCTGGCTGGAGTCAAGCAGGAGGTACAGCTTCCACCAACAAAAGTCAGGAGTTTCGATCGAGGGAGACCTGGGTGGCTTTGGGCCGCAGTCATATTTCCAGCCTCAGTTTGCCTATCTGTAAAGTGGGGGTGGGGGAAATGAAGGCCCACACTGTTGTGGGGAAGAGAAAGAGGCGAACTGAGGGGGTGACCCTCAAGTGCCCGGAGAACCGATAAAGCTCCTGCGTGGCACCAACAGCGCAATGCGTCTCGGGCCGAGTCTGCAGAGGCTTCTCCTTCCCAGCTGGGGGAAATTCTGCCCCATCCCCCCTCCTCCTCCCAGAGCATCCCCCCGCCTTGCCTATCGACCCCGGCTTTAGCTGGAGGCAAAATTCCCCTTAGTCGCCCCTCCTGTTTCAATTTCCTAGAACCTGCAAGAACCCAACAGCCCGTGAAGCCAAAAAAGGAAAGGAAAGGCAAGGGAAAGAAAGGGAAAGCTTGCAAGCTGGAAGTGCGGCCGCGCTTGGCAATCCCCCGGGCCCCCGCAGCTCCTGATCCGCCTTCCCCCGGGAACTGCTGCTTCCATTTCCAGACCCCGCTCTCCATCGCCCGGGTCCCCGGCCAGGACCGCGCGTCCCCCTCGCGGCCCCGGCGCTCGCCTCGCCGCTTTCCCTCCTCGCGGCGCTGCCCACCCAGCACTCGGGGTGCCCCGCTCGCCTCCCCCTCCTGCCCCCTCGTTTCCCCGCTCCGTCTGGGGCCGGGAGGGGGGGCGGCGAGCGAGCCCTGCCGGCGGCGGACCTCCCTTTAAAGCGCGCGGCGCACGGAGCCGGCAGCCAGTGCGGAGGACGCGGGCGGCGGGCGGGCGGGCGCGGCGAGAGGGCAGCTTTCTCCCTCGCACCTCCCTGGATGTGATTAAATGTCTTGCAATCTGCTTCTGATTTCCTCAGGGAGTTGACGCCCCCCTCTCCTCTTCAGCCCTCGGATTTACCGAAGCCTTTTCGCTCCAGTCAAGGCAGCCCGCCGGGGCTCAGTTTCTCCACTGTTGCGTCTCTCTCCACCCCGCCCGGTCCCTCCCAGGGCAGGAGCCGCGGCGCACGGCCGAGCGCGGAGCGGGGGCGGGGGCGAGGGGCGAGGGGCGAGGGGCGAGGGCCGCCCGCGGACACCGGCGTCGCCCCCGGGCTGCAGCGGCACCTCGGGCATTCCCGGATCTCCTGCAAGCAGCCTCGCCGCGCGGAGCCTGCCTTGCCCCTCGGCCGAGGCGACCCGGGCGCCTGCATCCGCGCTCCTTGGACATCTTCCGGCCGGCGCTCTGCACTGGGACTTGAACCTGCTCCTCCGGTCGCAGTAAGTCGCCCGCTCGCCCGGGGTCCATCCGCCCCCCCCCCCGCGCCCGCCGCAGCGCCCCGGGATCGCTCCGTGCTTTACGGAGAGGAGGCATCTTGCGCCCCCCCCCCCTTTCTTTCCAACTTCTGACAGTATTTTCAAGCTTGTTTATAGGGAAGTGGAAAAGGCTCTCTCCTCTCGTCTTAAAATTTGCTTACTGCGTGGATTAAGGCTCCGCTTTTACGCACAGCCTCTCTGCTAATTCTACCCTGTCCAAGTTAAATAGCATTTCATAGGGTTCTGCCTGTATGTGTGTGTTTTAAAGAAACTTTCCTTTCCATCCCGCCCCCCCCCTTTTTTTGGCTCTCTTGTTTTCTCACTCTCCCCCCTTTCCTTTTTATTTCCTGTTTAAACCTTTCATAGCCTCACCTTGGAATGTCAAGAAAGGGACAGAACTTTGAAAACACTTTCCTTTTGGTAAATCCTGCCCTAACGCCGAAGGTAGCTATGCGTGTGTGAGTGTGTGCGAGAGAGAGAGAGAGAGAGAATTATATAACAATCTGGCACCTTGAAGTATCGTGTCTTCTAAACTGGGTGCTCTGCCGCTCGCTTTGATACGCGGCTTTTATCCGAGGAGCCGGGGAGCTCCGCGTGGTTCTGAGCCGCCACCTGGGCTGCTTCTCCCGAAATGCGTGCGGCCAGCGAGGGGAGAAGCGGCAGCCAGGGGTGCTGCGTTCAGAACAGTGGGGCCAGCGGGCGGGTGAGGCCCCGGCTAGTGTCCGCAGCTGCGGGTGGGCACAGGAGGTGCTCGGGGTCTGAGGCTCGGGGGCGTCGTTTTGGGGCAGCATGCTGAGCCGAGGCCGTGCGGATGGTCCCCGCAGCTCACCCCACGCTGTGTTGCCCGCACACGGTCCACTTGGGGCCACACGTGTGGGACTGTCGCAGGGACACCAGATGTCCTTGAGGTGGTACTTTGATGCCCCACTTTTGGAAGCACACCACCTGCTGTGATGGAGCGCCCACTGCAAGCCGTTCCCTGAGCATGCTTGGCCCCCGGAGGTGGAGGGCAGTAGAAGTACCTCTTGTAGCAAGCATCTTCCACTCCTTCAGCGACATCCCAGGCTGATCTCTGTGCCCGTGGCTCTCAGCAAGAGCTATCCCATAGCTTTCCGCGGAAGTGCTTTGAACCCGTAGCATCCTTCCCTGCCTGCTTGTGCTGGGGATGAGTTTCTCATCCAACGCTCTGTGGAAACCCCTCTCCTTCCTGCCATCTGGGTGCATTGCAGTGCAGCCTGGAGCGATCCCGTCCTCTTGCCATGTGCCGGCAAATCCTGATGTCTGGAATGTGCTTCCTGGAGTCTTTAATCATATTTTGGCCAATGGGTATTGGATTTGATGGAAAATAGAAGACATCTTTTAAAGGCATTTTTTTAAAGACTGTTTGTTGGAAGGCCCATCCCTATGCATAGTTTTCTGGGAATGAGACCCAAGGAATACAGTGAGGTCTGCATAAGACTGCGCTGAAAGGGTGCTCAGTACACCCACTGGTTTATTTCGTTTAGCTGTCCTGAGTATATTTGTTCTGAAGCTTTCATGCTATTCAAAAGCCAACACCATAATCAAATATGCCAATAGCAGGCTGTGGGTGATGAACATGCGCGCGTGTTTTTCTGCGGATAGCTGCGATGCACTTAGATATGAAACTTTCACATGTGAAGAGTCTCTTTGTTTCAACCCTCCATTTCTGCAAAAGTTTCAGAACTGCCTCCCTCCAGCTGCTTCTCCTGGGCCTTCTCCATCATTTTCATGTAATGCCATGCGCATATCATGCATCTGTAGTGAGCGGCTGCTTCTTGGCAATGCTTGGACACATGCACCTGATGCTGCTCAAATGCAGACACTCACCGGGCCACCCAAGAACTTTTACCTGCCGGAAGTAGAGGCGAGTAATTTGGGCACACGAGGCAGAAAGCCACACACACACTCGCCTCCTCCCACCACGCCTGGCAATAAAAGATCTGGATGCAACATTAAATCAATACACATTTGATATGTGTGATACTGCCTGTTTAGGGATAGTGGATGTTTTTAGTTTCAATCCATTTTTATTGTGGTTTTTAATTTCTGATTGTGAGCCGTCTACAGATGCTATGGCACAATAGGAGGCATACAAATGTTTTAAATAAATGCCTAAGTAAATATTTGCCACTCTGGCGTGACACCCGAGAGCACCCAAGCCAGGGCAGCTGCCCCACTCTGTCTCAACGCAGGAACAGCCTCGGTGGCCACCAACGTTTTGCCAAAGGAAAGAATAACCCACTGCTAGCAAGCAGCTCCCGTCTTGTCTCCCCTCAAGGGTTCTGGCTGGTCAAGCGTGGCACGCTGCCCCCACGGCACCTCCTCTCGCCCACATCTGGCTGTCCTGCCCTTGCACTATCAGAAGGTGCTCTTCCGGCTGAAGAGGCAGTAGAAGAAGCGGTCATGTCCCCACGCTGCAGTCTGTTATTCAGGAGCTGAAAGTGAACCGCAGCAGCATGTCAGGTGCCGAGTGGTAGACAACAGGCAGCGCCCTCGGGTAGTCCAGCGTGCACCTACTTTCATTTATGTACACCGGGGGCAAGAAACATGCACCTGCCTGCCCATCCCGTGATGTGGCTCCCAGATGGAAGGACAGTGATGCTGGATCAGGTGGAAGGCCCATCCAAGTCAGGTTCACACAGGGGAGCCAGCAGCTGGTGGGGAAGCCGGCAAGTGGGACGTGAGTGCAAGAGCACCTTCTCACCCATGTTCCCCGGGAACCGATGCAGACAGGTGAGCTGCCTCTTCTCCTGGAAGAAGCGCATCATCACTAGGGCTAGTGCTCGTTCACTGCTCTGTCCTTCAGAAATGGGCCCATCCCCTTCTGAAGTCCTCCCAGATGGCAGCCATAACGACGTCTGATGGAAGTGAATTCTGCAGTTCGGCTGTGTGGACAAGTCCTTCCTTTCGTTTGTCCTGAATCTCCACCTTCAGCTTCCCAGGATGACCCCACTGCTTTCTAGCATTACAAAAGGGAAGAAAGGTCTCCCTGGGCATGTATCCCACGCTTCTGCCATGTTCCCTTTCCCACACCTTTAGCTGCAAACGTAATTTTCCTCAAAGGGAGTTACTCAGCCCCCTGTCTTCTTTCCCAGCTCTGCAGTAACCTTTTCCCAGTGCACTGACCAGAATGGTATCCAGTACTCCAGGTGCAGCGGCTGCATAATAGCTCTGTGTAAACACATTATGATATTAGCGGACTTATTCTTCATTCCCCTCCTAATGCTTCCCCACACAGAGTTTTCTGCAGAGAACGAGCTGCCCTGGAAGAACGAACAGGCTAGCAGATCAAGGGAGCTGGTGTGCTGTGCGGTGGCACTGGGACTTGGGAGAGCCGGGTTCTGGTCTCCACTCAGCCCTGGAGACCACTGGATGGCTCTGAGCCAGTCACAGAACCTCAGCCTAACACGCCTCGCAGGGTTGTCGTGAAGATAACATGGAGATGATTGTTGGATAAAGCGGGTGTGCGCTGCCCAGAGAGCTTCAGCTGTGGGGCGGTGCGGAAATGCAATACACGGAATAAGAGGAGGAGAACCTTGTAAAAGGAAGAACGTCAGGGTAAGCATGCAATAGTGTTTTGTTGTTGTTCTTTAAAGTCAGGCTAATTGCATTAAACAAGACATTCATAGGAGGTAAATCGAGACCGTAAGAAGCAGCTTTACATTTGGATTCAGACTCTGGTTCATCAAACTCAGGAATGTTGGCACTGACAGACAAGGCCTTTGCAGGATTCAGGAAGGGCCCTTGCCTGCGGATGCTGAGAACACAACCTGGGAATGTCCACGTGTCAGAAGCGCTTTGCTGCTGAGACGCAGCCCTTCCCTGGGCTGTTCTCAAAACGACTCCACAAATGTTGGGGCAGCAGTACCACCAGTGGCTAGGGATTTAAATACATGTATTATGGATGTCAGAAAAATATGCAATGGATTAAAATAAGTTCAGATTTCTATGAACCCAACCCACAGATTCCACAGCAGACTGACTTTTTCTGAGTCCTTCTGCAGCAGACCATTTCCCCCCACATTTGCCCTCATTTGCAATATTCCTAAAATTCATATGTGCCTGAAAGTGTGGCTTCGTGCGAAACGTGATTTATCTCAAGTAGAATTTAATTCAGGTTTGAAGAATCTGGCTCTGCAAGAGGGAGGATGAGAAATGAATGACTTGCCCCCACCTGCATGGATGGAATGGATTTAACAAAATCGGCAGACCCCTTGTGCACATACCCGCAGATGGGGTCCCCAGAGAGCACACCCCCTTCCTTGGTTCCTGTGCATCGTATTGGCACCTGCTCCAGACACCTGCTTGCAGGTGCTACCCGTGTCCTTGGAGGGGGCGATTCAACACCCCCAACAGGGCACAGGAGCTGGTGCATTTCGTTCATGCATTTAACTTTGCCCAACAACATCCTCTCTGGCTGGCCTCCAAAGATAAACATGTTATACATAACCACTTGCAAAATAAGAAAGGTAAATAATTTTAACAATAAGCCATAAAAAGCCCAGGACCCATGCAAATTCTCGCTGTGAGCTGCCAAACGCCTGGGAGCAAAGGAAGGTCTTAACTAGCACCAAAAGGTGCGGAGGTTAGTGCCCGGCGGACCTCCCTGGGGAGGGGATTCCGTGACTGGGGGCCTCTCGGCAAAAGGCCCTCCCCTTTGGTCACTGTCTGGGCTTGTCTTGGAGGAGGCTCTTGGAAAAGGACCTCAGAGGACAAGCACAGTGCACAGCAGGCTGGATCTCGCGCTCAGAGATTCTCCTTGCCAAGTTTCACCCTTGCTTTCCATCCTCTTCTGGTAGTGCATCCATCAAAAGTATCAAGTGTTCCAGATGAGAAAATGCATGCAGATCTGGTTCAATTTAAGAGGCAAAGAGAAAGGCCCAAAGTCTCTCGGGGGTTCGGGGATGAGGAAGGGAACATGTTCCATAGACACAGCCCTGGAAGGGGAGCGGCAGAGTTCCTGCAAGTGCGTCAGGAAACAGCTGGGGACTGTTGGGTCAGGGCCGTTGCATGTGAGACCCGTGGCCCAGTCTGGCCCTCATGGGGTCCTGGCCTCAGCCCCACTCACGGTTTCCCAGTCGGCTGCACACCCTTCACTTGCCTCCAGCCCTGCCCATGAGGACGGACCGGGTGGCAGTTTTCCAGGCTTTGAACAAGGTTTTTCCCATGCTAGGATGCTGAAGAGCCTCTCTTAAGGAGTGAGTTGCCTGTCAATTAACTTTGCTGGCCCTCTTGGCCCTTTCTGTTTGGCCTTTGCTTTCAGTGCCCCTGCCCCTTAAATGCTCAGGAGCTTCTCCAAGAATGAATTTGGCTCCAGGGCTGAAAGGCTGAAAGGTGTGCACCCCACCCCCACGAGCTTAGTGCAATGAATACTTCACTCCCCAAACACAGTGCAACAAACACAACACATAGCACACATAATGTTGCAGCAGCGGCAGCAAAATTTCACTCAGCACAAACTAAGCAGCAATTGCCTCATTCTGTTCTAGGTGACTTGCCTAAGATCAGGGGGAAAGCCTGTGGTTACAGGAAACGGTTAACCCTCTACTCCCAACCCATTCCTCAGCCGCCCAAACATTCACGCTGTTAGCAGACATTGCTAAACGTGTTCTCTGTTTTTGCTTGAGGCCGGGCTGCAGATGGTCCTGATCATTTGAGCCAGGGTTCAGTCCCGCCTCATGTGAAGTAGTAAGATGTAATAGCAAAGATGGGGAAGATGTAATAGGATGGGGAAGATGTAATAGCAAAGATAAGAAGTTTCTGAGCATGTGCAGAGTGCTGAGAGCATTTTGTCCTGAGAGCAAAGAATTGCAGACAAATCCACAACGCAGCTGGGATTGGGACAGGATTTCCTGTTCTCCAGGGTTGGAGAGCCTGGCAGCATCCTAGCTCTTTTTACAACTTAATGACGTGGAGGTCAGCATAAGGCTGTACACCCCTGGAGCAAGGTCTCTTCATCCCCCAGCTGGCACCCTGCAGATGTGTTGGCTTGAAATTCCCATCATTCCCAGCTGGCAGGGCTGACACATCTGGAGAGTACCATGTTCCCAGCTACTTTAGAGGGAGTGTCTCCAGTACACCTTTTAATTTCTGGTACTGATCCAGTTTCCAGTGTGGGGTTTTTTGTACCCTCTAGACCGGCAAGGAGTTCTGGATAGCTCACATAGTCACACCTTTTTGCAGGGGAATTTGGTCGGTCCCCCTAAATTCCTCACTGTGGATTCTGGATTTTTTCTCACCCTCTTCTGGACCTGCATGACTATCCTTTTTTCATGCATCAAAACATGCTGTTCGTCACAGCGCTCCCTCTGTACATTGCTGGCCAACAGTAGCCCCAGTTCACCCCCCCCCCCCCCGCTGTGCGAAGGGCATGCACTCCGCTCCTGCTTGCCTGGTTGAGCAGCCTGTCAATCTCATTGGAAAGTGGCTCTCTCAGTACTGCTGGGGAAGGCAAAGAGCGAGGGATGTAAAGAGGGAGAGCCAGTGTGGCGTAGTGGTTAAGACCGTGGGACTGGGACTCAGAGGACCTGGGTTCTAGTCCCCGCTCAGCCATGGAGCCAACTGGGTGACTTTGGGCCAGTCACAGACTCTCAGCCCAACCTACCTCACAGGGTTGTTGTTGTGGGGATAAGATGGAGCAGGAGAATGATGTAAGCTGCCTTGAGCCCTTTGTAGGAAAAAGGCAGGATATAAATCCATAAATAAATAAATAAATAAATAGAGAGAGAGAGAGAGAGAGAAGGGATTGTGTGGAGCACCTTGTGAGTAATGTTAAGACCAGCAGCACAGAGAGAGAGCAGGAGGGATGTGGTGGATCTCTGGACGGCAACGGAGTCAAAAGGGCACTGAGGGAGGATAAGGACCAGGCCAGGGGAGCAGCGCTGGCACTGAGCCTCTGGCAAAGGCCCCCCCTGCTCGCCTGAAGGCAAGTGGGGGCCTGCAGTGCTGCTTGCATGAAGCAGAGGCAGCCAAGAGGCATCCATTTCCATTGGTGGTGCAGAATGACTTTTGGGGTGTGGGGGACGCAAAGTAATTCAGATGCAAAGTAATTCAAATGCAAAGTAATCCGAACTGAAAGTCTGGCCTTTCATCAAATCTGCATGGGGTGTTGGCTGATGTGAAAGGGTGACAGGGGAAAGGCACTCTCTGCATGTTCAGAGATCATAGAATCACAGACTAGTAGGGTTGGAGGGGGCCAACGAGGCCATCAAGTCCAACCCTCTGCTGTTGCAGGACACCATGTTACACCATCCCACTCAGATGGCTGTCCAGTTCCACCTCGAATGTCTCTTGCATGGCCTGACTTCTCTAGGCAGCTGTTCCAGTGCCGTGTTGCTCTGACTGTGAGGAAGCTTTTCCTGATGTCCAGCCTGAATCTGGGTCGCTGCAGCTTGAGTTGATTATTCCTCGTCCTACACTCTGGCGTCAGCAAGAAGAGATCCTGACCTTTCTCTTTCTGACAGCCTTTGAGGGACTTATAGAGGGATATCATGCCAGTGTGGTGTAGTGGTTAAGAGCGTGGGACTGGGACTCAGAGGATCTGAGTTATAATCCGTGCTCATCCATGGAGCCAACTGGGTGGCTTTGGGCCAACCTACCTCACAGGGTTGTTGTTGTGGGGATAAGATGGAGGAGGAGAAAGAAGTAAGCTGCCTTGAGTCCTTTGAGGGAAAAAGGCAGGATATAAATCGGAAAATAAATAAATATCATATCCCCCTCCCCTCCAAGTCTTCTCTTCTCAAGGCTGAACATGTCCAGTTCCCCCAGTCTCTCCTCAAAGGGCAGTGCTTCCAAACCTGGATCATTTTCATTGTACTTTAGTCTTGAGTATTACATCTGAAACGGAATCTGGGGGCAGAGCCCTGAAACAAGCCAAAGGCACCGGTAATGCAAAGGGTCAGAGACGTGTGCATGAAGCAAGGCGCCTCCAGCTTTAGCAGGTGCTGCTTCTATGGAAGCCATCTCTTGACCGGAGCGATAACAGGCCTTCGTGGGCAGAGCTCTTCAGGGGTTTCCTGCTCAGCCGCCTCAGAAAAGCATTCAGAAGACTTGGAGAGCACAGCGATAAATCAGGGACGGATGGGCCATTAGGGCTGCTGAGTCTCTCTCTCTCTCTCTCTCTCTCTCTCTCTCTCTCTCTCTCTCTCTCTCTCTCTCTCTCTCGCTCACGCTCAAAAGTCAGCTCAGAGGAAGTGGTGCATATTCCAGTCAGACTGGGGAGGGGTGGGGAGAAAGGAAGGGGGGCATTTTCTGCACACCACTTGCTCAGCCTGTGAGTGGGCTTTGGGATCCCGAGAGGTGATGCGTAGTTTCCGCAGTGTAGGAACTGGCGTGGGTGAGGCAGTGCTCCGGAGACGCATGCGCTCTCTGTTCCATGCCCTGCTGCTGCACACACAGCTCGGAGCACGCCGGGCAAGCGCACTGCTGCTTTGGCCGTGCCTCTGGAGAAGCTGGAGAAAGGTGGGCATGAGCCCCACTTTGAAGCAGGGGTGCCCAGTCCAGGCTCGCCCCGCAGGGAAGGCACCTCTGTCTGGGGCAGCAGACGGAGCAGTGGCTGCATGGGGGGCATCTGCCCTCAAGCCCTCTGGCGGCGAGATGCCTCGTGGTCCAGGTGGAAGGGCAGCAGGCTGATACACTGACGTGCGCACAGACACGCTTCTTGCGCCATCTGTCCTTGTGGGCCTTCTCGCTGCCATCGTTTTTGTCCCCTTTTTGGGTGAGGCACAAGGGGCCGCCCCTGGGGAAGTGGGGGTGGTGGGGGAGATCTGAGCAGGTCAGTGCTGGAGCTGGGAGGTTGGTGTGGTTGGACACCTGCCGAGCCTTGTGGCTGCCTGTCCTGCCCTTGCTCCTTTGCACTGGTGGGAATGGAGAGCTGTGGCCTCTGCTTTGTTTCCTCCTGAGTGGCTGGACACAGAGGACGAGAGTGAGCAGAGCCCCAGAGCCGACAGGGGACACGCTCTGGTCCCACTGAGTGGAAACCTCTCTGGCCCCAAACCCTGTGGAGAGGCAGCAGGCCGCCAACACGGATGTAGATGGACCGAGGTGGACCGTGACTCAGGACAGCACAGCTTCCTGCATGTTGTGAATAAAGGCTCTCCCTGCAGGCAGCCTGGCAAACTCCCCAACTCACATTCTGGAGCTGGCAGTGGTGCCTGTGTGTGTGTTTGTGCGCGCGTGCGCACGCAGAATGCAGGGATTATGGATATTTTACAGCACTGGACACATCTTTGGCTCAAGATTATTAAACCATGCATGATTTCTCCATAAACTCCGTTCTAGGTATTACAGTCTTGGCTGTCATTTGGGCACAGCAAGAAACTCACTATTCCAGGCCAGGTGAAATCCATTTCTGATCTCTGAACTGTATTGTTTCCTTATCCTTTGTCCAGTTCTGTGATTGGAAAACAAAATGATGCATTTCATCAGCCATGCCTGCAGTGGACACAATGGGACCAAAGCTTATTTTCCAGGATTGGATGGAGCAACAAGCAACATGCATTTTTGTGTAGAACAGTGTAAACACCCCTCCCCTCACAAAACCACATTGTGTGGGATCAGATCACTGGTAATAAAGCTCTCTGTATGGCATGTGCTACTCTCAAGAACATTTGAGGCAGCCAAACAATGTGGCAGGAATGTGTGAAAGGGTTTAGGATGGCTGGTCTGGGATTAAGGTCTTGAAAAGCCACACGTTGGACGCTATTGAACATTAATAAAGGGCCTATGGCAGGGAAGGCTGCTCCATCCCAGAGCAATTTTCTTAAAGGACCTCATTACTAGCCGTCTTGGCCTCCATCCTGAAACTGGTTTTAGCAGCAGTGCAGAGAACAGAGTCTTCTTGGAAAAGCTGTATCCTCCAACCATCCATTCAGCATCTCGGCTAAGGCAGATGATCCAGAGAAGATAAAACTTCCTTGTTTACCTTCTCACCTGCTCTCTCCAGGCCTATCCATATGATTTCATTCTAGCTTCACAAGTTTTTAACTTTTGAAGTATTGAAATGTTTTGGGGGATGAGAGCACAAGAAGCTAGGAAGAGTTGTGCAAGATCAGACCAAGGGTTCACCTAGTTCAGAGCTTTGTTTCCACAGCAGCCAGCCTGTTGCCCACCCGAAACCCTTGTGCTCAGTTTCTCCAGCACTGGGTGTGCAGAAGCACACAGCCCTGGATATGGGAAGTGGTGCAGCGTCGTGAGAAACACAGAAACAGCGCGAGTCAAAAGGGGCCTCCTGGGCCATCTAGCCTGACCCCCGGCTCCAGCCGGCTCCGCTCACGACATGCCCACCAAGTGCATGAGAACCCACAGCCATTGTTAACCTTATTCCCTATTAATGCATCCAATCCCCGTTTAGAGCTGTCCAAATTGGAGGCCACCGTTCCATATTTTAACTACGTACTGTGTGAAGAAGTACTTCTTTTTGTCTGGGTTTAAGAACTGGATACTTCAAGGATGTTCTCCACCTGCATGAGGCTGTGTCCTGCAGGAGAAGCCCTCTTCTGTGTCCCCCTCATCTTGTGTCTTAACTAGGTGCCCTCCTCAAGATGTTCTGCAGAACAACTCTCAGCATCTCCTTTCCCGCTGGATTGAAGTCGACTGCTCCGCAGGGCAGCCATTCCCAGCTGCTAAAATGAGAAAATGCATCACCAAAAAGGAGAGCACAGCACTGCATAACATTTGGGTGGCTAATTTATGTGTACAGATGCACATTTAAATGTAATAGCTGAAACTTACACAGAAAGAAAACCCTTGGTCACTGGATTAGTGAGTTTGAAATTGAAACTCGATTAGCATTTTCTCCAAAGCGGTGGCGCTGAGCCGGCCACCTACGGATTGCACAAAAGGCAGAGAGGAAGCGCATCATCCCGAGAGAGGCCAAGAGAGGGCACAGATGTGGCTGAAGTGTTCACACGCCGCTTGAGCTGCAAAGTACCAAGCCACACTTAGAAGGAGTGTGTGAGCTCCAGATTTGCTTAACTGCAGTTCCCATTCGCCTTGACCAGCATCGGCGATGATGAAAGATGATGGGAATTGCAGACTACCACTCTTGTGCTCGTGACCAGCTGATCCAGCGCTACCTGTGCAAGGGTGACTTCATCTCCTTTCAGATGGTGCTTGATCTTTAAAGTGAGATCCTATGCATAGGATTGTATCCTAAACTGGACCTGAACTGGCCGGTGCTTCCAGCAGAGGACACCCTCAAAGCAGAGGACAGTCCTCTGGTCGTCCTTCAGATAAAGGATAGCCCTCTGTAAAGGAGGGCACACAGAGGAAAGTGCTCTAGTTAAGAAAAGGGATCATGGAAAATTTTCCGTCTTGCATCGATGGCTCAGTGTAAACTTAGGTTTAGCTGTTCACAATAAAATGCAAACTCTGGAAGTTCCCGATTTTTTAAAAGCTAAATTTAGATGCTCAAGTCTCATATTTCACAGAAGGAGTCATCATTAGGATGTGAAAGCACCGTGGCCGAATGGCCCAAAATGACCAGGAGCCCAAACGGCAACTTTGCCAGCTGCATACACTTGTGGGAGACGAAAAGGTTTCAGTGCGATCCGTCGTGTTGCTCTGCAAAGCGCTGCAGAGGGTGGGATGTGCGGACCCTTAGAAGACAATAGTTCTGGTCATTAGCCCAGCTTCTCTCCCTCTCTCTCTCTCTCTCTCTCTCTCTCTCGTTACTTTACGGAGGACAGTCCTCTCTTTGGAGCCACATGCTCTTGGAAAGACTGGCTGAATGCTGAAGAACCTGGGAAAACTCAGGCAAGACTGGGCTCCTCAAAATCGCTCACCCACAGGTACTACCTGCTTTTTTTAACAGTAATCCATAAACATATTTAAGTCTATGCATAGTCCCGTTTCTCTAGCCAATAATAAAAGGAGTTCCAAGTTTGATAGAAGTCTGTATCCTCTTTCTCCTTCAGAGACAAAGTCAATCTGTCCATTTCGGCACAGTCCAAGATCTTTTTTAGGATCAGTTTGTCGGTAGGTGGCTCTTCACTCCTCCCATGTTGGGCAAATGCAATCCTTGCCGCAGTAGTTACATGTGGAGTCAAACACATTGCTTGATTATCAACATCATCAGGTACAATGCCTAATAAGAAAACTTCTAACTTTAAATATTAGAGGTTCTTGTAACCTTCCCTCAAGTCAAACCTCAGTTTCGTCATTTTTGCTTCTAGGGCAAGCTCAGGCTTGATTTGAACTAGGAACCCCTTGCTCATCTTTCTGTGGATCCAGAGCATTTACAAAGCTCTCCTCTGGCACCATGCTTTGAACATGCGCATCACGGTCATAGTGAATGAGATGAGGCTTGGGATGTGCATCTTGCTCAGAAATTGGGTGCAGGGTCAGGGCTCCCTGGCCCAGGGAACCCTAACCCCTGGCCCATGTTCACAGAGCACATGTTCCAGTGCCAGTGTGACAAGCAGGTCAAGAGCTGCTCCTGTTCCACGGGGAGAAGAGCTCAGGCAAATGGCCTTGGAATGCTTAACATAAGCTGCGAAACTGCAAGGGAACCACATTTTCCTGCAAATTTTCCCTGGTTTATTTAATTTCATTTATACACCATCCTTTGCAGCAGCCTCAGGACAGCTTACAGAAGATAAAAATAACAAATAACACAATATTTACCCAGGTTAAGACGCAAGTTCAAAAAGCACATGCTAAATTAAAAAAAAAAAAAACTATTACAAATTATTGTGTTGTATCTTGGTTGTGATAAAAGCATCTGCTTGCTAAAGGAAAACACTGAAAATGTAACAAATTTATAACCCTGTTCTGGCGTTTTTTCATTCTTTAATATGCTTACAAATTTGGGATCGACCTGGGCCACTCTCAGTCTCTGGGAAGGCCTGGCTTGGAGCTGCAACATGAAGGTGGCTGGTTTCATTTGTGAGCTATTGCAGGGAATGTACCTTGGCAATGTTTGGCCTGCCAATTGACCAAATGTGCTTTGTTTGGGTTTGGGTTTGTGGTAAATCGTTCTGGACAGTGAGCAGTTCAATCGCCAGCCCTCCAGCAAAGCCTGGCTGCAGATTGGGTGAATCAGATCGACATACATGGGCCAGAGGAGTGTGTGCGGCCACGCAGACTAGTCGCGCACTGTGCAGGGCCAGCATTGCAAAGGGCAGATCAATCGTATGCTCTGAGCCATATGTGGAGGTGTTTTTGGTCTGCGGTGCTGGTGAGCAAAACCTGAGTCAGTGGACCCCGGATTCATGACAGCTTTTGTGGTTTGCGTAGGATGAGCACTCTTTGTGCCTTTGTGTTTGTTCGTGCCTGTGCAAAGCTGCTGCAGAGGCAGAGAGAGCCAAGGCTTGTGAGTTGCGTGCTGGTGCGGGGGAGCTCATGCGCAGGCCCCATGCAAGGGCCGAGGAGCTGGAGCCGTCGCTGCTGCTGCTGCGTCGGGGCTTCAGTGGAACAGGACGAGGTTGAGAATACCACGCAGCCTTGCCTGGATGGAGCCCTTCCTGGCATATCTGCTCTTAAGGACTTTGCACTCCTTCTGGGTTCTCCCCATTGTGTTTCATAACCTAAGAAATCCAGCCTCTTTTTCAAAGGATGCTAATTTCCCCCTTTACATTGGGAGGGGGAGGGGAGCATCTGACCTTAATTAAGTCAAACTCTAAGACAATAGGTTTAAGCTCTGATTGATGCTACACCACTACAATAGGCTGGTTATTTTTTAAAAGAGTGCTTAAGGAAAGATGGGGTGATGGTTGGTTGCAGTTGAACCAGCTTTCAATATATTACAAACGTAGCTGGGTATATCTTGGATCCTTTCCAGTTTAGAGTCTGACCAAGTTCCTTGGGTCCATATATACATAGTCCCAGTATATATATATACATATATATACATATATATCAACCCAGTCCCCTTCAAAGGGCAAAGATGGGGGGAAAAAAAAAAAAGCTTGAGCAGAGAACCACATAACCTACCCTCAGTTCTTTGGAGGCTAGAAGAAATCCTAAATATAAGCAATCCTGAAAATACTTTATGAAATTGGTGGTGCCAGTAAATTTCATTCCTTGAATGAAAAATGCTTCTTCATGTGTGTGGATGGATTTGACGGAAATACACTCTGTACGTGTCGAAACAGGCTCTTTCTCACTGTTGCACATGTTCACTTGGCTGAGCTACAGCAGTCAAGTTCTAAGGCAAGAGGGTTAAGACAATAGCTTGAAGAGCTTGCTGTCTGAACTCGGGCAGTGCCTGCAGGCAGAGCTAGCTGAATGGTTTCAGGGCCATTAGTCATGGGTAGGCTTCAATCACAGGACTTTGGAAAGACAGGCATCTGGACTCGCTGCATGTTGTGGAAAGCCTTTGGCCTTCTGGAGCCCACAAGACTTTGCAGACGTTCTGTCTGATGTTACCTTTAGTGTTGCAATTGAACCTGCCCTGACCTGTCTCTGGCTGGGTCCCTGCATCATGGCAAGCCAGAACACAGGCTGAGATTGGGGTAGCTGAACTGTGGTTTGCTGAGGGCTTGTTGTACGAACCAAGCTATACTAACAAAGTATTGGTTTATTAGCACGGTTCACAGCCCAACAACAAACCATGGTTCTCTTCCTGGGTTGCTTGTGGTTATAGTGAGGCTGGGTTCACAAAACAACCTATGATTCAACAACAACACACTGCAGTGACACTCAGTATACTCAACCCACAGCCAACCCATATTCTGTACTGTTGTTTTGTGTGAACTCAGCCTTTATAATTCCCTTTCCTATCATCAGGCTTTGTCTGTACCACAGAACTCTTGAATGTTCATTTTACGATGTCTGTGCTTCACCTAAGGATGGAGGAAAAGCTAAACAAGATTTTTCCTAATTCCACAGTTCTGAATCACTCTGTGAAATCTGGTAATCCTTCAAAATTCACATTTCTCTATATGTTTAAAAAATGAGATGAATTGAACTGGGCCAATTCTCAGTGTTTGGCGCAATTCAAGTTTAACAGTGGAACGATGAGAAAGTGAAATTGATAGAGGTGGCTCTCCCTCACCTCACCCTTTCTCAGCCTGTTCCTACTTCCCTTGCTAGGCTTGCAAGCACATTCCCCTGCTTTCCTGGCTGGGCATGCCTGTTTTTATTTATTTATTTAGCGCATTTCTATGCCGCCCTATCGCCGAAGCCTCGGGGAGGCTCACATACATAAAAAAACAATAATTCAAAATTAACAATAAATAACTCAATATTAATAAATATAAAAATAATCTGAGTTGCCCTGGCCAAAAGTTAAAACTAATAAAAAATGTTAACAATTAAAATAGCGCTTGAATAAAAAGGTCTTCGCCTGGCGCCGAAAAACAAATAACGACGGCGCCAGGCAGACCTCTCTAGGGAGTGCATTCCACAGGTTGGGCGCCACCGTAGAGAAAGCCCTCCTCTGAGTAGTCACCCTCCTAACTTCCTTCACGGAGGGTTCTTGGAGAAGGGCCTCTGCCGCCGATCTCAAGGGGCGGGCGGGCAAGTACGGACGTAAGCGCTCCTTCAGGTAAACAGGGCCCAAGCCGTTCAGGGCTTTATAGGTCATAATCAACACCTTGAATTGGGCCCGGACTTCTTGTTTTTGGTCCCCTCGCACTCCTGCTGTACCAGTCAGGACTGGAGCTGTGAATGGCCAGTGTCTCTGACCAACAATTCTGCCTTTCCCTCTACTGATTGGCTGCATGTTGCAATACCTCTTTGAACTCATAGGTGGCCAAGGAAGGGCCCCTACCTCTGCCTGCATTCATTGCCCTCTTCCATGTGCTGCATCTGATCCTCACGAGTGATTCATTTACTGCATTCACCAGCATGTTGGAAATACTTTGGTAAAGTCCAGCAATGGACAGAAGCACATCTAGCTGTGTGATCCGGATTGTAACTCATGGTTTGCACGACTCTTTTGTCCAGGCTCATTCGCACAGCCCTGTGTTTCTGCTAAGCTTCTCCTTCCAGGCTCTGAGCATCCCTTAGCTGTGCTTTTTGAAGGCTTCTGTGTTGCCTTCATTCCAACAGTGGTGCAGCGACACCATTTCAGACGTCGTGGTCTTAGGAGGGCCCCATTTAGGGGAGCGAGTGTCTTCTTTTTTTGGTGATATGCACACAACAAACATTTTACTTCTCTGACACCATTCAACCACTATTTCATGTTTAAAAACGGCATCTGTGGCCCTGAAATGTTAGAAAAATACTAACATAACTGGTTGCCGGCCCTTAAGTTAAAATAAAACAAAACTCTGAGCATTTGTAGTTTTGTATTTTAAGCTGAAATCATCATTCCCCTAAGACAACTGAAATAAAAATTAAGCGTATTTCTGCACGTGCCACTTTTGGAGTTTCTTTTCATGGCACCTCTGGGGCCCTCGACTTTGACCCAAAGAACCTACCTGAGCTACACTTCTGCACACAAATATGGATTATACACCAGGTTCATCTTTTCCTAACCTGGACTCCTCCAGATGCTTTGGACTTCAACTCCCATCAGTCTAAGCCAACCTAATCAATGACTAGGAAAGTTGGGAGCTGGATTCCATAAAACATCTGGAGGGACCCAGATGGAGAAAGCTGGCCCAGTTTGATATAAGCTACTTTGACTGCCATCAGCACCAGAGCAATCTGCATCATGGGAGAAGCCAGAGAGCAAGGCTGGGACCTTCTGTGGGCCAAAGGACAAGTGTCACTGCAGAGCCCAGCCTCCTCCGGGACTTTCCCTCCGGTTTGCTATCTGGATGTCTCTGCCACTTTGTGTCGAGATAGCTTCCCATGTGTTGTGTGTCTTACCCCATGGATTGATTTATCCATGACCGGAGCTAATTGTTGGTCTTGGCACATTCCCGAATGAGAGGTCCTCATGCCTCTCTGCCCTGCACTAGTCAGACCTCACTGTGGATACAGCCTTCAGCTTCCGTCGCCCAGGTTTAAAAAGGATGCTGATAATCTGGAGAGGGTTCCGAAGAGGGCAGCCCAGGTGGAAAATAAGTCTTAGGGTGAGAGGCTGCAAGAGCTGGGACTGTTCAGCCTTGAGAAAAGAAGACTACGAGGGGACATGCTGGCATTCTACAGGCACCCCAAAGGCTGTCATAAAGAAGGGAAAGACTCATCTACTCTCTCGCTCATCCCGAGTATGGGACATGGAGCGATGAACTTAAACTACAGGACATGAGGTGCAAACTCGATGAGAGGAAGAATTTCCTGACTGAGAGAGCAATGCGACAGTGGAACCAGCTGGCCAGAGAGGTTGTGTCCTCTTCCACACTAGAGGCATTAGAGAAGAAGCGAGATGGTTATCTCAGTGGGATGGAGTGCAAAGGATTGGACACGAAGGCCTCCTTGGCCCCTTCTGATCCTACAGTTCTATGATTCCCCTTGTCAAGTGAAGAAGCCAGACTTCAGCCACAGTCTTGAGAGAGAATGAAAATGCTTGAGGCTGAAACAGGCCAGAGTTCTGCTGGACAAGGGCAAGCAAAGGAGCCTTCCCTTCCCTTCCCTTCCCTTCCCTTCCCTTCCCTTCTGCGTTTTTGTCCCATTTTTCAGGCAGTTATTGTCGTCCAACGATGCTTTTATCAATAAGCATGTGAGAGAACGGGAGAACAAGTTACCAGCTACAGCTACAAGCTAAAGTGACAGGACATGCAAGCGAGAGCGAGTCAAAGGGTAGGAAAAGGGTAGAGGAGGGCCAGCGACCCTTGGTGAGCTATAAGCATATGAATATGCATATATGTTTACAGTAGATGTGCTCTGGCCACACTGATCTTCCCTGGCTGGTGTCTTTGCCGGAATGGCGACCGGTGGCTCTCGTTCCTTTGGAGCAGGATTGGGCAGCCTGGGCGTTCTGCCCTCTTCCTTCGGCAGCACAGGGCCATCTCTCTGTTGGGGTCGAGTGTTTCTTCTGGCAGGGAGTGAGAAGCGAACTCCCTGCGCCCGCTCCTGGGCCATGGATGGGCCAGGGCGTCTCAGCCTTGGCATGATAGGCTCCCTAGGTCCACCTTCCCCAGCCTTGTGCCTTCCAGACACACTTGGACTGCAACACCCAGAATTCCCGGTCGATGGCCCTGCTGGGTGGGAATTCTGGGAGCTGTGGTCCAAATGCCTCTGAAGGCCACCAGGTTGGGGAGGCTGTCCTAGCTGTCTTGGCTGGTGGCAGAAGCCAGACTTCTTGCCCCCTTCAGTGTGGCCATCTGTACCCGGGACACGCTGGGCTGGCTGCATTGAGCTGTAAAGCTGTTCTTAGTACGGAGAGGAGCACTTTGTACTGCCTTCCAAACAGTGGATAAAGATGAGGAGCCAGTCAGAGAAAAGGGATGGCAACCGTAATGCAGCACCACATGTGTGAGCAAATGCACAGGGATTCAAACCCAGATTTTAAGGGTTTTAAGCAATTTGAAAACAGTGGTGTTGCAAGCTTTGGATTCTGTACCCCGGCTTTTGAACCTCTAAATCCAATTGCATTCTTAATAGCGAAAGACTGGCCGAGTCCTTATGAATCTCCCTGTGATTTAAATTATTCTTCAGATATCCTATTTGCACGCCTGGCACTAGGACTGGTAAGACTGAAGAGTGAGAGGGAGGAATCTTCCCTCGGGAATCTGCTGCTGAGAGATATATGGCTAACTTTATTAGTGGTTGCTTTTAATAGACTTTTAAAAACATATTTGTTCTCTCTGAGTCCACTCTTGAAGAGGTTCATGGTATTTGCTGCAGTTGGATACTTGAAATGGTGTTTTGTTTTAATTGGCTTATTTAAAAATGGTTTAAATCTAAACTGCTTTAGTCATTTGATAGTGAATGTTATTGTTTTATAATGCAAGCCACCTTGTACAGTCTGATGCTCTGAAAAGGGGATATGGACTGTATTCAATCAATCATGTTAAAATTAAATTAGAAAAATATGATTTTTGTAGTTAGGTTTTTATTACATGTATATCTCCTGTTTCTTCCATGTAATTCAAAGCATGGTGTATCACAGATCTGGGGACACTTGCTCCTCCAGCTGTAGTTGGACTCCTCAGCCAGTGCAGTGGGTGAAGATGGGAGCTGAAATCGAAGGATACCTAGAAGGTTACTTGTTCCCTGCCTATGTTACATGAGATTCCCCAAGTGTCTTCCATCAAATTATTGGCCTGACTGGGACCTTCTTTGCTATTGTGCCTTCAGACAATGCCCTGGGGCCTGAACACTGGGAAGCAAATGTGACTTCACAAAATTGCTCCAGAAAGCAAATGCAAGCATTGTCACAACTTGCCATGCTAACGTGGCTCCCAAGCCTTGCTTGCTGGAACGGTTCTCACTTAACAACCCAGTGCGCTTTTGGCCGCCAGGCTGATGCCAAGGTGAGGTATGGCTGGGCACAGGCCAAGGACCCGCAGCCCAGTGGGGGCTCCCTGGCAAAAGCCTCTGGAGCTGCCAGCCACCCAGCAGGGGCCCATAAGCACGGACCCTTACAGGTGCTCCTGCACTTCGCCACTGCAACCTGCTCGTGCGCCTGCAAGGCCAGACAATGGCGGTGGTGGGAAGAAGGAGCCATGGATCCCGCCTCCTCATTGCTCACTGGCTCTCTTCCCTGTCCAGCAAGCGAGTGGCATCAAGAGGAGGGGGAACCAGAGTAGCTGGTGAGAATGGTAGATGCTTGACAGGGTCTTGCCAAGGCCCCCCCAGAAGCAGGAGATGGCACGAGCTGGTTGTAGACAAGGGTTGTGAGCCGTCCAGAGACTCAGTGTGATGGCTGAGTCTAGCCGTCCAGCCTAGAAATATCCCAAAGAATAAATAAATAAGGGTGCCTGACGAGCGTTCATTGTGTCCTATGTGCCGCACCACGGCCAGAGGTCTGTACAGTCTGGGCCATACAAGGCCCCCCTTCATCTGCCTTTAAAGACCTCAGGTCCGCGCATCATCCACTCCCCAGCTGCTCTCCAGCATTCAGCGCTATTGTCCCAATCTAAGCATCTGAAATGCTGGCTAAGTGCATTGCTGGAAGGGTTCGTGTCCACGGGGACAGACCGGGCCTGGTCTTCAGCCAGATCAGTCATGGCAAACAGGGCCATGTCTTGTTTCTGTTTTTTCCTTTACCTACAAACTCAGTTCTACCATCATGCAAATGTGTTGAGTATCTAGTATCTGTCAGGCATGGATCCTTGGAAATTAATGTGTTGCACACGTGTGTGTGTGTGTGTGTGTGTGTGCAAGGAGATGAAATGAGCAGTGGAGTGCACTGCTAGAGGAGAGACCAGGTTTTTGCTGCTTTGATATCAATTCCAACTAAGGCAAAGCCTTTCCCAAGAGAGCGATGGAGAGACAGGGTAGACGTGAAAATCCACAGGAAACGGAACTCCCCCCCCCAGCTGCCAAGAGAGAGAGAGGATGGGTTTGACTATCACACTCTCAGAGCATTAGAAATGATCTTCTAGGACATAATCCTGATCCACTGGGATGGATGGAGGTCACTGAATGGCCTTCTCCATCTGGAATCTCTCTGAGTCTTGCTAGGCTGGTATCACTTACAGTTCTGTTATACTTATGGTTGTCATCTTTTATTAATAACCAACCACAAATTCTTTTTACGTCTTGGGAGGAAAAAGTCTTTTATGGCTCTTTTGTTTTGTTTTGCTTTGTTTTTTGTTTTGTTTTGTTTTACGGAGTGCTGGTTGACTGAGAATTCATCTGGCCTCTAACTGGAGTGCCTATTTGAAGAGCAGCTATTTCCTCCACATGTTTAGGTTGCTGCCAGTCGCTGGTCTCTTCCAGAGCTGTGCCTGGTGCTGAGATGTGCTTGCTGACTGTTCCTTGGTACAATGCCTCTTACCTGGAAATTGTTCAGTGCTTCCAGATAAGGTGTTTTTAACATATCACCCGTGCCAGATGGTGAAAACAGGATCGATTTTCAGAAAATGTCTATATCCTGCATATACAAATTTAGCATAGTACCACCATGGGAGGTGCTTGAGGCCCTAACAGTGAGGATGTTCAAGGATAGGCTAGGTATGCACGTGGTAGGCATGTTGGGAGTGGAGCTGGCTACAGCCAGGGGTCAGACTAGATGGCCCAGGAGGCCCCTTCTGACTCGCTCTGTTTCTCTGTTTCTGAAAAGGAAAGGGCAGCATTTCAGACTGTTTGGGAAAACCTTTATTCATTCAATGCAGCTTTCCCTATCCTAGCACCTTCTAGATGGTTTGGACTTCAACTGCCATCAGTCCCAGCCAGCATGCCCAATAGTCAGTACACTGGAAAGCTGACCATGTGGGTGTTCTTTCCCCACTTCAAGTACTGGAACATTTCTGGATGCAAATTATTCATGTCTTTTCTCTATCAACAGAATATTCTTGGCAAAGAATAACTTACCACGACGACTATCTTTTCAGGAGAGCGGCAGGCTTTCCCTCCCTCTCAGTGCTGTTGCTTGGAACATGTTCCCCACGGTGTCCTCTGTAGGCAGCCTCAGGAAGCATGTTGCTCTACACCCCGGTCTGGGTTTGGCACCAGCATCAGCCACCTCCGGGAAGATCGAGCTCTGGCTCAGAGTCTCTCGCTTCTAGGGCCACAATCCTCTCGGGAAGCACTTAAAACATCCCATTTGTCGTATTTTCACGTTATCACTGAAACATTGCATGAATCAGCTCATGCACTTCCTCCCCGACCATCCTTTTCTGTTCTCTTAGCCATGGTTTGTTGGTATGTGGATATGTCCAAGCGCAGACAAACTGTGGCTAGTTTTCAATATGGTTTATTGAAACAAGCTAACTTCAGATTTCAAATTCTGGGTTGTTCCAATAAACTGCAGTTATACTAACCCAAATTCCCAGTTTGAACATGACATGGTTAGTTGGAATGGACTGGAAGGTGGTTATTTATTTATTTATTAGATTTGTGTGCTGTCTTTTTTCTTACAAAGCACTCAAAGCAGCTTATATCATTTTCTTCCTCCTGCTCTCAGTCTTATCCCCATGACAACAACCCTGTGAGGTAGGGTGGGCTGAGAGTCTGTGACTGGCCCAAAGTCACCCAGTTGGCTCCATGGCCAAGTGGGGACTAGAACCCAGATCGCCTGAGTCCCAGTCTCGTGTTCTTAACCACTACACCACACTGCCTCTCAAATGGTTAGTTGGAAAAGGAAGAGGAAGAGGGGAAAGGAGATGTGGGAGGAGCCCAGGCCTCAAAGCATGAGACGCTAAATGTTGGTTTAACACTAAGCATGAATTGAGCCCTTGCTTTCAGTGGGAGAGTTACTCACAGTTTGCACTGAAATCTATGAGAATGAAGACTGGATTATGCTTGGTAGGAACAGTGCTATGAGCCAAAAAGATCTGGGATTCCACTGCACCGTACCAAAAAGTGTGCACATCCTGCTTACGCTCATGTTCATGTGCTCTCATGTCTGTGTGAGTGTTGATTTCAGAGAGAGAGAAAACAAAACCCTCAGGCAGGAAAATTCGGGGAGGCAGGCCACGGGAGAGCTGCATATGTGGGCAAAATGCCAGCTGCCTGGGGGATCTGATGCAACAGAGATCACCTGGGCCCCTGGATCTCTGTTCCAGCAGGTGGCCATGGACAGCACTGGGCAGAGGGCCTCCCAGAAGCCCAGCGCTGCGAATGACGCATCTAGGGTGCAAGCCAGAGCGAGTCAGCTGCAGATTCTGCGCTTGGACTCATAGTGTCGGAACTGCAGAGTGTCTACAGTCTGGAGAAAGTCTCAGGCTCCCTCGTAGGAAGCAGGAGAGTGAAGACTCTGCGTGAAGGTAGATTCAGAGTAGGATGAGAGGAAGCTGAGAGGGAGGCTTCTGCTACTCCAGAACTCCCCAAACCTTTGCTATGGGCCACCTTCTCCTTGAATAAAGGTAAGAGTGAGCATGGGCTGGACAACCTTCCCAGGAGAGGACTAGCCTCTGACAGCCATGCAAGCAGAGAACTGTTTCTCGGAAGTAAAAGATCAGGGCAGCCCTACAAGCCACTGGTTCTTGGTGTGGCTTTTGGAAAAATGACTTGCAGCCGGTGTCCTTCTGCACCTGCCCACAGTAAGTAAATGCATACCTGCAGTCTGGCAAATACCAGGCTGGGATGGTGGGGATTAAGTGGAACGGAAGGGCCTTGCAAGGTCTCTTGCTCTCCTGAACAATGCAATGAAATCAGGAGTCTGCGTGTGTAAAATCAGTTCGAAGGGTGTCAGAAAAACGGGAGGCGCAGAGCAGGAAAGTCAGTTCCCCTGCAGTTGGGCTGCTGCTTGACCCAGACTTTTATTTCTCTTGCTTCCATCCCCACCCATTAAAAATAATAATCAAAGCCCTGTTCTGGGCTCCGAGCCCAAATTCCTGGCCCACCCTTGATTGATGTGGCTGGTCCCGCTTGTGGTACACCAGGATCCCCCATCTGATTGTGGAAAGGGGGCTGCTTTGAGCAGAGGCTCAGCAAAGTCTGTCGAGTGAGTGGAGATGCCGAGCAAAATAGGTACGCCTGTTTTACATTAAGCAAACAAGGGATTAATAACATGGGAATGGGCAAGCCAAATGCCTTTTCCATGAGGTCTGGTGACATGCCCTGCCAAAGATGTTTTGAAATATCAACCGCAAAAAAGTGTGTTTCCGTATGGTCTACGCAGCACATTTTTCAGATTTGAATGTCACCGATTTGAACATTTTGTCTGGTTGCAAAAGATTATGAAGATCTCAGCCTCCGCATCCTATCATTTCGTAATTCCCAAAGGCTGTGCATAATAGGAGGGTTGTCAGGTGCAGTTCCTGAGCGTGGCAGGCAGGCAGGCGGGACTGGACCCAAGGAAATCATCAGCAACTTGCGCATGTGGCAAGAAAATTCATGTCCAATGGAGGGTTTGAGTTGGTGGGACTGGATCAGCCTGTGGGACAGGAGGCCCTGCCAGAATCCCGCATCGTTCGTCGCTGCTGCAGGCCGTGATAGCGCTAGAGTCACAGCAGTGACTTGTCCAAGGTCGTCCTCTGCATGGAGATTTCAATCAACATCCACCGACATTTGATCCATTCATTTATTAGAGTTATATCCCATCTTTTTGTCTTTTAAAGAACTCAGAAATGCTTACATTATCCTCCCCCTCTCAATCATATCCCCACAATAACAACCGTGTGAGGTAGGCTGTGCTAAGAGTTGGAAAACCTGAGGACATGTATGCATTTATCTTAAGTTAAAGGAAAGCATTTCCCCCGAACTTGCTTGGGTAGCTGATTGACATCTTAAAAACCAAGGAAAAAGCTGAACAGGAATACGTGGGAATTCATTCTGACTCACAAAATACACAAGTGTGCCCAGTTCAAAGCCCTGAATGTGAGCACAAGCCTCACATTCTGCCAAAGTCTACCAAATATATTTACAATTTGTTGAACATAAAGCTTGTATTCATCTTTTTCCCATTTCCCAGCCAGCTTGCACAAACTTCCCCCAAGGACTGAATTACCCTCACTTTATTTAATGGAGCAAATTTGCTCAAATTTGGGGAGATTTGTGCAAATCTCACATTTGATCACTGCTTGATTTGCACAAGTTTGTGCAATGTTAGAAGCAACCCTAAATGGAAATTGGACATGAAATGGTGTCTGGAGAATTCTAGTGAACTCGAACATCACTGATTTGTTGAACTTACATCAAACTACTTTTGAGCAATTTGCAATTAGATCTTGGAATGAATGAAGAATTCAGTTCATTTTTGATCAAAATGTACATCATCTGCCTTTTCCAGAACTGGATACAGACCAGGCTGCAATCTGTATGTGGAGCTCACACATTTCCCAGCTTGTGATACAGTTCATGGAACAAAGAAATCTGTGCGAGAAATATGCACTTTTGAAATCACAGTAGGGAACGATACAGTGCTGGGAAATTCATTTTAGTGGCTACTGCTGAGTGGCGCCTGCCTGCTTATGGAATGACCTCCCCACTGAGGGCTGCCTTTTTGGTGCCGGGTTCATTCATTCATTCATTCATATTGCGATTTATATCCTGCCTTTTTCCTCAAAGGGCTCAAGGCAGCTTACGTCATTCTCCTCCTCCATCTTATCCCCACAACAACAACCCTGTGAGGTAGGTTGGGCCGAGAGTCTGTGACTGGCCCAAAGTCACCCAGTTAACTGGCTCCATGGCTGAGCGGGGACTAGAACCCAGGTCGTCTGAGTCCCAGTCCCATGCTCTTCACCACTACACCACACCGGCTCTCTGGGTTAAACTGTTCTTTTCTCCAAGGCACTCAGCATATAGCAGGGGCTGTTTGAAATTTTTGTTTAAAATGGCTCTAGTGTCAGTGGTTCTGTCCCAATAATATGATCGTTCTTCTGGAGAATCAAAATTGGCATTGGAGGATGTGACTCTCCCTCCTGAGCAACTGCAATCACCCGAGTCCCCGATGGGTGGGAAATTCAGGACAGATAAAAGGAAAATCTCATTTACTCAGTTCGTAGCTGAACTATGGAATTCACTTCCACAAGAGGTTGTTATGGTCACCAGTCTGGACAATTTTATTTTATTTTATTTATTATATTTATATCCCGCCCTTTTCCATACAGGGAACTCAATGCAGCTTCCATCCTTCTCCTCGCCCTTTCATTCTTATCTTCAAAGCAACAAAGCAATTCATAATTCATATTATGAATGAATTAATTTTAACATTGCAGTCATACCTTGCTTTCCAGCCAGAAAGCTCCCGGAGTGACGTATGTAGATTTAATAAGGCAGTTCCTGCCCACAGGCTTACTATCTAAAAATATGACACACGAGGGAAAAGGGGCAGGGAGGGAAGAGGGAAGAAGGACCCTCAGGCATTAATTGCCGCACTTATAGAAACGCGTGCTGCTGAATTCCCCCAAGAGCAGCAATCTGGATTGACCAGTGCAATCTTGCTTGGTGTCTTTCTGTTTTCTGTGGCCTCTGCAGCCACTGACTTGGGTGTGCATTCGTGTGTGTGGGAGCTCATGCACGAGTCGAGAGTCCAGAGTTGAGGGGTTCCAGTTTCTCAAAATAGCCAATGATCTTTTTGTTTGTGTTCTCTTTGGGTCCGCACAGAATCATGCGCAATGTGGCCTAACTGAAGGAAGAGGCGCTTGAGGCTGTCAGAAGCCATCGCTGATTTTTCCCATTGATTCCAGTGAACATGCTCTGGAACCTGCAGGAGTGGTGCCTTTCAGGTGCCTCCTGGAGAGGCAGAGGGAACAGCTTCTGAAGCAGAGGGGGATGCTGGGAAAGCGCCAAGCATCACCGAGCATCTCAGGGTGCATGAAGGCCCCCTGGCTTACTGGGGAGACCCTCTCGTGGGCTGGACTATCCTCATGGGCAGCCTTGGGCAGGACACAGCTGAGCCTTGGGTGCGTGGGGCTTTGACAGCTTCGGCCTTGTCAGCTCTCACTCCTAACTTGAGAGTCGCTGGAAGCATCCCGCTGTGCGGCCCCTTTCCTCCCAGATCTTGCCATGTGTTTGGGCTTCGGTGTGACCTTTCGGGTTCCTGGCCGGTTCCTCTTTTGGCCTGCATTTCTACATGGGTGATGCCCCGGCTTTTGACCTTGGCTGTGCTTCAGACTCTCTCCAAAAGAGCTGCTCCTTGCCAGGTGAGAGTGAGCTGCATGATGTGCCTGCTGCACTGATGACTCCGCAGCGGACATCCCTCATATCCCTCCCAAAGGGCAAAGAGCAGGGTGGAGAGGAGCACAGCCGCTTCCCGTGGACCCCAGTCGCCCTGGTGCAGCAGAGCCAAAGGGAAGCTCGCTCTGGCCCAGTCCATCAGGCAGAAGAAAAAGGCTGGTGGATTTTCCTCTCCCTTCGCATTGTTGCTTGCGAGCTGCCTAGAACGTCTCCTGTGACTAGAACGAACATAGGATGAAAACAACATAAGAATCAGAGTATCGATCTTAAAAATCAACTAAGCGATCACTGGAGCAACGATGATCCTGATCATTATACACATTCGCATTTAAGGAAGAGGTTTTTTTAAATGGAGAAAGAAAGGGAGGGCAATTTCGAGAAGAGGCGCGATGCCTGCCTGCCTGGCCCCTTTCCCCTGCCTGGCACTTCTTTGCTCCACATCAGTGCCCCCTTGATTTCCCCCCATAGGGACCTAAGCATTAGTGGCACTGCTGTTTTGCATTTATACCCCGCTTTCTTCTCTTGCAAGGCTTACCCAGGTCTTCTCCTCTCCATCTTATCCTTACCACAGCGACAGCCCTAGGAGCTAGTGTAGACCGGGAGGCAGGGACTGGCTGAAAGCCACCTAATGGGCTTCAGGGCCAATGGACCTCCCGCGTCCCAGTCCATCACTCTCACCCACTACTTGTGAGCGGAGCCGGCTGGTGCCGGAGGTCAGACTAGATGGCCCGAGAGGCGCCTTCTGACTCGCTCTGTTTCTATGTGACTTAACCGCATGGCTTCAGGTACCTACTCGGCATCTGCAGGGGAAAGCTGGTGGTGGCAGCAACATGGAATGGAGAAGTGGCAAGCAGCATTGGGTGAAAGCACACACAGCTCCACTCCATCTCTGGCAAGCTCTCCCAGAGCAGTTTTCTCTGCAGAACATCACCACTGGGATTGTGCTTCCTGCCAATGCTTACCTAGGCTTTTGGACACATACTCGCCCCTCTTTCAAAGCCCCACCCCAAGAAGACACCCCCAGAAATGATCCTGTGCTTAGACTGAGTGTTGGCGATGCTGAGGTTTTGGCCCCAGGTGCCGGATCGGTGACCAAGGCCCAGGCGATGCAAGCAGAAGCGGGAGTCATCATGGCAGGAACTATTTGGGCCTGGAGGCTTCCCTGTTTGTTGCTGAGGGATTCCAAAACATGTGGCCACTTCGCTAGCAGGACAAAGTTTGGTCCAGCAAGACTCAGTCTGGGCACAGAGAGCAAACTGTGCGGGACGCCATTGTCCTCCTTGGGACCAGTCTTCTCTCCCTGGAGTAGAGCCCTGCAGTTGGCACACCCTCTGTCCTTCTGACCATGCTGCCCCCCATCTTGATCCTAATGGAGGGCTACTTTCCATAGAATGGCGAGCCAGCGTGGCGTAGTGGTGAAGAGCGTGGGACTGGGACTCGGGCGACCTGGGTTCGAGTCCCCGCTCAACCATGGAGCCAACTGGGTGACTTTGGGCCAGTCACAGACTCTCAGCCCAACCTACCTCACAGGGTTGGTGTTGTGGGGATAAGATGGAGGAGAATGATGTAAGCTGCCTTGAGCCCTTTGGGGGAAAAGGCAGGATATAAATCCCTAAATAAATAAATTATAATATAATATAATATAATATAATATAATATAATACAATACAATACAATACAATACAATACAATACAATACAATACAATTACTGGCATGCTCTCAGGGTAGGAAAGCATGGAGAATTGCAGTGCCAGCTGCGTTTGGGGGCTCTTGGCTTCCCCAGTGCCCCCCTCCCTTAGTGACTCACTGCACTTGTCCCCCTCTGCTGCGCAGCCTCTGCTTCCCTCTCCGCCAGTTCTGGTCGCTGGGGCCGGACGCAGGGGCCTGAGGACAAGCAGGCTGCAGGCGCAGGGGGAGCGAGAGCTGGGGCAGGTGCTTTCGTGCAGCTGCTGGACGGGGCACCCTCAGCCAAAGTCCGATGCCTGTACAGTCGTTTCAGTGGATGCCTGACCAGAATTTTCCCACTGGCACTTCCCAAATGCAGGTGCTGCCGGTAGTGAAAGCTGGCGTGTTCCCCAGCTTTTTTCACAGCAGAGCAATGTATAGGGAAATGGCACTCTTTAGAAAAATATGCATGAAAAATGTGGAAAAATGCATATAAACACACAATGTTGGCTAGGAGATGCTTGGTACTTCATATGCACCCAAGGGAAAAGCTTGCATTCTGATGTGGACACAGTTTGGTGGACCAAGCTTCAAGGTGGACCTTGGAGAACATGGATACACTTGGGTTTGCTGATTTCCTCGTCCCTAAGAGGGCTGGATTCATCCAGAAGGGCACACTTTCAGAGTTTCTTCCATTTCAGGAAAAGCTTCTTTCGTTGCTACCTGAGATCTTGCTGCATGAGGTGCAATGTAGAGCAGCAATTCAACTTTCTTTCTTTCTTTCTTTCTTTCTTTCTTTCTTTCTTTCTTTCTTTCTTTCTTTCTTTCTTTCGGGATTTATATCCTGCCTTTTTCCTACAAAGGGCTCAAGGCAGCTTACATCTCCTCCTCCATCTTATCCCCACAACAACAACCCTGTGAGGTAGGTTGGGCTGAGAGTCTGTGACTGGCCCAAAGTCACCCAGTTGGCTCCATGGCCAAGCAGGGACTAGAACCCAGGTCGTCTGAGTCCCAGTCCCATGCTCTTCACCACTACACCACACTGGCTCTCCACATTTGGATGGGCAGAGGGGATTCAGGTTCCTTGCTGTAAGGGCCAGGATGTGGGTGGTGGCTGGGACAGGCAGAGCGCTGGGGACCTGTGCGTGGTGGGCTGCACATCCAGCTGGGGACCCAAGGCAAGCACAAGGTCAAACCAGAGGAGATGTTCAGGTAGAGCAAGGTGGGAACAAGCCAGGATCAGGCAGGAGCAAACTGGAGCAGAGCTGGTGCAAGGCAGGAGCAACTGGAGCAGGGCCCAGAGACGTGGGGCCAGAGCCCAAGGTATCGCCCAGACGACCTGCACTGTTGTGGCGAAGAACAGCAGTGCCAGGAAGCCTTTGATGCGGGTCTCCAGGGCCTCCAGCTGCTCGGCATCCTTGCTCCTTCGCTGCTCCCTGCACGGGCCTGCAAGGGTGTCCCTGGTTCCTCAGGCACTTGCAGGGTCCCTCAGGCCCTGATCTTGCCAGGGGACTTAGACTCTCCTAATCTCTCAGGCTAAAGGCTTCATGTGCCTGTTCTGAGGATGAGATGTCGCTGCTGCTGCTGCTGCTGATGATTCCTTTCATATGTCACCTGCTACCCAAAGGTCTCAAGGCGGCAGGTGAGACATCATCATTGTCATCATCATCAATTATTAGCAGTGCTTTTTTTGTAAGAAAAAAGGTGCCGGAACTCATGAAATTATTTACCTTTCGCACATAGTCAATCACTGTACACACACCCGCACACGTCAGTTGTGTAACGAAACGTAACGGTTGCCGCCTGCAGTAAGCACTCTGCGCGTGACCACACGACCAACCACAAGCCAAGCAGCGCCATCACAACCAGTGCAGACGAAGTGCGCATGCATCAGATTCGACACACAAGCAGCCCGCATGCACCGTTTTAATGATTTTGCCACTGACCTGCTACGCTCGACAGGGCGATTCAAATCCACATGGACCAAACATCAAATTTTCAAAAGTTATTTTAAAACCTGGAAAATCTGTCGAAAAAAGGTGCCGGAACTGTGTTCCGGAACATTCTATGACAAAAAAGCACTGATTATTAGTATTATCACCATCACCACCACCATTTTGTTGATTATATACATTGCGTTTTATTTTGTCTATTTATTTACAATATTTACTGTATTTTTCCCTCTATAAGATGCAGCTGACCATAAGACGCACCTAGTTTTTAGAGAAGGAAAACAAGAAAAAAAATATTCTGAATCAAACGGGCACATAATCACAGGCACATTCCCCATCACTTCCCCATGGGCTGCACATCTGACAGACTAACTGCACACACATATTCACTCTATAAGACGCACAGACATTTCCCCTTACTATTGAGGGGGAAAAAAGTGAGTCTTATAGAGCAAAAAATACGGTAATTATATTATTCTAATAATGTTATTATTGATCTTTCAATTATGCTAACAGGCAGGTTTTATAAAAAATTTAACAAACAAACCAATTGCCCATTGGCCCTCCTGGCAGAGACTGATGGGAGTGGTGGTCAGTGACACCCAGAGGGACACATGCTGGGGAAGCCCTGGTTCAGCAGAACTTCAGCACTAGGTGCCAACATGTGCCACACATATAGCAAAGCCAAGTAGCAGTCCAGAAGTAGTAGAATGGGAAGGTGAGGTGAGGCGAGCATTAAACATGCCGTCTCTTCTGAGATCCACAGATTTGGGACGGACTAAGTAGGCTCAAACCAAGCCAGAGCTTTCCCGAGAAGCAAAAATGACAAAGCCGAGGCTGTCCTACTTTGGGCACATCATGAGAAGGTCAGACTCCCTGGAGAAGACCATCAAGTCAGGGAAAGTCGAAGGCCATAGAAGAAAAGGAAGGCCCAATATGAGATGGATGGATACCGTAAAAGAACCAGCAGCCTCGACCTTCGAAGAGCTCAGCAAGGCTGTGAAGGACGGGATGTTGTGGAGGACTGTCACTCACAGGGTCTCCATAAGTGAGAGACAGCTAGATGGCACATGCCAACAATATCAAGTAGGTCACTGTGCTTCGTGATCACCCCCCTTTTCTCCCCGTAAGTCCTTTGGGGCGGAGAATGCATGGGGAGATCACAGAATTGGGGACCTTTGTCCTTCCGTGTGTCTCCTAGCCCAGTGCGAGAAGTGAATCCGGCTCTCTTCTCAAGTCCTCTGCAGCAGCAGCAGAATTTTTCACTCTCCTTTCCTGAGGCTGTGGAACCTCTGAAATGTCAGCCTGCAAGTCCTTATTCATGTCATCATTTCAAAGCCACCTTTCAAGACTGTATCTTTCCAGCCATGCTGTTGTAAACTACCCTGAAAGATGGGGCTGCTGAGCAACATGGAAAATAAATATGTTTTAAAATAATAATGACTTACTATAATAAAAGCAAAATGCAACACAATCTAATTCAATTTAATTTACAACCAATGTTTAAGAAACCAGCTGTCAGGAAAGTCATAGCCAAGCTCAGAAAATGAAAGTGAAATCAAGAGAAATTCAACAGACTCGTATATCCTAAAACCATTCTCTCGCAAGTTGGAGGAGACAAACCTTAAGAACCCTTGCAAGGGCCTGGATCGATGGGGCCGAGCACATATTCCTTGGGGGGACCTTCTGTTGAGAAAGGGCTGCTGCTAGGAAGGCCGTCTCAGGATCCTCTTCAATGGACGTTGGAGGCAAGCCAATGAGTAGGACCCTGTGAAGCTGATCTTAAAACATTTCACATTAGTATTTACAAATGTATTAGTTTTATATCCCGCTTTGTTTCCTTTCAAGAAACTCAAAGCAGCTTACATCATTCTCCTCCTCCTCTCCATGTCCTCCTCACCATGACCACTCTGTGAGGTAGGCTGGGCTGAGAGTCTGTCACTGGCCCCAGTCTCCCAGTGAACTTTGGAGACGAGAACTCCGATTTCCCAAGTCCCGGTCTTGCCCTCCTACCCCCTACCCCCTACCCCGTGTGTCCTTGTAAGGCCCTGATGTGGGGCAGACATGACTGAATCAAACCGTGGTACCTACAAGCCACCTTTTGGCCACTGCGGACACGGGAGGTCTAAGGTAGCGCCCAGCAAGAGGGTGCCAGCGGCTGTCTGAGCTCTCTTGCAGTGTCCCGAGGTTAGGATTCAGCACTGGTCGTCTGTGCTCTTTGCTGGACAGTTCCCAGCGAACACTGGACGGAAAGAGGAGAGGCAGCTTTGGCGCAGCGTTGAAGGAAACGGGAGAAGGTCCAGGACTTGCCAATTCTCCTCCACTTACAACACTCCCTGAGCCCTGGATATAATCTGCCGCCCGAGACACCTGAAATGATGCCGCATCCAAGCTTGGAGCTGCATTGCAGAGCGGAGGCGAGGCTGAGCCTCTCCTTGCTGGGCTGTTTCTGCAGTTTAGCAAATGTGGAGTGAGCAAAGGCCCTGGTCTTTTCAAATAGGTTACAGGGAAAGTGGAGAAGGGGGGGGGGGTGTGGACACTATTTGCCCCATTAAGATGAGACCTACCCCTATAGACACACATGGATATAGATGGGAAAATGGCAGATAGGGCCAAAAGGCTGCTGATTAATTTTCTGCTAGTTCGGTCTTTTTGTGTGTTTCTTGCTGCTTTCCTCTTATTGTAGCTGTTTTAATGGCTGTGTTTTTCAAAATGCTTTTTGAATTTTGTAAGCCACTTTGAGTAATGTCTTATTTGGAAGGGGAAAGGCTAGCAACTGGGAACGATACGACTTTCCCAGTTTGCCATGGTAGCCTCATACTGGGAGGGTGTGTGCATGTGAAGCTTGAGTCTTGGGTCCCAATGAACCGACTCACATTTGGAGATAAATTCTAGTCCAGATTTGTGAATGGTTTGTGCATTGACTGGGATTCTTGTGTAAATATGGATTCTCTCTCCGCCTCACTTTCGGCATGTGTGTGTGTGTCATCTCAGTCATTGTTCCCTGGAAAACTCTTGGAAAGGCAAACTCATAAATCCTCTCGCAGATTAGCTTGACTTCGCCGTATCTGCTCCCAAGGACCTGCCCAGACTGTTCTTACAGCCGACATTGCTAAATTCCTTCTCCTTTGTTGTTTGCTTTGCTGCTCGCATTCCACAGAACTGGTGTGCAGTTGTTCAAACTCACACCCAGCTCACATTTCATTTAGAAGGTGTTTGTTTTTTCTCCTGTCATATTAGTTGTGGATTTCTCTTAAGCCACGTTGAGACTACTTTTTGCAGTGGGAAGCGATGCACACATTTGGATGAGGATGCTGATATTGTCACGTTAATCCAGTCCTGGCGATTGTGCGGGTAACAATAGAGAGCCAGCAAACCGCAGCTTTCCCACCACAACTTGTGTGAGCTGCCTTGGCTTGCATCCTTCCCTGGCTTTTCTTCTAAGCTGCATCCAAGAACTTTGAGTCCACCTGTCACCCCGGACAGTGATCCATGAATTTTTGCCTGCTGCAGCCTCTAAAAACTTTCTGGGGAAAAGTTGTGCTCATCAGCCAGGTCGGGACAAAAAACCCACACGCACACACCCAGTCTCCCACTCTTTGCGATCCTTTTTCTTTCACAATGCCTTGAAACCTCCCTTTCTTAGAACACACACACAGAGACATTTAATTAGAAGGCTGGTGAACACTTACCTGCTCACCCTCCTCCTATTATACAAATGCTATTAATTAAAACGTTGCTGAAAACATAACTGTTCCCGCCAAGCCTTGAATGCATCGGCGTTGTAGTTGCGTTATGTTTCAGCGGCTGCGCTGGTTTCCGACGTTGCTGGGCGTGGCTTGTCTTTTTTAATTGCTGGAATGGTTTGCACAGGATTGATTGTTCCAAAATATTATTGTCTCCGGTCATTTCTACATGGTACGACTCAGCCTCCCCTACCCTGCCAGTGCGGCCTTTGGGTGATGGGATTTGTAGTCCAAGCCACCTGGAAGTCACCCGGTTCAGGGATGCTGGTATAAATGGATGCAACTACATTTCTTTATGGCGCGGGGGGCCCCGATCCCAGGCGGACATAATGCCAGCACCGCATGGGGGAGCTGCAGTCTGGAAGCGCTGAGATTCCAGCAGTAAAGCAGAAAGCAAAGGAAGGCCTGTGGAAATGAAAACAATTGTGGCAGTTCCAAATGTAGCGTCTTTCCCAAGCTGGTATCTTCCGCATGTGCTGAACCACAACTCCTATTATCCCCAGCCAGCAGGCCAATTGTAGGTTAGGGAAGGCTGACCCAGCCCCAAGAAGCCTGTGGGGAGCTAGAAGCCATCTAAATTTGCTTACATGCATCCTGACTTCTGAGATCCCATATCGTTAATCTTTGCGGAGTGAGATATTACATGGCCATAAGAATACAGACATTTGTGGTGGCTATGTGGAAAGAATTCCCTCGTGCTTTCTTGGCTTCAGGGGAAAGTATGTTTTGGAAATTCATATTTCAGAAATGCTTTTTTGGCAGAGCGAGGCGTGCAGGCAGCCAGTGGCTTGCTTCCTTGGCTTGCTTGCTACTGTACTAAAGACCCCCCTGCTCACTGAATATAAAGGGAGTGTATCTATTTCCCCGCTTGAAATGTTGGAAGGGATTCAGGGCCATGCAAATCAATCTGGCTTGTGCAGAGCTGGGGAACCCTGGAGCCAGGCGTGCACCTCCAGCAGCTGGGGGCTGGGTGTGGGGGGAGAGGAGACACGGTTCCGAAGGAGCACCCAGTGTGCCTTCTTTCACTCTTCCCTCCCCATTTGTTCTGGAGTTAGGACAGGATGCAAATTGGGGACCGGTCATTTCCCCAGCTGACAGAGCTGTGGCCTTTTTCTTTCTGGGCCACGAAATTTTTCAGCAATGACCCAGAGATGTGCTGAGTACACGGGCAAACTCCACTTTATGGGCAGCTTTGCACCATCACTGGGAAAAGACAGTCCCTCACCCCCTTTCCCTGCTGCTGCAGCTGGACGTGTTGTCTGAACCCACCCTGCAACAAGCCACGGCTTCTGGGCGGGCCAGGACAACTCCTGCTGCCCCCTGGATGACGCAGCCAGCTGCAAGCCACAGGCGCTGCTTTCACCCTGTGGCCACGTGAATCTGACTGATTCCGAGTTGCACCACTGGTCTGCACGGTCCTTTTATCTTGTTCCATTTGTATCCAGTTTCTCCTCCAAGGAGTTCAGATAGCACCCGTGATCCTTGTCTGTTCCCCTTTACCTTCTCAACAGCCCTGCAGTGTAGGTCAGGCAGAGAGCCGGTGACGGGCCCAAAGTGAATTTCCTGCATAAGCAGGGCCTGGAGCCCAGCTCTTCTCAGCCACTTCTCCACACTGGCTTTCCAGTTCTGCACCCCAGGGCTGTCGCTAGGCTCTGAAAAGCTTAGGGGCTGCAGGCTTAATTGCCCCGGCGAGGGGCATGGTGGGGAAGCCCAGCGTGCAGAGCGGGGGTGTCAAGCAGGCGTCCCACAGGAAATCCTCCTGCATTGGCAGTTTAGCTTAGAAAAATCGTCCTATCGACGTCAGTTGAAGCATTTTCCTCAGCTTAATTATTTATTACCATTATTATTTATTCTATTTTTATCCCACTTTTTTCTTTCTTTCATTTTTAAGAGCTTAAAGTAGTTTACAGCATTCTCCTCCTTCTGTTCTCAATCTTATTCCCACAATAACAACCTTGTGAGGTAGGTCAGGTTGAGAATCTGTGACTGGCCCAAAGTTACCCAGTTGTCTCCGTGGCTGAGAGGGGACTAGAACCCAGATCGTCTGAGTCCCAGGCCCCACTTTTAACCAGTACACCACAATGGGTCTCGCATGTGCAGGCGGGATTTGGGGAATGGGGTTTACACATCCCATCCCAGCTCCAATCCCCCTCAAAAATCTTCTTTGTGGCAATGAAGCTGAGACAAAACCCTTCCATTGGCATGAATGGACACTAAGGGCTGTGAAGAATTGAACAGGGCCCTAGAAAATAGATTCGGACCCAGGGCCAGAAGGAACCAGGCCTTTGAATGGTCCCAGTCCATGAACCTCGTCTCCCAGCTTTACAAGTGGGACCTTCCCCCCTTTCCTGCATTTTTTGTTCTGTTCATAGTTTTGCCTTTGGTGAAATGCCATGCAGAAACACGTGTAGTACAAACAGCTAGTTTCCCCATGCCTTAAGGCTGAGCTTCCAACCCAGGTCTCCCTCTAGGATCTAATGATTCACGGAACTGGGAATGGGCAGGGCCGTCTGAACGCATGGGCCTGATGGGCACTTGCCCGTGGGCCCCATACTAATCTGTGTATGTAACCCTTGGAAAATGGGAAAACTTCCAAAATTAACAGTAGTTGTAGTTGTCGTAGGGGCCCCAGGACACTGCTTTGCCCGGGGCCCATCATGCTGTCAAGACGGCCCTGGGAATGGGTGTATCTCATGTCTGGCTCACATCCATGTAAAGACACAAACATAGAAACATAGAAACAGAGCGAGTCAGAAGGGACCTCCTGGGCCATCTAGTCTGACCGCCGGCTCCAGCTGGCTCTGCTCATGACATGCCCACCATGAACATGACAGCACTGGTGGGTGCATCTCTTGCTGTTTCAGGCACTGAGACCTACTCAGAATGGCTTGCTTTGTGCTTTTCTTCACACCAAGCAATCCTCGTCTCAGAATTTCTGATGCACGGGAGGGAGGCAGTCGCCTGGCAGGGCCAGCCCTACCATTAGGCAGAGTGTGAATGTCGCCTTGGGTGGCAGATACGGGAAGGTGGTAGACGGGAGCCGAGGGGAGAGCCGTGTGCCGTATCCCCTGTCCTGATCGCCCTTGGCTAGGATAGGCTGCCATCCCAGCCCTGCTAAGGCACGTTCAGTCCAGCCAATTGGGCTGTTGCACTCAGAAAGGGCAGATGCACCATCTCGTTCTTCACAAATGCAACAGGTGACGGCACGAGCGGTGCAAAGAGCTGCTCTGAGGTGTGAGAACAGAGGTGCTGCACATGTGCCACTATTTATAGCTTTGCAACGAGGACGAAAATGCCGTGATTGTTAGCGCCATGGCCTAACACGCTTCAGTGGCCGGGTGGATTTTCAGGTGATGCCCCACCTGGGTCAGGTGGACGCCGTAGCCAAGGCAGCCAGCTCAGGGGCAGAACACAGGCAGGAGGGCTGGCTCCGTCCTTGTCCTCTCCAGTAGGGATGGAAACGGCCCTGCCTGAGAACCTGGAGAGCCGCTGCTGCCAGTCCGTGTTGACAATACTGGACTGGGTGGATCAATGTTCTGCGAAATACGACCATTGTGAATTAAATTCCTGCTTTTTCATGACCCTCTGCAGCAGCATCATATTGGAGGTTAAACAACTTGCACCCACAGACTTCAAAGCATGAACCGACAAGGCGAATGCATCCTCTACCTGTGTGTGCATTAGGCGAAAAGTTGCACAAGGAAGGCTTGCGTCAACTTGCCACTGCTATAGTAGCCCTGGGAAATAAGAACGAGGGAGGCATGTGCTTTATGTTGCACACAAAGTGGGTCCTCGTCGTCCGGGTTAATCATAGAACAGAAGAGTTGGGAGGGGCCATGAAGTCCATCTAGTCCAACCCCCTGCTGTGGCAGGACACCAAGTCACACCACCCCGCTCAGGTGGCTGTCCAGTTTCTCCTTGAATGTCCCCTGTGTGGCAGCTGGTTCCACTGTTGTATTGCTCTGACAGTGAGGGAGCTTTTCTGATGTCCAGCCTGAATCTGGGTTGTTGCAACTTGGATTTATCATTCCATGCCCTACACTCTGGCATTAGCAAGAAGAGATCTTGACCTTCCTCTTTGAGACAGCCTTTAAGGGACTTATGGAGGGATCTCATGTCCCCCCTCAGTCTTCTCCTCTCAAGGCTGAACATGCCCAGTTCCCTCAGTCTCTCCTCTTGGCAGTGTTTCCAACCCTGGATCATTTTTGTTGCCCTCCTCTGGATCCTTTCTAATTTACCTGCATCTTTCTTAAATTTTGATGCCCATAACTGGACACAGTATTCTAGATGAGGTCTTAGTGAAAAGTATAGGGGAACTTTTACTTCTCATGATTTGGAAGTAATACTTCTGTTAATGCATCTCAAAATAGCATTTGCCCCTTTTGCAGCTGCATCGCATTGTTGGCTCATCTTTAGCCTGTTGTCCACAGTAACTCCAAGGTCTTTTTCTTGTCAGTTCTGTTGAGCCACATATTCCCCATCTTGTATCAATGCATTAGGGTTCTTTTTCCTCAGTGGCAGACTTGGCATTTGTCCCTACCAAATCTCATTCTGTTGCTTTCAGTCCGGGTTTTGGCATTTTGCTGCCTCAGGTGAAAATCAAGAGGTGCCCTGTTCGGAGTGGTGGCAGAATCTTACTTCAACATGGGCAGCTGTACAACATTTTCTCTGCACCCACAAGCTGCATGAGGGGCACAAGGCAGTTCTGCCCTCCAACACCTTGCTGACATTTGCCATCCTTCCCAGCAATACCCATCTTTGCCTAATGATAGGGCCGGGCCAGCCTGGGTTGAAAAGGCTGAAGACTCATAGAACATTTGTAAAGAAGGTATTTTAATAGTAAGGTCGGGTTTTCTCCACCCTTTAGTCCTGGAGAGTATAGATCAGCTCAGGCCAGTCTGTCTGCTTTACTTTTTCCCGCATCCAGCTTGTTCAAATCCCGTTTTTCTCTCTCTCTGCCAGGATGAAGCAATCTGAAAGCGCTGTCACATTCTTCTCCAAAGGAAATGAACTGAAATTCTCACCCACCTGCATCATCCTGATTTGCTCAGCTTCTGAGGAAAGCCATAGTTGTACCTGCCTGCCGTGTAGATTTTAAAAATGAGGAGCCCCTCAGGAAAATAAAAAGAGAGGAGACAATGTCCTTTCAGCATCACGAAGGGCACAAGACCATGCATGTTTAGACAAGGAAAAGCTGCACAACTCTTAGCATTCCCCCACTGGGAGATATAGAACATTTTCCTGCTATCCATGCATAGGATTGAACCCTAAAATGGTTGATTACACAAGGATTATAACCCAGCGTGAAGCACTCAGAGAGAAAGGGTAAAACACATTTACTCCACGACTTGATAGAGGAATCTTTCACTTTCTCCCACGTTCCATTTTTTTTTTTAAATCAGGTCTTTCCATTCTAAATGTGAAAATATCTGTGCATTGCAAGACATTCTTCTCAAAATTGCACCGCATCAACATTCTCACCCAGTCCTAAGTCTGGAGTTAGATACCTGCACTGTCAAAAGCAAAGCCAAGAACAGCTCCAGAATATCTTTGCATAATTTTTTGACATGGGATCCTGCAAAGGATCCTGTTTTTACAGTGCATGTGAAAAATGTAGGGAGCTGTGATGATTCAGCGTGAGAATGTGTGTTCAGACCAAGCAAACATCCCAAAATGGGCTAACTTTCAGGTGCTCCAGAACCCCTTGAACAAGCTGGAGCTGGAAGGGGGTGAGGAAGAGAAAAAGGGGGGCGTTTTGTGCAAATGTATTTAGATTTGCCTCTGTTTGGTGATCAGCAGATTTCCAGAGTGCTGGGAACAGAGCAGTCGGGACAGGTCCCCTCTTTTTATTTTGGAGGTAGGGAAATACAGGAGCCTATTATGGCTCTGGTCTATCTCCAGCACTCATGGGCGAATGTGTGGGTAATGCAGAAATCAAGGCCTGCCCCGATGCTCCCTTCCAGCATTTGTGCAGGACTCCAGTTAGACGCTTCCCTCTGCCCTCTCCCCCTGCCCCCTGTGCACTGAGCCCCTTTTTGCTTGCCTCTTCCCCCCACTCCCCCCCCCGCTCTCCTGCCCTCACCTGCTCTCTGTCCAATTATGCCAGAACTTCAGGTGTCCCTCTCCCTGGAGGACAGCGTGTTCCTGCCACATGCCGGGTGAAAATTCAAAGGTTTAATTAGCTCCTAATGCCCTTGACGGGGAAGCCAGCCAGCTTGCAAACTCTGCCTGCCACATCAAAGGCCAAGGGGGAAGGTGTGAGCCCAGCGGGGCTGATCCCAACCCCACTGGCAGCTCTTCTCTCAAAGGAGCAACGCTTGTTCCCACCCACTCGAGAGCAAGGGCAAGAGTTGACTCTCTGAATAGGATGCTAATCAGGGAATTTCTGGCCTGCCCCCATCCTGGTCTCGGTTCCCTTAGAGCTGTTTGTCCTTCAGAGGATGGCGCAGCAACAGTTATAACATGGGTGGCTGGGAGGGGGCTTCTTTGGGGCCGTAGATGGGCAGCTGGTAGCTTGTCCTTCGCTGGAAATGTGACGAGGAGAATGCTTCCTGCCCGGCGTTCGCAAAGCAGAGCAGAGCAGAGCAGAGCAGAGCAGAGCAAAGCAAAGCAGGATTCTTGCTTGACAAACAGGCATGGATGAGAAATTTGTTTTGGTTCCATTGTAACAGCAATTTACCAAAATTTGAAAAGTGCTCCACATTTGACACAAACAAACTTTGACATTAAAGAAGAATTTGAAAGTGGGAAAAACTGAAAATGACAGATGGATCCATCTAGGTATAAAGTGCTTTGCTCTTAAAAGTCTGGGACCGAACCTCTGTGTATTCTAACCGTCCTGGTCCGGAATTGCTTCTTCCAGGCAGGTGCTTCATCTTTAACAGCCAGGTGGCTGGCAAGGCCTTCGTGGGCCTCTGCATGCTGAGCGGCAGCCCCGTCTATTGAACTTGGCTGGCGCAGCAGGGTGGAAATTTCATTTCGGTCTGCTTTTGATGAAAATTTACCAGAATTCACTAAGTGCACTTTTGGAGGAGAAAGAACTTGCGACTTTAAACATTTGAAGGTGGGAGGCAGATGCATGCAAAAGTCTTCTGATTAGCATTCCCCTTTGTTTGCTAGCATCTTGGCATGTCCCACTGGCCCAAATGGTAAAGCTTTAAAACTGCTTTCATCTTCCTGCTGTTTGAAAAGAAACAAAAGTAACTACTTTGTCTTTCAACCCTAATAAGAAGTGGAAAAAAGCCAACTCTCAGCATGTGTGATTTCACATTTAAAAATTAAATTATAGCACTGTCATAATTAAAGAAATAAAATGGAGTTGGGCCTCAGCTGCCCTTATCTCAAATGTATTAACTTGGCAATGAGTACCAGTTTGTCCTAGAAAAGACCATTATATTGGAGTAGAAATAACAACTTGAGCATCAGCCATTACATATTTGCTAGGTTCGCCACCCCGTGACAACAAAATGAATTTTAAAGTTAGATGAAAGAAAGAGTGCCGTGGCAGCCAGTACCGGCCCGGATGTGCCTCCAGGTGTGGATGCTGGGCTTGTGCGCTGCTGTCCCCAGCTGATCTCTGAAGTGTCGTTTGGGGAGGTCAGAGCTGGTGTCTGTCCTGGACGTTGGCTGCAGGGCCCCAGCCCTAGCGGCACAGTGCAGTGGGGAGGTCGGACCGTGCCGGAACAGCGGCCAATCAGAACCTGGCAGGCCATGGCTGGATTCTCATTGGTCGATGCAGAGCAGGGGAACCTCAGTGCCATCCTGAGCGCTTTGGAAGAAGGCTGAGACAGGATGGATGGATGGATGGATGGACAATGACAAACCCAGCTCAGCTTGGTAACTTCCTGATTAGATTACTGCGACATGCTCTGTGTGGGGCTGCCCTTGAAGACGGTCCGGATACTTCAGATGGTCCAGAATAGAGCTGCCAGGATATTAACGGGGCTGGCAGGTGCTCACATACAATGCCAGTCCTCTGTCAGTTACACTGGCTGCCAATTGAAGTCTGGGCCCAATTTAAGGTGCTGGTGATGGCCTAAGAAGCCCCAAACGGCTTGGGTCCTGAGTACCTGAAGGAGCGCCTTTTCCTTATGTGCCCTTCCGCCCCTTGAGACCTGAGGCAGAGGCTCTGCTCTGGGAGCCCTCCTTGATGGCAATTAGGAGAGTGGCTACCTGGAGGAGGGCCTTCGCTGTGATGGCACCCCGTCTGGAATACCTTCCCCAGAGAGGTTTACCTGGTGCCGACGCTTTATTCTTTTCAGTGTCAGGTGAGAACTTCTTCATTTTCCTGTAATTTTAATGTTTAGTTTGTTTTAACTGGGGTTTTTAATCTTGATTTCTGGATGCTGTGTTGTTTTGCTATTTTATTGTTCTTCACTGTAAGCCATCCCAAGACTTCAAAGTGATGGACCGGGTATAAAAGTTTCAAATAAATACATAAATAAATAAACCTTTGGCATGCTGCTCATTGCCTGGATCAGGCAGGCAGGAAGCCTGACAGCCAGTTGAAAGCTGTCTGCATCCTTGTTTACAAAAGAAAGCAGTTGATCAATCTAGGGGCAGGTTGGCTCGCTCCTCCGTGCCAAAACCACTACTGACATTGGAAACTCACCTCTTCTGAGACCAAGGGATGGGCAAGCGCAGGGTGGCTGCTTGGGAAAAACGGAACCGGGCAGGCACTGAAGCACATTTCCCGAGGCCAAAGCAAGGCCGATCTGGTAGCTCTGTTGCAAGAGCCGCTTTGAAATTCTCTTCCCCACAAGAAAGGGCAAAAGAAGATGCCGATGAATATAACCTCTGCACATGCTGACATGTATGGATACATGCAAATGTAGAAATGGTTATTGTGACTCGGGCAGGAGTAGAGTGTCTCCCGGCATAGTGGGGAAGACTGCAACCCGAGGACCAGGGCGCCTGCCTGCCCCATTTGCTGCCGAGCCTCGATGGGGAGCGGTTCTGACTCTCCTTTAACATCTTCACACTGGAGCACTTGCAAGAAACCCAGATCCGCTTACAAGTGTCATTTTATCCTCACAACAACCCTGTGAAGTAGAGTAGGCTGAGAGCCTGTGACTGGCCCAGAGTCACCCCGAGAGCCTCATGGCCAAATGTGGAGTAGAACTCAGAGCGCCCGAGTCCCAGCCCTGTGTTCTTAACCACTACGCCACACCGGTGCTCTTTTGCATCTGGCTTCAGTCTGTGCCGATGTAGCCAAGGCGAGCTTTTCATGGCTGCACGCATCTTGCGGCTCTTAGTCCTTGGTCTTGTCTTTCTTATTACATTTTTATTCTGCACCTTCTCCCTGGGATTCAGGCCTTTGCACACCCCTCTCCGATTGCCGTTTGGTCTTCACCACAAGCCCGTGAAGTAGGTGGGATTCAGAAAGCCCAAGCTCGCCCAGTGCCGTAGGAAGCAGTGGCTTGAGCCCAGTTCTTCCTGCTCCCCTCCCCAACCCTCCAACCACTGTACCAGCCTTCCCCAGTGGGGCACCTCTTAGCTCTTGGCCTGCAACTCAGAGAGTATGTAATCCGACCTACCGGGTTTGGGAAGCCTGCCTGACAACAAGCCGGCTCCCTGAGATGACCGAACAGGAGACAACGGCTCAGTGATGACAGACCTTTGTTTCTGTAAAAAGAGCTAAATTTTCTTGGCAGGAGTTTGAAGGATTGCATTTTTCTCCGCTGCAGCTTATCCAGAGAAGCTCCAAAATGGATGTGCTGCAGCTGAAAGTTGCATCCTTGAGAGAGCGCCGGCCGGTGTTTTCTTTAGCACAGCAGAAGGAGGGGATTGCACACCGCCTCTCCTGGCAGTCTGCTCTGTTTCTGAACCAGCGAAATTGCTTTACTTCCACCTTTGCTGCATAAGTGAAACAATCCAGGACTTTGAAGCTCACCGGGTTTCTTCTGCCCTGTCCTGCCCAAATAGCAAAAGAGCTATTGCTCCTTCCGCTTTCCCAAATCTTCTGAAATGCTTGCGAACAATCTCCCTCTTCCTGTTCTGCTCCATGTTTCCCTGCCCAGGCCAGACATATTGTAGCTAACCAACTGCCCCCTGCCCGACCATTTTGATTTTAATTTGTACTACCCTTGCTTTGATTTAGAGAGAAGCTGGTGGCGGCGACCTCGGAAGATCGCACAGCACAAGGATGGACCCCATGGCCGTGGTGTGGCTGCTGCTGACAGCCTGGGGGCTTGATCGGACTTGGGCGGTCAACCCCTTTGCGGTACAGCAGATCCCCCCCGACCCTTGCTACGACGAGAAAGGGGTACCCCGCCGCTGCATCCCGGAGTTCGTCAATGCTGCATTCGGAAAGGAAGTCCAGGCCTCCAGCACGTGCGGCAAGCCAGCCACCCGGCACTGTGACGCCTCCGATCCCCGCAAAGCTCACCCAGCCTCCTACCTCACCGATCTCAACACGGCAGCCAACATGACTTGCTGGCGCTCGGAGACGCTGCACCAGTCCCCGCAGAACGTCACGCTCACGCTCTCCCTGGCCAAGAAGTTCGAGGTCATCTACGTGAGCCTGCAGTTCTGCTCGCCGCGCCCCGAGTCGGCCGCCGTGTTCAAGTCCATGGATTACGGCAAGACCTGGGTGCCTTATCAGTACTACTCGTCGCAGTGCCGGAAGATCTACGGCAAGCCCAACAAAGCCACCGTCACCAAGCAGAACGAGCAGGAGGCCCTGTGCACGGATGGGCACACGGACCTCTACCCCCTGACCGGCGGGCTGATCGCCTTCAGCACCCTGGACGGGCGCCCTTCCGCCCAGGACTTCGACAACAGCCCCGTCCTCCAGGACTGGGTGACGGCCACCGACATTCGAGTCATTTTCAGCCGGCCTCACTTATTCCGGGAGCTGGGGGGCCGGGACCACGAGGATGAGGACGGCGGAGGGAGCTCTTCCTCCTACTACTATGCGGTGGGGGAGTTCCAGGTGGGCGGGCGCTGCAAGTGCCATGGGCACGCCTCGCGCTGCACGAAGGACAAGGAGGGCACGCTTGTGTGCGACTGCAAGCACAACACGGAGGGCCCGGAGTGCGACCGCTGCAAGCCATTCCACTACGACCGCCCGTGGCAGAGGGCCACGGCCAGGGAGGCCAATGAGTGCCTAGGTAAGCCAAGCCCTGCCCTCCCCGCTTGGGCTTGTCTGCTCCCAGGGCTGGAGCCAGGGGTCGGCATCACTGGGCGCGCACCAAGGCGCATGCCTCTGCGGGGGCCCGGGGGCAACCCCTGCCGCTTCCTGGCCCTGCTGCGTCTCCTACTTGCCATCCACGCTTGTCTGCCCAGCCAGAGAGAGCAGAGCTGAGCCCCCCACTTTGGATGGCTCCTCAGATCAGGCCTAGAGGGGGAGAGGAGGGATGGTGGGCCAGCAGGGCTCACGGGGTCGAAGCTCAGGCACTTTTTTAGTTGCAGGAATGCTGATATCGCCCACTCCTCCCTTCAGACTTGTTCCCACTGCCCCAAAGAGACAGACAGATGGTCAGGGAAGGCAGGACAAGAGAACGGCAAGGGAGCAAACCTTGGGCAGGCTTCTGTTTGGAAACTGGATTTCTATGCAACACCCACCTACAGCTGGGAGCTAAACTGCAGAGAGAAAAGCCAGTAGAAATTAAACTTAGTTCCTGCTGAGAACTAAACTAAACCCACTTTAGTTCCTAGGAGCCTAAACTCTGCCTGAGAAAGGGGGAAGAAAGCAATGCACATCTCTGTACTCTAGAGCCACTGAGCGGGAGAGGCAGCTTTTTAGTGTCAGGTAAGGCTAGCTTTGTTTTGGACCATGTTCAGGGTCTGTTCCCCTGGCCCCCAGGAGGGCTTTAGGTGAGGTTACAAATCAAGGCTGACAAATAGCGGAATCCCAGGTTTATCACACACGAAGCAAACCAGACATCCAACCGCAGCCCTTCACAGATCACCTATCTAAGTAGTGAAGTGACCAAGTTTGCTGACGACACTAAACTTGTGGGGTGGTTAAAATCTAAAGGGGCTGTGAGATGCTCCAGCGGAATTTCTCCAGGCTGGCAGAATGGGTGGCAAAGTGGCAAATGCAGGTCAGTAAAAGGACATACGGAGTGTGGTGTAGTAGGGTAAAAGTGTGGGACTGGGACTCAGCTGACGTACACTTTATTATTATTTATTTTTTATTTTTGTATGCCATTCCATCGCTTATGGCCTTGAGACGGCTCACATAAATAAATAAACATGATACAAATACAATTAAAACCCGGAAACACCCTGGCTGCACAATTAAAACCTATAGATATTAAGTGTTGTTAAAATAATGTTTAAATAAAAGGGTCTTAGCCTGGCACTGAAAAACAAATAACGACAGTGCCAGGTGGGCCTCTCTGGGTAGCGCATTCCACATATGGGGCGCCACTGCAGAGAAGGCCCTCCTCCGGGTACTTTGCCTCCTTTAGTCTTCACTCAGTCATGGAGCCAACCATTTGGGCCAATCATAGACTCTCAGCCCAACCTACCTCACAGGGTTGTTGTTGTGGGGATAAGATGGGGGCAGCAGGAGAATGAGTTCTCTGTAAGAAAAAAGGTAACATAGAAATATAATTTAAAAATTAAAATTGCACGTCGGGGCAAAAAATCCCAACTTCAAGTATACACTGATGGGATGTGAACTAGCAGCAAATGAGCGAGACAGGGATCTTGGCGCAGTGGCGTGTGCTTCAGTCAAACTGTCAGTGCTCATCAACTCGATGAACCTGTTGCCCAGTGCACAGCTGCTGTGGAGAAGGCAAACTCCACAGCAGGCATCCTTAGGAATGGAACAGAAAACAGAATTGCCAAAACCTTACTTCCTAATGCAAATCTTTGGTGCAACCACATTTTGAATATTGTGTTCAGTTCATCTTATCTGCAAAAGATAAGTTTCCATTATTTAGTTGAAAAAGGAACAGAGAAGGGCAGCAAAAATTATCAGGGGGCTGGAACAGCTCCCCCAAGAGGAGCAGTTGCAAAAACTGGGACTGTTCAGCTTAGAAAAAAGGCGAGAAAGGGAGACATGATGGAGGTGTGAGAAACGATGCCATGATACGGAGACAGCAGAGAGGGAGTCCTCTTTCTCCCTCTCCTGTAACACTCAAGACGCAGGATCATCCCATTAAGCTGATTGGTTGGATTTTAGGGCAGATAAAAGGAAGTACTTCTTCACACAGCAAATAAACAATGGAACCCATTGCCACGGGCACACGGCTGCCACTATGGATGGCTTTAAAAACGAATTGGGCAGATTCCTGAGGGAGGAGGCTACCTGTGGCCACTAGCCTTGCTGGCCGTGGGCACCCTGCTCCCCCAGAGGTGGCCTGCCTGCCTGCCTGCCTGCCTGCCCCAGCGGCTGAGGAGCCTGGGCAGGAGGAGGTCTGACTCCCTTCCTGCTGGAGGGATCCTGTGGGCAGCTGGTCTGCCACTGGGCGTACGGAGCCCTGGGCTACCTGGACGCAAGTCAGGTCCAGCAGGCCTTTCCTTGTGTTCTTTTGATCTTCCCTGGAATCCTCACAGCAGCTGAGGGCGGGTGGGAAGACATAGCTTTTCCAGCAACAACGGAGCGCTCCCTGCTGGGAAGCAAGGTATTTCGGGAAGTCTTGGTTGTGCGTGGGCAGTTTGGACCGTCGCTGTGCAAAATAGGGATGGAACTGCTAGGATGGGCTTCTCAGTATTCATCAACGCTGCTGCCTGCAATTGGGGACTCTCCTCACAGGCATGACGAGGGCGACTGTCCTTGTCACGGCAGTGGAGGCGCCATGGAGGGCATCTTGCCCAAAGGCCTTCCAAAGCATGGAACCAGCACTAAAGGCTTTACCGGGTGAAGTTCCTTTTGTTCAGGTGCGCTGCCTCTGCCCTTGTTGCCATAAAACCCAAATGAAACAAAGCAAAGCAAAAACGATGCAGCCAAAGGCCAGGTATTGCAACAGCGAGAAACACAGTGGCTCTTTCTGGGGAAAGCCTAGTACATGCCTGGGCAACGGTGAGGTGGCCTTTGCCAGGCCGAGTCCTCAGCTTGCTCCGTGTCATTGGCTGGATCACGCATTCGTGAAGAACCGGCAAGTATATGTGCACGTGGTTAGAGGTAAGAGAATGACGAGCTGAGCTGGGGTCGTGGCTGGTCTTATAGGCCTGGTCAAGAATAGGATTCATGCCTTAATACGGGCTGGTGCCAAATGTTTTGCTGCCTGAGGCAAAGGAGAAGATCGTGCTTCTCCTGTCCCGATTTTGTGTGCAGAAGCTGACCAGACCCCAGTGGCCACTCCAGCATTGGAGAACGGACAGCCTCCCCCACTCCGCTCGAGGCAGCAGGGGAGCTTCTGGCCAGCTGCGTGGTCTGGACGGCCCCATCCGCCCAAGGCCTCTGGCCAACCCGTTGCCTGGATCAACCACCTTGCTCTGCCAGAGTGGCTCTTTGTCCATTGCAGCTTAGCTTCTGAGCTTGCTGGGAGCTGTCTGTGGTGCTGAACTCGACCCCCAGCATAGATCCACCACCATGAATGGCTTGGATAACATTTAGAACAGAAGTTGCAGTGGAGAAGAAGCCCTGCTGGGGCCAGAGCTGCCGCTCTCCCCTGCCGGTTGATATTCCAGAAAATAGAGATCGTGTGTAGATGGATAAAAGCCTCCCACACGGAGGGCCAAACCCAAATGTGTGGAATCCCAGGGAGGACTTAACCTTGCCATTTGGGAAAGCAGGAAATGGTCTCCTTCTCACGTCCCTTCTTAGTTGGAAGCTCCAGAGAGATACCCTCCCGAAAGAGATCCGAAGGCTGGCCGCTTTCCCGTTTCCCTCAAAATGTCCCAAAGGGAAGCAATGCCTGAATAGTGTGGGAAAGGCGAGACGGCAGCAGCCAGCCACACCGCAGCCCCCATTCTCCATCTGGGGTGTGCTGGGGGGGCACAGGGGTAGGGAGAGGTAGCTAGTGGTCACTTCAGTGCTCACAGCAGGCCTTCTTGGGACGGCAAGTGCTTCTCTGTTGTTGATCATGGTTGCCATGAATACGGGCTGGAACTATGCATGTTCAGATGGAGAGTGTCTGAGCATCCCCTGCCAGCCAGCTGGGGCCATAGAGCTTATTTCCACATGAACATGCATAGTATTGCACCTACTATATACCGTATTCTTCAGCTACGGCACATCTTTGCATCATCTCTAGAAAAAGGAAGATGAATGGAAAGTGAAGGACAAGAGAACAACTGATGAAGCAAGTGTTCATTCTTCACAGAATGAGCAAAATAATTTCAGCTCAGCAGGCCAAAACCTAATGAAAAAGGAAGTCTTTGCAAGATGATGGAAAGACCATGAGTAAAAGGGTCAGGTGACTGTCTCATAGAATCATAGAATAGTAGAGTTGGAAGGGGCCATAGAGACCGTCTAGTCCAACCCCCTGCTGTTGCACGGCGCCAATTTGCACCATCCCACTCAGACGGCTGTCCAGGTTCATTGTGAATGTCTCCAGTGTGGGAGAGCCCACCACCTCTCCAGGCAGCTGGTTCCACTGTTGTATTGCTCTGACAGTGAGGAAACTTCCTGATATCTAACCTGAATCTGGGTTGCCACAACTTGAATTGATTATCCCGTGTCCTACATTCTGGCATTAGCAAGAAGAGATCTTTACCTTCCTCTTTCTGACAGCCTTTGAGGGACTTATCTGCTATTGCTTCTCCATCTTCTGACCTCTCTGTCTGCCCCACCTCCTCTGATTTCATTGGCTGATCGAATCTGATGCTGGGCGTCAGATTGGGTTACATGCTCTGGTGTCATTCCATGACACGGTATCTCAGGGGCAGGGCACTCGGCACAGACTAAACTCCATTGTAAGGTCAGCAAGCAACTGCTATGACATTAATCCATCCTTCCCCGACTCCATGCCCTCTAGATGTGCTGGACTACATAAGCTATCCCTTCCAGCCACGATGGTCTGTGTGGGTCAGGGCGGATGGGATTTGCACTCGAACACATGCGGGGGGGGGGAGGTATGCGACTGGGGAGAGCTGAGTCATTCCATCCAAGTATTGTTCCGTCCAGACACCAGACACCCTCTTCATGTAACGTCAGTAGGACCCTGGCAGTGACGTAACCCAAGACCAGAAGAGCGAGAAGGAAGGCAGACTTCAGTCCTCGTCAGGGAGGGCCTGAGGTCATTGGGTACTTCCAGCTAGCTGGGGAATGTTCCCTGAAGCATCCCTGGACCCTCTGGAGGATCAGCTCTTTGGCAGGTGGCACCCAGAAGATGAACAAGAGAAAGGGACACTGGCTGGGGGCTGGGGGAGGGAGGCAGTGTCCCTTTAAGACATCCCCGACGGGTCCAGCTGCACAAAGGCAGCTTAGCGGAGCTGCCGTGTGAAAGTTTCCCCTGTCAGCTCTGTCTCCCGTTTCCCCCGTTCCTCTCACAGGCTTTGTGCGTTCTGTGAAAGAGCCCCTCCATCACACGCCTCTGAGGGGCTTAGTGGCTGAAAGCCGGATTAGCTCCCTGAGCGTTCCCCTCTGTGCCTTTCAACCGTGACATCTCGCCAGCCAGCAGGAACAGACGCAGCAATTAGTACCAATTAAAGGGAGAGGGCCCGCCTGGGAAGTCCCCCATCCCGCGGCAAGGCAAGGCAAGGCAAGGCAGGGCTCCGTGTGCCTGTCTGGTGGCAGGCTGCGCCGGTCTGCCCTGAGCAGCCTTCTCTGCCGGAGAGTGCGCAGAAGGCCAGGCTCCGCCGGCCAGAAGTGAGGAAGGGCAGCAGGCCGGTTTATCTGTCGGATGCTGCACTGCCCAGGAAAAAGCACCACCGGCTCTCACGGTCTTTATGGCCAGGGAAAAAGCACTCCCTTGCCTACTGCCCCACCCAGGGGCCTAGAAGATGTTCCCTCAGGCTTACAGAAGCTCCCTGGCCAAGAGTTAGGGCTGCCCAGACTTAAGGAGTCGTGCCTTTAAAGCAGTGGGAGGCCCTCCCTCAGCCTCAGTTCAGAAGCCCCCTGGCCAGCAACCACCACTGCAGTCTGGCCAGGCCTGCGCCTTTAAGAAAGGGGAGATGCAGGACAAACTAGGACCAGGGTGTCTATTTGCATAATATGCACATCTGCTAATAGAATTTGGAAGCAGTTCTGATTTAAATGGAAATACTGCTGAGAAGGCTGTAGCAGGGAAGGCTGAGACTGGGGCTGGATGGGCAGCCTCGAGTCTCCTGGCCTGCTCTCCCTTCCTGGGGCTCCTTCTCTCCCAAGCAGACTTGGACGGGCCGCTGTTGCAACAGAGGATGACTTCAGGTAGAGGAGGGTCCTTGGACAGCTCTTCAAATATTTATTGATTGGACCCAGAGAAATGGCTTGCAAGACAGTCGGAGGAGGAGAGGGCACCTCGCCAACCCAGTCCAGGCCTGCCGCTTGGGGAGGAAGAGGGAGGGAAAGCCAGAAAAGCACGTCGGAAGAGAGGGGGAAACGGAGGGAAAGAGAGTGCCTGACCTCCTGGGTGGGGTGGAAGGGTGGCCAGGCTGAGCCCTGGGGCACAGCCTGCCGTTCATCTGAACCAGGCTTAGATCCCTTTCCGTTCTAGTGCAGACCTCTGGGAGTCCAAAGTGTGGCTTCACGACACCATGTGCTGAACGGCTGCTGCAGGCCATGACACCAGCCCTCATTGTGCACCCACTTCTGCCCCCACAGGCCCTTTGGGCTCTGGGCCTTGGCAAGTGGCACGCCTGTCTTGCCAGTTCTAGCCATGTCTTGGGACTGCGACCAGAGAAAGGCTGATGCTGTTTGTTTTTCCTGTACCTACTTTACCCCTTTTCATTCTGTATTTTGGAACTCTTAGTCAGTGGGGAGAGACCGTGTTGTTTTCTTAATCTATGTGCAGCACCCAGAAAATGTAGGCACTTGATAAAAAACGGTAACAGTCATTAAGGATGGGCACACAGGTGGAAGCTCCTTGTCAACACAGATCACATCTCCATCCTGCTTTGCTGCACGCCCACTCTGTCTACATGCAGCTTTGGGGATTTGGGGTTACTCTGAGCAGTTTTCCTTCCAAACGTATTTTACTCACTCCCACCATGGCTGTCTGGGAGTTGTAGTCTGGTTGTCAGCATGGAGAGCCGTGGGGAAGGCTGGCTTCGAATGTATCGGGGTTTGGGTGATGTTCAAGCGAGGCTTCCAAGGGAGTTAGAAGTCTGGAGAAAGTCGTGCTTGCCTTCTCGGGTAGTGTAGCAAGCAGTGCTGTCAAAGAAGGAATGTCCCATTTTGCCAGAGATTGGTGGGTGGCATGAATGAATTGTGTGTGTGTTTTCCTAAAAAGAAAATGTGTGTGGTTACTAAAACAAAAACACACACACACCTCGGATCTGAAAACTTTCAGGGTTCAGTACATTTTGTGGCTTGGGCAAACATCCAAGTTGTGGGTTTGGTGTGTTTGGCACAAATGTTTGGTTGTCTGCAACTTAATTTTCTTTTATTATTATTTTTTGAGGAAAAAGAAAAAGGCGGGTTGAGTGAGTTATTCATCTGGGAGTGTTTAGGGCTGAGGAATGTTGCCAGAACAAGGATGGACTAGATGATTCTTGGAGTCCCATCATGACACAAACCTGAATTACTTTAACTGGCTCCCTTTAGAAAGCGTCCCATGCCTCCCATCCAAACATTCCACCTGAATATGATGCTGAAGGGTTTTTCTTTTAAGAGCACATGTATTTCTGTTCCAAATATTCTAGCTGGCTCCAGTTATTATAAGGGAAGATTATCTTTCACTTATATTGGCCAAGGATGCCAAACGTGAATTGCTATACAAATGTGCGGAGACAGCTCTGCCACAAAGAGCTAAATGGTGTTGGTCTTCTCAAATTTTAGGGGCATGAAGTAGAAGCCACTGAGAAGGAATGAGGGAAGATGGCAGCCTTAGTGGGATTGTGGGTAGCCAGCGGGGGGGGGGGGTCTCCACTCTTGCTGGGGGCTCCCTAGCTATGCCTGACAACCAGCCGAAAAGTCACCATGCCTGGTTCAGTCCTCAAAACAAGCCATCCTGAATAACCCAACGATAAGCCATGGGTTATCAAGATGCTTCTTTATGGACAGCAACCCATGGTGAAAACTGCTTCAGGTCAGGGTTAGAGTTGGGATACATAGAATGCATTGCAGTAGCTTAATATGGAGATTAAGAGAGTATAGATTACTGAAACCAGGCTATCCCAGGCCAACCTCATTCTGAACAGGCTAAACCTGCTCCATCTGGGCAGAGGACCCACCAGCTCACATAATCCCAGTCTCATCTTCGTTGATCGGCACTTCGTTAGCCCTCATCCTGTTCACTGCCCAGCTCAGGCACCGGCTTTGTGCACCCGCAGCCTCATCTGCTGGAGCTGAAAGGGAAAAGGAGAGCCACACGTCATTTGTGCCCTCCAAAAGTTGTGCCAGCCTGTGCTGTCCCTTTGTCCCCTTTTGCAGGGTGACTCGTAGCAGGCGACTGGATCTGTACCATTCTTGATGCGAGGCTGTGGGGAAGGGGAATAGGAGGGGAATGTGGCATCGCATACCTGCCCCTCTGAGGGTTAGTGTCTGCAGACCATGGAAGGGGAGCCCCCCTCTCCCACATCTCCTAAAAGGCAAAAGATGGAAAAACAGAAGCAGCAACTAAAGGTACCAGAAAACAGGGGCTGTTTCTCCTTGGAGCTTGTGCAGAAATCCCCAGAGACAATTAGATGCTGCGATTTTCTGGGCTTCACATTTATTGAAGTTCAGTTTTTCTCCCTTAAATACAAATTAGCATATGCAACTGTTGGGCAAATCTGTACCCTCTCTGTTTGCACGTTCTTTTTTTGGGCAATGCTTAAGTTGTCACCCCAGCTCCATAGTCTTCAGGCCAACAGAAGAATTAAAGCTGCCGATTCACTGTGCATCAGCTTCTGCTCGCAGATGGAACAGCAACATGACTAATTTGGAAGATATTCCTCAGGAAACAAAGAAAAAAGTGACAAAAATCCCAAGCCATAGATACAATCCTAAGCAAAATAACTCACTGACGTGACTAACACCCTAATCCTGTCTGTGTTTATTCAGTTCATCCCCTGTCATGTCGCAGTGAACGATGCTCCATTCCCTCCCCCCACCCACCCACCACAGCATCCACTTAGGGTAGTGCATGGCTACTGATACTTTCCAAATTCACCTGACCTCAAATGTGGATGCCAAGTTTGAAACAGCAAATGTTCTGTGTTGTTTTGGATGTGATCAGAGCTCTCTGCTGTTTTTTTTTTTTTTTTTTAAAGTTCAGATGTTGTATTCCATGTATTTATTGCAAGCATTTTCTGCCTCACTCTTCAACCAAAAAGCATATTATAGCCATTTACAGACAGAGAACAACACTCTCTCAGACCTCAGGCTTACAGTCCTCCAAGCATTCTCCAATTCTCCTGACCGGAAATGTTGCTAGTCAAACTGGAATTTGGAAGGAGTGGACTGTAGAAACAGTGGAAGGATCAAGGAGCAGGGTTAGGAAAATTCACGCATATCCTAGTCACGGACACCCACCCACCCCAGTCCCATTTTTGGGTGCAGTACTCAAAAATACACAACATCATTTTGTGCATGCATTTCTTGATTGGATAATTCCACTGAACAGTCAGGAGACGTGTCAGTGTAGGAGGAGGATGAAGTGTTGGCTCATGTATTCCTTCAAACCATTCCATGAATGGACGCCCCAGCACCCTCCCACAACCCGAGGGCAGGCAACCTGGTGCCTCCCAGATATAGTGGACTACAGCTCCCACAATCCATGGCAATTGGTCATTGACTGAGGCTTCTGTGCACTGTAATGCAAAATCCCATGGTGCCAATCCCCAGACTGCACGCGTTCCTTTTGGCCCCAGGAGCCGAGAGCGAGGCCAGCTCAGGGTGCAAAGCAAATATATATGCACTTGCTCACACATCTCGATGATCCTGCTATGGATCCCTCTCTCCTCTCCTCTCCTCTCCTCTCCTCTCCTCTCCTCTCCTCTCCTCTCCTCTCCTCTCCTCTCCTCCTTTTCTGTGGCTTAGCTGCAGTGGAAACAGAGCAAACTGTTCCGCAATTGCTTGTGGAAGTAGCACAGGTGAGGTGGAAATTCCTGGGTGAAGACACCCATGGCAGCCACACAGGAACGGTTTGTAGGGACCACGTGTGTACACAGGAGCACAGAGTCTGTGGTCTGTGCTAACCATGAGTAGCGTCTGAACAAGGACCTGCAAGGCAGAGGTTCCTCTGTGTGATGCCAGCCATACAGGCCCGGAAAAAAGGGAACGGGGGGCATGATCTCGGCGCTGTGCACCTCCACCTCTCCTGTGCCCACCCATGTGGCTGGTGCTGTGCAGCCTACAGACTCTGCCTTCTCTGGAGGGAAATGTCTGAAATTTAAAGGAACTCTGGTCCAGTTAAGAGAAACTTGCAATCCAACTAGCTCTTATTGATGCTGCAATGTGGCAGGGATCGGTCCTGGACCCGCTCGCTCATCAGGAGCACCAATATAGTTTGCAAGGAGAAACTCCCACTTCTGCTGCACACACAGCTTTTTATACGTCCATTAGTTGCATCTGGTCCCTTCTTGGAACACAAACCAACTTGGAATCACAAACAGGTACCATGTGGCCACTTTTACTGTGTCTGATGCCTGGGGATTTCAAAGTACTAACTGTAACACAAAAATGCCCCCCACCCCCCAAAAATGCAATCCGTAGTGTCCATTGGGAGATCCTTGGCTTTGGTTATACTTTGCTTCTTGATATACTTTAAGCTCGCTTTCTCCCATGCTTGCAAAGAAACCTGCATTTTATTTAAGCAAGCCCTTTCTGTTGGCCTCTCTCTCTTTGGCCAAAAGCACTGGGCATTGCCCTCAGCTTTGTTCAGGAAGCACAACCAGCTCAGGTCAAATGCAGCTGCTTTTTTTTTTTTTCCTAGCTGACTTTCCTTTTAGACCATAGGATATTGTGCAGCTACGCATCCCACCTCATGGCACCCGCATAAGAGAAGACTTCCAGGATGGCTTGGACAAGGGAAAGAGGTCCAGGAGGGAAATCTCCCCCTTGCTCCAAGCTCCATCCACAAGCGTAGAGGAGGGACCCGCAGCAAGCTGTGTGATCCCAGATCCAGCCGCAGGCTCCCGGGATTGTTGTCCAGCTTAAGCAACTCTCCGTTTCACTCCAGAGGTTGCCTGGGATCCCAAGTTGGGCCTCGTTATACCAGTAGGAATTTAAAGCAAGCAAGCTAGGTTCAATCTAACGATGGAATGATGACAAGTCTCTGCGGCATGATTAACTTAATAATGTCACGGTGGATTTCGTTGTACTTTTGAGAAAACAACTGCAGCACAAGGAGAGTAGGCAGAATTTTCTATCTGGAGAGGCAGTTAAGTGGTAGGACGACAGTGAGAACACCCCAGCACATGTGCATACGATACACGGATCAGATAAATAACCAGGCAACTCCTACATTGCCTCAGAAAGCACCAGAAAACCTTGACTCACTGGTTGCCAGTTCAGAAAATAGGGACTGAACTGTAAGATACCTTCCCAAACATAAAGCAAATTTCCTACCCAATAATATACCTAAAAGTCTTGTAAGGACTTGCTTTCCTCCTCCACACTTATGGCACAAAGCAGATGCCTATCAAGAAAAGCAGTTTTTCGGTGTATTTAATGCTTTCTGTTTCCTATGGATGGGTTGTAAAATGAGGAATTAAGAAACCAAACTATTGTGCCCCGGATGCAGAGACCTCTGTCAGCAGGCCCTTCCCAAAATGTCAGGGCTGGCCTGAGGTGACAGTCCCAGGACGCAGCTGCATGGGCACGGCAGTCGGGGCAGCACCAAGGACGGGCTAGGTGGCTCCTTCCCATTGCTCACTCCCCAGTGAGGGGCATTCTGACAAGAGCCCCTGGAGCCGCTTCCCTCTTTGCCTCTGCAACCTGTTTGCTCACCTGCCTCCAGCAGAAGTGCTGAAAAGGGTGCCAGTTTTGTGCAGAGATTTTTAAAAGCAAGGTTGGCTGGCCTAGACAAAAACAACCTAGAAAATAATGCAAATAAAGTGAAGGAACTGAACACCCAGGGAAATTTCTCCCGGTCCTGTGCTAAAACTGATTGGAGGAACTGCCCCCTTTAAACCAAAATTCAGGAAGTGGAAGATGGGGCATGATGGACCTGAAAATAAATTGAAAACCATAAAGAATGGAACCAGCAAAATGTGCTAGAGGGTTAAAAATTGCAATCTTATTCAGGGTGGCTTTATTAGCTCAGGAAAGAGACTCCGGTACTCACATCTGATCAGCCTTTAGGGGCTTTGACAACTGATCTCCCAACTTTATCTCAATTCTGGTTAGCATCATCTAGATATTCCTAAGGTTCCTAAATTGTGTTGACAATTCAATAGTTCAGACTACTGAGCTCACTAGATCAAAGAACAGCACTTTGGAACATAGCTGCTTGGCTTTTTGAAAGTTCATTAGCTTGCTCTCAGTGGTACAGCTGGTAATGTGGTGCATATACAAGCTGATACATCTACACAAAGTGATGTGGCATTCTAAGCTCGTGGACTTTAGTAACTTTAAGATTTGCAGAGCCTGAAATGCTGAATGAGAGTGGAGCTCTTGACAAGAACTTAAATACTTTGCAAATGATTAAGGTAATCTGAGCTGATAGCTCAGATCTATGGTTTTGCAAGCAAAGCTTGTTGGAAAGGCTCAGCTCCAAGTGTATATAATGGCACCTTGAAGATGTATTTATTATTTGGCAGTGGCATAGTGCAAACTGAAGCCTGTTGGGGGTCAGATACAATGGTGGGCAGACTTCAGGCTTCCTGGACCTAGTTTGAACTAGAATGCCAAGATTCACCAATCGGCTCCAGCTTGGAAAGGTGAAAGTCGGGGATGGAATTTAGGGGTGTGCTAATCCAGTTCCTCATTTGAATTTTTATAGGGTGTTGAAGACCCCTGGGACTTTCGTGTCCCTGCTGACACTTCCTTTTCAGGGGCAGCTCAGGACTTCATGGCCACCAGGACAACCACAGGACTGTCTCAGCATGTCATCAGCCCAATGCATGGAAAAGGTCACACGCTCGAGCTGGTCTTTTCAACAGGGGAGGAGGGAGGTGGTCCTGATGTGAAGGGGATAACTGTAACCCCGTTGCCACGGCTGGATCACACACGGTGAGAGTTAGACCATTGAGCCCTGTTAGAATCATCTGCCCTCGGAAACTGATGGATCCTGATGGACTCCAGAAAGTTCTGGAGAAATACTTGGCTTATATGGTGGGCACTCCTGTCAAAGCCCAGAGAACCCTCCATTCTGGCAGAGACCCGCAGGCTCCGTGACATACCCCAGAGCAGAAGCGAGAGAGCTAGAGCACAAGCAGAGGAAATCTCGCAACGAGTCTGACCAGTCACAACTTAGAGCTCACCATTGAGCCTAAGCCATGGCGGTGAAGGTGGCAAAACAGTATTTTGCATCTGGCATCGCTTCCTAACAATGCCGTCCTGCTGGATTATTCCAAGTGTTCTTGTACTTCTCCCGTACTTGTACTATTTATATTCTTAGTTACGTAGAGAGTCCTCTGGGGTTATTGAGATACATATAAATTTGAAAATAAATAAATTGATCTGCCTGCTTTTTGGGGAATAATGTTTATTTATTTATTTTAAATACAAGCACCAGGGGAAGAAATCTGTTGGAGCAGAGTGAGCCCTTATAATCAGGTTTTAAATTTGGGTTCTGTGAAATCTGCAATATTTATTTATTTATTTATTTATTTGGGTAGGTTTTTTACCCCTACCAATACCCAGGGTCTCAGGACGACTTACAGTTCAAATCCCATAAATACATAGATACCAAAATAATACATTATAAATGATCCACAAAGGAGGATGGTATTTGCCTGGTGCCAGAATGAGAGCAGAGACGGCGACAGGCCCATTCCCAAGGAAGGGAGCAGCCACCGAGAAGGCCCTGCCGCTAAATGCCATGTCTCTCGCTTCCTTCAGGGCTGCTTTCTCAGATGGACCTCATCCCCAGATCTCAATGGTGGGGAAGGAGCATCCTGAAAAAGGCAGTCCTTCAAGTAACCACGTCCCAAACCTTTTAGGGCTTTGTATGTTAAAACAAGCCCTTTAAATTGGACCCGGGCTTCAACTTAATTAACAGTAGCAATAATCAATTAATTGTTAATGGAATCCTTCAATTAAATAATCAATGTTAACAACGTTAACAATACTGCTGGCATGCTTTGTTTATTCATTCCATTTCTGTGCCACCCAAGCTCGCTGGGTGGTTCACAACAGTCCCTAAACAGGATTGTGTTACACCCATAAAATGCTTCTGTGGTAAACAATTTAAACATCGTTTATATATTGTGAAAACATTTAGCAGCAAGACAGTATTAAATACAGAATAGATCTGTTAAAAAAAAACTTCAGACATTGTTACCCTATCAAACCATTAGGTAACCCTTAAATATCTTTAAATGCTTCGGCACAGAAGAATATCTTATCCTGGTGCTGAAACATGCCTGGCATGTTTGGTGCCAGGAGGGCCTCAGACAGGGATCTTTCCCTGGATGGGGCCACCACTGAGTAGCCCACCCCCTTGTTGCTGCCCTCTGAGCTTCCTTCAGGGTCTGCTCCTGGTCTTAGTGTCTGGGTAGAGCGCCCTATGCCAAATAAGCAAGGAGCAGCTAGTCCATATGGCCTGGTATTGGCTGCCATGACCTGGTGTGGCTCTTGGGCAGCAATTACTCATGACCCTTTGACCTGCAGGTGCCAAGGACAGAACCTGGATTACTCCATAGTAGCTATAGCGACCCGTTATTACTGGCTCTGGACCTGACAAAAGACCAAGAGCCGGTTCGCACGATATGTTGGGTACATGCCGATTCCTTTTGCCCCATGTAAAGAAATAGAGCTTTAAAGCAATTGCATGCATAGCTCATAAGGAATTGCATAGGAAGCTTTCAGGTACCAGACATCACTATCGTCATCATTACTGCATGTATACCCACCTTTCTCCCTCTTACAAAGAACCCAAGGAAGCTTATGAAGCTCTCTTCCTCTTTGTTTCATCCTGACAACAACCCGGTGAGGTAGGGCAGGCCGAGAGGCAGTGAGGAGCCCCAAATCGCCCAGTGGAATTCGCCACTACGGGGGTCTGGAACCCAGATCTCCAACCCCACATTCCAATCACCACCCCATTCCGACTCTTAGTTGTTTATTCTTAAACGTGATTCTCCAGAGTCTCGCGCAAAGTGTGTGTGTGTGTGTGTGTGTGTGTGGCGGGGGGCTTTCCCCCTGCCGCATTCTGCCCAAGGGCTCCGACTCCGCGCTCTGCCTTCCTCCCCACCGCCGGGCTGCCCCTGTGAAGAACTGCTGCCAGCCTGGTTGCTTGCACAATCCAAGCAGCAGGCCAAGGTAAACACAGCACTGCGCTCCAGAGCGATTTCATTAATCAGGCACAGGCAGGGCGGGATTGGGGCGAGGCGGTGGCATTTGCAAGCCCTGGATTCCCCTCCTACACGGCGGAAGTGCCACCCGGCCCTGCAGGCACCGCAGCCAGTCCCTCTTCCAGGGCAGGCACGAGGTGCAGCTCCGATCTGTTGTGGGTTTGGCATCGCGTCCGCTCTAGGATTTCGTGGAGACTGTTCCAGTGCCTAATTGTTCCCAGCCAGTTCCCAGTCCCGGCCCTCAGCTCCCTTGGGGAGAGGGCGCAGGTTAAGGCTTCAGGGAGAATTTCAGTGGCTTCTTGGAAAGGGAACAATAGTTGCAGCATTATGTAATTGGCCCATTATTTACAAATTAATTGAACCTGAGATTGGTTAATTGGTCATGTGCTTCTTGGGAGGGGGAGGAAAAGACTGGTTGTGCTTGCATGAGGAAGGAAGTCAGCGCCTATATAATTAGCCCCAAACTATGCAATTAAATTCCTATTAATACCCTCAAACAGCAGGGACCATTCAGGCCTTTAATTAGTGATTAACATGAGACAGGGAGAGATTGAGCTGTTACAAAAATGAGCTGGTGGTTACAGTAACAAGTTTTTAGCTGCTCTTCCTCCCTTCAACTTGGGAGGGAAAGCAAAGAATATGCAAACGATCTGCTTTGGGTGGAAGCAGATCAAGTGCTGTCATGTTGGGGAAGGGACCGGAGCAGCCCTTGCAGCTCGGCTGCCTTTGCTGAGCAGCTTCTCCTTTCTCCAAGGTGCATTTGCCTGGGAAGCTCCCTCTCAGGGCTGGCGGCCTGGAAAAGGCTTCTGCTCGCCAAGGCAGGTGGCTGAACTAGGGACCGTTCAGCAGGGCAGGCAGGCAGGCTGGCTATGCCAGTGTCTCTTCTCGGGCCTTCCAGTGGCTCATCTTAGTCATGGTGGCTTGGTTGGACCAGGGCTACAGCCACCTCTGCTTGGCTTTAGCGTCATTTCTGGGAAGAGGGAGGGGAATTCCATTTCCCCTGCGAATGGATGAGGCCAGCGTGAGTTTTTCTTCTGCTTCTGGTCTCAGGACGACTCTCCATATTCTCTGTGTTCCCTTTCTCCATGCTATGGGTAACTGATGATAAGTGCTGAGTCTATACAGGCTGCTCAGGAAGCCAACAGGCCAAACGCAGACTGCCCCCCCCCCCAACACACACACACACCAGGGCTGCATCCTGCCAGGGGCCAGAAGTCCCCCATGCCTGGCCTCAGTGCCCTTCCCCTCTTCGTGCGACCAGCGGGCCGCTTTTGACCTCATTGCCAGAGCACCCTCAGCGTCTTCCATCCACGGCATCTTGTTCCATTGCATCCTCGGGGGAATGACGCTTTCTTCCTGCAACACTCGCATGTCTGCACACAAAGACGAATTAGGCCCATAACAGAGCTTAGGTAATGCTCTGGAATGGCTCCTTTCCACTGCAGGACACAGAGCAGCCAAGACGGAAAATGCCTCCTGCACACGCACATGTCACAATTGCCAGTGCAAACCAGGGCAGGGAGCCTTTTAGCCGGCTCGAAATGCTTGAGCTGTCCTGACAGAGAAAGTAGGTTTAGGTACTCATTTAGGGCACATGTGTAATTAATACACCTAATTTAACATACTAATGAATACACTTAATTTAATTTACTTATTTAACAAATGTAGTTCCTGCAGTAGTCCGGTCAGTACAGTCAGATTCAGCAGTCCGGGATGGTGACTGTGTGTGTCTTGGAAGGGCTTTCAAAGGACAGTCGTCTGTCTTAAAGTCAGCTAGGTCCCCTAGCCAATTGCCCTCACTGGGCAACTTGCATAAAGAAACGGCTGGGTGTCTGGCATGGCTGTGAAGCCACAGTGGCCTTGGCTTCGCTGTCGGCATGTGGCTGAGTAAGCGCCTCCTCCCAGGGGGGTGTAAGGCAACTGGGAATTGGTAGACAAGGCAAATTCTCTGATGCGAGTGTTTGGTCATAATTTCTGGGGCAAATGTATCTTCCATTTGCAATTTCAGGGGCAAATGCTGGGGGGCAGCCATATGGAGGGAAGCTGATCAAGGGGACTGAGTCAGCATACCTTTAGCTTGTCCAAACATTGGCCGCCCTCTTGGAAAAACAATTCTTAAAAAAATGCACGGCCGTCCCTTGGTCACAAAGAGAAGTAAACGACTCTGAATGGACTGGCCCACTTGCTAGAGAAAGCCATGCTTCTCTTCCATGCGATCTTTTGAATCATATTAATGATGGTGACCATGATACTGGGGATTATATTGCTAACATTTTCATGGATGTATTATCTTCCTGTTGGAGCATATTTCTCAATCCAGAATTTCTCAATATCTAGAACAAAAGAGAACGAATGCTAAAGGTGTCTACATGAACCTGACAGACTCTCCAGGTTGGCAGCCGTGTGATTTCTCTTCTGTCTCCTGACCCCAGTTCGCTGAGGCTCAGCTTGTGAGCAAGATGCCCATAACATGCCCTGCAGCAGGCACAGCAGGAAGGTTGCAGCTCACCGCCAGAGTAGGGACACTGCTTCCCGGTGATGAGGGCTCTCCGGGGTAGAAGGAGGCAAGGAACATGGGTGCCTCTGTTTGAAGGCATCCTCGGTGTGAAGGTCTGCATGGTCCAAGTCCAGGCTGAAGGCAAAGATCCCCAAGAAAGGGGAACCCCCGCAGTGTGACGTTTCCGACGCCTAGCTAAGTGCCCGGAAGCAAACCGCCACATTAGGCCGAGTCTGCCTCATGACACCTTGTGTTTGCATTTAAATGGCAGCCATGCTTTCAAGTTTTGGATCAATGCATAGCCTGTGCCAAGGTTATGCAAGAGTATGTTCTCATTTTGGCAATGTGTAAGTGTTCACCTTAACTATATCTGATCCCTCTCATTGATTGCCATGTGTTAGTGAGAGAGGGGGAGAGAGAGAGGTTTAGTAGCTTAGCAAGTCAGCATGAAGAAAAGTATGGAGTTCTAGCTCCCTCTGGTTGCTTCGAAGTCAACTATGATTTTTGAAGTTCCACCACTTCTTCTGCTAGAACATATTACTGCTAAGAGGAGCAGGGCCTTCTTCATAGTGACCCCGAGTCTCTAGAATGATGCCCCAGGATGGCCTAGCTATGAAAGCCCCTGTTCTCCTTGTTTAGCATTCTTCATCCTTAAACCAGACTTGGACTGGTCGGTCCTTCAGATAGAAGATGCCCTCAAATGCAGGACTGTCCTTTGGCTCCCCTTCAAATAGAAGGCTGCTCTCTGCAAAGTGAGGAGCATGGCTACCCTCCTCCTGATTCTGCCTACCCCTCTCCTTATGATGATGGTGGTCCGGGCAGCGTTTTATTGCCTATTTGATTTGTGCCCAGGTGCATTCTAGGAATCGGTGGTGGTCCGGGAACACTTGTTCTGCAATTTGGATGGAGCAGGGATGCTTGGAGAAGGGTGGGGGAGCATTAGCCTGGTCCGCATGGAACGGCGGGCACTTCCAGGGCTTTCCCCGTGAGCTTTGCAGCCTTTGGATCTTCCGGGGGTTTGTGCCCAGCCCCACTTCCTTCTGCTACGAGGGAAGGAGGGGAGGGAGCACAAGGTGGAGCTGTGCTGCATGCAAGGACGGGGTGGGAGGTAGTTAGCGGAAAGGAAGCGTCATGCCTGGGATAAATGGGCCAGGCCGTTCCATCTTGGCCTGACACATTGGTCAGCTTCATAGCAAGCCTGGGAAACTCTTGCCCTGGCCTGGACATGACCAGGGAAGAGAGGGTGAGGTTGGGTGACGTGAGGGCAGAAAGGGACGGTGGGCTATCATGGAAGGGCATCCCATAATCTTGCTGCGACTGTGCTCAACAGGAGCCAGTGGTGCGTTTCCTCTCTTTGTTAAAAAGAATTTGCATGTATAGGTCACTCGGGCCACCCATTCCTCCAGTTTGGCTTCTGGGGCTAATCAGAGGGGGCAAGGGACCACGGGCTCGCGGGGAGGGGAAGCCCAGGGCATGGCTTTAGCAGCAGTCCTCTGCCACTTGGGCCTCCTCCGCCCCGACTGCTCCGTAACCTCCCTCAGTAGCTCAGGCGGCGAGTGACAGAAGAACCTTCCTGCACACCCCACAGCCCAGTCCAAGGCGGTGGTCTTTGCATGGGCCCTGGGAAAGGCCATTTGGATGCAATGCGCTGCCTGGAAGGAATTGGGAGCCAATAGGAGTGGGAGACTTGTTTTTCCCAGTTTCTGTGGGGACCTCGGTTATGGTGTCAAGTAAGGCGATGGCCATAATAATTGAATCTGGGGCTCAATGGAGGCTTTTAAAAAGTGTTATTTAATGTTTAAATGCTCAGCCTTTCTATATCTCATCCCCTTATGACCTGCTGAAAAAAGAGGAAATGTGTTATCCAAAGAGGGGACAAAGTAGATGGCTGATCTGCATAATATTTGCATGTGCCAATTCATAGTTATGGATGCAATTGTAGGAATCTTTATTTATTTATTATTTATTTTTGGATTTATATCCTGCCTTTTTCCTACAAAGGGCTCAAGGCAGCTTACATTTCCTCCTCCATCTTATCCCCACAACAACCCTGTGAGGTAGGTTGGGCTGAGAGTCTGTGCCTGACCCAAAGTCACCCAGTTGGCTGAGCGGGGACTCGAACCCAGATCGCCTGAGTCCCAGTCCCATGCTCTTAACCACTACACCACACTGGCTCTCCATAATACTTATTTATAATAATACTTACTATTCAATCGTTAATACAGTGAATCTCACCCATCATGTGAAAGGCTGTGACCCGGTGAGCTGACCGCTCGTGTTCAACTTGCTGTCCAGGCGATTACTTCAGATAGAGGATTGGTTCACCATATAACCGACACGTGGCCACCCTAGGCCCCAAAACATGCCCAGGAGTCTGAAGTGGTCCAATCCAAGGAGGCCAGTTCAGCGTCCCATTTGTGCAAGTGTAGCTCGGGCTGCCTGTTTTCCAGTAGCAGTGCGACATGTCTTCCTTCCTTCATGTTTTAGCCAGCCAGGATGGCTCAGCAGGATGAGGAGGGTTCCCGCCAGGGAAAGAAGCTTCACGAGTAATTGACAGGCTGGCCCAGCTCAGACACCATGGCCAAAGCCTGGCCGGGGCATCGGGGCTTTCCTTTCGCTTCATGTTTTCATTCCTTCTCGCCTGCTCGCACTGTCCAGTTCCCTCTCCCGCTTCTTGGCTGAGGATAAGCACAGCTTGCTCTGGCAGCCCAGCTGGGCAAGCGGCAGCTACTGCCTGGGAACCAGAGCACAGGGTGGGCTTCCGGCACTGGTTTGGAGGCGCGTTGTCATCTGCAATAAGCGTGGCTCGTTCGAATCAAATGCCATGGCTAACTGAGGCCAGAAACTGGGGAACGCAGTGATGTCAGGAATAACCCATGTTTTGGCTGTGTCCAGTCTGAACTAGGACTGGCTGGGAAATTCCTTGGGCTCACATTTTAATGCATGATTTGCTCCTTTTGCTCCTCCTGGGTCCAAACATGTACCCAAACAGAACTTCCAGTCTGCAATCTGAATTTGCAGTGTGTTTTGCAAAACATGCCAAAAATGGCTCTCTGCAAGATGGTCACCTTTAGCAAAATTCATGTGGAGAAATGCATGTGCTTTAGTGAAGGGGTGCATGTACACACAATGGCATGCACTTGAAAAAGGCACATGTCCTTCAAAATGGGTGCAAAGATATGCACACATTCCTGTGTGGCAGTAAAAGGAACAGGGATGGAACGAATCCAGCGCTGGAAAACTAAGCATCTGGATGTGTCTGATCGGAAGACATTCCTTCACCCCTAATAGGGAGTGGGCAGACTGACCATCCAACAGTGAACTACAAGGCCTTTTGTGTCTTGGTGGCCTGTGCTTCGGAAATGGCCTCACACATTGGTTTACAGCCAGGATCTTGTGCCAGCCCCAGGTTTCTGAGGGTCGCTGGGCCAGGGGCCCCTGCTGGCCCCTCCCTCAGGAGCCTCCTTATCTCTGCCGTCATGGCTACCGCTTGCTCTCTGGACAAGCAGCCAGGGAGGAAAGAGGCCGGCGTCTCCTCCTCCGGGGAGGCCTTGGCCAGGGCCAGCAGCAGGGGAGCCAGCAGGGTGCCTCTCCAGGGGGGAGAGGAGGGACAAGTGCAAGAGGCGCTCATCCATGGGAAGCCACTGCCCTTGGGGCCTGGGCTGATGGACCGCCCCATCCTTGCCATCGGCCCAGACGGGCGGGCGGGCGAGCGTGCGTGCAAGCGCATGGCCATCTCTGCAACCCTCCCCCTCTTTGTTCCCATCTTCCTCGCAGCCTGCAACTGCAACCTGCACGCCCGCCGCTGCCGTTTCAACATGGAGCTGTACAAACTGTCGGGGCGGAAGAGCGGCGGCGTCTGCCTCAACTGCCGCCACAACACTGCTGGGCGGCACTGCCACTACTGCAAGGAGGGCTTCTACCGGGACATGAGCAAGTCCATCTCGGACCGCAAGGCCTGCAAAGGTAAGGGCAGGGGGTCCGCCAGGCCCCGCCCGGTGCCCACTTCGGGCACCCGGGCACGTGGCGCTCCCAGCCGGACTGTCGCAGGGCTCCCACACGGGGGCGCCTCCGGCGATGGCCTGGGCGCTGCAGCTGGGGGGGAGAGGCGCTGCCCCTGCGGCCACACGGGTGGTGCCACGCCAGCAGCTCAGAGCCGCTTTGAAGCGTCAGTGCTGGTGGCCGGTGAGCTGCTGGGTCCAATTTTGACATTTCGATTTGGAACTTGTAATCTGGTTGCAATTCACCCAGAGAACATTGGTAATTGGGCAGATTAGAAATGTAATAAATCAACTAACAGCATTCCAAATGTTAGGGTACTTGAAGGATTGTTTTCCATAACAGTGACTCTTCTGGAATTTAAGATCAGCCAAGGAGGCTTAGCCTGATGAGGCCTTGGAGGGATGTGGTCTGTGGAGCTGCGACACGAAGCAGGGTGTTTTTGGTGGTTGCACTTAGGGGGAGGCTGCCTTCTGGAAAGAGTCAGCCGCCCCCCACTTCCACCCACTGCTGTCATGTAGGTGCATGTTAAAGACCTATCTATTTGTTCTGCCTCTTTGGGAAATGCCTTCTGATTCCATTCACTAATCGAATGGCTGGCTCTCTGTATTTTATCGACTGGGCTCAGACAATACAATAACCCATATTCACAGGCTGAGTATGGGTCGAATGTGGGCTGTTGATAAAACATGGGTTATCACGTGGTCTGAACCCAACCAAGATAAACCATGAAGAGCAACCCTACCAACAAGCCATGGGTTCTCATCATGATTAACCAAGCAGGTCTTGTAGGTGCAGCTGAACTCAGACAATGCAACAACCCATGTTTCAACAACCCATGGTTTAGCAAGAGCCCACAGTCAACCCATATTCATCCCCAGAGTATGGGCTATCATGGTGTCTGAATCCAGGCACAGGCGGCATGTGCATGGGACCGTAGCTCAGGGACGGAGCACACACCTTGCTTGCGGAAGTTCCCTGTCATCTCCAGAGATGAGGAGAATCGCAGGAAATGGGGCAGAGGCCTGGGAAAGCCACTGCTCATTAAAATAGACCAGGGGAGGGAACCAGAGTGCCTCTGAGCATATACTGCCCCAGGAATTCCTTTTCAGAAGTAGAACTTTGACTGTTCATAGTTTGTTCAACCTGGAGGTAATGGGATTGCTCCATGTGGCATGTGAGTGGTGAAAACAAGGTTTGGAGCTATGCAAAAATACAGGATCAAATCATGTTTGCATCAATAAAATTCAATACATTCTAGAGAGAGAGCAGGAGTTGCGGTGTGGTAGTTGGAGCACGTGGCTGGGTCTTGGGAGGCCTGGCTTTGAATCCCTCCCCAGCCTTGAAGTTCACTGGGTGACTTTGGGCTGGTCACTGGCCTACCCTACCTCACAGGGCTGTTGTGAAGCCAGTGTGGGAAGATCAGGTAACCCCCTTTGAATCCCCTGCAAGTTCAAAAAAGGCTGGGATATTTATTTATTTAAAGTTTTTATATGCCGTCCCCTTGCCACATAGCCTCGGACGGCTCACAAAAGTAACCATTTATATCCAAAAAGGATATAAATGTAGTATCAGTGGTAAAAACAGGGGAAGCAGTGGGCTCACAGTTCTATCTCACAAAAATCCACGCCTGGTTTTCCCTGTCCCTCCATACTTTCTTCCATTTAGCAAAATTTGGATGGTGGGGGTACAGTGAGAAGCTTCTTTTTGCAGAGTGTTGTGGAGCGCTCGCAGTTGGAAACCTTTGGCAATCTACTGTTAATCATGCAGAGATCTGCCTGTAGATACCGATCTACTTCTGCCCAGCCCTGAATGCCACCCAAGGTGGACGGGGCCCGATGAGAGAGCTTGCGATGTCCGAGGCTTAACCTGTGAGTGGAGCAGCAACTGCCAGCCAGCGCAATCCCATCTCCCAGACTCCATGCGTTCTGTTGCTCCCAGACGAACACCCAGACAGAGGTGGCATCAGCATGGTCCATGTGGCCCTTGTCCCAGGCATCACCCAAGTGGAAACGAAGAGTTGGAAGGGACTTTGGAGATCCTCCAGCTGAAGGTCCCCAACCTCAGACTTGCATGCACAGAGACAGTTCCTCCTTCTTCACTGGCTCTTTGGAAACCTTCAACAGGAGCTGGGCAAGCTTAGCCAACGTGAGCTTCCTCATGGAGGCCATTGTGTTCCACACGGTGGCCCAAGGCCAAAACCTTGACACACAAATGGATGGAACTTCTCATTTAAGCACATGTCTATATATAGGTAATATATTGATTCATTAATTTAAAACGATCTCAGGCCTCCTTTAAAGGGGAAACCCTCCCAAAATGGCCTTCATAAAATAAGCATATCAAATATTAAAAACTAATAACATAGGAACAGCTATTACAGATAAAACCAGCAGTTCAGAAATACAGTTCAGAAAAGCCCAATGAGCATGTGGCTTTCTAGAAAGACTGCCAAGAAGACGAGCCCTTTCTGGAAAGACTGCCAGGAGTATGAGCTTTACAAACTCCCAGTGGAGGCTCATTCCAGAGGTTTGGAGCCACTGCCAAAAAGGCTCTCTCCTTGGTGATGAGAAGGCATCTGCTCACGACCTTAGAATGCACCAGGCTGTTTCAAGTAAAGGCAGAACTCATCTACATTTGTAAAAGTTAAAGCCAGAACTTTAAATTGGACTCAGAAACAGGCGGGCACCTGGTGCAGTGGCTGCAGTGTCCATGTGACACGAACCACTCATATTTGGCTGGCTGCATTGTGCAGCATCTTCCGTTTCCAAACGGTCTGAGGGCCAGCCCCCTGTTAGACACATGACAGCAGACCAGCCTGGATGTTACCAGGGCATGAGGACCAGCTGCTTCCCTCTTTCCAGAGCCATCGGTTTCCCTGCCCATCACACATCCGTCTTGTCAGGGTTGAGTCTCGGCTAGCTTGCCTTCAGCCCTTCCTCAATTGCCTCCAGACACTGGTTCCAGAGCTGAATGGCCTTCTGTGGGTCTTCCGGTGGAGATGAGATATACAGCCAAGGGCCACTGTGCCACAGATTGGGAGCCCCTGTGCTCAGGCCTAGTTGGGAATCGTGTCCCTTGCCCAGAGGAAGACGTGTGATCCAAACCCTCGCCAAACAGACCAACTACATCATGACTGCCCTGCTCAGAAAGGATTGGCTAAAGTCCACCAATTTGTGTCACACTGGCAGTGTTAAAGAATTTATCACATTATTTTTATTATTATGGAAGGCCGCTGGCCAGGATCATGCACCCAAACCCTAACCCTGAATGAACCCAGTCAGTGCCTGAGGTGTGTGTGTGCGTATTCTAGTTTAATTAATTTCTGAATCGCCATGTGAGTTTATAACCAAAGGTGAAGAAGAGGTGCTTCCTAGCTTGGCAGTGCTCTCAGGCAAGAAACCATCGCTCTGTCAGCACTGAATAATTCATGCCCATGTCATGGTTTATTTCTACTGATCTGGAGTCTGGATTTAAATGAGCAGCTGGCTCCAGGGTTTACCTACAGAATAACTTCTCCTTGGGTTAATGTGCACCCAGAGCAATTACTTTCCCTCCTTCATGCAGGCTTCCCACCACCTTGTTTCAAAATATATTTCTTCACCAAACCCTTGCAGGAACAACTCTCTGAGGGCATGTCCAAAAGGATCTTTAAAATATTCATTAAATATTTAAAATATTCATTTGTTACCAGGAGCCCTGGGCAGAGTAGATGCATGTCGTCCTCTCCGGTTGATCTTCACAACAGCCCTGTGAGTGAGGTTAGACTGATCATCAGGGGCCGCCTGCAAGCCCCCCAGTGAGCAGGGACTAGAACCGGACTAGAACCGGGCCTCCCCAATCCCAGTCTAGCGCTCTGACCACTGCACCAGTTGGTGGCTCTCTGTACTGTTGCCTGCGCTCAGACCAGGAGCAAATCAGCAGCGTGGGCGAGGCCCGTCCAAGGGCTGCCTTCCGTCCATGTCAGGAGGGGACGCGCGTTTCTAAAAGCATGTTCCCACGTTGCGTGCTCATTTGACGTGTGTCGTGGGAAAAGGCCCTTTGCTACGGAGTGGTGCTGAATCAGACCCGGCATCCGCCCAGGCCACATTCCGTTCGCCCCACAGCCCGCGGGGGGAGGAGGACAGGCAGGAGAGGGTGCGGTAGCAAAGCCCCCCTGCTCGTGCCCAGCAGCGACCCACCGGCGCACACGGGCATCCCCCTCCTGCAGCACCAGGAGCCATGACATCCTCCAGGGTCCTACTGTCCCCTTTCTCAAGTTGTCCAGGCTGGTGGCCAAGTCTGCATCTCGCGTTGTGAGCGTCATAGTTCAGCCATGTGCCAGGTGAAGAAGCATTTGCCTTTCTCTGTCCTGAATCTTCCCTCGTTCAGTTTCATGGAATAACCTTGAGCTCCATTATTCTGGGGTCTGCTTTTGGTTCCTTTTCTCCGTGCCATCATAATTTTATGCACCTCGGTCATATCTGCCTTTACTTGCTTTTGCTTTGGTAAGTTAAACAGTTCCAGACTTCGTTGTCTCAGCCCCTGGGTCTTTTTGGTGGCCCTTTTGTGCACCACTTCCAACCCTGCAGTGTTCCCTACACACACACACCACTGCACACACACTTTAAGATGCGGTGCCCCGAATGTACATGTTAATTTTGCATGTATAAATATCTCAAGTTTACCAATCGCCAAAGCAGCTGAATGGAAATATTCGAGGCGGGGAGGGAGCAAAGCTCAGCCGTGGAGCGACCCTGCAGAGCGGACTCAGGAGTAAGTTCCTTGCACTCAGTAGGGCTCTTTCCCTACACAGCCTGCTTAGGGCTGCAGCTGTGGTTTAAATGCTATATCCAAACCAATTCAATACCAAAACTGGAGATTGTTATTTTTATTGGAATACTTGCAAATATTTTTAAGATGTGACAACTCAATAGCATACGCTTCTCTGACATTATTTTCATTTTGAAGAGAAGGAAAAAAATGAAGGCACCGAAAACTGTTAACATCCCCTTTAGGTGATGTTATGTAGGAGAGCTACATAAATATGTACACGTCCTATGAATCGTCTTCTGCAAAATATTAATTGCAACTGGAATTTTAGCTTTGGTACTGTGTGTATATTCTAGTTGCCGAATTGCTTTTATTGTGTGTTCATTCATTATGTTACTAATTAATTTTATGAATCAAAGCATCTCCAGAAATAGTATTTTTCCACAGCAAAATATAGCAGCAGTTTCAGTAACAATTTCCTGGAAAATTTAATTTTCCACCCAACATCCTTGCTGGGATGCCCAGGGCCATGGGCAGCTGGACAGGGAACCAGACTCGGGGCACATGTTCCCCAGCCCAGGGACCTGACATGGCCAGGAGCCTCGGCTATCTCGGGACGGCCTTTGCATTCTGTCGCTCAGCCGGGGAAAGGCTCCTGCTTCTCGGGTGGCTCAGTGTCCTGCTTTATGTAAGGCAGTCCTCAAGCTGCAGAGCTGACTAGCCCAAGTCGAGTTTAACTATTCAGAACCATAAGAAGAGACAGTCCAAGGGCCTTGATGTTTCTTTTATTCATTGAGAACCAGTGTGGTCTAGTGGTTAGAGTACAGGGCTGAGACTCCAGGTTCTAGCCCTCACTCAGCCATCAGTTTTACTGGGTAACTTTGGGCCAGTCACTGACTCTCAGCCTGACCTCCCTCCCAGGGTTGTTGTTCTGTGGATGAGCTTCATGGCTAAGTGGCAACTAGAACCCAGATGTCCAGACCAGTCCTGCACGCTTCACCATCAAACCACACAAGTTCTCCAGCGCACTTCAAACTGGAGCTGATTTGAAATTTCCAAACACTTGCTTGAATCTGGTGTGGGCGTTATCTGTGGCAACAGAAGGGGCAAAATGCACCATCTGCATTTTAAGGGGGTGGATTTGGAGGCAGGGATATGAAGCTTTCTGGAACTCTTGAAGTGCCTTGCTTTTGCCAGCTTAGCTGCCATTTTTAATCCCCCACAAAGCCCCAGTATGACCTGGTCACTCGCTCCTCTTGCTCTGGATTTCTGTTGGGGAAAAGGGTGTTCTCTCTAATGGCAACACAAAGTTGGCCACCTCAGCTGCTCTTCGAGTGGCGTGTGCTACCCATGTGCTGGTCAATTGCATTCATGTGCAGAAAAAATCTGTCTTGGAGCCTTACAGTGGAACCCTAGGCAGAAGTAAATCTGAGACTGGTGATACTTGTAAGTGAGCGTAGGAGTGTGTGAATGGGTTTTCTCCGCTTTTAGTCCTGCTTAGAGTATGTCCATTGCAATTCAATGAGTTAAGACCAAACTACCATTCATTTCAATGGGTCGACTGCAGTGGAACTAACCTTGGAGAAAAATCCTCAGGAGACAGTCCTGGGTATGCTTAGATGCGGGAAAACATCCTTCAACTCCCAGCATCACCCAGCCAGCCATGTTGGCTGCAAAATGCTGAGAGCTGTGACCATTTTCCCTGTCTAAATATGCATAGGATTGGGCCCTTAACATCTCATTCTCAAGGTGTTGGTGAAAGATAATGCTTATCTGAGCGAAACCATCCATGGTATTCTGCTGTGCTGATCACTAATTCCCAACCAGGATTAAGAGAGCTGGCAGGATCTAATTCTACTGCGATGCTCCATGCTTTCCCTGTTCTTCAGCCTTGATTTCCATGCCAGAGCGGAATGGTAACCAGAAACATCTGTGCTTTGGCCTGTTCCTCAGCTTCAGGTTCCTTTCATCCAGTCTGCCCAGCTATCAGAAGATTATACTCTTTGCTTCCCAGGTTCGCCAATGCCACATCTCCCTGAATCTTCTGGTTCTCATCACGCACACACCCAGCAGTGCAATCCTACACATGCCGGATTCAGTGGGATTCACTCCAGGCTAAGCATGTATAGGATTGCAGCAACCTACCCATGTTTACTGAGGCAGAAATCCGACTGAATGCAATTGGAATCAATCAGTTAATTCAATAAGCTAATTCTCTGTTAGGATTACCATCCAGAGTTCAGTTCTATGCATTGCCATTAATCCTCAATTAATTGAGATGATTTTTTTGGTTGTTTTTGGCTATAGAAATCAAAAAAAGGAATAAATAAATTTGACTCAAATTCCATGGCAGACTGGCCTCTTCTGAGTCGCACACTCTTGCACACTCTTTCCTACCTTCCATAATGTACCTGGCCGAGATGGTGGTAGGATCACCACTTACACGCATCAGCAAAGATGACCCAACGGACACATATTTGCATGGGTATACCTGCCAACCAGTAAATAATACCTAGAATTTCAAGAGGCAAGAACACATTCCACCATAACCGAGAAGAAGACTCTGCCCAGGTGACATGCGTGTTTGATCTGTCTGCTATCCAGGTGCTAAATGTGAATCGGTGGCCTCTCTCTTCTTGGGTTTCTTTATCTCTAAATTACACTTGTCCTGGACAAAGCTCTTCCAGCAGAGGCTACTTTCATATAGAGGAGAGGGCACCTCGTCCCCACCTGTGCACACAGAGCATGTGCAGTGCTACTGCCCACCTGTTCAGCGATTCTAGTTTTGCTGGATGGTTTCTGGAAGAGACTGAGAATGGACCTCCTTGGGCAAGTGCTCTGATAGGACCAGGGCCTGGCTGGTCCTCCAAGTGTCTGCAGAGCCGGGCACCTCCTCCGTGGGCATCAGCAGGGAACAGCTGGGAAGCAATCATGCCTTACAGCTTACGGCCCTGGAGACTAACATGAAAGACCCTTTTGCACAGCTGCTCCTTGCCACAGCAGTGCAAGCCATCCACATTACTCGTTGTGCTTTGACTCCTTGCCTCTCCATGCACGTTCCTGCCCTCCTCTGAGTCGACCCTGCCTTGCTCCAGCTGCTCCTATTCTGTACCTGCTATTCACTCTCCTACCCTCACTGTAGCAACTCACCTTGGAATTCTCTCTCTCTCTCTCTCTCTGTCTCTCTCTCTGCATTAAATTGGGCTGCTCCTTTCCACTGACTGGGCTTCTAGCCTCTGACCCCTTGGCCAAGCCCTGGACTCTGGCTTGAGCTCTTGTCCTGGAGCCAACACTCTACCCATCCCCACTGCCACCCACGGCCCGGTCCTCACACACTCCTTCTCCTCTTTTGAGCCAGACCAAATCGTAGGCTCCCTGCAAGATTAAACCCTAACATGTGTTTCCTCTACCAGATGCAGTGACATATTTAAGACAAGTTTAAATTGATTCAGTGCAAGTTTTCTCTGGTGTGGTTAGAAAGGGTTTTGTGAAAGGAAATTTAGAAAGCCCTGCCCTGCCTTGAGACCCTTGCGGCCCTCTCCCCGCGGATAATCCCCGTGAGATTTACCACCTAGACAAGACATGAAGTATGTCTAAGGTTGCCACTTGCACATTATTGAAAAAGCAGAAATTCTTCACCGAAAGAAGGTGCAGCTTGCATACTTTCCATATATAGTTATAGATGTGACTTTAGAAATACTGGCTATAGTTTAGAGTAGAAGCCGGTGCATCTCACCACAATGGGGAAGATGGTGACTGGATGACTCACGCACACCTGTGCAGTCTGGTTTCCTGGTCCCACCTGTACGTGGCCTTGGCCCTTCCCTTCCTGCAGTTCTTGCGCTTGAAATCGGATATGAAAGAGGCACGTGTCCACCCTGTGCTCTAATACACTTCTTTTCTGACCTATCCAACAAGGATGGTTGGAGATAGGATATGGAACTAGGTGGCTAGCCGGAAGCTCCCGGTTAAGGCTGCCTCCTTATAGCGAAAGCTGTCCGGGAGAGGAAGATTTGCAGTCGGAATCCAACATCTGGAACATACTGAAATTGCACTTCAAATGGCTTAGATCACTCAAATCAACATTTCTGCAGGGACTGGCTGCACTTTTGCAGGCCTGGTGCGGGTGGGGAAAGCAGTGACGGCTGAAGCTCACATTTTCTATATGCATTTTCAATTCCAGACAGTGTACTTTTCAACCTCCCCCTTCAAAATGCGAATTTTAAATGTCCAACCATGAATGTATACAGAATATTATACCAGCGTGAGGGTACTGGAAAGAGGTGTGTGTGTGTGAGAGGGGGGGGGTGCTTTTAATTTATAAGCCTTGGCCACGGCTAGGATTTTGCGGGACAGGAGTGTATGGTGCCACTGCTTTATTTTTGCAGTAATCCAATCTGGTTTTCATTTATGAATGTTTTGCACCTGGAAGAAATTCTCTGGCAGATCATAACAGTCTGCAGTTGGGCCGCACAATAGGTCAGAAGGAGCTGAGCGCTGCTCTTTGAAGAAGTGGCTTGCGCAGGGTGCGACGGAAAGCCCTTTCCCCTGCCTGATTGCATTACCTAGAAAAATCCCACTCTGCCCAAAGGCATTAGATGGAACATGGATGATGCGGCGACGAGAAACTTCGCAGCTTTAACAAGCGCCTCATAAAAGTGGAGGCCGTCGGCACAGGCCTGTGCCAGGGCCACGAGCACAAGCCTCCCGGCCAGGTCATTAGCAAATGGAGTGCTAATCATTTTTAATCACCCAGGCAGCCGAGTTGGCAGGGCCCCTTTTCATCTGTGCCTTGCTCCAGCCCCGTCCCGTCTCCCTGCGGCTGGAAGGCTTTGCACGTCTTCTGCAAGTGTGATAGGCAGCGATGGGGTTGCAATTTCTGGCGTGCAGGTGCTCGTTGGAGGGTCTCCCTGGCTGTGCTCCCTGAGTCCAAGCATGCAGGCCATGCCGTTGTTCTGTATCAGCCAACCAGTTCTAGCAGTTTTAGTAACACAAATAGGTTTTAATTCCCCGTCCGAGATCAAGCCGCTGCAAAACACAACAGGGAACAATACAAATTGGGTCCAGGCAAGATGATACTCGGGGACTGTGGGTAAGTGTGGGTAGTTGCTGAAATGTTGTCTGAACCCAGTCAAATGATGATAACAAATGATGGTGAACAACCCACAGTTCACAACCCAACGGCAAACTATGGGTTCCTTTCATGGGTTGTTTGTGGTTAGCAAGCCATGGCTTGTACATGCAGCTGGGTGCAGATAACGTAATTACTCATCTATAATGTGTCTTTTGAGGCGAATAGAAGAAACAGGCATCACTCCAACCATCTCCTCACGGGCTGAGCAAGGGGTCCCAGTGCCGCCCCCAAGGTGGAGGCATGGTCCTTTCGGGCCTCACAGGAGCCGTTCTTCACCCCCGTGCTGTGGATGGCGCAGCTAACACAACAGGGAACTTCTCACAGAGCTTGGGTAACATGGATGCGTCAGGGATGCTTGTCTCTGACTGCAGCTGCTCTGACCATGTTTCGAAGCAGCCAAGCTTCTTAATAGCCTTGTCTCTGGGAACGTTCTGGGCACAGTCAACGCAGTGGATAGGCTGGGCATGTTGTTAGGCTTTCCTGTCACAGCCGTGAGTCCTTCTCTTCTTGGTCATCTTGACACCGAGGAGGCATATAACCCATGTCTCAGCAACTGCTCATGCTTCAGCAATGATGCGCGTTGTTGCTGTGAAAATTGCAGCAGAGTTCAGAGCCAACGGGGCTTTCTGAGGGCAGTGGAGAATGTCGTCAGCATCCCTGTCGAGCCAGAAGCACGTGAGGCTGCATCAGGGACTCACGGGATCATGGCCACCACACGAGCTGCAGCTTTGCTGTGCTGCCAGCATTGGCAAGGCAGCCCATTTTTTCCCTCAGGAGCTGACCATGACTACTGCCACAGCTTCTATCATCCCCTCCCAATAGAGGCATTTTGGGTGGGGGTGGTGGAAGTTCTACTCCAATGTTCCAGGAGAGGACCAGGCTGGAGAAGCCTGCTGTGGGGTGACTGACTAGATCGCTCCAGGGTTTCAACATGGAGCCTCTCCAAGTCCTGTGCGGAGATGGTGCTGGTCCAGGGAGAAGAAGCAGAAACTCTTTCCTTCCCCTTTTGGAAAGTGTCCAGAGGAGGGCAACAAGAATGACCCAGGGTTTGGAAACACGGCCCTGGGAGGAGAGTCTGAGAGAATTGGGCATGTTCAGCCTTGAGAAGAGAAGGCTGAGGGGGGACATGATATCCCTCCATAAGTACCTCAAAGGCTGTCTCAAAGAGGAAGGTCAAGATCTCTTCCTGCTGATGCCAGAGTGTAGGGCATGGAATGATCAATCCAAGTTGCGACAACCCAAATTCAGGTTAGATATCAGGAAGTTTCCTCACGGTCAGAGCAATACGACAGTGGAACCAGCTGCCTGGAGAGGTGGTGGGCTATCCCACACTGGAGACATTCAAGGCAAAACTGGACAGCCACCTGAGTGGGATGGTGTGATCTGGTATCCTGCAACAGCAGGGGGTTGGACCTGATGGCCTTCATGGCCCCTTCCAGCGCTACTATTCCATGATTCTATGACCCTGAGCTTCTTGAGATGCGGGGGCATTTTCAGAAAAGCCAGAGCTCTTTTGGAGCCCACTTCTGATGGCGCTTCAGGGTGAGAACATGGTGTATCTCTCACTCCCTTTTTAGAAACCTTCTCCTTGGGGGAAGATACGCGGAGCAGGATCTTGCTGTCGTAGGCCAACTCCTCTGAGCCCTTTGGCTGCACCAGCTCAGGTGCTGCATTTTCACCAGAAAGGGCCGGATCCCCATTCTTTACAAGTGGATGGATATGCTGAGCCCTTTTCGACCATCAGAAGCACTGGCCGTTGCACAGCCCAGCCTTTTGCACTGATGCCCCTCCTTTCAGTCCACCCGGTTTCCTGGAGAGCAGCTGGGAGTGAGAAATAAGTCCTAAATATTGCAACCTAGCACAAAAGTGGCAGGACAGGAGGTGAGCTTGTCAGCTTGCGGTTTCTTGAAAAAGCCCTGAGTCATTTCCTCTGTGGGGCTGGGAAGAGATTTGCTGGCCCCTCTGCTGCTGCTGCTGCTGCTGCTGTGAAATTCCCCTTGCCTCCTTTCCCTTCCTAGGCATGCGTGCAAACACAGACTCTGATCTGTGTGGACGCTTGCCAGAACGGATCCTTTTACGCCGTCCTTTCTCGCCTTCCTTTGTACATCTGGTTTCCATGCATGGGCCAATAGTTCAGTGATGGAGGACAACCTTGCAGTGCTGGCTGTAGGTTTTGGACGCCCCTTGGGCAAGAGGTCATAAATGCCCCCCTTCCGCCGTGAGGTTGCTTTCTTAGCACCATGGTCTCCACCTTTCCTGGCTCCTCCTCTCTGTCTCATCATTGCTCCCCCTCGGTTGCTTGACAGGCCGAGAGCCGAGCAGCAGGCGGGCAGTGCCGTCTCCAGGTGCTCCTTCTCACCACCAGGACCATGGTCTGGGCTTGAGCAAGAGGCGGTGGACCAAGCAGGTTGCCATGGTGAAGAGGAGGAGCAAGTCCAGAGGACTTTTGTCAGTGGTCCCTGCTGGGCTGTGGGTCTTTGGGAGATGCCTGACTATGCCTACCTTTGACATCAGCCCAACTCCAGGTCCCAACTCCAGCTTCAAGGATTTCAGGTATCAGGTCAAGGAAGAGTTTCCTTGAGATGCTGGAGGAAGCAGGAAAGACAGCAGTGGCAAAGTAGACGGCTGCCTCCTCCGGAAGAGGTCGCTCACAGTCGTGTGACCCTAGAAGTTCGGGATGGCAATGTCATACCACTACCCAGTGCTGATGGAAGTGGTCCTATAAAGCACCTGGAGGACCCCAGGTTGGGCAAGGCGGCCCCAGCGGTGTCCAGAGGACCCACATGCCTGCCCTGATCCAAGCCTATCGAGCTTCTGGGGAAAAGCAGAACAGTGTGGCCACTGTTTTGGTTCCACACTTCTAAGGCTGCATGAGAGTTTTATTTCTGTTCACAGACCATGTGGCTGTGTCATGTTCGCGATCCTGAATGTGAACAGGAGCACTTTTTCGCAAGAAATGTTCACAAATTCCTAATGTATGCTTGCATTGGAAAAATGTGTGATTTTTGAAAAGACGTGCATACCTTCAAAGGCACAATTCCTCCCCCATATGGCATTTGACACCTCTGAACACATGTCCATAAATGTGCACCCTTCCTGCTTGAAATAGGGGTTGAGATTGAAAGCAGGAATGGGGAGAAGGAAGTCAGAAGTGATGCTTGGAACAGTTGGGCAAGCTTGAAAGTCACCAGATCTCCCACCCGTTTCTATCTCCAATCTCTCCATCAGTGCTGGATGTGCTGTTTCTGTCCCGTCCCGTCCCCCCTTTGAGTGCCTGACTGAAGCTAAGGGAAAGTTCCTCAGAGTTCCCTATGCTGTGTGTTTAGTGAAAGGATAGCAGCCTTGCGTGCAGAAAGTCTCAGTTCCAGGCTCCAGCATCTCCAGGCAGGGCTGGGAAAGGACCCTTTCCAAAGCCCCGGGGAGCTGCTGCTGGTGAGAGCTAACAATGCTGGGATTTTCTCAGAATAAGGCACGGTTTACAATAAATTGTGTTCCATTCACTCTCTGTTTTTTCTCCCTGGGGGTGGTGGCCACAATGGAACGATTGTGGAAGTGCAGGATGGTGTTCAGTACAGATAAGTGCAAAGTCTTGCACTTGGGAATGAAGAACAAGTGCCATAGGTACAGAATCGGGGACAAGTGGCTGCAGAGTGGCACTTGTGAAAGTGAACTCAGGGTACTTGTCGACAGCAGGCTAAACATGAACCAGCAGTGTGACACGGCGGTTAAGAGGGCAAACACCTCCCTTGGATGTGTAGCCAGAAGTCTGGCTTCCAGATCGAGAGACATGTTAGTGACACTCTGTAAGACTGGTGTGCCCACAACTGGAGTACTGTGTCCAGTTCTGGGCTCCACGTTATAAGAGATAGCCAGGGTAGAATCAGTTCAGCTCAAGGTCACAAGGAAGGTGGCCAGATTGGTGTCAGGTGCGGGGGTGGATGCCGTATGAGATGAGCTTGAGGGAGCTGGGTCTTTTCATCCTGGAGAAGAGGAGACTCAGGGGGGCTCTTATAGCAACTTATAGGTATGTGAAGGGGTGTCACATGGTGGAGGGTCATGACCTGTTGTCCCCTGGGGTGGAGGGAAGGATGTGATCAAACAGGACAAAGCTAAAGGAACCAGGTTTCAGGTTGGATGTCTGGAAGTACTTCCTGACAGTTAGGACCCTCAGGATATGGAATGGGCTTCCGTGGGAGGTGGTGGAGGCCCCCCATCAGTGAGGACATCCCAGGAAAGTCTGGACAACTGCATGATAGAAATTACAAGAGTGGAGCTGGCTTGTGCCAGGGGTCAGACTAGATGGCCCAGGAGGACCCTTCTGAATTGTTATGTTTCTATGTTTTGTGGTTGGTGAACATTCCCAGGCCTCCATGGAAGAGGTCTTCCCCTTCAGATATTTTCCCACACTCTTGTCTCTCTGCAAACCTTGGGGGTCCCTGAAGCCTTCCAGGACCTTCCCAGTGTGGATGGATGCAGCTGGGTTGGCTGCTCAGGGTTGGGTGCTTGGAGGACTGAGTGTGCATCTTTTCTATAGGATGCCTGTATCGGCGCTGCTTTGGCAGTGTGGAGTTCTCCGGTCTGTTTTTCCTTGTTCTTTCTGGCAGCTCTTTCCCATAATTTTCCACAGGCCAATGGCGTGACTGATAAGACTGGTTTGTAGGCCAAGTTCACAATAGTCAAGTTTACTCCTGAAGGGAAGGTTAACCCAGTCGTGGCTTGTGTTGGATGCCGGCTCCCCACATATCCACCCTGAAAGGCCATCTGGTGGAGGGCGACACACTGCAAGGGGCACCATGCCCCGTTTCCTCACAACACCCCCCTTGCACCCCCCGCCTTCCTCCCCCTTGACATCCATGCATCCTCCTCAGCGCTCTGAAAAAGGGCCTCCTATGGACTTGGGGTGAGCAGGAGGCCTTCCTTACAGAGGATAGGCTGCTTTGGAGAGCAGTCCTCTGTTCTGGAGAGTCTTCTATCGGAAGGTGTCTTTTGTCAGAGAGTCATTTGAAAAGCAGAGCAGCCCAAGCCTGGTTTCAAGACAAAGGGCCCCTGGAAGAGAGCCAGGGGCCGAGGCCTGAAGTTGCCCGTCAAGACAGCAGACTTGGCCGGCTCATCAGCCACCCACTGTGGGGATGGGTGAGGGATCTGCAAGTGGGTGAAAACCCAGGAGATGTTCATGATTCAGCCACTGTACCCTCTCCCTGCACCCTGGCCTGGCTTCCCGTGCTGACTTATTGTAGTGCACGTTAAGGCCAGCTCCTGGCTTTGTGCATTTTCACTGCCAATGGAATCTGCACAAACAGGCATGCAAGACCATGCGGCACTGGCATGACTTGTGCAGAACCCGTCGATTTGCACACCTCAAATTGTGCCAATCTTAATTTGTATAAATTGACCTATTCTGCACAACTTGTGCTTAGAGCTCCTTTTTATTTTATTTTATTTTATTTTATTTTATTTTATTTTATTTTATTTTGGCAGAGTGGGTGGCAGAGCTACTTGTGCAAATTTCACTGGTGCTTATAAAAATGCTCCAGCTCCAGCCTGTCTTAGTGAGGAAGATCCATTGGATCAGAAGCGGGCAGGAAGTCAGCTGGGCTCAAGTGAGTCAGCTTCCCCTGCTTCATCTCACTGTGGTTCTCTCCCCTCTGCTGAGCTAGATCGGATTTCCACTCAATGCATTGGTATTACTTGCACCCGCACTGATACACCGGCGGCTGCAAATGCTATGGAATTCTGTCCTCCACTCGGGTGACGTTTCCCCTCCTTTTCAGTCCAGCATTTACTGGGTATCCTACAAGCCCGGGGTCCCCCCTTCACCCCTCTGATATTCAACATGGGAAGCCCTGGGACATCGGGGGGCAGCCTACAGCTCAGCCCCCGCTCTCTTTATGAACCCCTTTTAGGTGGCTGACAGCTGCAGGGGCTTCTGTCGAGGACCACGTGACTGCATCGCATGGGCAGCAAGTTCCAGCAGTCAGCCATGGTTGTGTGAAGAACCACTTCCCTGTGCCTGCCCTGAAACCTCCCTCCCACCCCATTCCCTGGAGCACCCTCACGCAGTGGGAAAGCCTCGCTCTCCAGACACCACTCCCTCCCCACCAAACCCGGGATCCAGACTGGATGTGGGCTAGCCAGATATTTCCTGACCTGGGTTCTCTGCACCGTTCTGAGCCTCTTATTTACCTTTCCCCCATCTTTCCTGGCATCACTGGAGCCCGGCACTGTGGAAACAGAAGCTCTTGTTACGTAGCTTAAGTTCTTTGCTCGGGATTTAGGCGTCTTCCTTGAAGATTTCCTACTTATCCCGTGCCACACATGCACACACAAACTGCTGATTGTGGGGAGGTGGGGGGTGTCAGGAATCCACCCAAGAAGATGTTGGGCTGTCTGTGCAGGAACGGTGGCAGCGAGAAGCTGGTGGGGAGGCGGCTGGCAAGTGCTCCTCCACCCACTTCCCCCAGACCAGCGCTGGCAGCCGTTCAGTCTCCGTTCTTGCTGTCTTGCTTCTTTTTCTTCCTCGCCTCTTTTTGCCACATCCATTCTGTCTTCAGCAGTCTAATCTGGCGGTGCTGAAGCAGCAGCCCGAAGTCTGTCGAGGCAAGTCCTGCTTTGAGAGCCTCCCGGCAGGTAATTGCAGAGCATCAGGAAGCCGCGGCGCATCTCCATTAAGAGGGGACGTGGCTGTGATGGATGGCCAAACCACAAGCCTGAATGCTCTGGGTGGGAGGCTGCTGGCGGTTCAGCTCGTGTGCGATTTCTCTGCTGGAACAAAACCGGCCCGTCCTGCAGAGCAGGGCAGCTCCCTGCCACCTGCCTGCAAAGCCCAAGACCTGGGCTGCACCGTCTCTTCCCCTGTTCTTGTGGCACTCCAGGGCCAGACTGGCAAACAAAGCTTGCCGGTGCCACCGCTTGTCTAAGAGCACATAGTTCCAGGAAGGTGGACTGGGAGACATGACGGAGCCTTCTTGGAGGATCCCCACCAGTCACGTCCTTCAAGCCTGGCTGGAGGAGAGCAGCCCGGACAAAAGGGAGCCATCTGAACACCAAGCTGCCTCTTCTGGTTGCTTTTTTGCCACAGGGGAGATCCTGCCACCTCTGCGCTTTCCTGCAGACACTGTTTTCTCTGGAGCAGAAGGGGTGGATCCATTTCTTCCTGCGGCTGGCTGGCTGACTGGCTGGCTTATTTATTTAAAACTTTTGTATACCGTCCACTACCAAATAGTCTCAGGAGTGTCTCACAGTTAAACAAAGTAAAGCGCAGCATTCATTCTGTACCATAATGCCCCCATTAAAATCACATTACAAACCTTAAAAAGGCTTTGGCATGGTGCCGAAAAGAATGAAGTGTCGGAGTCAGGCAAACCTCTCTGGGGAGCGTATTCCATAACTGGGGAGCCACCGCAGAGAAGGCCCTTCTCCGGGTAGCCACCATCCTAATCTTCAAGGAGGCCTCCTGAAGAAAGACCTCCGAGCCAGATCTTAAGGTATGGGCACATAGGGAAGGAGATGCTCCTTCAGATATCCAGGTCCTATTTGTATAATGTCATTCAGTCAAATGTTTCCCTGGATGATTTACAGGGTGATGATCAGGGTTAAATCATATAAAATCAAAGTACAAAGAAGGCCAGCTATTAAAAGCAGAAGCTTGGACAGTTCAAAAGCCAAGGACTCTAAAAACCTGGGATGGAGGATAAAAAGGTGGTAACTTTGTTTTTATCCCTGTGGGTTCAGATCCATGCGGGTTCAGTTTGTCAGGCCCAAAGCAGCTGCACCAGTTGAAATCCCTCCCCTCTCCCAACATGCCCATTAAAGGTAGAGGACGCCCATCTGCCTTTCCTTCTGGCCATAATACTTTCCAAGGATATACTACAAAGTTGTGTGAACCCTTGTGCTGTAAGGATTAAGATGCTGGATGAGCACACAGGAGGTGCAGGTTCAAGCTCCCAATTAGCCACGGAGCCCACTGGGCCAATCCCTTTCTCTAACCCAAAGGCTCATTGTGATCATAGAATGGTACATGGCGGCCCATAAACTTCAGCCAGATATCCTTGGAAGAGAGGCAGGATAGAATATGTAATGAATTAGCAAGTACGTAAAATTAGGTGACGGATGGTTTTCAGTGTACATACATTACAACGTATCTCATTTTATTTTTGGAAACTATTGTTATACTACTGTTACATTAGTGTATTTTATTTCCTGTATTTTATTGTGCTTTTAGTTTCTTTGTTCACCACCTTGGGTGGACCTGGTCTAGCAAGGCAGTTTGCAGATATAAAAATAACAATTATAACTGCACAGCTGATGCAAAGAAAAGGGTGGGGAAGTGACTGGGTTTGCAAGAGCAGGAAGGTTTCCTGGTTTGCTTTGTTTTTGATGCCATTCTGAACATTTTCAAATTGCAGTTCTAATTCATTTTCTGCACCACTGCCAGGAATCCAATCTATCCCTAAGTCAGTTCCAGACTGTACTTGCAGCAAATCATGAAGTGCAGGGAAGCGCTCCACTGAGTCTTGGTGCAACATCCCAAGGACGTCTGGAAGGAAAAGGCTGCATTAAAGCTGACAGACTAATGCCTCTAGTGATCCCCCTGCCAACGGATAAAGTCTGGATTGAACCTGATAATATGGAAAAGCTGGGCATATGGAAAACCCAGGACGAAAGCTCAGACAGGGTTAATTGAACGTTGCAGCTGAAAACGGCAACCCAAGGCACGTCTCCGTATTAATCCCCATAATTTAAGTGGGGCCCTAAATGTGCACCGAATCCCCTGGTGAGGCAGCAGCAGCTAAGCCCTTAGAAGCAAAAATGCCCCTCTGCTTGAGGTGCAAGGCAGGCTCTTTGGCACACGGGATGTGATGATTTAAGCTCTGCGCTGGCGACTTGTGGCTTTGGCCAAGAAGCTGCCACTCTGGTAAAGAAGGGCGAGTCTGGGGGGGGCGGGGCAGGGATGCGGGGAAATATTGTCTTCCTTTGAACCAAGGTGCTCACTGAAAGTTACTTCTCTGGGGAAATGTGCACATCTCCAAGTTTTGCAAATGTCATGCTCCAGTCCAAAAATGTGGACAAAAAGGAGTGAAGTTGACAATGGTACAGACAAAAATCCGGATCTTGGTGAAAGAGATGTTTAAAAATGGCATAATGCAGGGAAAACGCCTTGTAAAAAAATACGTGGTTTGCAAAGCAGAATACACAAATGCGTAGCGTAGGACATGTTCTGTGAAAAGAAGAAAATAATTCTGTATGTTTGGGACAAACCAAACACAACATTGAAAAAATGAAGACTGGGGATGGGGGAGGAATGGCGTGAAGCCAGATTGACAGAGTCATCCATGCTCAGTCCAGAGGCAGAAGAAGGCAGTGCTGGCCAAGTGCGTGTCCCGTGAACAACCTGGACCTCTGCGCCTCCTGCCTCTTCGCCACAGATGCCGGTGGAGGCAAGCAGGAGGTCCAGCAAGGCCAGCTCAGTCTACATTTCACTAATTATGACCAGGTATGGCTCCTCAGGAGAAAGGACAGACTGGCATAAAATGCACATTGCTAATTTGCATGCAGAGCTGCAAATGTTTAGATGCTTGCTGTGCTGTGGTGGATTGTGACCAGGTGCCGCGGTCATGCTGTTGAATGAGCAAGTGCTCACTGCAGGTGGTGAACTTCAAACAGGTGGGAATGTCCTTTGTAAAGCAGGACACACAGCCACCTCAGCTGAAGGATGGAATGATCTCCCCTAAGAAGTGATGGCAACCAACCTGGAGGAGAAAGTTACCAGTGGCCACTAGCCATGACGGCTATCTTGTACTTCCAGGATCAGTCAGGATGCCTCTGGGTGGGCAACTTCAAAGGGACAGGTATCTAAGATCATAGGATCATAGCATCAGACAGTTGGAATGGGCCTGGCAGACTATCTGGTCCAGCCGCCTGCTCCATGCAGGACTCAAGTCATCCATCCAGGTTTCAACCTGGCTTGACCCTGCTTAGCTTCCACAATTAGGAAGGAAACATAATCAGATACATAATGCCTCTGGCACTGGAGGTAATAGAGATCCATCATCACTGCTAGTCACTGACAGACCTATCTATCTATCTATCTATTTAGGGATTTATATCCTGCCTTTTTCCTACAAAGGGCTCAGGGCAGCTTACATCATTCTCCTCCTCCATCTTATCCCCACAACAGCAACCACCCTGTGAGGTAGGTTGGGCTGAGAGCCTGTGACTGGCCCAGAGTCACCCAGTTGGCTCCATGGCTGAGCGGGGACTCGAACCCAGATCGCCTGAGTCCCAGTCCCATGCTCTTCACCACTGCACCACACTGGCTCAGTATTTCCCATGAATTTGTCCAGTCCCCTTTTAAAGCAACCCACATAATTGCTAGCATTACATATTACGGCAGTGAATGCCGTAATCTGGCCAGGTGGTGTGTGAAGAAGCGCATCCTTTTGTCCGTCTTGCATTTTGCACCGTTCACTTTCATGGGAAGCCAGACCGGATCAGCACCGTGCACCACCCAGCAAAGGATGCTGCCCACACAGTGGCAAACCAGCTGCCCGAGCTCCGCATGCAGGCACACTGCCTCTGGAACCTGGGCTGGCCTGTGGCCCACAGGGCTAGAAGCTGCGGATCGCCGGTGATCGGGTTGGTCACAGAAACAGGTCTCAGGACTAGAAGAGCCTTGCGTCTGACTCAGCAGGCCTCTTCTCATGTTCGAAGTCTGGCCTTTTTGGAGTCGGGGTGTTTATGCATCCGTAATACGAATGGTACTTTTCCAGCACTGCTGCCTTTCTGTCTTACCACCAAAGCACTTGAACTCTGTGTGTAAGAAGTTGTTGTCTTATTGACACAGCTTTGTACAGGGATGTGGCTTTGGAAAAATATCTATAACAAAATAGCCTTTCAGAGAATTTTCCACTACTAGATTTTTCCATGGGAAATTTTCCATTTCTATAAATGCATCATCATAAAACTAATTATTAACACAATGAATGGATACTAGTCCAATATCAGTCAAACTGAGTAGTTTTAAAGTTGGGATTATTATTTTCAAGTGACCACCCTTAGAGGCTGGTAAGTGTGCAAGTGCATTAGGAATATGTGCCGGTGTGTTTTCATCCCCTCCTTTTGAAACATAGTCGGCCTACGAAGAATGCATGCTCCTGAGTTGTCATGTCCTAAAAGTTATTTACAAGCTTTCCAATGAAAATCATTTCCAAGTAAAGCTTTGAATTCATTTGAACATAACATTTACACCACATTAAGTGCACTTTATTGAGGTTTTATTCCCAAGAAAATATTTTTAGCAATTGGGCAGGGGGCGTGATTTTGTTTTAGTTGTTTATATATTTAACACGGGTTCCTTTTTTCCTTAAACAGAGAGCGAGGGAGTTTGTTTACTAAGTATGTCAAACTTGTGAAATTGGATCCCAGTCAGTTTGAGACATTGAGAAATGTTCCGATCCATTTTTTCCAGAAAACACACACCACAGCTGTGCGCAGGGCTTTTGGGCTCAGGGCAGCAATGTGGCTCACAGCCAGAGCTGGGGTCGGCACCCACTTCTATGGGCAGCCACAGACCCCCACTTTGGCGCTCCCCCTGTCTGTCCATCTAGCTGTAGGCGTCTTTGGAAGCTGTTGCTGGTCTGGGAATCCACTTGTCCTTTACACTAGCTGCTGAGCTGCTTGGGCAGGCGGAGGCCTTGCGCCCATCCTGCCTGAGGGATCCTGTGCACAGCGTGCCTGGAGTGCTGGACTAGAGGGGCCTTGGTCCCCTCCAGCTGGGCTTTCCTTATGTTCTGTTATGCACCAGAGCACTTGGTGCAGCTTCGGTTTGGAGCACCGGGGTAAATAAAGAAGTGGCAGCCGCTTCCCTGGTACAGCCAGCTCTGCCGGGGGAGCCCCCTGACCCAGCATCCACTAACTGTGCCTCTGGCACAACTTGGCAACTCTCCAGGGCGCTCTCAGATCTGGACACCTCACGTTTCTCCTGAAATTTAACTCATGCGGCGCACTGTTCTGTGATGTGGTGCCAGTGTGCCAGGAGTGCCCATTAGTGCTCCTTCCTTCACAGTAACATAAAGTGGCATTTAAAACCCACAACAAGCCTTGTGACAATAATATCGCATTTCTTTTTGCGTGTGTCCAATGAATACACTGATTCCTCACCATGAGTCAGTGTGGACCAGTAAATTGTCCACAGCATAATAGTAGCCCATGCGCAAGGCGCAAGGAAGCTCCCCCGCTTCCCGGATTGACTCAAGCAGCCCCTGCCTGCATGGGGAAGTGGTGTCTCTCCCGTGAGGCAAGCCAGTGGGGTGGGGGCATCTTTATGGATGTGCAACTTAGAGGGCTGGCCTTCGGGGCAAAACCGTTGGCCTTTGTAGCACCCTTACTGAATTAGGCTACACTGATTCGCTTCTTTGTTTATTTATATGCTGCTTTCCCACACTCTTGTGGCCAAAGCAGTGTACATTATATCTGATGATCAAGAATAAAGGTAGCATTGCGGGATATAAAGAAACACAAGTATCAGTGGCCATGTCAATAAGCCAACAGAGCTATAAAGGTGATCAGTGAATCATAGAAGTGCTGCCTGTAACCCTCTGAGCTTGGACGGCAGAAGGAATGCGAAGGCAAAGGCCACTCTCTACCCTTCAGCCTTGAGTTTGGTCATCTTGGATCATGAGGAGAGGAGGCTGAGGTGTTCCTGGGTTTTCAGGCCTGTGGTGTCTCTCCCCATCCCTCTCCACCTGCAGAAGTCCATCTTGGGAGTCTTGACCAGTGTGGTTCTTTCTGCACCAGCTGTGCGGGTAAAGAGGGCACTCCAATTCAGAGTCCCAGCTTCAAAGTTGCAACACGTTTCCAAGGTTGGAGCTGGCTCTCTGAATGTTCTTGGTGGTCTCTGTCAGGCATTGGAAGCACCCTGAAGCCACATCAGAAGCAACGAGAGCAAAGAGTAGTGCCTTGGACCCCATTCAGAACCATGAAGCAAGTTCGTCATGACGCGTTTCAGTCCCCTCGGTTTACGTGAAGAATGGCTAATTCTGGAGCCATCTTGATTAAGCCAATAATCTAACTCAGCTGCTTAAAACCACCATGTAGCTGATGTACAAGGCAGTGAGGGAGCTTACAAAATAGAAGAGTCACTGAAATTTGATAATCCCCTACATCTTTGCAAGTTTCCCTCTATTAAGGAATAGATACAGAAAATATGGAAAATTGCAGAAATGTTTTTTAAAATATATATAGCTATCTTTTTTCAAAAAAATAATAAGCCAAATTTACAAATTAAAAAAGGAGGCAGGCTTGTATCAAACTGGCTTCCCTTTAGCCATATTTCTGTAAACAGCAATATAATGTAGATCCAGATTAAGTTGGATGGTTCAGAAATGTCATCTAAGATCATACAACATAGATTTCTCATGTTTCTATCCAATGTTTATACTAGTTTATAGTTTAACATTTAGATGGCTGATTTAGATTTATTCTCAGCATTTTTGTATAATTTTTTAAAAATAAAAACAATGGAGAAACCCTAAACTGAAATGTTTTTGAACAATTAAAACTATCAGATTAAGCAGATAAGTTCAACATTAATCAGGAGGGTGGGGAAAAAAAATCAACAATAAACTTGGCCAACCACCAAGAATACAACCAGTAAAAAAAGTCACTTAAACCAAAGACCTTTGTAAGGAATGGATTGGAACCAGATTTGCAATAGATGCGTTGAAGTCAATGGGGCTTAAGTTAGCGCCATTGCTTTCAGTTGGTTTATTCTAAGCAAGAAGGATGAAGTCTGGATTTATTGACAATAGCAGCAAGAGTAGAACAACAATGAATAAAAATATCTTAACTAAGATTTCTAAAAGGCAAGGTGAAAAGGGTGATAAGCCTCTTTTAGCGGGGAGTTGTTAAAAGATGGATGCCGCCACTTGATGGTGGGCCGAAATGAAAGAAAATGTTCTTCTCCAAGCTATAATGGATTTACAGCTGACAGGAGGCACCTAAGTTTAGGACTCCCTCGTTTGCCTTGTACAAGGTGCCACAACAAGGCTGCCAACCAGTGATCTTTTGTGCCACTGGCCTGGAGGCTTCCCCCGGGGGCCTTGCAAACAATTTGGCCTGTGGCGTCTGGCCAGGCTGCTGTCTGTGCTGCTTCAATTCAAGGCTGACCTGTCTGCATGGTTGGAGTCATCATGCAGAAGTCCAAGGAGACGCCTGTTTGCAAGTCCATCGTAACCACCTGGTGCTGAGTGCCACTTCTGCGTCATCTCAGCAAAAGAAAGCGCAAAGGAGACGGGCAGTTGCCTCACATTCGCACTTGCTGATGCTCGTGTCTATGTGCACAGGAGCAGTCATTCCTGTTGTTCGGATGGAAATGCACCAGTCCTTGTAGCCCTAGTGGGAGACATGGTGCTAGGCTGCTTGTGTGCCTGCCGTTCATTCTGCAGTCCAGATGCTGAGGGCGACTTCAGGGTCCTTCCGCTCTTCTGTCTCAGAGTTCTTTATCTTTCCTCCAGGCTTGGACCAATTTAAAAATAGAGGACACTTTGCTATAGAGCAGGGGTGCAGGACCTCTTTCATCCTGAGGACCAAACTCCATTTCAGCGAAGTTCTCAGGGCCACCTGCCAGGACTGAAGACTGAAGGGGTGAGCCAAGATACTGGCCTATTTTAGCATACATCCCCTCCTCCCAGTAACTAAGATGAGGATAGCACCAAAAGCCTGGTGGTCAATGAAAGCAGTGTGGGAACAGGAGAGGTGGTGTGATCATCTGGAGGACCAGCCTGGCCCTCCAAGTGGGCTGTCCTTTGCTTGCAGTGGGCCAGCTGCAGTCCGCAGGCCTGAGGTTCAACACCCCTGGTATAAAGAACAGCTGTGAATCGCCCAGAGAGCTTGGGCAATAAAAATAGAGAACTGTTATATGTAAAGACGGGCCCGTGGACACCCTACCAATATTCCCGTGAGGAAGAGAGCAGCCTGGCTTGCTGAAGGGAGCATGTTGCACTGCCTCCTTGGCATCAGAGCATGTTGTGACTGAAGGACGGCTTGACATCATCTGAGGACTCCGCCACCCGCTGCCATGTGTTATCACAGCTGAGCCCCCCCGGAGACCTTCATCAGAAACACGTCCGTTTCCAATCCTGGCCAAGATCTGATAAGACCCGTTGCATCTGTTCCCCATTAGGCACCGCGGACTCGCGCCTTGCTGCGTTCGAGAGAGCCCTTGCGCTGGGACATGGTGCTTTGGCAAGATCCCATCTGGTGAAAATTAGGGAAACGATAACATCTCTTTTTTGGGGGGGACATGTGCGTGTGTGTATTTTTGTTTGGCTTTGGAATCATGTTTGACTATTACACTGATGGAAACCATGATATTTCTCTCTGCTTTCCCCACCCCTGCCCCATATTTTAAACAGGCCCTAGTCCAAGACCAGATGATGGGACTCGCATCACGCTATATCTTTTCTCTCCTTCTTTTCAGCCATTAAACACCGTTGCCAAAAGTAAGGGTGCCCAGATTTCTGGGTTGTGAATCTGTTAGCTATTTCATTAACTCCCAAGTACGTTGGCTGTCCTTTTCTACAGAGAACAGTCCTCTGTTTTGATGACATTCTCCATTTGAAGGTTCCCTGTAGTTTGGTATACAGAGAAGAAATTTCAGAAGGAAGGGCTGGGCCTTCAAATTGTCCATCAACAGCGAGTAACTACACGAGTTGCATGCTGACAGTCTTCTACTCTATTCCATTCAAAATATTACAGTTTTTTCTACATATAAAGTATTTTTTTCCATCATGTTGGTGATGCTTTCCTTCTTTTCAGGGCAATTTTCACAAGTGATTCCCCTGACCTGAAGGGATTCAGAATATGTCTGTGAACATTTCTGTGTGCAGGACAAGAATCCAAGCTGTGGTGAAGGACAGTGTAACATTGGCCTGGCCAAAAATAGCGAGTTCACACCACACGATTAAGGCATTTTGGTTCCCAACTCGAGGCAGGCAGATGCTTTCTACATGGCAAAGCAATATTTCCAGCTAGAGGGAGGGGCCAGGTTTTTGTGTGCAGTTCTAGGCCTAGGAATAAGCTGAGTCTATTTTCTTGTAAACCACCCAAAGAAATTTGGTATACAGGTGGTATAGAGATGAAGATGATGATGATGATGATTCCTTAGGGCTCGTCATAACATGCGTCAGAATGAGGGGAAGTGGAGATTGAGAGAGAGAATGCTCATTACTCAGAGATCAAAGACAGAATACAAAATAATGGAATAGACAGACAGATGCTATGATTGGAAATCAGGACCTTCATGAAATCAGGAAGCACATCCTGACAGTTAGGACCCCGAGGGTGTGGAATGGGCTTCCACGGGGGGAGGTTGAGGCCTCATCAGTGCGGGTGTTCAAGGATAGCTGGACATGCACCTGGTGGGCATGTCATGAGCGAGCCGGCTGGTGCTGGAGGGCAGACTAGATGGCCCGGGAGATCCCTTCTGACTCGCTCGGTTTCTATGTTTCTATATGGGCTTTCTGAGGTGGTAGGATGGATCATGTCCCTTTAGACCTTTGGTGGGGGAATCACCCTTTTTTCCAGTGCTCCCGTCTAAACTGCTGGCAGGCTTGGGGGACCTTCCTCCAGCCAGCAGGCTGCATTCGATCCAGGAAAGCTCTCCGGCTGTGGAGAGCAACGCTCTGCAGGCCATGGCAACTCCTTGCAGCCTGGTCCCCCAGCCTGTGCTGGTGCTGCCAAGAACCCTGGGGCCAGAGCAGAGCTGGAGCCAGGGCCAGCTCACCCACCCGAGGCAAAGTAAAACAAGCGAGATGGGCTTCCTCACATCCATGTCTCCCCGGCTGTTCCTCCCGTGGCCCCTCCCTCAACTCTCTGACTGGAGAGGGTCCGCTCCCGGGGGGCCTTTACAACACCATTTTTCCAAAGTTCTTTTGATTCCTTTCCACTTTCCTCCTATCGTCCCTTCCTCTCTCAAGGTTGCATTTTGTTACCTGTAATGAGCCTTAACACACTTTCCCTTCCACTGTGGCTTGTCCGTTGCTCCTGAGAGGCAGGAGATGAAGGTTGCATGGAAACTTCTACCATTTTCCACATGAGCCAGACTATCACACTCCCACACACACACAGAGGAACAAAACTGGCCATTGCCGTTGGTGCGGACGCTCTAACCTCCAGGAGCTTAACCCAGAAAATGAATGCTTGGAAGGCGCAAACTTCAAGCTAAGATTTTCTTTTTGCGTGTTTGTTCTTGGTTTTTATTTTAAAGAAAAGCATAGCAATCATCTAGGTGCATAATCTTGGAATGGCCAATCCTGATTCACACTTGTCCACAAAAAATCGGTATGGGATTCTTTCCTAGGGAATCTCAGGTTCTGTGTTTGCAGCCAGAAAGTCACTGCCTACCAGTGTTCCCTGGGGGAACAATGGAGTTTGCATTGTTCCATTCTATCAAGAGTAAGCCCATCACAACAGTACAGCTCAGATTAGCCCTAACTAACTTACATCCCACTTCAGTCCCATGCACTTGAATAGGTCTACTCTATTGGGATCCAGCCCATGCTTAGCACAGGTGCCAACAGCTTGACCTTGGAACGCTTATGCTCGCAGCGACATGCATCCCATCAATGAAAACATCTAGCAGCAACAATAATTTGAGACCCTGTCAGTGCCCCAGTAGCCCGTAATTCACCCGTGGTGGCCAACAGTTTCGTATTCAGTGCTGGCAAAGGCAGCCTATGGCTGTCTCCCCAGATGGGGTCCTGCTGTGGCCCACGAGAAGCTCTCGTGTGCCGATGTGGGGCCAGCACGGTGGGCGGATCTGCTCCCTTACTGGCCTGGCTTCCCTCCCTACAAATCCTATTCTTTCATTTACTGCTTGCCATGTATTATCCATTACTCCGCTTTCAAAGAATGCAGTGTCAGATCTAGAGAATTTCATAACTGGAAAACAACTGTGCTCAAGATTTTCCTGTAAGATCTGAAATTGCTTATCAAGTTTTGGAAAGTGCCAGAAAAATCAATGTTGGTGTATCACCGTTCACACGCGTGGAAAAAGAAATGTATCTGATCCCCTAAGGGATGGGTCTGCATTCCGAAACCACGGCTGGCTAATCAGCTGGTGCTGCAAAGGGACCAAGAAACATGTGCTCTTTCTGGAGGCTGCTGCTGCTAAGCGTTGGCGGCTTCTCCGTTACTCTAGTGGAGTCATGTGAGAGTGGGGAGCTTTCGCAATCCTAGAATCCAGTGGGGTCATCCCATGAAGCTGGCTGGTAGGAGATTCAGATCAAAGGAGGGACACCCTCACACAGTGCAGAGTTAAACTATGGAGCTCACTTCTGCAGGGTATTGAGACAGCCACTAATTTGGACAGCTTGAAAAGGAGGTTGGACGAATTCATGGAGGAAAAGCCGATCAGTGAATACTAATCCTGATAGCTCTGTGCCACTTCCCGTTTCAGGTGCAATATGCCTATCCATGCCAGTTGCTAAGGAACATGGGTGGGAGGAAATGCTATGCATGGGCCCTGGCCCTGATCCAGCATGGCTGCTCCTGTGCTCTTAAGTTGGGATTGGAGGAAGCGAATGCAAAAACAGCCAAAGGGAGCGATGAAAGAACGTGGCGGCTGGAGACAGGTTGCGAGTTCGCAGTGAAAGAATAGGAGAACGAACGACCTGAGATGGGGAAGAAGGCTGTGAGAGGCGAGTGCCTCAGGCAGATGGTTGACGATGTCCAGCTGAATCGCAGCTCCTCTCCGCTGCACCTTTTGGGCTGCGCAGGATGCTCATAAGTCTCCAGCTCTGGAGTCTTCCGAGCATCAAGGGTGCAATGAGTAGCACGGTCCCCTTATTCTGTGTCACGAGTCTGTCTCTTCCCTTTTTGCTCCCCAGCAGATCCAAGTGAAAGGTTTCTAATGACCCTCTTTCACTGAGTTAGGTTGTCCAGTTGAGGCTGACTCTGCACTACCGCGTGGTTAATGTAACAGTCATCAAGCATCTGTCAAGGGGTCCCTTGTAGAGTTAGTTCTTTCCCATACAAGGAGGTGATTCCAAGATGATTCCCCCCTCCCATTCCCGTCTCTACCAAACAGAGTTGGTTTCAGGGAGTTTTGCACTGCTTGTAGGCCAGGTAGTGGAAATACTGGACATCCCTTCATGGTTTACTCACTTGATCTAATGTTAGACCACTGGGCTGATAAAGCCGCAGCCCCTCCCCGTCCGACCCTCTTGGTTCCGTGGCATCTTCCCGCAAGCCAGGGCCCATCTGTTCTCTCTGGACACCTGGCTTCTCCCACCGCTCACTGGCTGTGGTAACTCAGCTGAGCATTCTGAATCCACCTCTTCTTCCAGTTCACTTCCAGGCTCTGAAATCTCCACCTTGGAGTGCCATATGTTGGGAGAAGTGATGCGTGGTTCTGCCACGACTCAGCATCTCACACAGTGTCATTTGATGAAATGTGAATGTCTTTGTGCATGATTGCAATGTCCCGCTCTTGACTTTGTCTCCCCTTTCTTTCTGCTCTCCTGCCACCTTCCCCCTCCTCTTAGCATGTGACTGTCACCCTGTTGGTGCAGCTGGAAAAACCTGCAACCAGACGACTGGCCAATGCCCTTGCAAAGATGGGGTGACAGGGTTAACCTGCAACCGCTGTGCCAAAGGCTACCAACAGAGCCGCTCACCAGTCGCTCCATGCATTAGTGAGTATCATTGCTCCTCGGCTTGGCTGGCACTGTTGGAAGGAGGCGGATAGAGGGTCACTCTTTCCCAGAGGTGGCTGCCGAGGTGACGCATTTGAGAGAATGCTATGCTTGAGGGCTGAGCAGGTCTGAAATGATCACCCTGCTTCCCATGAAATGTTCCCTACACAGGTGAGCTTCTCCCAGGTGTGGGACCTCCCTCAGGTGTGGGACCTCCCTCGGGGACTGTACTGTTCCACAAAGCCACCAAAAGAAATCCCTTCCATCCATGAAATTTATATTGCTCCTCCTGAGCAAGTGCTTGGAGATCAAGGTAGAACAGCCACTTATAAATTGCCAGAATCAGGGGCATGCATTACCAGATCGGAAGGCAAAGGAGAATGGCATTTTGCAAACAATTTGCTAATTCATAAGCGCCCATTTAGAGCCCAATTTTGGAGAGTCAATGCCAGGCAGAGTAAGCATATGAACTAGCATATAGCATATATTGTGCATGTATGTATTCATGTCTATGTCTTAGGCCCCACATTTTTGGTCAATTATTGTCCTGCTCCTTCTCTCCCTTGTATGTTAACTCTGGGAAGCAGGGAGAGCGTGGCTGGTGCTCACTTTTAGTGGCAAGCAAATACTGGAGGACTGCAGAAACTCTCCGACAGCGAAGCCCCTCCAAGTGTCTGTTCTGAGACACGGAAACCTGCACGGCCCCTCACTTCAATCTTTCCACCTGCCAGGAATAGGGAAGGGGCAGGGAGCATGGTCCAGCCAACTAAGAAACACCACCCTTTCTTTTCCAGAGATTCCTGCCATCAACCCAACCTCTGTGGTCACCAGCACAGAAGAACCAGCAGGTAAGCGATGGATTTCACTTCCTACTTCCTGTTCCCAAGGAACCTAGTTTATCTTTCAGTTTATCCTTGCAAGAACAGTCCTGTGAGGTAGGTTAACTTGAGAGTTGCTGACTGGCTTGGCATCACCCAGTAAGCTTCATGGCCAAGTGGAGAGTCAAGCTGCATCCCAGCCCAACACTCCATCAGCTACACCACTCTGGCTTTTGCTATAACAGACAATCAAGAACACGAATACTGCCCTGACACGGAAACTGTATTTATCTGTAGCTTGAAGGATCTTTCCAAAGCTCTGGTATGATTTTTTCCTAGAACTTTAACAACTCTTGGTTTCTTTGCAAAGTGGAACTGAGGCACTGGATATCCTCCCTGTTTTTCATTTCCCATTTTTAGAGATGCCGCATGTGTGCGATCTGTTGCTACGTATGTTCAGTTCTGTTGGTGTGTTTGTTGCAGCATTTTTCCATGTGCAGTTTCGCAGAGGCCTATGTTGGTTTGCGTGGTTCGGTAGTGTATCACACAACAATTCAAACCATTCACATGAACAGACGCAACGAGATTGCATTTCACAGTGTTTTACCAGTGTGCACGTACTCATCAGTGACACGGGGGAGGCATGAATCAATTACAGAAATCATGTGTACTCTGTTCTGAAATTATGGCTAGAAATCTTCCTATGAGAATTAGGAGGAGCAGAAAGCCAGGCAGGGTAGACAAGGGGAACTACAAAGGAGCGCAGAATGGGCTGTCAGCAGATATCATGGAATCACAGAATAGCAGAGCTGGAAGGGGCCATGAAGGCCATCTAGTCCAGCCCCCTGCTGTGGCAGGACACCCATGTACACCACCCCACTCGGCTGGCTGTCCAGTTTCTCCTTGAATGTCCCCTGTGTGGGAGAGCCCCCCACCTCTCCAGGCAGCTGGCTCCACTGCTGTATTGCTCTGACCGTGAGGAAGCTTTTCTGATGTCCAGCCTGAATCTGGGTTGCCGCAACTTGAATTGATTATTTTGGGCCGTACAATCTGGCATTAGGAAGAAGAGATCTTGACCCTCCTCTTTGTGACAGCCTTTGAGGGACTTATGGAGGGATATCAGATATGACTGAATAGAGAAGACTGAAACCCCAAAATGAAGGAATTGGCCAATTTTACTGAGTCATAAGCAGAACCGGCACAGCAAATCAGACCAGGCTCCTAACAAAACAAAAGCACTCCAACTGCCAAACATGTCAGCTTTTCTCTTGGCTTCACCGAAAGGCCACCTTCTGCCTCCTCTTTTTGGCTCCTCTTTGCACCCAAGGCTCTCTGATGCTCCCAAGCCAAGATGATCTCTGCATCCTGACTCATCCTAGTTGCTGAGACACCGATTGCTTTAAAGCTCTAAAGACAACAGAAGCCTTACCTTGCAGCCCTTTGGTGTTCTCTTCCTTCATTCTCTATCCAAAAGTGAGTTCATTCTTCAGGTGCTGATCCTCAGCAGAAGTGAAGGGACTCCAAGTTTTGCAAACCTACCAGGAAAAAAAAGCTACTCAGAGGGGGAAAATAATCTTAATTAAGCTTCCAAATAGCCTGAAGTGCCTGATCCTGCCTAATCTCAGATGCTAAGCAGGTCAGGCCTGGTTAGTATTTGGATGGAAGACCTGAGTCCTGCAGTGAGCAGGGGGTTGGACCTGATGGCCTCCTAGACCCCTTCCAACTATATGATTCTATGCTTGTGGGAGGCAGAGAGACTTCAAAATATCCCACTGAGGGCTGAGCAGGCTCCATATCTGTCATGGGCCTGGAGCCTAAACACTCATCCTTGGAGAATGCCAAGCTTTTGTCCTCTGAAGATGCAACTCCAAAGTTACTGGTCCGGGGAGAGGACTCTGCCATGGAAAGTCACCAGGAGGCTTCGGTCTCCTCAGGATCATTCCTCCAGAGGGACCCCAAGGGCCAGCCCCTTTGCCTCCAGAGCAGATCGCACCGCCGTCTCAGACTGTAAGGACTTAGGCCACGAGGAAAGCAGAGTTCCACCGCCATTGCTGAAACGGGCCAGGCTGCTTTACCAGGCAGTGCGGAGCTGGGAGCAGCTAGCCGGCTTAAGCCTCTCCCTTTTGAGCCCCCGCCCTGCCGCCTGCTGAAGGATTGCAGGGACAGTCCCCTCCCGCTTCCAGTTCCAGCTCCTCTCGAAATGTTGGTGGTGCTGATCTTTACCCGTCCTGCTTCCTGAGAGACCTGACCTGCTGGTTGACTTGCTGCTCGGAATCTGATCTATTGGCAATCCTTGCAACCCAGGGCAAGGTGCTGGCAGGACCCACAGCCTGAAATGGCAGAGCAGATACAAAATGCTGAGTTTCTGTGGCTGGGTGGGGAGCCTGACATCGGAAGGGAAGGGAAGGGAAGGGAAGGGAAGGGAAGGGAAGGGAAGGGAAGGGAAGGGAAGGGAAGGGAAGGGAGCATCTTGACAGAGGGCATAGCCAGCTGTCTGGATGCCACACAGCCAACCTTTTTGCATGGTCCCCTAGTTCCCCTGCTCCCATGCTTGCAAGGATCCCTTCTGTCTGTCTGTGTGTTTATTGCACCCTCACTGTTTATGGAGAGATTCTCCCGCCGTGCATCATCCCCAGCCTGGGCTCAGCATTGCCCTGTAATAAGTCATCTGCTGGAATTTTAATGTTGGAAGCATGTCTAGCACCAGATTTTTCTGGAAAGGTGAGAGTAGCCAGGTTTCCTTCAACTAATTTTTTTAATGTGCAAATGAGGTTTTAAATCCTATTTATTCTTGGAAAATGACCAAAGAAACTCAACAAGGGTTCTTTAGGGGTTTGAAACAAAATTCTCTGAAAAGGAAAAGAAAGAAGAAAAACAAGCGAACCAGCAGCCTTCTCTTGCACAGGCTAGCACCAAAGCTGTCACTCTGAAACCTGGCGAAGAGCAAGGCTTTCGTGGAGGGGAAGGCTCTCCCGTGCTGCCTCCTGCAGGGCTTCAGCTGCCTCAGCCATTTGCAAGAGCCTCCTCATGTGCAAAAGCTTTCTCTTCAGGCTTCTTGTTTGTCAGGTACAACCCCTGCACTGGATCTGCAGCAAAATGTTGGAGCGTGGAGCATTTCTGTTCAAGATTCCAGCCAGGCAGGCCCTTTCCCAGGATACTCCATTCCTGCCCTGCCCTGCTGTCCCAGAATTCCCCACTGGAAAGTCCATTAGCATGCCACACCCACTGGGCCTGCTTCACCTGCACTGGCAGAGGAGGCTGCTGACTCCTATGTTAGTGGGGCTCCTCATCCATTGCAGCTTTTCTTTTGAGCTTTATGGGAGCCACCCCTGGTGGTGAACCCATTTTGTGGGTGGAGGTCAGCACTACGGATAGCACCTACAGTGCTCAAAAGAAAAGCTGCAACTTAGAGAAATGAGTTTGTCATTTGGATCTAGGATGGCGGAAACTTGGTACTGAAATCTTAGCTCTCTCTGTGTGTGCAGCAGGTACTTGCCTGAAGTCTGTGGGATCCAAGACTTGCCGAGCAAAGGAAGCATTTCTGTACAGGGCAGGGATGCTTCCAAAAGTCCTCTTCGTCCAGATTTATCTCTAGATCTTAGAGCTCTGAATTAACTGCCCTTATTTCCGAAGTAAAACTTTTGCATTTATACACAAGAACGTATGAGAAAAGCCCTTCTGGATCAGACGAAATACCCATTGATGAATTATCCTGTTTCCCTCAGTAGCCAAGCCCAAAGAATCGCACACACAGCAATACCCCTCTTCCTGGGCTTGTCCCACATCAACTGGTACTCCAGGATTCACTGCCTTTAAACCTGCAGGTTCTGGTGAGCCGTTGTGGCAGCTTTCCCTCCTTTTCCTCCACATTGGCTCTTCAGGTGCCTCTGGGAAGCCTGAATGCAGGTGATTGTTGCTCCCCAGCAGGAATGCTATGAGAATTCCTGCTAGGGAATTCATGTCAGTCCAGTTTGTACCCTCCGGACCAAACATAGACTCAGATGCAATCTGTTGACAAAGTCCGTGCATTTCTGCGGTTGTCATGTGTCATGCAGACCAAGAAAATGGCACTTGAGAACATGCATACATCTTCGAAATCTGCCTGTGAAAATGAATGCTGCTCAAAATGTTTGGTTGGCTGCTGAATGCTGGGGAGGGTAGGATTTCTCCCTCTGGATCCCCCCTTAGCCAGTGACCACCTAGGAAGCAGTTACTGTATATTTCCTGTGTCCTTGAATGATTCCATGTTTAGCCCTCATCAGAGAGAGAATTATCTGTCTTTTTCCTTCCTTTTAAAACACATGCAGTCATCTTTTGCCTCCACGACTTCTGAGCCACCGATTCCCCACTGGCTTGTGCCTTCACTCCACATGGCCTGGGAACTGTCTCAGACAAACCGTAGGCCTCTTTGCATGTGAGGCTCCTGATATTCGATCAGATCTGTGCCGAGATGAATCAAGTGGAGACGGCAGTGCCAGCTGTATCCTCCACCTGAAGAAGAGAGGTGTAACACGAAGGATGCATCCTTCAGGATAAGGGATATGCACCCAGTGTCACCTGAAGGATGTTACCTGTCCTTCAGGATGAGATGCCTGGGAAGAGGAGGATGACTGAATTCTTCAAGAGTACAGCCCTTTTCAGCTGTGTTGCTTTCTCGTGCCAAAGTCACCCAACCTGGGCATGAAAGAATCCACCTAAACCACATGCTGCCCCTCCAACCTGAAACCTCCGCTCCCAAAAGTGCCATTTGATTTAGCGCTGTGTCCTCATCCTTCACTCTGTTCCTCCAGCCCTTTAGCACAATTGCTCCTTTGTGCTAGGGACTGTGTGGGAATGCGCTTCTGATTTGCCCCGTGGCTTCTTGGCTGAATTGCTCATGAAAACTCTCCTCTCAGTCTATTGTTCTTCCCTCTCTCCCCGCTAGTTAGGTACAAGGGGAGAGAATTCAGCCTTGACCTTGAAATGCATTGGTTGCCTCCACTGTCTCCTCTCTTCCATTCCACTGCCAGGCTTAGGCAGAAAAGAGCCCACGGCTGGAGTTGTAGGACGTTTTCCTGAATAAACGTGTCTTGGATGGCACCCTAGCACATCAACGCTTTAGATTTAAACGTCTTATAATCTGCCATCAGGCAATTTAGGAATATAATAAATGAGAAGTTTCTGACAGTCAGCCTGAGCTTCCAGGTGGTCCATCTTATGCTTGCTCTCTTAGATGACACAAGCAACGTGGTTGCTCTCCTCACCCCAATTCACTAACTGCAGGCAGGAGGTTGGGATCGGGGCAGGAGCAGTGTGAGGAATCTGAGTGAGGGGTGAAAATCCAATGGATTTTTCCCAACCTGGCCCTATGGATGCCATTCAGTCAACTCTGCACTGGTGCCAATTTGACCTGACCTGTTTTGCCACTTAATTTTATTGTTCAAGCTGGGTAACGAGTGCAAAATTCAGGCGTCCATCCTGCAATTTGCATTGGGTGTAAATCGATGCAAAATGGAGAGCCGAGGCCCAAGTTCGCTGTCAGAAAATTCAAGCTAGCCAGGGTGGGCTGCATTCATATGCAGTGAGAGGAAGGTGTTTCTACGCGTCTCATGTTAAATGCTGCCACAAGAAAAATGAGAAGAGCAACACGGAATCAAATGTAATGACTTGGCCGCAGTTTGCACAAATTATACCAGAGATGCAGAGTTCTTGGCCTCAAAACTGTGTAAACAGTTTGAGCAATTTTTGAGAAATTGAACCTCCCCGCTAAACTTGGCCTGTTTTTGGACATCATGTCAGAAATGTATTAAAAGTCTGTGGCTTGCACACAGAATCAGCGTCCCAGTGTTACACATCTCTAGAAGGATTACAAGAGAAGAAGGATGTGCTAGACTTTGCGTTACCAGTCATCCCTTGACTGCTGGTGTGGTTCTCTTTTGTGTGATCTGGTCTCATTCCCTATTTTTTTCTATGGTACTAGAGCAGTGTGGGAATTTGCCATTTACTTCACGTATGATGAGTAGCCAGATTTTTATCTATGCTTAAATGGGACAAGCTTTCCCAATGAGTTATTTAAATTATATCTGGGTGTGCCAACAGCCTCTCAAAATTCCTCACCTTATTTGTGGGCAGAGAAATTGGGGGCAGAGATGGGCAAACAAGCAATTTTTGTGATTGCCCAAATTCTCCGAAAACCAATGGGAAGCCTGCTTTGCCCCATTGTCCACTGTTTTCATTATGTTCAAATGGGGAAAGTGCAGATTTCAAATAGCGTAATGCAATTTTTAAAACAAAAGTACACCCAAAATGCACTCCTTACCCCAAAGAGGAACTCATAAAATGTGCATTCTTCTTACAGCGATTGTGAGTTTTGGTATTTGCAAGGATTTGCCCTTTGTGTTCACTTCTGGGACTGGATCGTGGCATGTTTGCACGATTTGCAAACATTAACAAAACTCTCAAACATTCCCAACTGGGGGCGCCATTTTGCTGACTTCTTCCAGGGGGAGGAGAAATTCTCCAGCAGTTTCTGCGTGCGGAAGGCATGGTGGGCGCTCGCCATGAGCAGCGGCATTCATTTTTCCTGCGGCTCCCGCCAACCCACTCCACTGCCGCTGCAAGGAGCAGACAACAGCGACTCTATTGCCAGGCTGGCCCTATTTGGCATTCTCCCTGATGCCCTCGGGGCCTTTATCGTCCATCCTTAGCAACGAAGAGAGGAGGGTGAGAATTCCAAAAATATTCCCCTGGTCTTAATTTCCTGACAAGAAGGAATTGTGGGGAATAAATTCATGGCAACTCACCAGTTTGCTCCCATACTGAACCTCCCCCTCCTCCTGCTCATTTCTGGCCATTTGGCATCCTAATTAGGAATATCAAAGAGGGGATACTTCAGGAAAGCAGTGGGTGGAGGTGTGTAATTGCTTTCTGTAAATTTTCATTCCAAGATCCCTTCAGAAAGGAAAGATTCAAAACTTTTGCTGAAAATACATTGAGGGCTCTTATAAAAGCCTGAGTTGGAAAAATATAAAACAAACTAGACGAGAAACCTCGGCACTTTATTTTACTTTCAGCAAAGGAAGTCTGCTAAGTGGTCCATAGAATTATCTGTGGTTTTCTTTTTATAAACCCTGTTTCTAGCTTAAATATGTGCAGCACAAAGTCTTCTGCTGTTTTCCAGGGTGCACATCAGGAAAGAAGCGATGGTGGGAGTGGAGGGGGGTTGCTCTGGGGAGTGATAAAAGCTTGATGTGCAGGTACCCCATGTGCGAGTTGACCTTGCCACATGGCAAAGGAGAGTTCAGACTGCAGGCAGCCTCATCTATCCATCTATTTGAGCAAAACAAGCAGTTCTGGCAATTTTTATCTGTTAGGAGGGTCTTTTGTAAAGATTATGGGTCTGAATTGCCCGTTCAAGACCTCAAAATGCTTTGCATTGTAATCCTATACACCACCAGTGGGTCACCTGCAGTGCAGGGCCCATGCAACCCCCTGTCTGATTCCAAAAACTGTACGCAAGCAATCAGTGCAGACCTCTTGAAAGAGTGATCTGCCACTGAAACCAACTATGCAGACGCACACGCGCGCGCACACACACACACACACACACACACACACGATGGGTGGGGGTATCCCTTTTGTTATGGCTTTACCTACCAAGACTAGCCCAGCTGTACCAGCATTTAAACCTTGACAGGGATACCTTCCTGCCCAGTCTTGCCATATGTATGTTTCTGGGAAGAAGTCACATTCAACTCTACAGGGCTTACCTCTGAGTAGACATCCTTAGGATTATGCTGCACACGAGTTGCAGCCAAGAACATCAATCAAATGGTAGGCATGTTGCGAGTGGAGCCCGCTGGATTCAGAGGTCAGACTAGATGGCCCGGGAGATCCCTTCCGACTCGCTCTGTTTCTCTGTTTCTAAAAGAGACAAAAGATGCAGGGAGACAGCTGTACAAGCCCTGCTGAGAGATGCCTTGGGGAGAAGATGATACGTTCAGCATGCAGAGCAGATAGATAGCCAAAGTTTTGGACAGGAGTTGCAGCGCAAAAGCACGTTGCACTTATCTCTGTTGCAAAAGATTCACGTGTGTGCACGTACGTATGTGTGCGTTTCCACACACACATATGAGGAAGAATTTACTATTTGTCTGCCCCATTTCTGCACAGAAAAATGAAGGCAGTTTAGAAAGATGACTTTTTCAAACATCGCTTGGAGAATCTGTTCTATGAAATTTCAGCCCAGCTATACCGGAGAACAGCTGTTCCTACTGAAGACGGGTAATGTCCAACCTGTCTCAGGGGAGAAATCACAATAACTCTTCTCTGCCCAGGAGATGCCCTAAACTCTAGTCCAGGTGCCCCACCTTGGAGGCAGGTATGCAGAGTGAGGTGTTTCTGATTTCTTTCTTTATTTAATGCTTCTCTATACTTTCCTCATTACCAAAAGTCTCAGGATGGTCTTACAGTAAAACAAAATAAAACAAGGCAAGAATAGGGCAGTCTTCCAGATATTGAGGCTTTTGCAAAGGACGGCATACAAATGTCATAAGTAAGTAAGTAAGTAAGTAAGATCTTGCTCCCACATCTCCACGGTTCAAGTGACCTGATTTTGGTGACCTCTCAAAGTGGCTGCGTTCATTTTGATGAAAGCGCTGCCAGAATGGCCTGCACTGCAAGTAGGGATGCCTGGATGCTGTTAATCCATCTGAGTTTTGAAGATACTCAGGTGTCTTTTATACTGTCAGCTGCTCATCAATAGAATCATAAATGGATGGATAGCATTCTTTCTTTCTTGTTAACAAATGCACTTTTGTGCTGACACACACACACACAATTTGTAATGGTTTGGAAGTCTGCAGAATCTGTGTGACTCCAAAAAAAACCGTGTGCTGCAGAACTGTAGGTCAGTTTCATAGAAGTATGAACACTTTAGGGTATGCTGCCTTTTCCTTTATTTCTACCTCCACCTGTCATTCAATCTCGTTTCTATGGCCATTTTCTTCCCTCCTGCACCTTTTGTGACATGACCTCAAATACATTGTGAATTGCAACTCAGTAGAAGTCAGTTTCCTTTTTGTGTGAGTGGGCAGGCATGCTCAGTAAGTTACACAGGGAGTTAAATAGGTGAGGGGCATGGTCTGCAAGAGCCAAATTTGGATGGGGCTCATCTCTTTCTCTCACCCCTTCACTGATGCTTTGTAATGCCCACTCTTCTGTCGTGTATGGCTCTGAAAGAATTCAACAGTAAAAGATTTGCAGCCATAACACCTAATTAAGTTACATCTCTTTTAAAACAAAATATTCCTTTACAGGAGAAAAAAGAAAAAGAAAAAGGCAGAAGAAATAAACCAGATGTGCAAACTCCCTCAGTCTTTCTCTTTTATATTATACAAACAGAGAGAGACACACATAGACAGCTGGTGCCAAATTCAAACAGCAAAAACATTCTGTGAACTGAATGGAAGTGGAGCCCAGCAGCCATCATGTTATGCCAACTCCACCCCAGGTTCTCTTTCACGTCCACACTCACTCATCACGCAGGGATGCTATGAGACGCTCGCTGCAGCCACCTTGCACCCGCTCAGTCTTGCACTGTTGACTTGCACACACAACTTACACACAAATGAAGGGACCCTTGTAGAAATGTTATTTCATGGAATCATAGAAGAGTTGGAGGGGGCCATGGAGGCCATCGGGTCCAACCCCCTGCTGTTCCAGGACACCATGTTACACCGTCCCACTCAGATGGCTGTCCAGGCTCTTTCTGAATGCTATTTATGTACTCATTTATTTACAAGCTTTGTAGACTGTTCCAGATTCTGGAATGGAGATTTCAGAGCAGTGAACCATGAAAAAGAAAACAGGTAAAAGAATAGAATGACAGGTAAAAAGAAGAAGAAAGATGTGGTTATCTCAGGAAGGCTTCTGGAAACAAAAATGTTTTCAGGAGGTGCTGAGATTAGCCTGACCACCAGAGGCAGGGGGTCCCACAGAAGCCTCTTTTCCTCAAGCCTTTAGCAAAGACCCCAGGGCATATCCAGAGGTTAAGCATGTGTTCTCGCCATTTTTCAAGAAACAGATCCAGTGACACTCACGGGAGGCGAGTGAAAACAGAAGCAGGGTTGGAGCCAGGAGCAAGGGGCCTCAGCAGTGTCCCCTGACCCCCTGTGAGGCATTTGCAGGGAGCTGGAGGAGCTGCCATGTGGGGGAGAAGGCAATGAAGTTGAGGACCACCAAACACATTTGTCAGTGCAACGTCTTCTACAGGTTGTGCTACGCAGATATGCCTGTATCCCTTAAAACAAAAAAGATACGTCTGCACAAAGGGGCTTCTTCAGTTTCTGCCTTGTGCAAAAAGGGGCTTCTAAATAATGCAGAAAGGGCTGCACTTCTGACAAGGCCTTCCCACCAGAGGGGCATCAGCTGGAGAGCATCCCCACAGACGGGCTCCGTTCAGATTCCGGTTCTGCAGATATTTTCAAAGCCAGACACCATCTCAGTAGACTTCCTATTGCCACAGACTCACTAAACAAATTGCTACTATTGCAGCGTTAAAGGAATTGTATTTGAGCAATGATAAGGGTCACAGTCAATTAAACAAGTGATCTCTCAAATGCCCATCCATTTATCTAGTGGTACGCAAGGTCATTTTGAAGCAAGATGCATCTTTTCCTTGTTTTTAGAGGTTACCCACATGTGTTGCTGCAGACATAGCCTTACAAGGTGCGTGAAGAGACACTTAGAAGAGGCACTGGCTAGGCCTCATCTGGAGTCCTGGGTCCAGTTCTGGGCACCTCAGTTGAAGAAAGATGCAGACAAGCTGGGAAGGGTTCAGAGGAGGCCAACGAGGATGATGCAGGGCCTGGAGGCAAAGCCCTTTGAGGAGAGATGGAAAGAACTGGGCATACTTAGCCTTGAGAAGAGAAGAGATATGACAGCACTCGACAAGTCCTTGAAAGGCTGTCACAAAGAGGAAGGACAGAATACCTTCTCAACGGTCCCATAGTGCAGGTCACGGAAGAGCAAGTTACAAGAAGCCAGATTCTGGCTAGGTATCAGGAAGACCTTCCAGATGGTTAGAGCAGCATGACAATAGAACCAATTACCTGAGGAGTTCATGGGCTCTCCCACTCTGCAAGCATGCAAGATGCAACCCCGTGTTGATCCAGGAGATCTGAAGGGAGCTCTTGCTTGTGTGCCTTTGGACACACCTGGGCAAAGGCAGTAGCAAAGCTAGGCAGGTCTGGCTCCTGCCTAGGGACAACTGCCCAGCAGGGGCCTGTTCACAAGAGCCCCCTGGAGTTGCACCTCCTTTTCCCCATGGCATCCTGCTCAACCATCTGCCTCTCATTCTGAGTGAGGAGGAAACATAGAAACATAGAAACAGAGCGAGTCAGAAGGGGCCTCCTGGGCCATCTAGTCTGACCTCTGGCAGCAGCCGGCTCCGCTCATGACATGCCCACCATGTGCATGTCCAGCCTATCTTTGAACACCCTCACCGATGGGGCCTCAACGACCTCCCGTGGAAGCCCATTCCACGCCCTCGGGGTCCTGACTGTCAGGAAGTGCTTCCTGGCATCCAAATTGAACCTTGGCTCCCTGAGCTTTGCTCCATTGGAGCGCGTCCTGCCTTCCTCTGCAGGGGAGAACAGGCCTCTCCCCATCTCCATGTGACACCCCCTCACATACCTGTATGTTGCCAACATATCCCCTCTGAGTCTCCTCTTCTCCAGGCTGAAGAGACCCAGTTCCCTCAGTCTCACCTCATACCCCATCCCCTGCAAACCAGCCACCATCCTTGTGGCCCTACGCTGCACTGACTCCAACCTGGCTATATCCTTTCTGTAATGAGGGGCCCAAAACTGAACACAATACTCCAGTTGCGGGCGCACCAGAGTCATGTAGAGTGGTAGTAATACCTCTTGATCTAGAAGCCACACTTCTGGCCATGCAACCAAGGGTGGCATTCGCCCTCTTGACCACCGCATCACACTGCTGACTCATGTTTAGCCTGCGGTCAACTAGTACCCCGAGGTCCCTTTCACAAGTGCTGCTCTCCAGCCACTTGTCCCCTAACCTGTACTTATGACAGCTATTCCTATGCCCCAAGTGCAAGACCTTGCACTTCTCCACATTGAACGCCATCCTGTTGTCTCCTGCCCACTTCCATAGTCTGTCCAGATCCTTTTGGATCTGGTGTATCTGCTCCTCAGTTGTGGCCACTGCTCCAGTTTTAGTGTCGTCTGCGAATTTGATCAGCAGACTGTTCACCCCTTCTTCCATGTCGTTAATGAAAAGATTAAACAGGATCGGCCCCCGTGGTCTACTGCTCCTGGCTCTCAGCCTGTCCAGTGAGCAAGGGACAGCAGGAGAAGGCTGCCCCAGGTGAGGATGGAGGTCAGAAGGCGGGCTCACTGAGTGAGAGGACTCAGAAACATAGGAACAGAGCGAGTCAGAAGGGACCTCCCGGGCCATCTAGTCTGACCCCCGGCTCCAGCCGGCTCCGCTCACGACATGCCCACCATGTGGATGTCCAGCCTGTCTTTGAACACCCTCACCGATGGGGCCTCAATGACCTCTCATGGAAGCCCATTCCACACCCTCGGGGTCCTGACTGTCAGGAAGTGCTTCCTGGCATCCAAATGGAACCTTGGCTCCCTGAGCTTTGCTCCGTTGGAGCGCATCCTGCCTTCCTCTGCAGGGGAGAACAGGTCTCTACCCACCTCCGTGGGTGCCTTGCTCAGTGACCCTCCAACACCTGGCTCTGGGACCAGCTCCTAGACCAGCAGTGGCACATTCTGTCCAACACAAGGACCAGCAGAAAGCATAGACTGGGCACCGTGTATAGTTGGCGTTAAGAGGCATTCTCCAAGTCAATGCAAGCAACAGACTGAAGCGGTGGAATCTTGTTGGGACGAGTGGACTGTACCATTTCAGAGTGCAGCTGAGGAGTGATGACCCCTTTTTGAGCACCCTCCCTGCACATAAAAATCTCTCTGCAATTGGCACCTTTCCAAAAGATGGATAAATTTGCCCTGTGGAGAGTCCGACGTCCTCTCCTTGCAGGAGGTTACATGGAGAAGGCTGAAGGGGGACCCCAAACCCAGCAACTCCGTGTGCACCTACATTCTGAATGAACCTGCAGAATGGCTCACTTGCACCAATAATGCCCAAGAAGACAAGAGTAATACCTGCAGCACGTGGACACAGGAAGCACGAGGGCACTGCTGTGCTCCTCAAACACTGGTTTGCAGACATGCAAGCGCAGGCTTTGTTTCTGCCGTTTTTCATAATGCCAGCACCAACTTTCTGCCCGTCTCTCTTCCTTGTTCACACTCTTTCATGCAAATGGCAAATATTTCTTTCCGTGCCCACCTGGACGGATGCCACGAAACAGGGTCCCCCTGCCGAGTTCGGCACATTCAGATCATTCTTGGTGGCGCAGAAGGCTCCAAGCTGGCCCACAGAATGGAAAAAGGAGTTTAGAGGCAGTGGAAGGAAGGGATGGAAGGTAGGGAGGGGAAGGACATAAACATTGAGGGTATGGATTTTGGGAGAGGAAAAAGGCGAATGAGAGAGGCTGGCTTTGGCAAGCTGTGAGTGGAGGGAAGCAAAGGAAGGTTAGGGCACTGTGGCAGGGCGAGGGAGGAGAGCGTTTTATTGATGCCTGTTTCTAATCTCATTTTCCCCTTCTGTTCCAATAAAGCTTTTATTCTGCAATGCAGGTGAACAGCCCAGACTTAGAAAATGTTAAACAAGCTCCACCCGTCTCCCTGGTGTGTGTGTGTGTGTGTGTGTGTGTGTGTGTGAGAGAGAGAGAGAGAGAGAGAGAGAGAGAGAGAGAGAGAGAGAGAGAGAGAGAGAGAATTTCCCTGTAGAGGGAAAATGAATAGGGCACCATGAATATCTGGCAGAAGTTCCAGAGGAGCCTAAGGGAGAATCTGGTGGCATTTTGTCCTCAGTGCTGTAGGAGGAAGGAGAGTGTTTTCGTATAATGAAGGTGACTTTGCTGTCCTTGCAGCTGGGAGGGGAACATGAAATGTAGTGAGATGGACAATGTCTTCCTCATCCAAGCTCAAATGGGTTAGCACAGGGTACCTCTGTGTAAGTTGTAAGGGATGCTCAATAATTCTGTCTGAAAACCCCCCCAAAATGAATAGAAAAGATCACAATTTCTATTGAATGAATGCAAGTTGAAATGCATACACATGAATGAAATTGGAATTAAATGCTTGATTTGTTTCAATTTCTTTCCTTAAAAAAATTGCTTAAGTTGCAGAAGGAGGGAAAAGATAAGCTACAGACCCAAAAGGGGCAGCTGGGGACGCACATGCCTGTCTTGGGGCTTCTCCGTCCTCCCACCTGCAGTGTGTGCCTTTGCTTTGCTTTGCTCTTCTTTCCCAACCTACACTGAATATTCTAGCTGCGGAGTATGCTTGATCTCCTGAGGCTATGCAGGATAGTTGGAGGGATGAGTATTTCTTTAAAAAAAAAAAACCTCCCTCAAGCATGCTGGCATCTCCGCCTTGTTTCTACATGGCCCCATTCTGGCTACAGTTCTGTTGGTACTCAGCACCTCCGTTTGCTCTCAGAGTCAGTGATGGTCAAACAAGTGTTTTAGGCTTGGAGTCTTCTCTTTGCAACAGGAGCCGTTCCACCTTAGCAGAAGTCACTGCTCCCGCCTGAAGGAATGCTTGCCCGAATGCTTCCACGGCGATTAAAATCCTGCCTAGTGTCCAAGAAACCCCTGCACTGGTGCATTGGATCAAGTAGGAGGGAGGGTGCAGCCATTAACCCACTTTCCAACCCACTTTCTGTCCAGAAGGACAGAGAAATTACTGCAGAATCGCCCTACAGTGTCCCTTTCCACCAGTTTCCTCTGCAATGGCTCCAGTAATAACCAAAGCAACTCCTGAGAAAGTAATCTGGGAGCCAGAGGAACTCATGTGACCGCAAGGACTAGGCTTGGGATGCACCCCTTCAGAATCCAAGCCGCAAGCATTTGTAGACTTTCTCTCATTCTGGGTGCAATCCTGCAAAGCCAGCCAAGCCAAGCCACGCGGAAGCCCATGGATGCTGGTTGCACCCCCAGCAACCTTCCCCAGCAAAAGGGGGCGCTGCAGGGGCCACACCAGATGCCTTTCCGAGAGGCTAACCCTCTTCCCCGCGTGTGCGACACGGGCGCTGCTTGCACCGGGCACGGGGGCTCCGTCCCTGGAGAGGCTGCGAAGGGTGGGCACGCATGCCAGGGACCTGGGCTCAGGCCTTTGCAATGCAGAGGAGTCCAGGGAACCGAGCTTGGGGAATCCAGCTGATCCCTCACACATCCCTAGCAAGAACAATGTTGCTGAGAGACCCACTGCTAAGCCACATCGCTCTTTGGGGTCATCCCTGAGAGTAACGGTGGCAAGAGGCCAGGCGGCTGTGGGCAACAGGGAAATGCAGGGGGGCCCTTGGCAGGATGTGTTTCTCGGCTGCAGGGCTCGAGCCAAGGGCAGGAGACACAGTTGGGCAACCACCCATGGACAAGGGACTCCTGAGCTTGCACCCCTCTCCATCACGCAGCCTGCTTGCTCATCGTCCTCTCTCTGATGAGCATCTGCCTGAGGATAGTCCATCATGCGTCTGGTGAAACCAGCCCTTTTTCACCCGTGTCTTGGTCTTTAGGAGGGCGTGCGGTTATTCTCCCCCCTCCACATTAGCCATGGAAACAGCAAAGTCTGGGATGGCCTTCGGTTCTGCTTCAAGAGGGGAGTCTGATGAAATGGCTTTGGGTGCCCTGCCCGGCTGCCTGCCCATGTCACCAGCCATGTGCCTTAATTCTGGCCTCAGTCCTTGGTCAGGAAGAGTGAATGGGCAGCTACTGCTTCCCCCATGTCTCTCCTTCTATTCCTAACATTATCTGGTAACCCTTCATTCCCTTAGAAACTTGCATGGAAGAAAGGGATCAGTCTGTGGTCCTGCTGCTCTGCAGGCTGCACATTTGCAATTGCCATGCAGGTTTTAGGGTCACAGACTAGTTTGGAAACCACTGCCCTAAAATGCTTCGATCTACTGTATCTGAGAAACTTCAGCTATGTCCTATGACACTTTTTAAAGTTCAGCTAAAAGCACGACTCCCCACACCCTACCCCAAGCAGAACTCCCCCCCTCCAATGTACGGTGAGTCTTGTTTGTTACACAGATGTTGTTGTTAGTCGCGAAGTCGTGTCCGACCCGTCGCGACCCCATGGACAACGTTCCTCCAGGCCTTCCTGTCCTGCACCATCCCTGGAGTCCACCCAAGCCCACACCGACTGCCCCAGTGACTCCATCCAGCCACCTCATCCTCTGCCACCCCCTTCTTCTTTTGCCCTCAATTGTTCCCAGCATTAGACTCTTCTCCAGGGAGTCCTTCCTTCTCATTAGGTGTCCAAAGTATTTGAGTTTCATCTTCAGGATCTGGCCTTCTAAAGAGCAGTCAGGAGGAGGACTGGCTGGTTGTTACACAGATAGCCTGCCTGAACTCCATTCATTCCCTGAACTCCAACTTCATTCCCATTTAGCCACAGGGCAACTCTGAGCTGCCAGGGCTGAGAGTCATGCTTGACCTGATGTTACCTGGTGAGCTCCATGGCTGAGTGGGAACGGAACCCGGATCTCCTGGGTCCCCCATCCAGCACTCTCCCCACCAAGCCGCACTGGCTTCCTCAAGAAGCAGAGAATGGGGAGGCATGGAGCACGATCCCGGACTGCCTCCCACACTGCAGCAACTCTCCATAGCAGGGCACGAGCGAGCCTTCTGGGTAGCTGAGCACAAACAGCCCCCATGCATGGTTTGCAGCCCAGGTGGACCCACGGCCCCACATGGCCCCATGTTCTTTTTTGGTGCCTCTTGTGTGGAAAACTATTAGCACCATCAACCTCCAGCCACATCAGATGAAGCTGTTCTTTTTCCATGTTCCCTTTTTGAGTATTACAGAAATAGGGAGTGAAATTAATTTTATAGCCTTGAAGAATATTCTGCATAAGAACTGATACTTAAAAATATTCTTTAGTAACCAATTCCAGAAACCATTTCCTGCCTTTCGTAGACACATTTTTATTAAATGAGTTGTGAAAATCATTATGTCTTTTGTCTGTCCGTCCTTCCTTCCTTCCTTCCTTCCTTCCTTCCTTCCTCTTCCCTTTCTGAATCTAGTCAGCACTTTGGCTGTGGTCAAGCGGCCAGGGTTCCATCTCTACCCCCAGACATCAGCCATGCCCTCCTGACCCATCTGGCCCCCAGACCTGAAAAGGTTTCCTGCTTCTGGTCTCCAAAGCATCCCCACCTACAAGCAAAAGGGGTCCTTTTAAGGAGAAATTCAAACTAAAAATTAAAAATTTGCCTCTTACAGATCAAACAGGACCCAGACCAAACATGCTGTATACATGAGTAGGAAACCCCCCCACCCTATCACAGTAGTTGTATTTCTGATGTCCACACAGTCAGGAGAGGTGCGTCTTCTCCTCTTAACCTAGTTGTGTCCATGAACTTGGCTTTGTGCACCTGAGAAAATGTGCCGAGACGGACAAAGAATCATCCAACAGGTGGACTGCTTCTTTTGCTGCCTGATTAGAACAAGAGCAGCATTGTTTGCAGATCAAAACCAAAAACCAGTTGTGCGTTGGAAGCTCGTCCTCCTCCTCGTTGGAAGCTGCACACATGTGTAGGGGTGTGCGTGCACACACATAAAAACTGATGTGCTGGGACCTTGAATGTGTGCGCAATTTCATTGCTTACACTCTAATTCCCAGCTAAAGGCCTCTTGCAATCAGAGAAGACAAAATACATACAGGCTTGATAAACAGAGCAATAAAGCAGCTCCCAAAGACAAGATAAAATTACAGCATGAAGCATTGCTCAAAACATTGTCAGCTGCGGTAAACAGTCTACAAAAGCCTTCCTAAAAAGGAAGGTCTTAGGGCCAAAGCACAGCAGAGGACATCAGCGGTTCCCTGCGCTGCTGGCTTTAAATGGCCATGGTGGGGCGGGGGGCAGTCTGGATTCCTGCTGTGGCACCGGGGAGAAGGGAAGGGAACCCTTTCTCCCCCATGCACTTTTCCCGCTCTGATTTCCTTTCTCTGCATGCTCACGTACACCTGGAGCGGCTCTTTGCTACGTGAAGGTGGAAGCGCAGCCCAGCTTCATGCACGGGGCAGCATGAGAAGATGCTGCCAGGGCCGTCGCCGTGGATCCCTGCAGCGGCCCTGTGTGGGGCTGCCCTTGAGGCTGCTCTGGGGGCTGGGGCGAGCGCAGGAAGCCATGGCTCAGTGGCTCTCGGGCCCAGCACCCTTTCGGCATGCGACTCCCCGCTGAAGGAGCTGCGAGGGCTGCCTCCCTTCTGCTGGGCCAGGTTTGAGGTTTTATGAATGACAGAGCCCTGAACGACTTGGGCCCAGCTGTTATACCCGAGAGAGCAGCACGTGCTCTGCTACCAGGCTGAGGTCACTGGGGATGCTGTCCTGGTGGACCCAACACAGACCTAAGCTGGGCTGGAATCCACCAGGAGAAGAGCCTTCCATGTGGTGGCCCCATTCCTATGGAATTCCCTGCCCCAGGCACCAATGTGGTGCTGTTTTTGGCAACACAGATAAGATCTCTGTCCCAGGGAACCTTTCCTGCTCACCAGCCACACTTTTAATGTTACCTGTTCTTTAGATTTTGTTTTTATTATTTAACTGTTTTTAGCTTTCGCTGCTCCCTGCTCTAGAATTTGCCAGGATATGGAGCAGTGTGCAAATACTGTAATTTGATGAAAACGCATAAATAAAAATAGGAGCAAACTCAAGGAAGAGAACAACTCCCCTGGCTGCAGTTTCTTCCTGAGCACATTTCACAGGAATCGATGTGCAGGAATTTTGCCTAAGGGCACAGAGGCAACCTAGCAAAATACCTAAGGGCCAAAGGAGATGCTAGAGAGCCAGTTGTGCTGTAGAAGTTACAATGCTGGGCTGGAACTTGGGAGATATACATTCTATTTTAATAAATCAATTAATTATACTTCTATGCTGCACCCCCTTAGTTCAAAAAGCTCTCAGAGTTGCTTACATAGTACAACACCAGATTAAAAACACTTCAATTTAAACAACAGAGTAATAAATATAATTATATAAAATGTATGTAATTATATAAAAATAGAAAACAAAGAACAATAAAATTAAGTGTTCAATTAATAATAACACCATTTAAAGCAATCACTCTAAATCAAATGGTCTGGCAGCTAAAATTCTCAATGTGGCAGCAGCAACAATAAACCAGTATAACAGCCCATCATAAAACCAGCTCACTCACCAAAGCAGATTTGAAATAAAAATGTTTTCAAGGTGCATTTAAAAGAAAAAAGTGAGGATGCCTGGTTGATTTCTTTTGGCAGTGAATTCCACAGGTGGCGGAGGGGGGGGGCTGCTGCAGGGAAGGCCCTGCCCGGCCATCTCCCTGCTCCCATCGTTGTGGGGAGGGACTTGGAAAAGGAACTTCCATGAAGATCCTAAGGATTGGACAGGCACATGTGGCAAGAAGCCTTCCAGTGCCCATTCAGGCCGTGACACTCGCTGGGTGGCTTTGGGTCAGTCGATGACTCAGCCTCAGTGATGGGAAAGGGCTCTTGTGAGGATGAAAGAGGCAGAAGCAGAAAAGGAGCAGGTCATCTGCCTCGGAAGAAGAAAACAGACAGCATAGAAGGGTCACAATCACCAGCACCACAATAAATGCACTGATGCATTTTGTGTGTGTGTGTGTGTGATTGTTGTGGAAGGGCTTCACCTATCATCCAGGTGGGTGGCATCAACCCTGGGATGGCAGCATACAAGAATGAGGGGCAGTGTGTCCCCACCGTGCCGTGCTCCTGATGCCCTTTGCTCCCTGGGTTTGGTGCTTGTGGGGCGGCCGGAGTGGGGGGATTTCCACTGGGAGGATGGCCTTGGGGAAGGAGCTGAACTCCACGTCTCACATATCACAGTGCCAGTCCTGACTCCTCTCTTGCAATTGCTGTTCAACGTCACTGTTCAAATACATTCATACCTTCAGAATAATTTCTCATTCGAGCTTAAGCGAGCATTTCCAAGAGCAGAAAGTGTTGGCCCAAGGGTAGCCAAACCTGTCAAACGCCAGTTTTGCTCAGCTTCTCCTTTTTCAGCATTCTGCTTGGCCCATCTCACTTTTTTTTCAGTTTATGACTTGGTTTTCAAACCTTGACAAAATCCACATGTACTTTTGTCTGTATTTACCCAACTATGCTTGCTTCTGCATGCCCCTCAAATAGGCATTTTGTTTGCTTTTTTCCCTGAACAAAATGCATTTGTTCTCCCTAAAATAAAGTGTTTTGGTACATTATTCCCTGTAATGTCCACATCTTTTCATACATTTGCTATCTACAGAAGGAGCAAACGCTGCCATGTAACCAGGCTGCAGTTTGTGAGTCGGTTCACAAAGTGCCGGTGGATTTTTCTCCCACCTCTGAGCTGGCATGCCAAGCTGAGTTTGCAAGACTTGCGGCTCCAGTGGCCTAATCCAGAAGAGGGAGCGTCATGTGGCCAGGCATGGACTAGCACCCACCTCCTGGGCCAATGTTACCTCCCCATTTTTGCAAATTTCAGTCTCTCCTTGACCCAGTGGCTGTGCAGTAGAGCGATTCCCATAGATGCCAATTCTCACCCCAACAGTGACATGCGTCAGAAGCCTATGATCCCTCTCTGCCTTCACACTTTGCCTTTTCCAGGAGAGAGTGATAGAAATAGAGGAATACGAAGCAACACCTCAAGTTTTGGGGCTGAGACACAGCCTGGAAAACGGGCGTTGGGTTCAGCCTTGCAGAAATGAGGGCCACAGGTGGTGCTGCAGGTGACCCTGCTGCTCTGGCCAGGTGTAGCCTGTCTCGCTAAGGTCCCCCGATGGGCTCCTGCTGTGTGCCCTGTTCCATTTCCCTGCTGGGAAGCCCCCCTTGCTTCTGGCAGGAGGGCATGGATAAGGGACTGCTCAGAGCACTGGACTGGGGGAAAGGAGTTCGCTGCAGGCTAACCCTGATGGGGGAGGGAATGTTACAGCTTTTATAAATAATTTCCAGGCCTTTACAAAAGCCTTTTCCCCACTGAAGCCTTTCACCAGAGATTGCCCAAACCTATCCCTCCAAAAAAAGGAAAACAAAAACCATGTTTTTCTAACTGAGAGGACTAGTTTACATCTTGTGACACTTAAAATATATATCATACGATTGCACAAAACAAGGACAACGATTTATGGCCGCAAAGCCCTCTGGCAGTGCCTCTTCTATTTAGATCACTGGCAATTCCTTCTGGCTTCGTCTCTTGTTTGCAAAAGAGCCGTTCCAACAATCAGGTCTCTCTTTCTCCAAGCCCCCCTCTTCTGATCTCCAACCTATCTTCACTCTGGCGTGGAGCTCTGACACAGCAAAGCCACAAGGAGGAGTTTCAAAATAGCGCTCCTTGCAAAGTCAGGATCTTTACCCAAACCAAGCCACCACTCCATTTAGCTCAGCTCCAGTCCTGGCCACCCAGACAGGCAACCTTCAGGTGGTCTGGGGTGGAAAATTCTTGCATCTGAGAGCCAGGGTGGCCAGGGGTTCTACTTTGTAGAGGTCAGTCCTCTATTTGAAGAGCTGGCAAAGGACTGTCCTCTATCAAAAGGTGTCCTTTAGTGAAAGAGACACCCAAGTCTTGTTAAAATCAAAGAACCCTAAGAAAGGAGAACCTGTGGGCCTTGAAGCTGCCCGGGCACCACATTCAACAGAAACATGGATCGGACCCTCAGTCTTCCCCTCTATCTTGAGATACACTGCTTAACTATTTGAATTATACTTATTATTTCCAAATTTGCACATAACTTTTGAACTCCTTTTGCATGGGCAAATTGATGGCCCCTTTTGTCCTCTTTCAGCAACACTGCTGCCAACCGGAGGTGGACGAATGTCAGGCCAGCAGGATTAACAATTTTTTTACCAGTCCAGAACTCTGCACTCCACTAACTAGAGGCAGGTGTAAAAGACACTCTTATACTTAAGGGACAAGAGTGCCTCTGAGAGCATGCTGAGCATAGGAATTGGTTTTCATTATGAAAACTGAGCCGGCAATCCCGTTGCAGAAAAATCCATCAAAAACTTGCCACACACCCTTGACACTGAGCCACACAGCTCTGCATCCTTCCATTTCCGTTTTGGTCTGCAGAGGATGCTTCTCATCTTTCCCTGCTATTGTTCTTTCCTTTTGAAAGCGCATTTTGTTACTGCTTCTGAAAGCCACCAGTTTTGCTGGGAAATGCCTCTTGGGAAGAAGAGCAGTAGCAGCACCCTTACTGCAGCTCCACTGCTGCAACCGGACCACCAAAAGCCAGCAGATTTGAAGAGTAAAAAACACAAGTTTCATAGACTCATCGAATCATGAAAGAGTAGAGTTGGAAGGAGCCATGAAGGCCACTGAATCCACCTCCCTGCTGTTGCAGGACACCAAGTCCCACTCAGATGGCTGCCCCGTTGCTTTTCTAATGTCTCTAGTGTGGGAGAGCCCACGGCCTCTCCAGGCAGCTCTCTTGATTGGGGAAGGGGGAAATCAGAAGGCCTAACCAAGCCAGAAGTGTAACCTTCCCCCCCTCCCCTAAAATGCAATTGAACTTGCTTCTCAAGTCCTGCTCTTGCTGGCAGGACTTGAACTGAGAACCTTTTTGTTTGCAGTTTTCCCACGGGCTGAACTATCAGCCTGGAACATCTGCCAGGCACTGAACTGCTTTCAAGCTCCGCAGTGTCCAGATGGGGCAGGAAGGCTGGAAAAAGAAAGCTTGGGTCTGCCTAGCTCTGCTGTGTTGCTGTGTGCCTTTTGGCTCCTGGTTCGCATGTGACTCCTGCCTGCAGCTCAGCCTCGAGGCTCTCTCTTCCCCTGTCAGAGCTGAGGAAGGGGCAACCCTCCAAGAAGAGCCAAGTGCCCATGTCAGAGCAGGGGGAGCACTGAACCAAGAGCCTTGAGCATGCCACCTATTTTGCAGCATGGACCAGAAGCCTCGTTGCTGCTCCCACTGAGGGGTTGGGGGAAATAGCAGTGCTGAGTGCAGCCTTTGAAATGGAGTGGCATAAACCAGCTGCATTTGCAGGAGCTCGCCAGGCTTTGAACGTGCTCAGATGACACCGACATCATCTGCTGCTCCAGAGGCAAGCGCGAGAAAGCCGTGAGAAATGGTGTGTCTTTCTGGGCGTCGTCGGCTCGCGATCCATCTCTCGCTCCCTCTCTCTGCAACACTAGACTAAGCAAGAGGCTCAGTAATGCCAAATATAGTCAGCCGTTTGCAGAAAAAAATTTAATCATAGCAAATGGAGACTCAACAAAACATAACCTCGCCTTCCCAGTGCACATGTCTCCGTCCTTGCGCTCTTTGACAGCTTTATTTATGCTATGCACATTCTGCTGTTTGGTCGGGGTAGAGCGGTCCAGAGCTGGCGGGTGCCATCGACGTGTCGTCCCATTTATCAAGGATGCTGTGGATATGAAGAGGCGCAGTTTCGTGAGCAACGCTGCGGAGCCCTGCTCTGGCACGCTTATGTATTGCCAACGAAATGTTTGTTGGCACGATGGGCCGCGTTCGCTTCCTCCCATAAAGCTCGCCATGCTGCTCACCACATCACCTCATTGTCGGAGGTGGAAGTGCCTCCTCCCTCCGAGAACTGGCATGCTGAGTGGAAGGGGGCTCTCAAGCCAATGCGCCTGCAGCAGGGCTCGCGGGGGTCACACGCGGAGCTGGGCAGGGAAGAAAAGGTCCCACCTTGAGGCGTGGTTGGCAAGGGTGAGCCCTGGGCCACCCTTGCTATCACTGTGGACACCAGACAGCCTTGCCCAGCTGTGAATGTGGCCCGGATTGTTCCTAGGGTGTCCTTCTTTGCAGAGGATCGTCCTCTGTTTTGCACAGCTGGCAGAGGACATTTCTTTATTTGAACAGGTGTCTAAGCCACACCTGGTTTAAACACAAAGAACCTCGAGGAGGGTGAGGCCAGGGGCTTTGACGATGCCCATGTGCAGTTGGCTCCTGGACAGCAACCTAAGATGTACACGGAACACCTCATCCCGGTCTCCCTCCACTGGGATGCACAGTTTTCCCTTGAGTCATAGTCATTGTTTCTAATTGTGTGCCTATATATACATGACCTTGTGCAGGTGCTGTACACATGGGCATCCTCCCTTGGGCTGATGCCTTTCCTTTTTCCTTTCTGTAAAGTTCCCACCCTGTCAGCTCAGGGATTGCTTTAATCTCCCATGACAGAAAAAGAGAAAGTGGAACTTAAACTTCCTCTTGAGTAGGATGGCCATGTGTGTCCTACTTTACAGAGGACAACTGTAATTTTGACGGCTGCCCAGGTCAATGTTAAAGGTAAAAGGTAAATTTTAATGGTACTTCACAGGGTTATTGTAAGGATAAAATGGAGAGGAAGAGGGTTATGTAAGACCCTTTTGGTTCCTTCCAGGGGGAAAGTAGGATGAATATGCATTTAAATAATAATAAATAAACTGGTGCTCCCCTTTTTGGTAATAAGCATGTGGCTGTTTCTGACTGTATAAAACAACACAAAACTTGAAACAGACGCATTGGGCTGAGATATCCTTTTCCCTGCCAGAAAAGATGGTGACAGCTTCTCTGCTGAGCCTGCAGTTTGTCTGAGGATGAATTTTGTGGAATGTTGAAAGCTCATGCCATCTGTAAGCTACTGATGGGCATAACAAAATATATTACTCCACTAATTCTCTTCCTTGCCTGCCTGTCCTGCTTCCTTCCTTCCTTCCTTCCTTCCTTCCTTCCTTCCTTCCTTCCTTCCTTCCTTCCTTCCTTCCTTCCTTTCCATCCAGTCATGCTTTCCAGAACTCGGAGCACCTTTTCAGAAGGTCTCAAGCATGCTGGGTGAATAGGAGGTCAGCTTTTGGAACGGGCCAGATGCATATCCATTTAAAAGGGGCAGAGAAAAAGCGCCGCAGCAGAGAGGTGCATGGATTCAACCATCCTATAACTTGCTGCAGTTTGGCTCAGAATGTTACCCCATAAAACTGAATGGCGGTACAAGACAAAGCGAACAAAGGCCTGGTCATTTCAGGCCTGACTGAAGTGGAAAGGGGCAACTGAGTCTTTATTGCTTTTCTCTCTCCACTTTGGGGCAGAATTAGCTCCATGCTGAGTCGTTTTGAGCAATTACAAATTTGGAGCAGGCAACATAAAGCCAGAATAGAAAGGGAACGGGGGTGGAAACGGCAAGAGCCACTGAAGCCCAGCTGGGCTCACGTTTCTTTTTGGGAGTCTTCCCTTTTGGAGTTGGCACATTGAAGAAGTTGTCTATTTCCTGCTGCCCTTCTCAGGCTCTCTGTCTCCAAAATCACTGGCAAGTCACAAACAACAGAGAGCTTCATGGGCTGCACAGCCGATTCCAGGAGAGAAGGAGCCAGTCGTGGAACACAGAGAGAACCCAGAAAAGAGGAAGACAGAAGGGACGGCAGTGCGGGCTTTGCTGGGGGCGGGGCCAGGAAGCACAGCCAAAATGGGACCTTTGGCGAGAAGGCAAATTGAGACATTCAGAGGAAGATGGCAGGGAGCAGAACAAAGGAGAGGGGGAAATGCTTCTCTCTCCGGTCTCTCTTCTTTTATTGCTAAAACAAAGTGCATGGAGGCAGGGAGGGAGGGAAACTCCAGGGAGAGCCAAGGAAGAGGGAGAGCCGGCATCCTTCACGCTGCTTGTGGGTAAAGGAACCTGGCCATTTCAGAAAGCCCACTGTGGGCGGCAGAACTTCACCAGCCTTTTGTTGCACCGCCAGCGGTGGAGAGACTGGGGGAGGGGGGTGATCATCCCCATTCCCGCTGCCCCCATCCCTGTGGGTTTCCAGGCAAAGAGCAGCTGGCCCATGCCAACACAATGGACTGCAATTCAGAGAAAAGGAAGTGTGACTCTGCTGTTGTATTTATCGATTTTGTTGTGAGCCGTCCAGAGACTCAGAGTGATTGGACAGCCTAGAAAGATCCCAAATAAAATAGAATTTACCTGCCCACCGAAGTGGTACCTTTTTATCTACTTGCATTTGCATGCTTTCGAACTGCAAGGTTGGCAGGAGCTGGGACGGCGCACGGGAGCTCACCCCATGTGCAGATTCGAACCGGCAACCTTTCGATCAACCAGCCCAGCAGCACAGCGGTTTAAACCACTGCGCCACCTGCAGTCCCAATATTTTATTTATTTATTTATTTATGGTTTTAGATCCTGCCTTTGTCCTACAAAGGGCTCAAGGCAGCTTACATCATTCTCCTCCTCCATCTTATCCCCACAACAACAACCCTGTGAGGTAGGTTGGGCTGAGAGTCTGTGACTGGCCCAAAGTCACCCAGTTGGCTCCCAGCCCAGCTCTCTAACCACTACACCACACTGGCTCTCATAAATAAAATATGCCGAACTCCACTGGCAGCCAGTGAAATGAATCCCAGTTAGATGACCCCAGCACTGAATTGGCAGCGGTGGGGTTGTTCTCTGATTGGTCCATGCAGACTTGGTGGGGGGATGGGGAATGTCTGGGTCAGGATGATACGTGCAAGGAGAAGATGTACCCCCCCCCCCGCGCAATCTAGATTGTCCACCAGCTCACAGTTGGCATTTACATGGGGAGGAGAACTCTCTTTGGCACAATGGCTGCTTCCTCCTGATTGAAATGGCCGGCCGAAGGGCGCAAGGCAAGGATGCAGGTGGTGGCCTGTGGGGCCTGGACTTGCCGGGATGCCTCGGAGGAACTTTAAGATAAGCGGGGGTGCTGACACCATCGGCCAGCTCACCCCACCCTGCCCTCCGAATCCCTGGTTCGTGCTGAGCTTAGTTGCAAACCTCACTGAAGCTGGGTGGAAATGAACTTTTCCCCAGCTCCAATACATTATTCCTTCCTGAAATGCAAAGTATTTGGGGTTTGGCTGGTCTCAAATGGCAACCAATGAGCTTCACAAAAGAGCTTCTGCTGGTGGAGAAGCAAACTGCTGGAACTCTGGGATACGAACTCTCCTTTGGGGTATGATTGCAGGGACCCGCATAGTGATTGATGAAGGCCTGATTATGGGTTGAGCGAAGGTTGTTGCAGAACTGTGCGTTGTTGAACCACTTGTCATCTGCCATCTGAACCCAGCTGAGATGGCTAATCATGGTGAACAACCCCCAGTTTACCACCCAGCAACAAACCATGGGTCCTCTTCATGAATTGTTCATGGTTAACAAGCTGTGACTATTAGTGCAGCTGGTTTCAGACAATAGACTAACCCATGTTTCAACAAGGACCCGCAGTGAAATCAGCCCGTGACTGAGGGTTTTGCCATCTGAGTGTCTCCACTTGAAGATTTGCCATATCACCACTGTATATACATCAAGACTGAGTAGGGCAAGGAATGGCTTCTTCCCCCTATCATGAGTCCAGCCCAATTTTTATGCTATTTCCCTTTTAGCTTTACTAGTTGGTGTTTATCCTTTAGTTTGGCCCTTTAAGAACTAGCTATGCGATTACGCCCAGTTTTTTCCACTGGGATTTAACAACGTGGAGCCCCTTGATGAGTGGTGCTTTGGCTACGGCAGCACTTTGAGGTGGGTCAATGTCCGACTGCACACAAGAAAGGCTATTTTAAGCAGTAACGGACCAAAGCAAGGACATTCAGAATGAGGGTGGTCCTGCGTCTCCTTTTAGAAAGGCCAGATCTGTTTGTGGAGGACTGCCAAGAGGGCAATCCTCCACTTGGATGTGTCCTTTAGTTGAAGGTTGTTCTGCCCCATTCCAGGCATCCCCACTATGGGGAGGTGAATGGTTTTTCTATCCAAAGTATAACCGTTCTTCAGTCTGCATCCATACATTTACATTAGTGTGTGCGTAATTTATTCAAATAGCTGACCTCTAGGCTGGCAATTCCTTTTTTGGTGATTCCTAAGCAAAACTTCTCAGAACTCTCCGGATTTCCCTACACAGACGCAACTCGTTTAGGCTCCCTCCCATTTTCATTTGTGACCCACTTTCAGATTTGTTCAAATAGGAAATGCACATATTTTGAACAGAAAGCGTGTGGATTTCAAAAGTGCACTTTTTCAAAAATGCAGACTTTTGTCCTGCTGACTAAAGCATGTAAATGGTTTTTCTTAGTGCATTTCAAAGTGTGCATTTTAAATTTCAAAAACACATTTGCTTAATGTGATTGCATGTTCAAGATTGTGTGGACTTTTGTTTTAAAAGTTCCTGTTCTGTTGTGAATGGGAAAAGCCCAAATCATTTGTGAATGAAAACGAAATTCCCCTATGTAATTCCATACGGTTGTGATTTGGAGCTATCTATTTAGTTCTTGCTTTCCTTGCTCTGAGACTACATTTTGAGTCTATATTGTGTTGGTTTCTCCACTGGCCATTATGCTGGACTTCCAGAAGCTGTTGCTAGTTCTAGACCTCATCCAAAGGAGTGGCCCTATATTTATCCATGAAATGTTGGAAGAATGGCCCGCCCTCTTGGAAAGATATCCTAGAATTCTCTTTGCTTTGAATTCTCTGATGCAAATGGTACTTTGATGCTGTGTTTCTGCACAATCACACCTTTGGGACTGTATTTATTGATTTACTTCATTTTTATACCACCCAATAGCCAAGGCAGTCTGGGCAGTTAACAAAAGTTAAAACTAAACAAACATTGAAAAGAGAATTGCACAAAAATAATTTAAAAGAACAGAACCATAATAGCAGTAGCAATTGCTATTATTCAACATAGAAGCCTAACAGCACCACAGAATAAAAAGAGAATCTAGAAAAACAAAGTTTAAAAGTTAAACAGCCAAAATGTGCAGGAAATATTGAGGTCTTCCCTTGACACTGAAAAGAATACAAACGAGGTGCCAGACACTATTCTTTGGGAAGTTCATTCAGAAACTGGGTGCCACAACCAAAATGACCCTCCCTCTGGTAGCCACACACCTTTGGCAGGTGACCCCAGAGAAACACCCCCAGAGATGACCTCAGGGTCTGGGTAGGTACATGTGGGAGGAGGCGACCCTCTCCCGTCATAGCTAGAGATGGAAACATCCACGATGGATTCCAATGAGCTTGGATTGCAATGATGGATTCTGCAGTGTGCTGGCTGTGTCTGAACTGCACAAATTCCATGGAGTTATGGATCACACATTCTTTAGAATGTCCATTTTATGGAAATTTTCTCAGAAAAATATGTACTTTGAATGCGCGCTTCACTCCATAAACTAAAGCATGAAGATGCACATACTTGCATTTTATGGGGGATTGGCACACTTTTGGAAGTGCACATTTGTGAAAACGCATTTTCACAAAATCCAGTCCTTTCCATGAGAGGATGATGAAATGAAAGGTACCAAACAATTTGCAAGGAACAGGCAGGTTGGGTTTCACATATTCCATGCATCCTTAGTTATAGGCATGTGGCTTAAATAACAGGCTTTTAGAAAACAGTTACAGGTGAGCAACATTTTTTCCCCCAGTGGAGAAATATTTTTGGATGGAGGTGCTGGGGGTTGTAGAGCAATCATTTTTCTCATGAACTTTGAAAGAAGACTCAGTATTTTTGGCAAGCTCCTCATAGTCAAAACAGTAAAGGAATTAAAGCATACTGAGGGCTGAGGCCAAACTGAGATGTTATTGTCTTGACCACAGGTCTTAACCAACTTAAAGCATTACACACACAAATAAAAGAGCTGTAATGCCAAATTAAATATAATAGTATAAATATACATAATACAAACTAAATATAATAGTATCAATAAAATAAAGTCATAACAAAAGCACACAATGAAATGGTACATTATCCTTCTAGAAATCTATATAAGATTGGCATTGTCACATCACTTGAAAAAGGAAATAAGGTCACATTTTTATTTGGTTATTTTTCTTCCACTTTTCTGTTTTTAATGCATATGCACACATTCACCTTCTCCCATCATTGCCCTTTTAATACTGGCAGCAGTTCTTCCAGCTGACTTAAAAATCTAGCCATTTTTTTAAGCCTTGAAAGCTGGTATAGAAAAATATAATGGGGGAACATGTTACAGCCTTCTCCACGCTAGTACCATACAGCTGTGTTGGGACTACAGCTCCCATCATTCCTCAGTGCTTATACCCATGCATGGAAGTTGTAGTCCAGCACATCTGGAAGGGACCATGTTGGTGAAGGACTCTTTAGTACCTAAAGGAGCGCCTGTGACCATATATGCCCTCCCGCCCCTTATGATCAGCGGCAGAGGCTCTCCTCCGGGAACCCTCCGTGCGCGATATCAGGAGGGTGAGTACCCGGAGGAGGGCTTTCTCTGCGGTGGCGCCCCATCTGTGGAATGCGCTCCCCAATGCGCCGTCGTTATTTGCTTTTCGGCACCAGGCGAAGACCTTTTTATTTAGACAGCATTTTAAATGTTAATATTATTTTTTAATTTAAGATTAATTTAATGGTTTATTTATTTATGTTGTATGTTTTTAAATTTAACCTGGAGATGGGCCAGTTTTTAATATTGTATATGTTTTTAGTGACTGTGAGCCGCCCCGAGGCTGCTGCAAGGGGCGGCATATAAATATTTAAATAATAATAATAATAATAATAATAAATAACCCCGGCGCATTTGGCATTTTTGCAGCCATAATCCAAAACAAGGGAAATTTCTCTTTTGGACTCTCTCTTGCAATGTCAGATGCTCCTGGAGAATATCTCCAGACAAAGTTTCTTTGTCCATGAATCAAGTGGCAACGCTGTGGGTCCAGTTTTATTGACTGTTTAAAGATTCTTTTAATACTGTTTTAAGGAAGCAAATGCCTTATCCCCATGTATTGCTAATCCTTCTTGTTCCTTCATCAATCAATTTCATTCAGTATTAATTGTGCCAACACATATCTGAAGAGAAAGATCTTTTTTTTTATGGCAGCAGAATTCTTCCCAATACACCTGGGAGTACTCAGCATCACTCTTTCCCAATTTTTTCCACAAGCAAATACGATGGAGAATTGTTCAGGGCCTTTTCCAATTGCTCTGATGAACAAATGGAATTTGTCCAAACCTCAGGAAAGTGAAGCTTCTTCATATGGGATTATGAGTATACTGAAAATCTTGGTCAAATATAGTGAGATTTTATCCTTTGGAGCCATGAAACTGACTTGAAATTGCCCAACAATATCAGTTTATGCTGAATTGATGCCATTCTCAATTGATTTTTAGCTTCCAGTTTAGCAGCTGCCATGTATGAATAGGTCCAACAGCTGAAACAGCCAAAACTGGTTTGGTTTCAACTGGTTGAAGCAAGTTTTAGGGCACTGCATTGCTCGTTTTGAGGTGCTCATGCAAACCTGATCACAAAAGCATTTTTTGAGGTCTCTGATTTAAGTGTTTGTTATACTGATACAACAGTTTACCTGAGAGTGCATTTAAGGCATAGATTGCCAAAACTGGTCTCTATGGCTATTGTTCAGTCCTAGGTAAAGGGAAGAGCTTCATGCAGTTTGGATTTTGATAGGCATTTGCCAAATTGCAGTGTCCCACTCCATATGCAAGTAGGAACACAGCTGCTCATGTGGCTCAGAATTTTTGATTGCAGTGTCCAAATGAAAGGTGCATACAAACATGGATAGCACTGGAAAATTGTCTATAAAATATGTAGATGAGTGTGGGGGGGGGGAACATACACAAACAAATCATTAAGGAAAACTGTTTTGCAAAAACATGGCTTATCTTAAGCAGCTTGGCACAAAAATGGATACAGATTTCCATGCATTTTTTCTTTACCTTTTGAAGTCACAATGACATGAACTAAGAATTGGGAAAATGAGAAATGGGGAGAAATGGAAGCTGACAGGTGTGTTCATCCCTTCTCAATCCTGTAAGCAACTGTGGCTACAGAGATGGGGTTGCTACTGCTCTAGTTGCTTTATCACGGTCATTCTAATTCTCTTTTCTTCTGTTCCCTGCAGACTGTGACTCTTACTGCAAACCAGCCAAGGGCAACTACAAAATCAACATGAAAAAGTACTGCAAGAAAGATTATGGTAAGGCAGGGCTTCTTTCCCACCACAAACCCAGCACTCAGATCTAGAATTTCACCTTCAGGCTCATCTCTCTTCCAGTCTTACCCTCTGGTAGGCCAGGAAGAGCCCAGTTTCCCATGTGTTTCATTTGTCCTCTGCATCTGACCTGGGGAAACACTTCTGATGGAAACACTTCTGACAGCCATATTGTTGAAATCTGCTGATCGAAAGCTTGGGCTTCCCAGAATTAGACCTAGGCAGCCTGCAAGGTGTGGCTAGATTGAATGAAGCCCTTACCCCCTCCTCCAGGGGTTGGTGATGTTGGAAAACCCAGGGAGTGTCTTGGTCTCCTGGAACCCAGCCACAGACCACACTGTCCCCTCTCCATAGTGATGAAAAAATAATAAGGGCATCTGAATTGACTGAAGTACCAATAGGGGCAAAATTCGCTTGGCTTCAGGCTAACTCGGGCTGCTCTGTAGGGGCTATTGAGCACTGCAAGGGTTACAAAAGGCTTCAACATGGCCTTCGACAGATAGAAATTTGGGAGATATTTTAAAATTGTTTACAATTAGGCGGCAGTGGGAGGCAGTGGTGAACCCCTGCCTTCACACAAGATGCACAGGGACTAGTTGGAGACACCTTAGAGGTGAGAGGAAGGTATGTTTCATATGCTCTCCAGCTGGTGAAGTGATGCACAGCTGTTCTGCATCATCATGGATTCCTGCTGAGCTTGGGCAAGCCAGGATGGGCAGACCTTGAGCATAATGTGTGGAGGCAAAGGCTTGTCCTGAATTAAGCCAGGAACATCTCCTGCACGTTCCCCATGCTTGTGGCTGCTCCAGCCCCCGCCCCCGCCCCCACCCCCACAGGCTGCCAATCTTGTCTTTTCTGCCCAGCTGAGAATTCACACACACTTGCACACACAAAATGCCCCTGGACCTACAAAAACATTTTGTGCACTTTCACCCCACCCACAGTCCCTCCCTGTCTGCCAAATATGTTAAAAAGAACATTTTCTCTCTCCGCTTGTCGTGCGAGGTGTGTGGGGTGGGGGGTCGGGGGAAGGCTTGAATGGATGGGGAAGAGTACAAAGTTTGGGCCTGAGGCATCCTGACTGGAGGCTGTAAATCACCCAGACACAAGAACATTCAGTCTTTGGAGCGGAGGGAGGATCGCTAAAAAGGCTGAGGTTTGTGATTGATCTTCCACAGGAACTCCTTGGCTCCAAGAGAATAGATGTTTTTGGCAAGGTGGAAAGGCCTGTGAGTAGAAATAGTAGTCACATGGCAGCAGTGCAGTTGAAGGAAGAAGCAGGAGGTGGAGGAGGAGAAGAAATCACATTTGTAGAGGCACAATTATCCTTCAGATAATTGCCATCAGATTCAATGTAGGCAGTGCTTTTAACATTCATCAGTCAGGCTCCAGAAGACGTCACTATGAAACAAATAAAGCATGATTTTAAACACAGGGAAGCATTTCCCTGTGCTACAAAAATAAAAGGGCTGCTGGCTAGACCCATGGAGATAAGAAAAGTGATCTATGGTGCTGTGGCAGGTGCCCCAAGTGGCTGATGCTGGGAGGTGGGTGGAAGGCGTTTGAGGAGAAAGCTGTGGGCCTGTTGGTTTGTAGTCCTTCTGAAGTCAAAGGAGCTTTTGTGTATCTAGCCTCCAGGGGATTTTGGAGGGGCCTTACATCAGCGGCAGTTTGGCATGCAAAAGGTCCTCAGATTCAGTTTCTGGCACCACCAAGTAGGGTTGGAAAAATTCGTGCCTGAAATCCTGGAGCGCTGCTGCCTGTAAGTGTTGACAGAGCTGGGCTAGAGGGGCTGATGGTGTGACCTGGTGTGAGGGCGCTTCCTCTGCTCTGGCTCTTAGTTATAGCCCCAGATTTGGCCCAGCTTCACCCTACATAGGGAGTTTTGGACTGCAAAAATCTGCAGGAATTCCTAATGTACGGGGTGGTGGGAATGAGATCCCATGGCGCCACCATCTTGCCAGGGACCATAGCTTAGTGGTAGATTGCATGCCTGGAATGCGGAAGGACCCGGCTTTGATCCCTGCACCTCCAAGGCAAGCTGGAGAACTCCTGCCGGAAGCCCTGAGTAGCTGCTGCTGCAAGTCCGTGTCAACCACACCAGGCTACATGGTCCAAGAGTCTGGCTAAGGACAAGACCGCTTTCGATGCTCCTAACTTTTTATAATGTATGGCAGTCCCCAAGGTTCCCATTGCCTAAGGAGCAGCGTGCACAATTTACACCTGGAGCATGGGTGAAAAACCTCACAATAGTGCAACAACACTTTGTACACTACATTTTTTCATTCATTCATTCATTCATTCATTCATTCATGGCATACATAGACTGCTCCACATCAAAACAGATTAGATGGGGGGAACCTGTAAGAGGAACAAATCAAAACACTAAAAGTCAAAGCAAAACCAACATAGAATGCCAGTAAAAACCATGGTTGATCAATCAGGAAGGTTTCTGAAAAGAAAAAATGGTGCCAGAGCAGAACAATGCTGGTGCTGAGTGTTCTCTAAAGACAGGGGATTCTACAGGGAAGGAGGCAGCTCAGATGGACCTATGCTGGGTAGAATGAAATTAAGCCTGGGCCATCACGGGCTTCCATGGGCAGGAGGAGACACATCTTGCCCTTGCTTTAGGCAGTAAACTGTTCTGAGCCTGCCCTGGGCCTAGGTAATCCAAAGAGATGGCAAGCCTCTCTCCCAGACCCAGGAACCAGCAGGGCTTACCAAGGCATAAACCTGAGCATTGACCAAAAAAAACTTTGGGCATCAGCTTAACTCTCTCTCTTTTCTTAACTCTCTCTTTTCTCATGCTCTCCCTTCAGTTGTCCAAGTCAACGTCCTAGACATGGAGACAGTGGCCAACTGGGCCAAATTCACTGTCAACATCCTCTCAGTCTACAAGTGCAGGGACGAGCGGGTCAAACGGGGTGACAATTTCCTGTGGATTCACATGAAGGACTTGGCGTGCAAATGTCCCAAGATCCAAATCAGCAGGAAGTACCTAGTCATGGGCATCAGTGAAAACCCCACCGACCGGCCAGGACTAATGGCAGACAAGAACAGCTTGGTGATCCAATGGCGGGACGCCTGGACCCGGCGCCTCCGGAAACTGCAGAGGCGGGAGAAAAAGGGGAAGTGCTTGAAACCATGATTGGTTTAGGCTCACATCTGTTAATACATGCTTCCCTCTTCTCTCGCCCATTGGTTCCCTGTGCACTCCGCTCAGCAGACTGATCTAAGAGACTCTGTACATAGACCTATCATGTGAATGGATGGACTCGCTTGTGTATAGTGTATATTTTGGCAACAGGTTCTTTTCTGTGTGTGCGTGGGGGGAGCAGGGAGAGATGTGTGCATGCGTGCATGGGTCTTTTTTAATGTTTATTAAAAGTAACACAGTAATGACAAACCTTTAACAAGGAGCGAAGTGAAGGAAAGGTCTGGTGAGAGCCAGTTAATTGAAGAAGCTTGGGGGAAGACAGCTCAGATCTTCTCTGGGCAGGAATGACTATCCTACCTTGTCCTTAAAAAAAAAAAAAAGAATATATATACTTATATATATATATATATATTACATATATATATTTATATATATATATGTGTGTGTGTGTAATATATATATATATATTTATTACAGTCTCTCTGAATCTCTTAAATTCCAGAGGGCAAGCCATGTTAAGCCTGAACATAGATTTGGACCTCCTGAAAGATCTCTGGGTGGGTTGCAGTAAGTTGGCGAAGTTTTCTGACTCTCAATCCTTTGGTGATAGCAGCAACAAAATGACTCCACCCCACCCTAAATTATACTGCTAAAATGAAGAAAGCTTGTGGTAAATATGAGTGAATTTTTGGGTGGAAGGAAAGTGAGCTTCATTGAGTTTTGTGATTCAACATAATTTCTTGAACTCAGAATTCTTAAATTCCAAGTGCATGCCTTTCTCATCAGGCTCTGGTTGGTGGATCTTGGGGTTCTAATAAAAAACCAAAGCAGATCCTACAGGCCTGAAGCCTACCTACTCATGCTACCATGGAAGGTCCCACACAAAGAGCAAAAGAGAACTTTGGGGTACCTTAAAACAAATGGTTCTAGTACAAATATAGATGGTTGGAGCGTTATCCTCAGTTGACCAAAAGGATCTGCTTACATTCTCAACTGTATTCACAAACTAATAGGATTGTCTTGGAAATATTCTCTGGTGGTAAAATTCTTCAGCAGATTCTCAGGGGGAAGCCTTTTCTATCCTCCCAGCACAATGCCCTAGACATTCCAGGACATTGTGGGAAAATAGCTGCCGCAACAAGATAACGGTGGAGAATATGGTCAAAATGGCCTTCCTTTTCAGAGGAAGGAGTGGAAAACAAGCATACAAATGGAGTGATAGAAGAAAGCCAATTTTGGTGCAATCTACAGCTGGTAGACACTGGCTGGCTGGCTGGCCATAGGAAAATGCATAGTCCCAGCTCTGATCTCAGAAATGTGTTCCAAGCTCAGAGCTGCAACTTGGATCTTGCCATGCCTTCCCTCTGCTCTTGCGACGGGCATGGTCTTTTCTACACCAGCTGAGGTTCTGAAGTCACGAGACTGATCTCAAGGCTGCTGCTGGTGGGGGAGGTTTCCCGGAGGCAATGAGCCTCTGCCAAAATACTAAGTATAAAAGATTCAGCTATGGAAGTGTTTTGTAGGGCCGGAGGAACAAAGGGGTGGCCTTCACCTCTGCACTTTTCCCGTCCTCCATGGGATGGCCTCTTCAGCTTCAAGAGGGCCATGGGCATTCCGATTGGTTTGTACACTTAATCATAGTTTTAATTGATCGATCCATTAAATTTGCATACATTTGCATGTGAAAAAGCTATTGTTTTAAAGAAACAGTTCTTCTTTTCTTTCTAGATATTGCACACATGTCACAGTGGGCCTGCTCTTAGAAAAGTCCTCCCCTGTTTTCTCACAGGAAGGACCGTCTCTGTTAAGACGGCATTTTCCATCTGCAGTTTTCATTAAGTGCCTGTATTTAAAAGGAAGTAAAAAATAAATCTACAGTCTAATTCACTGGGGGGAATTTTTTTCAGAAGATCAAAATGTTTTCATTGTTTATTCTAACCCAGGGTGGGCCACATGTGGCCCTCCTGATGTTTTGACCCACAACTCCATTATCCCCAGCCAGCAATGGTGAGAGAATGGGAATTGTAGGCCAAAAATTCTTAAGGACTACAAGTTGCCACCCGTGATCTAACCAACTGATCCACTGAATTGAACCACCCCAGTATACATTCATTATGGCTAAGCCAAAGTCCTCTAATGAGAAATTTATTTTTTGTGCAGGTGGGAGAGCTTCTCGGGGTGAAATTTCCCCCCTGCCACATTCATTTGCCCCACCTGTTCTGCAGCTGTGGGGCTTCAATCAGCAGCCACAGTGCTCCTCACACCTTCTCCCCGCAGCTAAATCCCTGTGGTCTTGCTTAGGGGCTACGCCGTATGGGTCAGGGGCAGTGGGCTGTGCATGACAGTCCCTCCCGTCCCTGCTTCCCCAGTACCCAGCCTCCCTCCCTGAACCATGAGGCCTGAAGGAACTTCTGCTCACCATTGCGTGCACACAAGCACGGGCCTTGCCATGCTGGGCAGGGGCAGCATCAAGGGTAGCTTTGCTGGGGCACCTGCCAAGGCCCCCTCCCAAGCGCTGTCCCACCAACACGAGCCACATGGTCTTGCACCTTCGCACCACTGCAACCTGCTTCTTCAGCAGTCTGGCCCAGACCGTGGCGGTGGGGAGAAGACTGAGAAAATGCTGCCACCCGCTTGCTCCCTGGCTCTCTTCTTGCCAAGTGAGCAAGGAGAGCCATGAGGAGGAGGAGGAGGAGGAGGAGGAGGAGCAACTGGTGGCAATGGTGGCGAGAAGGTGCACTTGCTTGAGGACAGAGCCCACTGAGGGAAAGATGCCAAGGGGCACCAAAGACCTGGAGTTAGCATGGCAACTGGGAACTCGGCTTGATGTGAGTCCTCAATCATACAGAGACGAGGTGCCCTCTTTGGCTCTTGCTGCTCTGGGCAAGAAGGCCAGGGCTAGGAGGGGGAGGCAGCAGGCACAGGCCCCTAGCCGCAGCAAGGGTGACTTGTAGCCCATCATCCAGGGCTGTTGCTTCAAGGGGAATACAGCAGTTTCTGGTCAGGGAGGAGAGTTCCACAGACAAGGCTCTCCTTGGCACCCCTTCTGACACCCCCCAAGCAGGCAGAACGCCCCCTCCCCAACCCCACCGCTTGCAATTGTTGCAGTGCAGGGGGCAGGAGGCACTTGAGCTCAGCTTTCTTGTCAGCACAGAGAAAACCACCCTTTGAGCTCGTGTGTTGCTGGCTGCACCTTGCATTGCGGGTGCTTTGGCCTCCGCTGCTGACAGGTTCTCAGTTTCAACCTCTGTGTGTCTGTATTTGCCATGTGAGGCAGTGGGCTGCAGTCCATGAACACATAAAGCCACAATAAATCTCTTAGCTTCTAAGGTGTGACGAGACTATCTTTGTGTGTGTGTGTGTGTGTGTGTGTGTGTGTGAGAGAGAGAGAGAGAGAGAGAGAGAGAGAGAGAGAGAGAGAGAGAGAGAGAGAGAGAGAGAGGCTTTGTCTGTACCTGTCCTCTGATTCTGGGGCCATTTGCCCCACTCCAAAGGTAGCTCCCACTGGCTGGGATTTCTAGCAGGCCCCAATTCTCCTGCCTGTTCGTAAAGCTCCTGTTCATAGTGGAAGCCACTGGGCAGTGATTTGAGAATGACTGGGACAGCCGTCTGAGTGGGATGGTTTAAATCGGTGTCCTGCAAGAGCAGGGGGTTGGACACAGTGGCCTTCTTGGCCCCCTCCAACAATACTGTTCTATGATTCTATGACTCAGCTTCTGTTTAAATGTTGCCGCTGTGGTTTTCAGTTCCTTCTGACTGTACAGGTGTGCCCTCGTCTTGCAGACAGATAGGCCTGAATTCAGGTAGGCCTGAAAAATAGGTAAACTGCATAACTCATGGGCATCAAAATCCCAGGGGGTCCTGCAGTGAGTGGTACTGAGGCTCCTTCTTCCTGCCCTTTGACCCCTCTGCCGGCCCCACCTCGCTCGTTGCTGGTCCCATCTGTTCCGGGGGGACGGTAGCCATGTCTCGCTGTCGCTTGCGAACTCCAAGCCGGCCCACTGCCAAGACAGACATGCAAATCTGCCCTGAAGTAGGAAGCCGCGTTTGTCACAGAAAAGAGCACCTGCCTCAGCAGCTTTGGAGCCACCGAAGTTTGCCTGAGGTGTCACGGCTGCCATTGGCCCAGCTGCTGTGATGTCACAGAGGGCGTTGCCTGAGGCGTCCTGGCAGCCTTCTGCTTGCCCCTGGGTAAGCTTAGGGCCAAATTGCCATCTGCTTTCATGAATGTGGAGAGCAGGGGAAGCTCAGCACTGAGGTCCATGGATGTGACAGTCCAGTAGCATTAGCACTGCAGGTACATCTTCGTCCGTCCAAGCACACCTTGCTGCTTAGATGTCTAAAGCCAATCATACTTGTTTGTGGCAAAAGGTCTGTATTTTGCGTGTCCGTACGGTTCTCCTGCCATCTGCTTGGTGTAAGGAAGGGTGATTCCATAGGGTTGAACATAACAAGTGCACAATGAGATGATGAGTGGCTTGGCTCAGGGCCAACAGTCGTTCTTTTTAGCAGCTAATTCAATGGCCATCCGGCTGCCGATTCAGCGCAGCCTGAACACAGCATTCTTGTGTGCCTGAATGGCTTGCCTGGCAGATCCAGCCAGTACAGTGAAGCTCTTGTCTAGGATCAAGGCAGCATAAGGCTGCAATGCTGGCCATGTCTGGCCTGCCACCTCTGTCTCCTGGAAGAAGCTGCCTCCCACTTGTCTCTGGACTGGCTGAGCTACTGGAGGTCGTTGCCGTTCGGTCGGTAAAGCTAGGAACACGGAAAGGTGTGCTATACAGAATGAAATCATGGCTCAGCTGGCTCAGGATGATCACTGATGACTTGAAGCTGCTTTCCAGGGTTTCTGGCAGGTTCTTTCCAAGTTCATTCCTGGCTCTTCCACATCGAGAGCATGCTGTTCGGAATGGCTGGCTGGGTTCAGACAACACAAGCCATGTTTGTTGTATTGCCTGAACCCAGTCATGTTATTTCAGCATGGTAAGTTTGGTCTTTCGTAACCACAATAAGAAACAGTGGCTTGTTCTATGGGTACTCCATACCAGCCTGGCTTGTTGTGTTGTCCAAATCAGGACCATGGTTTCTACAGTGCTGGTGTGAAACCACCATAGAATTCCCTGGAAAAGCAGCAGCTGCAGGAGTTGCTCCAGCCATCCAGTCTCTTATGTTTAGACTAATGAGAATGAGGCAGGAAGTGATACCTTGCATTGAATTTCAGGCACAATGGCTGATGTGATACATGCCAACAGTGGGAGGACTGAGCAAGGATGGTGGAAACCATGACAAAGTAGGAACCACTAAATCATGGTAAAAAACTGAACACCATGGTGACCATGCAGGGTTGTTATGCTGTGTGAATGCAGCCACTTGGCAATAGCTTTCTAAACAAACAAATAGTATAATTCTGCCTTCCTCAGGCTGGTGCCCTGCAGATCTAACGGACTAGAGTGCCTATCATTCCCAGCTGTAATGAGAATGGGTTAGACACTTCTCCAAGTCAGAGAGCACATGGCAATCAAAACTGAAATTTTTGTAAATAGACTCTTTGAACTTCTTTTTCAAGATCACTCATTTGAAAGTTGTGCACAAAGGCCTGTTGTTTTTCCATTATACCAATGTGATCTACAGAGTGCCTGCATTTAGTAATATATATTATCTTGCTAAGCGTTTTCATATTGCTCTAATGGATTAGATCTTACCATCACTGCTTCTTTAAAGGCTATCATTTTTCTAAGGTAAGAATAATTGATGAGTACATGCACATGTGCACATGCGCGCGCGCACACACACACAATGTTCCATGCATCCAAGGAAGTAGGCTATGTTCCATCAATCCTCTGGCCAGAATACCACGCTTAAAGTGCAATCCTGTGCAAGTTTGGACAGAAAAAGTTCCTTACAAACCCCAACTATGCTGGCTTGAATAGGTTGGGAGTTGTAAGATCTCTTTCTGTCTAAACATGCATAGTCTTTAAGATGCCACAAGAAGGGAAACCTGGTTCTTCCAAATACCTTGAACTACAACTCCCATCAGCCCCAGCCAGCATGGGAAAACGATGCTGTTAGAGGAGTTGCAGTCTAAAGCAAGTGAAGGATGCCAGGTTTTCTACCCCGGCACAATATTTGGTTGAACATTTAATAAAAATGCCATGTTGGGAACATGAATGCATCCTCCACATTGACAGAGCACTAAAAATGGGCAAATCAGTTGATTCTGGTTTCCTTTCATTTCTTATTTGCTCAGCCCTACATTTATTTCAGCCCATTTGGGGCGCTGGTGTAGGACGTGGCCACACACGGTGCGGATCAAACCTGCCCTTGGCCAAGATGCCCTCACTGGCTCCCACCCCTGGGTGAGAGTCACTCCACACCCTCGTCACCAGCTGGTTGCTCCTCCGTTGTTGCTCCCGACTGCTAGCTTGACAGGCCCGAGGCCTTCTGCTGTCCTGCTCCCTGAAGCTGGCTTGGAAAGAGCAGGGCTGCTAGTTTATACTTTGAACAAAGTCTGAAGTTTCTGAGTTCCACAGAAGCCGTGCTCAGGCAAAAGGAGTACCCAGGGGAGAGACAGACAGAACAGTCTCATGCCCTGTGTTGGTTTGCTTTCTCCTGGGCCAGAGAGCAGATGGATTTTGCAAGCTCTCACCTTGTAATAGACAGTGTAATATGGCCAGGATGAAAAGCATGTGTGATAAAGAGATCTGTGCAACTCCAGAGATGGCACACTAAGAGCAAACCAGTGTGGCATACATACCAGTGTGGCATACTGAGCAACCACTGTGGCATACTTTAGATTGAGATCCAGGTTCTGGTCCCCACTCAGCCTGGGTGACTTTGGGCCAGCCGCAAACTCTCAGCCTAACCTACCTCAGAGGCAGTTGTGAAGATAAAAGGGGGAGAAGGAGACCCTTGTAAGCTGTATTGGGCTTCTTCCAGGAGGAAGAAGGGGGGTCTAAATGTAGTGTAATCATAATGTGATCATAATAATTCTTTGCATGACACCATTATAAACAAGATCATTGAACGTTCTGTTCTTTATATGTTTACAAACTTAAAGAAATTAAGGACAGTTTTGATTGCTAACCTACATGGACCAGCCGTGTGTTGAGGTTTCTACAGACGCTATTATTCATTTATTTACTTTAATCCCCACAAAGCTATAGGGTTAAGGAAAGAGCTTGGAACTCTTTTTGTCTTCCTCCTGTTTTTGTGGGTGCGTGCACGTGTACACACACACACACACACACAGAATCTTTTTGCACCATCTCAGTGAGTAATCCACATTCTACAGGCCATTTTATGAGATCCTATAAAAGCAATACTCTACCCTCCATCCAGCCAAAACAGAGGAACTTAGCCAAGCAAGATGAAGTTTACAGCCAAGGAACATGGTTGAACAAGAGGAAGCCATAAACCGATTTGCTGGCCTGCAACTTGCTTTCTTAAGGAAGAGTTAAGGTAGGGGGGTGGTTGGGGTCACAGTGGTCAGCCAGCTGGCAAAACCTGTTGGCTTCCTTCTGCAAGTGTTTTCCCAAGGTGGTGGTAATGGAGAGAATGAGGGGAAAGGGAGTAATGCTAGAGGCCCTCCATTGTCCCAGTGGACTCTTCCTCGTGGGTCAGCTCTGGTTCCCAGCCTTGCACACTGTCTCCAAACTTACGTACTATATTCTCCTCCCTGATCTTAGTTACTTCCTCAAGAACATTCCTTAGCTGAAGGTGCATCTTCATGAACATGCTATGACTGAACTTTGGAGGATGCAGGTGAGGAGCCGATAGAGTTTCATGAGGTGTGGATGAGGCAATGCAGGTGAAAACAAGAAATGACTGGAGTGGAGGAGCAGGTTCCCTGTGAGAGAATGCATTTGTGTATGTTTAGGGTGGGGTATATATTTTAAAATCCAATGAAAACATGGTTTCTTTTCCACCCCTCCTAATTTGCAGACCTGGCCTACAGCTCCAGGGCCTGGCCTCATAATTCCTCTTACCATTCTTGTTTGGGGCAACCAACCTCTGAATTCCTATTTGTTACTATGATAATTAGGTTCATACAAAGGACCATTGATTCCTAAAAGGCTGAGCCAAAACTACTCACCTCAATTTGTGGCCTTTTGTTTAAACGTTAAAAGGGGGCTCTAATTTCAGCCTTTTCCACTTGTTTTCATGCTCATCTTCTTTGTTCTCACAGTTGCTGGTTGCATTGGCCTGCTGGACACTTAATCGCGTTGGCTGTCGCACCCTGTGTGATTTGTCAGTTATCTCACAGGGCTACATCTGCCTGGAAAGTCATAGTTTTGCTTGGCTCTGTTGAATGTGCTACTTTTGCAATGCATGCTGAAACCAGGGAATACTCGGTTCTGCTCCACTGTCCTGTGTGTTCCTAAATGAAATGCTTCCTCTGGATGATGGCAGCTCATCTCATGCCAATATCTACAAGATATTTCAGAAAACCAAAGTGGCTTAGATAATCCTTCCTTCTCTCCACTTTACCCTGCCAGGTAATTTAGTCGGCAACTGGTCCAAAGTCACCCGGTCAGCTTCTTGCCCATGTAGGGAGCAGAACTTGGATCCCCCAAGTCCCAGTCTAACACTTTAGTTACTATGCCCCTCTAGCTTTCAGTAGAAGCCCAAAATATCTGGCGAACACCCAGCTAGGAGCAGCAAGCATTGGGCTGGATGGATCAAGGTGCCCTTCCATGTCCATTTAGCGGCTGCCTTCAGCTGTAATGACAAGAGTAGTGAGTCGCATGGTCGCCGCAGACGTGTGACTGGAGGCCCATGAAGCCTGACTTGGGCAAACTGCCTGGGATCTCTCCTGCTCTCCAAGACACCTGCAGCATCCCCCGCCCCCTCCACAACGTGCACTTTCTGCAATCTTGCCACAATGATCCAGAATACAGCCTCTTCAGAATATTAGCTTTGCTCACTGCTGCTGGGATGATGATGGTGATGATGATAGCATTCACGTGCCACCCTTTTTCCTCGTGTGACAAACCAAAGGCAGCTTACATGCCTCCATTTTATCCTCACAACAACCCTGTGAGGTAGGTTGGGCTGAGAGGCTGTGACTGGCCCAAAGTCACTCAGTGAGCATCATGGCGGGGTGAGGACTAGAACCCGGGTCCCCAGTCCAGCATTCTCTCCACAACACCAAGTTGCCCATTCCAATGGCTGCAAAGACAGATTTTGCCATGCAAAAGTGAAGTCACAAAAGACAGAGGGAGTTGCTAATGGGGTGGTCAGTGGGACCATCTTCAGGAGTTTCCATAGATCTTTGTGCCTCCTCATGAGCATGGAAACAGAATGTATTATGAAAAATAAGTAAATTGGGTAAGATCCAGATTTGGTTATACCTAGAGCAGACCCACTAAAATCAGTTAGTCCCAACTAATTTACATCCCCTGATTCCAAGGGGTCTAGTAAATCTGGAGATCTAAATCTGGATCCACTCTGTGTTGACTAATTTGTATAATATAGGCAGACTTCTTTGACAAGAACAATGCAGAATTAATTGGGATGGGTTACGCAAAGTAAACTGAAATTGTGCAAAAGCAATTTAGCTTGTTTAGGCACATTTATTAAATGTATTTATTAAAGATGTGTTGACCCTGCCTTTCTATTAAAAGAAATGTTCATGGAACATTACAGTAGGAGCAATGTAGTGAAACCAATGATAATATGCAAAATAATCAACAACAAAAGAGGAAAGAAGAAGTGGACAAAAACACCCCAATTAACACTTGGTCAAGCCAAATGTCACTACACAATTTGGGGAAGTGTTCTGCCAAATGTATATGCATGCACTGACAAAACACTGTGGGAAAAGGGTCCTGATGTGATCGATCATATAATTATCGGAATATTGCTTTTCTCTTTTTCTTTTGCTCGGCATGTGCCTGGAATGGGAACCCAGAGCTTTTCTACACAAGTCATGGATTATTCCCCTATCTTCTTTTACTCACAGTTGCTTACAGGTTATTGACATGATCTTGCCACCCTTCAGTTTCACTTCTGTGACTTTAGAGCACTTCTCTACAGTTTTGTTTAGAGTAGAGGAAATGAAGTATTATTTCTGAAAGGGAAAGCAAACATTTTTCCTACTTTTCATAATATCATTATTGCACTTAAGTAAAGCCACCTAGAAGTTATGTGGTGGAAAAGCAGGAAAGGAAAAGCTGTTTGCACAAAATTCAGCTCTCAATTCTGCAGTGAAACTGAAAGTAGATATTACAGATTGCTAGTATTAGTACTGGCATTAACAGCCTCCTTTAGAAAAGCTTGTATAGGAGGAAAAAGGTGTGCATAGAAAAGAATTCAGCAGAAAACCAGGCGCGTTCCAGTTCTGGGATAAATGCTAGAAATTATCTTTCCAAAACCAGAACTCAGGTGGAGCAGCATTTAGGGCAGAGCAAAGCAGAGGACCAATACAGACATGAAATGGGAGAATCTTTTTATCCTTAGAAGTAGCAGGAATGGAGAAGAAATCGGCTTCACAATTTAACAGACTAACTTAATTCACATGGCTCAAACTAAAATGTGAACTGGAACACATCCTCGGTTTTTCACATTTCTTCAATTCTGAGATGATTTTCTCTTATTTAAATGAAGAAAAATTACATACAGAAATGTGTACATTAAGGAAAATAACATATACAAGATCATATAGTAGGGAAGCACACTTATAGAAAAGTGTATATTATGGGAAACTCTGCATTGAAATGCAAAGATATTTGAGTGCAGACTTCAAAAAAATGCACATACAGAAACAGGGCAGAGAAACTTCTGCTTGAAAAATGTGAATGTCAGAGAAAGTAAAACAGACAGATTCATTCATCCCTGGTTAATAAGGACAAAAACCAAAATTCATCTGCAAAATGCCTGTGACAATGCAGTTCCAGGGCCTAATCCTGGATTCTATCTTTCTCCTGCAGCTGGAGAAAGAGACAAACCCTGGATGGAGGAGACAAGCCTGACATCACCCTACAAGGTAGATTCAGCAAGCTGACGTGTGAAATTTTCCATCTTCCCTCGAAGACCCTTGGTTGGAATTGGCAAACTCTGCCCCTTAATAGTATAATAAACCACAAAGCTTTTGTAAAAAGCACATGCTGTATTTATACAACAGGCCCTGTATACAAGGGATTAAAACAAACCATTTATTCCTTCATCTTGGACAAATCACATTATCCAGAAACTCCAAGGAGGAGAGCTTTCTGTTGTCAAAATAAACACTGGCCAGTTGTTCCCCTTTCAAGAACCCACGCAATGTGAATGAACGGCTTCAGCCTACCAGGAGGAGAAAGTTAATGGGAATAATCCATTGTGAGGTCCAAGACAAATGGAACCATTTTGTATACTGGATTCCCTTAATTATTGCCGCAGTTCTTGTTGTTAGCGGTCATTACACAACCTGTTTCCCCCCTTGAATGCTTTTGGAGTTCAAAACGATTCCAAATGCCTCAGCGCACATCCTGGAGGTGCCCAGTTGCCAGTTCTTATGCTCGTTACAGAAAAGTCAAACTCTTTCAGAGAGTGTTGACGACTCCTTTGAGATCATGTGGACATTACTTCATTAAAACTTTTTGTTTTTATGAACAAAACTTCATTCTTTCAACCTGGTGGAAGGGTGGCTTACTGTATATAAGACCTCCATATAAAGGGTTGCCAGAGGGCAGTCCTCTCTTTGAAGATGCTGCCTGGTCCACATTTGTTTCAACAGCAAAGAACCCTAAGAAAGGGAAACCCTGGGAAGGCCCAGAGGCTTTGAAGTTGCCCATGAACTGTAAAGCACAAGGACTGCAGACTGAGCAAACATCACATTGTATGGTGAGATATTTTGTATTTCAATTTAAATTACAATAATCATTTCTAAACTGGCATCTCTCTATCTAAATCTTGATATGCTGGTTGTTGTTGAGTTTGCTTTTTTACAACAGAATCGTTGCCGAAGAGCCAGAACATGAGTACAGGTAGTATGGTATGTATATTCAATAATGATAAAAGAACATTTTAATAGAACACAGTCAATTATCCCAATGATCTTACAGAAGACTGTCCAGAATATTACTGGGAGCAGCTGAGCAGCAACTGGGTGGAAAGCATCCTGCACATTTCCCCATATATCTCCATAAATAAAGGGGGTAGAAATTTACTTTTTAAAATAAAAATAGAAAATCTAGGGGAAGGTCTTACACATTTCTGTTGTGTTTTTATTTTATTGTTTTACCAGATGCTATAGGAGTTTCATTGTAAACAAACAAACAAACAAGAGGAAAATAGTAAAATAAATAAAATTCTGAGGATCCAGGCCCGCAAAACCCATTCCCCACCTCCATGGCAATGGTACCACATGCCCCTTACTCTCGCTCTCCAGAACAAATATCAGAGATAAGAGCCTTTGTTCACTCTGCTCTTTCATGCTTCTCACTGGGCGGCTTCTGTGGCCATAAATTCCAGCAATCAGGCTTGGACATTCCCTTAGAGTCCTGTTATTAATATTATGGAAGAGAAGACCCCACCTGGAAAAACAGGTGAAGCAGAAAAAGATATATTCCAATGTGCCATAAAATACATTGTCCATTGCTTTCAAATGGATGTGGCCGCACATAAAACACACAGGGGGAGCAGGACAAGTTTTAATGGCATTTAAAGTAGGTGGTCATGATGTAATTGGAATTTTAGGAGCAGCCTGAAATTAGGACCTGATTGTATGCCATATATTTGGAACTTTGGCAAAGGAGTGCCTGAGTCAGCTGCACACTAAAACGCCTTGTGTAGCTTGTCATCTATATTTGGGGGAGAAGCTGTTCCACCTGTGAAAAACAACCAGAGGGAAGCCTATATTTTTACATCTGAATCTAGTGGTCTCCAGAGATAGGATTTACGTGATCCTTCAGTTCTGGGCCATGGCATCACACAAAGGAACAATGAAAGAATAAATTAGTTTTGCCACAGACCTCCATGCCAAGAGGCCTAGAGCGTAGGGTGGCCAGTTGTAAACGGCTGTGAAAAAAAAGGCAAAAGGCATCACTGAAAAATTGGACACAGACGTGCATAACAAATCCATAGGCTAGTTGAGACACATATGTGCAAGTTTAGAAATGCTTATTAGAATTAGCAATACATGACATCCCACTGAGCTGTGGAAGGCTGTGAGTCGTGACTTTTCTGCTGCCCAGGTGCTGTTGATAGGCGACTTCAAGGCCCCTGACCTATTCCTTGAAATGTTTTTATGAATTGTTGCAGACCAGCCAAAGATCCTTGGCTATCAGGGGCAGAGAAATGCATTCAAAGAATAAGAAATAACAATTCCCTCTGATGATGCTTCAGGCCTCCAGATAAAGGGTGCCTTCAAAATAGAGCTTTAACTCTGGAGTGTGGCTACACCCTGAATTTAAATGTTCAGAGATACCATTAGAAAAAAGGACTGGAGGAGTCCAAGGTCTGCAGAATGATGCCAATTCTTTGGGGTGGGGGAACTTTGAGCATGGGGAAGTGCCCAATAGCCCACGGAGGTTGAGCATGCCCACTGTGCACAGAATGCAGTGAGAGGAAAGTGGAAATAGGACACTGGACACTCCACACTGCAATATTAATGTAATTTAAACGCCCCCACCCAACGATATACAGTTGGTGGGTATCCAGGACAGGGCATTTTGGGTAATGGTATCCAGACTATAAAGATCCCTACCTTGTGAAACTTGCCTGGCCTCGATACCAATGAACCATTGATGCAGGACAGTTTTCCCCCGTGATCCATTTTTCCTCCATGCTGTTGCTGCAATTCTGACAGTGGTTTGGGAATCGCTGCTGTGCTTTTCTTATGGGTTTATTTAGTCTATTGCGTGTTTAATTTATGCTAGTCATTTTATTGGACATATGATTTTACAATCACATGATTTGTGAGCCTCCCCTTGGCAGTTTTGGAGGGATGGTACAAAAAGTTCCCCTGGTCAGAGCGTCTTTGCCCCCGTGGATGGAACAGACGGAAGCCACAGAGCACATTCTGCTGAGGAGCGCATTCTGTGGGGATATTTGCACTGCACTCATCTCCCCAATGACGAATCGCTTCCCGGGCCGTACGGAACGACGATATATTGCTGTCTGACACTAACCCAAGAATAACATGTAGTGTCGCGAAATTCTTCACAGCCGCAATGGGTGTCCACAGACAGATCCTGGGGGAGTGTGGCCCTAACCTAGTTGGACAAGAACAAAGTCTGGGATTGTCACTGATTTAAGATGACTGATATTGTGTTGAAGTATTTATTAATCCGAGTGGGGTTTTAATATAGATACATTTTTATGTATTTACTTTTTAAAATCTATATTTATTGAATGGAGCTGGTCTTTGACCACAATAAAGTCTTTCTGTCTGTCTGTCTGTCTCTGAGCCACTGGGCAGAAAAGTTCTGCACTTCCATCTAATGACATGCACAAGACCCCATCACTTAAAGAACCATGAATCAAAAGATAGCACTGGGCATTTGTTCTCATTTGTCCCCTATTCACACTTTTGCCACAACTACCAAGTGGAAGATCCGGTCCACCTCTTGTGTCTTCACAGATAGTTTCAAGTATGCCAGCAACAGGATAATAGCTAGCATGTGGATTGGCCACAAGTTCATCCTTCCTGCCCCACCTACAAAATGTTAGGAAGCCCTGCCCAGAGTTGAATCTTGCTACAAGCAGCCATTGCAAACAGCTTGGGGCCAGCCTCAGCCAACTGGGGCAGGAGCTGAAAGAGCATCATTGGGCATCAAAAGCATCAAGAGCATCAAAATTGGAGGGAGTGTTCAGAGCCAGTCCATGAGGGCTGGAGCTCTGGATCTTCCATTTGGACCCCAAATCTCTGGGAGGCCACCTGTTCTACCACCCCACTGTCCACAGGTCCTTGCTGAAATAAAGGTCCTGAAGATCTCTGTTGCCTCTGGCCCCGCTAAATGAGCTGGGTTTGGGTCCACAGGGATTTCACTTTCTGGTGCCCCCACCCTGAATCTTTCTGCCTGAGGTGTTTTTCTGAAATCTTTCTGCCTTTTTTACAGTGAGAGGTATCCTTAGGAGATACAGTTCTTTAAAGATGCACAGAGAGAGACTTTAGAGCATATGTAAATTACCAAACGCAATGTGTGCATTGTTGCTCTTGACCTGTGATCTTTTCAGTTCCTAGCACCACATCTGATAAGCATGATGCCTCGCAGCAGCGTGTTTCCACTTCTGTTGGTCCTAGATGCTTTGGCGCTGATTCTGAAGCAAAGATTTGCTTCTTCTGCCAGCAAGGATGACAGTCACTATATGTCACTCAGGACGGGGTATATGTTTTGCTTCCCCCAGCTCATCCTTCCTCTTATGTATCACTACAAGGACACCACAGACATTGGCAATAAAAGGGCCAGGAAACACACGGATTTTGTCCAGAAGGAGCTTGGTTGACTCACCAGGGGGCTGGCCAGGTTCAGATGCCTGGCTTGAGGCGGCCCTTCCTCAGGGCAAGACACCACCTGCAGAGATGCCTCAGGTGTCCCCAGGACACCTCTTCTTCAGAGCAGCCATGCATCCTCTGTTGTCTCAGCGCCACAGGTGATCTGCCAGGGTCTCTCCCCAGCCAGACCATTCCAGTGGGGGGGGGGGGGTGTGTCCATTTGTATAGAATGTTCTGTATAATGTGCACATGCATGCACATTTGAAAGACTATTTTTCATATCTTATGTATGCTTGTAACTTTCTAAAAACGCTTTGGTGTGAGATTGTCCCTAGATTGTTCAAGCTGGGGAGAAGTTTTCCGCTTGGCATTTTCTTACAGCCTTTCCCCTTTCCATCTTTCTCTTGCTTGGCTGAAAACTGTGAGTGCCATTTCCTTGGTACCACTGTGAATACCATTTTCTGGGTAGAAAGGCAGGGTGCAACCTAATAAATAGACCATCCTAGAACTTGTCTCTGGCCACCAATGGGAGAAATACTGCTGGGATGGACAGTCCACTAGCAAGAGCTGGTACAGCAAGAGTGGTTTTGTTCTGCGCATGCGCACCAAGAAGCTGATGGCCAAGTTCTGAGAAATCTGGGAGCTCATCTGACAACAACAACGAAACAGCAACTAGTATCTTTTAAAAGTACCTTTGGGTTAACACAAAGCAGATGCAGTATGCGCTGAGGCTTTTTGCATCTGTCTAAGGAATGCTTTTTCCCCTGAAGTGTTCTCTCCAAGGATCCCCTCCTCCTTTTAATGTCTCCCTCACCTCTGCACCAAGTACTGTCACTAGGAACCCAGAGAGCCAAAACAAGCGAAAAATACACACCAGAGCCAGCAAGGCTCTGCGTGGTTAATGCCTGTCTTGCCATGCCGAAACTGCTTCCTTCTATGCAGCTGCAAGAGCATCAGTATCTTGGCTTCTTCCTTCCACATACTAGTGATCAACCTTTGGCTCACTTGGGGTTCAGAAACCCCCCACTGTTTGTCTCTCACCTCATTCCCCAAAACTGCACATCTGCTCATTTGGTTCCAGAGAATTCATTTCATCCAGCCATTTATTCATTTTTTCCTAGCTGGTTTTAAAGCCTGTCTCCCTTGATTTAGTGAGCCAATAGTGCCATGGAGAAAAAAGGAGTGGGGTGGGGTGGGGTGGGGTGGGGGAGTACAAAAGAAAGAAAGAAAATATAATGAAAAAAGGACTTTTGAACATCTGGAGTTGCTCTCAGGCAGCGTGCAATATCCCAGGCCAGATGTTGGGAGACTGGCTTCCACTTGTGAAACGTCAACATGCCAAAAGTTAGAATTCCATTCACCACACTCTTTCTCCTCCTCTAGTTTGATTCTTGTCGGCCTCTTGATGGGCCACTTTCAGCCAAAGTCACCCAGAGCACTCGCTGCTGGCAGCCTCACACTATACCTTACATACACACACACACACACACAATATTGTATGAATTAGGAGATCCTCCACCTATCAATATTCCAAGATGCTGTGATAAGGGTTATGCTGGACGTACTTTGCAATCATATATTTGTACTTTGCAACCATGTAATGTGATAATAGGTACAGAATTCAGCATCCTAGGAAATGTATCTTTTTAAAAAAATGCTTCTAGTTCCTATGGTTGTGATTGTGAAACTAAACTTGAAAAATAGAGGCAGTAGTATGTGAATTCTTAGAAGTTAGTGGAAAGTTGAATAAGGCAGTGGTGGGCAATACATGGACCAGGAGTGCATAGCTCCTTACCTCTCAAAATGTAAAACAACAACACATAAATAAATGCATGCATCTATACGTAATCTGCCTGATTAATTGTGGTTAAGAACAGCATGTTTAGACCACTTTTCAACACAAAGTAGCTTGCAACCTTTTTAAAGTATGAAACTAAAACACAGTCCACATTGCAGTGTTGTTAGCTGATAGAAGACAAAACATAAAACTGTCGAAAACAGTGGTCCCCTTTAATTGCCACAGAATCAACTGAATAGCAATGTCACCATCCATCAGTGAAAGGATGCCCAGAGAAAAACATACATTCTACAGTTCTTGGGCTACCACAAGAAAGGTCCTGCTTCCAATAAATATTTTACCTTCCCAAAGGACAGAACTACTCACAGGGCCTCATCATATCTTAAAGCATTTGGGGAGTGGGGGGATCCATGTGCTTCTTTGAAGGCTTGGGGCCTCTGGTATATTGCCTTAAAACTCAACAGCAGCACCTTGAACTGACCTGGAAAAAACCTGTAACATATTCTAGTAATGAATTTGTCTTTCCTTAATGAAGACTGTGCATTTGTTTAGCACTGCATAGACAGACCCTGTGCTACGGCTGGCTTAAGATATCTCAGAAGCCGTTTCCAAGGTTTTTCTCGACATGCTTCCACACTGGGGGTTTGCTCACTCACTTTTCTATGGATCATCTATGTGATCTCCTAATCAAGTAAGTGGGGATAAAGAATAATTATTACTATTTTCATTCATTCATTTATGATTTTCAACCCTTTAAGGACCCTAACCCTCTCCCATCCTCCTTGTTTTCCCTGTGGTTCTTCCAGCTTCACCCTATTCTCTAAGATCCAGGATTTCCTTATCCCTTCCCTCAGAGGCATTAAAGTAAGGCCAACGCTAAAGACAGGATATTAAGCAATATGGACTTTTACCCCTTTAACATGTCTCTTGGGAGTCTCTATGGCTGTTTTGGCAGAGAAGGAATGTCCTACTAGAGCACTTTGACTAACGATCCTGCTTGTTTTGGTCTTCCTGTGTAGCAGGTGCTTTGGCCAACTCACTTGGTTCATCTGGTGTTATAGCTCAGTGGCAAAGCACTTGTTTTTCAGCCACCAAGACCTAGGTTTAGTCTCCCCACATCTTTCTTTGTTTGTAGGGACCACAGCTAAAGGAATTTGTAATGCTACATTCCCACTCTCCCTCTCTTTCTGTTTAATAGATTTTTGGATCACCTCTTCACTCAATATGTACTTGAAATGATTTACAATAAAACAATAAAAACAACAAACTCCTACAGCCCCTATCTCCCAAGAAAACCTCAGACAAACAGTGCATGCATTACAACATAGGCACCTTTGAAAATCTAAAACAGGCATTCATCGCTCAAAGGTGGATGGAACGGTCATACAAAGGCTATTGGTCAGGGCCAGCCTCAAGCAGCATGGTTGGGCATTTGCTGAGGTCTCTCACCCCACTGACAAGTGCCCCCTGGACTTGCTCCTTCTCTTTGCCATTAAACTCACTTGTTCACCTGCCCCACACTTTGGCCCAGACAGCAGCGACAGCCCCTTTGCTCACCAGTTCTCTGTCAGTCAAGCAAGCTACTGGTAGGGACCGAGGATGAGGAGCAAGAGCAGCTGAGGTCCATGGTGATGAGATGGCAGCCTCAGTAAGGCCCATTGAAGAAATGGCATGAGGGGGTCCTTGTCTGCTCAGTTTTCAGACGGTGCATCTCACAGCTTCCTATGTTGGGCTGAAACCATCCATGGTTGTCACAGAGGCCATGGCATCCCAAGCTAGAGCTCCGGACGCAGCCTCAGGACAGCAACAGAAGGCACCGGGAAAACCAGGCCAGGTTCCTCCAAGAACACACTTGAGGCCACTCCACCACCTCATTCAGGGACACCACTGGCCAGCAGAGTGGGCAGCAGACCAGCCGCATCCCCAGGCTGTTGTGGTGGCCCAACACCATGAGAGGTGTGTGCAAGTCCTCAAGCCCTGATCCAAGATGGTGTGGTTTCCTGGTGCGAGAGAGGGGAGTGCTGTGAATCCTGTGAGGTCCCCATGCCACCCACACTTCCAGCCAATATTCAGCAGGACAGAGCTGGATCAGAGCAACCCTCCCCCCGCCCCAAGTTCATCCACCCAAGTCCCAGTAAAACACCTCAGATCAGCCTTCTCACCCATGATTAAATTGGGACGAATGTGATCTCATCACAGAGCGACCTGGTATAAAATGGCAGGATCACAATTAGAGAACCGGGGATGAGATACCTGTGAGCACCGTTTGGCCACTGGCTTATGATTTTGGAAAACCTGTGCCTACACCCCCATTCGGAGCATCAAACAGGGCATGCTCACAGGGCTCACCAATGAAAATGACATCCTTGTATGATCGTAGGAGTCAATAGGTGCAAGAAAGGGATCGGGCCGTGCTGCAGGATGACTCCCCCAACCCGGAGCAGCTCCACTTGGCCGCGTTCCCATTGTGGCAGAAGAAGAAAAAATCCCAGGAGTGCCCAGCCGCGTCCCTGCAGTTCAGTGCAGCTTTGCTTGTATCAATTGCAGTATGTGGTGATGATTTATGTCTGCTGCAGATCTGGCCCGGAGAGTGGAAAAGATGCAGGAAAGTGGAAGAAAGATGGCCCCTCAGCAAGAGAGTCTGCTAGCACAGGCAATGACGTCCTCTGCAGAGCGGACACGCTCCATCACCTTCACCACCCCAGCGTGACAGCAAGCAGGATGGGGGGAGGAAGGATGCCTGGAGGAGGCAAGGCCGCTGGAGGTGTCATCCCTCGTGGGTCGGACATGCTTCATCTGTCAGCATGTTGGGCAGCTCGGTGCTCTTGGCCAACCCCAGGCACACGCCATCTGCCCCCAACATGGTGCCCATCAATCATCTTGCTTAGGCACACCCAGGAACAGCACAGGAGCTGCCGGGGAGAGAGATGTGGTTCTCGCTCGCTCGCACTCCCTCTCGCTCTCCTCTTGGCCACTCCTTGCAACAGAGTATCTTGCACAGATAAATTATGAGCCACTGAAAAGGAGAAAGTGGGAGTGCGAGTCATAAAGGACGTTTAAATAAAACTTCAGGGTATAATTGTGGATGGGGAAGAGGTAAAAATGTGGGAGAATTTTATTTGGCTTTGCTATTATTTTATTTGGCTTGGGAGGTTTTTTTATAAGACCTCACTAAAATTAGCAAATTTCTTCATAAATAGCACAGAAAGAATTTGAGATTAAAAATAAAAGAAACCAGAAATTGAAATTGATAGATTTCTCCATGTAGACCTAGGGTTTGAGTACTTTGCTCTTAAAAGGCAGAGTGGTGTTGTGATTAGAATGTTGGACTGGGACTTTGGAGATCCAGGTTCTAGTTATCGCTCGCCCATGAAGCCCATGGGGTGACTTTGGGCCAATCTCCAACTCTCAACTTAATCTAATTTGGAAAATAAAAAGGCAAAATAAAAAGGTCTTCACCTGACACTGAAAAGAATACAAAGGTGTTGCCAGACACACCTCTTTGGGCAGTTCACTCAAAAACCAGGGTGCCACAACCAAAAAGCCCCCCCCCCCCGGCAGCCACCCACCTCACTTCCTTTGGCAGGTGACCCCAGAGAACTACCCCCAGAGATGACCTCTGGGTACAGGTAGATACATATGAGAGAAGGAGATTTTTCAGATAATGTGGCCCCAAGGCATTTAGGGTTTTTGAATGTCAGTACTTTGAATTAGGTCTGAAGTCAACCAGCAGCTAGTGTAGCTGGAGAAGGACAGGTATATTGTGTTCTCATCAGCCAGTTCCCATTCACATTCTTGCTGCCCTTTTTTGGATCAGCTGAAGTTTCTGTGTCTTTTTCAAAGGCAGCCCCACATACAGTGCACTGCAGCAATCCAAAGAGAGGGTTACCAGAACTGCAGCTATGTTCTCTCTATCCGGATATGGTCGCAACCGGCTGATTTGCAGGAGAAAAGGAAGCCAATGGTTATAGGATGCCCAAAGGCATGTCCATTTCTCAATCCATAAGGAATTTTCTTTCCCTACCTATTCTTCCGGAGTGGGGAGGGGAATGAAATGATACTTCTTTCAAAAGAAGTAGGGTATGAGAGTGAAAAAGGAATATCTGTACCAAGGGGATGCTTCCAGCAGCATTTGGATCAAAATAGGTAGATATGCTTCATGTTAAGCCAAAAAAGCAGCTTGTTCCTCATAGTAGTCAGGGAATGAGCAAAGGGTGTGAGAATCAGGGCCTTCCAAGGTAGTGAGCTTATGGCTGAGCCAAAGGTCTAAGAAGAGAATTAACTGGTACATTTTTGGGAAACTATCTCTGCCTGAGCTGATCCTGAACGGTTGGAGAATGTTGGTTCTACCCCACAGGATAGTCAGCAAAACGGTCTTCTCAGGGCTGCCATCTGTTAAAAAAACGAGGGAAATTTGGGGCCCATGTTTGCTTATTTATTTGTTGTGTGGGTTTTATTTCCCTGCCTGTTCAATACGGGACTTATATTAAGGAAAGGTGGATTTGGATCAGAGAAAGGAATGAAAATTGGAGTGAGATAAATCCATAATTTAACATATGCAGATAGTTCCATGTTACTGGCAGAAAACAGCAACGAATTGCAATGGTTCCTGATGAAAGTGGAAGAAGAAAGTGCAAAAGCGAGACTGTAGCTGAATATTAGGAGAACAAAAAGCATGAATTACATGATTAGATGAAATCATGAAAAGAATGATACAACTTTTCTGTCAACAATGAAGATACTGAAGTTGTGAAAGATTTTGCATACCTTGGCCCAATCAACAGTTCAAAGGGAGGCTGCAGCCAAGAAACTGAAAGAACACTGAGACTTGGAAGGGCAACAATAGACCAAAAAAGATCAGCAAAGGTAGACATGTCGCTGCTGACCAAGGCCAAGATCGGGTTGTACTCCCAATCACTGTGTATAGGTGTGAAAACCAGACTGTAAATAAAACTGACAGGAAGAAAATTGATGTGTTCCAAAAATGGTGCTGGAGGAGAGCTTTGCAAATACCCAGGACAGACAGAAAGTCAAACAAGTGGGTCGTAGATCAAATCAAGCCACAATTTCCCTGGAAGCAAAAATGACACAGCTGAAGCTGTCATACTCTGGGCACATCATGAGAAGGAAAAACTCACTGGCGAAGACAGTCAGTCTAGGAAAAGTCTAAGGCAGAAGAAGAGGAAGACCAAATGTGCAATGGAGCAATTCCATAAAGAAGTCAAAGTTGCAAGTTTGCTAGGGCTGTGAAGGACAGGAAATTTTGGAGGGCTTTCCTTTATAGGGTCTCCATAGGTCAAAGAAGAGTTGATGGCATGTAGCAACAACTTTTGATTCCATAAAACCCAAGCCAGCGTTCGGGATGTGCCTCCTCTTCCTGTACATTTTATCCTCACAGCAACCCTATGAGGTAGGTTAGCCTGGGAGTCAGTGACTGGCTCCAAGTTACCCAGTGAGCTTCATGGCCAAGTGGATTTCCCAACCCCAAGTCCAACACACACCACTCAGCACACTGGCTCTCACACTGACACTGCCATTGCTGTATTGAGAGGGGTGTGTCTCCAATTTCCAGGAACAACCAGGATCCACAACAGATGTGTACCCATGGGGGAAGTGGTCCAAACTGGGCAAAGCTGTCCAGAAATGGGGGAGGGGGGTCTGACACCCTCTCAGCCATTTCACTGACATTGTAGGATGTGGCTTACAACATTGGAAAGTAATGTCAGAGTAATGCCTTTATTGGGACCAGCTACAGGATAATTCTATGACAAGGAAGAGTGGGGAGGGCAGAGGATGTGGATCGATGGAGTTGCTGAAGCAGGCAGTGGGAGCTTAAGTGGACTCCGGGGGATGGTGGAGGACAGGAAGGCCTGGAGGAGTGTTGTCCATGGGGTCGCAACGGGTTGGACGGGGCTTCACGACTAGCAAGCAAAAAGCAGTTGTTCTGTATTTTCAGGGAGGTGGTCTGCACGTATCCTTTTTTCTCCTACTTAGATCTGGTGCAACCTTGGACCTCTTTTGCATGTTGCACAGTCTAAGACTCAGACTGTATGCCGCATCAGTTCTGGAGCACACAGCTGAGCATTCCCTCTCCTCCAGACGAGGAGCACACAGCCCTGATTGGGAGTGGACTGAACATTCCACCTGCACAAGCTGTTTGCTCCGCAAACCCCCTGTTGCCGCCCTACACAGAATGGATGCCACCCCAATGCGGTTGGGTGATCTCAGGAAGGGGGGCATTTTCAGCTACTCCGGTGGCCACTTAGGCATCAGCAAAGGCGAGGAAATGGATTGCTGAAATGGCAGGCAGGTTTCTGAAAAAAACTGCGTATGCCACTGGACATGGAAAAATGCACCTTTGAAAGATGTCCTAGAACAGAAATAAACATGAGGGTGCCTATTTCACCACCACGCAAAAGAAGAGCCAGGCGGCATGCAGCAGCTGTTCTGTCTGCTTCCAGATGCTGCCAATGAATGACGCAGATTCAAGGCTGCTGCCATTTCTCCATCCATGGAGTTATTTGTCTTTAAACCAGACTTAGACCAAACTGCCCATACAACTGAGGGTGGTTTTGAATAGAGGACTGCCCCCTCTGAGCCATTCATATAGTGTACACCTTTGAAGGGAGGATGGTCTAGCCACTCAAACAGTGGACACCTTTGATTAAAGGACTGCCTTCCCTCAGCCCTTCTAATAGAGGACTCTCTACCCTCAGGATGCTTTTGAATGGAGGACTGTCTTCCTTCAGCCCTTCAAATAGGGGACTGTCTTTACTGAACCCTTCACATAGGAAACACCTTTGAATAGAGGACCGTCTTCCCTCAGCCCTTCAAAGAGGAAACTTTTCTCCATAAAGTAGCACACATGGCCACCTGAGGTAAGGCTCTGGCCAATTCGTTTCCCATTTATTTAGTTAGTTCCATTAACTTATTTTCCTCACCTGTGTCTTTTGCCAGCTGCATCACCATCAGGAAACCCACAGAAGCAGCCATCTCTTGTGAGGGGAATCCAAAACACACAACGGCAGCTTCCAAGAAAGAGGACTCCCCAGGGAACCCGAAACGCGGCCTTGCCGGCTGGCTTGCCTACCTCAGCAACTCCGTTCACCTCGGCTGTTTCCTACTTTCCTTTGTGCTTTGCCAGCACTTCTGATTTTGTCTGGACTGCCCAGCAATGTTCCTCCATAAAATGCACAGAGAGGCGCAGCCCAGGCTCTTAAATGTTCAAGGCTGGTGCAAGACCCCACACCCGTAGCCGCCCGTCCCTTCAGGCTGGCCGGCTGTGACGCTCGCCACAGAACCAGTGACCGTGGCGTGACAGCCAGGAGCTGGCAGGTGCAGCCCTCTCCTCGTGACAACACCGTGATGGGAAAAGCTGCAGCCGTCAACTGCTTCCCCGTCATTTTATTTTGTTTCTTTACTTAACCCCGCAGCTCACTCCATCCTGAAAGCCGTCCGTTAAAAAAAACAGAAAATAATATAAAATAGCCAGATGAAATGAAAACCAGCTGTTTAAGACTCAGCAAACCTCTCTCAGGAAAGGAGGTATTAGTCCTCGGCGCAGAGAGAGAGAGAGAGAGAGAGAGAGAGAGAGAGACTGTCTGTCTGTCTGTCTGTCTGTCTGTCTGTCTGTCTGTCTGTCTGTCTGTCTGCCAAATTCATTGCAAGCCCTGAATGAGTCCCCAAAATTGTCAGAATGTGAGGTGTCTTCAGAAGGGCAGGAGCCATTTTGTCACACAGGCAACAGGGCCATGTTCTTATTTTTGAATCCTGAGGTGAACCTAAGCTTTTGCCTGACTGTAAAAATGGTGTTAAATATCAGTATTTACATTAAAAGGGCAGCATTTTAGTTGGGCTCAGAAACAGCCCCGAACAGCATTGACAGTAGTCCCACTTGGGTGTCACTAGTGCAAGGACAACTGAGAGAAGGAGTCTTTCTTCATAGAATCATAGAACAGCAGAGTTGGAAGGAGCCAGAGGGCCACTGTGTCCAAGCCTCTGGTCAGTGCAGGACTCAGAGATGGCTGGCCAGTTGCACCTCGAATGCCTACAACCTCCCTAGGTACTTGGTTCCTTTGTCATGCTGCTCTAATGATTAGGGAAATTTTCTTAATGTTCAACCAGAACCTGGCTTTTTGTAACTTGAGCCTGTTATTCCATGTCCTGCACTCTGGGATAATCAAGAGGAGATCTTGTCCTTCCAAATACTTGTACAGTGCTATCATTTCCCCTGTCTTCTCTTCTCAAGGCTAAGCATGCCCAGTTCTTTCCATCTCTCCTCACAGGGCTTTGTCTCCAGTCCCTGGATCATCCTCGTTGGCCTCCTCTGAACCCTTTCCAGCTTGTCTGCATCGTTCTTCAACTGTGCTGCCCAGAACTGGACAAAGGACTCTGGAAGAGGCCTAAGTACTGAGTAGAGGGGAACCAATACTTCACATGATTTGGAAGTGGTACTTCTATTAATGCAGCCTAAAATACTATTCACCTTTCTGGAGCAACATCACATTGTTGACTCATATTCAGCTTGTGCTCAATGACAATTCCAAGATCCTCCTCACTTGCAGTATTGTTACAAAATCTGCCATTTTGTAATAATGCATTTGGTTTATTTTTCCTAGGTGCAGGACTTAGCATCTGTCCTGACCAAATTTCATTCTATTGTTTTCAGCCCAGTGCTCCAACCTATTAAAGATCACCTTGAATCTTATTTCTGTCTTCCAGGGAATTAGCTCTCACATCCAGTTTTGTATCCTCTGCAAATCTGATCATTTTTCCTGGAACTTCCTAATCCAAATCATTAATAAAAATGTTGAAGAACACTGGACAGAACCCTGTGGTACCACACTTGTTACTTCTCCACTCTTTGAGCCTGATTCTGTAGCCCGCTGTGGCTCCACCCAATCATTGTTCCATCTAGCCCACTTTGAGCTAGTTTGCTAATCGGGATATCATGGGGCACTTTGTCAAACGATTTGCTGAAGTCAAGATAGACTATCTCCACAGCATTCCCACAGTCCATCAAGTTGGTTACCCAATCAAAACATGAGATCAGATTAGTCTGGCAGGATTTGTTCTTGAGAAACCCATGCTGGCTTCTCGTGATCACTGCATTGCTTTCAAGGTGTTTGCAGACTGACTGCTTTCTAATCTGCTCTGGAATTTTCCCAGGGATTAATATCAGACTGACTGTTCTGTAGTTCCCAGGTTCTTCCTACTTGCCTTTCTTGAAGACAGGGGCTACACTTGCCTGTCTCCAGTCTTCCGTTGTCCTCAGTGATTTCTCAAAGATAATGGAGAGCGGTTCTGGGAGTTCTTCTGCCAGCTCCTTTATGACTCTAGGATGGAGTTCATCAGGCCCTGGAGATTGCAGCTCATTCACCCTCATTAGATGATCCTTGACCATTTGCCTCTCAATCTTGAGCTGAGCTATGAGATTCATACAGATGCACATGCTTGTGCCAGTGTGAATTCCATGTTGTAAAGGTACATTCTGAAGTGCAGGAGTTCATCATGACAGCACCCACAGGTGCCCCCAAAGAACGTCCCAGCAGGCCGGCTGCCATATCAATCCATATCCACCGACCCATCTGAGCAGTTTTCATCTTGGTGAGAAGTAGCTCTGTTGCTTTGGTAATGGATCCTAATTGTCCATTGCAGACCATGCCTCCCAAAATACTTTGATCTGTCTGTCTGTCTGTCATACTTCTATCCTGCCTTTTTTCCTTTCAAGGGAAGAGGAATCTATCAAAAGGAAGACTCTATTGCTGATGAGAAAATTCATTTCCTCCCAGCTACTATGAAGATTATAGCTAAGTTCAGAGAGAAGAGGAAGAAGAGGAGGAGAAGGGGGTGGCAGAAGACATGTTGCTGTCATTGTTGTTATTATATAATTATATTATTAAAATTAATAATAATTGTTATCAACAACAACAACATTTACATACCTCCCCATAGCCCACAGGGTTCTCTGAAATTTACAAATCTTAACATCATAAAAACAGTATAAAAAGAATACAAACAGTTTACATCTAAAATGCATATAAAACAACAATATAACATTGAATACTCAAAGGACAAGCAACCAGGCACAGCAGCAATTTATTGTTGTTGTTGTTGCTGTTAGTCACGAAGTTGTGTCCGACCCATCACAACCCCATGGACAACTTTCCTCCAGGCCTTCTCCACCGTCTCCCAGAGTCCACTTAAGCCCACACCAACTGCTTCAGTGACTCCATCCAGCCACCTCATCCTCTGCCGTCCCCTTCTTCTTTTGCCATCTATTGTTCCCAGCATTAGGCTCTTCTCCAGGGAGTCCTTCCTTCTCATTAGGTGGCCAAAGTATTTGAGTTTCATCTTCAGGATCTGGCCTTCTAAAGAGCAGTCAGGGTTGATCTCCTCTAGGACTGACCGGTTTGATCGCCTTGCAGTCCAAGGGACTCACAGGAGTCTCGTCCAGCACCACAACTCAAAGGCCTCAATCCTTTTGCGCTCAGCCTTCCTTATTGTCCAGCTTTCACAGCCATACATTGCAACTGGGAAAACCATAGCCTTGACTGTACGCACTTTTGTTGGCGGGGTGATGTCTCTGCTTTTTAGTATGCTGTCTAGATTTGCCATAGCTTTCCTCCCCAGGAGCAATTTATACACAATTTATACACAATATTTAAACTTGTTCAACAATATGGCACAGGGATTTAACTACCAAAAAATTTAGGCAACAGAAAGGGTTTTGCCCGGCACCAAGAGATGCCAGGGATGGCGCCGGGCGCACCTCTCTGGGGAGCGCGCTTCAGAGATGGGGTGCCACTACCGAGAAGGCGCTTCTCCTGGTTGCCATCCCACTTACTTCAGGACGGGCCGCATTCCCTGAGAAGGACCACAAGAGACAACCTTGATGAAGCAGCGCTGGTGCTGCAGCCCTGTGAGCCCAGCCTCCAACTCTGTCCAGCCGGTGTTGCCAGAGAGTGCATCTGGGCGGGCACCACATTTTCTCGTGCCACTGCTCCTTTCCTCAGCAAAGTGCAGAATGTGCTGCACAAAAGGCTGAGACGAAGGGATCCCCTGCGGCAAGCGCTCAGCCAGGACACGTGGTTCAGATGGTCCTGAGTTACCAGAGCCCACTGGGGTAATAATAAACAGGTGAGGCAAGCCATGATAAGTCTTGAGGAATGCAAGCTCAGCAGCTCTGGGCAGTCGGCCTGTTCAGAACTTGGACGGGACAATTAGGTAAATAAAAAAAATAAAGAGCTAGAATACCGGATCAAAGTTGGAGAGAACTGGTTTTATTTATTTGGAAAAGTTGGATTATATTGGCAGATGTGTATTTTCTTTCTCTCTCTCCCCCCCCCCCCAACACTTTTTTTAAAAAAGGCTTTCAACAACATTGGCCCTGATTTGATGTTTCCTGACAGGCATGTAGTTTGTAAGGGTTTCTTATGGGAAAGGAAAAGGGTGTTGAGAAGAATATTTTGGAGAGGCTGGGAAAGAAGGGCCTACCTGCACTTGAGATGGGCTGAAATGAAGATTCAGAACAGGGCTCTGAAATACCGTGGAACTGAACCTACTTCTTGTGACAAAGTTCCTAGCCACCAAACTCCAGCGGCTTCAAAGGGATGATATGTGTTTTCCAAGTTTAAGTCAGAATGATAACCCCCTTAGGCATGTGTTACTAATCTGGATGTCAGAATTTATCCAGGACTCCATATAAGCATTGGTAAAAATCCCACATTTTGTACCATGCTGGAATATCATTTCATTTCATTTCATTTCATTTCATTTGTATATTGCTCAACAGCCCAAACTGTTTTGGCAGTTCACAAAAATATTACAACCCTGAATTACATGGTCGAACATAATAAAAAGCATTTAAAAGTTTAAAACATAATAAAGCCAAAATAAAAGCCAGCAGCAGTGTAAAGATCTAAAAACACAATAACACATTTAAAAACAAAACTGAAGAACTAAAATGCCTGGGAAAATAGCAAAGGTCTTCATGTGGCACCAAAATGGCTAAAACACAGACAGCGGTCATGCGTCTCTTCGGAGGGACACCCCAGCTACAATGCCAACACTGAAAAGACCGGCTCCTTAGTAGCTACCCACACCTGCACAATCTCCCTTGTTGGGGCAGAAGGGCCTCTGAAAACAACCTTAGGATAAGGGAAAGTGCATGTGTGAAACACTTAGAGAGCTTTGGCTATTGGGCAGTAAAGTTAAAGAAGCCCCTGCGGAGCTTACTCCACTTAGCCAGTGGCTAGTAAGGGGCAGTACTCGTCTGTTTCTGAGGCTGCCAGCCAGCGCTGTCCAAAGATGATCCCACGGTCATGTGCTCAGCATGATGTCATGGGAAGCTCTTACCTTCCCACCAAGATGATACCAATTTATTTACTTGCATTACGTGATTTCGAATGGCTAGGTTGGCTAGGAGCTAGGGATGAACGATGGGACCTCATTCTGTCTGGCAGGGGCTGGGCTTGAACCGCTGGAGTGCCAACCATTTCTGGCCAACTGTTCCAGCGTCATTAAGCCACTGTGCCACCGCTTCCCCCTAAATGAAATTACGATCGTTGATAGAGGTGGAGACAGAGTTGGAGATCATAGGGCCAAGAATGCCATTGGGCCCAATCCATGCTGTTGTAGGACACCAGGTCCCAATAAGATGCCTCTCCAGATGATGGAGGAAGCAATCCCTCAGGTATCCATGCAGATGGATCAAAGCAGCATGCCTCCTCATGTCCCATGACTTGGTCTGTTTGATCCTGTGGGGCATCAAAGTACCTTCCTCTAACAGCTGGAAGCCACAAACAAGCTTCTGAGCTTTCAGCAGATGTACACTGTCCACATTTTTATATCTGTTAGTCCTAAAAACTGGGCACCTTGTTTCTTAGAATGAAAGTGGAGTGTACCAGCACATCACTTTTAAGGTTGCATGTTTACAACACAAAGTCCTGTGAACAACTCTGTTCTGTGTGATGGGCTCAGTGACCACTCACAGGTCCAGGCTGCATCCTCTCACTGAACAAAAGGCACAAAGGGGATTTTCAAGAAGAGCAGCTATGCTGGCAGTGAAGCCTCTTCAGGGTGTGCATTCATTTCATGACATAGAAACAGAGTGAGTCAGAAGGGGTCTCCTGAGCCATCTAGTCTGACCCCCAGCTCTAGCCAGCTCAGCTCATGACATGCCTACCATGTGCATAACATCTGGAGCAATTCAGTTCCAGTTTTATTCATTACTGAATGAGCACACATGGGTGTCAACTAACGAGGCTCATTCTGTTCAGGCCTAAGAAAAGGCCATTCTTGGCTACACCTGGAAGGGCCACCATCCAGAGCCACTTCCACCAGGTTTTGAGTGCACGTGTGTGTTTGTGGCAGGGAGAGGGTTATAGTAATTCATTATTGTATTCCGTCGGGGCTGGAATTCTTGCCTCTCCAGTCTCAGAGCAGCTTCTACCACTACAGCAAGTGGCTCTTACACATTACTGTGTCTGCAGGACTAAGCAAAGTCTTTTTGATGCGTTTCTTTGCTCCATGCATCGCATCACAGACTGAGAAATGCAGGGGTTGCATTCAGACCCACGTTCAGTTCTGGGAGGTGTGACTTGGGTATATTCTGCTCCCATGTAAACTGGAACACATTTCTGATAGATTCCTAGGTTCCGAATGGCCAACGGCATCCCTTGAAAGGTGATGCTGTGAGCAGGGCTGTTGCAGGCAAATCAAAGTGACCACCAGCCCCAAAAGGAAGGGAAGAACTATGTTCTTTTTGAGCAGGAAATGGTTCGGCTTGGCCAGGCCATGGCCCGCCTTCTAAGAAAACAAACTCTGGGCAGCAATGGTGCAGTCTCCGGCAGAAAGAAAAGGAGGCAGGAAGTGGGTTCCAGCAGCCAGGAATGCGAACTATGTCCCAGCTCCTTAGGCAGGTGTGCGTCGGGGTTGATTTACTGAACGCACCATCAGGCTGTGCTCAAATTGTGGGTGTGTGGAGCAGAGGGGAGGAGGAATATACACGGTGACCTATTCTCTAGCTCCTCTTGTGCACTCCTAGGAACAAGGGCATGAATGCTTTCATAGCAGGCCTTCCTCTTTCTCCTGTGCTTCACATTGACCTCCTCTTTAAACATAGGCCAGGTGAAAATGAGTATTCTTGAGGTAAGGTGGGGAGCTAGTATCAACTCTTCTCCACTCCAAAAACAGCTGCCGCTGGGGCATCTGGCGACTAATTGACTCAAGTATAGAAATGCATATTTGGGGGGAAATGTGCATTTCAGTGTGCACTTTAAAAAAAATGAATATTTCAAACCCAATTCCAAATGCAGATATTTTCAACTGTTTCTCAAAAATGCCTGTTCCTGCTTGCAGGACTGTGAAGAGGGGATGTTCATATGATTTACAAACAGAAATGACATGCTTGCACATCCTTGGTAGATACTAGATCTGGATTCACTGGGCAATCCCTAGGAGACCTGCAGTAAATTTGCAAGGATTTCTGACTTCTACTTATAACAGTAACAGTGACACATTCCTATTTCCCGCAACACACACCCTGCCTCTCTCAGTGATGCTGCTGAAATGAAGGCAGATTAAGGGTAATCAGGATTTGGATGTTTGTTTGTTTGTTTTTATTTATGTGTTAAATTTATATCCTTTTTTATGAACTCAGAGCGGCTTACATAATTTCCCTCCTCCTCCTTTATCCTTGCAACAACAGCCCTGTGAGGTAGGTTTGGCTGAGGGTTTGCAACTGGCCCAATCACTCAGCTGGTTCCATGGCCAAGCAGGGACTAGAACCCAGGTCTCCTGAGTCCCTGCCCTGCGCTCTTAACCACTGCACCACACTGGCTCTCTTCTGTTTTCAAGCATTTTCTTTTCAAGGTATCAGTTCGGTAGTCCTACATGGATTGGGTTAGGCACTGTGCTCCTTGCTGGGACCGGTAACACCTTATTACTTCAGAATACACCCTGTATAGTCTACAGATGCTAGAAACTTCATTTGGTTCATTCCAAGTGAACCCACTTAATTTGCAATGTAGTTCGCAGCTCCAAAAATGTGTATGAAAATATGTATATTAGGAGAAATGCCTACAGGAGTGTGTATTTTATGAAACAATAAGTAAAAATGTGTACACTATGGACAGTTGCATGCAAAATTTTGTATGAGTTTTCAAGGGCTTTTCCTTCTTTTTTAAATCACAGAATTATGGGGAAAATTTAATCTGACTGAAGCCATGTGAAAGTGACATGGACTGGGAAAGCACTATTCATCTATTGCCTGCAGCCAACACCTTGGTTATATGTGCTGAGCAGATGCAGGCATGTTCAATGCACATTGGGTGCAGTGAGCATCTGCACTTGGACACCTCTGGAATTTGGATGTTCATCCCTTGCACATCTGTCCACTTTAAAAGCCACTGTAAGATCACACCGCAAACAATGACTATGTCCATCTGTAGTGCCATGGAGTCAAAACATTGGGAGAGTCAGTGTGGTATAGTAGAGATTCAAGTCTCCACTTGGTCATAAAACTCACTGGGTGCCTTTGGCTAGTAACTGGCTCTCAGTCTAAACTTCCTCACAGGGTTGTTGTGAGGATAAAATGGAGAGGAGGAGGATCACATGCACCTTAGACTCCTTGGAGGAAAGGAAGACTATAAATCTAACAAATGAACAAATAAATCAGCTACTGTGGCCAGAAGCTGGAGTACTATTGTGGTTAAAGAGTGAGATGTGGGAAGCTGCTGGCTCAGATCTATCCTTCACCTGCTACCTCACTAGATGGCCTCAGGGAAGTCATCATTCTATCAGCCGTGGCCTTGCAAAAATGAGGGTTGTAAATCTGCCCTACCTTACCTGGCTATTGTAAGAAGAGCTGAGATAATAGCTATGTCATTTGTTCATAACCTGCTGTGTAAGCAGCACATGGGCAAATAAAAAATTGATAAAATTCAGGCACCTGAAACCTTTTCCCCATTTGTTTTACGACACACAAAAACAAGAGGGCACCTTCCCCTCTTGTTTGCTGTGAAGCTGGAGCAAAGACTCCAACCTTTGTTCCCAACTGGATGATAAAGAAATATAATGAATGAATGAACAGTCCTTGAGATCCACAGTTCTGAGGCCATGTGGAACCTTAGCTATCCAAATCAGCATTCATGAAACAAAACAAGCAGCCGGTGCAGGAGTTAGTTGGAGTAAATATCAAAATTACAGCAGCTTAGGAATTTAGGTTGGCATGCTCTGTTCAGATGGAAAACCAGCTTGGTTCCCGGCATTGTTCTGTCAGCCGTGGGCTGCCCATTGTTTAGTGAGGCAGAAGGTCAGAAGAGCCCCGCTGGATCAAACCAAGTTCCATCTAGCCCAGTTTTCTGTTCACAGAGTTACCAACCAGCGACTCCCAGGTAACCCACTAGTAGCCAAGGCAGTGTAGTGGCTGGAGAGTTGGACTGGGAATTAGGCAATCCATGTTGTAGTCCCCACTCAGCCTCAAGACTTGGACCAGTTTCAGACTCCCAGCCTAACCATCCACACAGGGATGCTCTCAGGATAAAATGGAGAACCAGAGGAGGAATTTGGAAACACCTTGGGCTGCTTGCAGGAAGAGGGCAGGGTAGGAATAGAATTATTAAATGCATCGAGTAGATTTTCTAAGCAGCATCCACCTCTCAGTTTCAAAATGAGACCCCCTCTATGCCTCGGAACCTATGGCAGCCTTTAGCTCCAGATTTCAGCCAAGGAGAGGAAGCCAGGACAGGCTGTGGGAGGGAGAAAGCCACCCTTGCACCTGGTTGCTCCCCACCCTGGCTGAATGCTGGAGGCAGGGGGGGGGGGGGCAGAAGCCGGCAGCCGTTCATTCTCCATGCAGCTGCCTCACAGGGCAGGAGGCGTGATCAGATCTGCAGCCACCTGGCCCTTCCTCCTAGCCAGGAGGGCCCCAGGCTCCCAACTGCCTCTGTCCGCCCAGGCTGCCCTCTGGGCCACCTTGGACAGGAAGGAGCCTAAAGGGCTTGCTGCCGGCCTGGGACTTGGCCAGAGCGCCAACAGTCCCCCAGCTGTGGAGTGTTCCTGGGCTTGGACTCAGTCCTAGCTCCACACCAAGCTGGACCCTCAACCAGGCCAGCTTTGCCAGACAGGATCTGGGACAGCTCTGCGAGTTTTATTTCTCCATCTTCCTTGACTTCAAAACTATCTCCCTCTGTGCTCTGTCATTGCGCGGGGGGTGGGGGTGGGGGGGCCTCTGGTTGCCCTTTCTGACCTTCACCCCTCATTCACTTTTCTTTCCTCGCCCCATTCCCTTCCCTGTCACCCTCCCCAGCTGGCTTCCTTCCAGCCCTTCTCTCTCTCTCTCTCTCTCTCTCTCTCTCTCTCTCTCTCTCTCTCTCTCTCTCTCTCTCTCTCTCTCTGCCCCCTCCCTGCCCCCCGTCTCTGGCTGGCATGTCAGCTGAGCAGGTGTGCAGTGATTCACAAGTGCCTCCATGCCCCCTCCCACTTTATTTGCTCCTCTGGTTTTTTGTGTTGTTTAATTAGATGATAAAAAGAATGCCTCCTTTTGAGGTCAAGCACGGATTCCTCTCGTCCTTGGCATCACTGGGCTGCCTGGGGGTAACCTTACGCCAGTTAAAAAGGCTTTCTGCCGGGCCAGGCTAGAAAAGAAGCACAGGGGGTGCCCCCCACCCCAAACACACCTGCAGCCCTTGCTTTGCTGCCGTCACTGACAACCTCTTGGATGGGCTTGCGAGTGCTTCAATTAACCAGGTGATGATTAGCAGAGGCAACCGGCAAGATCCAAAGTGAGTCAAGCTGCAGCGCCAGGAGGGGGACCAGCTGTGGGGAGGCTGCAAGGCCCTCTGGCCGACCCGACCGGTGCTTGTCGCCATCGCCCGTCGATCCTGTCTCTGGCAGACCAGCATCTGCAAGGCCCTGGCCAGCGACACAGGCTTTATCCAACCGGGCCAAGCTGCTTCCCTCTGTGACTTGACGATGCATGACACTGGGGGGCGGGGAATGGATGGCTGGGGAAGCAAGAGGGCGTTTGTTCCTGTTCTTGAGATGGCGTGGCACATTGGCTAGGGTGTTGCACCGGAACTTGGGAGGTGCCATGCAGCCATGACTTGCAGCCCAACCAACCTCACAGGGCAGTTTCGTAAGATTAAATGGATGATGCAACTGATGTAACCTTACAGCCATGAAGGGTGGTTCCTCTGATCTGTGCTGGACTCTCGGTGCTTTGGAATGAGGTGCGGCAGCCACCTTGGAGGAAAGGTGGGAGCTCAAGGAAGTCCATGGATCATGCCCACCGGGTGGGCAAGTTAAGATCTGAGGGGTGGTCCCTCTCGTAGTACCTCGGCTCTCAGAGGCATGTTTCGGGGGGGCACAGGAACATTCTTCCTGGCAGCCTCTTGCCAGTTCTGGATTGCCCTGCCAAGGAGGTTGCTTCACTGTTCTGCCATCAGGCAGGCCAAGGCGTTTTTATTCAGGCAGGCCCTAGGCCTATAAACAGCGCTGCTCTTGATTGGTGCCTTTTGTTTCTTTTCCCATTGCATGTTTAACTCAATTTGTTTTACTGTTTCGTTATAATTAAATGCTCGTTTTTAATCTGAGTGTTATTCTTAGCCATCCTGAGCACCGCTTTTTAAATAAAACTGGGATTTAATAAATTAAGCTGCAAATCATTCGAGACACCATCAAATGTGACTGCCTCAAACCTTCAGAAAATGGAGGCATCGCACTGAATGCAGGACGGCACTGCTTGTTCCTGCCCTGCAGAAGTCCTAGGTTCTGGCTCCTTGCGCTTCTGCTTGTGGGGGGCAGGTTGAGGCACTGACACTAGCGCAGGCCCTGCAAACTCTGAGTGCCTCTCCAGGGAGTGGGACGCTGGCCCCCAACCAAGGGGGCCAGAGCCTGGGGAGCTGAGCCCAGACCAGCTGACGGACTCCCGACCCCAGCGAGCTTCCCCACACAACCCCATGTGCGGCAGTTTGCAACTACACAGGCATCGAAAAGAGAATAAGCCCAAATGTATGCAAGGGTTGGGTGTCCCACACTTCCGCCACCACAGTTGCACTGCTGAAATTTGGCAGCATGGAGACAGCAAACGAATTAGCTGAAGCACTGGCTGAATTCCCCTGCCCGCCACCACCGAGGTTTTAAAAGGGCGTGCTGGTTTTCACTGAAACCAGCAACTTCTGGGCCTCTGTCATAGTTTTTGTCGCGGAACTGGGTCAGTGGGACTGCACCGGAAGACCGGATGCATATGCACCCCGCGGGCTACATGTTGCAGGTCCCAGCCCAGGCAGACCAATGCTTGCACACGTCCACACGTGCTCTCCCTTCGATGTGCGCCTGTATGCCACCTTCTGTACACCTTTGCAGTGCAGGAATTCATTCCTACACACCCCACCGTACCGGCTACACTGCCTACCGAACCTTCTCAAGACAAGCCACCAGCTGTAATTTCTCTTCTGGTTACCAGACTGCAAGGGCTGGGGGTTATATTGCGGAACCAGTAAAAGTTATTTTGCAGAGCGCCTGTGTGGTCTGCATTGTTACTGAGCCTGAAGATAACTTGATTGGAGTCAGGCCTCCACTTGCAACTGGAATCTTTCTTCTTTTTTTAATTTTGCTCTTTTTTTTGCTCCCCCCCGCTCCACAACCTCCAGTGTGGGTTCCACTTTGGTCCCTGCCAAACCAAGCCACATTACTGGCCTCATCATGCTATGGATTTTTGTTTTTTGGGGGGAGTGGGAAAGGAGAAACGATACACATTTGGTTTCAAGAGCAGCAGCAGCAGTTTGCAATCAAAGGAAAAGCCCCTTCAACAAGTGTCGAGTTAATATTCATCACTTAAATTAAATTAAATGCAAGTGAATTGAAATCTCACTTAATTTTTTTTCCTCCTTCAAGACGGGCAGATTTATTTCCTCATTCGCCTTTGTTATTTTTGCATTCAATCATTTCTCCAAACAGCTTTGTTTTTCCTCTGCTCACTCAGCCACCTCACTCTTTTTTTTCCATTTCAGGTTTAAACTAATGGGGTCAGGGGTAGATATTCACTTTCACAGTTCCAGCTCGTTGAGAACAATAAAGGCAATAAAAATGACCTCATCACTCAAGAATGTGAAACATTTGTCTAGTTGAAAATTACAAATATACACGTGTGTGTGTGTGTAACAGGAGAGAGAATAGAGTGTCTATATTTTACAGAATTTTTGGACAAGTTTCATCCTCTATTTTATTTTTATGGACTAGCTATAAATTATTTTACAGATGGCGGACAGCACCAGCCAGCTCACAGGAGCTCTGACATTTGCTTGTTTGAAACATGTGGCCTGCAATGAAACACAGAGCAGTTTAAGCTACAACATTTAGATCCAGATGTGAACACTGAGTGTCAATGGACCACGGGGCGGGGGGCGGGGGTTGTCCTCAAGTCCCATCTCTTTTTATTTTAAAATCCCTTCCTCTTGTAAAATCTTGCACTGGGAAAAATCATGTTTATGAACAACTACAGTAAAAACCAGATAAGGTTAATGTCAGTGACCTTACATGCATATACATCGCCAAGAGCAAGAAAGCATTCCCGTAAGTAATTTTTGTGTGTGTGTTCCTTTTTTAAGCAGTATGTCTGCATTTGTGTGTCAAGGGGGCTCCAACACAGTGCAGTGGATAGTATCAGGATGCCCACCCTTCATTTGAATGTCAACTTCCCCTGCTAAAAGGCAAGCTGCAACCAAATACACATGCTCTTAGCAGGTGGGGAAGGTCAGGTGTCTGTCTGTGCAGTGAGCCCATTGTGGGTAAAGTAAGTGGGAGCTTAATGAAATCCACAAGATCCACTCTTGATGCCTCCAAGTTTAGGTAAACCCTCCTCCTCGACTATCTTCTTTAAAAAGAACCTCCCGGGAGAGGTTCACCTGGCGCCGAGTTTATACTCTTTTCAGCGTCAGGTCAAACCCTTTTTATTTAACCGGTGTTTTAAAAATTAGCATTTAATGCAACAGTCACGTTTTATTGGTTACGTTATTTATTGCTTGGATTGCTTTAATGTATTTGATTTTATTGATTGTTTTTAATGTATTGATTGTGAGCTGTCCCAAGATGCCTTGCATGGAGGATGGCATACAAAAGTTGTAAATAAATAAATAAATAAATAGGAGTAGCTAAGGAGCCCATCAGAAAGGATAAGGGGGCTGGGCCCCATTCCCCCTCCCCTAATTGGGGCACAGCATTTGGGCGCATCTCTCTTGCACCTGTGTTAAAGCATTGGTCTGTGTGCCACGTTCTGACAGGTTGCGCCACATTGGAAAAGACAGTAGTGGGCGACAGCAGGGCACTGGAGAAAAGGGGCTTCTATGGAATCCTCTTAAAGGCTCACATGTTGGGCATCTAACCTTCCAAACACAGCAGTTCGAGTCCCAGGTGAGCTCATGGTACTGGTATGCTCAACTGGGGAAATGGGCTCTTTAAGATATTCTGGACCAAGGACACGCCAAAGACTGTGTTGTGTGACTGTTTTGATCACAAGACTAGGTCTTCCCCACAACCAGGGACATGTGGGGGGAAATGGCTCCCAGCTGGATAGTAGCATCTTGCCACAGGTTATCATGTGCTGCAGGAATCTAGCAACCGTCAACCTTTTTAAAAAGTCCACCCATGAGCTTTCTGGATTCAGTTGTAGGCTCTTTGCCCCATGGAGCTTGCGCTGTTTTGCTCAGCCAAAGGAAAGCTCATTTTTTTTCCTAGTGGCCTGATCCTATACATCTTTACTCAGAAGTCACCCACACTGAGTTCAATGGAGTGTACTTCCTAAGTTGGTGCCAACAGGTCTGGCACCATGCAAAATGATCCTAAGTTTCGGAAAGGGCTCTGCTTAATAGTCAGGCTCATGATTTGCTTGGAGAGGGTCCCAATTTCATTCCTTGGGATCGTGATTAAATGGCCACAGAATGGAGAACGGTTGCCAGTCAGAATAAGCAGCACTGGCCCAGCTGGTTTGGCGCTGGTCCGATTCAGTATGTCATCTTCAGCTGCTTACTCAGAAGCGGCTCATATAATTTTAGTCCATACTGCAGCCTCTGGGAGAAACTAAAAATGATGCGTGTTAAAAAAGCCAGTGTGGGGTACTAGTTAGAGTATCACATTGGGACTTGGGAGATCCAGGTTCTAGTCACCACTCAGCTCCCTGCGATATAAATGTAATCATCTTCATCAAAGCCATCACAAAACTATTTTAACAGCTGTTTGACTTCATCAAAGTCATATCTGCCTTATGGCAACCCTATGAATCAAAGCCCTCTAAAATTTCCTGTCCATGGCAGTCTTGCTCAGTTGCAAACTCAAGGAGTGGCTTTCCTTTATGGACTAGATCCATCTCCTAGTTGGTCTTCCTCTTCTTTTTTATTTAAACCTGGTCAAAACCTTTTTATTTAACCATCATTTTAAGAATTAGGGATTTTACACGCTTATGCTAACAGTTGCATTTTATTTTATTTATTAATTATTTATCTTATGAATGTGATTTATTTATTTTTGCTTATTATTGGTTTGATTTAATGATATTCTATTATTATTGATTGTATCTATTCTATTCTATTTATTACCTATTGTATTATGGATTGTATTTTGATAGTTGCTGATTTTATGTTCTGTAAACCATCTTGAGACATTTAGTGAAAGACGGGATAGAATTTTTTTAAAAACTAAATATTAAATTAAAATTCTTCTTTTGCCTTTGATTTTGACTTTCCCTAATATGACGGTCTTCTCCAGGGAGTCTGGCCTTCTCCTCATGATGTGCCCAAAGTAGGGCAGCCTCAGCTTGGTCACTTTTGCTTCTAGGGAAAGCTCTGGCTTGATTGAACTAGGGCCCCTTGTTTGTTTGTTTGTTTGTCTTTCTGTCCATCCAAGGCACTCGCAAAGCCCTCCTCCAGCACCGTGTTTCAAGCACATCAGTGTTTTTGCAGCCAGCTCTCTTCCCTGCCCAGTTTTCACACCCATACGTAGTGATTGGGAACACAAGAATGGTTGGTAGTGAAACATCCTCATTGGCTATAATTTAAACAGAAACAGAGTGCAGCTCACAGTAGTGGGCAGACTGTGATTTACATACCTGCTCCACCTGCTCTCCAGGTGCAAACCATGGTTGGGCAAGACTAAGAGCGCTCCCCTGTTAGGCTCATGTATCTTCAAACTGCACTTGGCTGGACTGCTCCCCAGACAGACTGCAGCTTCAGAGAGAAGATACCCATCAGATGGGGAACACAGCTCAGTCTAATGCCCCTGGCAAAGCAACCAGTGGAAAGGCACTCTGTACAGAAGAATGGCAACTGGGGATGTCTTGCCCCACATGGTGACCCATTTGGGGTGTCAAAATAGGAAATGCACCACCCCAAAAGAGGCACAAATAGAGGGCTGATCTGCATAGCATGCACATATTCTGATTTTTTATATGCTGGCATTTACTTTTAGACATAATGGCTCTGATTTAATAGGATACATATCCTATCCCAGTGGAGAAAATGGTGACCAGGTTCCCTTCGTGCCAACTTCCATCTGCTGTCCAAGAGAGGGGCAGCTCAGAGACCCCTGGCCTCTTCCCAGGTGTTATATCTTGAGATCAGGCTTGGACTGGACAGCTCCCCAGTGAAGGACACCTTCAGGCAGAGAGCCAACCGCCGACAGCTCTTCAGAGGACAGCCCTCTTCAAGTGCAGGGCTACTTTATGGCCAATCTACCTTCAAAACAGGATGGATATCGAAATAGGGTCTCCTCGACTGATCTGGAGTGTCAGATCTGGTGCCCCAGAGCAATCCAAGACCCAGGAGACACACAGACCTTTATGTATAGGTCAGCAACGTAATTTGGGCCTGGAAACATGCCAGTGTAGCAGATGAAGCACTAGCATAAAGCAGTTATGAGAAAACATACCCAGGAAGCTTGCTAAATCTTAAATTATTGGGCTTGAGACTCAGATGGGTGTGTGTGATATTTTGGGGTCCTACAGCAGCAATTTTAAATTTGAGGACCATTACTTAATCTCCAGTTATTGCCTTCCTATTTTAAATCTAAGCATTTTGTATGACTATTAATTTTTAAACACTGTTTTTAACAGTTTCATTCTGAAATGAGGAAGCGGTCTGAACAATGCTTTCCCTCCAATGTTTTCTCAAATATCCACATTTTCCATGGAAGCCCTGAAAGGAAATTCCTCTTCCCATCCCTTTAAAAATGCCTTGCTCTTCCCCCTGGACACATCTGCTTTCCTGAGCTGTCACATGACAGCATAAGGCCCCAAGCCGCGACTTCCTGAGGCAGCACCCTGACACTTCCCTGGAGTGCCGGAGACCTGGCAAGCCCAACGCCCAAGACCCATCAGACAGCTAAGGTCTGCCACAATCACATTGCCTGAACTTCCTTGATGCAGAACTCATTTCAAGAATCTAATCTGCAGGTCACCAGGAAAGAGATGACTCTAGGCATCCCTATCCACAGAAGGAGGAATCTAAATTGGGGCCCAGGCAGTCGAGGGTGGGTTTTTAACTCTTTCCACCATGCTGTTCTCCCAACTAAAGCCCCTTTCTCCTCCTGAAGCTATTTTGCCCACCAGGAAAATCATTCAGAGACCTACCAGATAATTCATGCACCTGCGGACGGTGGAAGAGGCCTCCCAGTTACGAAAAGCCAGCTCATCATACCCTGGTTGGTCATGTCAACACACATGCGTATTACAATAATAATCACCACCCGGATCCTAGGAGGCTGTTTCTCATCCAGCCGTGCGGAGTCACAGCAGATTAGCGTATGCGTGCACCTTGACCCTCCAGTTCAGGCAAACATCCCCAAGGAAAACAAAGCTAAGTTTTCTTAGGAGCAGCTGTGTTTCCCTGTCGAACATATTTTTGCAGCCTTTTCTTTCCAAATGTTCCTGGTCAGCAAGAGGCTGAATGGAAGAACTCTGACCTTCAGCCACCCACACACCCCCCTGCTTTTCACAGAGGCTGACATATTTCCTCCAGCCCACGGCCCATTTAGCTGAGAAATGTCCAGACTGAATCCGGCTTCTCTCCAGGGTTTCATGGATGCCATGGACTGAACCCAGGGCCTTCTGGGTGCCAAATGCGCAGTCTGTGGAGAGCCGGTGACTCTCCAAGTCCTCTGGCAAGGAGTCTTTCCCAGTCCTCCCAAGAGATGCCCAGGCAACAAAGCACTGGGCTCTGCTACCGAGCCGCATCCTTTTGCTGCACTGCTTCCTCCTGCATGAAACCTTAGTCCAGGTACAGGTGAGCGTTTCAGGCCTGTGGGCGCCTTTGGCCATTTGGGAAACGGTGCTGAGCATAGTCACAGTGCACCTGTCCCTGGCGGCCTGTGTGGTGAAGGCCATTTCCAGGCTTGAGGGGGCCAACAGCTATGCAGCCGCCTCCCCTCCAATAGGCTCACCCATTCAGGGGTCACTTCCAACTGGCAGCAGCCAATTTTAATTCCACTGTAACGCCCTGGAGCAGCATCGCAGAACCCATGGGCCACCAAACCCAGCCAACTGAGGTTCTCCAGCTGGAAACACAACTGGTGTTAAGGGGCAGAACCATCTGGGGAGCCCTGGGAGGCTGCACTGAGACCCCCAGAGGGCTAGAATTGGCCCTGGGCCTGAGGGTGCCCATTCCAGTGCATGAGTGATCATTCCAAGCTCTCTGTTTACGTCTACATGTGCAATCAGCAGAGCTGATTGTGCCAGATTTCTCAAGACTGTGCCTGTTCTCTCCTTTACATTCAGAATTGCTTTGTCCCTCATCTCCCTCCTCCTGGATTCTGGTTCAAATAGCAGAGTTCAGTCTGTTTCAAATGTCTCCCTCACAGAATTTCTTGACTTCTAGCTGGGACAGAAGGAAGGTGGAAACCCATGCAAAGACTGAACAAGGAAAGCGAACATGTCCAAGTGAAATTCAGAGGCCTTTTGGACACACAGTTGCCGTAGGGGACATGGCGTGGGGAGGGTCCTGGCATGGTTTCCATGGCATTCTTTATCCAGGAAGTATGTTTGCAGGGCTACAAAGACCCCTGGGGATGCCACAAGTTATGGAAAGGTTTTTCTCTGCATGGGAGTGTTTGTGTTAAGGTTTTAATAGTTTTCCAAAGACCAAAACAAACCAAGAAACAAACAAAAGGAAATGACATTGAGTTTAAATCTAGTTTGCAAAGAGGGTCCAGGTTTAATGCATTTTCCTCCTTTAAAGGGGTGTGTGTGTGTGAGAGAGAGAGAGAGAACAAACCCCCCCTGGTTCTTTGGAGAGGTTTCTGATGATTCTTCAAAATAGAAATTTCTGTTTAGGTCATGATTCTATAGGATTACAATGCAGCACATTTGACAGAGGCTTCCAAAAATCTTCTGCCTGCTGGCAAGAGGACAAGATGAACTATGCAGGTGATTTTGACTCCTGTTCATCTTCAAAATAAAGAAAAAGCAGCCAGGAAGCAGCCTCCATGATTCTGCGGCAGCTCTGAAGGATGGGAAGGGGAGAAGGATCCATTCTAGGTCCCGTCCCCCTCTCTTGAGGGCGTGGGAAGGAATAGAGCAGACCAGGATCATACTGTTGGAGGGGTTCTAGAAAGCCATTATGCCAGCCCCCTGCACAATGCTGAACTCAAGTCTCCCATCCAAGTTATAATCAGGCCCAACCCTGCTTAGCTTCCAAAGTTAGGCAGGATCAGGCACTTCAGACTATGCGCTTACATTCCGTTTCATTAATTATATTTCTATGCCTCCCAACAGTTGCCCTCTCTGGGCAGCTGACAAATTTTAAAACCTTAAAATATATTATAGAAACCTTATATATTCAAACATATAAGCATGCAAGGCATAAAGACAGACAGACATATCTGAAAACAATTTAGAACCATCAACAACAGAAACTACATTCAGGACCTGATTAAAATCTCTTCATATACTCCCAAGATGAAGTCTGAACCTGGCATCAGAGAAGATAAGTGTTGGCACCAGGGAAGCCTTGTTAGAAAGATTATTCCATAATTGGGGGCCAGCACCAAGAAGGGCGAGCACCTCTCCCTCATTTCTACCTTTGTGGGTCCTTCAGAGGAGGGCCGTAGACAGCATGCATGTCGGCTCATGCTGGGAAAGACTCTCCCTAGATGAGAGCAAAGGGAGTGAAGGAAGCTGGTGGATGCAGATGGGCTGTGCCTGTGAAATGCTTATGTCTCCTCTTTATAGCAGTTCGCTCTTGAACCACCACAAGTCAATGCAATTCTGGAAGGGAGGTGGAGCAACTGGAATGAAGAAATGATCTTGCACTTAAGTAACTAGATCTTAAGTAACTAGAGTTGTTGGGTCCTGGTGGAGGTAGCGCAGATATTAATGCATTGTTTAATTGTGTTGATTAGTAATGCTTAGTTATAATTATTGTTATTCTATTAATTGTATTGTTTTTCTTAGTTTAAAAATATAACAAAAGAATAGCTGTTCACTCTGGCTTTGTGCTAGTTGGTGCACTGTATACATGGCAATAACTTTAAACGCCATAATGAAAGGAGGGGTGTGTGGTGGAAAGGAAAGGCGCTCTATTTCTTTATTGGGTCAGTCTCTCTCTCTCCAGGGTGCTGCCTGCACCAGGATGACTGCCAACTGCCTAGGGTAGCCTTCTCCAACCTGGTGCCCTCCAGTTGTATTGGAATCCGGCCCCACTAGCGTGGCCAAGCCAACTGGCGACAATAATTTGGGTGGCCATTTATGAATTGGCCCAAAAACAAAGAAATGCACTGAGAGAAAAAGCACAAGAGCACACCAGTTGGCACACCTGCTTCCCAGCTGAGGTAAGAAGGATTGTTTTATTGTTTAAACATGAATAGGATTGCATCTTTACGTGCTGGTGACTTCCCGACTAGATTTCTGCAACGCCCTCTACGTGGGGCTGCCCTTGAAGAAGGTCCGGATACTTCAATTGGTGCAAAATAAAGCTGCCAGGTTGCTGACGGGGACTGGGCGTTGTTTTCATATAACCCCAGTTCTCTGTCAGCTCCACTGGCTCCCAATTGAAGTCCAGGTCCAGTTCAAGGTGTTGGTTTTGACCTATAAAGCCCTAAACGGCTTGGGACCTGGATACCTAATGGAGCGCTTACGCCCATATATGCCCTCCCGCCCTCTGAGATCAGCAACAGCTGAGATCAGTTCCTCCGGGAACCCTCAGTGAATGAGATTAGGAGGGTGAGTACCCGGAGGAGGGCTTTCTCAGTGGTGGCACCTCAATTATGGAATGCACTCCCCAGAGAGGTGCCATCATTATTTGTTTTTCGGCGCCAGGCAAAGACCTTTTTATTCAAGTCTTATTTTAATTGTTAATTTGTCTACTTGTTTTAGTCGATTGTTATACGTTTTTGTATTTGTTTATAATTTAACTTGCGTTATCTTTCGAATGTTGTGGTTTTTTGTTTATAATTGAGGTCATATTTAATTTGACTGTATTTTGGGTTCGCAGAGATGCACTGGGGGGCGGGTGGGGGGAGGATAGATTGGTTTTTAAAGATCTTTTTTGTATTTTATATGCTGTGGTTATATGCTGTGGTAGATTGGTTTTTAAAGATCTTTATTTTTTGTATTTTATATGCTGTGAGCCGCCCCGAGGCTTTGTTGCGATGGAGCGGCACAGAAATGTTTTAATAAATAAATAACTAAATCTTTAAAGTACAGGAAAAAGCAATATGGAACAGAGAAAAGGTCTTAACTGCCTACCTAAAATTGGACAAAGAAGGGACTGGCCGAACATGTTTTGGGAAGGAGTTCCATAAGCGTCCTGTAACTTCTCTTGATGGAGGGACACGGAGAATGGCAACTACAAACCTGTGGTAAGGCCACATTTGGGACACCATACCAAGTTCTAGTCACTCTATCAAAAATAACAGATATTGTAGAGATGGAAAAGATTCAGAGAACTACCAAAATAATCACGGGGCATCTTTCTCAAAATGAAGGCTAGAACAGTTGGAACTTTCTAGCTGAGGGAAAGAAAGGTGCTTTAAGGAGGACATGACAGAAGTTTATGAAATTAGGCATGGTGGTGAGAAAGTAGATAGGGAGAGATTTTTTCACTCTTATCTAGTACATGGGATAATCACATGAAGCTGAGTGGTGGGAGAAGTTGAACAAACTGAAGGAATTGCTTCTTCCTGTAGTAGTTAGTTAAACAGTGAAATTCAACACCAGAAAATGTAGCAAAAGCAACCAACTCTAAATGACAATCAGTCAAATCCATGAATGAGAAGGCTATCTAAGGTTACTAGTCCTCATGGCTGTATACACTCTCCTGCTTTAGATTCAATATATGCCATTACTGGCATTTTTGCAATTACTTTTAAGCAGTCAAAACAAGGCCAAGACAATGTTTAGAAAAGCTATTAAGTTCTCCACAATTCTGGGCATTTGATGGGAAAGAAAAGATGCTATTTATTGAAGGTGCATTATGGTCCTTGGAGCCATACAAAAAATGAATTCCTAATTATGTGCTTTTGAAAAAAAAAGTACTAGGACCATGATCAATGTCATCTGCTATTACCAAATTATAATCATATACACATTATGGGCATTTATTCAACTAAGATTTGCTTTATGACTGTCAGAATTTTCATTTTCCACTGGCATTCTAAAAATGATTGGCTAACATCAACTATCTTGGAATTTCTGGTGTTTTTCTCTTGTATTTATTTATTTATTTATTTATTTGGACAACTTGCATGCTGCCCCATTTGCATAAGCCTCGGGGCGGCTTCCAATACATAAATAAATATATTTCATAAAAAATACATAAAATACTGGAGACATCCTGGCCACAGATCTAAAATTAATAAATAAAATCAACAATTAAAATAGCATTTAAATAAAAAGGTCTTAGCCTGGTGCCGAGAAACAAATAACGACGGTGCCAGGCGAACCTCTCTGGGGAGCACGTTCCGTAAGTTGGGCGCCACTGCAGAGAAGCCCCTCCTCCGGGTACTCACCTTCCTAATATCTTTCACGGAGGGTTCCTGGAGAAGGGCCTCTGCCACCGATCTCAAGGGGCGGGAGGGCACATATGGACGCAGGCGCTCCTTTAGGTAACCAGGACCTAAGCCGTTCAGGGCTTTGTAGGTGATAACCAGCACTTGAATTGGGCCCAGACTTCGATGGGAAGCCAGTGAAGCTGATGGAGGACTGGAGTCATGTGAGCACAACGCCCAGTCCCCATCAGCAACCTGGCAGCTCTATTTTGCACCATCTGAAGTATCCGGACCATCTTCAAGGGCAGCCCCACGTAGAGCGCGTTACAGAAGTCTAATTGGGAAGTCACCAATGCGTGTGTCACTGTCACCAGGCAATCCTTCCCCAGGTAGGGATGCAGCTGATGGATCAGCCGAAGCTGGAGGAAAGCGCTCCTCGCCACCGCTGTTACTTGAGCTTCCAATGGTAGCTCTGGGTCGAGGAGCACTCCCAAGCTGCGGACCTTGTCCTTGAGAGGGAGTGCTACCCTGTGCAGGACAATGTCAAGATCCCCCACCCTGAAGCTCGAACCGCCCACCAACAGGACCTCCGTCTTGTCTGGACTGAGCCTCAGTTTGTTGGCCCTCATCCAGCCCATCGCCTCGGCCAGGCACCGGTTCAGCACAGCCACCGCCTCGCCTGGAATTTCACACATAGTGAAATTGAGATTTCCACAATTCTGTTGACACCAGAAGTCCTAATTTCCCCACAGAGTTAATTTTGCATTGAAAAATTAGCCAAATTGCAGTGGACATGAAAATATACACCACATCTTTCTAGCTGCTATAATGGTAGGAAGAATCCTGCCCATCTGGGTATGCCGAAGCACCAAATCCACTGGGGAGAGCATTCAAACATGAAGGTTCCAGAACTAACCCAGGAGAAAAGGCTAACCTGACTGGAAAGACCAAAATCTAGAACAGCTCAACAGGCAGGCCTAATGATAAGGACAGGCCAGGAAGCCAAATTTACACTCTTTAATCAAAAGTTGTATCCTTTGCGAAGATATTCAAGGCATAGTGGAACTCTATAAAAATTTATGAAATGTTAAGTTTCTAAAAGGGAATGAATGACTTTATTCTGGTCACAGTCCAGTAAAACACAACACAAGAGTATTAAAACAAATTGGTACAAAAATGCATTAAAACATGACACCAGTTAAAGGAAGTTATTAAAATACCTAAATATTTAAAATACAATAAATTCAGTAGATACAGTAAAATTTAAAGTTTAAATTAAATTGCTACAATTCAGTGATACCCTGGTCGCAATTTATTTGGGTCTACGACTGTAGCACAAAAGAACACCGTATTTTGTTCTGGTGATAGACCAGCACAATGGAGAGCAATATAAAATACAGTAAAACAATATATAAAGCATCAACACATGTAGAACAGGAGAGAGTAGTAGGCAAATCCATTAAAAATTAACATTCTGAAAATATTATTTTGACATCACCCTCTGACAAGCAATAGCAGCTGCACACAACTCAGCCACTCTTGGTGTGTCCTGGGGTCACCAATCCAAAAAAAGATATGATATTTTTGGATGGCGCCTGTCTCCCTATATTTCTACCCATCACTTATACCCATCACTTTGGAATTCCTCCTCCAGATAGCACTCTTCTTTCTTTTAGGTGCCAGGAGAAAACCTCTTTATTTAAACAAAAATTTGGTTAATTTAATTTAAATTTATACTTTTATATTTTGTTATGGATTACTTATTTTCTACTCCTACAACATAAGGCAGTACCAATCAGTACAAAGAAGCATCTCATGTAAAGCATCTTCATTCCCACTCTATGCTTCCAGTGTCGAACATGGACACTTACAGTCAAATATGACAACACGGAAATGAGTTATTTGAGGAAAGCTGCCAGAGTGACCATAAGGGATAAAATCAGGCATGAGATTGTAAGAGAAAGAATTGGAATAGAGCCAATCCTAAACTACACACAAAGGCAGCAGATAGCGTTGCTTGCTTACCTGGAGAGAAGGTTTTGGGAGTCCACACCATTCAAGGCACACACAAACAAGAGAAGGCCAAAGAGTGTGAGGCAAACCTAGAAGAAGATGGATAGGGAACATCAAAGACATGCTACAACAGCATCACGTAACAATGACACTAGAAGCAGTAAAAGAGGAAGAGGAAGATTACTTGTTTTATTTAATTTTTGGTTGTTAATTTATTGGATGTATTTATCATGTTGAGAATGGTCATATTTTATCATAAGATGATCTATTATTTTATTATTTTATCTGTTTTATTAATGTATTGTATGCTGTTTTCGCATTTGAAAGCCACCCAGAAAAACTCTGACTTATTTATTTCCACATCTGTACCGCCCCATAACTAAATAACTATGTAAAATAGGTCAGCTCTACCAGGTACTTTCTGTAAAAAACAGAGTGACAAAAGTAAATCAATCACAATAAAAGGAGCAATGGAATAAGGCTCATCCAAGTGTTTTCACTCCTCCCACCTCACGGGAGGGGGGATAAATGTTCGTGGTAGGGACTCCACCCCCAGCCCACCCACCCCCAGGCCCCGAAAGCACAAGTCAGGTTTAAGTAAAGGAATGCCTTGTGAAACATAAGCTGAGTAATTTCATCCACTTGGGCTATAACGGTCATGTTTGTGGTGCCCGATTAAGACTTTCTTCTGTCCCAGAGCATCTGAGGGCACATGCTATGGCTTTTAATGCCAGCCCCTTTTAATGCCGGCCCCGGCATCGTATGGTGACCCATCTGGGCCTCACCTTCATGCCCTCAGGCTCCGAAGCACCAGGCAGTCTCCTTGCAGTGCTGATCTCTATTGGCACTTGGCAGCTACAAGACAAAGTAACTCCAAAAGCCCTCTAGTAAGCTGGAAGAGAAGCCTCTGCTCATGAGAAGACTGTTGAACTCACCCTGGGAACTCCCCAAAACTCCTTCCCTCTTGAGGGGCTCCCACTGGTGAAGGGCCACCTGGTGAGACTACGCAAACCCTCTACCAGGGCTCCTTATCTCCTCCAACCCCTCGCTGGGGGTTCAGGAACCAGGCAAGGCAGTGGCTCTCCTTTGTCCCTTTCCTGGACCCTCCTCTCCTTTCCAAAATATTCCTGCTCTCCTGGTCAACTTGAGAACCTGCAGACAGGAAATTTGAGGCTGCTTCAAAGGCCTCTGTTGCTCTCTGAGTTTCTACAACTCCCATTGGTGAGTCTTCTTCTGCAGAATGCAGGTCATGGCGACCTGGGGTGCCCACCAGGAGTGGCAGTTGGGTTCACTCATGACACTGTTTTTAAGCTGTTCTAAAACTTTTTTAAAATACTTAGTGTTAAAGATTTCATATTACATTTTATTGTATTTGGGTGTGGGGGAGATAATTTTGTGAATCATCCATAGAGCCTTTGCTCTTGGGTGGCACAGAAAGAAAAGGAATCAACCCAAGCCCAAAACCCAAACCCAAGAATTACACTTTGATGACACCAGAGGGAGGTTCCCCACTGGGCCATTCAGACAACTTTGTTCCAATCTGCTGGGTGACTGCAAAACTCATTAGCCCTGTTCCCTGACTCTACTGTACCAAATGAAAAGAAGTCAAGGTACGGGGAAGGGAACGAGGGCTGCCAAGTAGGTATTATTGGGGGATATTCATTTGAATCCTCATTCATGAATTTGATTGACTTGCATATTCAGGAAAACAACTTTATTTGGCAGCAGCCTGCATGGAAAGAGCAACACACGATGTGACACACCAGTCCTGTGCCAAAGGAATGTTGGATTCCGGCTGGGGAAACTTAGTTCCAAGGTTATGCATTCACATCTGTGCCAACTATCCCTACTTATTTTCTTTTTCTTTTCTTGTTCTTGTACCTGCCCCTGATGAGACAGTGCTCTGTTCGGAGAGGTGCAAGAAGGGCCTCTGAATCACTGAGCACCCAGGTGGATGCTTGGCAGCACCGGTGGCCAAGGGACACTTAATGTGCATTTACACAAGCACATGCAAAGCCATGCACACACAAGCCTGGGCTTTCTAGAAACAGGGTTCCAAACTGTTTTGTATGCTTGTGTCTGTAAATAAATCTGCGGAGGCAGAGAAAGGGTAAGGGGAGCAGAACTTGCTGCAGGTTGTTTCTCAGTCCCCTCACCCTGGATCTCTAGAAGGTAAATGCTGTCATTTAGCTGCACTAAGTGACAAAAGGGGCTGTTGAGAAAATTCAGATACATCCTGGTAGAAAAAGGTTGCTTATATGTGCCTTGGTGTTAAAAATCAAACTTGTGTCCCTTTCTCAGAAAGCAGCAGAATTGCAAGCCAGGTTACTTTTTAGTACTGCTGTTACTTTAAGAGACAGGAACTTGGCGCTACAGTCAGTTGCAAAGCTCACTGCATTGAGGCTTTTGTACTGCTAGTCTACTAGCAGCAGCAACCTGGCCTGATTAATTCACATGCAAACTGATAGTCAAGACCAGCAAGGATCCATGATCAACATAGCAATCTCCTGTAATCAAACAGTATTGTATCAAGTCTCCTCTGCAGAGCTCTCACATTCTGTTCCCCTTATTTTATTATCAACTGCCCTGGGCCCATTGACTCAGAATCTATAAACACTCTGTATACCTTCTGGAAGCTTGTAGTTGGCCTGGTCTCTACCCAGCAGCACTGTTGTAAGTATGGTTTCTCATAGCAGATACCTTGGGGCTTGTCAGCATCCCGGGCACGGGCAGCTGGGTATCAGGTCAGGGCACCAGGACCCAGACAACTGGTAGGATATACAGACTCATCCCAAATTGTATTCAGGCAGTCCAGAGATCAAGGCGGGTAACAGAAGTGCAAGGTAGGCCAATCCAAACAGAGCAGAACAGTCAATGCCAGTTGGGAATCAGAAGCCAGAGAGACAACCCAAGGAGCCGAGGCTAGCCAGGACTGGAGTAAGTGAAGTCCAGCATGGTTCAGAAGCAAGGCAAACAGCCAGGGCCACATCTGAAGGGAAGAGCAGGTTCTTATATCGCTCTTCCCTCAGGGCTTCCAGGTGGTGCTCATAACATCCCAGGTGGCTGCAATTGACTGTGGACCCGGTCCTGCAACTGCCAGGGCTGCTATTTGTGCCTCTGGCCAGAAGAGGGAGTCCTGGTGCTGCCCCGGAACCTCACAGGGCTCAATCTAATACACTGCTGAGGTCCATAATGAAATCCGTCTCCCTGTGAATCCAAGTATACATTCTCCCAACTGGTATTCTGAAATTCCCTAACAGTACCCAATCCAGTGCATGGCTATTTCATTTCAATGGGAGAAATTGTAGAATCGGGGCCAAACTAGATACGATGTTGACTGTGTGAATGCAAGTAAGCTGCTCATATTGTGGAATCCAAACTGTATCCATGGGGAAGCCAGTCCAGCCTTGAAGATAAAGAAAAATCGCTTCGTTGTTTATTTTCCTGCCATGATGCAATCAAATATGGGTTAGGCTCTCCAAAGTTGCTCTTTGCATCAGCACCAGCAGAGACTTCCCTTGAAATGCAAAATAGCAGCTTTGGAGAAGGACCATGAGAAATAAAGAGCCAGTTATGCTTCTGCATTGCCCCACCCACGCTGCATGCTCCCCAGGCTGCTTTGGTATGGATGTGGGAAGAAACTGGTCCTTTTTGCATTTCAGTTTCAGCCTCCCTAATTGGCATTTCCTGAAGCAATACATGAAGTGAAATGCATACTCCACTGTATGCGCTTTTCCAAATCTTGTGATGAAATTTTCCAAATGTTTGAAGGTACACAAAAATGTGTGCAAAGGGAAAGCGCAAGCAAAATGCTTACAGGTGTGAAAAGTAACAGATGCAATCATATTATCTTAGAGGAAAATGCATTTAATAGGCAGAATTGTGTTCAAACCTGCATAGCTTATGAAATATGCACACAAAAACATATACGCATTTCTGTGCAGATCTTTTCCAAAAACACAGTCACAAACTGATCTAGATATTGAACAAAACAAACAAGACTGGGGTGAGGGGGATGAGCAAAGTGCTTTTGACAACTCCCATCCCTCCTTCTATAGAGGGAGGTTTAACTTCATCTTTAAAAATATACCTCTGAAAGTAAATATATCCCTGTATCTTTAAAAATATGTCTGTGCAGTCAGAGAACTGAATTTTTAAAAATAAAAGCATTATAAGATCACCAAGAGACATTTTCATGTCTTTCCTGACATCTGGACAGAGGATGAACTCCCTACAGGGGCAGTAAACACCTCAATGCAGGATTATGGCTTTAGAGGTTGCACTCTGAATTCTTCTCCCTGCACTTCCCCTGAGCTTCAGTGCCACAGGTCTTCAACCAGCACGTTCCTAAGAATTGTGCAGAGGGTGCCAAATGGACCTGCTTTGTATTGACTTGCTACTCCTGTCCTGGCCCAAGCAGAGTGAGTGGCCCGCTTCTGAACACCTTGTTCCCTGCTTCTCCCATTCCTCCTCCCCCAAACATCCCACCATGGAGTATATTTTTCCTGGAGGCCAGATCTCCCCAGCTGGGGCAACCTGGCGTGACCAGGAAGAGCAGCTGCATCATAAGGCAGAGGCCTGTGTTGGGTTTTATGGTTCCTTTGAAATTGCTGACCCCAGGGATGGTTCAGGGGCCAACAAGCTGCAACACAGATGTGCCCAGGCCAAAGGAAGGACGGCTCTTGGTGTTGTAGCAATCCAGGCTAAAAATCATTTTGGACAACTTGGCAAAATCACCTTCAATTATGGGACACAGGGAAAGATCAAAGGCAGGGCACGTCAGTGTGATGGGGATGCCCATTTCAGAGGGGACAGGAAGGCTTTGTTTGAAGAACGAGGACTCCTGAAAAGTCAAAACAGAACCTTCAGAAGCTCTGGCTACAATCATCCCATCTGTTCTTTTAATTCGCTCCCTCCTCATCCTTCTGCTCATCCCATTCTACCTTTGGAGGCATCCCAACACAACCCAGTAACAAGGTCTTCATCCCAGGACATCGTACAAGGGCTGCCAAATAGGTTCCATTCAAATTGCTTTCATAGCTGTTGATGAGTCTCCTTTTTCTGGTTTCCTACAAATATCGTCCTTTAGCAAAGAATCCAAGCAACAGGACTTGTTTTATAGTGTGGGTACAGAGCCAATCTATGAAAGATGTTGAAGAAATTCACAATAGATTCTAAGGAGTTCAGACTTTTAGGAATCTGACTTGTGGGATTCTGCCATGGAGTGGGTTTTTCCAAGCCACCCAAATTCCACAGGTTTGCAGATTTTTTTTTCACTTTGTGCGGAGGTGTGGGGGGAATTTGTGCTAATTTACATGTGCACTGATTTGGATGAATGGATCTGCATGAGCATTAATGAGAATTCCTGTACGCTGAACAAAATTCTGGTTAAAAAATAATGGCTTCCATCAAGGATGGAGTGAAAGATGCCTGAAAGATAAGCACAGTTGGAAAAGATTTAACAGCAGCCATGCCACTCTGCCGCTTATGCTTTTAAGAAAGAGGAAATGCGATGGCAAAGCACAGACCAAGGAGGGAACGAGATTGCCTGTGCTAATGTTTAGGCATAGGTGCATGTCTGCAATAATTTCTATAATTTAATTGCAATAATATCAATCTGACCATCGTAGGGAAGATGGCCTGTGTCTGCTGCTCAGATACAAACTCTGGATAGACAAGTCCCCTGGATTTCACTTCTTAGGGGTCCACAGCTTTAACCAGACCGGTCCTTTCAAATACAGCATGGGTGAGGAGAAGCCAGGTTGGGATCTATTCCTCCTTTTCCGAATGAATGTATTGGATCAGCAAGGATTTCTGAGTCCCATTCATTTAACAATGGAAGCCACGTGATGGCTCCTTCCAACACACCCTAAATTATATTGTGGCAATGAAGCGGGCTTGGTATAAGCAGGATTGAAAGTCTGTGGGAAGGACTATGACCTCCTGGACTGGGCATTCTTTACTGTTAAGTGATGGTGGATTTGAGGATGCAAGTGAATCACAACACTGAAAAACCAAGCAGTGGTTCAGCATGCCACAGGTCTGCCTACACACTTGCCTTCTCCCATGCAAAGCCGGAGCAGGTTTTAGGATATTTGAGGTGGATTCTTCTGTCAAGTGGTGCTACCATCATCAGAGGCACTCATGGTGGGGATGTGCAAGAGGGCCTCCTCAGCGGGTGCTCCCGGCTTGTGGCATTCCCTGCTGTGGGATGCCCGACTGGCTCCTTCTCTGTCCTTCTGACAGGAGGCAAGGTGGCTTTCCTTCAGGTAGACCTTGCCTTATAAACTGAATTGTTGCTCAAGGTCCGGGTCTTGTTTCTTTTGCTGTGGCTGCTTTCATCAGTCCTTTTCATGCCCAACTTTATGAAGATCTGGTTTTGAATTTGGATTTTAGGGTTGGCTGCCTTGAATGCTGCCATCTGGCAGAAAAGCAGGATAGGAATTGAATGAATGATAAACCTGAGCCTTGAAGCAGGGGGCTGCCCTACGATAGGCCCTCAAATAGAGGACTACCCTCTGTAAAGTAGGATACATGCCACCCTTGCTCCCCAGTCTTCCAGCAGTTGGACTACAACCTGTATCATCCCTGACCATGGTTGATGCTGGGGGCTGATGGGACTTGAAGTACAACATAACCTGGAGGACCCGCAGTTGCCCCGTCTTCCCCTGAGGTATCTGCCAATTTGTTTTCTACTTGCTGAAGCTGCCACTGCAGTCTGGCGCACACACTTCTTTGGGAAGCTTTTTATTTCCAGATGCAACCGATTTCTTTCAAAGATCTTAATTTTCTTTCATTTCATACATTGTATGTGCTCCAGCCCCCTTGCCTGCCCATTCCGATGGACTTTCCCTGTGGGAACACCAAGCGGGCAACTCTTTTTTTCCAGTAGACGGCAAAACTTTCAATGTTTCCTCCCAACATGAGGAAGTCATCTAGATAAGAGGGGCTGTTCACAGAGCAGAGCAGATAAGCTAATTGCTGGACATGCCCTTTAGAGATAAGGCAATCCCAGGTTTATGAGCTAACATGTGTTCTTAGGATGTCGAGACACTGAGTTTTGAGATGTTTGACAACACAAAGAGCTCCTTGGCCCGGGAAACACAAGAGTCCACTGCAGGACTTTCTTCCGATCATTCTGGTTTACTGGAGGTTGAACCATGCATGCAGATGAGACACAAGTTTGTTTCCTAGAAGGTTGTCCCTTGCTCCTTGGCCCATGGGGGTCCAACAGCCCTGCTTTCCATACTCAGAAGTGGAACCATCTCTTCCCCAGTGCTTTTTGTGTGCTGGTTTTCCTCCTCCACTGCATGTCAACACTGTCCTGTATTTCTTCTTGTATAAGTTCTTTGGCAACACTCAGTGGTCATCTAGTGCTTCGTCACATGACCAGGAAAGAGAGGAAAAAGTCAGGCTGCACCCTGCAGTCTCAACACAAACCATCCCATAAAATGTGGACTGCACATCTGATGAAAGTGTGACGTTTTCTAAGCAGGAGGAAATGGGATGCAGGGAGAGCAGTGTGGCCACAGGAAAAGATAACTTCCAAATCAGGTGAAGTACTGGTTTACTCAGCACTGGTTAGGCCTCATCTCAAGTATTATGTCCTGTTCTGGGCACCACCGTTTAAGAAGGATGCAGACAAGCTGGAAACGGTTCAGAGGAGGGCAACAAGGATGATCTGGGGAATGGAAACAAACTCCTGTGAGAAGAGGTTGAAAGAACTGCGTGTGTTTACCCTGCAGAGGAGAAGACAGAGGGGAGATACGACAGCACTTTACAAGTACTTGAAAGGGTGTCAAAAAGAAAGAGGACAGGGTCTCTTCTTGATCATCCCAGAGTGCAGGACATGGAATAATGGGCTCAGGGAACAGGAAGCCAGAGTTCAGTTAGATGTCAGGGAAAATTTCCTGATTGTTAGAGCAGTACAATGATGGAACCAATGGCCTAGGGAGGTTGTGAGCTCTCACACATTGGAGGCCTCCAAGATGCAACTGGACAGCCATCTGAGAGGGATGGTTTAACTTGGAGTCCTGCACTGAGCAGGGTGCTGGACCTCATGGCCTTCTGGGCCCTTCCAGCTCTATGGTTCTATGATTCTGTCATGGTCTGGTGCATCTGGAGGGTGCAGGCTGGTGGCTGATTTGCTTTGGTGACTGATGCCCAAGGTGTCTGAAGGGCAGCAGGCTGCAGGGGAAGTGGTTTCAAGTGTATTCCAATGGGAGAAGCCAAATCAAGTCCTCCTTAAGGCCACATTGACAGTAGCATCCTGCTTTCAAGAAGTTCCCTCATGGGAAGCCGGTAATGAAGGATACTTGCCTGATATCCTCCTACCCGCAAAAACATGGTGTTCGGAGGAAGACTGCATCTGGATGTGAAGTGAGGCTCTGTCCTACCTTTTCTCTGAAGTCCTTTGTTTAAGTCTCCATCCTCTTCTAAGCACATCCACAGATGGTTTTGGTGCCAGCTTTCCTATGCAAGGGCATGGTGGAGACTCTTCCTGCTGAGTAAGATGGCTGGGGTGTATCAAAAACACACAAGGCTGGCTGCCAAAGGGCCAGACTCCTGCCCCACCCCATCAAAGATGCTTCCAGTCTACAGACACTTCCAAATTTTGAAAACAGCCACTGGGCCACTATCTCTTGATCTACCCTGCAAGTTATCCATTGTAAGAGTGATGAAAAGCCAAGGAGAAGCATATACAATACCACACGTGCACAAGCAAGAGGTGATGACCGGATGGACCAGTCGAAAAGAAGCAATGGAAAAGAAGGAGGGAGAGAAAGCGAGGAAGTGCCCAAGTCTCAAAACCTGAGCAGAAACAGCCTGAAGGGAGAACTGCCTCTGAGGAAGGAGTCAAGAGTGAGCCACAGTCGTTTCCACCAACTGGAAAAGTGCACCTGCTTTCTAATAAACGCTAGGCATTTTGCGGCACAAGGAGCAGAGGAAGGCCTGTGCCCTCCTCCTCCTCACCAAAAGGATGGGAAATCACTGGTCTGATCGGGCTACCAAATCAGTCTGCCACCCACAGTGCACACCTGTGGGGCTCGGAATGACAGGAGGAGCCGAGAACAAAGAGGGCCCGTATCCCTGCTGCCACACTGCCTCCCCTCTGCAAGCAGCACCCCAGGATGCGTGTGTGTGCGTGCGTGCGTGCAACTCTGCAAGCACATCCTCATCCAGCCCTGAAGAATGGGGAGGTCTTCCTTGCGCTCCTCTGACATCTCTTCCTCCCTTTCCCCTCCTGCCCCCTCCCCGAAGGCCATCACTCACCAGGCTTTGATTACTGCCACAAAAGAGTCTTGGATGAGCCACCGCAAAGCCGAGCCGAAGGAGGCGGATGATGAAAGAGCTGTCAAGCGGGATTAAACAGGAGCTGTTTCCCTCTGCTACTGGGCACGGAGGGGTAGGGGAAGCGGATGCCACGGAGTGGCGGGGGTACGGGAGGTTGTACAGGCAGGGCGAGACAAAGGCCCTCCTGCAGCTGGAAACAGCCGGGCCTTTGACTTGCAGATGTAGCCAGGCATGGGAGGGGAAAGTGCAAAGGGGCCATGTCCGTGGAAAACAGTCAGCGGGGAGCAGCAGCATGCAGGGGCAGGCAGCCGCAGGGAGCATCAGGGCAGAGATTAAGGGGCAGAGAGATGCAGCCAATGAATGGGTGAGGAACTGGTCCTGCTGAGGGGTGTCATTGGCTTTACCAAGCTTGCACCTCTTGAGCCAAGGAATGAGCAGAGACGGCCTTCTGTGTTCATGCAGTGGGGAATGCGCCCAAATCGACCGTGTATCCACGGAAAAGCCCTTGGGGAAATGCGTGGGCGAGCAAAATGCATGCAGCAATGCACATGTTTGCGCCAATGTGGGCACAAAGAAGGCACATATTTCTTTGTAGGCTCAAGCATGCGTAAACAGGGCTGAATGCATTTAAACCTGAAAATCTGGCATTCAAGGCAAGAATGAAATCAACAGATCCAGTCACCCCTCCTGGGATATAGGATAAATTCCCAGCCTGCTTCTGTATGAATCTGCATAGGCAATGTGCAGCTGTGGTTACTCAGTGGTGAAGGTGAAAACACTCTGCACATGCTTAGAGGCACTCTCCCTTTTGTTCAGTGTTTCACAGATCCCTCCCAGGTACTAAACCTTGGGTGATTCTTGGCTCTGAAGAGGCCTCGCCTAACCCTGCATTTCTGGAAGAAAACTTAGCATATGGTCAGTATTTATTAAATGTTACATGTCAAGTCACTGGGCAGGAAAAGAAAGATGCAACAAACATCACATAACATATAATGAGAAGCAGATATAAGAGCTGGCAAGAAACTGGAATTTGATTTTTAAAAAATTAGAAATTGGCCCAGATATTTGAAGAGAAACGCTTCCATGAGATAGCTTCCCCCACAAATTTGGGCTCCCTGTACCTCTACTTGGACTCATTGATTCTTCCACATGTCTATAGGGAGTCAGTTCAGTTCAACTCAGTGGGAATGTCTTCTGATTGAACAAGCAGAGGATTGTAAGCCTTCCACCTCCTCCCCCCAAATCCAGTGCTAGGCATCTTCTGAACAGTTGGCTCTGCTTTTGAATGAAGTTCCTTTGGATTTCTGCAAGGCATTATTGATTTTGCAAAAATAATAATGAAAAGACAGCTCTCATCCACCCCCTTTGGATGCGAGTGAACTAGCTCAGAAACTATCATTTTATTTATTATTTATTTATTTTTAGATTTATATCCTGCCTTTTTCCTACAAAGGGCTCAAGGCAGCTTACACCATTCTCCTCCTCCATCTTATCCCCACAACAACCCTGTGAGGTAGGTTGGGCTGAGAGTCTGCCACTGGCCCAGAGTCACCCAGTTGGCTCCATGGCCGAGCGGGGACTCGAACCCGGATCGCCTGAGTCCCAGTCCCAGCTCTTACCCACTACGCCACACTTGCACATTGCTGGTGCAATCCATCTGCAGCAGACATAGCGGTGTGACACCACAAAACCCATGGCTGAACAACGAGGTTGTGTGGATTCTGCTATTGATGGGCATAATGTTTTTCTCACTATGAAACTGAAGCAGTAGGCTTGGGTTTTCCTTGCTGTCCTTCCAATAACAGGCCGAATCCATCGTTCCATCGCTGAGGCCCCATCGGTGAGGGTGTTCAAAGACAGGCTGGACGTACACATGGTGGGCATGTCGTGAGCGGAGCCGGCTGGTGCCGGAGGTCAGACTAGATGGCCCGGGAGGCCCCTTCTGACTCGCTCTGTTTCTATGTTTCTATGAATCCAGAGCAGGGATAAGAAGCCCCCAGTGTTACGCTGGACACAGCATGACGCAAGCAGCCAGACCTGCTCGTTGGACACAGCCAGCCCAGAAAGAGGCTCAGTGTGGCTTGTTTGCTCCAGGGCCCGAGGCCTCCTGGCAACAGTCTGGCACACCGCAGCCCCAGAGCCAGCTTTCCCCCAGGCCTCCTGCAAGCATCCAGGGGCCACTGGGGGAGCGCTGCGATTCCCCCAGCTCTCCCGGCCATGCAAGCCTGACGGCAGCAGCAGCCAGGGGAAGGGGGGAAACAGCTGCTCAGCTCCCACCTGTGTGGGGACTGCCTCCGCTCTAGCTCATGAGGAGGCTTCCTCACTGTCAGAGGGGAGCACTGGCTGGTGGGGCAGCATGTGACGGGTACTGGCAGCACCACCATGCGCTACCTCCTCCAGCCCCATCTGAGGAGGCCTCTGCCGGGATAAAGCTGCCAAGCAGTGGAGGAGGAACGAACCATGCTGTTTGGCCCCCTCTAGAGAAGACCTCTCCAAGCCTGGTTATCTCCCGCCCCCCTGCTTGCTGCCACCATCATGGAGTGGGCAAGGGAAGGATTCGCCCTGTGTGGCTGGGCCACCTTGGCATGGCTGTCAGAGGCATGTGCCCAGAGACCCCTCCCAGAGTGGCAAGCCTTTCTGCCATGCACACCAAGCAGCTGTGTGGCGACTGGGGCTTGTGGTGTTGTCTGGGTTTGGATGGCATGGCAAGGCAAGGCTACAAAATCCCATGACAAGCCATGGTGTCATGCTGGGTTCAGACAACATATTAAAGGATCATGGTTTGAAGAGACCATGTTTGAGTGCGTCGTGTCAGCCCCATCATTGCTTAAGGCATCCTTTCCCGACCCTGAAGCCTTTTGGAGGGTTTGGACTCCCAGCATTCCTGATCTGTGGCCACGCTGGCTAGCCGCAATGGGAGTGGATATCTAATGCATCTGGAATGCATCCAATTGGGGAAGTCTGCTTTAAGGCCTTTATCTGCCCCTCCATTAAGTGTATTGGTTGGGTTTGGGTCTGGTTCCATCAACCAGCACCAGTCTGAAAATGCTGCAAGGAAGTCTGGGCAACTGAACTAAGGGGAGGAAGGGGAGCCCCAAAACCAGTTCTTACCCAAGCAGAGCCCTTTCTCCATTGGAAGGCAAGTTGAGGATCTGACCTTCCATCCACAATTGCCATTCCTATGCCAGCTTCCACAGCAGATTTCTTTCCTTTAAACAAGAAGTGAAGTGTGCATGAAAGGATGTTCCGTCCTGCAAAACTTCAGGTTATCAAGTCCATCTTCCAAGCACTGGCCTTTGTCGAACAAGTCAGCATGACCAGATGTTAAATGGGAGACATGCAATTGTTATCTCAACAGTTTTTCTTGATTTATTTTTATTGTGCAGTACCAAAAAGAAAAGAAAAGAAGTCACACCCAGCATGGAGAGAGAGAGAGAGAGAATGACTATTTCTTAAAAGTTTTGTAGCAGCTGTGGGGCGGATGAATCCAGCCAGAGACCTACGGGGTGAGGTGGATAAACTATGTTTTTCCCTGTGAGGGGATTTTATGTGGTAGAATGTAGAAAAGGAATGCCAAACCAGTGCCAGCTCCAGGTTTTTGACGACCTTCTTTCCAAATCGGCATTTGCTCCCAATCCAGCAGAGCTGCTGGAGGTAGGGGCCCTTGAATCCATCCTTGAATGTCAGAGTTGGATAAGGGAGGAGAAAGTGGGATTCAGCCCAAAAAGTGTGCCTCACGATCATGACGTTACTGATTCCCAGATGCTGAAGATCGAGGATCTGCTGGGGATGACAAGCCACCTTCCTGCTTCCCTTCGCATTCTCCTGGCTTTGCACTGTCAGAATGCTGGCATGGAGCAATGTCCTTGGACTGACTGATGCAGCCATTCCCAATCTTCTCTGAACATGAGGACCTAGACCTCAGCATTGCCCTGGCAGTGCATACCTTTCAACATGCGCACATTTGTAACAGCTGCTGTTCTCACAGCAAAGGGGTCTGAGGCACCCGCAGCGCGATGAATGGGCTGAACACTTTTCTCTTCCCACCATACATTGCACCAGTGCTGGACTGTATCCAGAGTTGATTACTAAACCCATTAAAAGGAATGAAACTTTTGTAAAACTGACATCACATGCCGCCTTCCCTCTGCGTTTGCCCATCCTATACAGTCTCACATTGTAAATTTCCATTTCAAACCGAGCAAAGACCACTTCCGGAATCCCACAGTGGGTTTGACAATGCTTATTTCAGAACTGCAGCAGTGTCAACAGCACTCAGGCTTGGAGAAGTTGCAATGGGAAGACGTAAAAGCATGACATGGTGCACTGGCAACTTTGAGGGGGAAAAAAAGGTGAGAAATTAGTCTGGCATTGCTCTTTTTGATTTTAAAAATAGCAAAAGTTGTTTGTTCCTCCATAAACAGGAAGGGAAAAAACCTGAGGATGACTTTAAAAAATGAATGAGGAACAGATTTATCCATTCAGTCAGAGAAGGCTTCGAGTGCTTAGTTCTTAAAAGTCTGCTTCATAGTTGCTGTGTATTTAGCCATATTTGTGGTACTGAATTGGGGCTTCCATCTCTCACTTTTTCTGACAGGCTTCTCATTTTTAACAGCTGCTTAGCAGGCAGGCACTTTGTGGTCCAGTCCATTCCAGGAACAGCTGACCCTGTTGAATTTGACCAGTGCAAAGAGTGAAAATCTTATTTGATTCATTGCTTGATAGGAACCTTGTCAGTTTTGCAAACTTATATGCAAACAGGGCGTAAAAGAACCCGAGACTTAAGAAAGAAAACATGAAGCTGACAAATTCATCCACTCCTAATGCTGAGTTCATGCATAAACATGATCTTAACTCTTCTGCTCCCCACTGTCAGGAGACAAGTTTTAAGCATTGTGGGGAGGACATGGCTTCGGCAGCTCCCAGGCACCACCTCTGAAGGGCAAATGAGAGAAAAGGTTTGGATGTGATTTAATGGGGTTGGAGGAACTGTGTCACTGGTAAGTAATCTGTAGCAGATACATTTGCATTCCTATTCTCAAAGAACTGGGTCCGTTGTCTGATTCAGATGGGGTTGTACTCCCACTGAAAGCACAGGTATATTGGCTTGGTGACCCAACCTGGTCATTGCAGACTTCTCTGTCTTCCGTGGCTAGAAGTGCCTTGGACAGGCCCAAGCAGTTGTGGCAGAGATTGCTGACCAGTGTAGAGCCAGCAAAGTGTAGTGGTTAAGAGTGCTAGCCTGGGACTCAGGAGATCCAGGCTATAGACCCTATTCAGCTATCAAATTCACTGGGTAACTTTGGGTCCATCATAGACACTAAGTCTAACCTACCTCACTGGGTTGTTGTTGTGAGGATAAAATGGAGAGGGGGAGAACTTTGTAAGCCACCTTGAGCTCCTTGCAAGAGGAAGAAGGTGGGGTATAAATGTAACATAATGAGAATAATAGTAATAATTACAATGCGCTTTGCATGGGGCTGCGCTTGAGTGTGGCTGAAGGTTGCAATTGTTGCCAAATGCAAAAGCCAGGACAATGACAGGAGCGGTTGTCACAAGCGCCTGACATGTAAGCTGGGGGAACAGCCCCGCATGCTTCTGTGCCTTGGGCTCGGTAGAAGGCTTACAAGGCACATGCGTACAAGGACCTGCCCAGCTCAGGAGCAGGATAGGTAAGGGATTGCCTGCTCTTCTGTTGACCTGCAGAGTGGCTGCTTTCATCAAGAAATAACCTCTTCCTGTACTCAAGCTTTCAGTGGTCCAATCCATGATGCCTGAAAAAAGGTCCCCAAGGGTGATCATGCACTCTCTTTAAAGGCCCCTTGCGCTCCAAATTAGGCAAGCCGCAACCCTTCTGGGTTCTCAGCCCGTTTGAAACAGACTTTTTCCAACAGGCATTCCACCAAAGTCATCTTTCCCCAGCAGAAAGAGTTTTCTGTAGGAAGTGTTGCTTTTTGTGCCTCACTTACATGTGTCTTCAAAGTGATTCATAAATTGTGGCGCTGGGGCATCATCCTCAGCATCAGCTCTGAAAGCCACGCTTCATCCGCATTTTCATCCGCAAGAACCAAGAGAAGGCAGCCATGGTTCCAAAAGGGAGAGGGCATCTTGGCAGTTTGCAGACCTTGTGATTTTCCTTCACAAGGAAAGGTTCTTCAGGCAAGAGGGGGAACGGCGATGTTTCTCAACTTGGCATGTCCCATTCCTTCTAACAAGTCAATACCCCCTGCTTTGGGAAAGAAAAAAGAAAGAAAGAAAAGAAAAACCCTAGTATTAAAACATCCCCCATTGTTTAGGTGCTGGTTTTCTTCCCAAACACACCCCCTATTGCCACCAAGAAACAAAACCAAAAGAAGAGAGCCTGTTCTATAGCCCAACTTGGGTGCATTTCCCCACCCTTCATTCCCTCATTCTAGCTTTCCGAGCCACCAGATAAAAATTTGCAGGCACAAAACAAAGAAGAAGAAAGAAAGAAAGAAAGAAAGAAAGAAAGAAAGAAAGAAAGAAAGAAAGAAAGAAAGAAAGAAAGAAAGAGGGAAAAAAGAAAAAAGAAACCCAAACTCCTAAGAAAATGGAGAAAGCGTTCACCACCCACCCTCTCAATAGCTCGCTCCAGTTTCTCACAGCACCATCCTTTTTCGGCCATTCGTCATGGCCTGACTCACAAAAGCCGAGCAGAGAAAGAAACAAGGTGGATAGGAAAAGGAAGGAGGGGGGAGCGGGCGGGGGGCCCAAACTGAGAGAGGGGAGAGGGAAACAGGGTGAAAAGAAGCAGGCTCGCCATTCCAGGCGAGAAGGGAAATAAATAAATAAACAGGCCTGCTGCCACCTCGTAGGTTTTTGGATGGGTGGCGGTTTGGAAAGACAGGTCCTGACCGAAGCTGAATTTTAAGCGGCCACCGCACAATCGGCTTTGCTTTTTGTGAAGAGAGGAAACTGTGTCCTCCGCACAGCCTGATGTTTATTCATTAGGTGGCCCCGCGCCCTGCGCCCGAGGCGCATTGTCTTCAGTTATCGATCACAGCGGCCCCCCTGTAGAAGGCATCTGTTGAGCTCCATGAATTGCCGGGGCGGGGGGGGGGGGCAAATGAAGATGTGGAAGAAGCCAGAGCCGAGGGGCGGGGGGGGGGGAGGACAGGGAGAAAGTGGTGCAGGTGCAATTGGCCTGCTAAGGAGCTTTCCGCCTGTCTTTCTATCTTTCTTTCCTCCTTCCTTCCTCCTTACAGTTTGAGGGCTTTGAATAGGCTCCATGGTGTCTAGTTTGGTGCACCATTTCGCTTGGATGCAGGTCATGATTTTCCCCAGTTCTGAGGCTTTTTAAAGTCGGGGGGAGAAGAGACAGAGAGAGAGAAAAGAGTTACTGAGGCTTCTAAGACCAAGGCAAAGATCTATCTATCTGTCTATCTTTCACAAGCCATCACTTGATCCAAGGTTATAACTAAGTACTAGTTCTTCTCAGTCATGATTAGCATGGCAAGGTCTATGCCCAAGCCAAGGCATGCTGAGCTTCCAGTGGCTGGCTGCATAGGATGATGCTTGTACACTTTTGCTAGCACAATGAGGCTAACCAAGGATCATGATTAGATCCTTGGTTAGCCTGCCAGAGTTGGGGGACTTAGAGCAAGATGTAAGTCCCCCAACACCCCACCCAGATGGCCATGAGACTACGCAAAAGTCATCCCCACAGCGCTGCTGAAAAACTACTTCATTTCTTTCTCTTCCCTCCCCATCCACTTTTCCTTGTATGTTGTGTCTCCTTAGACTATAAACCTGCAGTTAGAAGCCATTTGTTTCACTGATTGCACACAATTCATTCTGGAAGTCTGTGGGGCTGAGGAACAGAATAAGTGCATGTTAAATAAATAAATTTGACAGACGCTCTAGCCAGCCACTGTCCTGGAGTGCGCCCTCCTCTTCCTCCTCATGAATGTTGGCATACCCACTGCTTGCCTCTTCCTCCAGAGGACCACACACCCAAGGCAAGCCCACTAAGGCTGGAGCCCGAATCTTTCTGGGGTGCCATCAGCGCCATTAGCCTGCAGTCCATCAGCACTTGCTGAAATAGTAAAGGCACAGGGATCTTGATGTCCTTCTGAATGTCTTTGCTCAGAGGCAAAGGGACCACCTAGCCCAGCGTTTTCACACAGTAGCCAAACAAGCCACCCCCAGATGAGCTGCCCTTTTGCCCACCTATGCGTGGCCTGTGGGCCTGAAACCTGGATCTTCTGGGTGCCAAACACCACCCCTGTAGGGTGGGCAGAGGGTACTGCTTCTGCTCTTGTTGCTCACTTGCTCCAAGCAGGCAAATGAGCAGACAGGGCTCCAGAGCAGAGGTGCAACAGGACCTCAAGGCTCCAAGAACCTTTGCCCTGGCCACTAACACCAGACCTGGGCCTGGGTCCTGGCGCTTCCAGGGCAGACAACACACAGCAGTGACATCAGAAGAGGCCTCACAACACGATGGGCCGGAGCATGTGCCCTTATGGTGGGCACACATGAATTGCCAAAAAGAGTGAGTGAGAGCAAGAGCGGAAATGTGTCTGCACAAAAGAGGCTGCCGATCGGTACGAACTGGAATCTGCTAAAGTATCTGCACAGGCGTAGATTTGCACATCATTGCTATCATTTGAATAGAAGAACGTGTCACCAGCCCAGGTGGCTCACATGTCTTGCTCCATTTCTCATCCAGCTGTTGGCAATGAGTCCCCATCCCCTTCTAACATGTTGTTGAGGCTTTGGCTGCAGCACCTGTAGGTTGGATTCATTTATTGCCTTTCGGACACCAGCCTAAAAGCCAGAAGTCAGTGGTGCCAACAGGGCAGGACTTAGTTATTCTCAAGGTATCTGAGAGCTGGTTCTAGTTCCCTGCTAGTCACAAAGCTCACTGAGTGACTTTGAACAAGTCACTGCCTTGTTAAGCCTTACCTACAAGGTTGTTGGACAAGATGGAGAAAAGGTGGATGATTATATAAGCTGCCTTGGGAAAATATTTTTCCATTTCTGTGTGCACTACATAAGTGAGGACACACAGAGACCTTTAGGAAGCCTGCAGCATTTTGGAGGAAAATGAAATTATTATTCTTTTTAAGTGTGTGTGTGGGGTGGTGGGGCAGGGAAACCAGAAGCCAACTGCAGCAGGTCACTGTGGCATTCTCTGCCCTCCATCCCCAGCCCCTGCCCTTGCCCTGCAGAGGACCTGCTGGGATGGGGGTGAGGGGATGCTCCATCTTGTCTGTCCTCATCTACTATTCCAGCACCTACCAGACCCGATGATGTGACTTTACCAGACTCCAGAGTAAGTCCCAGCAGATAACACATGGCATGAAGCTTCAGTATGTTCAGGGAATGTGTGAGGAATTACATTGCAATCCATTCAAGGGAAGACTTAACTCTACTGTTTAACTTTCACACTCAGCAATATAGGAATTCCTCACATATTTAGGAAGTGTGACCAGAATGATTCTTGCTGAAACAAATTTCAGCATTCATCATTTCAAATATGAATGAAAATTTGGCATTGTTTGAATTCTCATGGCTGGCTTCAGAATTCAAATACATGAGACTTGTTGGCACTTCTTGATTGTTTCTGTCCTAGGCAAACATCTAATGAACGTTCCTGTGCTGTTAACTGCCAAACACAAAATACCACTGCAACTACTAATTTTTGTACAATGTTAAGTAGCATCTCATGCCAGCTATAAAATGTTTTCTAACACTAAATGCCTTTACAGTTTAGCTATCAAAGACTTCCAGATGCAAATACTCAAAACAAAGACCAGAGTTGGAGATCAGTAATCAGTGATCATCAGCTCTTACACACCATTTTTGAATATTCAGCTGCATGGCTTCCAAGCTCAGCATGGGCCTTCCTGTGACCTTTCTCTCCTGCCGATGTTAAAGTTTCAGTTGCATCTTGCTGTAATTTTTTTAATGTTTTAGCATTGTAAAGTTCTGCAGAGGTGATATGACTGAAAGACGGGAGATGGGCTCACCATCCACTGATCTATCGATTGTTCTTTTTCTGTGGTTTTATTTTTAAGGGCAACAATTTTCATAGAAAGTTGTTAGCTCCAGTGTCCGTGGGGTGGGGTATCCACTCTGGGTTTCAGAAGGAACTTTAAAGGAGCACATCCTCTGAACTTACATTTTGGGAGTCGGGTTCAGCACCATGGATAGAACCTTTACAATGGGCAACCCAAGGCCCATTGACCACCAGCCTCCAATGGCAATTTGACAGACCGAGCAGTGAAGGAGCGAGCAGCAAGTCCTCCAGCTATCACTGGACCGCAACTGCAGTGGCCCAATGAATGGGCAGTGAGGCAGTTTCTCAGGTGGCAAATGTTGGGATACAGCAACAAATTGCTAGATCCTCCCCTAAATTAAAATGTTGCCTGTCTACTTGACTTTCACTCATGGAATGGTGGTGGGGGAAGACTCCACCAGCAAAACATCTTGGCCCAGCTCATACTTCAACTCCCATCATCCTTCACCATTGCCTGAGCTGCCTAGGGCTGATAGGAGTTGCAAACCAACACCTCTGGAAGGCCACAACTTGCCCATTGTGGAAATGTTCCTCTCTACTGGAAACATCCAGTTCAGCGGGAGAAGCTAATTAATTACCTTTGTTCAGCATGGTGTGGCCAGTGTATTGAAGTGATTAAGCATGTGGGAGCAAGACTCAGGAGATCCGGGTTCTAACCACATGGTAGGCATGTCATAAGCAGAGCTGGCTGGAGCCAGGGTCAGACTAGGTGGCTCAGGAGACCCCTTCTGACTTGTGCTGTTTCTATGTTTCTAGACCCCACTCAGCCATCAAGCTCAATGAGTGACTTTGGGCCACTCACAAACTCTCGGCCCAAACTACCTCAGCCTAGCCCTGGGCTGGTGTTGTGAAGATAAGATTGGGAGAAGGAGACTGATCTAAGCCACTTTAAAATGAAACAAGCTGGGATATAAATATAATAAATAAATAAACAAGTTTTCCAAAATGATAATTACATTCACACCTCTTACTATAAGGCGCAAGGCAGCTCTGAGACTCCTTGTGAGGGAAGCATTGGAAGGCCCAAGGAGAGGAGGCTGTGCAGAAGAGGATGAGAAGAGAAGCAGAGCCATTCTGCTGCTCCTGTGGAAAGAACCACATTTGCACTTCTTCCCTCACTTCTTCCCTTGCTTGCCTTTTTCCTGGGCTGTCATACCCTTTTAGACTACAAGCCTCTGAACAGGGATGTTCCTGCATAACGCATTCTATGTAGGACATTCTGGGAAGTTTTTTGGCCGGAGAGTGGCAGCAAAATACTTTGGACAAGTTAATTAGTTAATAAAAGGTGAGAGAGAGAGCGAAGGAGACCTCCACAGCTCCCCATCAACACTTCACAGGGTCATCTCCTCACAGGTACCCTTTGGGAAAGATTCCAATAGAGAGGGCAGTAGATTAGCTTGGCACCTGCTTGTGGGCCTCTCTTGGTAAGCAAAACTCTTTCTGTCCAGGGCTATTTCTGAGTGCTCTGGAGGGGAGGACCATGATGGCTTTTTAAAAGGCTAATATTATTTATTGTGATTTTAGTTTTCTTATGTAACTCATAAAGCACCTTGAAAGGTGTCATATAAATAATAAACCAACAAATTAAGCTGATTCGGTTTTTAGCCATGCTTTATTGTCACTTTCCCTGAGCATGTCGGGAACAAGCAGCTTCCAAGCCATTGAAATAATATTCTTCTGTTGATGGAGGACCAAATGCTGCAAGCAACTGAAAAGCCACCAGGCAGATCTGGGGTGTGAACTGGAAGTCATCCCAGCTGGTGATGATTAGAGAAACCAAGAACTGCACAGACTGTGCGTGGCATCAGCTTTCCAAAATCCAGCCAGCCAGGTACTCTCAAGTCTTCTCCATTAGCGTGCTCTGATGAAACCTTCAGCTTCAGTTCCCTCCAGCATGCAGCGGGCATGACCTCACCTCAAACTAACTGCCTTCGCTGGCAGCTATGTATGTGCCATCTGTGAAACTGACACCTCCAGGCTATGGTCGGAAGGGTGAGTTTTGAGAGGAACCCAGGACATGAACATGTGTTTATAGATTAGAGCATTGCATCAGCCAGTGTGAAGGAGCCCAGCTTGCCAACAGATGGTAAAGGCAGCAGGTGAAAGAAAGAAGTTCTATAAATTACCTCAACAATAATACGTCTTTCTTAGAAGTGACCCCAAGGCTTCCTGGAACCCTGCTTTGTCTTTCAAAGCATGTAGATTCCAGATTCCACTTCAATGGCATCAGGGGAAGGGGAGTAATATGATGTGGTGCAAAGTAATAAAATCATCATCATAACTCAAGGTCCTCAGGAGAGCCAATTGGAAGCAGTTGCAGGGCAGCCGACTGGAGGCAGGGTGGTAGAGTCGGGTCTGGTTGTGGAGGACAGCAAAGAAAGGTCAGACTATGCAGGTCTGCCAGAACCCTGGACAGAGCTATGCCAGCTCAGATAGAGTTGTTGTCTCAGCAACACGTGAAGGCCTTCTAAGGCTGGATGAAGGTTTTATGAAGCACCCTTGCCTGAGCCAGCTGTGAATCCTGCCATTTTGAGGAGCTGCTTGTATATTAAAGGTTCATTGTCTGATTCTTGATCTTTGGCTTCTCAGGCATGGGGTGGTGAAGATGGCACCAAGAGGAAGCTACCCTTTGAGTCAAATAAAACCCTTTCCTCTGGTCTGGAATGTCCTGGGATTGCTGCACAAAGCCTTCTCCACCTTGATGTCCTCCTGTGAGCCAGAGGGGAATCACAGCCAAAGAACATGAGAGCACCTTGCACCAACCTCACATACTGGGCTGGGCAAGCAACGCATTGGGCATGGTTCCATGCTTCTCCCCATTTGATATATGTGGTAGGATCAGCACAATCTCACAAGCTTTTCAATCAGAAACTTGGGAGAGAAATTGAAGATGGGCCAGGAATATGGAGGCTGCATTGTGAAGGCCCATAGCTGTGTCAGAACAGATGTGCAGCATGCGGAAGGTCCCAAGATCAAGGCCTGGCATTTCCTGTTAAAATGGACCAGGTAGTGTACAGTTGAGAAAACCACTCCTCATGCAAGTCTACAATCTTGGGCTCGATAGATTAACCTTGTACATTATTATTTTGATTTGACTAAACAAGGCAGAGCAAAGCAATTCAATGGGAAGAATCATTCTCTCATGGAGACCAGTGTGGTGTTGTGGTTAAGTATGGGACTGGGACTCAGGCCATCTGGATTCTGGTCCTTGCTCTGCCATGGAGCCAACTGCGTGACTTTGGGCCAGGCAGACTCTCAGCCCAACCTACCTCACAGGGTGGTTTTTGTGGGAATAATATTGAGAACAGCAAGAGGACAATGATGGAAGATGCTTTGAGTTCATTGTAAGAAAAAAGTGGGATATAAATCTAGTAAGTAACAGTCACAACAAAAAGAAAATTGTAAAATGAAATAGTTGGGCATGATATAAGGTATCTTCTTACCTCTTCCATAGGTTGTAGGGAAACCTACTTGGTGGATTGTACCTTGTGGTTCAGTTTCCTCTTTCACTCTTCCACTCTTTCTCTCTTGCCTTTAATGCCATCCTAAACACAGGGCAAAGCAAAGAAAAAGTGTGAATCCAGACAAATTATCCATTCTTCTAACTACATAGCATGAACAGTAAGCATGGTGGGTCTGATTCAGATTGGTGCAGAGGGAGGAGAAATTTGTTCCTTCTCTTCCAGCAATAAATCTCCCCTGCTGAATAGCCACTGGAAACAATAAAAAGACAAGCAACTGCACCAGCCACTCTAAAAACTTCCAGTGGGAGGTTTTGTTTTTTACTACATGAGGGTGATTTGGGGAGGGTCACAGCTGGGGAGAAAGGCATTCTGCTCCCCTCCCCAGGTGCTGCAGGCCCAATCTAGATACCCCAACACTTACTTTTGGGTAAAGAAGAAGTGCATTGGGAGCATCATATGTGGTCTGACCCTTCAAACCTGGCCGGGACTCATATCCAACCAGGAGAAGAATGTTCTGTCTGGATATTCTCAATTCTCATTTATCACCTTCAAATAAGCTCCCCACAGAGTGAACATTAAAAGTTTCATATCTCAAGTGAGGCCACCTTTTCTGGCAGGGCAGGAGCAAAGCCTTGGTCCACCCCAAATGACCCCACAGCTGCAGTAACCACACGAACCCATCCTTGCTCCTGAGGCTGTCATGCTTTTCCACTGTTGATGGGCCAAACTGTCCTTCGACCTTCTCTTAGCTTGGATGGGGAGGCAGTCATTAGCCCATCTGTTTTCTTTCAAAGAGTTGTGGTTTCACACACACAAACGGAGAGAGAGTTCATATCCCACCCAAAAACCTTCAAGGCAGAATATGGTCTTCCCACCTGAAAACTTCATCTGGTCAAAATCAACAGATTTTTTTCCATAGTGGGGGGAGCTGCATGAAGGGGAAGGTGGCCAAAGTTTTAAGAACAGACATTTTAAAAGCAGACAGAAACCCTTTCTCCTTTCATCTGTTTGAAAACAAAGAGAAAGGAAGCAGAGGGTGAAGAGAGTGCCGCAATGGATAAATGCAGCCTGCCCAGCCATGGAAAGAGCAGTCCTGGAAGTAGACCTGGGTTTAATGCTAAATCAGACCTAACAGGGCTGCAGGACACTACGCAGTGTGGGTTGCCCTCTGGGAGGAAATCCACAAAGGTGTCAAAGCAGGAAGTGGCCACACTTGATTAATAAGCAATGGAGCTTGTGGGTCTCTGACAATCCCATTTGTCTACATTGCCAAGGAAGGTTTTTCTCCTCCATCTCTGGTTTCGGGTGGCCTCCATTTCCACTTACATTAGCCAGGGTTCAGTTAAGAGACTGCCTCAACGGAAACCTTTCCCATTCATATGCAGCCAGAGATGGGTATATTTTAAAAGTGCACTGCAGAAACCCCTCTGGAACTATGAAACTGGAATAATCTAGGAAAGAAAGATTCTTTGCAGGGGAACAAAGGATAATTTTTAGTGTTTGTGCATGTGTGTGTTAATGTTTCAATTAAATATATAAACACCCTTCCTTCCTTTCTTTCTGAGAGCTCAAAGTGGCTAAGAAAAAATTCTCAGAAATGTTAGGACTTAAGACATTCTTGCCATTCAAAACTAAACCTGTGACACATTCAAGCACAAAGACAATAGCAGACTATAAAACCAGAGCAGCAATCAATCTTAGACAGGCTCACTTGGAATAAGCTACATGGAACTCAATGGGACTTCCTGCTAAGCAAGTGAGTGCAGCAGTAGTAGGCGCTATCTGGCCCTCCAGGTGTTTTAGCTGGCCTACAACCCCAATCATCCCTTGCCATAGTCTATGCTGACCAAGTCCTACCAGCCCTAGCCAGTATAGCCAGTTGCTAGGGATCATGGGAGATGTAAGCCAAAACATGTGGAAAGTCATTGCATGTGGAGAACCCTTGCATATCATAGAATCATGGAACAGTGCCGTTGGGAGGGGCCAGAGGGCCATCAGGTCCAACCTCCTGCTCAGAGCAGGACTCCAAGTTAAGCCATCCTGCTCAGATGGCTGTCCAGTTGCACCTAGAATGTCTTTGGTGTGGGAGAGCCCACCGCCTCCCTTCGGAATTGGTTCCATTAGCATACTGCTCTAACAGTCTGGAAGGTCTTCCTGATGTTCAGCCAGTATCTGGCTTTCTGTAACTTGAGCCTATTATTCCGTGTCCTGCACTCTGGCATGATCTAGAAGAGAGCCCGGCTTTCCTCTTTGTGACAGTCTTTCAAGTGCTATCCTATCTCCCTTCAGTCTTGTGCCCAGTTCTTTCAATCTGTCCTTACAGGGCTTTGTTCCAGCCCTTGCATCATCCTTGTTGCCCTCCTCTGAACCCTTTCCAACTTGTCTGCATCTTTCTTAAACCGCAAAATTAGCAAAGCTAGCAATATTGTCTTATCACAATTACAGGATGAATCAATCACTTTCACTTTCTCCCATGTTCATATTTATTTCGCATCGCAAGTTTTTTCTCCCTTAGATATGAAGAAATCTGCCAATTTGGGTAAATTCTCATCAAAAATAAACTAAACTGAAATTCTCACCCACCGCCACTGGCCACAATCAAGACACAGCTATTCCCAGCTGAGGGGAGAAACATAGAAACACAGAGACATAGCAAGTCAGACGGGGTCTCCTGGGTCAACTAGTCTGACCCCTGACTCTACTTATGTAATATCCAGCATGTGGTTGTCCCATCTTTGCTTGAATGCCCTCACTGATGGGACCCCCACCACCTCTCATGGAAGCCCATTCCGTATTCTAGGGCTCCGATCTGCCAGGAAGCAGTTCCTGACATCTAACCTGAAATCCAGTTCCTTGATTGCCCCATTGGATTGTGTCCTGTTCTCCACCACAGGGGAGAACGGGTCATGCCCTCCACCATGTGACACCCCTTCACATACCTATATGTCACTATAAGACTCCCTCTGATTTTCCTCTTCTCCGGGCTGAAAAGACCCTGCTCCCTCCATCTTATCTCATATGGCATCCCGTCCCCATCCCACCCCCCACCCCAAATCCAGCTACCTTGTTGAACCTTGTTGCAACTGCCTGCCAGAAACCTGAGAATCTTGTCAGAAAAGGGTGACTTAAATCCTAACTGAGCTCCACATACATGGTTGAATAAACAGTGATTCAAACCCAGACTAAGCATTCAAAGCCCTGGCATGCATGGATGGATTCATCAGTCTCCATTTCTCCCATGTTTGATTTTTGTTTAAAAGTTCTTTCCACCCCAAATATGATGGAATTTGCAAATTTTGGTAAGTTACATAGCAACAAATGAAGATAATACTTGATTTTATTTCTAGATTTGTTTCAGCCATCCCCAAACTGGCAGCCTCCAGATATTTTGGAATGCAACTCTGATTGATCGCCAGCCAACATGGCCAATGATAACAGATGATGGGAGTCATGTTCCAAAACATCTGCAAGGCACCAGGTTAGGAAGGAGTGATTTATAGCTTGCCTTTCTACAATGTATTTAGTTATAAAGCAGTAATTATAAACTTTATGGATTAATCAAAATTATAAATTAATTAGAATATTATTTTTTTCTTCTAAAATTAATGCGATAAGGTGCAACCAATTTCAAATTGTGAAGAATTGTGGATGCTGCTTAAAATAAGCATGGTAGTAATACAGATCCAAACAGCAGAAGGGCACGAGGGTGCTGCTCTAGATTTCTGGAGTAGATGGACCCTTGCTCTGATCCAGCAGGGTTCTCCTTATGTGCACATGGTCCGTTCATCTAGTTCAGAATCCTGGGCACTTGTTTCAGGCAGGAGGCCTTTGAGTCCTATTGCTAGCTCACTTCCCACCAGCTAATCTAGGGACTTGACCTCCACGAGATCACCACCAATCCGGATGGCTTTACTGGACTGGACCAATTCACAGGGAGGTGATCCATGGCTTCTAGTCTTGATGGCTCTACGTTCCCTCTGGCATCAGAGGAGCCACACCTCTGTGCACAAGTTGCTGAGGGAGGTTTAGGAGGCTGCACTCCTGTCCTGCTGGTGGGTTCCCTGTAGACAGATGGGTGGCCAACTGTGCAGACAGAACATTGAACGTTGCACTAGATGGATCGTTGGTCTGATCCAGCAGGGCCCATCTTATGATGGCCAGCCAAGATATTTTGGTACCCAAGGCATTAACTCATTCCCTCCTTCATAGCTGTGAAAAAAGCAATAATATATCAAATAACGCACCATTTACTGTCCTCTCCTGATATGTCCAACCTGCTGCCTGCTTCGCTCTGCCTAATACCAGGACCAGCCCTGGATACAGCACAGGCTTCGTATGCAGGAGGCCCAGCCGAGTCCAGTCAAAAAGGTCCGGGAACATGTGATGGAGAAGCCCTTTGCCAGATATGCTGCCAGTCTGCTAGCGATACTGGATACATTGCACCCATAAACTGACCTTGTGTAACTCCTAGAATCATGCAGTTGGCTCAAATCTAGTCCACTGAAACCCACGCCTGCTCAAAGGCTGGTTCCTGACAGATAAGCAAACTGGAACTGTGCTTCATATGTTCTCTGTCCCAAAGACAAGCTCTCAAAAAAGTTCCAAACTTTATTTCTTTAAGGATTCACTGTGAATTGTCAAGCTTCTCACACCTTTCAAGCATGTGTGAAAGTTCATTTCATCTCCTGCTCTAAAACCTAGTTTTTGCCAGTGCAGTGAGAACCAGAGACATGTCACAAGCTCTTGTTGTCTTTAATGCATTTAACTTTTTTGCATATATTTCTCCACCTTAGTTAATGTAGTAGCTACCACCATTTCTGTTTTGCGTACAGCTCTTCTGTCGGCCCCATAAACTGTCAGAGGATTAGTCCTTGAAAGGTAGCATGCAAGCATGTGGGGAAAAAAGGCAAACAGTCATCCTGTCACCACCAAGGACTCTGAAAACACCTGTCTCTCTACCTGGGGCTAGACACACAATCTCTTCAGCTAGCAGGAAGGCATTTCAGCTGTAGAGCTCCCAGCTCCCTGTCAAAGCACCTCCAGGAATGACCTCTCCATCTGGTCCCAGTTATCATCAGATCCCATCTTCCTTGGTCAGTGTGTGGAAAGAGAGCTTTCCTAGCACCTGAAGTGACTCATTGATGGGAGGCCAGGGTGGGACAGATGCTCTGAACTTGAGGCAAACTCTTTCCACTGGCAGGCAGCTGGCTTTTTTGTTCCTGTGGTTGAATACACAGCAGAGACAAGTTCTCAGTTATTTATTTATTTATTTATTTATAACATATATATACCCCGCTCTATAAACAAAAACATCACACACACACACACACGTGTGTGTGTGTGTGTGTGTGTGAGAGAGAGAGAGAGAGAGAGAGAGAGAGAGAGAGAGAGAGAGAGAGAGAGAGAGAGAGAGAGATGGCTCTTATCTGGGTCTTCTTTCCTAGAGGCTTTGCTGCCATCTCTCGCCCACTGCAGAAATACGCCCAGGGAGGAATGACTGGGGATGCAATCGGGAGTTAGACAGTATCTGTATCCCATTAAAGTTTGGACTCCCAGTATATGTGACCAGACAGGCCATTAAGAGCAAGGGAGGTGCCGCACTCAGAGATTTGCTTCCAGAATGAACTGGGAGAATTCTAATGCCCCTTCCAGACACACATTAGTAAGATTTCCCAGAAAATAATGGCATGGGACATGCAAATCCATGCCTAACAACCAGTGGTGTGGCTAGGTAATTTCAAACCCTAGTCTTAATAAAGGATCTCTTCTGAAGGGCAGAAGTTATAGATAAATTTCTCTAGTTGTAAAGCACATGAGCTCTTTCCCTCCTCTCCGGATGCTGTTTGGTGCTTTAAAGCTGCACTAATATTCCCAATAAATGAGAACAACAACATAGCTGTTTGCTAGCTCAATTAATCATCATCATCATCATCATCCAAGGATGTGTAGTTTTCCATGTTAAGCTCACTTAAATTATGACAACAGGGATAAAATGGAGATTGCTTCTTCACCTACCTATTTCTAGGTGTTCTTTTTTGCAGGGTCAGAGCTGCTGGGTCCTGAACTTTGGTCCCAGGTTTCAGCCCAAGCTGTGTGACTGCTAATGATTCAAAATGCAATTGAGAAAGAAACATCTGTACAATTTGATCCTCCATGCTGGTTTATCCCACACACTCTTATACTGAGTTCATATGGTATCCAAAGAATGCGCACACATGCTCCCTGTTATAGACAGTGTACTTATGCTTCTGAAATTCCACAGGGTTCTTGCCTAGAGACACTTTTTGATGTATGTAATTTTCATATAAATTGCCACTCATTTGCTCTTGTGCAGTGCCCCCCACCACTGACACCAATTCATCTGAAATTTGGCATTCCCAATCTTCTCAGAGAAAAGACAATGCCTGCAAATTTCATCCAATTCCATTGCCCCCACCACAAAAAAATTAAAGTATTCCCTTCAAACATAGCAACATTTAAAGGTGCATAACATAAAACCATCAAAACCTCTTTGTCTGACATTTGACAAATGTCATCCCTTTCAAGATGCCTAGCTGATCCTGTGAAAGGGAAACACAATAGTCTTCTGTTGATTTCCAGTAATAGGCACAATATTTTGGATTTCTTGGTCTAGGGCTAGATATGGGCTGCAGCTGAATTGGAAGTGTCAATGTCAGTCTCAGAAAAATCAGGCTGTTTCCAAATTACTGAAGCATGGTCCAATTGGATTCTTTCGGTGAAAGCAGGGAAGGCTGGCTGCTACCCCTCCACTCAGTTATTGATTGCTACATCCGCCTAATGAGATAAGATACAATGACATATGCAGGTCCTATAGAATTCTTGGAGGATTAACTTTTCCAACTCTGAGCATGTTCTATTGTAGTCGGTTTGCTCCAGATCACTCTGAAGGTCTCTTTCCCCTAAAATTACCCAGCCCTCCAAAAAAAAAACCTCTCAGTAATTTATAATGCCTGACTAATCTTGAACATCTGGGGTTGGGAACTGTGAAATTCAAAATGGCAGAGAAGATGGAAGGCTCTTGAAAAACAACATGCTGACATGACTTAGGGTTGCCAGATGTCCATTATTTTAAGGCCTGTCCTATATCCCAGAACTTCAAAGTCCCACAAAATCTAATGGGAAGTTCTGACTTCATGTTTTCTAGGAATGCATAGACCTGGCATCATAAATTCTGTATTGTTCCTTTGTTTATTCATTGTCATTCTTTGAAGTATTGGCCTAGGATCACTAACAAGACAGAATTGACATTGGACATTCTTAAAACATGTCTTGGGGAAGAGGATGGGGGAACCACATTGTTTAGTACAAATAAAAGAGAAGAATAATCTTCCAGCCCACCTCGTTCTCTCTCTCTCTCTCATACACAAAATGATTCTCCCCAGAGTCTGTCAAAACATGGGGTACAACATGCCAGGAATGTTCACAAAACAACCAACTGAAGCCAAAGAAACTGTGAATAATTTGTAGCTGCCAAGGCACTGGCCGAGTTTGTTTCTTATAAAAGAATGCACGGCATGGAGGCCAGCTTGCCCCGTAGCTTGTCCTTGTTCTCCAAGCATTCTGGCAATCATCTGTCCAGCCTCTCTGAAGCCATGCTCCGACTTCTCATGCAGCAACAAAAGCAGTCTCTTGAAGGCCTCCTTTCAATATGCTGTGACTAAAAAATGCAACTGCTGTTCTTTCCATTGTTTATACGTTGCAAGCTTTTTACTAATTAGAAGAGTTGCTAATCCATGGAGGGTTTCATTTCAGGCCTCAGGCATGTGCTTGTTCACCCACATGCATGGCCAGCTGGTGTGGATTTTAAATACAGACATGTATTCCACTCAGTGACATGGGCAGAAATATCTCTGTAGTAGTTTTGCTTTTGCCGCTCAATCAGGGGGATTCTCCCAACTTTCTCAATGAACAGATAAAATCAGCATAGCATTTGCGCCATGCTAGGTGTCCACGTGCCCACTTTTTCACAGCATACTCCTCTATTTGAAGAGCTACCCCATTTCAATAGCCTTCTGCAGCTGAGGACAGTGGCAATCCAACTCCCAATCTGTGCAGTTGAAGTAAACTGATGCCAGACATATCATCCTGGCATCAGTTCACTTAGGCAGAAGAGCAGGCACTGAAGGGGAGAGCTGGGAGGGGAAGGCAGTGGCTTGGGACCAGATCATCCAAGCAGGGGTGCAGAAGGGCTGGTCCATGCACCTAATCTGACCCCACCCCTCTTAGATATCCCTGTTGTTAACCTGGATCTGAGAGCAGCGGCAGGTAGTAAAGGATAGCAAGCCTCTCTCTCGTCCAGAGAAAGGCTAAAAGCAGAGGAGGGAAAGTGATGTCATCAGAGGGCAGGACAAAGATGTCTTCTGACCTGCAGAGGGCATTATATGGAGGGCAATCTGCACCCCCATATAGAGTTCTGCACCAGCAGCATTAGAATTCTTTGACCAGAAACCAAGTGGCCACCTCTCAGCTTTTCTGAATGCAAAGCGAGCTGGACGGGATGCCCTTTGAGGTCCCTTCCAAGAGTCCATGATTGGAAGGCACATTAACTTCATCTGCCATCTCATTCCATCAGGCCCTCTGACAGCCAGAGAAATTAACCACCTTGGTGCATTTCCCCACACAAGTTTCAAAAGACATTCAGAAGAAAAAACAACCCTATCATGGCACAGGTTGAGGTGCCTGTATCAGGTGGCAGAGTAGGAGAAGAGCCAAATTGTGTCATTCCATGCATACCTGACACCCCCATGAGGAGAGCCAGCCACTGCTGCTGCCCCACCACCTCCAGGGGGCGCTTTGGAGAAGCTGCCAGTAGCTCTCCTGTTGACCAGTGGAGTTTTCCAGAGCAGCAGCTCATCTTGCACATGTGTCTCCATCCCCTGAGCTTCACTACAGCCACAGGGCTCCAGGTGGCCAAGTTCTCACAGGGTCTGGCCAGCTGAGTTCTTAGGGGACTCAGGTAGCCAAGCTGTTCTTCACCTGGGAAGGGGTGTGAGGAGGAGGCAGCGGCAGGGAGAAGGGACCTGAAGGCAAGGTCTCCATGGTGGCATCAACAGTGGAGAGAGGGGAAGAAGCAGTGTGAGGAGGAGGCAGGCAGGAAAGGAGCAAAGGCACCAGCAGTGGGCCCTGGTGGCTCAGGGCATCAGATGGTTGATCCCTGCCTTAAGCACACACAGAAGAACTGGCAAGCCACACTGCAGAAGGAACCAGCCAGGCACCTGCATCAATGACAGACTTTTCCCAGGCCCCTTCCATGCAGAGAGATCAATCACAAAATTGGGAAGTCTCCATGCTTCCAGGGAGTAGAAAAGAGAAGTCTGCTGCAAATGGTCCCTCATTGTCTTCTTCCTCCTCAACCCACCAAAAAAGAGCAGATCGTTTGCTGGGTGGTGTTCAGGTGCACCACATGGGACTCGCATGGAAAGATCCTTTCAAGTGTCCTCCATCAGCATCATGCCTACACTGGACTAACCATATTCCTCCCCCATAGTCCAGAAAGGATGGTAATCCAGAAGCCCAGCTTTCACTCCAGATTTTCAGCCCAGTGCAAGCCTGTTGAAGCATGAGCTTTTGTGGTCTCTAATGCAGTTTGCAGACATGCATTTACATGGGTGTGTTTATGCCTGGGCACACAGACGGCGGCATGCGGTGAGATCGGATGCCCTTATGTGGGCAACGGAGCAGCTCCGATAGCCACAGACTCTCAAGCTCTCTCACCACAACCTTCCCTGCTGTTCAACACCAGGCTAGAGGCCCTGTAGAGAAAGGGCTTGCTTCTTACCTCTGGTTGAAAATGTAGGCAGGGGGTTCTTTCTCTCCCACCCACCCTCTGCCACCACAACCTCAGTTTTGTATACATGGTGTCAAATGCTTCCATGCAAGAGGGTTTTGAAATGTGCTGTCTCCACCCCACTGCAGGGATACAGATAAGCCACAGAAAAATGTGTTGCCTTCTCCAAACAGTGGCTTGTGGGTGGGCAGCCCAGATAATGCAATCAAAGATAGAAAGAGAAGGCATCACAAAGTAATTGTACAGCTTCTAAAGCTGGAAAAACTGTTACTGTTATCATTGCATCACGTTAATACTCCACCTTTCTTCTACTTGCAAAGAACCCAAGGTGACTTTCAAGGTTCTCCTTCCTCTCCAATTTATCCTCACAACCACAGCTAGGCTGTTGTGAGGTGAGCTAGGCTGAGTTCATGACTGGCCCAGTCCCCCACTGTGCTTCATGGGCAAGTGGAGACTAGAGCCCAGATCTCCTGAGTTCCAGTCCAACTTTCTAAACACCACTCCACACTAGTGCTCACACTCGATAAGGTGCTGCAGAAGATTTGATCCTTGTCTATGCTAACTGGGGCTGAAATTCAAAACATCTCAAGGGCACCAGGCCAAGCCTAGGTTGCAAAGCTCTTCTGAAATGATACTTGGGCAATTTCTGGGTACCAGAGAGTAGAGCTTTGGTTGGTTGGTTTGTAGTCTGTTCCTTATATTTCCTCTTCTTCAGAAATATGCCAAGCCCAGAGACAAGAGGAGTAAACTCTGCAGGGGTCCACTGCCAAGAGCCCCTGGTTTATGCTTTGCCTTGCTTGCTCACCCACCCAGAGTTGGTGACCTCTGGGGACAAGGGAGAAAAGAAACATCAGCCTCCCTCTCACTTCTCAGCTCCCTCATCCCACCTCACCCCTAGGAACACAAATGGATAACTGCAGTCAGCACAGTGCTCTGCTGATAACTAATGCAGCAAAGAAAAGGTGGGCTCTCAAGGTGGCCAGATTTACATAGGATAGTCCTCTATTCAGAGAACAGGCCTCTGTGTTGAAGGGCTGTCCATTTAAATAGGGATGCTGTTTCAAGATAAGACACCTTAAGAAGGAAGTGATGTGTAATGGCTGATCAACAGAGAGTACCTGGGCTGTGCCTGGAATTGTGGACATACAGTTCTCCTAGTCACACTCGTTCGCTCCAGACCGAGATCACTTGTATTTCTGTTCACATCATACTTATCACTTCTAATTGTACACCTGTATGTAGATGTTCTGCCAATGGGTGTCCCCTTTTGTCCACAATTTTTGGTGAGGCACTTCCCTTGCCACTGCGCCTTTTGTAGGTGATTTCCCTAGGAGTGACCCACCGCAAGCCTCCTGCCCCAAAGCCCTTTGAGGCCTGTGCTGGCAGTGCTCACAACCCACTCCCCCAACCTCACCCCATATTTCTCCTGTTTGGCTGCTACAGTTCAGGGCTTTTTCTCTGAAAAAGGCAGAGAAGCTAATACTGCTAATAAGACAGGGCTGGCTCTAGTTCTTAGCCTCCTCCTGTGACCAGCTTTGATGGTTGGATGGTTCTTTAAAAAGGCAGGTTTCCCTTTTGGTGTTTTTCCACAATCCGGCTTGTTATACACTGTTGTATCGGCTGCCGCACCCACCGCTCTGCCAACATCCAGACATCTGCAATCCCTTAGTGTGTGGCATTTCCCTTTCTTCCCCTCCCCTGACCACCCCCTTCATTTTGGTTTTGTTAGCCTATTCCCCCATCCACTCCCCAAACGCTCAGGGTATTCTGGATGCAGCTTGCTTCAGAGGTTCCTCTGATGGCACCCAAGGACAGTCCAAAATATCAGCAGTTGATCACCACCAGGATAAGACCCTTTGTAAAGATGATGGGTCTTGACTGCCTATTCCAGACCAAGCCACCACAAAATACTTGCCCTATTGTTGTTCAAAAAAATCAATTTCCCACTTCTGCTGCACTGGCATAGGGCAGCACCAGACCTGCACAGCAGAAAGTGCCAGAGCTGCATTCCTGTGAGCCCTGACTGGGCTACACCACTGTCCCAAGGGTGATGTCTTCAGGTTCCACTCTGAGATCAGCTCACCTACACTGTGTCTCACACCCTCTTCCTTCCAGGTGGATGGGAGTTTTAGAGCAGCCAAGTATCCTATTTCACAGAGGGCAGCCTCTGCTTTAATGGCTGCCACAGGCATGTGCTTTGCCTGAAGACATCTTCTACTGTCTTATCCAGTTCTGGTGTAAAGATAAAGAACCATCAGAACAGTCACCCATCAAGAGTGGGCATCTGAACACCAGATTGAACAAGTCAGCACTCAGGTCTCCTGGTCAGAGTCCTCTCCACTGCATACTATAATTGAATTAGGATTTAAACATTGCCAAATGTGGCTCTCTATATTTGAATCATCCAATGCAATTTTGATGTAAATTTATGTCATCTGTCTTCCCCTTGTGATGGGATGGGCTTCCTCTCTGTTGGCCATCCCTAAGTGGCCAGCCTAGTGGGCCTTTTCTCCTCTGCATGCTTTGAAGAGTCAGAAAGGCAGGGCAGGCATAAATTTGGAGAATGGGCTGTTGTGTCCTCTCTCTGAGAGTAAAGGGGAGGAGGAAGCATCACTGCCACACTGTGAAGGCTTTGCTATGGGCAGGAGTCAGACATGAACCAGGAGGACCTAAGAGCCGAGACAAGGAGTCAGCCAAGGAACTGAGCCAAGAGTCAGAACTAAGGAACACACCAAGCCAGGAAAACTTTGCTGCTCAGGAAGATCTCATCTCAGCCTAAAGAGGAAGTCCTTTTTAGCCTTATTTATGTATTTATTATTATTATATGTATACCTTGCTTTGTTCCTGCAAGAAACCTGAGGTAGCTTCCAGAATCCTCTTCTTCCTCATCATTTATCCTTACAACAAATGTGTTAAGGAGCTTAGGTTGGAAGTCACTGATGGGGCCAAAGTCACCAAAGAGCTTCATGGATGGGTAGAAAGTAGACCCAGATCTCCTGAGTCAAACAAGTATAAATAGCCGGAGATGCCTGATCATGCCTAATCTCAAAAGCTAAGCAGGGTTAGGCCTGTTTAGTATTTGGATGGGAAACTCAAGTCCTACATTGAGCAGGGGTTGGCTCTGTTGGTCTTCTAGGTCCCTTCCAACTGTATGATTCTAAAATTTCTTCTGGAGTCCAAGGCCAATACTCTGCACAGTATCTCACACTGGCTCTTGGTTGAGGGTGAAGGGTCCTGGCCACTCTGGGCTGAAGAGACCAATGCAGTATTTCACCACCTAGAAGATTTTCCAAGCTGGAGTTCTGATAGCCAGGGCCTGTGGGAGGCTTGGGGAACTCTCAGGCAAGACACACTAAATGCCCCCATTCCTTTAGGAGAGTACTTTTCATTCCTGTGGCCACTGCCATACTGCAATCATCTGCTTGTTGCCAGGGGCAGAGCCAATGAGCAAGCAAGCAACGGCATAGACACGTCTTCCTTCAGGCCACCACTGTGGTCTGGCCCAGAGCAAGAGGCAAATGGACAGGCAGCTTGCAATAGTGAAGCCAAGCAGGCTCTGGCCAGGTGACCTCCTGCTGGACCGTGAGCCAAAGGCAAGTGTCCAACCTTGCCAATCCTTGATACCACCTGTAGAACCAAAACCGCTCAGTTCCAGCCCCCAGAGATCATAATACACCCCACATCTTCAACTAGCAAGCCATGACCTCTTGGCCACCAGCTCAAGGGTCATGCACTTCTATGAGTGAAGAAATCCAACAGGTATGAACCTGCTCATTTTACCCTGATACTAATGTCCATGTACATTAAACAGTGAAATGAATTATGGGTTGGGCTGAAAAATATGATACAGAACCAGAGTCAGCCCTATCATTAAGCAAAATGAACCAACATGAGACATTATGGAAAACCAAGTTGTGGGGGCCCATTTGTGGCCCCCAAAATCTTTCAACCTACTGTTCCCATCAGCCTTAGCCAGCATAGCCAGTGGTGAGGCCTGATGGAATTGTGGGCCAAAACATCAGGAGGGCCACAAGTTGCTCAATACTACTTAAAAAGGTTCAAACATGATGAAACCAAAAAGAAAACAGAGTAAAAGCCAACCGCAGATAAAAATCTAAAAATACAAGATCCTGCAAGATCCAGTTATTCATGCATTTGTTTCTTTCATTTTTCTACTGCCCAATAGCCAAAGGTTAACAAATCAATGTCTGTGAATGACACATACAATCTGCATGTTAGCACTCAAATGTAACTGAGGACATGTGCTAGTCTATAAATGAGTTGTATAGAACTAGGAATGTAGTTAGTTGGGATTATTGTGGAATACAAGGTTCACAAAGTTCCAGATCTTATGACACATATGTGAGAAATCTGCTCCATCAAAGTTTTATTTTTTATGGGTTTCTCTAGACCCCATCTAGAGAAAGAAAGAAATACAGACCAGATACATCTTGCATTCAGAACTGCACACATTTCCAGACCTGCAACATACTCAAAAGAACCAAAAAGCCTCATCCAACAATGAGTGCAACTCTGAAAATTGTCAAAGAACAAAGCATGCATTTAAAAATCCGCACCAACATGCCTTCACCAATGTGCGGATGTATACCAAAATGCATACAATTTGAAATGTTGCACAAACATGGGCTTTGCAAATATACATATGGAAAAATACATATGGATTTATTTCTATTCTGAAAAACAAAGAAGCTCCCATGTAGATTGGGATGTGCAAACAGAGAACATTTGTGCAAACAGAACTGGCAGATCTACCCAGTGCTGGATCTTACGGCTGAAACATCCGTTTTAATTTCAAGCAAAGCTGACCTTTTGCTCATGCTGGCCTTCTGGCCCGACACCCAGCTCCCAACTGCCTGACTTGGCTAGCATGCTTTCCCCTTCCAGCTGAGACTGGCCAAGTGAGGGACAGAATCTGTAATAAGCAACTCAGTTTGGGCTATATTGTCCAAAGTCATCCCCAGAGCATCTTTTTTAACATTGCTGGATGAGATACAAAAAAGGTGAATGATTCCCTGTGTGAACATAACAAACGAGAACACAAGTGTGTGATTTCCAAATGGCTGTTGTCATTCAGGTTACAGTTCCGTGACATCCTCCTGGGCCATGATTGGGAGCTCTTCTGAGCCAGAAAATTCCCATGGCAATGCTGCTTCTCCAAACTTTATAGGTTTATGCACAGGGGAAACTCATTAGATAGCCTCTCATTCCCAGCATAAGCAAAATTAAACATTAAAAAACCCTGACAATTTGAAGGTGATTCAGATTTGTAAAAGTGGAACTCTACAAAACACAGCTTTAAAAAAAATTTAAGTCCCTCCTATCCTTCTCAGGAATTATCATTCCAGAATAGACTGTCTCAAGCAGTAATTTAATGGTAAAATCTGAAGTGCAGATTAGATGTTAATTAGAAATGCAAATCTTCTTGTAAAGAAGTGTTTCCATTTAAACTACTAGGATGAAGTAGAAGCAACACCAAACAGGTGGGATTAGCCAAATTCTGCTACATTATTTTTCCTCATCCTCTGATTTCCTATTATTTACTCTGGCATAAGTGACAGAGTAAATAATAGGACCTTATTATTTACTCTTAGTAAATAATAAGAACCTTTAATGCCTCGTTATCACGACATTTCCATGACAGGACAAGAAGAGTCCATCGATTTCCCCTGAAACACCGATGTCACTATATCTTCCCTGAAAAAAGTCTGAGAGTTCTGCTCCAGCACATTTGCCCCCCCCCCCCCCCGCATTTGGCCTTTGGAGCACAAAATCCCTGTGTGGTGCTTTCTGCATGGATGCTGGCTATGGATGACTTGGATGAATGGCGCCACCACTGTGTCTCTGAGATAGGCTCAGTATCCGGCAGCAGTAAATAAGCCCTGCTCTGGGAAAGCCCCTGGTATCAGGTGAAGGAGTCCGCCTGGGAGGTTTGTGGAGGCATAAACACACCGGCACATCCCACCTGATTGGTGTCGGCACTGATTAGAGACCAAGGCAAGGGATGCCAATGGGCAAGGTGTGGAAAGCAACGGAAAATCACTAGATTGGACACTCTAGCCATGATGATGGGGATAGAGGAAGAGGAGGCTCATTTCCATCTTATTATTTATTTGATTTATATCCCACCTTATTTCTTACAAAGAACTCAAAGCAGCTTGCATAATACTCCTCCTGCTCTAAGCCTTATCCCCATAACAACAACCCTTCTGAGAGTCTGTGACTGGCGCAAACTCACCCAGTCAGCTCCAGACTTGTGCTCTTAACCACTACACTGCACTGGCTCTCTTTATTCTACTTACACTTAACTACCAATACAGATAAGGAACATTGCTAGGAATTTATCTCAGGGCACAACATTGATCTATCTTGGACTGAGTATATTGTCCATACAGTACAGAATGGCGGCAGCAGTCCATGGTTTTCAGAAAGAGTCTTTCCCAGCTAGGGATTCATGAAAAATTTGTTTCAGTTTGGTTTTGATCCAAGTTTATGTATTTCACACTGTCCAGACCAAATGCAGACTCAAATACTGCAGTTGAACACCATGCATTTCCAGGTTTGTGAAGTGATCACATGCAAGAATGTGTTTGACAGCTTGCATACATTTGAAAACTATGTATAGGAAACACTTTGTTTGGCAAAATACACACAAATACACTTTCATCAATGAGAGAAGAATGGGTACATTTCAAAGATGTACACAATTAATACATTTGGGGAGACACATGCAAAATATGTACAGATTTTCATGTAAAAAGAAAAAAATATCAACATGCAATCTGATACAAACTCATGTCAGAATGAGCTGAGAGGCAGAATTTGGAAAACTTCATCAAGCTTGAGTTTTGCTAATTTGCAAATCCCTATTCCCAGCCGTGCCTGGAGATGTCAGGATTTATTGATTTATTTAAACCTCAAACCTTCTGCCTCCCAGCTTTGTTCTGCTACAGCCAAGCATGATCATGTTTCCAAGTCACTGCTCTTCCATAAAAAGCAGCGGCAGATACATTCTGTGATCAAACATTTCATGAAACATTTTTCAGTATTCGATTTGGCACCTCTTTGTTGTGTTTTGGTTGTTTTTAAAGATGGAATTACTATGGACAACCAGAAGAGGGGAGAAGGATGAGGTGGGCACTACTGACTCCCTTGATTATTTGAAAGACAAGCTCTTTCCATATACAAATTATAGCTGAATCATAAAATCGTGAATTAAATTCAGGCTGCATTCTTAGCAAGGTCATCCAAATTAAAAGGACTTAATTCAGAGGATTTGCACTAAACACCACTTACAAGGCAAATGTCAGCAGTGGGAAAGGGAGATCCTCAACAAGAAACTGAAAGAGGCACCTGATGCAGATTAGAAGTATGTTCTGCAGCTGCCACCCCCACCGCCGGATTCTCTTTCTTTCTTAAATAAAACAAGAATTTGAGAAAGCACTGCTTGGGCTCTTAACCCACCTGCCTAAGAAACTTCAGCAAATGAGGCCTTTGATATGAAAGTGCTATGATATGGATGGATTTTTTACCTTAATTTAAGATTGGTTAATTTGTTGGTTGAGTTTACTGGTGTATATGTGAGTATATTTTATTTGAGGTGGTATTATTTTATTGTTTTATCTTTTTAATAACTGTTTCATTGTAATTTATATGTTTTTATGCACTAGCACTGTAAGCTGACCAAAGAGCCTTTGGGTTATGGATGGCATAGAAATGGAATTAAATAAATAAAGTGTGTCACTCCAAGTCAGGAATGTAATTTTGTAAGGGAAATATTGGCAGGATGGGACAAGCACTGGTCGTAGTGGATTCAGCACATGATTCTTGCTGGGCTCCAGTTCGTTAACATGCTGCCAGCAAGGCTGCCGGGGAGATTTTTGGCCCTGGCTTTGACCTCCTGGCTTCAGCACCTCCTGCACCAGGCGTGCTAATTACTCAGGAAGAGATGACAACACCTCATCAGCCGGCTAAGCAAACAGCATCTAAGGGGTTAAAGTACAACCCTGGCTGTAAAAAAGTTTGGAGAGACACTCCTGTGGAGACCTTGAAATCCCATTAATTAATGCCACACATGCACGGCATTTAACTTCTGACCTTTCTCATAATAGTTTACACAAGTAGGACCCAAGCCAGCATTTCCTAATGTGCTGGGTTGCTAGGGCAACTTCTACATGACCTTGTTAACTATATTATCCAGTTTCTGGGAGGCAGCACAAAACTACCCCCAACATACAAGGGAAGAACCTCCACCATACGGACTCGCAACCTGCGCACACTTAGGTGGGGGCCCACTTTAGTTCACACACTCTTCTTGGACAGGGACAGAAGAATCAGCAATGTGCATGTTCCTCCAAACCCTCCCATGAAGCTTAGGTTCCCTCGCTCCCCTTTTCAATTCCTGCCGGTTTCACTTTTTTAGTTGAATGGGGACAAATGATGAATGTTGGAGTTTTGTTGTTTTAGTTTCTTTTTAGTGTAAATGCAAATGTGCACTTCCTCCCATAGAATCAAGGTGAAAATATGTATTTTTCACAAAACTGAGAAGTGTTTTTAAGTGCATGTTTTTAAAACATGGGCACAATTTTGAGAGTTGGTGTGATGCAGTGGTTAAGAGTGTGGGTCTGGGACTCAGGTGATCCCAGTTCTCATCCCCGCTCTGCCACGGAGACCTCTGGGTGTCTTTGCACCAATCACAGACTCTCAGCCCAACCTACCTCACAGGGTTGTTGTTGTGGGGATAAGATAAAGGAGGAGAATGCTATAAACCACTCTGAGCTCTTTGTAAGAAAAAAAGGCAAGCTATGCATTTAATAAATAAATAAAGTTCAGGCACATGCAAGTTTTTCCTGAAAAATTGCACTCCTTTTGATATTTATGCTCAGAAGTGTGAACAGAACAAATTCAAATAAAAAAGGCACACAAGGAATTTCTCATGCTCCCTCTTCCTAAAAAGCCATTAGATTTTACATGTTATTACCATTCTTAATACCTGTTCTCCTCGTCAGGCACCTTCCTGCTGTGGAAACTACCTCCTCCCATGCTAAGAAGTACATTGACTTTAAGGAGTGCCCCCGTTGATCCAGGATTATGTGGTCCTTCAGAATCCAACTTTGTCTGGCTCAGAATCCTCAGCTTTGTTGTAAACTGATATTTCCTCCGAAGTTGTTCTCTGGAAGCTAATTCTTTAGGTTACTTTATTTTGTTGTTTTTAGATTATCCCTCACTTTAAATGATAACAAGGCTTTTACAAAATAAAAACAATATAATAAAAGAATGGTAAAATATACAAAAAGTATCCAGAATTCAATCATGCAATAAGCCCGTATTAAAGAGTGCCTGGGATGCCCAAACGAACAGATACATTTTTACTAACTGCCAAAACAGCCCCCAGATGTCCACAAGACCTCTAAAAGGAGATCATTTCACAACAGGGGGGCAACCACAAGGAAGGCCCTCCCTCAAGTTGTGGTTTGATATATTTCTGCTAAACTAGAAGTGTCTGCTCCGATAACCTAAGCAAATAGGTTGGTCTATACCAAAGAGATCCTATAAATTGTGTGTTCAGCATCTAGGCGCCCTAAGCTAACTGCCTGGTAAGCAACATGTTCTTTAATATTAATTGGCCAAAGCTCTTGTGGCTTTCCATGAAACTATAAAGCCATCTGATCAGTAGGCAAATGCAGGTGGCTCTCTAACATGAACTTCTTGTTCTGTCAGTGGTTCCTGTGGAGCGCTCTTAGCCATGTGACTAGATCGCCAGCCAAACAGGGATTGTTGCATGTGTATCTTCTCAGTTTGGGTCGATTTCCTTGCTCATTTCTTGCAAACCTGTCATGTCACCAATTCAGATCGAAACCCCTTTCATGTTTCAGCTGCCCTCAGCTTGTGCCTAGATGACTCTCTCCCTCACCCTACAGGGTTCATCAGACCAGAAATGGTCACAGGTGAGCACTTAACAACCCTGGGTCCAAGACCAGGCTGTATGCACATAGGCCACTTAAATGGCCAGGCTTTGAATTGCAGGTGGACAAAGTGATGTCTGCTATAGAAGAAAAGCCATTCCTAATACTACTCCATGGAGCTGGATTGCATCTCTTTGAGTCAAGAGAACACACAGAAAGTAAGCATTAACAAGAGGGAGGGGGAAATCACAGGGAGATAATCAACAAAGATCTGCCTTTATCATCAGCCATTTATCCAGGCAGCCCATTAAACTCTACCCAGCCTAAGAATATGGAGTCAAGTTCCTTTGAACGCAAGCTTTGTCTGGTAACTTTATTTACACTTTTGATGCCAGTGTTTATTCTTCCTTTAAAAAGTGATTCAGTGTGTCTCCAAAACTAACTACAGATGTGCAAACAGTGGAAGTGTTCCCTGCACCATGTTTGGACACTTCTGTGTCATTTAATTCTCAGTGGTGGGGGGAATCCCTTTCTTGGGAACAGTGAAGGCAGCAACAGTCATTGGTGCAGTGCATAGTCTGGAGGGGAATGATATCAAATCCGTCTCATGGTCTGTCTACACTTACAGCACCTCCTGCAGGCAAAGGGAGCATTACCGCCCACTGAAGTTCCCAAGCAATCAGGATAGGCTGCACCATTTTTAAGAGAGGGAACAAACGGCTGGTATATCTCCAGTCCTTGGGAACTGCGCTAGCCCAGCTGGCTGAAGGAGTGAGCTTCGGCATGCAACTTGAGAGGGCTCATGGCAAAAACAGATGTGGATGCAAACTTGAGATGCTACTAAAGGGGCAGCCACACCTGCTCCATGATGTATGGTATGTGTGTGGGCAGCATGGTGCCCATTCATCCCTAGACACTCTTGTTGATGGCCAGAGGGTAGAGTCAGAAGTGAGAGAAGGAGGGAAAGCTTCAGTTTGAATTCAACTCTTCACATGGACAGAGGTTTCTCTCACATTTCAAGAAGACTACTTTGATTTATGCTGTTCTGTACCCTGTTCAGTGTTGATAAAAGAACTGCTTCTAAAGTCTCATCTGAGTCTGCTAGAAAGCCACACAGAGTTTGTCTTTTTCACAGCAGCTACACACTGGGTTGACATTTTCACTGAGATGTCCACCACAGCCCCAAGATTTCTTTCTTGCTCGTGCAATTATAGAATCATACAATAGTTGGGTTGGCGGGGCCAGTAAGGTCATTGGGCCCAACCCCCCGCTCAGTGCAGGACCCCAAGTCAAAGCATCCCTCCCAGCTGCATCTTGAATGCCTCTAGTGGGGGAGAGCTCACCACTTCCCCAGGTAATTGGTTTCACTGTTGTACTGAAATTTTTTCTAATATGTAGCTGGAATCTGGCTTCTTGTAACTTGAGACCATTATTCCATGTCCTGCACTCTGGGATGACTGAGAAGAGATCCTGGCCTTCCTCTTTCTGATGACCTTTCAAGTGCTTGTAGAGTGTTATTATGTCTTCCCCTCAGTCTTCTCAAAGTTAAACATGCCCAGTTCTTCCAATCTCTCTTCATAGGGTTTTGTTTCCAATCCCTGAATCATCCTTGTTGCCTTCCTCCTAACCTGTTTCCAGCTTCTCTGCATCTCTCTTAAACTGTGGTGCCCAGAACTGAACACAGTACTCCAGATGAGGTCTAACCAGTGCTGAGTAAAGAGGAACCAATACTTCACCTGATTTGAAAGAGACACTTCTATTAATGCAGCCTAAAATAGCATTTGCCCTTTTGGCAGCCACATCACATTGTTGATTCATATTCAGCTTGTGCTCAATGACAATTCCTTCTCACTTGCAGTATTGTTGAGCCAAGTAGCCCCCATCTTGTAATGAACAGTTTTCTTCTTCTTCCTAGGTGCAGGACTTGGCATTTGTCCTGTTCAGCTTTGTTCAGTTTTCAGCCCAGTGCTTCAAACTATCAAGATCAGTAGCTCAGATGTTTTGCAGTACAACTTCTTGACCATTCACCATGCTGGCTGGGGCCAATGGGAAATGTAGTCCAAAGCATCAGGATGGTATGATGTTGGGGAAAGCTGGAATGTCACTGCAATAACATTGCAGGTGGACAGACAAGAGCCTGAGACCTGAGATCCATCACCTGAACTCCTTACTTTTATCATGAGAGCCTTCCATTAGAATCAATGGGACCAAGCATCTAATGGAGAGCATGGCTTTTTCATAACTTTTAAAGGAAACAATGTCAAATTTCCCATCACTCTGACCACATGCAAAGCAGCAAGCGACATTGGGAGATCTGCTGAAAACCTGGAAAGCAATGCAGCCAGGAAAATTATATATATATCCCTATCCCCATTGAGGATGGGATATAATAAAAACAGTCCCATCTTCTGGGACTCCACAGCTGCAAGCAAATGTCTGGACAGAGTAAAGAAAGACTTGCTGACAGGATGGGGTTTGAGTAAGGCAGGGGGAGTGTGATCAACTTTATGCAATTTGGAGACATCAGCAAACAGCAGATCTCCATATAGTTAAACAGTTCCCTGCTCCTCCCCCATAATTGCTTCTGAGAGAGAAGAGGAGCCATATCATTTTCTTGTCACCATTTCTGACTTGCAGCTTGTTGGAAATGAGCCAGTTTTCTTTCTTTCTTGCTTTGATTTAGAAATTGAATGGTTCGAGTTCTTCAATGAAAATGCCATCCTGATCCCACAGTAAGCTCACACTTCATGAAACTGCCTGCAAAGCCCCATGGGAATGACGTTCCCTGAGAACTTCATTTGGACCCAACAACAGCCCAGCAACCCCAGGACCATGTGACTTTCTCCTAACTTTGCAGGACTGTGGGACTGCTGTGAGGCACGTGCATTGTGGAGATGGGCTTAGAAGATGTGGGAGATCACTGAGTAGAGATGCTGCACTCATGCACACTTCCATCCTTAGACATTCACATCAGGCAGGCAGTGGATTTGGCCTCATGCAGGCAAAGCGACTGTGTACAGGCCTGGCCCAATACTTTTTGTGTTGTTGAATTCAAGGGCAAGATGGTGCCTCCCTGTGCTGCCTAGAGATGCAATCAGATTAGCATCTGATTTGTACTTCGATGCTGGTGAGAATACAGCATAGCCAGCAGATAGGCTAGCCTGAGGGATGCAGAGCCGGCCATGTGCAACACACAACACAGCCAGGAATGGCCAGGAGTGTGCTGTTTGTGCCACCTTTGCACCATCCTGCATCCACTGCCTGAGTCAGAGTCACCTGCCTCACTCTGTCTCATGGCAGAGCTGGCCCTGACTTCTTAGATCCTAACCCAGGACCAGAGAGGAAAGTCATAGATTAATAGTGAGTTCTCTGAAAGTAGATCTTTACACAGCCAGAAGGGTACTATTCGTGCATAAGAGGGAGATGTCAACTTGTATGGAATCACAAGGGATTTGCAAAAAAAAAAAAAGTCTTCCAGGGGAGAAATACTCTAAGATGAATGAACATGCCAAAATAGCTCAACAAGGGCTGAATATGCTCAATAGCCACATAATGCTATATGCTGTGGAGGGAAGTGGAAGACCAAAGGGAGCAGGGTTGGCTTAGCCTGGGAAATGGCAGGGGCACGTAGCTCACCTCTAGAACAAGAACATTCCTTCCTGAGCTTTTTGTTGCAGGCCACATGTTGGTGGGAGAGAGCAAAAGAGAGATTTCTTTCCCATCTTTCAGTCAAGTAGACCTCTAAAACAACTTCCACGATTAAACCAACAATAAAAACTCAAACTAGCAGAATGAATGGAAAAGAAAAAGAGAAGCACATAAAACTAGCAACAATTCAGCAGCCAAAATAAACAAATACCAGAAAATCAAGCAGAAATAAGCCTGCAAACTTAGGATGCCAGTAGCCCAATGGACCTGTCCAGATGGGACATTCCACAGTCTGGAAGTTATAACCAAAATGGTCCCATCTCATGGGACTGTCTGCTGCATCTCTGGCACACAGAGGAACATAGAACTGGGCCATGGACAGTGTGCAAATATCAACCCCCTTTAGGGTGGCACAGTCCTCTATTTGAAGCAATACCAAAGGACTATCCTCTATTTTGACTCATCCTCTAGTTGATGGGCTGTCCAGATGAAAGAACAATCAGAAAGAAAAGCCAGACCATTAAATCCTCCATCAATGGGTAGCACCAGATTACAGTCAAATGAGTCCTCTGCTCCATGTACTGTCCCTGTACTTCAATGATAATTATTCTTTCCTCATTTGTATCTGCATATATGTATATATATAAAGATAGAAGCATATGCAGATATATGTAAATCATGCCCTTCTCACCCTGCCCCCTGGCTTTTTGGTGGTGTATTTCCTGTTTTATCCTGTGATTCACAAGTAGTCACCTTAGCCCAATGAATGCCAGTTGTCCTCACCACATGAGAGCCAGTGTGGTGTAGTGGTTAAGAGCTGGGACTGGGACTCAGACGATCTGGGTTTGAGTCCTGGCTCAGCCATGGAGCCAACTGGGTGACTTTGGGCCAGTCACAGTCTCTCAGCCCAACCTACCTCACAGGGTTGTTGTTGTGGGGATAAGATGAAGGAGGAGAATGATGTAAACTGCCTTGAGCCCTTTGTAGGAAAAAGGCAGCATATAAATCCATAAATAAATAAATATATAAATAAATAAATGGTTTGCATGCTCAGATAAGTAAATTGATTGGACCCAAGTAATGAAAAGAAAGAAGAGGTGGAGGAGAAGGGAAACCTATAAACTAGACTGTACTTTTTTGCTGATGAGGAAGGGAGGAACAGCTCTGCTGCCTTTTCTGCTGCTTCACAGCAATCAAGGGCATGCCATGAGATGAGATCAGAGTTCAGGCCAGAACAATCCATACCTTACATCCCCTCAGCCACAAGCTGCCTTCTCCCCTATGAAAATCAGCCCACCCATGAGGGCTGAGGAACAGACACTGGCTGGTGTTAAGAATCCAGTCAACATAAGTTGAAGGACAGTTGTGTGATTGCACGGGAGTGTAATTTCCTGTGTGTCAAGGTTTTGACGGCACCCAAGCTGCTTTGTGTGTTGGCTTGGGTTTCATTGAACCAAGTAATCTTACAATATCCTTCTTTGAAAAGTGTGCCTGTGCCTGTGACTTTTCAGAAAAAGATGTTTCCAATAGCTGTTCTCAATGTTTAGAAAGAAATTTTTGCCCTAATGGCCCACTTTTATCTTTGCAACATAATTACACCAAGTGGGAGTTTTAAGCTATGTTTGCAGACTGATTAGTCTTTAACCATCTTTCCACATTTGAAATGTTCATTAGCAGGATTACTCCAGAAGGAGCATGGAGATTCATTTCAGTGATCCTAGACTGATTGAGATTGAAGCTAGACTAGCACTGGACACAGCTCAAGGTGGAGATTTATCTTAAATTTCTTTGTGGGGTAGAGGAGCTAAGCAGTAGTGCCTCAAGCAGAACCTCTAGTTCTCAGAAGATACTTTTTGGAGATATTTTCTGATTACTCGTTCCATTCCTACCCTGCAAAAGAGAGGAAATCCGCTGAACATTTCCACCATATTTTTGTGCAGACTGTCACATTTTTCTCAGCATGCCATCACTACCTCCAAGACATTTTGAGGGCTAAAAATAGTGAGCAGGCTACCAACTCAGGAGCTTTGGTGTTGCTGCTTCTGTTATTTGCAGTGATGGTGAAGACTATGACAACCACAATAACAAGAACTCCAGAGAAGAGGAGGAGGAATCTGCCAAGAAACCCATCTTCCTTCTCTATCCTAGGAGCCTGTAAGGGTCCCTTGGGGTGATGCTCAGCCTGCAGACACAATCTGGCCACACAGTGCTGTGCTTGCCTCAGAGCCAAAGTGGTGAATTTCTGTGGGAATATCCTACCCCACCAAGAAAGCCTGGGAAGAATGCTTTCTGCTGGTTCCTGCTTGGCTAATAGGGATCACTTCTGCTGTGTTAACATCTTTGGGTATAAAACCAGGGAGGGCAGAGTTGTCCTTAATCTTCATTAGGCATTTGATGGTCTTTGTCCATATGAATATCCATCCTTTTTCAGATCCTGCTTCACGGAATGCATCCGTACCTTTGACACATGCAGTTTTAGCTGTACCTCATGAGTCTTTTTTCCAAATATCACCTTGGTTGTTTGCATGCTTTTCTTTCTTCCTTCATCCCTCTGTAAATGAACTTTATGTAGCTGGCTGTCTGTATGCTGTATAGCAGGGGTCCTCAAATTACGGCCCGCAGGCCGGATCTGGCCCGCCATGCCCATTTATCCGGCCTACCTCAGAAAACAATCTCCAAGCGAGGCCAAAACCTCTGAGCCAGCGCAGGCATTCTCAGAAACTGAGCACAGAGAGAGCCGGTGCATGCCCAAATTGCAACAGCTCAACTGCGCGTGTGCTGGATCCCCCGCCCCCCATTGCGCACATATTCAGAGCGGGAATATGGAGCGGGAAACAGAAGAGAGGTGGGTGGAAGAGAAAGAGAGATGAAGACAAAGACGGTGAAGACAAAGAAACTAAAAAAGGATTGAAAGTAAGTAAAATATAACTTTTAAAATCTATTTTTAATTATGCGAGGCCGGGGGCGGCCAGCCGCCACCTCGTTGAGCCCTGGGGCAGCCAGCCGCGCAGCCTTCTCTGCATGAGCAAGCCACTGCCTCCCCATGCCACGCCCACCATCACTGCCACCACCTCTCCAGCCCGAGCCCACCGCCGCCACCTCCTTTCCACTGGCCCCCTGTTGAAAATATTTGAGGACCCCTGCTGTACAGAAGTAGCGAAACCTAGATCTGTGTGTGTGCCATAGGATCTGGCCCTGTGTCCTCTAATCTGGAAGATGAGCACCAGCTCCAAGGGCCAAATGTGGCCCCCAGAGCTCCTCAGATGGCCACACCTCCTTTTTGGCCCCAACCCTTCCCCTCAACCACCAACATTTGGTGGTTTCCTGGCTTTCCCCACTCTAAAAGGCTGAAATGCCTCTTCTAAGGCTTAGTTACTGGCAGTGAGAGCCTTAAGTTATAATAAGCTGGTAGTCTTGGAATGTTGGTCTGGCCTGTTTTGCCTTTGGTCCTACCCACCACTAGTATGTGGTCTCCAAGAGCTTGTCTGGAAATGAATCTAGTCTTCAAGCTAAAAGACATTCAGAACTTCTGCCTTATGCTAACCTCTTCCAATCTGTGTCAAAGTAACATTCAGTGGCCTTTCTGGTCAGCATCTGTTTTGGGAATGTCAGAGGATGCCATCTTATTCATCAATTCAGGAAGAAAAATTTTTAAGCCAGGCTCTGAAAGTCTCAAAAAGCTGAAGTCAGCATAGTTGACGGCTATATCTTTACCATAAATTGCCCTGATTTTTCCTGTTGGAGGTCTGCAAATACATTTACTCAATGATTTTTTTAAAGTAGGGGAAAGAACATGTATGCACAGCTTTGATTTCCTTGATGCCTAAATGTCTGGATCCTTTTCTCAGCATGTCTGAACTGCACTGCAAGTTTTGGGAGTCTTCCCTTTTCCCAGAGTTTCCAATTGCATGGCATTCTTAGAAATGCTGCAAGGTTTGGCCTGTCTTGAGATATTTTGACAACTCTGCTCTCAGCAGAAAATGGGAACCTACAAAGACTACAAAACCTAAAAATGAAAAATGCAGAACCAGACTTTCTCAAATGGTAAAGAAGTTTGATTTGGGTTCGGTTCAACTCTGAGGTGAAAGTTCAAGCCAGGCTCCTTGTTCCAGCTGCATCAGCAGGACCAGCCTTGCTTTTTATAGCACTCACACACAATTGCCTAGCAACAGGACAGGAACAGGGTGGAAGCTAACTGGAGATTACAGAAATTAATGGTCGATAAAAACAAGCCTACCAAGAGGAAAGCTCTTCCCCAGATAAGGGGTATTTGCATTTGGTACAGGTTCATGGTGTGGACCATAGTGCTGATACCCTCTGCCAGCTATAGTAAGCCCATCAGGAGCTGGAGCAGGAAGGGAGAAAGCTATTGGAGGAATTCACAGTAAAGAACAGCCAAAGAAGCTATGGTGGCCACTTGTGAATTGCCAAACAAAGAGGACATGCAGAACCAAAAAAGAGGACAAAAGAGAGCACTGACTTACAGAATATTTGCCTAATTTTTCTATACAGATGTAAACCTAGAAATACTTATTATATTTTGAATAGAAATACAGATTAACTCTCTGTAGAGTGGAATACTGTGACCACAGACAGGAGCCATCCAAAGGAAGAGCTGGGGCTTGAAACAACACACCCAGCCCTGCTGTTCACCCTCTGATACAGAGGACAGGCAGCCCTTTGAACAGAGGACTCAACCCTGTAAAAACGAGGAGAGATTTCTGTGTACATTTGGAAAATCCTTCCATGGGAGCACATTTTTAGGAACGATTCGCCAGTATCTCTGCTCAGATCCTGCTTAGAGCCACAGGAGTGCTTCCTAAGTAAGGAAAATTTTTAACCACCTATTAGCCTCATTTACATGAACTGGATCCCCTAATGCCTGAAGTACATTAAAAGATTCATCCCAAGGATGCCTTCATGGGGAAGTAGGCACTCTTCTCCCCATCACAAAGTATCTCCCACTTCCCCATTTCTTCCCCAACTTTTGGCCACTTTCTGTTTCAGGGTGACAGCAAAAGCCTTGCTCCCTTTTTACTGCTTGCTACCATCCCTCTAGGGGACTGCAGGTGGCGCAGTGGTTTAAACCGCTGTGCTGCTGGGCTGGTTGATCGAAAGGTCGCCGGTTCGAATCTGCACACGGGGTGAGCTCCCGTGCGCCGTCCCAGCTCCTGCCAACCTTGCAGTTCGAAAGCATGCAAATGCAAGTAGATAAAAAGGTACCACTTCGGTGGGCAGGTAACAGCGTTCCATGCACTTCGGTGTTTAGTCATGCCGGCCACATGACCACGGAGTCTGTCTGCGGACAAACGCTGGCTCCCTCGGCTAAGAAACGGAGATGAGCACCGCCCCCTAGAGTCAGGCATGACTGGACGTAACGTCAAGGGGAAACCTTTACCTTTACCTTTACCTTACCATCCCTCTGCTTGCCCCAAATTGAAGTTTCTTCTGAAGTTGTCCCAGTATACCCCCAAGATCTCTTGCAATTCACCAGATCTGCCACTCCCTCTCCTTTTGCCATCTTTGGCAGAGGGACAAGGGCATTATAAAAGGCCCAAGAAGCACGGCATAAACAGCAGCAGAGATTCTGGAATGCCCTGTGAAGCACAAGCAGGAATAGGAGCAGAGGGCTCCATTCATTACATCCGACAGTCTGGAGCTGTGCATCGGAAAAAAGTAATGAGCCAAGACTTATCTTCATCAATGCCATGCTGGCTTTTCCTCAGGAGGACTTGTAGTTCCATATATTACACAATTTGAGCAGTAATCATGCTTTCAATCAATTCACCCAGGAGGGCAGAATTTAGGCTGACAACAGTAATTTCTGCATCTCCCCCAAGCACAACCCAGAAAAAGATTGCCATATATTTACCTCTATGGTAATTAGGCTGCTTTTAAGGAAGACACATAGTGCAGATTTTATCATGCTGGTGCTACTCCCAGGCTAAATCCTCAACATTTTAGAACATGACCTTTTACCAGTGATGGGGAACCTTTCAGAGACCAAGTGCCCAAACTGCAACCCAAAACCCACTTATTTATCGCAAAGTGCCAACACTACAATAAAACCAGAAAACTGAGGTATTAATTTAGGAAAAGCAACTTGTACATTAACATCTTTTGTCTTAAAAGAAAAACGCAATAACAGAGCTTTCAATGACACAGACATAAATATATCCTTGGCAGCGCACTGACCAGGCATGCAAAAGCTCAGAGGAGTCACGGCTAATGAGTCATGGCTCGTGATGTCATCGCCTGGCGCTGCTACTCCTTTCCGAGCATGCGCATGGCCCCTCTGTGAGCTGTTATCCGATGCTCAGCTGCTGCAGCGATGCTGGGGTGACTTGACTCACATGCCAACAGAGAGGGCTATGCATGCCCACGATGGCACACATGCCATGGGTTCGCCACCACTGCCTTATACAGAGTTAGTTGATTAGTCCATCTAGCTCAGTATTGCCGACACTGACTGGTAGCAGTGGCTCTCTGGGTTTCAGGCAGGAGTTTTTTCAGCATTAGCTGGAGATCACAGGGATTATTGTAATTTTTAGGGGAGCATTTTAAACTGAATTTTTAAAAACGCTTCCCCCTGTTTTTCCAGTTTTGATTCTTATCTTTCTTTTTAAAACTTTTAAAAATCCTTGCTACTGTATTAACATTCATTTAATGTGCTTTATCATGTAGATCACCCTAAGAATATCAGCTATAAAACAACTCAAAAATGAACAAATATGTAGAGTAGTATAAATGTACACCCAGTATATACTGTAACACCATTTATAATGATGCAGTTATGTCATTCCAAATCTCTGGTTTCATTTTACACCTACTGCCAATGGCTTGTGCTTTTTTGCCTCTCTATCTCTCTTCAAAGTACTACTTGAACCATGAGGAAAACAGTATATGCCACCCCAAATTGCAAAGACAACAAAGGCCAGTCCAGGAACATAGGCTAATCACCATTAGTGGAGCGGCCAAGCTGAAAAACACATTAGGCTGCATATTAATGACAAGTAGCTTATAGTAGCCACTTTGAATTGCATTGGCTCAATGTGCATTTAATTAGAGTTTAATAAAGCAACAGCATGTTCTTAAGGGTCAATTAGAAACACAGCTCAATAGAGGTTTTGAAGCTCCGTAATGGATGCCTTTTGGATTCAGATATGGCCCTATTACGTTGCTATTAATCTGCAATAAAGGCTCTAGCAATCAGTTTGCAGTGCAAACACACACAGCTGCTTGATTAAATCTTAATGAAAGGCATACTTGGAGGAGAGAGTGTTCTTCAAAGCCACATGTGTGAATTGTGCAGATGGACTTAGAAGTGGAAGATCGCTGGGTAAAGAGACCTTACCACACACATGCACCTTTTTGCCCTTCAACATTTGCATCAGAGGGCGCTTTAGATTTGTGCAGAGCTGCACCACAATGCTGCCTGAATGGACAAGCAAGGGATATAGCTTGTGTCAATTTGCCCTATGTAAGTAAATTTGAACATATGGTGAACTACAACCATTTATGTCAAACAGATGCTGGACCAGATTGACTGAAGTTGCATAGCACCTTCCAGGAAATACTTTGTCACACTGAGATACACACTGATAGCCATATGTGCTTATAGGTTTCACTTATGTGCTGGTATCTGCCCAGCAGGAAATGGCAACTCAGGTTTCCAGGGCTGGCCAACAGATGGCGCCACAGGTGTCATATTAGCTTCCTTACTGAGCAGAGGGAAGGAGCTGTTTCCTTGCTAGCCACCTCCCTCTCTCTGTCAAAATAAGTAGAGCAAACCATGAGGATCCTCTAATGGCCCCTAAATCGACCTGAGACATGCTGCCCACCCTGAGGGACAGGGGGCATTTCTGTTACTTTGGAAACATTGCTGCAGCTGTCCCTGCTCCCTGAGAAGACACTAACTCTATTGCAGACTATGTTGGGACTTTCAGTTTGGGCTGCCGCATCAAGACATCCATGGGTTCCTTTATCACACAGATTGCCTTTCTGGGTTCAGGTGGCCATGTATCCTCTTTTATAGTTAACTTTTTGAAGCGATGGCAAAGGAAAATCCTCTATGTGAAACAATGTCCAGTCCAAGTCCAGAGATAAAGTATCAACAGAAGGAAGAGATCAGAACCTTGGACAGCAAACTGAGCAAGGCCCACAGCTCACCTGGTCAGTCTTCCAAACTATGTATTGTACTTCTGTTGAAAGTGTGATAATTGTTTATAAATGTGTATCTTTATAGATAAGTTAACAAATGCACATTTATGCAAATAGGTGTCCTTGTTTGTCCTTCTTTTTTAGTGAAGCATTTCTTTTTTTGTTGCTACCCTGGGCACCCTATGCTTTCAGCATGCTCAGGGCCAGATGGATCCAATCGGTTACAGATACCACCAAGTGGCATGCATATAGCCAGCTGCCATGGAAACAATGATATACCACTGGTCACACACCTCTCCATGGCAGGAAGCAACCACTCCAGATGTTACCACGGAAATCAATTCCTTGCCTCATTTGACTATGAAGACCACATTATCTTCACAGTCAACAATCCTTCCAGTCCAGGACTTTGGCCAAACTTAAGGCAGGTGGTTTAGGACCAGCCAAATCTCAAATGTTATATCACTTTGACACAAAGATGCCCACTCTATCTTATCAAAAGCTTTTACTACATAAAAAAACAAGTTGACTTTGCCAGGCTTCTGCACATTGAGTTGCACAAAAAGAAAATCAAAATTTGAAACTCTAAGTGAACAAAAATATAGACAAAAATGAGAAATGTTATGTTTTCAAATCCTAAAACAGGTTTGTTAAATCAGCATAAGAAATCGCTTAAAAAAGAATGCCTTTTTCATCATTAATACATTAATTACTTCACTGATCTCATTAAGGTACTTGTAGATTCATGAGATAATTACTGTTGAAATTGGAATTCTCAGGAGAATATTACCACAATGGGATGGTTGCAAAAGATTTGGTATATACCTGATGATCATAAGCAAAGTTACTGTTGCCAGGAACTGCTGAACACTCCCTCATGTAGTAAGATATGTTACTGCAGCTTCTCACTGAAGCACATTCTAGACTGACTGTCTAAGATGGCGATTGGCTCCTCCTAAGCATGAACAAGAATAGGAATTATTATTTCAGGAGAACAGTGTTGGAGCAACAAGTTTGTTGGTTTGCTTTTACACTTTGGCCCTGGTTCATGGCTTATCTGTCAGATATGCTTTCTGACTTTGATTGCCCTTTGGTCTGCCCATAGCCCTGTCAGGATACAAGGCAGCTTCAGGGTTCCATCTCCTGACCTAGCACCTGAAGAGCAGCTTTGGTAGTTGCAAGATTACTCCCTCAATCTACGGTAGCTACCACATGGCCCTCATGAGCACTACCTGGGAGACCTGGAGGAAGAGCTATATGAGAACTGGCTTTTCTCCAGACTTGTTGCAGTACTCCTTGCTTGTTGTGACCCGAACTCTTGAACCTTGGTCCTGGTCCTGGGCCCTGCTCTTAATCCTGCTTTTGTTCCTGGACCTCACCAGTTTCCTGAGCCATGCTTTTGACTGTGTTCCTGCCCTAGGCCTCAGGTTCCTGTGCCTGTTTGCATTGCTTCCTCACTAAGACATTCTTCATCACCCAAATCTGAATCAGTGCCTGGATGTGGCTGGTACCCTATGGGAATGCTTGCCCCAGCCTGCCATCCCTCTTCCTCTCAACATAGGGTACCAGAAGCAGCAATTTCCAAGTAGGCTGCTGCTGCTGTTCCACCACCACCTCAGTATGGGTGCACAGGGAAGGCTGGTGACCTTTATTTCAGAGGGGCTCCTCATCCATCATGTGTGCTTATTTTTAGCTTTATAAGAGCTACCATGGTGCTCCATGGTGGCAAACCCACTTGGAGGATGGACTTCCACACTGTGGATAGCTCTGATTAAGCTCAACTAAAAGCTGCAGTGGGTGAGAAGCACCACTGACCAAGGGATCATCTGTTGTGTATGCTGTATGACCAGTTTATAGCTTTGATGGGAATGAGAGTTCAGACAGTGAAGGTGAAGGAGCTCTGGAATGTCAAAGTACACTATCAGGATGGTTACTCAAGGTGGGTGGAGGTGATGGCCAACCACCCCATGAGAATAGGGGGGTAGTGCATCAAGGGATGGAGTTGGCAGCTGAGCCTAATGAGAGCTCCAATCTGCCAATGGGAGAACAGGGGGCAGACTTGGGATCTGGCCAGGGTGTGAACCAAGAGTTGAGCAGTTTGTCAGATACAGTGCCCTGGAAGAGCTGATGCCAGTTGCTAGGAGACAACACAAGTGGGAGATTCAGTTGATGGAGCAATGGGAGGAGCATCAGCAGTTGAGATTTCTCAGTGCCCCATCTCTGGGTTGGCAAAGGAGAAAGAGCTATAAGCGAAGTAGAGACTGAGAGCTCAATACTTCCCTCTGGGTGAACCCAGAGGCGTGAAGCAATAGGGATGTGTAACAATAAAGCCTCGTGAAAAGAAACTCTGGAGCAGTGTATTTTCTTGGGTGGAGGACCGTCCCTCACAACATCATCAGCCTACCTGTAGCACTGCCTCAGAGACACCCACATGGCAGGATGCCACACTTCTTGTGGAAGAGCACTCTCAGGGAGACTGCATACAGTCAGCTAATCCTCGTGCCAGTGCCACAGGCTGCAATTCCATCTTTACTTACTTGTGAGGAAGTCCCACTGAGTTAAACAATACCTCTTTCTGAGCAGGCATGCCTAGAATTGCAATCTCAGTTGCTGAACAGTATGAGTTTTCATTGACTGGTTAAAATGCTTATGGGCAAGGCCAGTTTTCCCAACTCATTTTCTTTACTTTTAGAGATCAGATACATGAAAGGATGGCTATAATGTTTGGGGCACTTCAGTTTAGTGAAGGGAAGACAGGAAGATGTCGAAACATGCATGGGACTGAGTTTTATCAAAGCTTTATAAAAGCATGACTAGAGTGCAGAAAATGGATCAGAGGACATCCACTCTGCTTCTCATAATGCTAGAATTCAGGCTTTTCCAGAGAGGTTGAACAAGACAACAAGGAGCATTTCTTCACCCTGTTCATACTTAAGTGATGAAATTTGCTCCCATGAGAGCAGTGATGGCCACCAACTTGCAGAGCTATAAAAAGGCATGAGACCTATTAATTCATGAAGGTTAAGAGAGCACTAGTCATTTTGAACCCTCTTGATTTAAAGACAGTATGTAGCAATTACCAACAAGAAAATACTGGAGTGACCTACTGGCTTCCAATCCTTCTTATGGCTTTCCAGAGGCATCAGATGGGCCTCTGGAGTACTAGATTAAATGAACCATGGGTCTGATCCAGCAGGACACTTTTCTCTACTCTCTGCCAACTGTTTGCAGTCCACAAATGTTTTTGGCTAGGGCAGCCACTTGTACATTGCCAAAGATAACAAATATGTCACAGAAAAAGAGGACACAAGGTTGAATAAGCATGTACATATACATCATGATGGACCATTCTTGCTCTCACTCTCTCCCATGCTCTCTAAACAATGAGCACAGTTGTGCCCTTTTATGTGATGAAAAGGAACAAAGGGCGACCAAGCATGGATTGTGCCACTTCCTTGTGCAATTGCCCGTGGTATGCATGAAACAGAGTGCCTGGACCTGCCTCTGCATGAGCAGAATAGAACAAACCAATTCTCTGCCTTGTTAGCCACACACTGGGAGAGCTGAAGCTAAGCAGATCCTATTGACAAAAGACCTATCCCTTCCCGCAAGTATTTTCTTTCTGGCATCTCTTCATGTGCCCTGGGAGGTAAGCTGACCTAAGGAATGTCGCCTCTATCACACCCCTTTTTTCCTTCCTTTCCCCCCTCTGATTGAGTCAAAGGGATCATGAAATGACAATCAGCTGAGATGTGCTGTCAGTCCTTTTACAACCTTTTCCACCACACACCAGTCTTACCAACACACAGACTTGTTGAATGTGCACCTCGCCAAGCAGGCATGCCCAGAATCTTGGGCTTAATTGGGTTAATTGCAGCACATAGAACTATGGCTCTGTGTGTGTGTGTTTTCAAAAGGACAAAATATTTGAGATGATGAATGAGCAATCAAGGATGTTTTTCTTTCTTTGCTTGGCTCTCCTTGCCAAAGCACTCAGCAGAGTGAGAGAGAGAGAAAGAGAGAGAACTTTTAGACAACATTGTGCCTCTGCCAAGTACCCACCCTGGGTACTAATCCTGTCCAACATGTGTTTGCCCTTGGGGGGTGGTCACTTCTTTTCTCTAGTTGTGTTCCCTGTAAACAAATTGCTCTTAAAGCTTCTTGCTTGAGTTTGCTTAACTTTATTCCATCCTCGTCTGATCTTGGGTCATATACAGTTTCTCCCTTTTCTTATACAGTTCCAAGGAACACTATATCCTCTGCTTTCTTTCTATTCTTCCAACCTCATTGCTGGATAATATTTTTGGTGTGCTTCCCTTCATGTCATATTGTACTTAGCAAGTCACAGAAATGAAGCTATACAGCAGCAAACCACAGCAGCCACTACAACGCAATACTGAATGTAAATCTGCACTGACTCTAACAAAAAAAAAGTAATTTGATGAAGTGGAGCCAAAGGACGGGGAGTAGAAGACAAACAGCCATTTGAACTGTTCTGCAAGCAGTTGTGCAAGGGTACATTCCTGCAGTAGTTCTCATATGAGAAGCAGGATGTACATTGACTGCTGGGGAATAGGACAGGAGAGTGAGGTTTGTAGGAATTGTAAAGGATTTGGGTAAGTATACTGGGTCCAAACAACTTCATTCCAAAGCAAACTACCCCAGGGAAGAGAATAGTGGTTGGTCATTCCACTGCCAAAACTAAGGCCAAGAAACTGTGTCCTCCTCTCAGGCTCAGGACACTCAACATTGTTCAGGTCTTTGACATGGCAAATGCCCATGACCAGGGAAGAGGTGGAACATAACCCCTGCTCTGCCACAGAACCGGAGTGCATGGCCTTCCAGCAAAAGCTTTTGAGAGGTCACCAACTCCAATCCGCACAAGGCTTTGCAGATGGACAGAAGAAGGAAGCAACCGATAAAGAAAACTCCCTCCACTGTTCTGCAGGATGTAACATGATGCAAAGCAGAAATGCACACACAAGGGAGCCCACAGTGACTGTGCGCTGTGGTCAAGGTGAAAGGCGTGCTGGAGGAGACACCACTTTAACAGCCAAAGCCGTCGTATTGTGCGAGGAGCAGGGAGCGGGGAGCATAAAAAGGCGGAAGACCTGATGGGGGTAAGGCAGAGGGAGAAGGGAAATGGCTTGGATCAGGAGACAGGCAAAGCCAGCTGGTTTCTGTTAGCAGCTGTCAAGCCCCACAGTTCTGCAGATGGGCCAAAATCACAACTTCACTGGTGGTATTAATTAGCGCATTTTCACAGAATAATAGAAACTTTTCTCAGAACATACAAGATGAGTTAATCTGTTGCACAAATTGGCCTAAAGAACCTATGCAGAAGGAAGTAAGGAAAGGTAGGCGATTACTTTTACAGAGGACCATCTTCGATTGAACTGGCAGATGATAATCCTCTATTTTGAACATGTCATGTTTGAAAAGCAGTCCACTCCAAATCTGATGTGAAGTTTAAAAAATTATCAAAAAGTGGTTGGGGGGTCCTGAAGCTCTCCCCCACCCCGCTCCCCCCACAGCACCTGGACACCAGACGGAGCAAATTATGTAGGTCACTCAGTCACAATCATCCACATCATGGGAGACAAAAGTGTCCTGCTGTGCAAACCAGTCACCCTCCTAGGGGCTGGGGCCCTTGGGCAAGGCGCCTGCCACATGCCCCCTCCCTCAGCAAGTCGTCCTTCTTGCCACCGTTGTCACGAGCTCCTTTTCCTCGCTCCAGCTTACTTCTTCATCATGGCCACCAGGCAGACCATGACATCTCTCGCCCCCCCTTCTCAGCACCACCCATTGCCTGGGCCATGGTCAGTGGTGAGGACAGTGACGAGGAGCAGAAGTCCTTGGATACTCTCGCATCCAGGTGTCCAGCATAGCTGCCCTTGATGCCCAACTCAGGGGCAGGCTGAACAAACACATTGGCAGAGCGTGGCCCTTGTGGGATATGCATGCGCAAGCAGAGCCAGGGCTTTGCAGACAAAACTTAGAGAGATGTAACTCTAAAGCCGCCCCGAGGCTTGTGGCAAGGGGCGGCCTATAAATTTCCAAATAAAATAAATAAATAAAATAATAAAAAGCCAGGATGGATAAATGGAGGGAAGGGCAATCACATTAGCTCTGGGTTAATCTGCATTCTACCTCAGGGAATGGCGCTCTCTCTCTCACGCGCGCACACACTCTTGAGAACAAATGTATCTCCATTCCATATTTTCAACCAGCTTATTAAAATCTGTTTGAGTCACCCAAGGCCAAATCCGATTGCTTTGAAAGCTGCTTCCAGCTTGCAGGCCATCCATCGGCCACTCCTCACTTTAAACAAGGCCAGGATTGTTGTCTCTATTGGGTGAAATTGCCACTTCCCTAAAGCATTGCAGCAATTTATGAATGAACTAATCAGTTGCTGCGCTGCTTGAGGCACTGGGAATTCCACCCAACAGGAACAACAACCTTCACATTGTTTAAATCAGGGGTGGCCAACTAAGAGCCCGCAGGGTGGATGAGGCCTGAAAAGTAATTTTATCTGGCCCTGGTGCCTTGATCAAATTTTAATAAAGCATGACTTTAAAAAATGTCCACTGTTGCTCTTGTAAGGACAAGAAACTTGTCGAATATTAAATGTGAGAGAGTTCAGACAATCAACGGAAGGGCAAGTCTGAAGCACTTCAAGATTGCTTGCCTCTGTTATGATCAAGCCAAAACAAAAACCTGGAATCTGAATCCCCTGAAACTCTGGCTCCTTATGACATTAGGCAGGAGACTGGGATTTGCTGGGTGACTTGCAGTAGATCAGCGTGGTTTTCTGACTTGCAAGCGTTTAAGACAGCAAAAACTAAGTCTCTCTCTCTGTCTCTCTCTTTCCCTTGTTCTCTCTAGCTGCTGAAACAAAGAAAGCAAGAAAGCTTTAGCAAAGGGTGAACCAGGACCAGGTGTGTGTGTGTGAAAAAGCTGGGAGCTAAGTGCTAATAATGAAAACAAATTCTGGGGCAGAGCATATGCTCAGAGATAGCATTTGCCCATCCTTAATTCTAAGTCTGTTGGTGCTTCCAGGCAAGGCTTTTATCATTCCTATTCTCAGAATTTTACTAGGTGAAGAGGTCCAGATGTTATTGTCATGTACTTTTAACCCTTCCATTTTTCTACCACTTCCATGTGGTTTTTTTTCTTATCATGGCAAATCAGGTAAAGATAAAAAGATGAACAGTTGTGCAGGCTGATAGCACTCAGAGTCCTGGGTCAGGAAGCACCCATTGTCTGACCCACTGAGAAAATGCTTGGGCTCCATGTGTGTAATTTCAGGGTCCTGGGAGGGGGGAAAAAAACTAAGATAGATCCCTCAAATTGCCTTAAATGCTTCTTTTCCTTTTCCTTTTTTTTTTTTTTTTTTTTTGGTGGGGTGGGGGTGGGGGGCAGAGGAGTTATAAATCAAATAATTAAACAAGACTGGAAAGTGCCCACTACTGACATAAACCAGCTGAGAAGTTCAGGATCAACTTTGCATTTGCTTATCCTGAAACACAAGGATGTTGAACCTTGGGCCAATGGGCCAAATGTGGCCTGCCTGGGACCCCAATCCAGACTTCCAGGGCTCCTTAAATGGTCACATTCCCAACCCCTGCCCCTACCACTTTCCACCACTGATTGTTCAGTCATCTCCCATCTTGGGGTGCTGGTTGACTGCAGGCTAAACATGAGTCAGCAGTGTGACGCGGCAGTCAAGAGAGCAAATGCCACCCTTGGTTGCATAGCCAGAAGTGTGGCTTCTAGATCGAGAGAGGTATTACTGCCACTCTATATGACTCTGGTGCACCCCCAGCTGGAGTATTGTGTTCAATTCTGGGTTCCATATTACAAGACGGATATAGCCAGGTTAGAGTCAGTGCCGCGAAGGGCCACAAGGATGGTAGCCAGATTGCAGGGAAAGCTGTATGAGGTGAGACTGAGGGAACTGGGTCTTTTCAGCCTGGAGAAGAGGAGACTCCAAGGGGATCTGTTGGCGACATATAGGTATATGAGGGAGTGTCACACGGAAGTGGGTAGAGATCTGTTCTCCCCTGCAGAGTCAAGCTCAAGGAATCAAGGTTCAATTTGGATGCCAGGAAGTACTTCCTGACAGTTAGGACCCTGAGCGTGGTTGACGCCCCATCAGTGAGGGTGTTCAAGGATAGGCCAGACATGCACATGGTAGGCATGTCATGACCAGATCCGGCTGGAATCGGAGGTCAGACTAGATGGCCTGGGAGACCCCTTCTGACAGGCTCAGTTTCTATGTTTTTCATATTCTAAAAGGCTGAGCTGCCTTTCTTAAGGTTTGGATACTGGTAGTAAGAGCTTTAGGATACAAATATTCTGATGCCTTTGACCACACCAGGTAGGAGTATGCAGCTGCCAAGAGCTTCTCTGAACTTGATCTTGGCCCTCCAGCTGAGAGAAATTCCCTATCCCTATGTTAAAAGGTAAATGCCAAGCTTGCAAAAGAACCATCAAACAAAAGCAATGGGACCATGAATTGCACTACCTGCCAGCCAGAGGGTGTTTTTACAAATGAAATGGCAATTAATCTTGAAACATCGAAAAGGCTAACACAGTGATTATGGCATAAGCTTTCATAGGCTACACTAAGCTATTCTCTTTTTAGTAAAAGGGAAGAAAAGCTACATGCCAAATCCTTTGTGTTCATTGGCCAGAATATTGGAAGAAGGGCATGCCTTTGCTTCTTTCTGAGCAACTGAGCAAAATACTGCTTGCATCATTTCCTTTATATCCCCGTAAAAGAGCTAAGGGACATTATGACTTGAATAGCAGCAGAATATCCAAGCGAAGAGCCTGATTTTGGGGTCTCCAAGCATAATTTCCAGACACTATGCTGAAATGGGGAAGGTTCACTAAATTGAAGGAGAGAGTATCATAACTTAGATTTATTGTCTCTGGATCCTGAACTAGCTAAATGTTGTGTGAGTATCTCTAATAAACGTCTTTTCCAAGTTGCTTTTCCCCGCTTTCTTTTCCATTTATTGTCTTGGAACACATCTGTCTTGCAAAGGTGCTCCAGCAATCTCCATGCCAAAGGTTTCCCGGCAAAACCAGGGAACCTTTTCTTCTTTGGTGTGCATTCAACTTGTGCATTCAGAAACTTGCACAATCTGCTTCCCCAACCTGGTGCCCTCTAGATGTTTTGGATTACATAGCACATCATGCTAATAAGGGTTGTAGTTCAGTCTGGAGGGCACCAGACTGAAGGCTGTGGGAGCTGCATGAAAGTGCACCCTTCATGAAATCTTTCTGATGAGTACAATCCTGTTTTCAGTTGAGAGACAAAACATCTTCAAAATTCACTGCATTTTCCAGACTTCACTGCTTGGAGTTTTTTTTTAAAGTGAACCATTTCAAAGGAAATTTCAGCTTCCACTATTCAGATATAGTGCTTCACATCCAAAATTCAAATGTTTTTCTCTAATTGTCATCGCCTGATCATTTTGATTTGGGAAGAGGAAATGCTGTCCACTGTCTAGGAATGGAGCCAGTTGGGAAAATTCACAAGAGAGAGCAGTCCTGCTACAATGAAAAAGAGCTGTATTGAGGCAGACACAGCCCAGCTAATGCAGATGCCTGCCCAGACCTCTGGGCTTCACCTTCACCCCCATGTCTATATTCCCAAGAGGAAAGTTCAGGGCTGGCATCAAAAGCAGGCATGGCTGTTCAATTGCTGGGGGCCCTCACCCAACAGTTGTTCCTCCTCATCACCATTCCAAGCAGGCTTCTCTCCTGCCAATGGCAATCACCCACTCAACAAAGGTGCAGAAAGGAGGGATAGGAGAGACCACAGCCTATCTGCTCTTTGCCTGATGAGCAAGCAGGGAAACTACAGCAATGATGAAAAGGAGGTGAGGGCCATAGCCAAAGCTGGCCGTGACAGCAAGAAGGCGGACTCACTGAAGCTATCTTGTCCAAGGACCCTCAAAAATCTGAAACTGGGAATTTGCAGTTGCTTAATCAATTCAAGCCCATTTCCTCTCCTTCAAACCATTCTGCAGTGAAGCAGGCATTTTTGCATTTTAGGAATACCTTTGCCTTGAATGGGAGTGTTTACAATACACACAGACATACACACACGTCTGCTGCATTTCCCTGAGAAGCAGCTTAGGCGATCTAGTAGAGCATTTGGAAGTAATAAGAAAGAAGAAAACATGAAATTGGCTGAGAGCTGTGGAGATGCTCCTGAAGTTCAATAGGGTGGAAGATGAGGAAACAAAGCACAAAACCAAAGTTTCACTTCAGCATATGGAGGTTTGCTCCTAATCCGTCTATGGGATCAGGGGCTCGCCTTACATTATTCAAATCTGCCATGGTATTAGAGAATAGAATAGAAGGTGCCACCAAAAGATGAGTGCATGTTTAGAACCCAGTGTTTAAGAAATTGCAGCAGTTAATGGAACATTGTCTAATGACGTGCTTATTTTATTTTATTCTTTTAATAAAGAAAGAAGCTTCCAATTCTTTTTACTTGCTGAGAGATAAGGGAAAGCATGCAGGCAGTATACTGCCAAATTGCTCAGTAAGTGCCACATTTAGACCTGAGGTTAATTGCATAGATGCATTTAAATTACATGTTTTAGTGGTGTTAATGGCCAAGCTGAGTAACGCTGTAACCCTAGGGGAGTGAGAGTTTAACTCCTTCTGTTACTGCCCAAAATCATCTGCATTATCGTGGATGCTCCCATTGGCACCAATGAAAGCTTCCCTTGTAAGGCACACAGCTTTATCAGAGAGGCACTTCTGGTTGGGTCTGTGTGGGAGAAAGAAAGAGTTAACATTTCTTCAAATGGATGTACCCAGCCCTCCAGTTGAAAAAGGGCAGACTAGGCTTCCCTGAAGCTCCTATTTACATAACAAGAGAAACACACCTCAGTTGCAATTACGCAATTAACAGCATGTCTAGTTTGGCCCTATCAAGCCAACTGACTTTCAGTTTCCAGTGCAATTGGCCAATGGCTGCAAAGACCCTGAGATAACTGTCAAGCACTAAGACCTTGTTTTCCAATTATATCCAATTAAATGTTTATTTGATTATTATTGAATGCAATTAAATGGCTATAAACATATCAGAGTGCCTGTATTTATGTTCTGGTTATAATGATTCTCAACCTCCTCAGGCTATCTCTTCACACAAAATTGTTGGCAAATGGCCTGCTGAGATATTTAAACTGCCAAGATGCACAATGTGGAGTAGCTGCAGATAATATAAATGATGAGGTTCATACACACAAAACTGATTTGAATACTGAATAAAGTGCATTAAGATACACTGTATTTGATGGGCTCTACCAGAAGAATGGTGTTGGGAAAATTCAGCTCAATCCTGGCAGAAAAGGGATGCTTATGTGTCTTTGTGTTATAAAATTCCTGTACCCCTTTTTCTCAGGAAGCACCCTCCAAAAAAGTTCTAAGCCAGGTTACTGTTTGGCATTTGATGTTACTTTAAGAAGTGGGATTTGATGGTTTCCCCAAGAAGCTGCCAGGACTATTGTTTTGCTGACCAGTAAGAGCTAGTCAGGCTGCCAGATTAACAGCATTGCAATCACTCTCATTTGCATGCCAAAACCCACAGTAATCCCTGTGTCTGAGTGATGGTTAATATCCTGCAATCAAATGCCATTGTCTTGAGCCCACTCTGCAGGCCTCTCACCTTCTTCTGACTGTGTTCACCTTATTTCACCATCAACTAACCAACTGCTGGGCCCATGTGACTCAGAAACTGCAAAATACTCTGTGTATGTTCTAAAAGCTTGTAGTTGATGGTGTAGACCACTATCCGGTAGCATGCTGTCATAAGTAACTGCAGGGGGCCTGGGTGATCTTTCAATAATACTGCTGAGGTTCAAGGCGAAAGGGGTCTTTCCTAACTGAACCTGGTTTTCTTTGTTGCGGCTGCCATTGAGGCTTTCCCAATAATGGCAAGGAAGTTATTAAGCTTCAAAAGGTGGAGTAGTGAATTTTCCCAGTGTCCAAAAGCCAGGATAGTTTCTGGAAACAATGCCAACGTTTCAAGGCCTTCATACGGCCTTCAGCTTGTTAGGAGAAACACCAGAAATGTTGTTTTGGAGCTGCCGCCCCACTTATTACGTAGATGAGAGCTGATTTTGCTGTGAGAACAAGAGTGTTTTCCTGAAGCAGCTTCACACACCCTTCCCAGAAGAGGGATTAGAGCCTCTGAGACAATGAGTGAGATAAAATCCATGGCAACAGGCATTGTCTTCTGTTCTTAGCTTGGAGAGAGGTACTCACACTGTTCATCCAAGTACCTTTGGCAGCCTGTGGAACATCCCCTGCTCTAGTCAGAGAACCAGTTCAGCCACAGATACGGGAAGTACACATTTTATTTCACTTCTTTATGGTCTGCATCCATGTGTCATCACTGCATTCAAAAGCTGTGTGTCATCTCTGACACTGATAGTTTTGTTTCTTCTCAAGTACCTTCGAAACAAAATGAGGTTCCTTGGCTGGACCAAGTCCCTGGGGTTAAAACATGCCCAATAAAATACTGTAAAGTAAAAATTTGCTCCTGCAAAAGTAACCACAGAACCACTGTATTCTCCAGTCCAAGGGGGAGGCCTGCTCCAGATGGGGTTGGACTCCTCTTGAAAGTTCAGGTCTGCAGTCTAGGGGTACTCTTACATGCATCTGCAGTGATACAGGCACCCGTCATCCAAGGCTGGGTTCCTGCAATGTGAGGTTGTCCTGAAAGCTGGTCCAGAAGCTGGAGCTAAGGTAGGACACCACAGTGGGGCTGTAATCAGAGACTTCTACATGTAGCTGCTTTGTTGAGGGAGCAGCACTGGCTGTCTGTTCCCTACCAGGCCAGGATTAAATTTTGATAATACAGCATAAAGTCTTAAACAGCTTGAAACCAAGATATCTCTCTGTCTCTGCTCTGACTCACCTGCCCACTCACTGGCTCATCCAGTGGCAAGCTCCTGGTGGTTCCAGTTGGAGTCCGCCTGGAGAAGAGCCTTCAATCTGGTGACTCCATTTCTGTGAAACTTCCTCCATTCAGAGGTCAGGTCAGCTCCAACAACGGATTGTTTTTGGCTCCTCTGAAAACATTTATTTCAAAAGCCTTTGTGGATTGACCGGCTGCTGTTTTTATTGCTCTTTTGTTTTTAATATTGCAGAGGGGTATGTGTTTTGTCTTTTTATTGTTCAGCACTCTGGAAGCTGTGTAGATGTGGACTTGAAAATGAAATTAATAGAATAAAAATAAACCTGAAGGCTCTATGGTGGTTCCCAAGCTGTTTGTGAGTCAGCAGAACAATTGCCTTTGATTACCACATATATCACCCAAAGGACAAAAGACATGACAGTACTTTTACCTCGACAGCAGGCCCTTCGTACAAAACGGAGAATAGTTCTGGTCCCCACAAATTAAGAAGACTGGAAAGAGAGTGAAGAGGCTACAAAGGGGATGAGAGAAGATGACAAAAGCATTGGAATGCATGACTTAAGAGAAAAGTATGAAGAATTCAAACTTATTATGCTTCAAGAAAGGATGGGTGGGTGCGGGCAGTGAGAAATGACAGCAATTTTCAAATATCTTGAAGGCTGCCCAACAATGTTGCAATGAACACTTTATCCTAAGAGAAGGGCTCAGGAAACCAAAAGGGATAAGGCAAAGGGAGGTGGGAAAACAGAAAAATCTTGTGACTAATTTAGAAGCAATGAGATGAAATTTGTGACTGTAATAGGAATTGCCCTTGATAAAGAGAGATTCTTGATATGTGTAAGAACCATCAATCTTGGCGCAGACACTCTTTTTTGTCTTCTTCTGACACAGCATCCATCCCATAACATCATGCATTCTTTCAGTTGTGAAGTGCACACAAACATGCTTTGTCTCTCCTACTGCATCCTGCTACCATTCCATGCTTTACCAGATTGCTTGCCAAAGAAAGGAATATTCTGTGAAATAAAGGGAAGTTTTATTCTGAGCACATGCTGTTTCACACTTTAAACTCCCTTAAATCAGAGCAGCCTCGTGACTACAGGAATAAAATGGCATTGGCTCCAGCAGCCCTCATACTAAGCACTTTTACTTGAGAAGTACATTTGTTGCAGGAAAAAAGAATACATTTTTAAAGCAAAACAATAAGAAAATGAGCATCTGGAACCATGTACATGCCCAGCTGGCTGCCCCAACTATAAAATGCTCTTTAAAAAACAATAAGAGGAAAGAAAGGATGCTGCGGTGAGCAGTGTCAGCCCCAGAGGGCCTCTCTGGCATAGGGATGTGCAAATCAGCAAAACCCGAGCTCGCCAAAGTTCTCTGAATTTCGTTCTGAAGCTCCTGGCAATCCAAAACTGCATCAGTTTGAGTGCTCTGTTTTCTTTTTTAAAGGAAGTCCATCCGTATTTTTGCCTGTATTTGCCAATCAATTGTGCACTTCTTTGAAACTGACATATTCTCCCATTGATTAATGGATATTTGTGAATATTTTTGAAGAGAGCAAAAATATCCTCTTTTACAGAGGGCCAACCTCTCTTTGAAGGGCTACCCTGTTCAATTCCAATTTAAAGAGAAATAACCATATGAACTTCTGTGCATCAACAGTCAGCCCCTGGGCAACAGATTAAATAGGCAGACACAGGGGGCATCATCTTCCACAGACAGGAAGACATGTTAATTGGTGGATGTAAAATTTATGCAAATTGCTGTTCTGCGTGTGGGTCAGGATGATCCATTTCCTCTTTTTTTGGTGATTCTTAAACAGCTACCTTAGATGGAGCAAAGAAGCTTCTGCTTGCAACCCACATGGCCCACCAACACCACAGCCGCTGCCCTAGAAAATGAAGGATCGAGAGCATTCTGAGCTGCCTTACACCACGTCAGAGCATTGGTCCACCCAGATGGGGGTTTTATCCAGGAGCTTTCCCCATCTCTACTTGGAGAAGCTGCAGCCTGAACTGGAACTTTTAGGTCAAAGCAACTGCTCCATCCCTGATGGGAAGGTAAGCCCCAATTCTTGCCATGGACTCATTTGGCCTTTTCCCGCAGTCAGTGAATTTTGGAATCTGTAAAGAATTTGGGATGCAGTCAGAGGGTGATGGGGGTGGGGTGGGTGTTTCCATCTGTTGCAATCTTCCCCTTGCATCTTTATTGGTAGAATGCCTAAAAATGTAAAACATCCTTCTTAGAAATTAGAGCAGTCTTTCAAAGCTCAGCTGCATCTGGACAATGTAGTTTCCATCAAAAATGTTTATGGAACACGGGCTGGGGGTGGGCATGTGGAAATCAAAGAGCTTTGGGAAGAGAAAGAAGAAGATGGCAACCCAGACATCAAGCGAGCCTGACTGTCATATCCCCCCTTGGGAAACGGAAGGCAGGCACATAAGGACCCATTTATTTTAAGTAAACTATACGTATCAGACTACAAGGAATGCATGTAAGAAATGAAAAAGTTGGTCTGCATCCAGCATTTTCCAAAAGGCCTTGGACAAACATGTCTGATTGAATCTGGCAATTTCCACCCCCCACCCATACCCACCCATTGCTTCAAGTTGATCAAGAGAGCACAGAGTGAGATAGTTTAATCCCTTCCAAATGGAAAGCAGATTACACCAGGGGGGTGGAGTGGGGAGAATCAAGATAAAAATTCTGCAGGAACTCAGTGGTGGGATCACTCGATCTGTGGGGGTGGAAATGGAGCACCTCCTCCCTGGCTTTTCCAAATGTGTGTGTGACAAGAGGCTATGCCCTGGGGGATGCCTGGGCCGATGTCATGTGAATGCATGTGACACCAGTAATGCAATGTCATACCTGCTGACACCATAGAACTGTTTGCCATGCATGTATGTGTTCACGCAGTACCGAGCGCTTAACATTCAAGGTCTGGCAGGTTGCTTTTGCCTCTCACCATCCAAATTTGTGCAGGTTGTGCTTACTCAGCAAAGATGGAAAAATATCCTACACATAGTTAAAGGCAGTCATGATTTAAATCATTTATCAGAGCACTAGACTTGCAGGGCTGTGCTTTAGGGAAGAGTAAGCAGGGACAAAGGCATCTTAGCCAACCATTCTTTTCAGAAACTCTGGCACCTTGGTACCTCTGGACACACACAGAGTAACTTCCTCTTTACACTGAAGCAGCTTATAAAATGGAAAACATAAGCAGAAGGATGTTATATTTCTATTGATTTAAATTGCTTTATGTTATTTTTTGAATTATTATTTTTAAGAAAGGTGCTATCTTTGGTTTTTAAGTATTCAAGCTTTTATAGAAATTAAGAAAAAAAGTTCAAGACTTCAACCTCAAAAAAATATTTATAGACATGGGCTTGCAATCAGCCCTGGCCATGAGTCATTATTGATTTGTTAAGAATGTAAGCATGTTCTTATGGTTTCAAAAGTCCATCTAGCACTGCTCTCTGCCTCCAACAGTGGTCAGACAAATGCCCCTAAGAATCATGATGGATGTTCCATCTCTGAACATGAACATGATTCTTACCTATCATGACTAGCAGTACCTTCTGTGAATTTATTTATTATATTTATATCCCTCTTTTTCCTTTCAAGGAACTCAAGTTGGCTTACATAATCATCTTCCTCCTCTCAATCTTCATAGAATCACAGAATCATAGAATAGCAAGAGCTGAAGGGGACAAGAAGGCCATCGTGTCCAAGCCCCTGCTGTTGCAGGCCACCAATTTACATCATCCCACTCAGATGGCTGTCCAGCTTCTTTTTGAATGTCTCTAGTGTGGGAGAGCCCATGACTTCTCTAGGCAATTGGTTGCACTGTTGTATTGCTCTGAAAGTGATGAAACTTTTCCTGATATCTAGCCTGAATCTGGGTTGTTGCAGCTTGACTTGATTATTCAGTGTCCTACACTCTGTTATCAGTGAGATCTTGACCTTCCTCTTGGCAGCCTTTGAGGTACTTATAGAGTGATATCTTGTGTCCATCCCACCCCGGCCATTCTTTTCTTCCCAAGACTGAACATGCCCAATTCTCTGTCTCTCCTTCAGGGCGGTGTTTCCAAAGCCTGGATCATTTTTGCTGCCCTCCTCTGGATCCTTTCTCATTTTTCTGCATCTTTCTTAAATCTTGGTGCCCAGAAATGGGCACGGTATTCCTGGTGAGGTCTGACTAGTGAGGAGTACAGGGGACTACTACTTCTCATGATTTGTAATACTTGTGTTAAGGTAAAGGTAAAGGTTTCCCCTTGACGTTACGTCCAGTCATGCCTGACTCTAGGGGGCGGTGCTCATCTCCGTTTCCTAGCCGAGGGAGCCAGCGTTTGTCCGCAGACAGTCTCCATGGTCATGTGGCCGGCATGACTAAACACCGAAGTGCACGACTAAACACCGAAGTAATACTTGTGTTAATGAATCCCAAAACAGCATTTGCCCTTTTTGCAGCTGCATGGCATTGTTTGCTCATATTTAGCCTGTTGTCCACAGTAACTCCAAGGTCTTTTTCTTGTTCAGTTCTGTTGAGCCATATATTCCCCATTTTGTATCCATGCATAGGGTTTCTTTTTCCTATGTGGAGGACTTGGCACTTGTCCTTATTTAATCTCATTCTGCTGCTTTCAGCCTAGTGTTCAAGTTTATCAGGATTGCCCTGGATCTTCATTCTGTCTTCTAGGATTTTTACTATTCCACCCAGTTTTGTATCATCTGCAAATTTGATTCTTTTACTTCCTCGTCCTAATCATTAATAAAGATGTTGAAGAGCACTGGGCCCAGAACTGAACCCTGGGCATCCCACTAGTTACCTCCATCCAATTTGAGATGGTGCCATTGATAAGTACTCAGTTCATATCAACCTGAGCCAGCATGCTCAATGGTCAGGAATGCTGGGAACTGTAGTCCAAAACATCTGGAAGTTACCCGGCTAGAGAAGGCAGCTCTATATGAGTACCAAACATAGTTCCAAAATGTGAATCCTGACACAGCCAAAATGGTGCAATCCACACAGGAGAATGAGGAAGGAGCCCAAAGGTTTATAGAAGCACAACACAATGCATGTACTAGAAGAACTTTAAAACTAAACAAAGGGTACCTAACTTTTGCCACATCTTCTTTTTCCTAGGGATGTTCATGTTATTAATCTGTGCAAACAACCCCGGGGAGTGTGTTTGGCTGAAGACCAGGGAAAAACATGCTCTTAGTAGGGCTGACCTTCCCCAGCCAGGTGCCCTGCCTTTCAGCCACACTGGCTGGGGAGCAGGGAATCTGTGGTCCTGTACCTCTAGAGCTGTGCAACAGGGGGGCGGGGGTCAATTATGCCTCCACATTAATGAACTTGTTCATCAGGTTCTTCTTCCCAGTTCTACAGTTATGGCATATTCTTCTTCCAGAAGCAGACTGCCACCTTTTGACTCCTGAAACCCTTGAGGTTCTGCCTTAAAACTCTCCTCTACCCGTCTATTAGCCTGCTTTGTCATGCCTCTCAGGGATGCCCAGGAACTGCCATGATTGGCTGGCCTGCTTCAGGGAGAGGAGAACCTTTGTTCCAGATGGGTCTGATTCCTGACATGGCCCAGGACAAGAACAAGCAAGGGCAGGTGCACCAGTGGGCATGCCCTGGCAGGGGCAACAAAAAAAGGACAATGCAACGATTCATGACTCTCACTGTTCCCATTCCCTTCACTGATCCTCTTGGAGCCCTGTTGGAGCTGCTATTCAAAAAATTCATCAATGATAATTAAATTTTGTTCTGACCTGCCTTGGCCTCCAAAGACTGTGGCAGCCAGCCAAGAAGGAGACATTGCTAGAAAGGAGAGCTTTTACCTCTAGAATAAAATCTGCCCCAGCTGCAATTTTTGGAGGTGACTCCTGAAAGGACCTGTGACTAAATTCTCTGCTTCTGGGGATAAGCTCAGGCTATGGGAGGAAGACCACAGACACAGCAAGAGAGCCAGGCAAGAGCCTAGTTCTCATTGAGGTGGTAAATCTGTGTTTGGGCTGTGCTACTTTGAACTGCACATGTGAACTTGCATGACTGAACTGAGGCATGGGGAAACTGAGGTGCTCCAGATGCTGTTGGACTAATACTCTCATCATCCCTGGGTATACACTGGTGATGATGAAAGCTGAAGTCCAACAGCATCTTCAGGGCCAGAGGTTTCCTATCCATAGGATATAGTTAAACAGACAGATAGGCAGACAGAGAAATGGGGCAGTATGGAGTGCTCCTGTTAAGGCTTCTGAGCAATCTGTACCACACTACTCCATTCCAGGGCAAGCCCCAGATTTCTGAGGGTCCCTGGGGAGGGCTATAGCCTCCACAGCACCCCTTCTTCCCCAAGTCTACTTTCTCGTGGGCATTGTCATCAGCAATTTCTCCTCTTTCTTGCCACAGCTTCTAGCTCCTTCAGGATAGACAGAAAGACAAATGGGGGGAAAGGAGGCCATGCCATGTCTTGCTCCTCCTTCGCACCACCACCACCGTCTGAGCCAGGGCAAGGGGCAGCTAAGCAGGTTGCAGTGGTAAAGAGGAGGAACAACTCCAAGGAGCTGCTACCAAAAGGCCCCTATCGGGGTATGGCCCTTCAGCTGGTTCCTGATCGCACCCAAGCTAGATGCCAGCCCTGCTCCATTCCATCCCACTTCATTCCATTCCACCCAGCACTCTCACCACCAATGAATTTTAGTATCTCCCCATTCTGGCTGGCCAAGGGCCAGCATTTCCTTCTGTGAACTTCAGAAAGAAGGGATATGCTGTAAATATCCCTCCATTTAGTAAACTAGATGTCAGGAAGAGAAATGGTCTGGTCTGGCCTTCTCCACGGCATGCTGGTTCTATCTGTTGCACATGAATTTCTTTGTTTAGCTCTGGCAAAAAAAGTTAATGATGTGACTCCCCAGCAGGTCTCCAACTCTGAGAACCTCAGCAAAGTTCCCCCTGGGGGCACTTCTCTGTGCTGGTGTGGCCCCATGTACTTACCCAGCAACAACAGGTTATCTCACATCCATCCTGCCTAGGAACATGCTTCTAAACTCTGCCTCAAAAGAGAGCCAATTCCAAGCAAAATTCTGACTATGCAGAATTATCAAATACACCATTGCCAGGTGCAACATGCGCTGCCACCTTGCTACAATGAGAGCCTTGCCACAGATTTCTGTGGTGGTAGGACTGCAAACTCTTTTGCCAATCTACACAATTTCCACAATTTAATTCCAGAAGTTGTGGGGATTGTAAAAAGCCAGGTGGCTTGGACTTGCAAGCTACAACCACACCAGAAAACAAGACAAAGAAAACAATCACGGCATTTTCTAGGTTTCCACTTTCAGTTCTGATTCCCAGATACTGAGGACGAACAGCAAAGAAAGGCTGCCTTCTCCATGCCCTGTTGCAAACACCCTGGCCATAGGCAATATCAGTTCTGGGTTTCACATCTTTAGAGTTGCCCCAATTGCCATCACCTGCTTTCTCCCTCTGAACACTTACTAGGAGATCTTAGGATTCAGTTCATCAGCGGACTAACAGGGTGTATAGCATAAAGCACCAACCTTTCAAACTAGAGGGGAGAGGGCCACCTTTCCTTCCACCGCCTGGCCATTATTTCATTCAGTTCAAAGTCCAAAATTGCCTAACAGCACCACTGTCACCCAGATGTCTGAGTGGCAGAGACCTATCCATCCAATTGTACCTCTGCTGTAGCTGCTGGGATGTAAATGCTATGTGATCATAATAACTGGCTGTCTGCATATCAAATAGGGGGCCTCTTCATCTGTTGCTCCCTCCAGGCGGGCCTTTGGGTTTCCTTCCAAAACGGGTTTGAATGGGCAGCCACGTCTGAATTGGAGGTGAGGTGATATATGATTTGGGTGCTTGCCGGTTTGCTTGAATGTGCCTCTTTGACTCTGCAGGCATCTTTCTGGAGAACACCTTCATTTTGCATGACCATCTGTAGCCAGACTCTGCTGGGTGCACATTTCTCCTTGGCATCCAGGATTCCCAAGAGGGTAGAACAATGTGAGGAGATGTTGGAGGAAGATAAGGGCTTCTTGCTGTTTTGTGTTCAAAAGCTGCAATGCCTTATGGCCCCTTAATCTCACAAATGTGTGGACTGTAGGGAAATTTATTTGAAATTATTTATTTGCAAAATATTATTTGCTTTTGACGTAATTGGAGAAAAATGGCACTTATTGACAGGAAAATACAGAAGCCCCAAGGATCTCTGTTGCCATTGCTGTAACTGTTTCTTGGCCTGTATGACTCTCCCTAACTTCTGCTTCCCTCAAATATTTATGCCAATGAGTTGATTCTGAAACAAGATCCCCTCCTCTGCCTTTTTCAAACATCGCCTTCTGCAAATACAGGTGTCTTTAGGAGAAAAGGTCCTTGAAAGATACAAACAAGCAAATACATTTTAGAGTCTAAAGCCACTGACTAGTCAGCTGATTCATGATGCTATGAAAAAGCAGGAAAGTACAAATTATTTAGGGGAGCAATCTTATGCATCTGAGGGAGACATAGGATTTCTCAGATTGTGAGTGCTGAGATCAGAGAATGTGCCAACTACTGATTGCCTTTTGGTTTTCCAACTTTTGCGTAGTTTTTTTCCCTCTGTTCCAAATACCTTCCCCAAGCATTAACTACTGGCAGTGAACTCATTAAGCGCCAAGGTATTTGTTGAATTTTTGGCCCCAGCCCTTTTGCCTTTAGCCTTGCTTAGCACTGGAGTGCAGCCCCCAAGAACATCTTCAAAACTAAGTCTGCCCCTTGGAGTGATGGAGGACCCCCACTCCTATACTCCCCGTTTAGCAAACCATTTGGAGACCCAAACAAAAATGTGTATCTGCCGTCATCCTAGAGACAGAAAGCCTGACCCACTTAGCTTTTTGTATAAAAGCCAGCAGAACCCACTTGGTTTCCATGCCCCAGGGGTTTTGCAGCCAGCCTGACACTGCCAATCAGCGCCCATCGGTGCTCCAACTCCTCCGCAAGCCCAAGGTAAATGAGAACCCCTGCCTTCTTTTTTAATGGCTCCTGCCACTGACTTTGCCTCACACAGAACAGGGCCAGCTTGGCTTAGGTCCATGCCTGTGGTTGCTGTGGGAGCTCCCACTCCAGGTGCCAGCTGCTGCCACTGGCAAAATGTTGTGAAACAACAAGCAAACAAGAAACAGTCTAGGCTTAGCTAGGGGTTTTCTTTTGCTTTGGCCTGGAAATACAGAAGTGATTGTTGAAGGAGATTCAACACCCAGGAAGCCAGGCAGGGCAGCACAAAGAAAAGAGAAGGCAGCAGAACCATGAAAGGAATGAGCAGGCTGGCTGGGGGATGTTGGGAGCTGTAGCCCAGCACAGTGCCAGCTCCAGGATTTCAAGGGCTTATGGGCAAGAAACCCTCTGTGAGTCTCCTTTCCCCTTGCAGTGTGCAGAGATCAGCACTTATAACATTTCCATCGCATAAGCCATACCCCCTGCCAGCACCTGCAGAACTAAAAGCTGCTAAAGGCACAAGGGCTGATTAGAAAATTGACAACACTACTGAGCAAAACAGGGGCATGGAATTCCACCACCCCATGTGGTCTGACTGGGGCACTTGTCTGTTCTGTTGAACAGGATGGACATTTTCTTTGGCCAAGGGATATGCAAGCTAACACAGAACCAATTTGGGAATCTAGTGGGCAGGGCAAATTATCAAAGTCTGTCTCCATGTCCACTCACCTTCCCAGTTCAAAAGATAAACATAGAGCAAAGACTGTTTTGATGGTGGGGGTGTTGGCTTATCTCTCTGTGCCTGTTAATGGCACTGCTGCAACTAGCCACTGTACAGCCTTTCCAACTAGCCTTAAATATTTATCTCCATACTATGAACCCTCATCTTCGGATTTCTGCATATCAAACCACAGACAAACACTTTAAGCCAGTTTTTATTCTGGTCATTTGGCAACCCTCATTCATTTCTGTATTACTGTAGAAGTATAATGAGAAAGCTTTATCTGCTTTAAAAGGGAACAATGTTCAGTGCATGACAGTGCAGGATTTTTCTGTACCTACATCAATTTATGGCCAGTCAACCTTCTTGCATTAGGCGGGCAAGTGTTGTTACACTTCCAGAAGAGAAAGAGCACCCTCTGCTGTTAATTGGGAAAAGCAGCTTTGAACAGAGGTCAAAGCCTCTTTTGGGTTAAGGCACATGGGAGAGGAGAAACACCACTGGATAGAAAAGCTACCTTTGCAGAAGTTGAGCTGCTAACATTTGAAATCATTTTTACTTAAAAAAAAAAAAAGATAATATTTTTATTTCATGGGAGGCAGGGGACATAAGGACAACTGTCATCTTGGAATTCGTCATTCAGTGCAGCCATTCTAGACTGACAGCTGTCTTTGACTACAACACACATCCATGGCTACCACAATCCTATCGGCTGAGATTATGGGAGTTATGATCCAACATATCTGGTGGGCACTAGGTTGGGGAAGGCTGACTGAACGAATAATAAACAGTAGCAATTATACAATAAACATGTTTGTGACCCTGCATAGTTGCTACAAAAGTGAGAAATTTGTCTTGCATACAATTTGCCAATTGATGGTAAACCAATCTCAAGTTAACAGACTTCTATGCAGGGGCAGGATTCTTAGCAGGATTCTTAGCAAGAAACAATATCCAATTTGCAGCTATTTAGTTAAAGTTATTTTTGTCAAGTTATCTCTGACATATGGCAACCCTATGAATGAATCCCCTCCAAAATGGCCTGTCCTTGACAGCCCTGCACAGCTCTTGTAAACTTGCTGTGGCTTCCTGTTTGGAATTGAGCAGTGCTTTTTTTTGTCATAGAACGCACTGGAACAGAGTTCCGGCACCTTTTTTGACAGATTTTCCAAGTTTTAAAAGTAACTGTTGAAAATTTGATGATTGGTCTGCGTGGATTTGAATTGCCCTGTCAAGCGTAGCAGGTCGGTGGCAAAATCATTAAAATGGTGCATGCAGGCTGCTTGTGTGTCGAATCCGATGGCGCTGCTAGGCTTGTGGCGCTGCTCAGCTTGTGATTGGTTGTATGGTTGTGCGCTGAGTGCTTTCTGCAGGTGGCAACCGTTATGTTTCATTACACAACTAACGTGTGTGGATGTGTGTACAGTGATTGACTACGTAGGAAAGGTAAATAATTTCATGAGTTCTGGCACCTTATTTCTTACAAAAAAAGCACTGGAATTGAGCCATCTCACATCTGGTCTTCTGGTCTTCTTCTTTAGACTTCAACTTGCCCTAGTATGATTGTCTTCTCCAATAATGTGTCCAAAGTACATTTCATTATTTTTGCTCCCAGAACAAGTTTGGGTTTGATTTAGTTTAGGACTCACTTGCTCATCTTTCTGTCAGTTCAGGGTATTTGCAAAGCTCTTCGCCACCACCATGTTTCACATAAATCAATTTCTTTTCTATCAGCTTTCTGCACTGTCCAGCTTCCACACCCATATCCACTGATCAGGAATACAATAGAGTGGATGTCCTTGGTCTTGAGCTCCAGTGAAATGCCTTTCCACTTGATTATCTTTTCTGGTTCCTTCATTGCTACCCATCCAAGTCTTGGTCTCCTCCAAATTTCTTGGCCACAGTCTCCCTTTGAATTGATGACTGAGCCAAGGTATGCAAAATCTTTCACAATTTCAGCTTCTTCATTGTTGACATTAAAGTTGTGTAATTATTTTGTAGTTATGATTTTCCAGGTGGAACCAATAGGTGATAAAATACCTTTGTCTGATGCCTTTGCCTATAGGAAACCATTCTGTTCCTTTCTATTGTGTCCTAACAGTAGTTTCTTGTCCATGATATAGACTATGCATTGGGACAAGCTTTCAGAACCATCCATAGCTTCTCGTGATCCACACACTCAAAGATTTTACTGTTTTCTATAAAGTACAGACTGTTCTTCTGAAATTCTTTAGTGCAGTCCAGTAACTAGTGTATATTTGCAATATAATCTTGAATGCCTCATACTTTTTAGAATACAGTCAAGAACTTCTCATTCCATATAGGATAAAATTCCTTGAGCATCACCCCGCCTGCATGGGAAATTAGTGCAATGGTCCTATAGTTGCACCACTTTTAGGACTGGAATGTATATTGAACATTTCCAGTAGGGATGTGTAAGGAATCCAATTTGGGGTGGGAACCCATCAGATTCCATGGGCTCATCTCTCCAGAATCGGGCCCACTTTCTCACAGCTGTAGGTCTGACTTCCTGGTGAGCGTGCTGAGAATTTAGTGGCATCCGTCTTCTGCACACGTGACTTGCAGCCTTTCTTTGTGCTGCCACATGACATGGATGAAGGTTGCCAGTTGTGCAACCAGAGTTCCACAAACATTGGAGGATTTCTTCTTGACTCAGCTTGCTTTCTAAGATAGGGAGGAACACAAGAGGAAGTCTGCAAACCAAAGAGGCACAGATTCCAGAAAGCTTTATGGTAACATAAGTTTCCAATCTGTAGGTCATTGCTTTGTTTTCCATATTTGTTGGCATACACATGTCAGGATTTAAACTAATTCAGTTTCTGTTGCTTGGAATAGTTCTGTTCATATCCTAACTACTTTAGGTGCTTTGTTCCCTCAAAGTGATTTCACAGCAGCTTTCCCTTTACTTTCTAATATTTCAGGTTCTTCTTCATATGATTCCTTGGAAGAGGAATCTGTCATCTTTTTATCTTTTCTGTATAGTTCTTCTGTATATTGTTTACATTTTCTCCTCATTTTCTCCTAGTCAAATCGTATGTTCTCCTGTTTTGGTTTTGTTTTGGGGGCATTCTGAATCTAGTTTGGAATTTTCTTTTGATTTTTTGGATCTTCAGGAAGAGGATCTCCTGTTTTTCCTCTTTTTTATTCCCTTCTATTTCTTTACACTGACCATTGTAAGAGTTCCTTTCCTTTCCTTTCCTTTCCTTTCCTTTCCTTTCCTTTCCTTTCCTTTCCTTTCCTTTCTTTTGATATCTGTATGATAGTCACTGAAAAGTTGTGTTCAGGATTCTGGCCCTGTTTCTCTCACCTTTTGCTTTTGTTCCTCACCAGTCTTTAGCATTTGTGAGTGTTTCTTCAGTCATCCATCCAGACTTTTTCTTTCTTTTTACTACAGGAATTATCTTTTCTGCATTCCTCCCTAATAATGACTCTGATTTGAGTCCACACTTATTCTGATTCAATGGTCAGTTGAATTCTGGAATGCAAATCCCTTCTTTATGTGAACTTTAATTTCTTCAGGAATTTTATTTAAATTATATTTTAACACTATGCTTCTGCTGGTTATCGTTTCAGCATTACTCAGATTTTTTATAAGAACTTATGGTCACTCCCACAACCTGTTCCTGGTCTTGTTTTGGCAGTGAGAATGCAGCTACTCCACCTCATATTTCCAGTTACATAGTCTATTTAATTTCTATATTGACTACCTGGTAATGTTCATACATAAAGTTGTCTGATCAATTGCCTGAATTACGTATTTGCAATAAACAGATGGTTTGCTTTACAGAATTCTATGAGTCATGCTCCTGCTTTGTTTCAGACTCTGATGCCAAATTCCCCCATCAACATTTGATTCTGCTTTCTTTCAGTGTTTGAATTCCACTGACCTTTGATTATCAGCATGTCTTGTTTTGGTGTGTTATCAATTTCCTCTTGGATGCCTACATAAAAGTTTTCAATTTCTTCTTGCGTATTTGTTGTTGGAGTTGATAGATTTTCCAAGAATTCTGATTGATATGATTCAGTCAGACTTTGCATTATAGCCCTTCAATACCTGTACTACATCTTGCTTAAATACCAGAACCACTCCATTTCTTCTGAGTTTGTCATTTCCACAGTAAAACACTGTGTTTGCCTAACTGAAAAATTTCCATGCTAGTCCCCTTTAGCTTGTTCACACCAAGTACTGCTATGTTTAGCCATTGCATTTCTTGCTTTAGGATTTCCAGTTTGCCTTGATTCATTCTTCTCCTGTTCCATTTCCATAGTTCATTTTTGCTGGACTTTCTTATCACTTCTGGGCATGTCACTTCCTTTCAGCTTTGATCTAGTTGTGTCATTAGTGACAGCACTATTCATACTTGTTGCCTGCTCTTCCTCAATTAGTGATTGAATGACTTCTAACCCAGGAGCCTCCTCTTCTGGCACTATCTCTTGTTTCATGATGGATTGTTCCAGTATGGGATTTACCAGGTAAGCACATTCAGAAGTAGTTTGCCATTGCCTTCTTCTGAGCTGTACTAACCAGAGCTAGCCTGTGCACCACTGCCATTTCTCTGAAAGATCTTCTGTCTGTGTCATCTTCAGCTACCGCTGCTGCCCAGTAGCTACCCTTCAGGAGTTTCTCTTCTGCCATCACCATTAGAGAGATCCATTCTTTTCTGCTGATATTACTGTTACTCCTTCAGAGGATGGCCATATCTTAGACTGGTATCTCACTTTGACCATTCTACTGCAAGTGACCTTGTTAGGAGAGAATGAATTCACTTTCAATGAAACATCAGCTGCTTCATGCTCTTTCTGGGTAATCTCAACATGCATTTTCCCCCAGAAGTGAATTCACTTCTGGTGAATAAGGTGGTGAGAAGGCTTTCAAATATTATTACTGATTTATTAATGTATTTACGTTATTTCTGTACTGCCCAGTAACCAAAGCTTTCCAGGCAGTTCACAACAATTGTTAAAAGTTGGATACAGGCAGTCAGAGAATGAGGGCAATAACTGATCAGAGATTTGATTCTTCTTTGTTCTTCTCTGATGGGTTTCCATCACTTTAGCAATTGTAAATAGTAACATTTCCTTGCAAAATTATTTGTTTTCCAAATAAAATCTGATGGTTGCATTTTAACTGGCTGAAGGTCTTGTGTAAATCCCATCATGTCTTACACGTTGAACTGAACTGCATACTGAATTATTTGTAAGATGAATCTTTATGCTGTATTTTATTCTTGAGTTCTTGTGATTCATCCAGAAAACCTCTGTTACTGGGTAGATTAAAATATAATAAATGATAATAAAATAATAGAATAGAATAAAATATATAATAAATAAGGAACCACTGAGTCCAATGGTGATCCTTATAAAAGTGGCATTATGCTGTGTTCTGCAGCTCCTGGGGGAGGAGCAGATGCCCTGTTATGATGAGCACCTGCACGTCCAAATTTGGCTCTCTATAAATTGGTCCTTTATTTTCACACCTTATTCAGTGTAATATATATGCGCATTTCCCCCTTTTTAAAAATCCAACAGTGATTAATAAACTCTCTGTGGGTTGTGTTTTACACTGTATTTATATGTGTGCTCTTTTGATTTTTGCTGAAATGTACATTGTTTTATTTCTTGTTGTGAGCCACTCTGTATACTTTGTAAGAGGGCAGACAGTACATCAATGCAAATGTACATAAGTGCACCAGTTAATCTTTTATTCTAATTGATGGGTCAAAGTTTATTTTATGCCGTACTGAATTATATTTGATGATGATGGTAAGAAACTAAATATAAGCTATTAGGGGGGAAATGAAAGAAAGTAAGGAGTGTTAATACACCTATTTTTGTTTCTTGTGCTTGGTCTTTGGTCTGGACTGGTAACCTGAAAGTGATTATAGTGCCTAACCATACTGGTCAATGTGGAGAAGGAGATGGGACAACATGCACATCTTCCCCTCCCTATCATAATTAGATTTTTAAGGACCTGGTAAGTTAATCATGTGAATGAGTACGGATGCCCCCTATATTCAACTTTCTATCATACGTCTGACCACAGATCTGCATCAGGTGTGTAGGAAATATCTCAAAGCACTTAACAGGATAATTCAGAATGTGAGCATGAAGGAATATTTATGTTCAGAAACCTGAAGCACAGTAACTAGAGATGAGCAAGAATTTCACTTCAGTTGGCTTTTGATGAGAATTTAGCAAAATGCACAGTTTTTTCCATATACAGAACAAAAAAAACTTGTGGTTTGAAAGAAATCAGATGCAGGAGATACCTGAAGCAGCAGATCTGCCCATCCAGGTCCAGGGATTTCAGTGCTTAGTTTGTAAAAGTTTCAATTGGAATCCAGTGCGGCCAACCATGTTAGCTCATAATTAGGCTTGTCACTTCCTTTGCAGGGACAGACTGCTCCCCTTTAACTGTTCTATGGCAAGTGGGTCTGTCACAGACCTCTTTATGCTGGGAATAGCTGAATTTAATTGGATAAAATTTTTATTTCAAATTTTATTTATTTTATTTTCAAGTAGATGAAAATTTTGTTTCAGCTCATTTTCCCCCAGAGTTCCTCATATTTTACAGGGAAGGAATCTGAGATGCAAAATGTCAGGGAGGAAGTGGAGAAGAGGGAAGAAGAGCAGCTGCCTGGGATAGTGTTTGTCTCCTTTGGTGCTCTACCAGTGCTCCTAAAATAGTTGCCTCTAGCCAGTTTCTGACCCTAAACAGGGCAACTCATAGATCGATGCTGATTTCTTTTAACTAACCACAATCCGCAGTTCTGCAAGTTCAAGTGACAGGGAACTTTGGCTAGTTCAAAACTGAAAGCAGGAGACTGAGGCTGCAGGCCTGTTTCCGAAGCTAGGCACTAAGCTGGTGCAGATAAAATTGGTGCCATTGCTGAACCAAGAGATATTTCACAGCCAGCTTCCCCCCACAGAATGTGTGTTGTCCAACAAAATTGGCAGGAAACTTCCTTTTTTCAATAACAAATTGTCAAAACGTAATAAAAGTCAATGATACATAATTTTAAAATGACACTCCACTTGCTCAAAACAAAAATGACTTTCAGGTTGAGAATCTATTTTTTAACATTTTTAAGAAACATGTGATTCAAAAGTAGATATGTATGTGTACTGAATGGAACTTACTCCAAGGTAAGTATGTATAAGATTACAGCCAAATTCATTTTATTATCATTGTTGTTGTTGTTTAGGGGTTTTGTTACAGACCAGAATGAAAAGGGATTTTGAAAGGCTGGTGTTTCCTGCAGTATGAAAAAGCTCTACTTTCTTCAGCATCCGGACCCCTTCCCTCCAGCTCTTGCTATACAATTGGAGAGGGGGTGGGGCATAATTCATACTCCATTGTTGGTTTTGGCCAACCTTCAGCAAGGCTGCTTCCAGCAAGTGTGGTATGAATAATTGCCCAATTAACCAAAGGGACTTCCAGATGTGTGTTTGCTTTCATACTAATCCAGACCTCCACTCTGTGTGCCTAATGTCCCTGAAAGCCTTGGGGACAGCAAGGTGGAGAGCAGGAGTGAAAGAGCAGGCCTCTGCAGGACCGGTGGGGCTGCAGACTTGCTGTGTGCCTCCCCTCTTTCCCTTCACGGGGAAATGGGCTTGTTTAACAACCCAAGGGAGAATGAATTTTCACCCGCTCTGCCAGCCAAAGGTGAAGTGTGCCAAAAGCCGAGCAAACTGGAGGAAAGTCAATCCCATGTTTTGATTTTTATCAGGTGTACGAACAGCGACCTCTCCTAAACCAAGGTTCTTTAACACACGCATATTGAACAGTTAGCTTCAAGTAAGAACTCCCTTGCGATTTAGAAAGCAATTCTGTACTCTTTATGGATTGAGGTCACGGCAGAATTTGGGTTCTTCCAATCTGACTTGAGTGCTTATTATTCCACATTGCACAGTTGGCAGGTGCCGCAGGACAAGGGAGGGGTTTGTGCAGAGAATGTGGTGCGGCACACTTATTTGGCTTGAGATTCTTGGACTGGGCTTCTTAATATTTGTTATTCTTTCTGGTTTGATGTAAACACCTGCACTAAACTGTATTTGAGCAGGTCACATTTCTTTGACCCACAGATCATGTGCTTTTCTCTTCATGTGTTCTCTCACAGTTACGCCAAGGCAGTCTTGTGTCTACACGTGCAAGCTTCCATCGGGTTGCAGCCGCATAAGCAATTTCTGGCACAATCTGCTCAGAGCCAGAAAAGCAATAAGAAGCTGTTGGCTCAGGAAGCAGAGCCCAGTAGAACCTTCAGTTCCCTGCTTCCAAATGAGCTGAGAAGCTTGTGGCAGGTGCAAAGATACTCAAGGCCATTATCCAGTTCTGATGTGTTGTGAAAGCAGAGGATGCAGTCCAGGCTATAACTTTTGTGGTGGCTATAACTTTTTGTGATCCTCTGTCTCATTTTCCAGATCAAAAGCATGCCTCATTAAAGAGCTAGGACTATTTTCTACTATTGAGGTGACCTAAGGCAACAGGTGTTGTCTTCTTTTCCAGGCCACTGCCTGAACTTCCTTCACTATAGGAGATTTGGACTGGATTGAATTTTGGACAGGATTGGACTTGCTTCTCTATCAAACCTTCTAATTGATAGAGAAGGTATTGTGGGCATTGCCACAATCCTCCCATGAAGTCCCTTGGAACAAACAACATTAGGACATAGTGTCCTTCCAGTACATTACAGGGAATTAACTATAGTAACAGGTGAGCTGGGAGGAGTGCTGTTAACTGAGTATCAGAAAGGTAACTGAGCATCCCATCCTCAAACTCCCACTCCCCCAAATGCCCCCTTACATTTATGGCTTGTGTATGGCCATGCAAAAAGGAGGAGGTCATTGCACCAATCAATTACTCAGCAAAACTCATACAGTTAATCATCTAAGGCTTCTTTAATCTGTTAACAGTCCCTTGTTCAAAAGGTTTTGCCTTCCACTTAGCAAGGCTAAAGCTCTAGAACTCCCAGGTCAACATATAACTGCATGCCAAAGTCTTCACCAAGCAGTATGTAAACAAAGCTTGCAAATATCAGAACTTTTTCACCACTGGTGGAAAATGCATGTTGAGGATACCGAGGAAGAGCATGAAGCAGCTGATGTTTCCTTGAAAAAACAAAAAGAAATCCCTAATACTTCCAACCCCTTTGCCTGGAAACAGGAAATTTCTGTTTATCTACAGATGAGTTTTCAAGCCTTAGAAAAGCCATTTTAATGCTAATCTTTGCTAATTTCTAGTCCTTGCCCAAGTGTTTGCCAATATATACATTTTCCTTCCATGTATGAAGTTTCTCTTTTCCTAAGCCAAACAGTTTAGTTGCAAGGTTACAGAGATCCATTTTCCTATTCCCTCACAAAGTGCAAATCACATATACCCCAGCCTCAGAAATCATAAGTGTGTGAGGGCTCTCGTGTTACATCAGCCCAGGAGGCCCTTCTATGAGAACCACCCCTCAGGGAGATGAGAAGGGTGGCAACTACGCAAAGGGTCTTTTCTGCTGCTGCCCCCCATCTCTGGAACTCCCTCCCTAAGGAAACTCAGCTGGCACCATCCCTATTTTCCTTTCGGCATCAGGCAAAGACATATCCTTTTAGGATTTTTTTTTTAATGTTTAGCCTGTATGCTGTGGCCCCTTTTAACTGTTTTTAGATGTTTGTTTCATTATGTTTTATTATTCATTATTATTTAACCGGTTTTTAATGTGTTTTTACCCTGTTAGTATGTTTTGCATTGTAAGCCACCTAGGAAGGCCTCAGCAATTATAGGCGGCCTATAAATATATGCAAATAAATAAATAAATAAATCTTGCTATTTGACCCAAAGATTTATTCAAGACATGCACACATAGCAAGATAAGGATGTCCACAAAACTATATAATGACCTTTCCATTCATTCATTCATTTATTTATTTTCCGATTTATACCCTGCCTTTTTCCTACAAAGGGCTCAAGGCAGCTTACATCATTCTCCTGCTCCATCTTATCCCCACAACAACCACCACCCTGTGAGGTAGGTTGGGCTGAGAGTCTGTGACTGGCCCAAAGTCACCCAGTTGGCTCCATGGCCGAGCGGGGACTAGAACCCAGATCGTCTGAGTCTCAGTCCCATGCTCCTAACCACTATACCACACTGGCTCACCAATCTAACCAATAGTTATATTTGCCCTTTTATTCTTGCTTAAATGAGCATCAATGGCCTTTGATAGCTAATGGCTACAAATCACAAACCTCTGAACATACCTTAGGAAGGGTGCCAATTCACAAATGGGCATTTTGTGTGATACTCCTATGTTTATGGAACATTCATCCCAAGAACATTCCTTTTTTCTGTGGCTACATCAGCTTACCGGATAGGCCAGGGAGTGCTCCGTCAACCTCCAAAGTTGCCTGGCTGAACAACAGGTTAATTCCTCTCCACAGGTCTGGTCTCAGCTTCCAAATCCCTTGTCAAATTCCAGTGCATCATCCTAGACTATTTAAAGAGAGAGCACATCACAGCATGCAAAAAGGACCTTTAACAAATCAGTAAAACATGCTTTCAGCTGGGTAAGTGTGAGAAGGATTGCAGCCTCATTCACTATCTCACCACTCTCCATACAACAGTGATTAAAGATTAAAGATTATCTGGACCCATTTCAGTCCAGTTTCAGACCCGGTTTTGGCACTGAATCTGCCTTGGTCACCCTGTATGATGACCTGTGCAGGGAGAGGGACAGGGGGAGTGCGTCCCTGTTGGTTCTCCTGGACCTCTCAGCGGCTTTCGATACCATCAACCATGGTATCCTTCTGGAGAGGCTGGCGGGATTGGGGATTGGAGGCACTGCTTTGCAGTGGTTCCGCTCCTATCTCAATGGCTGATTCCAGAAGGTGGTGCTGGGGGACTATGGCTCTGCGCCATGGCAGCTATGCCATGGAGTTCCGCAGGGTTCCATTTTGTCCCCTTTGCTTTTTAACATCTACATGAAACCGCTGGGGGAGGTCATCAGGAGGTGTGGGCTGCGGAATCATCAGTACGCTGATGATACCCAGCTCTACCTCTCGTTTTCCACCGATCCAGGTGAGGCAGTGGCTGTGCTGAACCGGTGCCTGGCCAAGGTAATGGGCTGGATGAGGGCCAATAAACTGAGGCTCAATCCTGACAAGATGGAGGTCCTGTTGGTGGGTGGTTCAGGCTTCGGAGTGGGGGACCTGACCCTAGTCTTGAATGGGGTTGCACTCCCTCTGAAGGACAGGGTCCGCAGCTTGGGGGTACTCCTCGACCCGGAGCTGACCTTGGTAGCCCAAGTGTCAGCAGTGGCGAGGAGTGCCTTCCATCAGCTTCGGCTTATCCATCAGCTGCGTCCCTTCCTGGAGTTCGACTGCCTGGCGATGGTGACTCATGCGTTGGTGACTTCCCGGCTAGATTACTGTAATGCGCTCTACGTGGGGCTACCCTTGAAGACGGTCCGGATACTTCAATTGGTGCAAAACAGAGCTGCCAGGGTGCTGATGGGGACTGGGCGTGGTTCTCATATCACCCCAGTTCTCCGTCAGCTTCACTGGCTTCCCATTGAAGTCCGGGCCCAATTCAAGGTGTTGGTTCTTACCTATAAAGCCCTTAACGGCTTGGGTCCTGGTTACCTAAAGGAGCGCCTGCGACCATATATGCCCTCCCGCCCCTTACGATCTGCAGCTGATGCTCTCCTCCGGGAACCCTCCGTGAGAGATATAAGGAGGGTGAGCACCCGGAGGAGGGCCTTCTCTGCGGTGGCGCCCCATCTATGGAATGCGCTCCCCAGAGAGGCTCGCCTGGCGCCGTCTTTATTTGCTTTTCGGCGCCAGGCGAAGACCTTTTTATTTAAGCAATATTTTAAATGTTAATTTATTTTAAATTTGTTTATTTGAATTATATTGTATTTGTATGTTTTAATTCGGACCTTGAGATGGGCCAGTTTTAATATTTTAATATTGTGTAGGCTTTTTAATTATTGTATAGGCCTATAATGTTTTTGAGGTTGTGAGCCGCCCCGAGGCTTGTGGCAAGGGGCGGCCTATAAATCTGTTAATAAATAAATAAATGAATGAATGAATGAATGAATGATCTGCTCTTCTGCATAGCATGAACTTTCAGTGACAGTGGTGCAGGGGGAAATTCCCAAGTGAATTTTCCTGAGTCAGTAAGAACACGTGCATGCATATGCACGTGTGTGCATTGCAGGAGGGGGGCTGACATTCAGATAGCCAACTTCTAGCAACAGAATGTCTTGGGAGAGCCCTGACAACAACACATTTGTCAGCTATGCTTATCCATGCTTCAGAATTCAATATGCATTAGCTTAGTAGCAGGACCTACTTGCCAAGATAGAGCTGTGCTAGTTCTATCAGCACCAGTGGTAGGTAACCTCTAATGTTAGGTACAAATTCAGAGTGGTAATTACACAAACAGATTTTCCCAATGATCTACCTATAGTGCAATACAGTTTTTGATCATGTTGCCAGTTGCCAGATGGCTTCCCTCTAGGAAGCACTTCTGTTTCAGAGAGGCTACATTTTCTCTGCTGAGAATATACCATTGCTGGGGGAATTCCCATGCTAGCTAGCACAAACTGCCACACGCCATCCTGCCCTGAGCAATTCTGTGACTGGACACCAGTGCGGAGCTTGCAAAAAGAGAACTCGAAGGGGATAGGGTTCAAAGCAAAGCGTGGAAAAGCTCCTTGTCCATTTCCAATACATACAAACATCCAGGAATGAATCATTAAGCCTTGAGACTCTACTCAGAGTTGCTGCTGACTTTTCCTGTGGAAATTAAGAGGACTTGCTCAAACCAGAACTGTCTGTTGAGCACCTGCTAAGGCCCACTCTGTAGCAGAGAGCCTACTGCTGACCACCAAAGATGGCTTCTGTAATCACAGCCATCTACTCACCTGTGCTGCACCTCTTGACACCAGCAAATGGGACAAACAGCAGCTGCCAGTGTGTGCAGTCTCTGCATTTTCTCTCTCAGCAGCAGTAGGATTTGAGGCTAGAAGCAAAAACAGAGCAAGTTAATAGTTGTCCACAAGGAAGAGGAAAGGGCCTGACAGCTGAGTACATCTTGCTAAAAAGGACCTCCAAAACCTGAAACCAGTACTGGCTAAAGCTGTCTGCACAACCTCTAGCTTCCAAATATGGGAGGTTTCTTCAAAATCTTTTTTATTCACATGTGGGATGCATTTCCCAATATGCAGCCTGAAGTAAACAAGCCTAGGAACTTTTGCAATGCATGATATATCTTTACATTTGAATCCATTTCAAATAGTATCCCACACAGTGGCAGTTCTCCTTTTCCTTATAGTATGATCCATGCTGTGTAAGACCTGTCTCATTTTATCTGTACCTTTGCCTGATAGTTTTCCATTCAGACTGTGATAAGATTCAGCAGTGGAGTTGCATCAGGCACTTTTGAACCATTTTCTGTGAATCAAGATGGAGTCTGAAGCATCTGCAATCTTTCATAAGAACTGCTTTCCTCTCTGAAACCTTTTCTCCTCTTTCCAAATGCCCTGCAGGGCTTTAAGTAGGCTATAAATGTGTGGGGTTTTTTTTTTTTTTTTTTTTGCTATGGAACTTTCCCAAACATACTCTATAAACTATAGTCCCGTGCCGATCATAAGCTAGGTAATAAGACCACTTTTTTTGTCCCGCCAAAAGCACAGGGGTGGCAGCAGGGAGGGGGCGAAGGCTTATTAGCTCCAAGGTGAATTTTATGTGTGATGGAAAATGTTTACTCAGCTGAAAGCAAGAAGGGTTTTGAACCCAAGAACGCACATTAATGAAAACAAGAGCATGCAAAGGGGGGAGGAGGAGCTCTGGCACAAAGTGGCAATTCACTCACATGCACAGGTGCGATCACACGGGAGGAGCCCAAAGCCTCCGGGTCAGAACATTCATAGAGCCCTCATTTGCTTCACACTTTTGCAAGCACTAATTGCAGGTGCTACTTCATGCTGGACCAGAACGCCAGTGGTAGTTACAATCCTTTTAATAACCATAGGTCATGACAAGTCAAATCTCACAGCAGGACAGCAACAAAATTATAAAAGGAACCCAAAGGGAACACATACTGTGACATAGCCCTTTCCAAGTGCTCGTGATGACCTTTAGAGCCCTAAACAACTTAGAACCTGGATACCTAAAAGATACCCCACCACCCCATCCTCTCACTAAGATCTGTGAGACATCTTCCTTGCAACACCTGGACATCTGAATTCCATTTTGCTGACATGCCAGAGAGAGTTTTCACTGTAGTCATACCTAGACTGTAGAACTCTTTTTAAACAAAGCTTGCCTCATTCCTTTCTCTTCTTTAACACACTTCTGCCATCTCAAAATATCTTCCTTTTCCATTCAACTTTTGTTCTACTGAATATGTAGAAATCTTTAACTATTGTGTAGATGCAATCATGGGCATATTCAGCCTCAAGAAAAGAAGACTGAGGGGTGATATGATAGCACTCTACAAATACATGAAAGGCTGTCACAAAGAGGAAAGACAAGATCTCATCTTGACCATTCTAGAGTGCAGTACAATTAATAATGAATTTAAGTTACAGGAAACCAAATTCCAGCTAGAAACCAAGAAAAATTTCCCCACTGTCAGAGCATTTCAACAATAGAACCTATTACCCAGGAAGGTTGTGGACTCTCCCACACTAGAGGCATGCAAGAAGTGACTGGACAGTCATTTCAGTAGGTCAGTGTAACTTAGTGTCCTGCACTAGTAGCAGGGGTTTGGACTTGGTGGCCTTCTAGACCCCTTCCAACTCTACTATTCTAGAACTCTGGGATTCTATGATAAGATAGGAGCTAAGAAGCTGAGGCTCTGTCTAGATAAGACTGGAGTTCCAATGGTCAGAAATGAATCCAGAATTGTGAGTACAACTGTTTGAGATAGACTTGTACTTGGGAATGCTTCTGGATCAAGCACTGCTTCTCAAGTGTGCATTTGGCTACTGTAGCCAGAATGGCTGTACCAAGCTGCAGAGAATGTGCCAGTTGCACCCCTTCCTGGAGAAGGAGGATATGGCCACAGTGAATTACCACTCTTTCTGTCTCAGGTCCCACCCCATTGCACTTCTAGAAAATAGGTGACAGTAGGACCAACTTTATTTGTTTACTGAATCTCTTCTATGAGGTCCCATTCTTCTGGTCATAGCAAACCAATATCAGCAGTGGAAGTTAAGTTCTGCCCAAACTGCAATAGTAACACTTTATATTTCCCCACAGAAGTAAAGATCAAAAACGATTTATTTGGACAAGAAAAGAGAAAGTGTGTACTCCAGAATACCATGGGAATTGAGGTCAAATCTGACATCTAGCTTTGGTTACCCTGGCTTCTTAAGGAGAAGCAGATTCTTGCCCATTTCAATGCATCAAACTAATGGATGGCACTGGGAATTGACACTTCTATCTACATAGCCCCACATTTTGAGCTACATTTCATTGTCTGGGAATCTGTTTCTTGCCTGCTTGAACAGGGCTTGTTAGCTCCAACACTGCCATTTTAATATCTAACCAGTGAAAGGGCCAAGCTTTTCATGTGTTGGGATAGCCCACAACATGATCCAACAAAGCCTTCAAAGAAGCTTCTGCAGCTGGACACTTTGACGAAGTTCACACAGTCACAGGGTGGTAAAAAAAGCCCAACCAACTACTGTTTGTTTGTTTATTTAAAAATGTATAGGCCGCCCCATTGCAACAAAGCCTCGGGGCGGCTTACAACATAATTAAAACATTAATTATGCTAGGTTTGGATGTTGCTAGGTTTGGATGTCTCAACAAGCAACATACTGCAAGGGCAAGTATGTAAACTGGGTGGTATGCAACTAGCACATATAGGGTGGATAACAAGCCATCATGGCTTACTAACCTCCCTATGCTCATGTGGATTGAGCCATTGTGTCCAGTCAACGGAGTAAAACCATGCCTGCTACCATCCCTAGGAACACCCCCTGCAACAATATGCCCCTATAACCAATTGAGGAATAACTGCTTCATAGGAGGGAAGAAGGGGCAGACAAATAATTGTGTCCTTTGAAATAATACTCTCCCCGACTTCATTTTTAGTTATGTACTGCTTGCAGAAGTACCTAGTAACTGGTGATGGCATTGCAAGTATTGAATATATGGACACATTCAGATTAATTAAAATCAATTAATTTAAAAAATTAATAGCCCTGAGATCTAGGTATGCCTGGCAAATTTCTGGTGACTGGGTTTCTTGGTCTGGGCACTATGACTTTGACAGACAGACATACACCATCCATTATAAAGGTTTATTATTTATTAAAAATGTCAGTATGTGATGGTTAGATAAAGAGCCTTGAGGTACTTTAAAAAACTAACAGATTTATTGTGACATAAACTTTAATGAAGCAGAGTCCAGTTCACCAGATGCATGAAGCATTCTTCTTAGTCAGCAATACATGAATATTGCAGGGGGAAACTGGGGTGGTACAAACTGGAATGAAATATTTAGTGCAAAAATTTCAGTGAAGTTTGTGTTTTTGATGCTTATTAAGTAATAATATATCGTGGGACAGGAAGCCATTATCTGTATTCTGACAGATAGAGTTGATCTTCTTGATAGGTTCAACCTCAATGATTTTGCACAATTTTGCACTTTGAACTACATGTGTTGAAGAAGCCCCTCCCTCTCTCTCTCTAAAGAAAGAGCTCAATTCAATATCGCAATTTTAATAGAGTATCTTGTACTTCATCATTTCAGAAAATTGCCCATTTTTGTCCAAACACATTGACAGCTTGTCTCTCTCTGATTTAAACAATATTAGTCATTCTGATCAGGTTTATCAGCTGTCATGCTCCCCACTCCCTGTTGACTTTTATTGTTATATTCCATCAAGTCATCTTAAGACAACCCTATGAATGAGTGCCCTCCAAAGGGTCATGTCATGCTCTGACCCTGTAAACTCAAGGCTGTGGATCCTGTTCTGGAATTGATCCATTTCATATTTTGTGTTTTTCTATATTTATGGACTACTGTCATTTTTGTCTTCTTTAAGTGATGCATGATTATCTCTGTTTAGAGGCGTTAGAATTTCTGTAAAAGTAAATAGTTCCTTCTTGTCTCCACAAGGGGTCTCACATTCCCTGCATTTCCCATTTTGTCTGCCAGTTACAATCACTGAGACAATATCCAAGAAGCAGTTACTTTTGAGTAAGGTATATTACACTCTCCAGAACTTATACAGTAAACATGTGCTGTGAAATTCCACACAGCACATTAGACTGAGATGCCATTTCTGATGTCATGCCAGCTTAGTGTTCATTGAACTAGACCTCTATCCTTAACACAGCAGTAATAAGATATCCTCAAAGCCTCACCCCTGTGACAAAAAGCATTAGAGGCAAACACATTAACCCACCCTCCCGCAAGTTCCATGAACTCAATCCACTCCCACCACACCTCGTTTATATCTAACTGGGCCTTTAGAAGTTCAAGCACTAAAATCAAAAATTTAGGATTTTTGTTGGTGCTAGGGGACACAAAGGTTTTTGTTGTTGTTCAAGTTGTTCATATGCAAGGAGAAAATTCATGGATCACAGAGAAGGAGAGGGAGAGATTTCAACAGTGCAGCTTTTGCAAGCATAAGATGCAGTGATGGAAAGTATTCACCAGATGTTAAAGGCATATGAGCCCTGCCATAAAAAGACTGTAAGGAAGCGATGCCCCTCCCATCCCAGTGCAACAGAGGCCGAACCAAGCACATCTCCAGGCCTACTGCATCCTATTCATGTTATCTCCTTGCTTCCTCCAAGCATACCCCTTTCCCCCCGCCCTGAAAATTCTACAGCCCCCCGACATTGTTGCGAGGTAGGCCACAGGATTGCACCCTAAGCATCCCTTGGTAAAAACGGAAGGAAGAGGAATAAATTACTGTGCCTCTTGGTATAGGACATATGAGTCCATAACAACCAATAGTTTACTCATGAAGATCAATCATGTAATTTGAAAAAGTGATACCTTTCTTCTTCATTCCCTATTCTTTTCTTTCTTTTTTGTTTTGATCGTAAGATTTCCCTATTGTTACAGTGTAATCATACACACATTTAGGCAGGAGGAAAATGAGCCCAACAACATACTGAATGAGCAATACCCAGAGTTGTAAGAACTTTTGGCAAAGCATACACTAGGGTGGGATCCAATGGGCATCCTTCCACAAACTTAACATAATACTAGCAGAGCTCCAGTGATTCTTCTTGTTGTGCATCTGCCTGCACAACTGCACTTACACAAAAGTAACTTTAGTTGCATTTTCCTCCACATATGATTCAGAACTAGTTTTCCCTAGCAGAATGACACAACTGGATATTGTGCTAGGATTGCATCCTTGCAGATTTTTGTGTAGCTCATCCATTAACAGCTGTATTCTGATGGACTCAATGCGTAGTATCCAGTGTTATCCTACTTGAAATACACCCACTGAAAAAATGGGTTTTACATTAGTCATGATTAATCAGCGGGCTAACATGCATGGTGAGGTGGTGGGTTTGGGGTCATGTTCCCCTAGGTATGAGATTGCATGTTTTCTTTGTTCTCGTGTCTGGGCACACACTCCACTTCGCACAAGCAGTAGCCCCCTAATTTTTTCCTACTCTCTGCCCCTTTCCCTAACTTAAGCCCCATTCATTTTGATGGGTCTACTCTAAGCAGGACTAGCATTGGCGATTACTTAAGGCCAGCTTTCATACCTTGTGTGTCTGCACCTCCCTCATGCTTTGCTGCTGCTCACTCGGAACAAGCAGGTGAGCCCTCCAAAATTTGGGCGCACCCCAAAGGCCTGGCTCTGAGGAATCCTTCAGTCTGAATACAGAGGAAACTGGTGGTTTCTCTCAGGGGAGCCCCCTTACCCCCTGCAGCCTTTCTTCTGGAGTTCTAACGGCGCCGTCCATGGTGCTGAACCTGATTTGAGTCGGACCTCAGGAGCACGGACAGCGCCCAGGAAGCTCAGAGGAAAAGCTGCCATGGCTGAGGGACCCCATTCACTTAGGCGTCACCCCACCTTCCCGTTATAAATGTGCGGCCACCATCACGTCTTTCCCACAGCAGCACCGCCAAGTTTCTTAAAAGCCGTTACGCCCCTCACTTGGCTGCGGGCCACACTCTGAGGCGAGGCGGGGAAAGGCGGGAAGAAAAAAGAGAGAGCGCGAGAGCCCGCGCGCGCGCACGCGCGAAGTCTCATGCTCTGTCTGGGAGGGATTCCCCCACACACACGCACACACACGCACACTTCGTCTCTACGCATGCGTCCCAGGCTCTCGTCGTCTTTTCGCTGTCGCAGCTAGAGCCGCGCTAAAGGAGAGGACGGTGCGCGTCCAAGTGGGGAGCTCGGTGAGTAACGAAAGCGCCTGCGCAGAGAGAGGAGAGGCGAGGAGGGGAGGGGAGGGGAGGGGAGGGGAAGGGGAGATGATGTATATTAAGTGCGCCTGCGCGGGGGATCTGGCAGGTTGGTTAAGGCGTTAATAAGGCGAAGTGGGGCTGAGGTAAGAGGGCTTGGGCGCTGAGGGACCGGGGGGGGGGAGCGGGCTAGGGCTACCTGTTGCCCTGGTTGGAGGGCAAAGTCGAGGTGACGGATGACCCGGGGCAGCTCAGAAGGAAGCGACTGCTGAGGAGGGGTTAGCTTTTGTGCGGGAGTTTTTTTGGGGAAGGGGCTTCTGTGGGGGAATTCAGGCGAGGGGGCCAGGGGTGTGGGATGGGGCGTGCTGTTACCGCGGCTGCAGGGTTTCAGTTGAGCCGAGCCCCGTTCTCTCCTGTTGGCTTCTCCCTCCCCCACTATGCAGAAGAGAAAACTGACACGCAGGAAATAGTCAACTCTAAGCGGTGCTCCTGAGCATAAGCAGAGGGCTGCCTCCATCAAGGAGCTACGGCCTCTCGGGGCCTGGAATCCATGTTTGTATCAGTTTGAAAGGGTGGCATAGTGCCAGGCTGGGAAACAGGTTCATATTCCCAGTTGGCTATGAGGCTTGCTGGGTCCGTTGCTGTTGTCACAGTAAAGCGGGGTGGGGGTATGTATGCTGTTTAGAGTTCCTTGCAGCAAAAATGGAATTTAAATGAAATCTAAACATAACAACAAGCAAACGTCTTAGGAAGGCATCTAGATAAAGTTAATCTATAAATATACAAGCACCTAGTTCTTAACCTCTTTGTTGCTGCTGTTCTAGATATTGTGCTGGCATGGTAAAAGCCCCATAACCAGCAGTAGTATTCATCTTTTCCAGATTTTGAACTGAAGTGTTAACCCCAACCTACAATGCTGGATTCCTAATTTTGTTTGTATATGACCAGCTTTGGACTCTCTCTTTCTCATCTTTCTGTTTCACATCTTTGTCTCCTGTTTTTAAAATGAACTGCTTACAGCCAAGGAAACAGTGGCACCTGGAGCAAGTCCCCCCCCCCCCCGTGCACTTTAAGTGAGCCTTGACCCACCGGTGTGTTCAGAGCCACTAATGGAAGGCCAGTACCTTAAGGGAATGTGGGTGCTGCAGTGGTTCAAGTTTCAGCAAAGCTGTGGCTGTTGAGAAGATAATTTTAAACAGAACTGAAACACGGGCTGTGAAACATTGACATAAACATCCAGCTTGGGGGTGTGGTGGTGGTGGGAGAAGGGCTACATCCACTCTTACAGCTATAAAGACAAAAAGAGAATAATTATTAACTTCCTTTTAGTACACAGGGCTCTTAAGTCTTTGATTTTTCATGTGAATGCAGACAAAATGTGTTTTCTGATGTGACACAAAGGCATTGTCAATTCACTTGGGCATAAGCCCACTAAATATTATGGGATTACCAGAATAAATATGACCATGATTAAATTGCACAGTAGTACTGGCATTTAACTTGCATTCTCACCATATATGCATCCTCTGACTTTGTGTTGTCCAAGGAGAAGACTTCAATCTCCATCCACCCTATGTAATGGAATTTACTATGCTATAATGGTGGTCACACTGGCTCCCTCGGCTAGGAAACAGAGATGAGCACTGCCCCCTAGAGTCAGGCATGACTGGACTTAATGTCAAGGGGAAACCTTTACCTTTTTAATGGTGATCAGCTGCTTGGTATTAGAATTGTGGACATTTGCTAAAGGTCTGTGCACCTTGAATCTGATGAGCAATGTCTAAAGTGAAGTTGTTACCACCTGTTATCTGGAGAGGGTGTTGATATTCTAAGCACTCTGAATTGCTCGTAGTTACAGAGTGGCTGTTGTGTAAATACAATTGACTAGATTTAAAGGCATGTTTAAGTGTCTGTTTATGTTTTTCTTAATTGCATGATTCTGGATCTAATGTGCTAGGTTGGTAAACTTGAAATTGCTAATAAGCTGTAGGTTGAATAAAGAAAAAAACCTGCCCATGTTTATACTCTCCACACTGTGACATAATCTGAAGTTATATAAAAATTTCATGAGTCCCTTGGACTTCAAACTTTAAAAAAAACTTATTTCAGGTATTTGTACTGTTTTTTGGAGATGTTTTTCCCCTTAAGATTTTCTGACCATTTTCCAAAGCATCCATGAGTTTATAATTAGAGTGATTGCAAACATGAGTTATCAGTTAAGCTATCATTTCTCATGATTTTTGGATGAAAGCCTTTCCTATATCTAGAGTGTGGGGGGAATGGAGGAAATGCCCAGAGCAAATACCAATTTGTACATATCAGCAAATAGTCTGATATTGAAATGCGTGTCAAATGAACAGATATGCAATTATTTAAGCAAGGCTGGGAAACACATCATCATTCCTAGGTACAAACATGTAACTTTTGTGAGATCAAGTAATTTGCTGCCCCCACAATTTTCACTTCCCTTACAGGAGCTCCTACTTCTGTAATAATTACTTCAGGCTACATGTACTTGCATGCTGTAGTATTTCCCATATGCCCCTCTATTCCTGTTTTTCATACAGTCTGTGTATTTTCTTACTACAGTTAAAGATGTACAGAAAATGCAGTGAGTTTGACATAGACCTTGCTTATCAAATATGCCATTGTTTTCCATGGGAGCAAAAGATTTTAATTCCAGAACTGTCTGCCTTCTTATCCATTGATGCCTTGAGATTTTTCAGAACTGATAGTGGTAAATAAACAAAAGGTCCAAGGTCCCACAAAAGAAACTATCTTGGCAGAAATGCTTGCAATGTGTGATATTCAGCCACACATTGAGGTTTAAAAGCATGTACTACATGCTCTTAATCAAAATCATATTTCCAAGCAAGATGAACCATTTTGGTTATAATATGCTTGGTTTAGCTTCTAACCATTTTGTTAAGACTACACATATTGGCAGCATGTAATGATTTCCAGATATATTTTTAAAGAAAAACAAACAGAATGGTTCTTTATGCCCACATAATTTAAATGTTACTTTCTCATTATTATATATGTGCAGGACATAATCAAACTATCAAAGGTACAAGCATGCAAAGTAGATTGCAGAGTTAATGTCCTACGGATATGTACAGATGACGCTGTACCTTACGGAACTGGACAAGCTGACTCAATGTGACAAGTGGCTGTCAATTGGCCAGTCCCTGCTCATGTTTAAAGCTGTATACCTGTGTTCTCCTAATTCTTGTTAAGCTAGAGATGCAGCTAAAACACTACTTTAGATTTTTAAAATTATATTAGAGCTTGGAGGAAGAATCAGTTTATCCTCTAAAACCTGTGCTAGATTAGCATTGGTTATTTGGTCCTATATGCCTCCAACCCAATTAAAGTGATGAAAGAAGCCGGTGCTGATGTACACAGAGCCTAAGGCATGTCATAGGGAGATATTGAACTACACTTAACCTCATTAAGGCAATCTATTGAACTCCCTGCATCAATGTTGGAAGGACTTCACTGCAAAAATCCCAACAGTATTTTGTTAAATCTAATAGATTAACTGGGCTTGATATATCCTGAGGTGAGAAAAGTGCTTTTGTTGCCAATAAGATATTGTTCAGTAAATCGGATGTTTTCATACTAATTCTGTTGAAAGCACCACAGTCATTCCTGTTGTCATGCCTAACTAGAGTTTTGCATGTGCATATAAAGAAATCTACAGATTCGCTGATCACCTCAAGGTTTTCGTAAACAAAACCAGGGACATCTCTTTGAAATTTGTTTAGAACTGAAGATTCCCAGCTATCATACAAATCTAGAACAGCATGTTAATATAAAACTGTGAGCAGACAGTAGTAGAGTGGCAGTGAAAAACTAGTAATTTGAAGGCTTCTAATACACCTCAAAGTACTTACCATTTGGTTTTTAACATATATGCCAATTGTAAGGATACTTAGTTATACATTTCAGACACGGTTTCCTGTATGAACTATGGCAAAGACAGACATCCTTTTCAATGTGAACTCTACAGAAGTTTTATCAAGAGTCCTCCCTCTATACATTTCCGTTGTTCATTCATGTGTCAACTAAGAAACTGGCAAAATGAGGTGAGGTACAGAAGGGATGTCATACAGCTCAAGCAGAGTATAATGAAGAGAATGCCAGTGTAGTGTTTTGAGGCCCACTGTGGATCTGGGACCCAGGCATTCTGGAGCCAACTGGGTGACTTTTGGCCAGTTACAGACTTTCAGCCCAACCTACTTTTTCAAGGTGGTGGTTGTGGAAATCAGACTGGGGGCAGGAGGAGGAGAATGGTCTAAGCTGCTTTGAGTTCTTTACAAAAGAAAAAAGGTGGGCTATAAATATAATGAGTGAATGAAATGAATAATAAACTCTGACAGAGCCTCTGTTGTAGTTTACCATGGTGAGGAAAAGGATCAGGCACTGCTAATTTGTGTTTCAGGTCTGCTGTTAGGAACCAACTTTTCTGGTTCTTTGGCCTTTGCTCAGTTGAAGAATATGATCCATTTTTTTAAGCAAAAAAAGAAAAAAGAAAAAGGACTGTAGATATATCAGTGTTCAGTCTGTCCCAGACATATAAGCACAATTTTGGAGTTTCTAACTATTGAAGTTACAGTAGCCACTAGTATACAAAATTGTGGCATTTCATCCACCATGCTTGCTATGTAGAGATTCAGGCATGCAAGTTCCTTCTACAAGCAGAATTTTGAAAGCTGATCCTAAGATTTGTGGCATTATAAGGTTCATAATGTCATTAATGGTAGCTAAGAAATGCAAGAGTTTAGCTTAAAACTGACTGGGGAAATTATGATAAATAAAACTTGTTGAGGGAAGAAGGTCATGTTAACCTTTTCCACTTCTACACTATTTTTATACTAATAAAAGTCAAGTGCATGCTCCAAGTCGCTCACTGTGTAAAGTAACAACATCACAGTTTCCTGAGTGGTAGTCAGGTTAATCTGTTGTCGCTAAAACAGGAGAGTCTTGTGGCACCTTAAAAGATGAACAAATTCTGGCCAGAATAAGCATCACGGTTGTAGTGCAGTGCTCTGGGGAAGTGCAAAATGGTCATCACGTGGCTTTTTAATTGCCCAAACAGAAGGTTTCATAAAACTTAATTAACCCACTGAAAGAATTGCCTACATTAGTCATGTGACCTAAAACAAAATGCAAAGTATAATGAGAGGAGGTTTGTTCTAAAAGCTTCCTGTACAGTGATGCTTGGCTGTACTATAAGAAAATGCATATCTAGTATAAGAATCCATTGTTTTCCCATCCACTGAACCTGTCTTTTCTGCTGCAACAGTAAAAGCAAAATAAAGTTTATCTCTTCCTTTTAGAAACCTGCCACTTTTTACTATCTGGAGCAGACAGAAGTCTTCGCTTAGACAATTGAGAACTCAGCTAGGTTGCACAAGCCCACCAGCCAAGCGGTATCAAATTCCCATCCATTCAGATCTGAACTCTGTTGCTAATTAAGTGCTGTGCACTGCTCTGCAGAGTGCTTGAGATTACAAATAGAATAGATTGGGTTTCTTGACACCCAGACATGGCTATTTCTAAACAGGAAATAGTCTGTGCCACAAAGATGTATGAGAGGCTCAGTCTGCAATCTTAACCAGCAACTAGGGAGTAAGCTTAACTGAAAACAGTGGGATTTGCTTCCAAGTAAATGTACAGTTTTAACTGTTAAGATTAAATAGAACCTCTGTGGCCAAAGGCAAGAAATTTCTTACTACTAGAATCTGTGGGGAACAGGAGTGAGTGCTGTGATGTTTCTAGGACGTTCACATCAGATTCTACTAGAATAAGAATATGGATTAGACGGACCTTGGTTTAATTGAACAAAACAATTTTGGCTTTTTTAAAGCTGATTTTTTTTCCAATTAATACCTTTAAGGTTGCAGTGGTTGGCCAGAAGGGATGTGCCACAGTTGATGAAATCTTGAATCTTACACAGACTAGCATCTGTAGCTTTCTGCTCCTCCCTCCCCTTGATTAAAAAGTCTAGTGTTCATTATAGTATTTAAAATCACAACATTTGGATTATTTTGCAGAAATTGGAATTTTACTTTATTGCCCAGTGCTGGAGGTCATCTTGGGAAATGTCTGTACACAAGCGGTGGCAGCCAACATTTGGCAATGCCAGCTCTATCAGGAATGTGCCCATCAGGATTCCAAGGGGTGGGTTATGACTCCTCTTGAGCCAGCCAGCCAGCCAAGAAAGAGAAGCCTACTAGAAACCTGTAAGCACAATTTGTAAACCGTGGACTGAATATTATTTCCTTCCTTTCTCAGCATCTGTCTTCTTCTAATCTGTGTTATCAACAAACAAAAAAGGGGCCTGAGAGCTCTGAGAAGCTTCTGCTCTTCAGCAAGTGAGGTTTTACTTTTTCTCTGCTTGCATGTGAGCGCTCTATCCCACTCTCTCTCTGTATATACACAGTTTAAAACTTCTGACACTGAGCTTCAAAAGACCTGCAGAGGCTTATACCTTATATAAACAAGTTGTCTTCAAGATGCTGCTATTTCCAAGCCTGATATAAATAGCCATCAATTGATGGCAACAGCTGTGGTTTTCACCTGTGCACTCTGCTGTAAACCCAGGGCTTTTTTTGTCATCAAATGCACCGGAACAGCATTCCGGCACCGTTTTTTCCAATGGATTTTACGAAGTGATTTTGGCGTAGGAGATCAGCAGCAAATATCATTAACATAGTGCCTGCAGGCTGCTATTGTATCTGCTATCTGATTGTGAGAGATAGCTGCTCCTGATGCATCTCCGCTGCTCGACTTGGGATTGGTGTGTGTGCTTACTGCTGGCACACACACCAATGTGAGTTCCGGCACCTTTTTTTTTTTTTTTTAACAAAAAAAGCACTGTGTAAACCTATGTGCTCAACTGGGATGTACCAAAAATGTAGTCTGTAGGTGTAGAGGCAGGATATAGAGGGACTCATATGCTGCATCGGCAATAATTAGTATGACGCTGATTTGAAGTGTGGGTCATGCATGTATTTTACTCTACACACTCTACAGAAGTTACCTTGTCCAGTCAGATGACTTTCTACTCCAGCTTTTCTCATTTTGGTAACTTCTAGGTGTGTTGTGTAATCCCAACTCCTATAATCCCAAAGCAGCATGGGTAATAGCCCCTCTGCAGATAAAGATAAGCTGCAAGCGAGTGCAGTTCCATATTTTATGCAGGTTGCCACCAAAATGTGCATGTGATACAGAGCTACAACCACTCATCAGTTCTCACCAGCATGCCTGGACAGTGCATGTGTTTGGGACATTCACAGCTAGCATTTTAAGGTACAACTTAAAACTACTTATCATCTAAAACCTATAGTGTATGAAATGGTCCTGAAAGTGTGAACTGAGGCCACTTGAAAAGCATTGCTTCAGAAGCTGTGTGTGTGTGTGTGTGTGTGTGTGTGTGTGTGTGTCATTATTTTACTGTAATAGCCAATTCATGCATGTACATAATGGTTTAATGCTGTGAAAAAGTGATAAATGTGTGTTTGCTAGGAGGGTGTGACAGTCAAAGACGGTTGTCTTGCCATCCTGGATTTATAGTTCACACATTTTTCGAATGTATTAATATTTATGCCAGAGGTATGTATAGCTCTGGGTGTGCATTGCCCTGGGTATAAGCAACGTTGGGCCCATGGGCACCAGCATGCCCTTTACTCCTCTTTTGATGGACAGGTGGGGGTGTGTATGGGAGAACTGTGTGTGAGAGAACTTCCTTGGGTGATGACACAGGATGTTTGGGGAATAAGCTAATGAAGGGAACAAGATTCACTTATTTCTGTGAACGTTGTTAGTGTCATAAATTAAGTTCAAGTACTACAGTGAGTTGTCATGAAAAATGGGGTTGGATTAAAGAGTGATATTTTCATACTGAAACTAATGTCAAATCTCAAATATCCAGATTAATATTCAACTAGAGGCTAGATATATCTTGATTAGAATGGTTGCTCTTAGCTATGTCTGATTTATATATAGTATAACCATGTTTTATTTTGAATAGGCAAAGGTTCATAATTTTAACAGAAATATGAGATAATGATCTCTCCGGGGGCACATGATCTAGCTAGTATTTCAAACCTATAATAGAGAGCATATCACATACCCAATTTCTTAAAGCTATTTCGTTTGTGTGGGGTGAAGGACCACTCACAGTGCTTCTAACTTAAGTGTTAAGACAGACTTAATAAATTTATGGAGTGACCATTACAGGATTTCCAAGACTTCAGTTACAAAAAAACAGTTTGGGGTTCTTTTTATTTCAGAACTATTTAAACCATAAAGAAGCCTCTGGGACTAAACCATTCATTGCATACTACAGACAGAGTTGCTATATAAAATGACCTTCTGACTTGAGCAATTGAAATCCCATGTCTCATACATTGTGCAGGCATTGATAGCTTGTTGTGTTTGTCTATAGTTTCTGGAAGATTAGCCATGTCAATTTGTTACAGCTAAAATAAAGTGTCCTGAAGCTCCTTGTTGTTGTTAGTCGCAAAGTTGTGTCCGACCCATTGTGACCCCATGGACAACATTCCTCCAAGCCTTCCTGTCCTCCACCATCCCCCAGAGTCCACTTAAGCTCACACCGCTTCAGTGACTCCATCCAGCCACCTCATTCTCAGCCATCCCCTTCTTCTTTTGCCATCTATTGTTCCCAACATTAGGCTCTTCTCCAGGGAGTCCTTCCTTCTCATTAGGTGGCCAAAGTATTTGAGTTCCATCTTCAGTATCTGGCCTTCTAAAGAGCAGTCAGGGTTGATCTCCTCTAGGACTGACTGGTTTGATCGCCTTGCGGTCCAAGGGACTCGCAGGAGTCTCCTCCAGCACCACAATTCAAAGGCCTCAATCCTTTTGCACTCAGCCTTCCTTATGGTCCAGCTTTCACAACCATACGTTGCAACTGGGAAAACCATAGCCTTGACTATATGCACTTTTGTTGGCAGGGTGATGTCTCTGCTTTTTAGTATGCTGTCTAGATTTGCCATAGCTTTTCTCCACAGGAGCAAGCATCTTTTAATTTCTTGGCTGCAGTCCCCATCTGGGTGATCTTGGAGCCCAGGAAAATAAAATCTGTCACTACCTCCATTTCTTCCCCATCTATTTGCCAGGAAGTGAGAGGACCAGATGCCATGATCTTAGTTTTCTTAATGTTGAGTTTCAAGCCAACTTTTGCACTTTCCTCCTTCACCCACATCAAGAGGTTCTTTAGTTCCTCTTCACTTTCTGCCATTAGAGTGGTATCATCTGCATATCAGATTGTTGATATTTCTCCCGCAATCTTGATTCCAACTGGTGATTCATCTAGCCCTGCCTTTCTCACGATGTGCTCTGCATATAAGTTAAATAGGCAGGGCGACAGTATACAGCCTTGCCGAACTCCTTTCTCAATTTTGAACCAATCAGTGATTCCGTGTCCATTTCTCACTGTTGCTTCTTGATCTGCATATAGGTTTCTCAAGAGACAAATAAGATGGTCTGGTACTCCCATCTCTTTAAGAACTTGCCACAATTTGTTGTGATCCACACAATCAAAGGCTTTAGCATAGTCAATGAAGCAGAAGTAGATGTTTTTCTGGAACTCCCTAGTTTTCTCCATGATCCAGCGTATGTTGGCAATTTGATCTCTAGTTCCTCTCCCTCTTCGAAATCCTGCCTGTACTTCTGGTAGTTCTCGGTCCACATACTGCTGCAGCCTAGCTTGTAGGATTTTGAGCATAATTTTGCTAACGTGTGAAATGAGTACAATGGTGTGGTAGTTTGAACATTCTTTGGCATTGCCCTTCTTTGGGATCGTAATGTAAACTGACCTTTTCCAATCCTGTGGTCACTGTTGAGTTTTCCAAATTTGCTGGCATATTGAGTGTAGCACTTTTACTGCATCGTCTTTTAGGATTTTGAATAGCTCAGCTGGAATGCTGTCACCTCCACTAGCTTTGTTGTTGCTCAGACTTCCTAAGGCCCATTTGACTTCACATTCCAGGATGTCCGGCTCGAGGTCAGTGACCACCCCATCGTGGTTATCAGGGACGTTAAGCTCTTTCTTGTATAGTTCTTCTGTGTAATCTTGCCAATCTCTTCTGCCTCTGTTAGGTCCTGCCATTTTGGTCCTTTATCATGCCCATCTTTGCATGAAATGTTCCCTTCATATCTCTAATTTTCTTGAAGAGATCTCTGGTCCTCCCTATTCTATTGTTTTCTTCTATTTCTTTGCACTGTTCATTTAGGAAGGCATTCTTATCTCTTCTAGCTGTTCTCTGGAATTCTGCATTCAATTGTTTGTATCTTTCTCCTTCTCTCTTGCCTTTCGCTTCCCTTCTTTCCTCAGCTATTTGTAAAGCTTCCTCAGACAGCCATTTTGCTTTCTTGCATTTCTTTTTCTTTGGGATGGCTTTAGTTGCTACCTCTTGTACAATGTTGCGAACCTCCGTCCATAGTTCTTCAGGCACTCTGTCTATCAGATCTAATTCCTTAAATCTATTTGTCACCTCTACTGTATATTCATCAGGGATATGATTTAGGTCATACCTGAGTGGCCTAGTGCTTTTCCCTACTTTCTTCAACTTAAGCCTAAATTTTGCCACCAGAAGCTCATGATCTGAGCCATAGTCAGCTCCTGGTCTAGTTTTTACTGACTGTATAGAGCTTCTCCATCTTTGGCTGCAGAGCACATAGTCAATCTGATTTCTGTGGTGACATCCATGTGTAGAGTTGTCTCTTGGGTTGTTGGAAAAGAGTGTTTGCTATGACCATCGTATTCTCTTGACAAAATTCTACTAGCCTGTGCCCTGCTTCATTTTGTACTCCAAGGCCAAACTTGCCTGTTATTCCAGTTATCTTTTGGCTTCCTAATTCCAATCCCCCATGATGATAAGGACATCATTTTTTGGAGTTAATTCTAGAAGGTGTTGTAGGCCTTCATAAAACTGGTCAACTTCAGCCTCTTCAGCACCAGTGGTTGGGGCATAGACTTGGACTATTGTGATGTTGAATGGTTTGCCTTGGATTCGAACTGAGATCATTCTGTCATTTTGGAGGTTGTATCCCAGTACTGCTTTTCCTACTCTTTTATTGACTATGAAGGCTACTCCATTTCTTCTGAGGTGTTCTTGCCCACAATAGTATACCTGATGGTCATCTGAATTAAATTCACCCATGCCTGTCCATTTGAGTTCACTGATTCCTAAGATGTCGATGTTCAGTCTTGTCATCTCTTGTTTGACCACATCCAGCTTGCCTTGATGCATGGATCTTACATTCCAGGTTCCTATGGAGTATAGATCTTTGCAGCGTCGGACTTTCCTTTCACCTCCAGATACATCGGCAGCTGAGTGGCCTTTCGGCTTTGACCCAGTCGCTTCTTTCTGGCGCTACTAGTACTAGCCCTCCGCTCTTCCCCAGAAGCATATTGGACACCTTCCAACCTGAGGGGCTCATCTTCCGGCGTCATATCTTTTTGCCTTTTGGTACTGTCCATGGGGTTTTCATGGCAAAGATACTGAAGTGGGTTGCCATTTTCTTCTTCAGTGGATCACATTTTGTCAGAGCTCTCTGCTGTGACCTGTCCGTCTTGGGTGGCCCTGCACGGCATAGCTCATAGCTTCATTGAGCTACGCAAGCCCCTTTGCCACCACAAGGCAGTGATCCATGAAGAGGGAAGTTCCTTAGGTACATATTTTATTATGACATAAGGTAGCCTTTAAACTGCTTTGCTTTGGTTTTGCTAGCAATAATTAGTGAAATCCTATCATGTTCCTGAGTTTGCATGATTACGATGTTTCCCTGAACATCTGTAAATAAAGCTATTTTGGCATTTTTAATTGTGAGAAATACCTCCTAACACCTTTCATAGGATTCCAAGCTAACAATTAGATGTTTTCATTTATAGTTTTTCAGATTCCATATAAAGGCAATCCCTGCCTTCATAGGAGATTAAAGTTATGTAGTTATCAGAGTATTCTCAATTCCTCATTTAGAGAAAGTGTAATCCTTCCAGGTGCAAAGGTAACTATCATAGGACCTTTAGTGAGAGAATCTCCCTAGAACCCCCTGACTTAAACCTATTGACTAGTTTTAGGGGTACCATTTTTAGGTAAAGCTAACATCTCATTTTTACATTTACTGTAGTAACCTAACTGACAGGAAAGGATTTAGCCACTGTTTTGAAGAAGTTGTAGTCATTCCTGTAGATTACAGAAAGTGCATAATGCAGCAGCTAGAAAGCTGGCCTTGGTATTCAAACCATGTAGCACCAGTACAATGTTCATTTTGCTGGCTATTGTCTTCTTCCCATTTCACACTGTTGGTTTGACCTTTTCAAGCCTAAAATAGTTTGGAGTTTGAATATCTCGTACATGTTTCTTATTAAAGGAAGCCCTGCTCCTGCTTGAAGCAGAGTAGGTGGACATAAAATCAGAGCTTTATCAGTGAAAGCATTCAGGCTCTGGAAATCTTTATCCCAGAAGATTCAGCTGACTGATTGACCTGATTCATATTGAATGGCAGCAATTCCCGAGTTGTTGATTTGCTAGTGGAAATTCCTGGGTGAAAGTTATAAGCCATGCACTTATTGATTCTCTTTTCATTTAAGTGAGTCAGGCTTTATCCCTGGGCTATTTTGTGGCATTCAGATCTGAAAACATGGGCAATTCCTGGATTGCTTGACCCACAGGTTCAGATTGCCCAAGTACAATCAAGGAACAGGGAATTCCTGGGTTGCTAACTGAAAATGGAAGTGACAAATATATGGCTCATCACTTTACTTCCAGGTGCAATTTCTGGGTTAAACCAAGAACTGCCACTATTATGTGAGCCAGGTCTATATTTCTTTTTCTTAGGTGACAAGTTAAAATTGGAAATGCACATCAGATTGCCTGGGAAATAAGCTGAGCCCCCAAAGCCCAGCAAATTGTCTCTTATTTGTGAACCAGTCTGACTTCAGCAATAAGGAATGGGATAAACTTTTGTCCTTGCCCCATTGTGGTATCATCCTCCAGTATCAGAACTACAGCTTGGAAGGATGCGAAGTCACTAAGACTTGTATTTCCAAGCCCAGAAGTACAAGTCCTAATGGCATTGCTACTTAAAACAGCTCTAGATGAGCAGCTGATCAAGCCCCACAAGGTAATGTGATTTTTTTCCTTAGCTTTTTTGTGTGTGTGTTAACTATCAATTGTTGCTCCAGCAAATTGTATCCTTGCTATGACTAACAAGAATGTATGTTTGATTCTCTTCTAGGAAAAAAAGTAAGTCCTCCAAAGCCCAGATAAGTTACTTGCTTTTATGCCATCCCACAAATACCATCTTGGCAACTATGGGTGAATATAGCCGCTTTATAGACTGGGATAAGATGGATGCTACAATTCAGGACCAAGATGCAAAGGAACTTACCAGCACAGAATTTCAAGACTTGAAACAATTGGCTCGGCAGGGGTATTGGGCAAAGAATCATTCCTTAAGAGCAAAAGTTTATCATAAACTGATTAATGATATTCCTTGCCGCACAGTGACTCCAGATGCCCATGTCTACCGGGACATAGTGGTGAAGATTGTTGGCAAACGTAACAGCAGCACACTTCCACTTCCAGAATTTGTAGATAATAGCCTTGTTCCAACTTACTGTTTGAATGCAGAGGGTATTGGGGCAGTTAGGAAAATAATTTCATGCATTGCAAGCCAGTTCCCAGACATATCATTCTGCCCAGCTCTGCCATCAGTAGTGGCTCTTCTCCTCCATTACAGTCGAGATGAAGCAGAGTGTTTTGAGAAAGTTTGTCGCATCCTTGCCTGCAATGATCCATCCAAGCGCTTCATTGACCAGACGTTCTTGGCTTTTGAGTCATCTTGCATGACTTTTGGGGATCTAGTTAACAAATACTGTCAGGCGGCTCACAAGCTAATGGTGGCGGTCTCAGAGGATGTGCTAGAAGTGTATTCGGACTGGCAACGCTGGCTTTTTGGAGAACTGCCTATGACTTACATTGCACGAGTCTTTGATGTATTCTTGGTAGAGGGCTACAAGGTGCTTTACCGTGTTGCACTAGCTCTCCTCAAATTCTTCCATAAAGTCAGAGTTGGGCAGACAATGGAGTCGGACAATGTACAGCAGGACATCCGAGCTTTTGTTAGAGATATTGCGAAGTCAGTCTCACCCGAGAAACTGCTAGAGAAAGCTTTCGCGATTCGGCTCTTCTCACGGAAGGAGATTCAGCTCTTGCAGATGGCCAATGAGAAAGCCCTTCAGCAAAAAGGCATAACAGTCAAGCAGAAGAGGTAATGTGACTTTTTTCCTCTGTTGCTTTTGCTTACATAAAGAATAGTGTAGAATGGGGGTAGGGGAGATATGCATGTGCTCATTGTTACCTCTGATGCAGGAAAAATACAGATACACATCCTCTGTGGTCTGTGGAAACCATGCACGTCACAGTTTGATGCATATATGTGCTTATTTTCTAGTAATTGGGCTTTCAGAGATGGATGATCTCCAACCTGCACCTTCACTGAAATCTACTAAAATGTCTAGTTTTTGCATTTGTTGGCTGCTAAGGCAGCCAGGAATGTTGATGGGGTCTGGACTGTGGCCATATACAAAGAATGTCCTATAAAGGAAGCTGTGCTGTACATTTTTCCCTATCCCCCAAAATGGTAAAGATCTTTCTCTTTCAACAGACTTCTGGCCTTCAAAGTTGAAGTTATTCTGCTGGCCCACTGAACTTCTTGTCTATGTTCCTGACTTTAAATCTGGTATTTTATTAAAATTTGAGGTGTGTGGTGTTGCAAGCTGCCATGAGAATTTTAAAAATAATGAAAAGTTGGGATAGAAATATGTTGAATAAATAAGGAACCAGAAGGCAGGTAAAGCAAAAGCATCAGGGGCTGTTATATTTGGAGGCCACTGTGAAATACGCAGGATAATTGTAAGAGAAAGCAAATGCAACTGGAGATTGAAAAGCAGTACTGGGGTCTGGAATTCTGGGCACTGTAGGAAAGAGGGTGCTCTAGCTTCTCCCCAACTATTTTCTGTTCGAAGTTGCCCTCATCTGCTTTCTTCCTACAGAGTTCCAGGTGTGAATACCCAGCAGGAAAACAGCTGAGGTAGATGATTTTGAATAGAAAACAGCCAGAAAGGACACGCAGCAGCTCCCCTTCCCTTCTGCTGTTCTTCCACTCAATATCATAGCCTTCTAAGATTTTGAAGCTTTTGATAGATATGTTTGTGTATGACACATGGTTTGCCCCGATATTGGCCACAGAAACATGTTGGTTCTCTGAGGTCATCAGACAGAACTTGCAGTATAAAATCAAATTAAGATTAATCTGAAATGGCCAGCCTCACTGGAGCAAAGGAACAAAGGGCATGGGGCAATACCAAACCAAGACCGTAAGCTAAATTGAAACAAGGTTCACCTTGTCAATGCCCCCAAATGGTTTTTCCTATTATCTTTCCCATTGTCCTAGTAATAGTTGCAACATATCCACGAATAGATGCATTGACTAGAAGTTGTACTTTCTCTGTTGTGCTAGAGCAACTCAGTAGAAGCATAGAATACTATGAGGCTGGGTAATCGCACAAATGTGTAGAAATTACAAGCCCTCAAACATGTTTACTGCCTCCTCTTCTTCAGTGTTTGAGGATATCTGCCTCAATTAGACTTTACAGTCAGAAACAGGGGATGAGCTGAGCTGTTGAATTCTGACTCTGAGCGCTTGAATTCTGACTGTTTTGCCAAATGTGTTTCACCTCCTGTTGCCTGCCCCATTGAATCTTCCCGGCTGATCTTTTTTTCTGAAATCAAATTTCTCATTTCTTTCTTCTGTACATCACTTTTACAATAGAAGTTCCTGCAGGAGAGAGGGGCCTTTTAAAATACAGACAGTTTTCATGTGCAAGCTGTGTGGATATTAGGTAAATGAAAAGAGCATCTGGTGAAGCGTAACTATTACTATGAACGCCCTAAAGTCAAAGGTCCTGATGCTTTAGTGTCCACTGATGAGAGAAATGGGGCAAGGATGGGGTAGAATCAAGAGGAATATGGCTGAAAGGATGGAAAAATTGGTTGGAGAATGTGCATGTGGCCCTTTGATCAACATATCCCCAAAGTACTCAGGACTGCAGAGTATTCCTAAATACATAAAAGCCTCTCCATTCTTGAAGGCACTGTTACTGTTTCAGAGGGTTGGGGCAATGTTCTGCACATTCCATATGTCACTAGAAGTGGGACAAGGCCAAGGGCCAAGAAGACACATAGGAACTTGTTGCTTTTTAATCTGAAAAGCAGCTGGTGTTCTATAATTAAAGAAACTTGAGTGGAGGAAGTGTTTCCTAGTTGCTGACTGCCCAAAAATGTAAAATTTCAAAGCACTCAGATGCAGCCTGATAATCATGGCTCATTTATTTATTGTATTTAAATCCTACCCTTTTCCTGCAGGGAACCCAAGGCAGTTTACACAACCCTCTTCCTCCTTGCCACCGTATTCTCCCAACAAGCCTGTGCGATGGATTATGCTAAGAGGCAGCGACTGACTCAAAGTCATCCTGTGAACTTCATTGTTAAGTGAGGTCTAGAACCCAAGTTTCCCAAGTCCCAGTTCGACATGTTAACCACTACACCTCACTAGCTTATTTCATGAGTGCAAAATGTTGCAAGGAAAATCACCTTGCTGAACCGTTGGGAATGCCATCTGCCCCAAATCTTAAACCAGAAATACTTGGGCTGTGATCAGGTCAAGTCACTGCACAACTATATCCAAATCTACAACTTTTAGCTCATCTTCTTGGATGTCAGTAACTTGAGATGAGGGCTGCAGCAAGGTCTGAGTAGGCAAAGGTAGAGGGCTAGGGGGAAGGTATCATGCCAAGCCCCACTGCTTGGCATGGTTCAAGCTTTTTATTGCTCAATACTCCACCCAGTTATTTGTATTGCTGGAGAGGCAAAACCTCTACAAGTGCAATGTAGTAGTTTATAACCATCAATCAATACAATATTTATTTCCTAGCCTGTATATTGCGCAATCTGTCTGATGACTTAAAGTACAGTTTCATATACTGTGCTGTGCTTTGTTTAGTCGCAGCACAAGATGCTCCTTCTTTTCAGCTTAAAAATTGCTAGAATAAAATCAGTCAGTACGGCCCTTATAAAATCCTGCCTCATTTTTAAACAGATAGTTCTTTTTTCAATGAAAAAGTCTGAAAGTGTATGAATGCTATTAAAGCAATGAAATGTAGAAGAGTTTACCTGCTGGGATTTCAGCAAGAACAGGGCTAACAACAAAGAAAGGAATGCTAGTGGCAGATGGATATCCTTGCCCAGCACAACAAAATAATACCTTTAATACTCTCATTGCTCTCAAATTATCAGGGGTGAGGACCCAAACATAAGCCATTGTCTAGAAACTGTTGGTTCTTTTCCATACTGCCTTCTACAGCCTTCCACAGTGACTTGCTAAAAGGAATGAATAAGACACATTTTATTATAGTCTACAGAGACACTACTGTCGCTCCATGTGCATCAAAAAAATAAATAAATCCCAGTATCTGAGCAAAGTAGAAGGGGCAGTTAGAAGTTATGTGGAGAAACACTGCATTAAAAATGTGATCAGAGAATTTAGACAACAGAAAAGTATTTTAGAACTGAGTGCTGAATGCGTAACTATTCTTTAACCTCATTTTTGTTTGATCTAAATCTTATTCTGTGTGTTTCTCTGTAGGTTTCTTCTACCCACCTTGGTGGGGGTGTATGAAATGCTGATCTGTTCTTGATTTCTCTTTTTTGTCTCCCTCCCTGTGCCTTCTTGTTCTGTCAATTCCATATCTGCTGCTCCCTCCTCTTTGCAGCATTGCATCCCCCAAAAGGTAGGTTTTTATGATTTGAATCCTCATGTCGCACGTCTCGCATCTGCCTTAGCTTCATTTCCTAATGGTTATACAGACTGCTGGTGCTGAGGTGTTCACAGCAGTACTTGCTGCAGCATCAGGTGGCCACGGGCGGGGGCGGGGGGGGGGAGGTGTCAGGAATGTCTTTCCAAACTTTTCTTTAGCCTTGCTGTCAAGCTGGGTATACATGGCCTACACTCTACTCTAGCCTTCTTTCCCTGTACTGTTATAAAACTCATGGGTTTCACTGCTTTAAATGAAGAAGTCTCTTCCGGTCACAGTACTAATCCAAGGAGAGCCACATTCCTTGTTGGCAGAGTTAATGAGGGGCATGCTGTTAAACATGAAGTTGTTCTTTGTATAAGCAGATAAAAATTGTTTTGAAAATAGTAGCTGGCAAAACATCCTGGAATGAGCATTCAAATGGCTGCATCTTTTGGGAGGTGTATTTGGGCAAGTTCTTTTCTTACAGGCATATTGCCCCTCCCGCTTAGAGGTTTTCTTTGCCGCTTATCTTTATCTGAAGGCGTTCGGAAGGCTAAGGATGGGCTGCTGTGGAGAAGCAACTGACCCGCCCTACAATCCTATCTCTTGTCAAGCATCTGTAGTGGAACGCTGAACTTGAACTACCTCCCTTCCATTTAGTCATGTGTATGCATTTCCTGGTCTTGTCCCATTCCCTTGCTCCTAACTGTGCGCTCTGTTCCCTCCTCTTCGAACAAGCCTTAAATCCACTATGCTGTCATAGAGCACACACAGAAAGCTGCTTTGTTCTGAATCAGACCCTCAGTTGGTCTGTCTAGCCTAGCATTGTAAATTTTTACTAGCAGCAGCTGTCCAGGGTTTCGGGCAGGAGGTGCCAGTGATTGTACCCGGCCCTTCGCACGCAAAGCAGGTGCTCCACCACTGAGCTGCAGCCACTATTCCTTGTCCTAGCTCTCTTCTGGTCTCCGCTCTCTTTCCTCCTGCCATCTGCTTATTCCTGTTCTTATTCTCTGACTCAGTCCCTCCGTATTTGTCATATTTCCTTTTCCTTTCCACAGAGCCTTTTTGAGATAGATGGGGGAAAGAGTTGCTAGATAAACCTTTATCTGAGGCTTGTCAAACTTCCTTAATTTATATCCTCTAAGCCAGGTCAGCTTCTATCATGTTTCAGGATTGTCTTTTTTCCCAGTTGGCATTCTTACCCATCACAAACGTACAGGTTGCTTCTTCCCACCAGCGAATCCATGTTACCCTGAGGGTTTTGCTGCCTAGTCTTCATCTTGGGAGAGCACAACCTCCTCCATCCTGCTTTCTCTTTCAGTAAGCAGCTGGAGTACATTGTGCTATTGCAAGGATGCTGCTCGAAGTTGCTGCCTAGAGCATGCAAGTCGTCTTTCTTGGGTATATGGGCTGCCCGACTTCAAAGGAGGCCCAAAGGGGTAGTGAAAAGCAACTTCCAACAGTCCAGAGTGCAAATCTAGAAAATGACTACAGCCGAAAGCAGCAAAGCGAAATAGCGAGCTATTACTAACAGCCTAACCTGGGTGAGTGGCATGTCCTTCACATAGCCTGCTGGCTTCCCCTGCGTACTCACTTTATGTCCACTCTACAGCTGTTATATTTTTAAAAATGTGTATAAAGCCATGTAGTTCACACGAAGCCCCATAAGTTGAGAGGCTGACAGTGAACTTCCTGGATGAGAAATGCATGAAACCATGTGACTCACTTTGCCACAAATATGCAGTCAAGGTGCTTTGACAGCAAGGTATGAGTCATAGAATCATACAGTTGGAAGAAGCCTAGCAGGCCATTGGGCCCAACCACCTGCTCAGTGCAGGGTGCAGGTCACCCATCCAGATTTCAGCCAGGCCCAACCCTGCTTAGCTACCCTGATTAGGCTGGAGCAGGGACTTCCTGCTATATGGAAACCTTTCTTTTTAAGGCCTGGGTATTAGTGATAAATCTTAAGCATGCATGCAAAATAGCAGAGTTGGATGGCAGAAGTAAATACAATGGCACAAATTGCAGGTTATGCTTGGAATAAGACTAAGCAGAATAGTATGAGAAACCTCTGCTGACAGTTCTGGTGTCTTATGAAGCAGACTTTGCTGTGCTGTGCTGAGGAGTGCATAACTGGCTTTGTAGGCTTATGAGTAGGAAAGCTTATTAACCACCTCATTAAAAAAGAATACTAACCTAGCAGATAATTTTATTTAAAAATATCTTTTACTTCTGTCTGTCAGCAGTGAGTGAAATGTAATATATAAAAGTGAAAAAGACAGTAAGTGAAACATGATATGTAAAAGCATTTCTGAAGGTTTTGTGGAGATGATGAAGGAACTCTCCAGGCCTTAGATACTGGTGCCAGTGGTTTGGAGGTTTCAGCTGCTCAGTTTGATTGAGACTTCTGATTGAGAACAATTCGTGTTGCTTAGAAAAGGGGGGCATAAGGCCATTTCTCATACAGCTGTGCTTCTGGGATACCGATTTTGGTAGCCATAGTATCCAGCGTGATATGAGTTCTACCTTTAATCATGAGCTCCATCAAAAAATGGGTGCTGTAGGACACATGGCAGAGGACAAGGAACCTGTCCCAAAGTCTTGAGTGTAAGGCAACACACTAAGCAACTCCTTTGAGCCCATAGTTTCCTGCACCCACAGGAACCTGTTTCCTGGCAATCCAAGCTGCCATAAGTAATTAATTTGCTTAAAAAATAGATGGTGGACAGATGTTAGCAGGTGCAAATAAACCTGGCCATCTTGTTGTAGAGAGAAAAGGGAAAAGCTGTCTCCTGCATTTCAACCCTTTCTCCTAGCATGTTGAATAACATCTTCACAGTTTGGCTTCTTCCATGGCATGGCTTTGCATACATCTGTTACAAGCTGAAAAACCTGCATCTTGACTGTCAGACAGAAATGGCTGCACCAACTTGTCATTGGCTTATGTATGTTTCTGTACCCCAGTCCTCCTGCTTATGCCTGGGTCTTCAGTGTCTTGGTTTAGCTGAAACATTTGTGGGTTCTTTAATCCCATGGATATGACAATAGTTCTGTGGGCATGGGGTTTTACACAATGCAGTGCATTCAGAACTCCTCTTAAATGAGGGCAATTTCTAGAAGAGGTTTTCCTTGGGTGGTCTATAGGTCTTTCACAGAATCATCTGCTCCCCTTTCAAGCAACTGCTCATTATCGTTGTCACTGTGATCTTGCTACAGTGTTCTCCAATAAAACCAGGCTACTATATCTTGCTGGTTTAACTGGTTTTGAGCTGCAGCAATCCTTTCTCGCTTTTACACAGAAACTTAAGTTTATCTTCCAATGGCTTTGGTGTGTAAACTTACAAACAACGTTACAAAACCTGTAGGAAAACCATGGAAGGGCAAAGCCAGTCAATTGAAAAAACTCCTTACTCCATTTTTTTTAAATATCCCAAACTTCCTATCAAGTATTATAACTCTGTTCTTCAGAGACACCGAAAACCACGTATAATTATAGACCGCAGATACAGAGCATACTTTTTTATTGTTCATGTAAAATAATCCATGTTGTTACCAGTACGCCCATTCCCCTTCAGGGGTATTTAGAATCTTCAGCCTGGTACTGCCTTACACAGAGCTAAAACCACTCCTTTATTACACATCATCCCACCTTCTAGCCATGGGCAAATGGCATCCCCAAATACAGAGATGCTTAGCAATTTTGTTTTTCTGCTGTGTGGGCCAGCCCTCTTTTTATCCATAAAATTACTAGCCTTCCAGATTGAACATATCTGTATCGAAACATCTACAGAAGCAAAGGAAAATGCAGAATGTTCTAACTTGCAAATGCTTTTCTGACTTCTGGGTGCCTAGAAGTGATTCTTTCTTGCCGCAGGCACCCAGGCGAGGCCTCAGTTGGGCAGCATTTGCTTTACCAATTGCTCTTACATTGTTTCCCAACACCTCTTGCTGTTGTTCTGCAGACAAAACGTCCATTTGGCTGTTCATGCTGAGAACTTCAAATCTGAAATTGTTGACGTAAAGAAGATGAGAGACATCTGGTCATGGATTCCTGAACGCTTTGCACTGTGCCAGCCACTCTTGCTTTTCACCACCTCAGAGCATGGCTGCAGCCTAAGCAGGTTAATGGTTCTGACTTAAATTCTGACAAGGCTTCGGCTTAGGGTGGTAGCGAAGGTACTGTGCTGTGGGCTGATCTTATGTCTGATGCACTGCCCACGTGCCTGAGCTGCCTTGCCGGTGGCTGCATTTATAATACCCACAGTGTACCAGTAGCAGAGTTGGTGCCAGGGCACATCAGTCTACTCTTCCTTAAGAAACATCTATAAGGTGACCCTTCCCCACGTTCACCCCAGTGTTGACTTCTGTGTATGTCATTAGAAAATGATTGGTTTCACTTGGAGGATTACATGTGCTGCTAAGCGTGGAGAAGCTTTGACAATGCCCAACAGGCCTATTCACTGTGGAGAAAAATTGTTCTATCAGACCAGAAGATGCTATCTCTCTCTGTGTTTTCACACAGCTTTTCAAACACACCAGTACCTTAATACAGCAATATCTGATGCATGAAAGAGCAAAGGTTGCTATGTTGGCCATACCAAAAATTCCCAAATCCGTATTTGTGGAATTCTTTTATTAGGCCAGCTCAAAGGCTACCTAATGTGCAAGCTTTTGAGATCTCCAAATGCAACTAATTATAGTTCAGGCAGTGTAGGAGAAGAGTAAACTATTCTTGTTGTCTTGCACCTATAGGTGCTAAAATAACAAGCCTTATGACTGAAATTACTGCTGCCTAGCATAATCTCATTCTGTTTGAAAAGCTGCATGTTTACTTATCTTGTTTACTTTACTTTACTTTACTTTACTTATGTTTACTTTACTTATCCTGCATGTTTACTTTACTTATCCTGCAAACAGTTAGTCAGAGGAAATGGACTTGACTGCAAATTATTTCCATTTCCCTGCAAGAACTTTTTATTTGATAAACTCACTGCTCTTCTCTGGAAGCGTCTGGGCTGGTCTGTAAAATATTCTGTGTGGAGAGGCCAAGTTAGTCTTGGGACACCACATGGGGGAAGTAAATTGGAAGCAGCACGGGTACAATCACCATTTCCTGGTGCTGCTTTGCATTGACACAGCTCCCGCTCTCAGCTGCTAAAGCTGTGCTGATGAAGAAGTGGCTACTAGCTCTCCTGATATAGATCTGCACTGTGTACTTGACCTGATCTTCTAGGTGCCTCTTAGGTGAAGCAGTTAACAGACATTCAAACAAATCGGTAATGTTCCAGCTGTTGGGGAGTTCTGTATTATCAGCAACTCCGTCCTGAGGTGGTAGGATTGCCTCTCTGGTTCTCGAAAACATTCCCTAGCGTATGGTTTTGTACAGATGATTTTAAACAGATTGGGAGGGGTGGCGATGTCATATAGTGTTTGCCTTCTTTAGCAAGAGAGGTGTAACTGAGGGGCAGACTTTACACAAAAAGGTCATCCCAGCTATTGCAGGAAAGTCTGTCCCTTTTAGGAAAGCTACAGTAGCAGCAATTAGAATAGCAAGCATTTGTGGGCAAGTTCCTGTCTCTGCTCTGAGCATGTGCTCAGAGAGACCTTGCTGAGCCACTGTTGTCCATCTGACTCATGCTGCTGGACCTCCTGAATCTAGCGAAACACAGAGTAGATCCTGCAAAGCTCATGTCTTCCCACTCTTATTTTAGAACATACTTACCACAACCCATAGGAGTAATGACTGGCATGACCAAAAGCTTAGTTAGAGCCCACGCACCCTGTTCCTTATTTTCTAATCGATGTCTGGGGTCATCACCTATTAAAAAGCATTGCATGAAAACAGTGGTTTTACCTGGGGAAAATTGTTGTGCATCTTGAAGCAGAGGCAAAGGGTCAGCCAAGGTTTATTTTGGGATCATTTATAAGTGCACTAAGTTGTTTCAAACAAATAGGAAACTGTTCAGGAACTTAAGCTTCATGGGTCCTGTATGCCTTAGTCCTTGTGACTCTCCAAAGCAGAAGTGTGTGGGCTGACACTTGACAGGCATAGAAATGAAAAGAAGAAGATGGGGATGAAAAAAACCCCTTGTGGAAAGTGCTAAGGCAAACAAGGTCGTGCTTCACTAAGAAGGCATCTTTTATATTTGTATCAGGTTCTATTCACATTGTGAGGGACATGAACCAACTCTGCTTCTCATTAAGACCACCACTCAAGAGGTAAGTTGGTAGGATGGCTAGCACTGGTTTTATAGGACAAAATATCATACCATTAACTAAACTGGTGCCTGTCACATTACTGTAGCTCCCACAGGCAAAAGAAACAAACAACACCTTAGAAATTCCTGTTATAGTCATATATTTCGCAATTGAACGTTCTTTGTCATATGTAACTTTTTCCTGGTGTCCGCTAACTCATTTGTCCTTGATGGCATTTCTTTTGTCAAATATATTTGACAAAATATATGTCACAGCTATTTGTTTTTCATAGTCCCGCCTTCTGCCTTTAGGACTTGAGGTGTTGGAGAAAATCAGCCCTAGCACCTCAGGTGAGAAAACACCTGCCCCTCCATATTGCACCCCTGCTAGAAGAAGTGGCTGCTGGGCTTTCATGAGAACTTGTCCAGGTCCTGGAAGGACCCTGCAGTTCCTTCTCCTGGCCAGGCAGCTCCCTACACAGCCACTTCAGCAACAGCAGAAGCAAGGAAGAGCGGCCCATGCAGCATGAGAGGCAGGGTGGGCAGCTGCCCTAAAGAACTCCACTGGCTGCTGTCCTGCAGCAGCAAATGTCACAGCGAGAGAGTGGCTGGTGGGGTTTTCCAAAGCAAGGGCTGGAGGCGGTGGAGCGGCAGCAGCAGACCTTCCTGGCAGGGAGGGTGTTCACTGAGCAGGAAGCTGCGGAAACATGCACCTCCCTGACAAATTTACCTGCAGGGTGCATGGATGCTTATCACGTTTCATGTCTAGTGCATACTTAAAAATATATAGTGAAATGTCCTTAATCTACCCGTTTTGAGAACATTCGGCAGTGAAACAGAATTAAATGGATTAAGATGATTTTTTCCTAAAATAGTAACTGTTTCCCATCTTAGGTCTGTGGTGCTTATTTATCAACTGACTGGAGTGAACGCAGACGAGGAGGAAACAAGCTGAGTTTCTTTGGGACAGGAGAATGCTTTGTGTTCCGAGTAAGAAGCAGCTGTGGTTGCTTGCTCGCTTGCATGCGCTCTGTCCCTCTCTGTCACTCTAGTGAGGAAAGCAGCTTCGTAACTGGTCATTTATAGGACCAGAGCTTTTGAATAAGGTTCTGATCCAGTTCTTAGATGCATCCCTACATTGTGGTTGTCAGTGGATGCCATTACAAGGGTATTCTTGTTTGGCATCCTAAGAATCATTATTAGCTTTATGGATGTGAATCATGGATCTTGAAAGCACATGCTTTTGCTGGTGCTTTCCTGACATATCTTGATTAGATCCATGAGAGGAGTCTTCTTCTGTACTGATCCGTCAATTTATCAGTGCTGGGATGACTTTCTTTTTTAGCTTTCCTGAGAACTGTTCTTTTTTCTTTTTTCCCCATCCCGTTTGTGGGTCTCTTTCAAGTTGTCCAGATCCCTTTTGCCTCCTGCTTACAGTTGTTTTTCCTGGTTTTAAAAGCTGTTCTATGATGCACTGAGATACTTGGCTGACAAAAATTGCAGGTTGCCATGCACTAAAAAACCCAGAAGTAGTAGCAGTATAATAACTTTGCTGGAACTAATCCAGAGAACTGGATTTGCTTGTTATTCACTGCATGCCACACTTCTCTGCAGCTGTGTTCATTGTATTGTTCTTCATTGTGGTCTCTGTGCATCACACATGACCACTCGAAGAACAACAGTTGCAGGTTAACAACCTGCCATTTCCCAGACTAGGATGCTTAGACATTTTAAATTTAAAAACTTGGGACAAAAGACCAAGGCACATAGTCTAGTGCTGGAGCTCACACGTTGCTGGCGAGCTATCAAAACTGACATGTCAAAATGAAGAAAAAGAAAGTATCGTGGCAAAGATCCTTTTAATGGAGAAATCCTTGCCTTTTAAAGTGGGAGTCTTTGAGTAGAATCACTGTTCTTTACAAGACTCTGAAGCAGTATAGGTGAGAAATCTTGTAAATAATTTTATCACTGTGCCCTACAGCTTTTCTCAACAAATATATATGTATTTGCTTCCTAGAAAAATAACCCTGTATATTGCCTGCCGGGCAATCTGAAATACTGTACAACCAGTAACCTGATCAACCACTCATGAAGCTTTAGGTATTGGATGGTTATACAAATCCTGAAGAGCTTCAACAACTGAGTGGTATAGAACTGAAATAATAAATAACGGCCTACACCTGCCTGGGGACCAGCATGAAAGCTGGTCTGAGTTGTCTAAACATCAGGGTACAAGTAGAACTTCCCTTCTTCATATGTACTACTACTCCTGTCTCACAATTGAAGGAGAACGCACAAGTGAAGCTTTTTGTCTTCAGTGAGTTTCCTGCTGAATTCACTTCTCTCTGCAGCTGGTGCCTGAAGTGGAACGCTATGAGTGGGTGATAATAAAGCACCCAGAGCTCGCTCTGACTGGATCAGAACAAGGAAACAATTCTTCCAAGATATCGGACCCGCCATCCTCCACCAGCCTCCCCTCTGATCCTTCAGATCGTCTTTCCCCCTTCCTTTCTGCCCGGCACTTCAACCTGCCTTCCAAAGCCGCATCCATGTTTATGGCTGGTGACGTTGAATGTATCATCATAGGTAACCGTGCTGTGCTTGTTGCTCTTCATGGTTCTAGAAAGGGAAATTAGTGTATCGGTGTAGTTCTTGTGGATGCATGTAAACTACATGCTTTTCCCCTTCCATGTGTGATTTGACTTAAGTCACCTTAACATTGTCAAAATGAAAAATGAGCTGGCAAGATGCTTCTATGTGGTATCATGCAAAGTTTAGGCTTGCAGTGCCAACGATTTCTCAGGCTCACTCGCTGATAGAGACAGGCATGTCGCATTGAACTTTGTTTGGCTTCTTCATTTGCTTTTGGTGGAGGGAGGTTAACATGCAGAATATGCCAAAGCTCCCTTGCAGAGAACCCATGTGGTTTAGTGGTTAAGGGCATGAGACTGGGACTCGGGCAATCAGGGTTCGAGTTAGTCTCCACTCAGCCATGGGGCCAAATGGGTGATTTTGGGTCACAGACCCTCACCCCAGCCTACCTCACAGGGTTGTTGTTGTTGTGGGGATAAGATGGAGAGCAGAAGAATGATGTAAGCTGCTTTGAGTTTGTTGTAAGGAAAAAGCAGGATATAAATCTAAGAAATGGACAAATCATGTCAGAATATGCTTGACTGCACTCTCAGTAAAACTGCTGCTACAGTCATACAGCTTTTTGCAAATTGGATGACCCCATATTTAGACTCTGCGTGGGGCTTTTCTTGAGAAGTGTCCAGAAGCTACAATTGGTAGAAAATGCAGCAGCTATACAGCAGGACCACGTTAGACATTCTTTGAAAGCCCTGCGCTATTCATTGGTTGCTTCCCTGTGGTGTTAGTTTTAACTCTTAAAGCTCGCAATGGCTTAGGACCTGGCTCTCTAAAGGGCTGCCAGTCTCATGATTGTCCTGCTCTGAAGAGTAAGATCTTCAGGAGAGGCCTTTCTGGAGTCCCCGTGGCCACAGAGACCCATTTGTTCGGCACCTGGCAAGGGCTTTCTCCTGTGCCACTCGCTCCAGCATCCCCTGCTGATTTCTTCCAGGGCAAGCAGATCCTTCATCTGCTACAAGATCACAAAGCCCCTGCTTTGATTCTTTCTGATCAGAGTGAGGGCTGGGAGGCTTTGTTTTGAAAAAGAAAGCTCCTGACGGTTAGCTCCATCTGTGTGGAGAAGAAACAGAATTCTGCATTGCCCAGTAAGAAGCAACGCAAGCTGCTGTTCAAATCCTTAAAGCACTGCTATAAAAAGCAGCTATTTCATACTCGATACCTTGGCTGAATATTGTGTAGTAGTTCCTATATGTACTTCCACACTGAGACTGGGGGAAGAATGGGTGTGCCTTGACTATAAACTCTTCTGAAAGCTGCCCTAATTGAATGTATTGTGCACTTGATGGATTCTGACGCGTTCATGAACTCACACTCCACAGCAATTCCCTGAGGGAACTGGAGAGTGATGTACATAGCAACTTCTCCTGCATTTTCACCGATACGCAGACAAAATGACCATCCTGAGTCAACAGAACTAATCCATCCAAACACAAGGTTGGAGTCTTTGCTTTGCTGGCACGTTGGTCCATGGCAGGTGTGTAACTCTGGTCTTTTCGTTGCAGGAGGCGGCGATGGCCAGGCGCTCTACATTGACGCAGACCTAAACCATGGAAGAACTGGCCACTGCAACACTTTCAACAACCAGCCACTGTGCTCTGAAAGCTTCCAGATAGCCATCATGGAGGCCTGGGGTTTCAAGGACACTATGAGCAGTTGAGGAGGCCACCTCTCCAAAGCAACCCTTCCCATTCTGAGCCGAACTCTGACTGCAGGAGCCAAGCTAACTTTTGGACCCACAAAATCACTAGGCTCCATTGCCATTCAGAGAGCTCATTTAAGGGGCTCAGATGTGGGGTGTAGTTGTTTTGCTGATGTATTCTGCATATGCAATTTCTGTTGAGCTCAGTAATTCATCCTTAGCCACTTTCTCTTACTCTGTGGACCTTGGTGCATATCCTAATGTTTCTGGTAACAAGAACTTGGCCTCACGTCAGTAACCCAGCTGATGTAGAGCTGCTACAGAGTTATGGCTTTGGAAGGCTGGATGCGTTTCTGATCCTTGCAAATGTACGTTGATAGCTGGCTTCAACCAGCAGTATATGTTTTCCTGTTCTGCAGAAGCTTCCTATTCTTACAAATGTGAGCTTGGATCCCAAGTGACTTGCGTGCAGTCAGAACTAGATTATGTTGCTGATTTGTCTCCCCTCTTCCAACCCAGCCACCTACCTAGTGCATGACACACCGTTCTGGGTCCTCCACTGATCCTCAAGGGGTTGCGGTAGGAAAAGGAAGGCAGGAGAGCCACATAACTCGTGTGCAGAGTAGTGCATTTGGATCTCCTGAATCTCGACATTGATTTCTAGAACCTGATCCTTTGAAGAATCTGTTTAAAAGTGTCTGTGTGTGTGTGTGCCTGGCAACCGGCTGTTGTACTGATGGCCAGTCCATTTAACATTCCTGAGTATATGAAGTGAGGCGGAGTAGCTTCGAGTTAGCAGTGCTACCGTTGAATGCAGCACATGAACACCCTACATTTCTGTTTACATTCCTGGTATCATGAATAATATCATGGTTTTGGGGGTGGGGGTAAATTGAGGCAGCTAAAGGCCCTAGCAGTATATGAAACGCACAGAACTGTGTCTCCCTTGACTCCGCAGCTGTTGTGCTTGAAGACCCTGGGGGAGCTTAAGAAACAGTATTAGCCAGCTGATCGAGAATTGCGGCATGGTCTTTCAAGGAAGGTTCGTGTACATGGCTAGGCAAAAAGCTAATGCGTTTGTCAGTCTTCCCCATGACTTCTGTGTGGCTGTTTCTTCTAGAGACTTTAGGAGGGTCTCCCTGCTCAGCAAGTTGACAGCTGCCTGTTAAATGAAGAGTTCTGTAGTCTCTGCCTGTTTCTATATCAGGGGCCTCCTCCTTGTACAGGTTGCTTACCAGGTAAGCAAAGTCAGCCACTAGGTGCATCTTCCGTAGGTGCATCTTACTCTTGGGCCACTTCTTCTCTACCTCTGGATGGCTGTGAGGAATGCCTGCACCTAGTTGAAGAATACAGATGCAGTATCTGGCCGGCTGGGGAGGTGTGGATGTTTTTCACAATTACTAAGTAGCCCAAGCATTGGCAGCAGGAAACTGCCATGTGAGCAAGAAGCAGTGTAACTTCAGGCCTAGCGAAGCTTGATGCTGGAGATTACTCTCTACCGGAGAGAAACCTGCATCATAACATTGGGCTCTATCGTAAGTTTGCTTTGGTCCTTTTTTTTTTTTTTGGCCTATTCAAGTGGTCTGGACCAAACCGTACCTGCCAGCAAATACGATTGCCTTTCTTAGTAGGCTGATAGGGAGAAGGCGTGGGAGTCACTTGGCTATCAACCCCAAGTGCTTGTGACGGGGGAAGTGTTGACTGCAAGAGTGCTGTTAGGGACATTTCTAGCAGACTTTTCTGCCACGCCTGCGCGAATCTAGAATACAGCAATGTGTGTGCTGACCTTAGTGAAGATCGCCAAAGTGTCCCATTAAGGTGAAAGGGAATCCCCAGCAAATTTGAACTGAGCTTGCTCTAGCTTTGCATACATGGGATACCGATCCAGAAGATGGTGTTAGTTTACTAGCCGAAAACTAAAAGAGTAGTCAAAAGATTGTTCACACTTTGTTGGAGCAGAGCTATGAAGGTGCTGACGGGATGTGGCTTAAGGTCCTCAAAGGAGTCCTGCTCCAAGATGTGAGCACTTGCAGTGGTTCCGGTAAACAGCCTTTGTCATCTCGTGATGCTGCTGTGTCTGGGTTAATGGTTTGTAATTGTAAAATTCTTGATATTTATCTTACAATCCAGACCCTGTTTATGATACCATTATGCATGCTGATAGTTTCATCAGGTTTCTGTGTTAAATGGTGAGAGTTTGATGACTGGGAAGGAGCAAGTGTAAGGCCGCCTGTATGGTTTCTTCTTTCGAAAACACCCTTCTTTGTCGCAGTATACATTAAAGAGCAATGCTTTCAGGTTTGAGGAAGGCAGAAGAATTCTAGCGACATCAAGAAATATCATGAATGTTAGTAGTGGGAGGCTGCAGGCTATTTCACAAGAGTGGATGCAAATTGTTAACCCTCTGAGGTGTGATGAGCACTAGAAATCACTGGGACTTTCTGTAGCTCACCGAGAGCCTTGTGATTCCCCACTGAGAAGACAAGTGAACAAACTTGACTTCTCCTGCATATAAGGGTGGGGATAGAAAAGAGAGCCAGTGTTATCCTTAATGAGTTAAACATCTTGCATCAGGAATATGTTCAATTTTGGGAAAACTTTAATGTGCACATATATTTTTAAGCTGCTCGTCCCACAATTAGTGTGTGAGGAAAATAAAGCATATCACCTCTAGATCAATTTTTTCCCTTTCATGCTGAAACAGATTCTTCTTGCTTAATGAAACAAGTATCCTAGTTTTCTTCTGAAATCTGACCTTTTTTTTAGCTAAACAGTCACTATGGTGATGTTGTGTGATATCACAAGTAAATAAGGCCTTTGCTCTCAAATAGAGCCAGGGCAGAGAAACTCAGGTGTTTCAAAACCAGATCTAGGGAAACCTGAAGCTAAACCCCAGCTGCATTCTCTTGCTGTTGATTGCCATGTGTCTTTTTCTCTTCTCATTAGATGGATATTGTGTCTAACTGTATCTAATACAAATGGATATGCTGATTTTACATTCAGTGATGTTTCCTTGGAGGCAGTTGTCATTCTCTTGAATTGTGACTTTCTCATATCATAATTTATGTCTCCCTGTTGATCTCAGTGGCAGCTGTCTAAGTGTGAATCTGACCACAGAAAAATCAGATTGGTTTTATCAGAAAAATAAAATCCAGATATGACTTGACTCTTCTATGCAGCCACATGGTCCTTTGTACTGAGTATTGAACACTTCTGTAAGCAGGTATGTCCCTGGTGCCAAAGGTTAGATGGTTAGGTCAAGTGCTGGGAGCCCAAGATCTAGGATGAAATGGCCTGCTATCCCCAAAGCTTAGTATGAGCCACAACACAATTTGCCATTGCTGTTCTCCAAAGTGCCAAGAGAGAGGGTGCCTCTAGCTAGGGGAGAAATGCTCTTTGGTGCTCTTCAAGGCAATAAGCATCTTCTTTTGCAGGACAGAGGCTCCATTTGGACAATGAAGCTCAGCTGGGGAGAACACATTGCTCCTTTTGCACAGGGCCTGTGCAGACACTGGAACTGACCCCTAATGAATCCATGCAGTTGGGTGACAAGAAATAAAACTTGATGGGCTGTCACGATTCTGCATTGACTTGCTGGATTTAAATTTGGAGAGCTCCGTTCAACTGCATACTGTCCAAGGTGGCTATCATTTTGAGGGTTTTTCAGGGCTGTAATGGCTTGTGAGCAGATCAGGCCTTGGTGGTGGTCTAGTCCAGGAATGCAGAAAAAGGTCGTTGATTTTTTTAAGGCAGATGATTCCCTCCGCCCTCTGTGAGCTGTATGACATTGGGTGCATATAGCCACATGCCTGATACATCTCTCTCTGAGCTGGAACGCTTCACTTGGCCCTGCTCAGCTAGGATAACCTAGTCAGAATTAGAGCACCTAATGAAATTCTAATGTGAGTAAAATACTTGCATTACCTGCCGCTGGCCTCTAGGGGATGCTGTTCAGCCGACTTCAAGGGCAATGCCAACAAGGGCTGCCGCAGAATATTAAGAAAACAAAAATCATGACTACAGACGAATTGCAGAACTTTACTGTTAACAATGAAGAAATTGGAATGGTGAAAGATTTTACATACCTTGGCTCAGTCATCAACTCAAATGGAGACTAGTCACAAAATTCAAAGAAAATGGAGGATTGAAAGGGCAACAATGAAGGTATCTTCCAACTTGCTGCTCCGTCCAGGACCAAAAGTGAAAGCGCCCCGGCAGATGGCTGTCCAACTGCCTCTTGAGTGCCTCCAGTGCGGGAGAGCCCATGACTTCCCTAGGTCATCGGCTCCATTGCGGCACTATTCCAACCATCCGGATTTTTTTCCCTAATACTCACCCAGAATCTGGCTTCCTGTAACTTCAGCCCATTATTCCATGTCCTGCACTCTGGAATGACTGAGAAAAGATCCTTCTGTGTGACAGCTTCTCAAGTATTTGAAAAGTACTATCCATCATATCTCCCCTCAATCTTCTCGAGGTAAAGCATGCCCAGCTTTTTTAATCTACCCTCCTAGAGTTTTGGTTGCAGTCCCTCCATCGTCCTTTTTACCGTCCTCTGAACATTTTTCAGGTTGTCTGCATCTTTCTTGAAGTGTGGTGCCCAGAACTGGTCACAGCACTCCAGATGGGGCCTAACTAGTGCCAGATAGAGGGGACCCAGCAACTCGCATGATTTGGAAGCTATAATTCTTTTTATGCAGCCCAATATAGTTTTCACCCTTTTTTGCAGCCACATCACATTGTTGACTCATATTCAACCTGTGACCTATGACAATTTCAAGAGCCTTCTCACTTGGAGCATTGTTGAGCCAAGTATCTCCCATCTTGTAACTCTGCATGTTGTTCCATTTTCCTAAGTGAAGAACTATAGAATTTCATTCTGTTACTTTCAGCACCAGCATTCTAGCCTATCAACATCACTCTGAATTTTGCTTCTGTCTTCCAGGGTATTAGATATCCCATCCAGTTTTGACTCATCTGCACTTTTGATCAGTATTCCCTGCACCTCCTCATCCAAGTCATGAATTAAAAAGTTGAGTCCTGGGCCCAGTGGTGCCCACCTATTACCTCTCCCCAATCTGAAAGGGTTTCACTGGGAAGCTCTCTCTGAGTCTGATTCCGTAGCCAACTGTGAACCCACCTGACTGTTGCTCCATCCAGCCCACTTGTAGCCAGTTGGCTGATCAGAAGCCCATGGGGCACTTTGTCAAAAGCTTTGCTGAAATGACATTATATTATGTTCATGGCATTCCTATACTCCACCAGAGAGGTTACCCAATCAATAAGATCAGATTAGTTCGGCAAGATAAATCCAGAACTAGAAAAGATCATCAGATGGAAGGATATTTCATTGGAGGCCAAGGCCAAGATCATCCACATGATTGTATTTCCACTTACTATGTAAAGATGTGACAGCTAGACGGTGAAAAAAGCTAGCAAGAAGAAAAGTGATGCGTCTGAACCATGCTGGAGGAGATCTTTGCAAATACAGACAAATGGATCCCAGATCGACTCAAACCAGAGCTTTTCCTAGAAGCAAAAATGACAAAACTGAGCCTGCCATACTTTGAGCACATTGGGGAGGCAAAACACCTTGTTGTCCTTCCCAAAAAGAAACATGAGTCTGTGTATACACACCTCGCCTTTTTGTCAAATCTTGCCTGCAGAGCTAGAGAGGTAAACGCTTGCACGTTCTCATGCACTGTTTTAGTTGGCCTAATAAAGATGTGCAGCTATTGGGATTTTTCTTATGGCCAACACAGCTACCTTAGCTTTTTGCATGGCTCAGTTATAAATGGGAAAGATAAAAGCAAATAGCTGTACCACACCAAAAGTACAAGCAATGGTTATTTCATGCACACAATGCCCTGAGACGCAGCTCATCATGTGCTGGCAAAGAAGGTGAAAGGCCCCATTTCCCTGGTTTCTCCTACGTGCCTCTGAGTCTTTGCCCTGTACACTGGGAAAGCAGGCAGTTTTAAAGCCCACATCAAATCCTAGCTCACCATTTGGGTCACAGAGGTACTTGCTTCCAAATTGGTTCCAGGCAGCAAGCCAAGTGTCCCATGGCCCTGCTGAAGTTAAGGCCCACTTAATCTCCCTCTCTCCCGGCCAGCTGCCAGGATAAACCTGCCACCAATTGGCAAACAATCTGCTGTCCAGTCTACCTGGGCAGGAAAAGGAGGCATCAGAACAGACAGTAGCACATCTGACTGCGTATCTTCAGTCAGAGATGCCCATCTCTGCATGTGGTTGGCACAGGGAATGGATGGTGAGGTCGCTGCTCTGACACTGTTGGGTGGCTCTGGGATACCCTAACAAAGCAGGAGGAAGGGCATCCGTCTGGGCACATTCCACCAGGAAGTCAGCCTGCTTGCATGTTCCAGTTCTGTAGTAGTCACTTTTGAGAGTGAAATTGCGGTGTACTTAGTTATAAAAACATGTTTTGGCAAAATAGGGTCTGTCTTTCACCAGATTTAATGTGAGTTAATATTTAGCTGCCCTCTTTTTCAAAGCCTTGCATGGCTCCCATTCATTCCAGTGAGGCTTGTGGGAAAGTGCATCTAATGCATTTTGCCCTCTGGTTGTTCTTGCATTTCCCACTGACAGACACAAAATGCCTTGTGCTACCCCAGGGAATGGCAGCTCAAGGAAGAACTTGCTTGCTTGGATTGCTTCTCTGACCCTTCAGGAAGTACTTGGGACAATTTATATAGTCATCTCTCATAAAAATGCATAGGCGTTTTGCTATTAATCTCTGGTTTTCTTCTATAGAAGAGCAGTAGTTCATTATTAAAAGCATGGCATGTTTTCACTGGCCATATGAAGGAGAAGTAATTCCACACCCAGGGTGCTGCTGCTGAGAAGGCCCTGCACTGAATCCTCAAACCAATCAAATGTCATTAGGAGGTGGGACATGCAAAAGGACCCCAAGTCCATTTCAGGTATTTCAGGTGCTCTGACCCCAAGCTATTTAGGGATCTATAGGCAAGTATCACCCTCTTGAATTAGGCTTGGAAACACATGGGAAGCCAGTGCAGCTGTTCTGAGACCGGTTCACATGGTCCAAAGAACACCAAACAACAATCTGACTGCCACTAGCTGAAATTCCCAGCCCTTCTTCAAGAGTAATTCCATGCAGACCCTCGATGTGAGAGAGGTACATGCAGCCTGATCCACCTTTCCCAGAAAAGGAGGCAAATGATGTACCCCCTGAAGCTGACAAAAGCCACTTGACCTGGGCTCTGCCCCTACCTGACCATCCAGCTGCCATGCTAGATCCATGAGCATTGTTTTGGGAGTAAGGATCCACCTCATCCTTACTCCCAAAACAAGCTTTAGGAGTAAGAATTTGCTGCTCAACCGGGCAGTGACTCGAAGTTCACCTGCATTCTGGATCCTTCAAGCACTTTTCCATTTGAGGTTTCCACCTTGCCCTGCTGTTACACCTGTTTAGCAGCACCTGCCTTCACCAGAGGAGGTGCCGTCTCTGGAGCTCAGAAAGGCATATTCAGACTGAAGCTGCAGCCAGTTCAGAAAGCTGACGTGCTGTTCCTTCCCTGATACAAGCACTGGCCAAAAGCAAAAGAAACGGCCAAAAGCAACCGCTGAGTCAGCCATTTCATTTTTAAGATCCACTGCCGCAAAGGCCAACAGTGAATGTTTTTTCCTGTGTGTGAACCAGGCTTCTCTGTATATGACTGGCTGTTTCCTATCCCATCACTCCATTTCCCAGTGGGGGCAGGGGGGGGGGAGGGCTGGAACACCTCCCAACCTCCACTCAACAACCGCTCAGATGAGCACTGTAATCTCTGAAATGCAAACTCGCAGAACCTTAGCTTTTAGAAAAATGGCTGCGTGCATGTGAAACAGCAGTGAATCACGCCTCCTTCCATGGCAGCAGCATCCCCTGCAGTTGGCAGTGTCCCAGGACCTTCTGGATGGGAGGCAAGAGTAGCAACTTGTGACCCTCCACAGCCTTGGCCTAAATGGGGAGGAGAAGGGTCATTACGCATCTGCTCAAGCCAGATTTGGTTCTCGGGTGAGCTGGACGTGGGCCACGCACTGGAGGTTTGCACCCGTTTTCAGTGCATGGGGTCCAGCTGGGTCTTTTATGAGGAACAGAGTCTTGGGGGACTACCTGACCCTTGCTGTGTATGACAAGTGATCGACTGGGGAGCTAAGCTCCCAAAGATTTATTTCCCTTTAACATAATCAGCGTGAGTGCCATTTTCTTGATAGACAAGATAGAATCCAAATAAATAAATAGATGCAGGGGGGAGGGGAGGTTATTAGTCAAATTAATTTATGAAAAGCCATTGTTCATAACTAACCTAATTGGATTAAAATATCCTTTAAAAGATTGATGATCCCCAGCACAAAGAACTCCATTTTGTATAATAAGTTTCAATCTAACCCTTTGGGCCACAAAAGCAAACATCAAAACCTTGTATGTGATGTATTTATCCCTATGGCCCAGTGAGACATCTTCCTATTCAAAAAGGAAGAGGGCACTTGGGAGTAAAACGTTAAGGTTTACGGTATGAAATGGGCAGAGAAGTTGTGGATTTTTGATCAACCTATGACGCTGTACTAACAGCACAACACGGCCCGTATCAGCACCCCATGCGGCCTGTAAGCAACCCCTCCACTGCCATGGCTGGCTGGCTGGCTGGAGAACACCGAGCTTGCTTCCCTTCCCAGAAATAACCCAGCACATGACCCAGCTCTGCTTCTGTTCCTTTGCGCGACGGGGAGCCCGGGAAGAAACGCTGCCTCGGCGGATTCTGCTCGCCGCCCACGGGACCCGAGGCCGGCCCAGCAGCGCCGCGGACTCCCGGGGCGTCTGCTCGCGGGCAGGGGGCGGCGCGGGCCCTCCTGCTCGGCCTAGTGGCGGGGCCGCTTCCCGCGTCCTTGCAGGCAAGACCTACTTCTGTCTTCCCAGCTCTTAACCCTGTGCTTGCCACGGCCTGTGGAGTCCTCGGCATCTGCACCCTTGAAACAGGGAGCTGCGTGACATTCTGAGAGGAGCAGCTGCTGCTGCTTCCGGTGATGGTTATGCTTATGATTGTATTGCATGTGTATCTTGCCTTGTGCCCTTGCAAAGAAGCCAAGGTGGCGCACAGAGCTCTGTTCCATTTGTTACCCTCACCACAGCCCTGTGAGCTTAGGCTGAGAACTAGGGACTGGCCCGCAGTCAACCCCTGAGCGTGATGGCCGAGTGCAGCCTGGAAACTGGATCTTCTGAGTCCCTGTCCTGTACTCCAACCACTAGGCCACACTGGCTCTCAGAAGTAAGTCCCATTAGAGAGTGACTGGCTCAAAGTCACCATGAGCGTCAGGGCTGTGTTGGGATTTGAACCCAGATCTCCCAAGTATCTTACAGGTCTTTCTCTCTATATGCCCATTATTGGTCCTCATTTATGTTAATTATGTACACCTTGCTGCACTTCAGTCCTCCTGTCCCAGGCAGCTTTGTGGGGAACGCCTTGTGGCGGTAGTCCCTATCCCAGCCTCCCTCCTGCATTTGCTCTATTTATTTATTATTATTTATTAAAAGCTTTTTTATACCACCGTATCACAAAAGTCTTGGGACGGTACTACAAGAAGAGGCACAGCCAGCATCATCAATCCATCAGTCCATGAATCTACTGAAGGAAGCTCCTGCATCGTCCTCCCCATCAAATCGCCAAATGGGATTACTGCCCCCTCCATTTCGGCGTTTCCCTTCTCATGGAAGGAGGAGCACCCACTGGCCACTGGCGGAGAACCCCCCACCCCTGCCCACTGCTTTTGGTTCCCCAGTTCCTCAGCTGAGAGCTGCCTCCTGTTCACGTGCAGGAGTTTGAGGGAGGCAGGTGGAGGGTGCTGAGATGAGGTAAGAGTGGGACCCAGTGGCATGAGGGAGGTGGCCAGCGTTTTTGCCACTCTGGCTAGCTCTGCAGCCGTTCTGGACAACCTAGTGCAGCGATGGTGAACCTTTTAGAGACCGAGTGCCCAAACTGCAACCCAAAACCCACTTATTTATCACAAATTGCCAACACTGCAATAAAACCTGAAAACTGAGGTTTAGTTTAGAAAAAACAACTCACAGCCAGTCCAAGCTAATCTCTCTCTCTCTCTCTCTCTCTCTCTCTCTCTCTCTCTCTCTCTCTCTCTCTCTCTCTCTCTCTCTCTCCTTCGCAGCACACTGACCAGCCATGTGAAAGCTCGGATGAGTCACAGCTAATGAGTCCCGGCTCATGATGTCATCGCCTTGCGCCACTACTCCATTCTGAGCATGCGCATGGCCCCTGTGTGTGCTGTTATCCGATGCTTGGCTGCTGGGGCGATGCTGGGGCGACTTGGCTCGCGTGCCGACAGAGAGGGCTCTGCATGCCCACGGTGGCACACGTGCCGTATGTTCGCCATCGCTGGCCCATAAGAAAATCACCCTGGTGGGTTTGAATGACAAAGTAAACTGCCATGGTGACCAACAACCCTAAAACAAGCCATGGAGTCTCCAGGTGGCTTGTTTTTGAACAATAAGTCGCCCTGCAGAAACTGTACTGGATTTACACGACAGCTAGGAGTTACTCCCATTGAACTTGATGGTGCTTTCTTGCTTCTGAATTGACCTATATCAGATTGCATTTTAAAGCACGCCCTAGACTGAACTGAAACCCATATTGGATTTAAAAGTGGGCTACACCTGGAGAATAACATGGGAAGCATCACATTACACCATAATGGACAATGTATTGTTTATGGATCCACTTCACCATTCTCTTTCTCTTTGGTGTTGTGTGTATGGGAAAGAATTATTTTCCTCCTTTTCCTTACATGTCCTTAGTTTCTAGCTGTCATGCACAGAATATTCTCCCTCCTTTGTTGTTGTTGTTAGTCGCGAAGTCGCGTCCGACCCCATGGACAACATTCTTCCAGGCCTTCCTGTCCTCCACCATCCCCCGGAGTCCACTCAAGCTCACACCAACTGCCTCTGTGACTCCATCCAGCCACCTCATCCTCTGCCGTCCCCTTCTTCTTTTGCCATCTATTGTTCCCAGCATTAGACTCTTCTCCAGGGAGTCCTTCCTTCTCATTAGGTGGCCAAAGTATTTGAGTTTCATCTTCACTATCTGGCCTTCTAAAGAGCAGTCAGGGTTGATCTCCTCTAGGACTGACCGGTTTGATCGCCTTGCGGTCCAAGGGACTCGCAGGAGTCTCCTCCAGCACCACAACTCAAAGGCCTCGATCCTTTTGCGCTCAGCCTTCCTTATTGTCCAGCTTTCACAGCCATACATTGCAACTGGGAAAACCATAGCCTTGACTATACGCACTTTTGTTGGCAGGGTGATGTCTCTGCTTTTTAGTATGCTGTCTAGATTTGCCATAGCTTTCCTCCCCAGGAGCAAGCGTCTTTTAATTTCTTGGCTGCAGTCCCCGTCTGCGGTGATCTTGGAGCCCAGGAAAATAAAATCTGTTACTACCTCCATTTCTTCCCCATCTATTTGCCAGGAAGTGAGAGGACCGGATGCCATGATTTTAGTTTTCTTAATGTTGAGTTTCAAGCCAACTTTTGCGCTCTCCTCCTTCCCTCCTACCCCTAGCAAAACAAGAACAATTCAGATATCACGGAACAAGCAGATCTACCTCCTTGTTGCAAACCACTGAAGGGTGACTCCACATGCTCAGAACAGAATGGAAAATGCATGGCTTCACCCTCTGCTTATGCCTACAACTCCCAGCTGCGTGATTTTCTGGAAAGAGATCACCGCACACTCTCCACACAACATTGGGTGCACTTGGGTGATTTCAGATGCTGGACACACTGGTTTGGGGGCAGGGTGGGGTCCCAGGGACCATGTGTTTTAATTCAATTGTGAAGTGCACAATGAATATTTTTCTTCATCCAGTCCTTCAATCCATGCCTTACATCTGCTTCTGTATTCCTGCAGAAGCAACAAAACCATTAGCCTTGCCCTGCTAAACATTAACTCCTCATAATCTGAACATGTGCAGTTTTAGCCACATGTAAACGCATTTTAAACACAGGGCAGCACTCTCATAACTCCAGGAATAGATCGGAGCCTCCTGAGGTCTTGTTCTGACTTGCTTGCTCTTCTCTGAAGGATCACTTGAAGAAGACCTGACCAGGCCTAGAGGCCTGGACAGTCAGGACCCCGAGGGTGTGGAAGGAGCTTCCACGGGAGGTCGTTGAGGCCCCATCAGTGAGGGTGTTCAAGGACAGGCTGCACATGCACATGGCGAGCATGTTGTGAGCAGAGCTGGCTGGAGCCGGGGGTCAGACTAGATGGCCCGGGAGGCCCCTTCTGACTCGCTCTGTTTCTAGAAATACGCTTCTTTTCAGAATTGGGGTGTGCTTCCAGCAATGTGCCCTCCAACCCATCAGCTGCAGTGTCAAATGGGGGAGGAGAGCTGCAAAGCTGCCCCCGCCCTCCGGCAGTGGGAGAGCTGACAGCTCTGCCTGGAACTGTCTAGGAAGAGGTAGAAAGTAGAGCAAGGGCTGCCCACCAGACTCCCACCCTTGCCTTGCTTCCATCCGCCCACCTGCCTTCAGCCTCCTGCTGTTCGATCCGTTCTGCAGCCGCCCTGCGAGCATCTTGCTCATGTCATGCAGGAAGCCCCAGAAATACGGATCTGGAACCCCCACGCCTTCTGGGCCCTTTCGGGCATGGCAGCGCCCCGGCTGTACCCGTGAGGACCAGGTTGGGTGGTTTTCTCTGAGTGACTGGAAAGAGGCCAGAGGAAACCACCTTGGGGCTCAGCGCAAGCCATTTCTCCTCTGCAAAAAGCTCTCTGAAGCTTCCCGTCTGTCGCCAAGTAGCAGCTCAGTCTGGCCTAAGCAAGCCTCCTGCCTCTGGTGGAAGGCAGCCCTGCTCAGGTTTCGGCTCGACTGCCTTGCCTAATGGGAGGGGACACCTTGATCTGGAGGGTACTGTGCAGTCTCGTTCATGTTCCCTACTTTATGAAAATTGTTTAAATTCCCATGATTTTTATTAAACATATTTCACATAATTTAGCTTCTGGGTTGTTTAATTTCAAGTCTATTTTTATGTCTGTCTGTCTGTCTTTCTTTCTTTCTTAAAAATGTTAGTACCCCATCCAGGACAAGCATCTCGGAACAGCTTACAGTAAAAATGAATAGAATAATACAACAATTGGCTGGAATAAAATAACCCTACTTCTGCTATTGGTTTTCATCAGAAACCGTTTTAAACCTTTTTTGAATTGCACTGCCTCAGCTGTTGGGGAAAAGTGTTGGGAGTTCCCAAAGAGCCGGAGGGCTGCTGGGGCGGCGTACAGGCAACATACATCAAGGAATCTTGGCATGAGCCCAGCAGGTCCCTCAGGCTCTTGCTGTGATGGAGGCTGAGGCAGTTGGGGCTTTGTGACATCACAGAACTGCCCGGCCAATCGCAAGGCAGGGCTTCGTCACCTGGGCAACGGCAGACACGCCAAGGGCCGGACTAGAGATTCACTCTCCAAGTTCCCAAGTACACAGGTCTCAAAAGGAGGAGGCAGCCATCTCGCAGAGCCTGAAAAAACAGAGGGAAGAAGGCACTGGCCAAGAGAGGGACAATTCTCAGCTCCCCAGCCTCAAATCCAAGGCCAAAGTGCTCAGCTCAACTTATGACAGAAAGGACTCTCCTCCGGAATTGTGACATCCAGGCTGAAGAAAAGATGGTGATTCTGTTCTGCCCAACTGCTGCTCTGCAACGTGCCTGCCTTCCCCAACTGCCCTCATGCACCACGAGGGAGTCGCAAGAGAAGGAGGACCTTGCCAGGGACAGACGCAAAACGCTATGAGAGACATGAAATGACAGCACCCAGGCGCCAACTGGTGCCTCGTGACCTGAAGCCAAGAATGGAAGGAGGAGCAACGGAGAAATGATACCCCGTTTGACCCAATCCACCTTCAAGAGAAAGTGCAAGTGAGCACCCAGACGCCACCTGGTGCCTCCTGAAATGCAGATGAAAAAGGGTGGAGCAGAAACAAAGCAATGATAACTCTTTGACCCTCCACACATTCAAGTCTCCAAGAGAGCACCCAGACGCCCACTGGTGCCTCAGGACCTGCAGCAGAAAAAGCGTGGATGAGCCTCGGTGACATGATACCCCATTTGACTCTCCAGAGCTTCAAGAGAGACTCCCGGAGAGCACCCAGACGCCAACTGGTGCCTCCTGAACTGCAGCCAAAAAAGCGTGGATGAGCCTCGGTGACATGATACCCCGTTTGACTCTCCAGAGCTTCGAGAGAGACTCCCAGAGAGCACCCAGACGCCAACTGGTGCCTCATGAACTGCAGCCAAAAAAGCGTGGATGAGCCTCGGTGACATGATACCCCGTTTGACTCTCCAGAGCTTCAAGAGAGACTCCCGGAGAGCACCCAGACGCCAACTGGTGCCTCATGAACTGCAGCCAAAAAAGTGTAGATGAGCCTCGGTGACATGATACCCCGTTTGACTCTCCAGAGCTTCAAGAGAGACTCCCGGAGAGCACCCAGACGCCAACTGGTGCCTCATGAACTGCAGCCAAAAAAGCGTGGATGAGCCTCGGTGACATGATACCCCGTTTGACTCTCCAGAGCTTCAAGAGAGACTCCCAGAGAGCACCCAGACGCCAACTGGTGCCTCCTGAACTGCAGCCGGAAAAGCGTGGATGAGCCTCGGTGACATGATACCCCGTTTGACTCTCCAGAGCATCAAGAGAGACTCCCGGAGAGCACCCAGACGCCCACTGGTGCCTCAGGACCTGCAGCAGAAAAAGCGTGGATGAGCCTCGGTGACATGATACCCCGTTTGACTCTCCAGAGCTTCAAGAGAGACTCCCAGAGAGCACCCAGACGCCCACTGGTGCCTCAGGACCTGCAGCCAAAAAAGCGTGGATGAGCCTCGGTGACATGATACCCCGTTTGACTCTCCAGAGCTTCGAGAGAGACTCCCAGAGAGCACCCAGACGCCAACTGGTGCCTCATGAACTGCAGCCAAAAAAGCGTGGATGAGCATCGGTGACATGATACCCCGTTTGACTCTCCAGAGCTTCGAGAGAGACTCCCAGAGAGCACCCAGACGCCAACTGGTGCCTCATGAACTGCAGCCAAAAAAGCGTGGATGAGCCTCGGTGACATGATACCCCGTTTGACTCTCCAGAGCTTCCAGAGAGACTCCCAGAGAGCACCCAGACGCCAACTGGTGCCTCCTGAACTGCAGCCGGAAAAGCGTGGATGAGCATCGGTGACATGATACCCCGTTTGACTCTCCAGAGCTTCGAGAGAGACTCCCAGAGAGCACCCAGACGCCAACTGGTGCCTCATGAACTGCAGCCAAAAAAGCGTGGATGAGCCTCCGTGACATGATACCCCGTTTGACTCTCCAGAGCTTCGAGAGAGACTCCCAGAGAGCACCCAGACGCCCACTGGTGCCTCAGGACCTGCAGCAGAAAAAGCGTGGATGAGCCTCGGTGACATGATACCCCGTTTGACTCTCCAGAGCTTCAAGAGAGACTCCCGGAGAGCACCCAGACGCCAACTGGTGCCTCATGAACTGCAGCCAAAAAAGCGTGGATGAGCCTCGGTGACATGATACCCCGTTTGACTCTCCAGAGCTTCGAGAGAGACTCCCAGAGAGCACCCAGACGCCAACTGGTGCCTCATGAACTGCAGCCAAAAAAGCGTGGATGAGCCTCGGTGACATGATACCCCGTTTGACTCTCCAGAGCTTCGAGAGAGACTCCCAGAGAGCACCCAGACGCCCACTGGTGCCTCAGGACCTGCAGCAGAAAAAGCGTGGATGAGCCTCGGTGACATGATACCCCGTTTGACTCTCCAGAGCTTCAAGAGAGACTCCCAGAGAGCACCCAGACGCCCACTGGTGCCTCCAGACCTGCAGCCAAAAAAGCGTGGATGAGCCTCGGTGACATGATACCCCGTTTGACTCTCCAGAGCTTCGAGAGAGACTCCCAGAGAGCACCCAGACGCCAACTGGTGCCTCATGAACTGCAGCCAAAAAAGCGTGGATGAGCATCGGTGACATGATACCCCGTTTGACTCTCCAGAGCTTCGAGAGAGACTCTCAGAGAGCACCCAGACGCCAACTGGTGCCTCATGAACTGCAGCCAAAAAAGCGTGGATGAGCCTCGGTGACATGATACCCCGTTTGACTCTCCAGAGCTTCGAGAGAGACTCCCAGAGAGCACCCAGACGCCCACTGGTGCCTCAGGACCTGCAGCCGGAAAAGCGTGGATGAGCATCGGTGACATGATACCCCATTGGCTCTCCAGAGCTTCCAGAGAGACTCCCAGAGAGCACCCAGACGCCAACTGGTGCCTCCTGAACTGCAGCCGAAAAAGCGTGGATGAGCCTCGGTGACATGATACCCCGTTTGACTCTCCAGAGCTTCGAGAGAGACTCCCAGAGAGCACCCAGACGCCAACTGGTGCCTCCTGAACTGCAGCCGGAAAAGCGTGGATGAGCCTCGGTGACATGATACCCCATTTGACTCTCCAGAGCTTCCAGAGAGACTCCCAGAGAGCACCCAGACGCCAACTGGTGCCTCATGAACTGCAGCCGGCAAAAGCGTGGATGAGCCTCGGTGACATGATACCCCGTTTGACTCTCCAGAGCTTCCAGAGAGACTCCCAGAGAGCACCCAGACGCCAACTGGTGCCTCAGGACCTGCAGCCGGAAAAGCGTGGACGAGCATCGGTGACATGATACCCCGATTGACTCTCCAGAGCTTCCAGAGAGACTCCCAGAGAGCACCCAGACGCCAACTGGTGCCTCATGAACTGCAGCCGGCAAAAGCGTGGATGAGCCTCGGTGACATGATACCCCGATTGACTCTCCAGAGCTTCCAGAGAGACTCCCAGAGAGCACCCAGACGCCAACTGGTGCCTCATGAACTGCAGCCGGCAAAAGCGTGGATGAGCCTCGGTGACATGATACCCCGTTTGACTCTCCAGAGCTTCCAGAGAGACTCCCAGAGAGCACCTAGACGCCAACTGGTGCCTCATAGCTTGCAGCCAAGAAAGGGTGGAGGAGTGATGGAGCAATGATACCCTATTTGACTCTCCATGCCTTCAAGAGGGATTCTAAGAGTGCACCGAGACGTGAAGAGGTGCTTTGTGTCCTGAAGGCAAGAATAGACTGTAGAATAGCTGGAGCAAAGCTGCCCTGCAATTGTACGGTGGGCATCTTCAGTGGGTGACTCTCCACACCTTCAAGAGAGACTCTCAGAGAGCACCCAGTTGCCAACTGGTGCCTCATGACCTGCAACCAGAATGACTTGGAGGAACAATGGACAGTGGCCACTTCCTATGCCACTCCTGTGGCCTCTCTGTGCCTTCGGCCAGCTACCCCACTGCAGGAGACGGGAAAGACGGATGCCGGGCAGAAGGAGGGCCTCGCCACCACTGAGCCACTCGGACTCCCCCTCTATGCACTGCAGACTCCACGCGAGAGTCGCAGGTGCCTCTCCTAGTGCTTAGTGCACGGAAGAGAGAGCGAGCGAGCTGGACGGGAGTTGGAGGATGGCGAGCCACATCTGCACTGCTGGGGTACGCGTCTGTCTTCCTGCACTGCGGTCATCCGACGGGATGGGCTCCTGACCTAGGCAGGATGCCTTCGGGGCTGGCTCTCCCCGAGTCGATGCGAAACTCGAGAGGAGAGCAGAAAGCATTCCCCTGGTGCCTTGTGACACGGATGGGAGAATGCGCTGGCAAAGAGCGGGACTGCTGCAAGCTCCCCAGCCACGGATCCGAGAGTTACCCAAAGTCCTCCACTGAACTGACCTAAGATTATGTACGACCGAAACCTCCAGTGCCTCATCAGAGTTCAATAGATTGCACAAGAGAGCAGAATGAAATCTCCTCCCGGTTTGTGGCCTCCAAGGCTGAGGGCAAGATGGTCCTGCCGAGCTCCACCAGTGCTGCTCTGCAACGTGCCTGCCTTCCCCCACTGCCCTCATGCACCATGAGGGAGTCCTGAGAGAAGGAGGACCTTGCCAGAGACGGGCTCAGCACCTGATGAGGGAAATGAACTGAGAGCACCCAGACGCCAACTGGTGCCGCACGACCTGCAGATGAAACAGGGTGGAGCAGCCACGGAGCAATGAGTCACCTTCAGTCTTCGCACCTTCAATACAGACTCCGAGAGTGCACCCAGACTCCAACTGGTGCTTTGTGTCCAGTAGGCAAGAATAGACTGTAGAAAAGATGGAGCAATGCTTACCCGCGGTCGTACCAAGGGCATTTCCAGTGCTTGACTCTTCACGTCTTCGAGAGAGACTACAAGGGAGCACCTAGATGTCAACTGCTGCCTCAGGACCTTCAGGCAAGAATGATTTGGAGGAAGAATGGACAGTGGCCACTTCCTATGCCACTCCTGTGGCCTCTCTGTGCCTTCGGCCAGCTACCCCACTGCAGGAGACGGGAAAGACGGACGCCGGGCAGAAGGAGGGCCTCGCCACCACCGAGCCACTCGGACTCCAGCCCTCTGCACTGCAGACTCCACGCGAGAGTCGCAGGTGCCTCTCCTAGTGCTTGGTGCATGGAAGAGAGAGCGAGCTAGCTGGACGGGAGTTGGAGGATGGCGAGGCACATCTGCACTGCTGGGGTACGCGTCTGTCTCCCTGCACTGCGGTCATCCGACGGGATGGGCTCCTGACCTAGGCAGGACGCCTTCGGGGCTGGCTCTCCCCGAGTCGATGCGAAACTCGAGAGGAGAGCAGAAAGCATTCCCCTGGTGCCTCGTGACACGGATGGGAGAATGCGCTGGCAAAGAGCGGGACTGCTGCAAGCTCCCCAGCCACGGATCCGAGATGTGCGCATGATGCAGTTCCCTGCCAGAGTGGTTCGTCCTGCAGCAGGGAATTAAACCCCTGTGTGACGAGGTGGTAAGTGCCTCTTACATACGTTCAAATGAGATGTAATTCGTTCACAGGCACTTGTATGGCTCCTTCCTCAGCGATGGCCACAGTGGGGGCAGGGAAGGCCTTCTGACATGGAAAGGGGTTTCCAGTGTGGTTCTGGCCCCGAAACCACAGCAGATGAATTCTGCCGGACTGCTTGTTCCTCAACCTGCAATCCCTGAAGGGTTGAACATGTGGGAGGCCACATCCCTCAACCACCCGCAGAATGTCAACTGGTGGCAACAGCCGTGCGGATGCATGCATGGCCAGGGCCCCTCACCTTCCCGGGGCAGCCGAACCTGCATCTCATCCCAAATCCTTAGCCCATGCCCAAGGCCACATGATGCTCTTTTGGCGTGTCATGCGCATCGGGACTTTCTGCAGGGAAGGCCATATGACCGACTGTGCACCACTGCAGGGCTTGGTGCAAGTCAACGTGCCTCAGGGAAGCAGCACGCCGGCTGCTGGGCAAGCGTGCAGAGCCCCTTGCTGCTTGAACCCAGCTTGTCCAGGGCACCAGCAGAGACGGCCGCTCCCCAGGGCCCAAGTGGCCCCAGGGCCCCCCCATCACTGACTCGGTTTCTCCTGCTGTGATCACACACCTACCTGAACTTGGTCATTGGACGAGTCCTTTCGGGGAAAACAACACACGCGGTTTCAAGAGGGAACCTGAACTCGGACAGCTGTCACAACCGAGATGGCAAGCCCAACTGTCCACTGGAGACTGTGCTCTCCAAAACAAAGCAAAGCAAAACAACATACGTAGAATGGGGAAATGTGGACAGCCTCTCTCAGAGAGAGGAGGCAAAGCGGCTGGGCCTAGTCCCCGGGTGTAGCAGCCGGAGGGCCAGGGAAGGAGGTGGGAAAAATCGGGGGACCCCTTTCTGCTGCCAGGGAAGACTTAGCACCTCCTGAGGGAGCACACAGCTGACTGTCCACTCCCAAAGGACCACGGAGCAGCCGCTTCTCCCCTGGGGCCCGCCTGCATCCCTTCAAGCATCCTTCAGCTGAAGGACGGCAGGGCAACCCTCCCTCTGAGCCACAGGATCCCTTCTTTCTCGCCCCAGGCCCGGTGACCTGACGGACTGCAGCAGCGCTTGGGAAGGGCGAGCCAGAGGGACCCGTGGAAGGAGGCTGTCTCGGGAGGGAGCCGCATCCTGGCGCACAGGGTCCAGAGCGCAACATCTCAGCCCCGGAGAGGAAGCATCTGTGCGGAAGCAAGGCAAACACTTGTGTAAGCGCCATGTTTATCACATTCTGTCAGGTCAGCTCCTACGTTGCCACTGAAGCCAGCCAGGGTCAGCGAAAGGACCCTGATTCCTGGGATGGGGCCATTTGCAAAGGCTCAGCTGGGAGCTAAAGCCCAGGAGGAAACCCTGTACGAGGTTGATGCCCTTGAAGCCCGTCTCCAACAGAGATTCTTTTTTTTCTCTTCCTTTTTTTAAAATCTTCCATGAGTAAAAAAGTAAATAACACTGTGTGTCCACCAGCCAGGACACCAATAATACCGCCATTTCATTTCATGCATTAGATTAATTAGCAATAGGTAATATATTCCAGTTATACCCATCTCCCCTCCAAAAAAATCACATCATCTTGATTAGGCTTGCAACCTTTACCTTTGCTTTTTAAAGGTAAATCTTCCCAAATTTCATCATATTTATTTGCTTTTATTAACCCTTTTTAAATTTTTATTTCTGATGTCAGTTTACCATTAACAACCACATTCCTTATTCCATATTCTTTACCATTATGCCTCTGCATAACCCAATTCTGTTTCCAGTATTTCACTATCGCTTCCCTGGCTGCCATTATCAAACTTAAGATCAATTCTTTCTTGACTTCATTGATACCTTGTTTTTCAATCAACAGCAGTAACACAACTCTTGGTGTCATTTCTACATTTAGCTCTAAAATGTGTCTAATTCCAATAAACACCATGATCCAGATCTTTTATCTATTACCACAATCCCACCACATATGTTTGCCAGTCCCGGTTTCTTTCCCACATCGCCAGCATTTTTTATCATCATATTTATCATCAATTTTTTTAAACTTAACTGGTGTTTAGTGCCATCTCCGTATCACTTCATATCCAGGTTCTTTCATCTAACTGACATATTCTTATGAACTCTTCTATTCCAAATAGTCTTCCCGGCCTTGCCTTTTATTTCACCTGCATCCATTTCCCACATTGATTTTAAGCTTTTTGTCCGATCCCCTAACTCTATGAATAGCCTATGAATTTTACCAACTCTTCCTTTGCTTGCATATTCTTCCTGAATCTCACTTTCTTTCTTAGTTGTTTCAAATTTTGTGAATTGTCTTTCTTCCTCTTTCAATTTATCTTCCATCTTTATCCATTTGTCTAATTGAATTAAGTTGAATCAATTTAGTTTGGCCTCTGCCAATATACTCCTTAACTGTGTTATATTTTATCTTATTTTTCCAATCTTCCCATTTATATATCTGATTATTTTTAATTTATTCATCCAATCCTTTGATTCTGTTTTTGGGAATTTCTGCATTTCGACCACTGGTGTTAATGGAGAAATTCCCAGAATTAACTGCTGTCCCCATGTTTCTATCCTATTTTTTAAGAAGGGATTTTGAACTCTCTAAATAATCTTTTTTACCTCCTTTTTCAACAAGTAAGTCCCTAAGTGATCCCCTATTTCTCTTAATTCTTTGAATTCAATATCTCTTTGCTCTCCTCCCTCCATTACAATAAACCTCCAATGACTTCTGCAGTTCCTTTGATTCTGGATCATAGAACCTGCTTGCAATCATCCAAAATTTAAAAAAAAAATCTTTGGCAGAATTTTCATTTTTGTTACTGCTATTCTTCTGAACCATGATAATTTTACCTTTTCCTATTTCCCTATTTTATCTGTTATATCCTCCTTTCATCTTCCATATTTTTTCTTCTGTAATTCTTGACTGCTCTTTGGAATATCAATTCCTAAGTCTCAAATGCTATCTACTATTTTTAATTTATATTTTTCTTTTAATATATCCAATTCTTCACTACTATAATTATCTAATATCATTTCTGATTTCCCCCAATTTACTTGCTTCCCACTCTCTTTTCCAAAGTCCTTTACATGTGTCCATATTCTCTCTATTGCATTCATTGGATCTTGAAATGTTAGCAATGTATCATCTGCAAATAAATTAATTCTGATTTTCGGACATGCTCCAATTCCTTCTATGTGTAAATCATTCCTAATTGCATTGGCCTCTACTTCCATCATTAAAGCAAATAATATAAAGGACAACCCTGTCTCGTTCCCTGGCTTAGGGTTATTGTTTCTGTAATGCCATCATGTACAAGTATTTTTGCAGTATTTTCTGAATAGACTTGATTTATTACTTTCTTAAACTTTTTCCCAATCCCATCTCTTCTATTAAGATCTTCATTGTTGGCCATTCCACACAAAGGATTTAAATATATCTAATGCTCAAATGCTTGCCGTTAAATTTTGCCTCTCTATATCATAGTTCATCTTTAAAACTCGCCTTACTACATCTGACATTTGTCACCCTCTTATATATCCACATTGGTCATTCTTTATATATTTATCAATGAATTTATTCAATCTATGTACCAATGTCGCTGTAAAAATCCTAGCATCTTGATGAATAAGAAATATTGGTCTGTAAGATCCAGGGTTTGTAAAGTCTTTGTTAGGTTTTGCTATCAGTACTATCATGGGTTGTCTCCAAGAATTTGGAATGGTTACCCCTTCCATTATTTTATTAAACATCATTTTCTTCTTAGGGTCTAGTAATTTTTTTAACTTTTTTATAATAATATTCAACACCCAATCCATCAGATCCTGGCACTTTACCTATTTTTCATTTATTCTTATCTTTCAATTTTTCTTCTTCTTCTATCCGAGTTTCTGTAAATTCTTCATCCTCGTCTCAAATTTTACAACTTACATTCTTTTCTCTATACATCTGACTTTCTTTCAAATCTATTTCATTTCCCATAAATGACTTTGAAAAATTAAAAGATTCTCTTTCATCTTAGTGCATCTTTCCCCTTTTCCATTCTCTCTTACTCCAATTAAACTTTTTGCCTTTTTAACTTGTGTGGCTCTGGCCAACATTTCAGAATTCTTATGACTACTTTCATAAAATTCTTTTTTCAAATCAGTTAAATTTCTTTGAACTTCTTCTATTTCAATATGTAGTAAGTCTTTCCTTTTAGCTGTTAATGCTAACATAATTTTATTTTCTCTACTTTTTCTCTAATTCTTGAATTTCCTCCTCCAACTTTATATATTGTTCTCTTTGATTTTTTTATATTATATAAAGATTTTATTCCCAACCCTCTTACCACTGCTTTCATTGCATCTCACATTACACTCATATTGTTACCTCCTTTTTCATTTCTTTTCCATATTTCTTTTAATCCTTATCCATTTTTTCTAAAATCTTCTCATGTTTAAAAATCCTCAAATCTATTCTCCCCCCGTTTGCCTGTTTATACTCGCATTTTATTTCCATTCCCATTGTTACCATTGCATGCTCTGATATTTTAATTACATGCATATCCACATTTGTTATCTTAGACCATATTTCTGGCCTAACCAATGTAGACCCTGCTGGCTCTGAAAAGTCGTAGCGAGTGGCCCGTAGCGCAGCACCCTCTGCCCAGAGCGGATCCTGCCCTTTGGGGTGATTGAGCAATGCTGCCACTGCTAAGCTGGGCTCTCCCAGGTGACTCCTGTCTTCCTTAACTGCTTGCAGAGTGTTGCTGGTCGGGGATGATGTGAGTTATAGTCTGGAGGGCACTACATTGCTTCCTCCGGGGCTTGTTTGGCATCTTCTCCCCTCTCTGAGGGCACTTTTTCCTTCAAGTCCTCTCTAAATCCTCCCAGGCCCCTGTACCGTTTCTAACATTCTCTGCTTGCAGCTCCCGGGTCTGCAGGGACGGCTCCTGGGTAAGTCACTCTTCTCACACACACCCCTCGCTCTGATTTAACACTCTCGACGATCCCTCTTGGTCCCTGAGTCCGCCAATTCCTCCGGATCCCTGCGTTTCTGTGGACTGTGTTGTGGGCGTGGGGAGAAAGCTCTGTGCACCAAGCACTCCAGCAGTGGGAATTTGGAAAGACCTTAAGGGTCATGCACAGGAGAGGGCTGGAAGCTGTTCCCTGTCGTCCAAGACTGCAGAACATGCAAATGCACTCCTGAAATGCCTGGCAGGAGGGCTGGTTCTGCCAGAATCTCACGGAGACGATTCTACCTGGGACATGAAGCGCCGCATGAATGCAGTTCTCTGAATGCTGCCAAGTGTGGGGGGGGGGGCATGTGTTCCCCACAGGAGATGACAAACAGGGCCTCCCTCCTTTCCCCCAGGGGTATGACATCACCAGAGCTGCCTACAGGCCACACCACTGCAGGATTCAGACCCTTCGGCATCCTGCACTCAGGGGGGCCAAGGAAGCCCTTTTTGCTGCCCGCAGAAACCCTCACAAGACCACGGGGCGTCCCGTTGGTGCCCTCACCTGCGATCACTTCCTCCAGCCCCTCCCACCTGCAACCTCCTCCTGCTGTCCTCTTTCACCACCTGAGCACGATTCAAGGTGCTGGTGATGACGGACAACCCCCGGGCATGTAGGGGCCAGAGTGCTGCAAGGAGCAGCTGCTCCCATGCGATCCTTAGTTGCACCACACTGGTGCCCCTCCGTAGACCCTCCTGCTCACGGAAATCCCAGTGAAGTTGGAGGACAGGGGCTTCTCTGCAGTGCCACCCCATTGGTGGCCCCTACTGATTTTTATTGATTTATTTCTGACATGTTCCGTGGCATGACACTTGGTAACCTGAGAGCCACGGCTGGAAAGACCAACTGTGCCAGACCTTTGGGGCCTGTGGAGGAAGAGCAGACGGGCCCGAGAGACCAGCCTTCTGAGCCACGAGGACCTGAACCCAGCCTGGCAAGCGGAGCCTGTGAAGTGGAGCCCTGGAACCAGAGCCCCAAGCCAGAGCCGCGGAAACAGCCTCCCTTGAGCAGCATCTGCCTGTGGAATTGGCAGCTTTCTACAAGGCTGCAGACAGCTGAGAGTTGATGGACTGGCGTGTGCCCTTTTGGACCCCCACTGCTGGGAGAGGGGGCAGAACCCGCAACTGGCAACCGATTTTGGGGCTGAGGAGCGTCATTTGTGCATCGAATGGATTAAAGCCATTAGCCAACACTTTTCCTGTTTAAAATAATTATTTACCAAATAATGTAGTTACGGTTTACATTTACTGATGTTCATTACATCAGAAAGTTTATTATGTATTCCTGCTTCTGAAAGAGCCATCCATACAGGAAGTGAGAGGGATGGCGAACGCAGGAAGGGCCTTCTCGGTGGCTGCCCCACCCTTGGAAGCGGCTTCCTTGAGGGGCCTGCCAGGCGCCATCACCGCTTGCATGGCAGCTCCAGGTGAAGACTGGCCTTTTCCACAGACTGTCTGAGAGCTTAATTTCAACCAACTTAGGAATGGAGTTCCGAAGATGAGGTCCAAGAGAAGAGAAGACAAGGGAAGACAAGGGAAGGGAAGGGAAGGGAAGGGAAGGGAAGGGAAGGGAAGAGATTCTATTCTTTGTCCACACCCAAAGCTCTGCTTCTTCTGCAGAGTCCACTGTGGCCCAGAATCTAACCCATTCCTTGCCCTTAGGATTGGATGCCATGGCTGGTTTTTATGTTTGGAGGCCAGGAAGCACATCCTGACAGTAAGGCCCCCGAGGGTGTGGAATGGGCTTCCATGGAAGGTGGTTGAGGCCCCATTGGAGCAGGTGTTCAAAGATAGGCTGCACATGCACATGGTGGGCATGTCGTGAGCGGAGCCGGCTGGAGCCAGGGGTCAGATTAGATGGCTCGGGAGACCCCTTCTGACTAGCTCTGTTTCTATGTTTCTGCTTTCTCTCTCTTTGCTACTGCTGCTTTTCTGCGAAGTCCTTCATCCAACAAGCACAAGAGGGAGCTCTTCTCTGTAGCTGTTGCTGCTGCTTTAGAATTAGGGCTGAAGGGCGAAAGGGGAATGTGCCCCCCTGGAACTGGGCCTGCATCACTAAGCGAAGCTCGCTCTTCCATTGGGTCTTGTCTGAAGGGGAAGCATCCAGTTGTCCTCTGTGTTGGCATTGCAAGTCCTCAGTTCCCTCCACTGCTCTGCTTAATGCAGCGATTCTAGAAGAGAACTACACATTCTTCATAATCGGTTCTATAAAAGTTTTAGCCATTTATCCTGGCTGCAAAATTTGTGCTTGCATTCTTATTGCTTGTTCTATCATGACTTGTGTATGAACTTAGGGAGGCATTCTTGTGTCTGTCGGGAATCACCTGGCCAGCCACCACTGGAAAGGAAATGCTGAGAGTGGCCGGGCTTTGGACCGAGCCATCAAGGTCTCCTGAGGAACGGGGACACTTGTCTGAGCATGAGCGACCAGGCTGACTCTCACATTTACTCATTATTTTTAACAGCGGGATCTAAAGCGAATCAAGGGGCCCAGCTCAACTCTGACTGAAGGTGCAGCGGGTCAGAAACAAACAGGTATGAGCCTCCCTCCCCCGGCAAGCTGCTTTCTGCTCGTACCCCAACATCTGGCTCACTTGTGTGACAAAGATATAACCTCCAACACAGATATAACCTCCAACACTGTTCCATTTCCTGCCCCACAACTAATTTTATAACTCCACCACCCACCAGGGATTGCAGGTTCCGTACGCTACCAACTTGTGTGTTGAAATTTTGTGGGGTTGCGATTTTTACAGTTAGGGGTGGCTTTAAAACTACAGAACAGCTGTCCCCAACCTGGTGCCATCCAGCTCTGTGGGATCCCGATGCTCACTGGACAGGGACTTCTAGCGGGAAATGATAGGAGCTGCAGTCCAGATTGGGACACACAGCAGGTGGGACACACCTGCTGGCAACATTTTCTCCTTTCTTCCATCTTCCCCCACCCCTGTCTTTCTCCTCCTCGTTTTCCTTTCCATTCCTGGCCTTTCTTTGCACTGATTTCTGTTCTGGGGCTCTCCCCAGCTATCCGGGTTCTTAGGACAAGCCCAAGCAAACTCATGTGGACACGGCTTTGATCATCCAAAGTATCTTCCAGTGTTAAGCACTGTGGTCGAGCATGGTGTCCCTAGTCACCACAATCCCTTCCTGGAAAACCTCTTGACATGTACACATTTAAGACAAAGAAAAAATGCAGAAGTGCAAATCACAAGAGGAAAATACACGGTGTGGAAATTATTAATGCTGTAATGCATGGAAATGGGGTGTCTTGATTATTTGTCAGGGAGGATTCACTGTGACTGGCCATGGAAACTGAACTGCCCAGTGACAAAGGAAATCTTTAGGTTTGTGAGTTGCTCAGCCAGCTGGTCCGTTGGGAAACCAACCTCAGAGATTAGGAGAAGACGGAGGGGAAGGAGGAGGCTGAAGAAGCCGGGATATGAGGTACCTTGATCCTCCCCAGCCTCCTTCCCTCCCACTCCAAGCCACTCTAGCTAGATGGACAAAAAAAGACCATCTAGTAAAACACAGAGGGCAGGAGGACAAAGGGGGCCAAGATCACCTGCACCCCTCTTCCTACTCTGTATAGGATGCTTGTAAGGCTGAGTTTGGGAGCTTATGAGCATTGCCATAGACCAATAGGGATACCAACATTCCAGGGTGCTGGCACAAAACGGCGGCTGCACAGCAGCCAACATGGGCGCTTCCAGCCACAGAGCTCCTAGCACCACCAATCCAAGGGTGCTTGATAGTTACTCCATCTTTCTCCTTAATGGATGCTCTGCAGTAAGTAAAAGGGTGAACGAAAGAGCAGGGAATCCTGGGAGAACCACAAGTAGAAGGCGGCAATATCTGGAACCTGTCAGACTGGGTGAGAGAGGCTGGTGGTGAGGCAGTAAAACCTCGTCTGGAAGGACCCTAAACCAAGACTAGAACAGCTGGGAGAATTACCACAAAGTTAATACGTGTGTTAATGTGTCAAAAAAAGCCTGTTTTCAGCAAAGTTATAGTGTACTTTTTTCTCTCTCCCCTCATTCCATTTTAGGTTCAGAGAATAGTAGGGTTGGAAGGGGCCCTCGGGTCAACCCCCTGCTGGTGTAAGACACCAAGTTACACCATCCCACCCAGATAACTGTCCAGTTTTGCCTTGAATGTCTCCAGTGTGGGAGGGCCCACAACCTCTCTAGGCAACTGGTTCCACTGTTGTATTGCTCTGACCATGAGGAAGCTTTTCCTGGAGTCCAGCCTGAATCTGGTGTGCTGTAGTTTAAGTTTGTTATTCCTTGTCCTACATTCAGGGATGAGCGAAAAGAGACTTGTTTTCATTCCTCTTTGTGACAGCCTTTGAGGCACTTGCAGGGAGCTGTCCTACCCCTCCAAGTCGTCTCTCCTCAAGGCCGAACATGCCCAGTTCACCCAGGCTCTCATTGTGAGGCTTAGTTTCCAGACCCTGGATCATCCCTGCTGCCTTCCTCTGAACCCTTTCTAGTCAAAGAATTGGGGAAGAGAGTAATTATGTTGATATTATGCATACACTCACCTGCCAGGGCCACCTTGAAACGTTTCCTTTTTCTCCTGAAGGGGTGGCTCTTTTGTCCTTGCATCAACTCTTTCAAGACTACAGAGTCCTAACAGAATTACCAGGGAGTGAACCCTGTTGAGAGTAAGTGGGGTTTTAGTAGACATGGGCTGCTTGTGCTTTAAGCCCTGCTGAGTTCAACTGAGTTGCCTTCAAGGTTTGTTAGAGAGACGGGGGTAAAAAGATAGAAAATAAAAATGTGTGCCTTCCCCCCTCTGGACTTTAGAGAGCTTGCTTTGGACAGGATCATGCTCCTTTTGCCAGGAAGACTCAGCAGTATTAGGGGTTGGACTCAGCTGCACATACTTGCTGTTTACAAGTTCAGAATTGCAAGCCCAAGAAGAGGGAGCGCAGAGATGCACAGAAAATGCACGTGGGTTAGGAGAAGAAGCAGAGGCACATGCAACTGAAAGCGATGAGAAGGCCTCCATAATTGGCTGCCTGCCAGGGCAGTCTTCACGCTACTTCCACTTGCTTTGCCAAGTTCCCTGCAGTAACTTCCCTTTTAGCAGCTCCTGGGGGAGGGCTAAGGGTTAGGGTCAAATTAATATCTGCATAAGCAACCCAGCAGAATAATCCAAACAGCCACTACAGTGGGAGTGAGATGCACCAGACACAACCAGCGCTGAGCAGTAACAGCTGGGCCTTTGCTTTCCATGTCCACAAAGCAGCAGAACCAAAAACAGAGCCCATTCTCATGCTGTGTACCGCTCATGAAGGGGCAGGTAGGGAGGTACCTGGAGACTTAATGCTTACTCATTTTCCTGCTCCTCTAAGGGCCCAAACAGCTTATGGAAGGAAACCAATTAAGTCTCCAAGTACATCTGAGAGTAGGCTGACTTTTCAAAGCCCGCAGGAAATACTAAATGTATACGTTTTGCTGATCTAGGGCCAAACTAGAGATCATGAGATCAAATGTTGTACCATTATGAGATCAAATGTTGTACCTCTAGGCATTTCCTTAAAGCAATTCCTTTCTCCCTCCAGCCTTCCAAATTAGAAGGGCACTAGAGTTCTGGGTGATGGGTGTTAACCTTTTCCCCCAACACATTTCCCGGTGGAAATAGCATCCCCAAAGCTGCTCTTTACCCCACTGGGAAAACAAGTATTTTAGAGTACAAGATGCATGGTTAGACAAAACACTCCTACAACTCTTAGCATTCCCGAGCTGCTACATACATGGAAATGTCCTTTGCAGCAGAGTAAAGAGCTTCTGGGGAAAGAATTAGATGGGAAAAAATGATGCTGCAGCCTCAAGTCTGACGGCCATGAGGGATGGTGACAGCTCAGACGACTGGTTCATTTCAGTGAGCTTTCACGTGAGAGACGGTGTCTCCAGTCACTGTTTGCGCTTGTTCTGTTCCAGCTCACCTCAAAAGGGCTGCCAGACCTGGGGAGAATGCGCCCTGTGCAAGCATTCAGGATTTGCCTTTGGATTTCCACTCTAGTGCTTGAAATGACGTGGTGGACATATTATAACAACCCAGAATAGGCTTGAGTACAAATTGTTGTTGAATCATTGGTTATGTGCAAACCCAGCAGTATGGTTAAACCATAGGTTGTAACCATACACAGCTCAGAGTTAACTACTCAACAAGCCATGGGCTCTCATTCTGGGTTGTTTGTGGTTAACAACCCCATAGTTAATCGATAGGGCAGGGTCCACACATAATGACAACCCACAATTCAACACTGGCCTGTACAGAACCTATATTATGAGTTGCTGTTACGTGTGAAACAGGCCAGTGTCTTTGCCTGCCTTACAGTGATGCTGCAGTTCTCAAGCAGATTCCAGACTGAAGGGACTCCAGAGCTGAAGAATCACCACTTTCCACGCCCTCTTCCTCCCTCCAGCTACTCCGAACCAGAGATGAGCCATTTCTGGCTGCTCAGGCCACTCCCATGTGATCCTGACTAGGTCAAATGAGCTAGAAAATGGAAGAACTGCGTACAAACCCTTTCTTTTTTACTCTGTCTGTGCTTGCCACTGTTCTCTTCTGTATACTGTAAAAGCCCGGATTTTGAGTTCAGCTCCCACAAATGAATGAAGCAGCAAATTGGAATATAGTCCAAAGAGCTCATCACATCCAATGCTGCGTCAGTAATTTTAATGCAACAAAGTGGATTTCAACACTTAAAATGTTCCACCCTCACCCCCAATAGGGGGTCAACCTGTACATTGCCAAAGAAGGAAGAAATGCATCACCTGAAGAAGGCAGAAGAGGCCATCAGATTGCATTAAAATGTGCTCATGCAAATTGTCATATATTGAGAAGGAGACAGTAATGTATTGAGCATGTTGAGACGAGGAATCTAAAAGATAAATCTATAGTGATTAAGGCTACTCCAGGGACTGGGGTAGGGAAGAATCAGTGGCTTGAAAGGACCCTCTTCTGCCTCCCTTGGCCTGTGTCCAGAAAAAGGCAGATGAGGGGAAGCCTGTGCTGGAGCCGGACTGGGGCCCCAGCAGTGGGTGAGGGGAGGGTTTGGAGGGCTCTGAAGATGGACTGGGACTTCTGCGCCAACTCCAGAATAGAAATGAAAGGAAGACATCGCTGCAACATATGTTTAAATAATGCCTCTCCTCGTCCTCATATGCTTGCTTTGGATTGCGGGGTAAGAACTCCCAGGCCACAAAATGTGACTGCTGGACTAATAGGCAGTGATAAGAGGCAAAACACAACCACCTGTTTTAACCGTTAAATGGGCCTCACAGCAAGGAAGCCATTGCAGGAAGGAGCTCGTTTTGCTGCTCTTAGATCAATGGACGCAACCGCAAAGCTTGCACAATGCAAGAATTCTCCACATTTCAGTTTTCCTTTGAATCTCAGCCAAGTTTCTTGTGAGCAGTTCCTCTTCCATGCGCAATGCACAGATTATGCGAGAAAATCTGTCGCAAGACTGGATTGGTGGACCAAGCTTTTTCATTCTTAGCCCTGCTTCACAACCTTTGACACGACTATTCCCACATGTGCTCCCACATATACCCACATATGCATACGCTTGACCAGTGTCAAAATGCCAGGATCTTGGGCAGAGCCTGAAGCCCAAGCGGTTCTGCAATGTTTTTGAAAATGCATATTCAAAGAGACAAATGAACACACGTCATAACAACCAATTTTCAAAGCATAAAATGCAACACAAACCCAAATTAGGTACAATTTCAGAACGGCAAACTGTACAATTTTCTCATCATTTTAGACAGCCAATTCAACATTATACTTTTTATAAAATTCCCGTATTTGCATTCCTATAATTATGTTTTGCCTTTAATATTCTAGCAGGTTATACAGAGCAAAATGAGCAATTCAGTCAACCCTGACAAAAGACTGGCTCATCTTTTCCCCAGCCCAGCTTTTTGCCTGTGTACCATGTCTTTTTATATTGTATGCCGGTGGGAAAGAGGCCTTCTTATTTTATTGACTGCATGTAAGCCCCTTCAAGAGTCTGTTATGGGATAAAAATGTTTTTAATTCATTAATGAATATTTCATCCAGGTATACTGATGTTCCAAAATATACCGTATTTTTCACTCTATAAGACGCGCCTGACCATAAGACGCACCTAGTTTTTAGAGGAGGAAAACAAGAAAAAAAATATTCTGAATCAAACGGGCACATCATCACAGGCACATTCCCCATCACTTCCCCATGGGCTGCACATCTGACAGACTTACTGCACACACATATTCGCTCTATAAGACGCACAGACATTTCCCCTTACTTTTGAGGGGGGGAAAGTGAGTCTCATAGAGCAAAAAATACGGTATTCTGTAGTTTGGCCTTCCCAGATTTCCTTGCACTGTAAGACAAGAACAAGTGTGACAAAGCCTTCCTATCGCAGGCTCTGCAGGCAGGAGGTCCCTGGCTCTCTGGCCCCTCCAGGCAGGGAAGGAAGCATCTCTGCCTGGATCTCTGGGGAGCCACAGCTGCCAGTCTGTGTCTGCAATACTGGGCTAGAGGGAAGAAACGGCTGATTTCCTATATCCTTATGCACCTGCGCTGTACATTCTTTCTCTGTGCCAAACGCGGCTTTCCCATTCAGGACTTGTGTTTTTCCCATTTTCTGCTATTAATGACCAAGCTGAGATGAATATATTTGCAATCCTTCTTTCCCTCTTATGCTCTGCAGAGAAAGAGACAGAAAAGCAAAGACAATTGCAAAGCACGGGCTGCAGAACAAGCACAGGCATAAAGAACAGAAGTTTTACTCTGCCAAAAGAAAATTTCAGAAAGGAAGATTTAGTACAATCACCACCCTTCTTGGCGGGTTGGCTGTTGCTTTTCCTAATAGCACTGTGAGAGCACGAGAAGACAGAGATGGCAGGATAGGATTCCCCAAAGAACCAGGGCAGGGGTGCAGAACCTCAGGCTGGGGCCACATCCGGCCCTCTGAGGTTCTCCAACTTCCCTTGGCTGCGTACTCTTTCCTTGCCCACTGTCCACCGGTTCCCCAGTTACTTAGACTAGTAACTAAGCCTTTGGAGAGGGATTTCAGTCTTTTAGAATGGGGGAAATCAAAGTACGTTGAGCTAAAATGTGCTTGAGCGGGGAAGAGCCCAGCCTTTTGCTCCAGATCCAGTCACCACTGGAAAGCTGCTCCCAGGCACGTCTCCAAAAGGGAGGGCAGCCCCTGGGCTAAATGAAGCCAATACCCCCTGCTAGTGTAAAGTTGGATGGGTGTTTAGAGGCCTAGACACAAAGGGAAAACTCGGCATGATGGGTCCTACGTGGAGCACGTTGGGCAGAACGAGAAGAGTGGAGAAGCAGCTTTGGAACCAGTGAAAGACCAGCTACTGCCTAGTAGCAATACCTTAAAGGCCAGCTAAAATAATTTTGCATATACAAACAAAAAGTCAGATCATGGTCAGAGACAATATTTGCCACGATAATAGAGAAATCCGCTTGTTTCCATCTGTGAAATGTTGTAGGTTACGCAGGAACAGCCTGTAAACTGAAAAGGTGGGCAAGCTCGGTTGCTGACGTCTCCATGCCAGAAGCATGCGATGATTAGAAATCACCTGTAAGGTCCCAGAAATCAGCAGTGCCATTTGGCACGTGCCGCTACCTGACAGATGGTATTCTTGGCTGAACCAGCCCCTCACGGAGGGGAGTGCCCACTGGGCTTTTCTTCACAAGTGACCATGGCAACAAAGAGCGGCTTGTGGAACGCAACGGAGTTTGGAAGCCGCCCGTGGAAGACGCCTGCGGAATGCTCCTAAATCCCTTCTGCGATGAGAGATGCCTCCACACGTGCTTGGGAGGGGCCCCATCAAGCTTCCGGGCCAGCAGCTGAGTCCAGGCCCAGGTTCCAGCAGGGACCCACAGGCGAGAGTCTGCCTGGCGGACTGCTTTGCCTTGCCATCTGGACCCGCTGGTTCCCCACCGCTTGCTGTGTCCCAGGGGCCCCTCACAGGACAAGCAGGCAAAGCCAGAGGCAACGCGGGCAAGCATGCGCAGCACGCCAGGACCGAGTCCGTGACTGAGTGCCAGGACTGAATCCCAATCTCTTTTCTGACCCCTTTAGAAAAGGCCTGCTGGGTACAGGAGTTCAGCCCGGATAGATGTCTAGGATCCTGACTATTTTCCAGTGGATTACTAGGTCAGAGTTTAGTTGGTCAATGTTAGGACTGTTACTGTGCCTCAGCTGTGAGCTAATTTGGTTCCTAAAATGGCTTCAGGCAGCAGGTTCTGTGCAGATGCTGGCTTGACTCCCGTGCCCTGGCCTGAGGGCAGCTGCCCCTTCTCCTTGTCCTACTTCTGGGACAGCCTTATTGGGGCCCACACCCTTGCAGGCTGTGGACACTGCACCGAGCCACGGTGGGTGGGTTGTTGTGCAAACAACAGGCAGTGCACCCGCAGGATGATCGGTCTCACCATGGGTTGTTTCTCCCATCCCTCCCTCTTCTGCCGTAGGTATTCCATTGATGCTCGTGGCACCAGGCCTAACTAGTCTCCACCTTTCCTCCGTGATCGCAAGCTGTTTTCTGTTCGCTGCAGCTTTTCCACGCTTTCCCTTTTTGTTATCAGATATCACAGTCTTTGACCTGACAACTGGCTTGCCAATCCCCATGTTTGCGAACTGATTTTGCAGAGGCATCTCTAATGTTCAAACATTTTTGCACATGATTGTGTGTTAAATATTTTTCCAGTCTTTTGCAAGTGTCTTTTGCTCCTGTAACTCTTACAGATGTCCAAAACCGGGCAGCCTCACCTGGGTCATGTCCAGGGAGGTACCTTCTGCCAAAGCACAGCAGGTGCCAACCCTAGACATTGGCCCAGAGAGGTTCCACATAGCCTTTCCCCACTTCGATTTGGTTTGACAGCTGTCAAAAGGTGAGCCAAACCAAAGGCATGAATGATCTGTGCTTGTGAAAAGTAGTGGTGGGATTTACACCCATTTCTATGGAAAGATCTTGCTTTTAGGAGGGTTCCATGGGTGCTTGTACTTTTCCTCTTGTTCCCAAGACTCTAGGTGCTTCAGAATATGGAAAATGCAAGCCACATCCTTTTAAAAGAGCTGGTATATTCATAGCTAGCTGTCAAAATTCTGGATCCTTTAAAAAATGCTTCTGGGTTTGTTTGACTTGAGGCTCTCTGTTTTGTACGGTCTTTTCCACAGCAACATCCATGCCTGCCTCCATCTCTGTGAAAAAGACATGGGACATTCTATCCAAACAGACAGGTAAAATACCCTATTAAAAGGAACAAGAATTTTGGACAGAATTTGCTGACCCAAACATGCTTATGCTCTAATATTCTTGCACTATGAGGGCTAGCAACCTAGAGTAATTCCTTTAGTTTGCTGGTATTATCATTCATATTTCAGTTTAAGGTTATTTGAAATCAAATTGCCCCATATACATTTGCATGCAGACTTATTCTTTTAAATGATACAGAAATTTAAAGTTGCTTATCAGTTGAGTCTGTGGAATGGAATGGCCGTATCTTGCCACACAACTTGGACTGATGAAAATTAAAGACCGCTACTCTTCCTTTTCTCTTCCTGCCACCTCAATCATTCTGAGAACTGGCTATCCCTGTGATGCTAACAGAACTGTGCTGCTCGTATCGAGGCTGGATTGGACTGATTTCGTGGTTTTGTTCTTTATCTGCTCATTGAAATATTTACAGCCTCTGTTTCATCATGAAAAACCACAAAAGGGCTTTTCAAATTCTTGAGAACCACAACCCAAACTTCTAATAGAAATACAAGAATCAAAATAACAATAAACATAATCACTGCCAGTCCATCTCTCTCTCACACGTACACACACACATGTACACACTTGGTGCATGCATCTTACTTAACTGCTGCCTTTCAAATTAAGCTACCCAGACTTTAAGTAGTTGCAGGGATAAGTAGTTGCCCTGCATTCATGGTATATAGGAGGGGCAGGTACAAGAGGCAGGGCCTTTTCAGTGGTGGCCTTTAAACTGTGAAATTCTCTCCCTGGAAAATCCATGGCGCTTTCTCTCTTCCTGTTTCTAGATGACTTTTTATTTGTTTAAACATCCCTTGGATATTGAATGCTGCATACCACCTGCAACCTGATCCGCAGGGGAGGAAGCAAACTGGAAGGGTTCTGCTGACCTACACGTAAGAGAAGCAGACTTCGGAGTGCGGCATGATAATGCGGTATTGTGGAAAAGGTGGGCCAGGGACAGAAAGACCTGCAGCAGATACTCTGATACTGAACCGTGGTTTCTGTTAGCGTGGCTTAGTGAATCGTTGATTGCCATGACTTGTGAACCCAGAACTGCGAGTGAACTATGGGTCTGCAAAGATCTTAACAGATTATGCACAGTTTATTGCTAGATGGGTTATTTTAAATTCCCTTTATCAGAAGACCCGAGTTAGGACATCCAGCACATGGTTACTTAACATCATCATCCCATTGTATTAGTATTATGTGTTTTCTCAATATCCCATTCTGCGTCCTTGCTGCTGCAGTTTGTAGATTCTGGGCTTTGCATGTCTGCTGTGTCTGCTTCAATTTTATTGTGTTTGTTTCTGTATTATATTTATATCTCCCCATTCTCCCATTGTGGGGGAGCATGCGATTCTCAGGTAGTCGCCCCTCCAAGCTCAAGCCAGCCCCAGACTTGCTTATCTTCAACATGGTAGATACATTATGTGCCTTCAGACCATACTCTGAGCCAGTGTTATATTTTCCCAATCTTCTTTATTATTAGTTAATTAATTAAATCCGCTCTGCGCCCGTTTGTAGATTTCAGGCACTCCTCAAAGGCAGCCCTGTGCAAAGCAGATTATTATAGTCCAGTCTATGACTAAGGAGGAAGCACTGAAGTTGCTATCACTACTCCCTGGCTTTGGTGAATAGGTGCAGTCAGTGTTTACCCTGTCAACTTCCTTCAGCCCTAATGCCGGATTTAATAGAAAGGTTCACCTTGTGCAGTGGCCTGAACAACCACTGTGGAACACCTCAGTCCCTCTGAGGTCTGTCCTGATTGAATGTACTGCTTGTGTTTCTACTGTAAACCTCCAGCATTCAGTATTACGCTTCCTCAAGCAGCAACAGGCATTGACCAACACCCTGATCAAGGGCTGGAGTTCACCCAGCAGAAAGCAGAAGTGGACAGCAACAAAAGAAAACCCACACTGGAGGAGGGGAGGAAGGATATGACAGGGCTAATTCTGCCCTAGGAGTTCAGAATGGAATTAAGATGAAATTATAAAAGCCACGGACCCAACTCTTCCGATGAGATGGAAGCTGCCAGGAACGTTCCTGGTGATTTTTCAGAAGACAGGCAGCTTCAGAATCAGAGTTGGGTTGCCGGGGCCTTCAAGACTAAACTTTCACTTGGCAAAACTCTGCACTTTGCCACCTCCAACCAGTCGAATGTTTGCTTAAAGGAGCATGCATGACTTCTGATACTGAATAGCTACTAACGTACCCCACTTCTTGGCTGGGGGTTATGGGGGGCTCCATCCTCTGCTGATGACGCATCATGGGGGCAAGAGCTGTGCCTGCCTCAGCAGAGTCTGAGAAACCCGCTGCTCCAAGCCCCCTCCCAATAGCTGCATATCTTGGTGATTCCCAGAGGCCACCCACCCACCTGGGGAGTCTGGCCTTGAGCTAAGCATCCCAGCTTCTACTTCTCAGAGTCTCAGCTTGGCTTACAGGCTCCTTCCAGTTCCCCTTCGATTCTGATTCCTCTAAAGTCCAGCCAGCAGCCCTTGAGAACGGACACCCAAGGCAGCCGTCTTTCTCTCTCCCATCTTTCTCTCTACCTTGGGAGAGGTGGCGCTTGCAGAGGGCTCCTTGATCCTGAGACATGGAGTCTTAGCAAATGGAGCCAACTCCTTTTGGCAGGGAAGGGGATAAAGAGAATTCAGCTTCGAATCAACTTTTGGCATGCAAAAGAACTAGCTCCACAGTTGGAGGGCATTAACTCGACAGCCATCCCTTGTTAACTACCTTTAAGATAATAGATATTGTAGTTAGAGCCTCCTGGCATGATCAGGTGGGAAAGAGAAAGGAGAGCGGCTGTGGGGACAGAGATGCCGACTCAGGACAATCACCTGGCTCACAGCACCTGTCCCCAAGGCCTAATGGTAAGACCAGCCCTGCCTCTCCCTCCCACTTTGCAGCTTTGAACCTAAAGTTTCCTGTTAGTGATGCTTAGGGAAGTGGAATGTGCTTTTCAAAGCCTCGCCCTTTTTACTGCATAGTGCTAAGAAAAGGAGGAAAAGTTCACCTCTGGGCCCATTCAGGGGAAGGGGGAGGAAAAAATATTTCCTGTCCTGGTTGACTTTGTGAGTCTCAATCATGTGATTGAGCAAAAGAATGAGGAAGCAGCAAGGGAGAGCTTCCTTTGCAGCCTGTTTGCCAAAAGGAGCTGGGAAGTCAAAGCTGATAAGTGGGACCCACAACAAAATGTTGCAGCATGGAGAGCTGCTGTTCCAAATCCCAGCTGCCCTATTCCGTTTATCAACCTGCACATGCACCACCCCCTTTGTTCCATTTTCACCCTATTAGTCCCAGATAATAAATTGCTATAAATGCGGGGGGGGGGGACCTTTTTTGGGACCATTGGGAGACAAAAAGACAGTGATCGTCTTCCCCTCCCTACATGGTCCTGATGAAACCCAGGGTTGCCCCACAGCAGATGTTAATTAAAAACATCAATGACAGTTTGAGAGATTTTGCTTGCTTTCTCTGTACTGTTGTGTAGTAGCTGTGAGTTTGTGTCAGAGTTTGTGTCTTGAGTTTGGAAAGAGAGCTGTGAAAATATCCCATTGTTGTTCATCATTAAACATTGATTCAAATGTCCAGCCCACCTTTCTTCCTCCTGCAAGGATCTCAACACAATTTACATTCTCCTCCTCTCTTATCCTCACAACAGTCCTGTGAGGTCGGTTTGGCTAAGAGTCTGTGACTGGCCCAAAGTCACCCCATGAGCTCCGGATCACCTGAGTCCCATCCCAGTGCTCTTTACTACACCACACTGGCTCTCAAAGCACCTAACATTTTCCAGGTGATGTACAGATCTTAAAAGGTATCTTTTAAAAGCTATGAACAAAAAGCTATCCTGCAGGTTCACAAACTAATAGGCACGATATAAAAGAGAAAGGAAATGAGGAAGGAAGAGAAAAGCAAGGGTTGGAGTGACCACACCTTCCCTGGCCAGTGAATGGGGACAGAAAGACCTGTCTCTGTTTATTGATTAATGTTATACATTGCCCTTCATTTGGGCAACAATTTCAGAGTTAGACTTTTTTTCCCTTAGTAATTAGGGCACCCAGGAAAGCAATGCTAACCCAAGAGGAAAATCTACCACAGAGAGAGCATCCTGCCTCCAGGGGCTGTTGTTTTTTTCTCCCAATCCCAGTGACATTACTGAGAAAGTATGTAGGCTGACCTGTAACCAGGTTATCCAAAGATGCCTCTGTAACACTTGCCATTACAGTCCACCATTAACAATAGTTTGTTGCCCACTGAGCTTTCCACAGGCATAACTGGAGGCCGGGCAGATGCCCCCTGCCAATTTCTAATCCCATCTGGCTCCCCTGCTAGTGGAACTAGGGGTTAGGGCTGCACAATAGGACCAAAATCCCGTGCTGCAGGGATATCAAGCCAAAGAATGCTGAGAGAGTTACTTTTTCCTAAACATGTAAAATTGTACCCTCAGCTGATTTATTTATAAGGTGATTTTAAACTGATCAATCACTTGTTAGCGTTAATACTCAAAGAATCAAAACTCTGTGTCTTTTGGGAAGCAAAGTAGAGCATAATTTCGGAATAAAAACAAAACATTGATTGAACTCAAGACAACCTTTAATACTTCATCTATCATTCCTTTTGATGCACCAAAAGATAACACTTTCCTTTCACTCTCAGCTCTACTGATTAAATGTGACTGCAGTAAATAAATCTGCCTCCATTGATCAGTCACCTAAGGCATTAGTTCATTCATTTGAAGTGTAGAATCATCATTTTATTAACCCTAACAACGGTTCAGTCCATGAGACCCTTATATCAAAGGTTCTCTATCACTTGGGCATCATGAGGGCCATAGAGTAGAAAGAAACTCTCCATAGGATCATTCATGCAGCCACTCTGGTAACTCAACCTCAATGGTTTGGAGGACTGGGTTCACTTGAAGCTCATTCAGCAAGTGAATGTTGTTACTCAGAGTTCCTGTATAAGCACACGAGAGAGGACAGTACAAGGGCACACACATCATTATGATTTCTGTTGGCAAGGCTTTATAGCTGTGAATTTTCAATCCCACAAAATATCATGCACATCAAAATATGCACAGTGTTCTATTAGAACTGGCCCAGAAGGGCAGGATGCCCAAAACAACTGACCTCCTCTGGTTTTCAGCCCTGTTCCTCTGACAGAGAATAATTCTCTATTTGAGGAATGCACAGGGGCTGTCTTTTATCTGAGCAGCCGTCCTGTCCAGTTCTGCTTTAATGGTAGAGAACGGTAAAAGTATTTGTGCAATTAGCAACTGGACAGCAGACTGAGCAAAACATGCAACTCCTCTGGTCACAATCCTCCACACTAATCTTGAAATAAAACTGCACTTCTATTCACTTTATAATTATTTCAAAACTTGCATCTATAAATATGCATCAGCATCTGCAAAGTATATGGAAATTGTCATTTCCTATTCTTTAGTAACTTAGTTTAACTATCTTTCGGCTTTTTCACCCTAACAATCTACAGTTCAGAACTCTGACAAGCCCAGGGGGAGCCTTCTCCAGCCTGGTGCCCACCAAAGCACCTGGAGTGCAATTTCCATCATTCCCAGTCACTGCCAATGGCTATGATGGTTGAGCATGGTCAGAGTTGTAGCCCAGTTCCTCTGCGAGGCACCAAGTTGGGTTTGCCAGATCTGGAACGGAGGAAAGAAAAAGCCGGAGCTGATCTCTGCAGTCTTTCAGTGCTCCTTTATTGGCAGCCACATGGCTGGGCTATTTAAACATCAAAATCCCTGAGGACAATATGTTTGCAGGAAATCCCATCTCTCATCCACATCCCTTGCCTCTCGTGCTTGGTTACCAACCGATAGCCTTGACATGCCCTCAGATCACTCTTCTTGGAAAAACTCAGCCTGAACCAGAGGCAAAGTCCACGGAGAAGCACTGGGAGATTTATTTTTTACCTTGAAATGCTTCCTCTTTATCAACTCACAGACTAGTTTGGCTAAGGAGGAAAAAGGCATCCAGATTTTGCTTTTCACAACATGAGTTTCTCTGTTGTTCTGCCGTTTCCATTTGAAGCCAGCGCAGACGGTGGATCCTGCTGCACTTGCAACTGGTTTCCCCTGCAGCCGATCACTAAATAGGAGGCAAGTTCTTAAGCCTGGCCTTGCCAGCTAGAAAACCCACCATGGCGACAGTTCCTCTGCCTCCTTTTGGCCTCGCAAAGGCATCTCTTCGCTGGCCTGGGCTTCCGCTGCACAGATCCTAAGCACAATTCATCCACCACTGGCAGCAGGCACAGAGCCTTTAATATTTCGTGGAAGGGATACCAAGAGCTCCTAATCTATGGATCATTCAGCTGTGCTACACGAAAGATGGGCAGTGGAGGCAGCCCGCTCGTGTCTTGCCGAACACCACCTGCAGTTCCAAGGCCCCGAAACAGCCCTTTAAGACGATGCTGCAACAGCTGAACGCTTTGGATCCAACGCTATACAGCTTCCTCCACCTGTCCACATTTCAGTGTGAATATGGAAGATTAATTCAAAATACATGCTCAAAAGTAAGTCTGAGTCCCAGTCCCATGCTCTTAACCACTACACCACACTGGGTCTCATATACTGGCTCTCATAAAAGCATACACTTACCATTCCACTATTTCAATGGGATAATCCCCCGAATAAATGCTACAGATTGCAATTTAAGGGAACAAGTCAACATGAGAGTAACAGGGAGTGGGTCCCACTGGAGACAACCTCTGGGTCTGGGTAAACACGCATAGGCTTGAACCATAAAGTAGCAATCTCATGCACACTCTCCTGGTTCCATGCACCAGAGCAAGGTTTGCTTCTGAGCATGCCTGGACAGAATTGAGCTCCTGGAACAGCTATGCACAGCTCTCATGCTGAAGGAATGTACAATTATTTTTCAACTTGAGTGCATGGCCACCCCGGCCCTTACGCAAAACAGTGCATGGGAATCAGTACCCTATTCCATGACAATTCTTCTATGGCTAGTTTGGACAATGGGACTGATCAATCATGTTTCTTGGATGAAGTTCTCACTGCAGTGGAAAACTTGTCCCTAGACTGTGCCATTTCAAACTCCAGATGAAAGTTCATATAACTGAGATGCCTTCATACCAGAAAGAAGAAGACAGCCTGAATCTACTACTATCTGTGCCAGCAGGCAAAACCATCTTTATTTAATCAGGCCTTTGGCCTTGAAGCTGATCTGTCAATGAGTTGCAACTGGCTGGGTTTTTCTTTTTATATTTTACCTGCCTTGTTTTTATGTTTTAACTATGCATTTTATTACAGTTTACATATATATCTGTACTGTTAGCCCCCTTGAGTACCATTGAACAGAAAGGTAGAATACACATTTTTTAAAATTCAAGCGAGAAGTTAAGGCTAGAACATTTCTCCTTGGCATCCTACGTATTTATCTGCAGGTGTTTCAGTTTTGGATATAATTGAACAAGGGATTTTTGGTTTTAGCAGATTCAGTTCTGTGAGTTCGACACTGTAGCCTGAAGTGGTACAACTCAATCTACCTCAGTGAGGACTAGACCATTGTTAAGGCTCACAGTGCTCTCTTAGTATGCTTTGAAGCTTTCAGAGTTTTCTCTCTGTCCTCATTTGAGAACAGAATATTGGACTACTAGACAACAGCCATGGTCCAGGTGTTGCTGTATATGCATTGTGCAAATTATCTATTATATACTGATATAGCAGAATTCTGAGAATAACATTTCAATCTACATATGGGAAGTCAGGTCCTTCAAACCCCCCAAATTTTTGAACTTTCATTCTGAATTCAGGCTGTACTTTCACTACCTGAATCCAAATGTGAAGTTATCAGATAATGTCCATGTTACACACATTCATAAATACCAATGTTACAGCAACCTATAAATTTAAATCCAGAACTTAAATAGTTCTTTCATTTCTATACTGCCCAATAGTTGAAGCTCTCCAGACAGAAATTCCTAACAGCTCCATTCATAAAATAAACAATATAAATTACATTGAACTACATAATAAAATCCTAGTACAAAATTTACTACTATTTAGACCCTAGCAGTAAACAGAGTTGCACTGAATCCTGAACTTTATCATTTCGGTGTAAAATATGAAAAGCTCCATCTTAATAAAATTATTGACTAGCCATCCTTCTTTGTCTCTATATAGCAATAAACCATAGACGGAAGAGAACTGGGCTCCAAGAATTAGCCACTGGTGTGTGACGGTCTAAGAAATGGCAAAATAACTGCAGCAGCAAAGAAAGAAGTCAGGATTTTCCATCTCCCCAAATGTGGTAAGCAGGGACAAAGGTTAGAGTATCCCTTGCTGCTCGCAGGGGCTCCAGAGAAAGCTGTCTTATTCGGTGCTGACTGCCAGCCCCATCGGTTTCAGTGCCTGGAACAGTTGGCAGGACACAAAGGGGACATCTTGTCCTTCATCTCAGACAGAGGAATGTTTTGCACCAGCCTTGCTTGGAACAGCCTCCCGAGAAAAGCTCAGACAAAGCTCACTTACATATCTGATAAACCAATTTTGATTCTCTGAGCCTTCATGATCATTTCATGTTTTATAACCATGGTTGTTAGACATTTTCCAGTTTGCTTTTTCATTGGCATGAAATTTAGCTGCATATGGCTAGAAATTTCAAGCTCCAGGTGAATAGTGTAACCTGGCGGTGGCGAACCTATGGCATGTGTGCCACTGCAGGCATGGAGAGCCCTCTCTGTTGGCATGCGATCCAAGTGGCTCCAGCATCGCCCCAGCAGCTGAGCGTCGGATAACAGCGCGCATAGGGGTCATGCGCATGCCTGGAAAGGAGTAGTGGCGCCAGGCGATGACATCACAAGCCACAAATCATTAGCTGCAACTCATCTGAGCTTTCGCATGGCTGGTCAGTGCGCTGCCAAGGATATATATATATATATATGTTTGCTTGGACTAGCCACGAGTTGTTTTTTCTAAACTAAAATCTCAGTTTTCAGGTTTTACTGCAGTGTTGGCACTTTGCGATAAATAAGTCGTTTTGGGTTACAGTTTGGGCACTCGGTCTCTAAAAGGTCCGCCATCACTGGCCTAACCCTATATGGAATTATTGTTTCCATGCAAAAGGAGGCAAACTGGAACACCTTGCAGAGATATTACCGCGTCCCCCAAATTGCGGAATGCCTTGGTCTGGCAGGCACCCCCACTTGAGCAAAGAGAAGCATGACCTCTGGGGCAACTGTGAAATTCATGAATTGTGAAAGGTATTCATGCTATAACAATACAGTATTGCACTCCTAAGTTCACCAGTCAGGATGTTCACTGATCACTTCCTTTGCATGGACAGAATGTTCTAAAGTTATGGTATTATTTCTGTAAATATCTGTTTGTACTCGCACATATACAGGAGAACATATACAATGGTTGTGCCAGGTCCCATGAAAGAAACAGCATGTGTCAGGTTGCTTCATAGTAGCCAGCTGCAAAATTCCAATTTTATTCTCTGGACAGATTTGGGCCAACAAATGTCTTTGCCATACAAAATAGCCACCAAAGATTGGTGTGCATGTACTTCCCTTCCTCAAGATATACAAAAACCTTAAGCAAATAAGTAATCACTTCACTTTTCATGACAACAGATGGCAACCCACAATAATATATTCTCCCTCAGCACTATCTCACCCCCATAATGAGCCATTTCTTGTCTCTTCTCCCTTGCAGTGAGCTCTTTCAGTCACACTAGATTATGTCAAGTATATTGAAGATTTATCATTTTATTTCTAACTAAAGTTGGGGTGCGAAACCACATGCTCAGGGGCCACATCCACTCTCCAGGACTTCCAACTGGTAGCTTCATTGCTTCTGTGCAATTTTCTCCCATTCTAAAAGGTTCAACCATGTTCTCCAAAAGCTTATGCTTCTAGTGATAAGCACTTTAAATTAAGTTGTCCTGGTATTTTGGTCCAACCCCATCTTCCTTTAGCCACACCACCACTGGAAGGCAGCTCAAAAAGTCTTCTCTGAAATTTGGTCCCCGTTGCAGATAAGCCAAGCTGCTTACAGTCAAGAAAAATAAATATACATTAAACCAGAAACAAAGGCATTTAAAACAATGGGCCCATTGTTGTTGTTGTTGTTGTTAGTCGCGAAGTCGAGTCCGACCCATCGCGACCCCATGGACAACATTCCTCCAGGCCCTCCTTTCCTCCACCATCCCCAGGAGTCCACTCAAGCTTACACCAACCGCCTCAGTGACTCCATCCAGCCACTTCATCCTCTGCCGTCCCCTTCTCCTTTTGCCATCTATTGTTCCCAGCATTAGGCTCTTCTCCAGGGAGTCCTTCCTTCTCATTAGGTGGCCAAAGTATTTGAGTTTCATCTTCACTATCTGGCCTTCTAAAGAGCAGTCAGGGTTGATCTCCTCTAGGACTGACCGGTTTGATCGCCTTGCGGTCCAAGGGACTCGCAGGAGTCTTCTCCAGCACCACAACTCAAAGGCCTCAATCCTTTTGTGCTCAGCCTTCCTTATGGTCCAGCTTTCACAGCCATACATTGCAACTGGGAAAACCATAGCCTTGACTATACGCACTTTTGTTGGCAGGGTGATGTCTCTGCTTTTTAGTATGCTATCTAGATTTGCCATAGCTTTCCTCCCCAGAAGCAAGCGTCTTTTAATTTCTTGGCTGCAGTCCCCGTCTGCGGTGATCTTGGAGCCCAGGAAAACAAAATCTGTCACTACCTCCATTTCTTCCCCATCTATTTGCCAGGAAGTGAGAGGACCAGATGCCATGATCTTAGTTTTCTTAATGTTGAGTTTCAAGCCAACTTTTGCGCTCTCCTCCTTCACCCGCACCAAGAGGCTCTTTAGTTCCTCTTCACTTTCTGCCATGAGAGTGGTATCATCTGCATATCTGAGGTTGTTGATATTTCTCCCAGCAATCTTGATTCCAACTGGTGATTCATCTAGCCCTGCCTTTCTCATGATGTGCTCTGCATATAAGTTAAACAGGCAGGGCGACAGTATACAGCCTTGCCGAACTCCTTTCTCAATTTTGAACCAATCAGTGGTTCCGTGTCCGGTTCTCACTGTTGCTTCTTGACCTGCATATAGGTTTCTCAAGAGACAAATAAGATGGTCTGGTACTCCCATCTCTTTAAGAACTTGCCACAATTTGTTGTGATCCACACAATCAAAGGCTTTAGCGTAGTCAATGAAGCAGAAGTAGATCTTTTTCTGGAACTCCCTGGCTTTCTCCATGATCCAGCGTATGTTGGCAATTTGATCTCTAGTTCCTCTCCCTCTTCGAAATCCTGCCTGTACTTCTTACAAATAGCAATTAAAATATGGAACAAGCAACATTGCACAAGTGTCACAGATACGTTGCCTCATATTGCAGCAAACAGCTGCAGCTTCCTGTGCCCACCAGGCCCAGGAGGGAGAAGACAGGCCAATCTGTGCCAGGATTACCAAAAAGGCGCTGCCACAACCACCACTCAGGGTCTCTTCCAGCAACAACAAACCAAAAGGAAACTAAGAAAACCAAGCTGTGCAGGAGACCTTGGGCTCAACATGCAAAAACAGAAAGAGAACTAGGCAGCAGCTCCAGGCACAACACAGGTGTTGTGGCCACAGACCCACTCCAGAAGCTCAACAATCGCAGGAAACCTGAATATTGTCAGGAGGTTGCTGTCCAAATACTCCCCCTCCAAACCCCAATGGAAGGAAGACATACCGTTAAGTAGCGCAAACATGCAAGGGCCCCTGTGCACACGCACATACATGCACACAGGGGACCCTTGCTTTTTAGTGCATGTATGTGTATAATATTATGCATAAACAATATTCAGGTTTAGCGCATATGTGTTCTTGTATTTTCAGTGCCTAGATTTGTCCTTGGTTTTTTCACTCTAATTCTCTCATCCTGCAAGCTCAGGGCATGCTTTTTGCTCAATGTGTAAACAATTCACTTAGAACCAGTGTGGCAGAGTAGTTAGACTGCTGGACTGGGAGTCAGGAGATCCAGGCTCTGGGTCCTGCTTGGCCATGATGCTCCCCAGTGACTGGTCACTGATGCATGGTCATTGATTCAGCTTTACCTACCTCAGAAGGTTGTTGTGAAGATAAAATGGAAAGGAGGAGCAGGGCCATGTAAATCAATTTATGTTCTTTGCAGGAGAAAAGGGAGGATGTAAATATAATAACTAGGTAACATTGCCTGTCTCAGACTCACTTTCAAAGTATTAAAGTAAGTATTAATGATGGCATAAACAGCCAATTAATGGCATTCCAGGTACAAGTGAGGTCTGTAGTAGTAACAAACCTGCACTGCTCAGGAACTAGGTGTCGTATTAATTAGTTAGGTACAGTTGAGATTAGCAATAGGCTCACTCCCTGGAGATATTAACAAAACGAAGCTTAAATAGGAGCATATATGTGTAAGTGGGTACAGTTATGTTGGAGGCAACACACCTTACAAAATCTGTATCCTTCAAAACTGGAATTGAGATGCTGCCACCTTTTCCAAACCTCTCCTTTGAGTTCAATGGGATTGATGCTCCAGTAAGCATCTTTAAGATGGCAGCCTAAATAGTTCATTGTTTGTGCAATCCAGTGCATGTTTTATTCCACTCATTCATTGTAAGCCATCCTGAGATGTTTGTAGGGGAAGGGTTAGAAAAACTTTTAATAAGTAATAAAAATAAATGTCTACTCAGAAGCAAGCCCCTTGATTTCCACAGTGTTTATTCCCACATAAAACAGTACAGGGAAGCAGACTTGAAAGACTGACATAACAGAGGCTGAAAACACTTAAGTTGCCTAGCAAGCAACGTATTTACACTTCATTAAATTTGGGCAATCTGGTAATTTGAAAGAGTTACACCATTTACTTTATGCATCTGATGAATTCCATTGCACCTATGACTCAACTCATCGGTTCTATCTTTAACCATAACTTTCCACCTAGGTGTTTTTACTACAGCAGAAAAAATACAAAGTTGCTTCTTTGCAATGGAGATAGTTGCAGGCCTATTCTAATAGCAACCTCCAGCGAAGCATCCTCCATCACCTAGGCAGGTCCGCCGCAGCTCCAAAAAGGGGCTGGCCTTAAGGCGTTGGCCGCGCCCCTTATGTAAATCAACGCTGAATCACGCTCACCTGAGAGAAAATGAGTCGCCGACCCATCCCTGTAAGAACCCGAAAGCGCTGGGCCGAACCATATTCGCGCAGAGAGAGGGGGAGTGAGAAGAAGCGATTAAAGGCCCTTCGTGACTTTCTTCCCCTGAGAGCATGTAGGGAAGAGAGGAATTGAAGAAAAGAGAAAACGGGCTTAGCTAGCGAGAGTAACCGAGACGGTTGTCGATCGTTAACCAACCATTCTTCATGCTCCCCTATACGCACTTTGAACGTGGCGTAGTCCGAGGTATGAAGAGCGGAGGGTACAGCGCGGTGAGGAAGACGGCGGAGGAGGGGCCCACTGCGGGCCACGTGACCCTCGGGCTGCCGCCATTTTGTCCTGCGGAGGCTGGGTATTTAGAGCGACCCGCGAGCGCCGCGGAGAAGCCGCCTCTGCCGTCGGACGAGGGAGCGGGTGGAGAGCGCCGCCGCCGCCGCCCCCTTCAGCAAGGCCGCTGTGGCGCTTGGCCGGTTTTACTTTCTGCTCCGCCATCTTCCTGCTGTCGCTCACAAGGACCTTGCCTAGCCCCTGGCAGCGGAGGGAGGAAAGGAGCGAAGCAGCGCTGGTAGAGGACTAGGAGACCGCCCGTCGCCGCCCGTCCTCCTCCGGGTGCAGCTCGGCGCCGACGTAGCCTCCGCCTGCTCCTGCTGCCCCCCCTCCTCTCCGACCCGGCTCCGCCATGTCGGCTGCTGCTCCCGAGTACTCCTCCTTCTTCGCCGTCATGGGCGCCTCGGCTGCCATGGTGTTCAGCGGTGAGGCACTGGATCGGGCTGGGGTGGGAGCCGGGGGGCGAAACCGTGGCGTTGCCGTGGCCTTGCGTAACCAGGCTGGGTGTCGTCCTGGTGGCCGGGACGGCGCCGGGCTCGGCTCTTGACCGTGCTGTGACTCACGCCCACCCGCCTTTGGCATCCTCCGCAAAGGGATGGCAGGGGATGGGGGCGAGGGGGCATCTGGGCCGTGGCTTGGCCCGAAGGCTGCCCCCTCGCGAAGAGACCGTGGCTGCCTGCCCGGCCTTGCCTTAGTGCTTCTCGGGGAGAGCCACCATCAGGCTCCCTCCATCACCGTCCTCGTCCTTCGTGATGCTGCCCCCACGAACCCATCTTCCCTGTCTTCTGCTTTGCACCTTGGGGAGGGGAGAGGGCAGCGCAAGCTGCCCTTAATCTCCACCCTGTTGGGAAAAAGATGAATCGGGCAGCAGCATCTTTTTCCACTCCACCGCCTGCAAAAACCTGATGAGCAGGGGCCAGACCCAAGGAGTTGGGGAAATGAGGAGACTCCTTGATGTCTGTCTTCGTCTCTGCTTGGAGATGGTGGTGCCATTAAAGGGGCTGTCTTTTTGCTGCTGGAGCCCACCTTCGATTATCTAGAGACTCTTTAAAAAAAAAAAAACCCAGCTATGATAGGTATGTATGTGGCTGAATGTTAGCCTCTCTGGTGCTTGCCTTTCCCTCTGATTTATGCTTTCCTCAAGGTAAGTAAATGCAGGTGCCCTCCCTTTTCCAGGCTGCCCCAATTCAGCTCGGCCGGGCTTTCCTCTTCTTGCTGCCTAATGGCTGTAGGGATGTTTCCAGCCTGAATGATAGAGAGAGCAGTGCGGGGGCGAAAGCTCAGCTGAAGCTGGACATGCTCCTCCTGTCACTTCCGTCACTGCAAGCTGCAACGTCTCTCCCTTTTTTTAATGGCTGCGTTCTTTCAGAAGCTTTCCGCTTTGTGTTGCCCCTGTTCCTACCAGCTGGTTCATCCAGGCTATTTAGAAGTGCTGTGGGGGAAGCTGGAGAAAATGCCATTGCTTTGAGGAGGAGATGCAGTGGGGCAAGGAGGGTGACATCATAGGGGATGAGAACCAGCTGGTGGAGGAGCCCCCGGCTGGCCATGTGACTGCAGGGAGGGGAGACGGAAGAGGCTGCTTCCCTGCATGCCATCTTAGGAGGGTTGCATTAACTCGTGGCTGGGTTATGCTGTGCAATCTGTCCATCCATGCTGGGGAGCCAGAAACATCTTCCCTCCGACCAGCAGAAGAGGGATGTGTGCTATTTGGCTCGATAGCAAATGTAGCTTATCTTTGCAGAGTTATAGCTTGCATTGTGGCTTGCGCTTCAAAGCCCTATCAAAGGAGAGTGGTTGCTCTGCAGTCGAACGGTTTGTGTTAAAAGGCCCAGGCAGAGCTGCCTGTACACACAAGGCCATCTCAGCAGTGACATTCTTAATTTGCAGTATGGGCTTACCAGCTAAACACTCACTTGTTAAACTGACAGAGCATTCAGTTTTAAGCAGGGCTAGCATGTGAAATAGAAATCACACTCTTACTGGAGCTAGCCTAAATTCTGAGCATGACTGTACTAACAGTGTCTATATTATCTAATAAAGTGGAGGCTAAATCTTGCTAGAATGAATAATGGCTATTGCCTGTTTGGTGCATAACAGTGCTAAATCTCTGGGACCACAAACAGATAGTTCTTCCATTATTGTCTGTTCAATTTTCAGTTCTTACATTCAGATTTGTGTATATATTTCTCCAGAAGTCCATGGTTAATGGCATTGACACATCACACATAGTAGAAAGCATGCAGGAGTTGTCAATTAGCTTGGGTCAAACTGAACTCCTTCAAAATGTAGTTTAAACCATACCTATGAAAAGCTTTAGATAAGCCTTCCCCAACCTTGTGACTTCCAGACACATTTGGACTGCAACATCCAGAATTCCCAATCAATGGACCTTCTGTATGGGAATTCTGGGAGTTGCAGTGCAAATGCCCCTGAAGGCCACCAAGTTGGGTAAGGCCACTTTAGATAGAGAGGGTCAATAGTATTGCTAGTACTAATTGCAAAATATAGAAAGAACTAATTTAGTGTTTCAGTTGCAAGCATACAGCCATTTAAAATACGCGTCTTGCTGAAATACTGCTGTCTCCTGAAAACTAATTGAACTAATCCTGGATTTCTCCATTCTGAGAATGATGTGCAGAACAAATTGTACTTTAGTGTCAACATGGCTGGAACTTATTATATAATTTCTTGCATTATTTGGGTTATAATTGGCAGTAGGTTCTATTGAAGTTGGTAATCATCCATAGGATTGTTTAAAGTTGTCTTCCCAGCAAAATACCTTCCTAGATAGCATTCAGCTAGACTGTTAAACTATGTTAGAATACTTCTAACTGTTAGAATTATGTTAGAATACCATTTTCATCGATTTACTTTTTAAATTCTGTATTTCATTGTATCCTCCAAGGAGTTTAGGGTAACGTACAGTGGTTCTCCACCCATTTTACACCAACACAAGCCTGTGAAATATGTTAATTTGAAAATAACTGACCTAAGGTCATATAGCAATCTTTATGGCTGAGTGGAGATTAGAACCTCTGTTTTCCTGGTGGGACTCAGTCTAACCACCACAACTGTGCTGGTACTTATTATCAGGGACAAATGGCTGTAGCTTTACAACTGATGTTTCTTATCTAGCACAGTGTATAGTACTAATGTTTTCTAGACCATGTTTAGGCAAAGATGTAGTTTGCAAGCACTCATACGTATTTGGTAAAATACACTGTTGTAATTTATGTGAGCAAAAGGGGTTCATGACACAGGAAATTTGTGAATTCCCAAGTCCAGGTTCAGAACTTTGCTCATGCAAGATAACTTAATTTTTCAAAGCTTGCTGGCTTTTTAATGTGTGTCTGTGGTTAATTTTTTGAAGTAGTAAACCAGCAGCTGATAGCTTGATCTTGTGAACAACTGCAGTGAAATGGCAGTAGTTTTAAGGTATTAGCATTGGCTTGGGAGGATAAATAGGCTATTCATGCTGGTGCTGGGATGAACGAGTGACACGATATCTTCCTGTTTCAGCACACATCTTGCCGTCTTTCCACCCTGTGCAGAAATGCCTACATATGAGGGCTTTTAGTCCACAGCAGCAGAGACTCGGTGGATTCCATTTTAGTGACAGTCAGCTGTAGATCCAATGAAAGGTTCAAAGTGCCTTTTAATCTGTGTTCCAGGATTTCTGAGGTCCTACAGTGAGAAGACTAGTAATGGCCAACATGGTTTTAAGCAGATAGTGTGCCTGCCACTTTCTTCCCTTTGCTGTGTAACCACATCGAGCTGTTAACAATGTTTGCAGTTTCTGTACCGATAGCTCATCCCAAAAGGCCTAGCTCTAATGCCTCAGATCAGATGTGGGCAACCTGCAGTGCTTCAGCTGGGCTGCAGACCCCATCACCATTGGCTTTGCTTGTTGGATAAATGGAGTCCACATCTCTGGTCAACCGCCCATGTCTAGGATATGCTTCAGAATCATTTGTAGCTGGAAGAAGGCTAGTCTAGAAGGCTTGAATATATATTTCAGATTAGGGTTCTCATCTCACAGCTGCTGTCTCCTGAAACAGTGAACAGAAGTCTTGTACTGCAGCACCCACTGGTTGAGGTGGAATTGAATCCTGCTGTTCGCTGAGGTAGGCCTGTCAACGGATCAGTGGAGTATACCATCTCAGGATGCTTCCATTCTGCAACTCTTTCTAATTAAACCTATGCTGGACAGAAGCTGTTTCATGGTGGGTGTTCTGTCAGATACCTGAGCATCTTAACTGGCAGTCTGTTGGTGAAATGGGACTGGCATTGAAGGCTGACCTTTTCAGAGTAAGAGGCAAGAAAACCTGCAGGAAGCAGACATCCCAGAGCCATTGTGCTTTGAGATGAGCGATTTACTGGGGTTGTCACTGTGCAGTGCCCTGGCTTACTGTAAGCAAAAGGGCCGCATCCCATGGTTCCTTATGAGCCGTCAAGACCAAGAAGTTCAAGCCTTGTTCTGAGTTAGCTGGTTTGAGGCAGAAACTGTTGTATAAACACCTGTACCCCTGTGCACTACCTTGTGATGACAGTAAACAGCTCATATAGCCCACGCTGGTCATAACTGGCTAAACTTGTGGTGGCAGATAATTTTTTGTGATGCCAGGGCCACAGTGACCTTCAGGGGACCAGCTCTGTTTAGCGGTGCTTGCCAAGTGATGGCTCTCCAACCTCAAGGAATGGTTACGGAGTGTTCCTGCTTCATTGGATGTATGGATAATTGTCATATGCCTCTGAGTGATGTGACCCTCTAATCTTTCCATGTAATATGGATGACCAAGATACTTGCACACAAGAAGAAACAGAAATGAGTCTCCAGTGAGCAGAAATACTGCGCATTGAGTCATGTCAAACTTCCTACTTGTGATGTTTGCAATCATACACAAGTATAGCCGTACTGCATGCATAGAAGGGCTTGTCCAATGAAAGAACCATCTAAGGGATGCACTGGGAATCTTCAGGGGGTTGCACAGGACTATCTCCTGCAGCCAAATATGAACAGGACTGGTTATGGAAGTGCTTGCATAGCTTCAGTGTCTGAGCCATTACTCAGCAAAGAGCCATTACGCTGCATGTCGCGAGCGGAGCTGGCTAGACTCGGGGGTCAGACAAGATGGCCCGTGAGACCCCTTCTGACTCATTCTGTTTCTCTGTTTCTAAATCCGCGCAAACTGGGTGTTTAGTTTTCACTGCTGAGTGCACACTGGAGAGCTCATTTCTGCTTTCAAGATGACTAGCTTATCAGATTACTGTAAAAAGATGGAAGCTGATGAAATGGCCTCTTCCACTTTTAGCATCTTACAAACAAGATCCTGTACGTAGACTTTACAGTGTGTTGTTTCTGTGAGCTGGTCACTGCAGAGTTGCAAGCCTGCGCTTCCCACCTGTACTAAGTTCCCCAACCATTCCCCTCCACCCCCCAATCCAGGTCAGCAATGGAAGGTCACTTTTTAATGAAATAGATTAGAAACAGATGCGACCATATTCTGCATCAAAATTATTTGGAAGGGAAGACTAAATCTTTAACTCCTTGTACTCATGTCACGTTTCAGCTAATAAACTTTCAGTATAATAAACTTCTAGAACTCATCCCCATAGGAACATATTAGTGACACCTAACCTGGTTAGGCTTCTACTCACATTGAGACAAAACAACCAGTTATCCAAGAGGACATGCCATCATTTTGTCAAGTAGTCCATGTTTTAGTCCTTGGAGCAAGCTGTTCATCCAAGAGAGGATTGTGTTGGCATAAATGTTGCTTTTCTGAAGGCAGCCATCTTGCTTTCAGTCCTAGCTGCATGCATTGTATGACCATGCAGTCCATATGGTCTTAACCGCAGAAGTTCTAGTCAAGCTTTCAGAGCTACTTGGAAGTGGTAGCCTTACAGATGACTCCTGCTGTGCCATGGTGTTGCATGATCAGCAGTCCCTTTTGGGACAAATTATGGGTGGATGAGGAAAATTGCAAGCATTTGGCAGGATCTGACATTTTCCTGTTCCATAGGCGAGGATCTTTTACTGAGCACTTGTCCCTACCATAGGAGGGGAAAAGCCATGTGGCTCAGTGAAAGCTGGGGACTTTTTGTTGAGGTAGCACTGCAGCCCCAAAATCTAGGCCATTTAAGCCCTGATGCTCTGAGTTGCTCTTGTGTCTAGATGGGAAGTGCTTCGAGTTTTCCACCCTCCAAAGAACACTTCCAAATACATTTCACATGTCCTTGATAAGCTTTAAATCCCTGCTAATCATGGGGCATTCTCTCCTTTTACTGCCTGCTACTCCGGCTGATCTTCATATTTCATGCATACTTCATGTCCCTGTTGGCCTCAGCGCCAGAAGGTTTGAGTGATGTTGCTTGCCTAAACGAGGCAAACTGAAAGAACAGGGGATCCCTTAAACCAGCTTTCCCTGGTGCCATCCAGATGCTGGGAGTTGTAGTCCAGGTCATATGGAAGACACCAGGTTGGGAATGCCTGTCCTAAGCTCTTGTAAGAAACAGCTTCAGCAGCAGTTGCATGTGAGGGGGAAAGTTTGGCTGTGGCTACTTTCTGTTTGAGCTTCAAAGAAACAAGTGAGAAGGAAGACACTTTCTTGAAATAAGGGTGGAGCAACCAAGAACTTGCTTGTTCAAAATTCTCATGGAAGCTTCAGGGTGGCTTGCAGGGTGCATATTGGGTGGAGCATAGATTCACTGCAGAACAACACTGTTTAGCATAGTCGCTTGTTGCTTGAAGCCAGTGCCTATGAAGCAAATGCTTAACTTGTGGTGCCAATCTTACCCTAGTCAACTGGGAGAATCTGTAGAAACGGAGCAGTCTGAAAGTTCTTCATCTCTTTGGTAGAAAGGATAGTCTTCAGATTTGGACATAAGGCAGGCTGATTATGTAATTAGTCAACTGGATACTAGTGTCAACTTTGTGAAATTTCTTCAGTGAGAGGTGAGCAGAGTTGTAATGGTTAGTCTCTCATTACCTTTTACAGGCTTGGATCCTGGAAAAGATTAGGGGCAGAAGCAGCGTATTGCAGACCCAGTAGCCTGTAATCTGTTTTGACATGACCAGGGTTTCCCAAGCATCCATAAACACCTGCTGCTTAAACCTTCACACAACGTGAAATGATCAGTAGAAACACTCATGAGGCTTTACAAGAGCAATGAAATTATAGAAGGCAAATAGCAGCTGCATCTTTATGGTAGGAAGTGTCAGCATCACTTATATGTTGCTATAGGACCCATTGTGAACATGATTAAACTAAAGGGTGGGCAACCTGATCTGTCAGCCATGGTATTCTTGCCTTTTCATGGCCCTGCAGTATCTTTATTCAGGGGCACACTTCAGCTCAGAAGCTAATTAGGATGAGTCTGCTTGTGCCCTTGACAGCTTTTCTGTCCAGCTTGCAAAAACTTTGCTTTCTGTATATGCAAGCTTTTCTCTAGCTAGAGCAAAAACATCAGGGCTGCTTGAAAAGCTGCTATAATAGAAGCTAATCTCTTAAATCCATTTCAAAATAGCAGGTGGATTGATTTTTAATTTAGGAAATAATACTGAGGTTGAACTGATAATACATAGCTTTTAAGTAAAGCTTTGAGTAGTGTCCAGCAAGAGTATTGGATAGCGGAAGAGGGGTGCCGATTGTCTTTCCAGTAACCATTTCTGATTTCCAGTAACCATTTCTGATTGGCTTTTATGCACTCTTCCTTGACTTGGATCCTGAGTTGCCTGTTCTTTCAAATAACGGAGGTAAATGTTCAGTTCCACCAGCTGTCCCTGCAGCTTCACCCCTCAGTTTCCCAGGAGTGGACTTTTGGGGGATTTCAGAGGAATAGGGGAAGAGAAAGCCCATGTGAATGAAGTTTGATTCATTAATGGAAGTAAGTTTAAAAGCAAATCCAGTGGGTTTTTTATATTATCAGTGTACCCAGAACACTTGAGGAGCTTATAATTTACATAGATGCTTTACTGCCTCCTTTGCAGCTGTTTGTCAGAAATATAGAATATATCTACATTTAAGGATCTGTTTTAAGAGCAATTTGTGTGCTGCTTCTCTCTTCCAGTCCAAAAGCAAATACTTCAGGCCTTTTTTAATGGGCCATCCAGTCATCTTTGACTTATGACAGTCCTATGAATGAATGCCCTCCAGAATGGCTTGTTCTTGACTCTCCTGCATAGCTCTTGTAAACTCTGTGGCTGCTTTTATGCAATCGAGCCATTTCATATTTGGTCTTGGTCATCTTCTACTCCTGCCTTTGACCTTTCCTAGCATGGTTGTCTTCCCCGGGGAATCTCTTCTCATGATTTGCCTGAAGTATGATAGCCTCAATTCTGTCACTTTTGTTTCCAAGGAAAAGTTCTGCCCAGACTCGAATAGAGATCCACTTGTTCATCTTTCTGTTGGTCCAGGGCATTGACTAAGTTCTCCAGCACCATGTTTCAAATAAATTTAGAGGTATTTTAAAATCAGGCTTTTCTGGCACAGTTGCTAAGCAGTTTGAATATACAGGCTATCTGCAGTGGCCCATGTTCAACTTGTTAAAGCAGGCAAAGATAATTTCATACTCTTATAGTTCCTTGTTTATTTTGTACTTTACAAATCAATGTTAAGTATTTGTAACTGTTTGCAGTTTACTATTCATAAAGTAACATTGATTTCCAAGTACTTCCACTTTGTATTATACAAGGACACAATCAGTGTCTTTATTAAAGCATAATGACTAATTCTTCATTGCATTCTTTGTGTGACCATTCTGTGTTCTTGAAATTTTATAGGCTTTTGAGCTATTGAAAGTGCTGTGTTCAATGGAAAATTTCTGCATGTTGGCCAACAGTAATCTATACAACTAAATGCAATATAAAAGAATATTTTTAAAAACTTGACAATACACCCCCCCACACACACACACCTTTACAATTAAAGCAGCTCTATATGCAAAACCTGACAATACCTCCCCCGCCCATGTGCTGTTCAGCATTGGTCATTGCCTCAGCAAAGAGGGTAGTCCCAGCCCGGTACTGAAAAGATAGTAAAAATAGGTGACAGTTGGACCTTGGTGGGGCAATGATTCCATAATTTGGGGACTACCAAAGAGAAGGCCTTCCTCCCTGTTGCCACCAGCCAAGCCGCCTCTGAAGTGCAATTCAGAGGAAGGTCTCCGATGTTGAGCTTGGTGTCTGAGGACATTTTAATTGGAAGAAGTGCTCCATCAGATATTGTGGTCTCAAGCCATGTGGGACTTTATTGGTAAAAATCCACAACTTGGCTCAGGCTCAGGAGTATATAGGCAGCCAATGACATTGGGCCAGAACTGGTGTTAGGTTTGGGCCATTTGGATCATCTGTTAGTACTCCAGCTGCTGCATTTTGCACACCTATCCAGACTGTCTTTGAGGGCAACCTCACATAGAGCACGTTGCAGCAACCTAGTTTAGATTACTAGAGCATAGATTCTTAAAACCAGGTTAGTCCAGTCCATATAGGGCTGTAGATGGGCCACCTGTCCCTGGGACCTTAAGTGACGGAGCTGGATCACAGAGCACCAAAGCTACGGACCTTCAAGGGCAGTGTGACCCCATCTGGAATGGGTTAAGCACCCTCTACCCAGTCAGAGGAACCAGCCCCCAATAGCATCTCAGCCTTGTCTGGACAGAGCTTCAGTTTGTTAGCCCTCACCCAGCCCATTGATGGAGCCAGGCAGTGGTTTAGCACATCCACAGCCTCACCTGCTGAAGGTGACGGGAAAATTAGAGCTGTCATCTGCATACTCATGCAACAGGGGTGGCACCTCCTACCTTTCCGCAAGATGACTTGTACCAGGACCTCTGTTAGCAGCTTGTTCTTAGATTTCTGTATGCCAGAACAGTTGTCAGTCCTCCCTCAGTTTAATGATTTGGTCTGGATTATTCTATGCTCGAACTTACTGAGGTCATTCTGAATCCTCTTTTCCAATCATCATTTTTCAAAGTAACCTGGATATTTAATGAGAACCTAGTATTGGGAGATGGCTTCTTACCAAAGGTATTGCCATTCCAGTCTGCACTTATTACCCAATTTTCATTTTTTTCATTTATGAAAGTGGCTTCAAATGAGAGTATGTATCAAAATGCTTTCTAGTACTTGATATGCACCCCCTCATACCATACAAGTGGACTTCGCAGGAATTCCAGCCAGCCACATCTTCCTCCTCCTCTGCCTTCTCCCAGTGTTGCATTTCCTCTAGTTGATAATCAGCCATACAGTGTTTTAAATAGACTTCAGAGCCTGTTTTCTCCCACACCACTGCCTAGTGTGATATTTTTTACGTGGTTCAAACACTGCAGCTTTCTTTGGTGAAAATTTAGGGAGGAAACCCATTTTACAGCTGTTTTGACTTAACATAGGCATTATCTACTTTGCCTATGAATATTGCATTGAATGTTTGGACTTAAGGACTTATACAGAATAGCAAAAGGGTGGTGGGACCTACTTGCTGTCTTTATGGAACTACTTAAGGCAGCCTGCTCCTGCTCTCCAGATCCCATCAGCCCCAGCCAGCATGGCCAAGTAGTCAGGAATCCTGGAAGTTGTAGTTCAAATCATCCGGAGGTCACTAGGCTGCAGCTGGGGGTGTAGAGAGAGTTGGATTTTGAAAAGTGGGAGATGGGGCACACTTGTGGCCTCTCATCCAGGTTGCTTCTCCCTGAATCCTGGCAAGAAAGTGATTGGTGATTGGTGAGGAGCCGTATAGACTTGAAAAGAAGTTATGCAGAAAGACTAGCAGGTAATGTCGTACTTGTATGTCAGTGAAGTGCAGTAAGCCAGCAGCTTACCACTCAGCAGGGTAGGTAACATCCCCACTGTGCTTACCTTAGCTTTCATTAACTAATTGTACCATACACTAGACGTCTTCCATTCCTGTTTCCTCTCTCCTTGCTTACCTGCACCCTTTTGTTTCTTTGCTTCCTTTTTCCTGCAGGAAGCAACACAGTCTTTTGGCATCCATGTTCTGAATGCAGTTTGGTCTGTGAATTGGGTGACTTGGTGAAGCAGCCCCTGTTCTTTCATATTCTTTCTTTACCCTCTATTTTCTCCTCTCACCCGCACGAGTATGGTTCTTGTCTTTCCTGTTCAGGGGTTTTTTTTGGCTACCTTAGATTTTTAAATGTGCCCTGGTGAGCCATAAGATCTCCTCCTCTGTGAGTGGCTATTTTGTAGGCTGTGTAACCCGTTTTACTTGCAGCCAAAGATGGAAAACTAGAATGAGACTCCTTGTTGCCTAAGAGTGTGATCTTTACTGTGTCTTTCTCAACTGGGATTGAAATTGAAATATACCTCCTATATAGGATAACTTCCTATAAGCTAAAAATCATGACTAGAGTTGGGAAGGAAAGGGAGAGTTATTCTTGGCACATGTTCCAAGGGCAGGCAGATACAGACTCATCAAGTGACAAGGGATCCTGCGAACCAGTTTTCACAGATGTTGAAATGGATGATGCAGAGCGTTTGATTTCCCAAGATGCTTAGGTAGACATTGAGACTAGTCAGGATTCAGTTGTAGGGAGGGGGTGTGGGGAAAACTGCAAGTAGGTGAGCCTGGCACAACTCCTGACTCCATGATGCAGTGGTGGGCAAGACAGGCTGACCAGCTAGAGGGGCTGTAGACAGACGGTCTGCCCGCCTTCAAAGGGACATCCCAGGAGTACTTGGAAGGAGAATGCTGGGAAGTAGTTGCTAGACTGGGTTCAGTGAATTACTCTGGGTATGCTCAGGGACTCATTCTTTCTTGGTTGTGCTTACTGGAGGATAAAGAGCTTTGCCAGAGAAGAGTGTTCTGGAAGTGAGAAGAGGGGAAACCTGGCTCATGACAACTAGCATCATGTCTGAAAGGGGCTTGAACTTTGCAGGTAGCAAACTCCAGTGCAAAGCGATTTTTAATGGAGGGGAGTTTCTTGGTATGACAGAGCTTTTGGTTCAGAGGGCGAGAACTCAAATCCTACTAGCCACTTAAGAGTGCCTAAAGTAGCTCCATGAATAGTAACCATAATTTCTTACCATAAAACCTATTCTTACGCCATTGTTTAGCTTCATGAGGGATATAATGCCTTTTTATACCAATAGCTGGTATATTTTCCTCCAAAAGTAGTTTGCTGCACTCCTCTATCACATGGAAAGTCATTTGTGGGCCTGTTGAGTGTCTGGAACTGATTCCAGACACACCCCCATGAGATGGGAAAAATGTGTGGACAGTAGGCAGAGTCGAAATATTCACAGTTTGAGAACAGTGCAATTCTACCGGAGTAGAATGCAAAACCAGGTGGGTTTAAACTGCGCTGCTGAGTGGCCAGCTGCTAGCTTCCAGTGGGACTCGAATAATCCCTTATTGGGCCTTCATGTCAAGCCCATAAGGGGCTGACTTGTCCTATAGCTCAGGAAGATGTGCAGAGTGGGTCACAGGGAAAACCTGAGAACGCTGTTGTGTACAGTTGTTAATATGTATGATGGTGCTATGCATCTAATAGCGGTGTGCCAAGCTAGAAATTAATGTTTTTATGCTGACCATAACTGAAGCTCTCTGGCCAGTTCGCAATAGCAAGTCACTCATCCAGATTTCAACCAGGCTTGACCCTGCTTACAGTTCAAAATTAGGCAGGATCAGGTACTTCAGACTATACGAAAGGAAGGTTTTGTTTTAACGTCTGCCCTGTTCAGTTCAGATTTGTTGCCAGCCTGAACACTTGGCTTGCTATAACTTGACAAGCTGCCAAAAGAAAATAATATTTTATTGAATCTGTCCTAATGTTCCTACATCAGTGAACTTCAATAATACCTGAATTTGTTTCTGTGCACACATCTTGCTCCTTCAGACAAAATTGGCAGGTTTACGTGTTGAGACTCATCACTTCAGTTTCTCCTGCTTTAGCAATTGTACTTTGGAAAGTGCTTAATACTCATGTTTGCTCTTCTAGCTCTGCTACAAAGGAGGCAGAGATGTCCTTTAAAAGTGGGGTGTATATGTGTAAAACATGCCTGATCACATGTAGCTGGAAGACCTATAAAACTGAATAACTGAAAACCGCCTGTGACAATCTCTGTCTCTGGTCATGCAGAACATGTACAAAGGCAGGTCAGATTACTGCTGCTCAAAATGTAACTATTCTTGCATGTTAAAAATGTGGATTTCGCTCCTGGTCAAGGGAAATGGAAGGAAAGAAGCCTGCACAGATCCCTCATTTGGGTGCCATGCCGCTATTGGTGCCAGGCCCTCACCATGTCGTCATGGGGCAGTGGGCCAGAGGCAGGGCACAACATCAGCTTTCCAGTCACAGTGATAGCAGCACATCTCAGATCTGGCTTGGCAAGGAAGTCACAGTTAGCAAATGTGATTCGCTAAAGGAGAGGCTATCAGACGATTGCTGACCACCCAGTTTTCTGTGCTTTGCTAGCTACCCTTCCCTTCTCTGTGAACCAGGCATTTGGGACACATAAATACTGCTGGGTGTGCCAAGCACTGAATCTGTCCTAATGAGGTTCACGGCTGTGTTTCATGGGGAGAGGTGGACCAACTGGAAAAATGGGCAACCCCCATACCTACTCCAGACTTGTCAAAAATCTGTAGGGTTACATGGTTGTAGCACTTCTTGATTCTGAAAGTCTTGTGGCATAAATTGCTTTGCATCATATATATTTTTGAAAATGAAAAGGGAAACAAACCCACTTGCTTATTCTGCTTGACGCATGAAAGTATTTGAAGATTCTCTTGAATCTGAGCAAACAGGCTAGTGTAAAAGTTATGAATACCTTGATTTCTAGCACAACCTGCCCAGAAATGAGTGTTGTGCTAAGATTAAATAACTTCTCACCATCTAGAAAGTAGTCATCTCACCTTCGATCTGAGCACCAAATCCAGTGCTTCTTCAGAGAGGAGGCATGTAAAGAAGCTCAAAGCTTGGAGATACTAAACAAGCTGATTCCTAGAAACATTGCAGCAGAATCCTTAACTTTGAGGCCCTTGATCTATTTTCCAGCTGTTTATTCAATGCTCTGAGGAAGCAGCATTGGTGGGGTAAATCTCAGTGGAGAAACTCCTATGCTATTAAATATGTGGTCCATTTTCAGTTTCACTTTTATACCTTCCTGAGCTGCCTCTGAAATAAAGTATGTGGCTTCTGTTTAATGCAGTCAGAGCCAGAGATTGATAAACAAGCAACAGATCAACTTAAAAGCATGGCTAGATTTAGACAACATAGGCATGTTATCTTTTTCCATAGCATTGGGAAAAATAGGACTAAATGGACTAACCACGAGGGTACTTTTTTTTTTTTCAGTGGGGGAAAGGTATAGAAGAATATAATTGCAGCATTCAAAATTTATGGCTGCCACCTTGGAACTTCTTGGGAGTGGACCAACATGTAATCCATTGGATTTCCCAGCCCATATGGTGTGGTATTTAAGGCATACAAAATTTTAAAATTTAACTCTAAAGTATCAATGCTTCAGTCAAGTACAGGAAGGCATGATTACATCAATAAGTGTGAGCATATGGAACTCCCTTATGATGAACTGAAGCATTGGCATACCTGGTTCATGCTATTTTAATAGGCTTTGGGCTAGTTACCTGCCTTGCTAACCGTGATTGCTCAGCTGGTGATGGAGAAGAAACAACCTGAAGCCTTCACACAGGTGCACAGAGCACCCTTCATTCTTTCATACTGCCAAAGCAAAAAGGACTTTGAACAGTTCCTGGCTGTTGTTGGAAAGGAGTTGTGTTGCTTTGAATCATTAACTTCATTGAGAAGCCTGCAGCAGTATTGCAGAAAGAGGAGGTGGATCTTCTCAAGCTTGGTCCTTTTTGGCTTCTGTGATCTAGGTGTGATCTATGTTTGCATGGTAACAATAATGGGAATGTTGCCATAACAAACAGTGAGCTCCAGCCATCCTAAGGCTGGACCATGATTTGGTACATGTTTCAAGCAGCATTTGCTACCCCTCTGTATGGGAAGGTGCTCTTAATTTTCTAGCTTGAGATATTAGCATAGAGCAGAATGCAGTCCATATTTTATCTTTGATTTTAGTAGTTTCCGAGTAATGGGTGTCTAGTAGGTTATGTGAAAATAACGTGCTACATTGACAGACACTTTTTAGAGTGGACTTAGACACCTCTGCTGTAGAAGAGTGAGGCTCTTGATAAAATGTTATTGGTAATTCTTTGTTCCCAAGAGTGAATGTGGCAGTCTTCATGCCTTGAATGATAGCATGGACTGTAACTGAACTTGAGAGACCTGGTTTGCACATCACTGTAACCTACAGTTTAGTTAACAATGGTCTAAAATGTCAGTTTTCCATTGGAATTGATAAAAGTGGGAAGAATCCCAACAAGTCGAGTGTACTATGAACAACAGTTATGCTTGACCTAGCTGGCAAGATCACTTTGCTAAACTACTTTGTTCATATCTCTTCTGTTGAAAGTCAGCTTGGAATTAAGCAATCTGATCTAACAGTGTCCTTTGAATTCGTGTTGCTACTCCAAAGGTTAATAAAGCTGCTGAAAGACAAAATAGTTGGAATGACCTTGGCAGTTCTTAAATTTTGGAATTATTTATGGGATTCATCTTACTGTAAACATCATGGAACAGCAACCAATGTATGTGTATTTAGATTTAGTTGATATAGTCTTGCATCTTAAGCTAAAATTTCAAGAGAATTGTAGAGTCAAAGCATTTAAGTAGTTGCAAATTTGTTTTTCTTCCTCCTAAAAGCTGGTAAGATTCATTTGATTCACTTGTGGCCTTTCTTTTCTTCAGCCTTGGGAGCAGCCTATGGCACAGCAAAAAGCGGTACGGGCATCGCAGCCATGTCTGTCATGAGGCCGGAGCTGATCATGAAGTCCATCATTCCTGTTGTCATGGCGGGTATTATAGCAATCTATGGCTTGGTAGTGGCAGTCCTTATTGCCAACTCCCTCACAGATACCATCACACTATATAGGTAAGCCTCACTTGGGAATCCCCAGCATTGGAAACCGCTCAAATCATAGTAATAAAATATTCAGAACTATTTTGGGGCATGTCACATACAGCCCCTTGCTCTCCCCCAGATTCTTTCTTTTTAGAGGGGGGTGGGATGCTGTCACTGGTGCCCACAGAGCACCAAAACAGTTAAAATTAGCTTGCTAACAAGCTCATGCTGACTCTTCAGGTTTTCTGTAGCCACTGCAGATACTTCTATGGCTCCCAGGCCACTCAGAATTGCTCATCCATTCTAGGGTACAACATAACTAAATTTTGTTGCAAATTCTTCAGAATTAAAGGTATGAACTACTGTGCCAAACAGGCAGGACAACCACCCAGCTGCATTCTGTTGCAGCATTTGTGTTGCCATGTTTGCCCCAAGAAAGAGCACTATCCAGGACATGACTAGTTTGTGATAAACAGAAGTACATGTTGCCCTGTGCTGCTTGACAACCATTTTTTAAAAATGGAGCCATGGAGGCATTAGCAGCTATGTCTCTGTTGTTGGCAATTGTCCTGTGCAGCACAGAAATGTAGCTTCAAAACCCATCTAAGCAAGACAGGTTTTACAATGACTGGCTCAGCTATAGCAAATGAGGTCAACCGAGAGGTCAAAAACTTCCATACAGATAATGCTGGGTTTTATGTACTTATCTGTATTTATGACATTTCTAGACTGCTCGGTAGTCAAAGTTCTCTGGTCAGTTCTCAGATTAAAATCCCAAATATAACGGAAGTTTAATA